>OX439142.1:128679289-130071942 GCA_949318255.1 Pollenia labialis | reverse complement strand
ACTGAAAATTCTTATTTTGATGTGGTGCCGGATGGAAAATGTATGCATTTATTACCACTGTATGTATATAAACTTTTTATTTTTTTTAATGAATAATGAAAAATTAAAAATTGTTGTGTATTTGTGAATTTTATTCCACAATTATGAATTAATTTTACTTTTGTTGTCGTATGATTGTGCCACATCGAAATAAAAACGTAAAACGGTTAAAAGTGTGGCAATGCTTTAAATCTTATTTGAAAATAGTGTTGTTAATCAGGAATTATTTTGTGAGTTAGATATTCGCAAATAAAAATATAATTCACTGTTTATTCACTGTTTTATACTTAACAAAAATAGCATACTTATAACGCCACTGTACTCGTCGTTTTTATACTTCCAGGATATTTTTTTTTGTCTTTTGTTTTTTCTGTATTTATTAACTGTATTTAATGGTCTTGGCGTTTAATGGGTTAAATCACAATGAATTTTAAAACTGTGAGGTCAGCTTTTATTAAGATTGGTTCATTATTTATAGATTGCATATAAATCCAACTTTTTTCTTTCTTACTCTCGGTGAAGAGTATCAAAGATTCGAATATTACCCTTTTACTTTTCAATAATCCAATTTGCTCTTAATAACAATAGAAATTTTTACCTAAATTTCTGCTTTTTAGACATTTTTATTTTTCATTTAAATGATGTTACATGTTTTCGTTATTCAATCTCCTGTCAATAGCATTCTTTTTTTTTGGGTTCGTTGTACGTATTTAACTTTTTGACAAAAACAATTTGTAACATGTCCTGCCATTTAATTTATTAATTTATCAAATGTGTCATATTACAAATTTTTGTCTCTTGACAGTTTTGAAATATTTAATAAAACACAGTGATGACAATGTGTTTTGCAATTTTTTTTTTTATCGTAAATTTTTTGGTAAAACATGAACAAAAAAATAATGAGCGCGTAAAATGTCAGCACATTTTTATTTGACAAATTATGTTATTGGTTGTTTGGCTGATTGCATGTTGCAGAAATTTTGAAAATGTTTAAAGAAAATAACAAAAAAAAACATGTATGTATGTATATGTATGTATAAATGGCATTCGTCTACATTAGCAATCATCATATGTTGTTGTCATGTTTGTTTCAAGCATCATCATTATCAGCAAAAATGCAACCAACTACTAAAATAGCATTGTCATTTTTATATCAAGCACATTCAAACATTTATCACACACTTCACCACAGGTGGAAAGGGTACAGATAAGTTTATTATTTCGTTTGTATTTTTTATACCCACACCACAATAGTGGAGAGTGTATTTTTGCATTTGAGCTGATGTGTGAAACACCTTCAAATATGGGTCCTGGACCTACCTTAAATAATACCAATCAACTCAGAATCACTTTCTGAATCGATCTGACCGTCCGGCTGGCTGGCAGGCTGGCAGGCTGTCCATGTAACCTTGTGCGCAAAGTACAGGTCGCAATTTTAGAGATAATTTAATAAAAGTTTGGCTTATGGTGCAAGGACCAAGCCAATTGAAAATGGGCCGAATCGTGGGACCACAAGGGGAGATAGGGGAAATTCCTGCCTCTCAGAAACTATTAAACCGATTGCAATGAAATTTAAAACATAGATATATCCATATTTATATGGACACATAAGCCTGTTTCTCCATGGGTCCCGAATAGGGTGTACTCTCGTAAGTGTCGTTTAAAACTCTGTGTCTGGCTTGACGTAAGAAAGTACACTTACGTGTTTTAATATTGAACTTAGAACAAAAGTCGGTAAACATATACAATGAAATATTTTAGCAGTATAAATAAATAAATAAATAAATAAATTAATTAATTAATTAATTAATTAAATAAATAAATAAATAAATAAATGTGAATACATTGATCTCTAAGCCCCCAAATGCAGCCCTTTTTAGTTTTTAGATATAGCGCTGCCATTTAAAGTCCGATCTCATCATATCGCATATTTTCAAACTATTTTTATATAAATCCTAAAATACTCGTTTTTCTAAATTTAATTTTAATCATCCTCGATTTACGGACTCACATAAATAATTCTTCCTAACATAGAGAACAAGAACTAACCCTTACTATCGCTCTAATCTACAAAAGAATCGTATGGGTCACAGAACACTGGTATATGCTTGGATACATTAGGGTGAATGAGCCTGATAGACTTGTTACGACCTTATGGGTTTTATTGGATTTGGGAGGCGCTCGGGTACCTGAGCTCTCCTGCAAACGCAAATTTCAGTGGTTGACTATCAATGTTACTAATAATAGATAGGCCGTGAACCCTGGATGCAGGATTACCAGGCAAGTGTGTCCCCGCATGGATGACGGGCGTAACATGTCCTTATTACTGATGACTAAAAGAACGTAGCAGTGTTGATTATATTGTAATACTATTCTGCCAATAGAAAATGTTTTCTTTTTTGTTGATTTTAATCGCTCTTTTATGGATTTGAGTTACATATTTTCCGACTCTATTATTTATTTGTTTTGTTCATTTTCATTTATTTTCTTAAAATATAAATTCAAATCAATGACAACGGCATGTTATAATGGTTTAGACTTACAAGCCGAAAGGAAGACAATAAAATGGAACCTTAACTTGTTTACAAAAATAGAAGAATATGGAGTAAAAAAAATTTAAAACTTTTAGGCCCGTTTTCACAACATACCGATAGCTTAAAGTAGACTTTAACCAGCCTTATAAAAAGTGTTCCATTATTAAAATTTTACTTTAACCTAAGGGAATCGATAAGTTTAAGGAAGGTACCTCCTACTTGGTAGGTTAAAGTAAAGTTGTAATTACTGAATACTTTTAATTCGGCCGATCAAATCCTACCTTTAACTATCGGTAAGTTGTGAAAACGGCCCTAAAAGAAAGAGAGATTCAGGAGCAAAACAATATGTCAACAGCACAAAAGTTAAACGACAAACCGGTAAATAATATCACAAAGGAAAAGTTACTCGTACATTTAAAATACAAATATATTTTGTGTGACCATGAATATGTACTTTTTGTGTTCTTCCTTTGTGCATGTGTTTTTAGGCCTTAGTTTATAAAGGGTGTCCAAATTTTGGGTATCATCGGTTAATGTTAATCACTACAAAGAAATGGTCTGAAGCGTTGTATGACGAAAAATTGATAATTTAGACTTAGAGAAAGAATATGTGGTTTCAACAGGATAGTGCCACTTGAGCACAGCAAGAATAACAAAGGATCTTTTGAAAGAAAAGTTCGAAAATAGCATTATTTCTCGGTGAAGAGGAGTGAATTGGTCACCAAGATAGAGCAATTTGACACCATTAAACTATTTTTTGTGAAGTTTTTGGAATCCGACAAACGTACAAGAGCTTAAAAACAACATTATCGAGCAGATATCAATCATTAAAAACAGTTTATTGAAAAACGTGTTGGTGAGCCTGTCGAACCAGTAGGGGGAGGGGATTTACGTAACCGACATAATCTTTAGTTTTTAACCTAAATCTATTTATAATAAACTGAAACAAAAATATTTTTTTAAAACTTGCAAATATTTGTTTAATCTTAAAAACTATTTTTTTAATAAAATTAAAATGATACTTTAGTTTCTGGACACCCTTTAAATATGTGCACATGTTTATTCGAGTTGTTGGACGTCCTTATTTGTGTTTATTTGTTCACTACTCAAATGGCAATGAAACGATATCAAAACCATTTACATTCAAAAAGTCCTAACACAAGGGATTTGATAACACAAAGACAACGACATAAAACATAAACCTATAAATGTTGATACATAAAAAGGCTCACAAAATTTGGTGTTTGTTTTCAGGAGCGCAAATATTTCGAGTTTAAGAGAGCT
This sequence comes from Pollenia labialis, assembly GCA_949318255.1. Lineage (NCBI taxonomy): Eukaryota > Metazoa > Arthropoda > Insecta > Diptera > Polleniidae > Pollenia > Pollenia labialis. The sequence goes on along the minus strand of OX439142.1, from coordinate 130,068,085 downwards.
GTTCTTTCAGCTACTTTTAACCTGTCATTTTTTCAGTAATTTTAAAGATGGATAATACTGTGGTACTTTCTTAACTGCTGAAGTACCTTTTGTAAATACACATTGCAACAAGCATTCAGATTATATTTTGAAAATAAAAAAAATGATATTAACTGCCTATCCCTCGATTATAAACGTAAATTTCGTTCGCTTAACTTATTTTTAAATTTGTAGAACACCTAGTGTATACCAGGCCGAGATCCACGTTATTGATGTGTGCTGTAGCAACATTCTTGGCACTGGCATGGTTGGTAACAGCAATGTGATATTCACTGATAAAGAACTCTCTTCCTGGAAAATAAAGCATAAATGCGGCGGAATAAGAACTCCCCAAAAACAAACTGCATGTTTTCAAAACGCGAACTCAAAACTGACTTGTTTATCTAACATTTGAAACAAAAACAAATTTTGAAATTTTTTTTTTAGATTTATGTTAAACGAGTCACTTTAGCACTCGCGTTCTAAATACAGGCAGTTAAACTAATGATTAGTAAATAATAATATTTTCTCTATCTCTGGAGAAAGTTTTTATGGTTGGAAATCGATATTAAACCAGCATAAACATTTTTGAATTAAGCACAGTTTCAGATTAAATTTTATCTCACTTTTACTGAAGTCAATAATGTTTTCGGATAATTTCAAGTAATTTCCGTAATTGAATCTTGCATTCTGTACTTGATTTAAGAAAATCCCTACTTACCTTACTATTGACACCGCTTTGGCTTGATTTAAGTAAGAAAGAATTGATTTGTCTTTTCAGCGTAGTTTAATGTGTTGAAATAGTTTTAATACTTGTAATGGACGATCTATAATTTACGATCAGTCCAATATGAAATCCCCTCGTGAAACAGGCATTTTAATACGCCTAATAATATTTTTAAAACAAATCAGGATATTTTATTTAAAAGAGGCAACTTTAGGTTCAGGCTTTATGAAGATTGGCTTATAATTTATAGACCCCACTACTCGGCACAGCCGAATATAGCACTTTTTTTATTTTATATCCAAATTAAATACTCATTCAAAATTTTAAAGCATTTTCCTTTTTTGCATATTTTAGAATTTGTTTTTTTTTTTTGCAAAAATCTAGCATTTTCTATTAGTTTTGGCAACACTGGTGGTGACACCCAATAAAAAATAATTTTTCAAACGTACCAGGTTTTTAAAGAAGAATTGTAAACGTTTTGTTCGCCATCTCGCATACAGAAGGCATCAATTTTTTATGATGAGTTTTCAATTTTAAGCAATACATTTCTTCTTAGAGTCCTACTCGTAGTACGAGAATGCCGTGGCCCTTGAAATTAAATTTTTTTTTTTAGAAAATTTGCTTAGAATTTCTTCATTTACTTTACCGCAGTATATTTAACTGCGCAGTGCATCATTCATGCTCACTTTTTTAAATTTAACAGTAGTGCCTAATAAAGAATTAGGATAAGATTTGATTAATTATTGTTAGTTCATATTAAATATATGAAGATTCAATAAATAAACAATGAAAAAAAGAACAGTAGTGCTTCGCGAAATAAAAATAACATATTATTTAGTAGGGGGTTCAATTGACACTACAACCAAATTGCTAATTAGACAGGTTAATTCTTGCAATTATAAAGGGAATGTAGAGGGTTGTTATGTTCCTCAAAATTATTTGCCGTTATATTTTCTAGAAATAAACTGAATAAACACCTCAGATAAAAAGAACACATCGAGCTCTATTTGCGATTGTATCGTACACAGAAAAGAATTCAAACAAAAAATTTGTAGAATCAAAACATTTTTTGTCTTAAAAGTCTAAACACAATGTAACGATAATTTACTGCGGTGCGATTTTACATACGATTTTGAAGTAAAAAACCGCAGTGCGGAACGAAATAAAATTAAAATCTATTTTATTTTCATTGCGGACTTTCTTTCTCTCTCAACAAAGCGAATTTAATTCGCCTTGTCTCTCAATTTTTGATACTCGTTCTCTTTCTGATGTTGCCATAGTTTTTGAATAATTGGCTATGTTCACAACATTATTGAAAACAAACAACATGATAAAATGTATGCACAAATAAATTAATAAAAATTTAAACAAAAAATGACAACTATTTCCGTCGCCGTCTTCCGTTGTATTATGTTTATTTTTCTCTCCCGCAACGAGAAATCGCACCGCACCGCAAACATTGTGTTTAGACTCTAAATCGGTCCTACAAACAAATTCATATAAATTTCAAACAAATAATTTTGCTGCATCAAACAAAAATTTTTGCACAAGCAATGACGCGCACCCAAGCTATCACTGAAGGAGAAGAGAAGATGAAGGCAGAAGCAGACCGGCGGAAGGCTTTGAGACACATTTTTTGTTGAAATAATTTTTCTTATAAGCGACAATTTATCAAGAATTTGTTTTTTTCTGGTTCTTTTCGTTACAATGACGAACAAGTTTATAGACTTGTGCCGTTACTTAGAAAAAGCCGATCTAAATCCAAATAAAGTATTTCACAGCTTAATAATAAAAAACCCTCCTCCTGTCAAATTTGTATTTTGTAGCTTTCGATATAAACGCAAATAGGGCTTGGCATAGTTTCTTATACCGATATGCTGCACCAACAGGCCAAACGGGTATAACTTTAAGACCCCCACAAATAAATGTCCAATGTGTTCTTTCAAAACGCCAACACACGTATATTTTTTTTTCTCCTCTACAGAATCCATTGTCAGAACACCGATATTTTTGAAAAAGTACGAAATTGTTGTACAGTGTTATCTGAAATTAAAAGGATAAAATGGACTTTGTGCATTACCTGCCCAGCATAGAGGTAGACGTATATAAACCAGCAGTTTTTCCAAAAATCCTGGAAATAGAAATTGATAACAAAATACTCTCCAAGAACAAAAGAAAAACAAAATACGTACAAATAAATGTCTTACTGTACATAATTTTATACTTATGTAAGTATTTTATGAAAAAGGTCGCTAAATTTAAAAAAATTTTTAAAAATGTCTTAGAATTTACATTTTTTTTTTCAAATAATACCAAATCTTAATACTTTTGTTATCTAAATAGTACTTTTTCGATACATTTCAGGATCTTGACTTTCCATGTCGAATACAAATAGAATGATGTATAATTTTTATATAAGCAAATTAAAAGAGCTCCCATTATATGTTCGCCCCTGTCTTTCTATCATACACGAGCATACCAATCATAAAACTTATAGAAAAGAGTTTTTATAAGACTTATGTTCTCTCTCCCTCTTTCTTTTTTTACTTTAATCGAACAGAAATCGTAATCAACACAAAAAATAATACAACTCAAATGACGGCATGGATAAAAGGAAAGTAAAGGACTAAAAAGAATTTAAAACAATTATTGCTATTCCCTAGAATTTGACAAAAATTATGCAAAAAAAAAAACATATCACAAAGAGAAAATAATACCACATTTAAATGAAAAAAAAAACATGATATCAATGTCAAATACGACTTGTGTTCTTTTAAAGGAAATAAAAAGTGAATTGTGTTTTTAAACCAAAAACACTCGAACTACAATTACATTAAAACATTAAAAAAAAAAACTTAACCATGAATGGGGTATTGTTTTGGAAGCTTTTTTGTTTCTAAGGTAGAAAAGGGTAGTACGTGTTGTTTAAGCAACCCTCTTTACAAGTTTTAAAAGCAAATGGAATGATTCATTTGATTAATTTTAAACCATTAAAGCAAAAATTAATTTCTTTCAAAAAATTTAATTCTTTAAATGAGAACTCAAATATGTATACATGAATCATCAAAATTTCAACGGCTGAAAGTAGTATTTGGGAGACAAAAAAATATAATTTTTGTAGGATTTTCGACATGCAAATCAATATTTTTCTAATGCCTGTATGTAAAAAATATTGTTGAAACAAAAAGGAAAGAATGTATCGAAAAAAAATCTGGTATCTTGTTCAAAATGTATATTTTACCGTTTTCATTATTTTGTTATATGTGCAACCTAATTTTTTTCATACATTTTTCGAATCCGAACACCGTTTTATGATTCGTAGAACGCGCGGAAAAACTATTATTTTTCTAGAACCACCGCAACTTCTATATGATTTAAGTAGTACTTTTTCTTAAAATAGAGCACTATTTTGTTTCTTATTATTAGCGATGAGATTTTCATGAACTTAAAAATCGAAAATATGCGCATAAAATATGCACTAAAAACTCTTAAATATGTTGCATTGAGTGCTATTTGTTGTTTATTTTTTTTTGTTTTGTGCGTAATTTTCTTATTGATTTTATTGTTATTGATGTTGTGTATTCATCTGTTTTTATATATTTTTGTAGCTTTAACCCTGATGATGCTACTCGATGTTTTGTAGTGAAATATTGGAAAATAAAATATGATTTTATAATAAAAAAACAAAAAAACCTGGACCTCGAGCTTAATTAATTACTTCTTTTATGCACACAAAAAATAAAAAATATGCACTAAAAACTAAAAAAATTTCCATAAAACATCGTTTTTTAATTTTACTAAAAAAAAATATATATAAAATTCAGTCTATTATTATTCAAATTTCTTTAAATAACTAATTTAAATTTTTGTTTGTTTTAACAAATATGTACTGTTTAATTAAAAGTAAAACTTTGTCTTGTACTTGAAGAATGCCAATGCATTTAACAAGTTATTGTCTTAGTTGGAAACTACAAATGTTAATTGACTGCGGATGTTATTTAAATTTAATAATTATTTAACTTTTTTAACAAGCTCTTCTAACATTCTTAAATTACTCAAAATTTTTGGATTAAATCCTGAAGCATATAGCCAGGTAACCATCATGTTACTTCTGGCTGCGGTGGAAGGGGAACCTAGAAATATATTTCATTATAAATTGCAATATTATCGAGTTGGCTTCTAATTTCCTATGCAACACGGTGTAACCCATATACCAAGCCAGTAACTTGAAACAGTTTTGGATATAATATTAAAAACAATTTGGAAGCCTTAATCATATAGGGTGCTGCATCGGTTTAAAATAAAAAATCTTTTTACGAAATCTTGAAAATTTTGTATTTAAATTAAAACTCCAAAAGAATTTATTTATTGATTTGAAGATTTTTTTGAAAGGTTTCTTTTGTATTTTTAAAAATTTGCGTAAGAACTTTTTTTATAATATGGAAATTTAAAAAAATACTCTCTCAAAAATGTCATAATATGAAAAAATATGCATTTCACCAAATTTAATGATTCGGAAAGATAATTGATGGGCAGCATTCTTAGACTATTGACAAAAAACATGAATTTGCATGGGAATCGCATCCCTACTTATTATGTATTGTAAAATTTATAATTCAAGGGCAGAATCTTTTAGTATACCGTTCGTCTAAAAACGACTTTCTGTCTCGATCTAACTAAAATTTAATTTCTTAAATGAGAACTCAAATACAGTGCACTCGGGAAAACGTCAACACTCGTTTACGTCAACATCCCAAAACGTCAACCCTTTTTTTTTTACATTGCCTACTCTAAAACGTCAACCCAACTATAAAGCTCTAAAACGTCAACTCTGAATAAAATAAAATTTCGAATTTAGCAGCAGTTAAAATACACACATTTGTACAGACACACATTTATTTTATGAAATCAATTCAGAAATTGGGGATCCACCTTGTAAGTAGAGTAAAAAAAATTACAACTGTATGTCTGTATTGTCTTTTTATTTATGTTCAGTTGCTTTTTTGTGCAGACAATAAAACCAAGCGAAGCCGTCGAAATATTTAACAGGGCTTTGGATTGGGCTCAATGCGAGAATGTTGAGCAAAATGACTTAAATGTATTAAGACGTTTAAGAGAGAAGGCTCTCTTCCAAGTGTTGGATAGAAAAAAACAGCAGAAAAAAATAACAGATTTTTTTAAATGCATATGTGTGCATGTAAAATTAAAAATATGATCTCATTTAAAATGTATTCTTTTAGTTCCAGTTGTCTTCTATGGTTTTAGTCAGGTTGAATGCCTTTTATATTTCCTTTTTGAATTTGTTTATGTTTGGATTTAGTTTATAATTAATAAAAACGTTTAAAAGCACATTATCGATATGTTTTTTATATAAAAATTTTACATTCGTAAACGTCAACAATTTGTTAAACGTCAACACCCGCGGTTTTAATTAGTTGACGTTTTCCAGAGTGCACTGTATATACACTTATAAAATTATTACAGTAACTGATTGTGGGTTATTAAATTCGTTTTCCGGACTGTTAAAATTAAATTAAATATAGTTATTTTACGAATAATTTTATTTTTCAACATTTCTGTTTGTTATTCAAAAAACAAACTACCAAAAATTAATGTTTTTCCGTATTTATTTTGTTATGTAGTTTGATTTTTTCGGTTAAAATATAGTTTTTAAAAGTAAAAACTATTCAATTTTTCGGAATATGCTGTTTAATAAATAAAAAAATTAAAAATGAATGTAAAAATCATTTGTTTTAAATGAAATGTAAATGATCCGTTTTTTTAATAAATTTTAAGTTGTTTAAAATGAATTTTCGTTTGAATTTAACTACATAATTTTTTGAGTGTAGAAATGAAGCATTAAAAATTCAATGGCTTAATATTTTATATTAAAGCAAAAAAAAAAATATCAACATATTTGAATCATTTATTTAAAAAACGGGCTCAGGGACAAAAAATACAAAGTGTTCAGGAGATAAAACTGAATATCTCTTAAATCTCTGAATATCTCTTAAGATAAAACTGAATATCTCTTAAACCATTTGACTTTTTGAAGCACGCTTTTACTCAAATTTTAAGCCTCTGTTTACGTTAAAATAGTTAACAACAAAATATTATTTTAAGTAATATTTGAAGGAAAAATTGACATAAGAGAGAGATGAGCCTTTTTCGAAAATTTATTTTTTAGTTTTCGTGGTTTAAGTAGCAAAATGGCAAACTTAGTGTATGTTTTTTATTGAAACACAGAAAAATTGATGTAATCCATATCGTTTAAATACATATTTGCATTATAAGATGACGGGGTTAAAAATTCATAAAAGAAATCCAAAATTTGAATAAAAGTAAACCACATTTTTAACAAAAACTTTTAATTATAAAGGATTATAAGAACGGTACATTGTTATCAGTTTATTAACAAAAACGAAAATACATATTTATAACTATCATCAAGATAAGCATATGAATTCGAAATCTTCATCTTTCTATATGTGCCTGTGAAAATATGTCGGTTGGCGAAGAGCTTAACTCTAATTAAAAATATCAAAAAAACATTAATTCAAAACAAACAGGTAAATAAAAAATCACAATTTGTATTGCAGAATATCTTCATAAAAATTTTGGAAATCTGCCATCTGGATATCGTTATCCTCCGAGCAGCTGGATTCACCAATTTTTAAAATGGCGTCGAAAAAATGTGTATTAATTTATATTTTCACTTTTAAGATTTTTTTAATAATGGAAAAATTAAAAATATTTTTTTTTATCAAAATAATTTTCGTGGGAATACAAAATTTAATTTAAATGATTTTGTTGTTCGTGCTTAATTCCTATGCGCATTTCACTGGTTGCTTAGGCCAGATCATCAGGAAACTTCATCCATAAAGATTTTAGAAAATGTAAGGGGAAACAAACTCACTGTTTATTGTTGATGATTTTGTTTAAACTTTGATATTGTTCAAGTAGGACTGTTGCTGTAATTCTTATACGCTTAACAGTTTTATTTGGTTTAATATGTTTAGTTTTTCTAAAATCTTTATGGATGAAGTTTCCTTATTATCTGGCCTAAGCAACCAGTGAAATGCGCATAGGAATAGCTTATCCCATCAACAATAAATGTATGTGTTTTTATCAAAAATAAAAATTGGGAATTAAACACGAATAACAAAATCATTTAAATAGTTTTTTTTTATAAATTTTTAAAATTAATGATTTATTTGTAACGCCTGTATGTATAAAATATTGTTGGGACCGAAAAGAGACTTTTTAAAATCCAAAATGTATATTTTCTTTTAAATTATTTTTCAAATGTGCAACTTCATGTTTTTCCATTTAGTTTTGAAAACCGAACACCGTTTTATGAGTCTATTTACGCGCAAAAAAAAGATATTTTTCTAGAATTTCCTAGAACTTCTTGATTTAAGTAGTCCTCTTTTGTTGAAATTTCACTTTAAATAAAACACAAAGAGCTAATTGGGAGATTTCTCATAAATTGCCAAATTTAAAATCCTAAGTCTAAAATTTCAACAATTTGCTATCTATACAGTGACCCTCGAATATCTGTAATAGACGGGGCCAGGAGCATGTACTACATTAAAAATATTGGTTCCCCACGCAGAGAAAACATATGGTTGGGCATGATTACGGCAACTAGACTATGTTTATTGTTAAAATATATTGTTCTTGTACACAAAAAATTTTTATTTTTATTTAATATCAGCAATATTATAGTTACTGCTAACATTTCAATATTTATCGCAATTAAAAATTGTTCACTGAAAAATATTCATTTTCTATCAACTAAATAATAATAACTTTGAAAACATATTATATTACTCACAACCATTTTATGATATTTAATAGCCATAACATGATAACTTTATATATGTGTAGTATGTTTTAGATGGAATCAAAATATCTACACTGTAATCATATTTTGTTATCGCCATTTGTAAAATAATTTTACATCAGGTTTGTCGTTTGTTTTGATGTTTTGTTAGTGAGTGGTTAAACAATAAAAAATACCCATTAAAAAAAGACAAGTTTAAAGAAATTAAAAAAGAAAAGAAAAGAAAAAGTACCACAAAATTTAATTTAATTTTTTTATTGTTGTGAAAGTGGTGCAAAAATATTGACCATTGCTTGTAAGTTTTGTGTTATTTTAAGAAAAAAAAAAAATTAATTGATCTCTGTACAATAGTATCACACAATTGAGTGGTAGCTAAAACGCTGGCGAGATTTCTTCTCTACACCGAGCTCCTAACCCACCACCATTCAAACTTCGCCGTACCCCTGGCAAGAAAACAGACGCCTCCCGAGAAGAGAAATTTACACCATACCACCTACTTTTGCTGAAGTATTTCACGAACTATTGAACCTGAAGAACTTAAAAGCGCCCGCGTACAATAGCATAACTGCAGGACTACTGAGCTATGGTGCTGAACCCATCGCCATAGCTCTGACGCCCATGACAAATGTGACGTAGCAGTGCACTCAAAGTGCTTTGGAGCATATCAAAATTGAATTAAAAATAAAATGTATGTATATGAATATCTTTTTTATTTTTTTTTTCCTAAAGACGTAAATAAAATATTTTAATTTAAAATTTTTGCAAAGGCGCTTAATTTTTATATCGGGGGTTTTCTGGGCTCCCACGTATACGATTTGCCCAAAATTAGTTTTCTTTCATATTTAGGTATAAACAATCAAATTTCAAAAGTTTCATCATTATAGCACAATGGGATCATGGCTCGGGCCTTAATGGGTACAATTCTATTATATAATTTATAAATAATAAATAATTGCGACACACGACAAACGATTATAACGATATTTTGATAACCTACGATTATAATATTATTATAATAATCATATTTAAATTATAATTTGGTTCTTTTATTTTTATTATAATAGGATGTAATTAAAACAAATTATGATTAAGGGAAAAATATTGTGATGTTATATTACAAATATATTTCGTCATTACATGATTCAATAATAATCGTAATATGTTGACGACAATCATGAATCTTATCATAATATCGACCCATTTGCGCGAAATTATCGTATATGCCAATTTTTTTGAAATTGATTTTTTGATGCAATCTTGTTTTCTACATTCAAAGAGACGTCGCCTGACAAAATATTGTAGGCGAATTCCACTTCGTTGCTCCAAAAATTGAATGTATATTTTCATATTTATATTGCAAGTGATAGCAGAGAAAAGTATAAAAATGGCTCTCCTGTAAAATTTGGTTTTTGTAACATACGATAATTCCGCGCAAAGGGGTCGATATGTTGCTCTTAAAATGTGTTTACCATTTCTTTGCGTTTAGACAGGTTGCGATTTTGTAGGTAAATTGATGAAATTTGTTACATACATTTTAATTGTGAAATTTGGTCCAAAAATATCGTTTAACAACCGAAATCATGGCATTAGTTCCTAACCGATCATTTTTGTAAGAGCAGCAATGTAGGGGAAATTTTTGGATTCGTATGTGCAGAATCGACCATAGGTTCATTTCTGCCCCCTCTCTAAAATCGCTTTAAGGCAAAAAAGTTATACCGGATAATGGAAGCGGTCGTTTCAATACAAGTTAACTCTATTTAAAGAAATTTTTTGCATGCCCCACTGTGTAAACAAAATTTTACTGTTTCCTACAGAGAACCCGGTATTTTAAGATCCCTTTTTATAACACATAGGAAATCACACTAGCAAACAAAATTTTCTTGATAAATAATCATGTTATCAGTTATTTTGTGTTGTAATTTTATGGCTTGACTTTCGTAAATGAAGAATTTATTTAATCGCTTGCCTGAAGGCGAATTTCGTCGTTCATCATTCCCAAAAATAAAACACAAATCCTTAAATATCACAACAAATTCAGTTATTTTTTATGTTCCTTAATATTTGGTAGGGATTTTGTAAAAAGTCTTTTTGTCACTGTAAGTGGTTCACAGCTTAGCTAATTTAGTTCACCTTTTTGATATTTTATACGTATGTACTACATACACAGAACGAAAAATATTTTCATATTTTAAATTGTTTTGCATTTTTTTTATTTAAGTACGACAAACACAAAAAGTACTTAAAACAATTAAAAATTGGATTACTTTCGAAATCCATTGCATTCTATATGCGTGAATACGCATGTGCTTGTAAAAGTTTTTTGTAGAAACAACAACAACATTACAAATTGGTAAAAAAAACTTTTTTTTTGCTTTGTGTATGAACAACAACAACACTTCAAGAAGAAAAGCATACATGGTTTTCAAGTTGAAACTGTGAAATAATAAAAAAAATTCCCAAATTCTATTTGTTAAATATATCAAAGCAATCCCGTTTTCGGATTTTTTTTATGTACGGGGCACTTGAATAATCCGTACTTGAATCAAGCATTCCGTACTTGAATTAAAGATATCAGTACTAACCGTACTATTGACATCGGTTCGGCATGATTTAAGTACTAATGGATTGAGTTTTCTTTTCAGTGTATATTCATACGTTATTTTATTTTTTATCGAATTGTTGCTAAAAAGCTTTTATTTTATGTTTTTTCATAATGTAAAAAAGCATACTTTTTCACACGCATGAACACATCCATGCACAGTATGTGTATCACACTTTAAGGTAAAAAACATTAACTTGAAGAACAACAAAAAAAATTATAAACGCATTACAAAAAAGGACAAGTACTTTTAAAAGAAAAAAAAACTCATAACAACAACAAAATAACAAAAGGGTACAAAGAGCAAGACAACAAACAATAACAACATGAACATAAAACCAACAAACACAGCAATATCAACACAATAATGGTGATGCGTAGGCACCTGATTAAGCAGAAATTATGCGATTACACTTTGTGACATAATGACTCACGCCAACTGCAAAAAAAGACAACAACAACAACAACAACAAAAAAGACAGACAGAAAGACAGAAGGAGAAAAAAATAAATACACGAATATAGAAAAAAAGTAAACTTAACTGCATAATGAAGTTAGCTAAGAAGAAAATCAGTTTAAACACTGACTGACTGTCAGTCACAATGTCACCGTGGTTGAGCTTTTCTTAAACATGCTTCACACACATTTGCAACAAAACGCATACGAAATAATTCCCTGCCTGTTTAGGGCATCTATGTGTGTGACAATTTAACATACATTGAACATGTTGCACGATACTTATGCATGTTGCTCGTGTATTCATTATTTCTACAATACGTTGCAATTGGGGTGCGTATTCAAGTCTGATACATTTGTGTAATTCAATGCATTTACAATGCAATTCTAGACATTTACTTTGCATGTGGAGTGGGTTTTGGTAATTGTTGCTGTCGCTGTTGTTGTTGCTTTTGTTGCTCGCATTTATGCACTTTCTGTTTATTCGTTAAGTTGCACTTAGTAGCATCAGAGTGCAATTGACTGATATCGAAGGTGGGTAAATCTAAATATGTATTGCCCAGCTGTAATGTAATATGCTCTTATCATTTCCTTCTTACAGGGAAAAGGGTTTCTGATTTTTGTAATATGAAGAACTTTTTTTTTTAACAAGTTTTGAAGGGGGGACGGAAAATTTAAGGAACGTTTTGCTTTGAAAAACGAAAAGTAAGAAAAAATGATTGGTTTATTGATCCAAAGAATCCAAAGCTTTTGACAAGTTCGAAAACAGTAACAACAAAAATCTAGCATAAGTATGATCTTTTTGGAGGCACATGAAAGGTTCTTAGCGATTGGTAAAACTGGCATTCAAAAACTCGAATTTAGTTACTTGCCGTATACGCAAAAGTTAAAAGAGGACAGGCCATTACGCATCGCAACTAATTATACGTTTGCATCAATAACATATGTATAAAGATCGAATGAGTTATTATTATTATATTGTAAATTCAATCTATGCAAAGGGTATAGATGCCAAAAAATCGTCATGATTATTCATCCACTCTATTATAATGAATTCTATTTTGAACCTTTTTTACTGGTATGGCTGTCCAAGTGATAAAGGCTTAGAGAAAATTGTTAATAAAGATCGAATTATGCAGAGATTCTAAATCTAGTGTGACTCATATGGAACAATATTGTATGTCGCCTGAGGTAGCTATCGTTCAAAGTTTAAAATGCTGTCCTTCATCCCTTTTCGATTAGAGTGAATCACAGAAGTCTAGATGTTTTGTCCTGGGTCAGAGTTGCTAAAATATGGAAAGACATATTGAACAGTATCGTCTATCGCCTTAGGCAGATAAATGTTTCAGAATCATTCCAAAGCTAAAAATGTTAACCCAGCTTCCTTTTTCAATAAAACTGTAACGTGACGTACCAAACCTAACCTATTGAACTTTATATTATAAGCCTACCCTTACACTGTGACACCCTTACAGTTTCTCCTAACACTATGAATACCCTTTTTGTTTGTACTAAAGTATCTTTTTCACTTTCTAATCCTCATGTAGCTTATTTAATTTTTGAACAAAGTTTGTTTTAAACAAACAGAGTAAATATTGAACCCCAGTAGTTACTCTTCGTAATTAGCATTTATCGTAGTTTGCCGTATATAGTCGTATATATACGGAGTAGTTAGTCGTATTTAGCCGAACACCCCGCTCTCGAATTCCGTAGGTGCCCGAGTAAATCGAACCAATATTTTAGTAGTATTTATCCGAACACCACGCTCTCGCATTCCGTTGGTGCCCAGTAGTTAGTCTTATTTATCCGAACACCTCGCTCTCGCATTCCGTAGGTGTCCTAGTAAATCGAACCAGTATTTATCCGAACACCACGCACTTGCATTACGTTGGTGCGCGAGTAGATAGGCAAGCAGTTAGTCGTATTTACCCGGACACCTCACTCTCGAATTCCGTAGGTGCTCATGTAAATCGAACCAGTAGTTTTTCGTATTTACCCGAACACCACGCTCTCGCATTTCGTTGGTACCCGAGTAGTTTGAACCAGTTGTCAGTCGTATTTACCCAAACACTGCGCTCCCGTATTCCGCTGGTGCCCAAGTTAATCAAATCAGTGGTTTGCTACCGCTTACATAGCCCCTAATAACCGAAGCCGTTTACCAGTCTCTTTACCAGATTATTCCCGGCTCACAGCCCGGCTCCAGCGTACACCCTACCACCGCATCTCAGCTCCGTAGTTGTTCCTATCAGCAGCTGCACCGAATCATCGAGGACCACAATAGATCTAAGTATTTAGCGTAAAAACAAGCTTTGTTAATTTTATAACCGTATGCGAAGATACCTCATGTGTAATTTCAAATGAAGCGGGCCCGCGAATTGACCCTGGACAGACTGAGTCATAACTCGGCAGTGAAAATAAACTGCGTTAGAAAACACATTAGTAAAGCATGTTCATAAGGGTTGGTTAACGACGATAAGATTTTAAAGCGCAATATGAAAACTTGCCCAGAGGTTATAAGTCTAAATGACACTGTTGAACAGATGTTCACCCCAACGAAACTTAGAGTATTTAAATAGGTGCGTTCAAAGTGCAGGCGAACCTTCGTGTTATGAATTTGCATGGGACAAAACTAATATGTTTTCCAATTTTTAAAAAAGAAATCACTTTTTTTGATTTTTTTGATTACCCTCCCACGTACAGCGGTAATCGATTTGAGCAGTGCCACCATAGCTGCCAGATAAAATGTGTTGAAAATTGGAAAATTTTGCAATAAAAAATCGTCTAACTGATTTATTTAAATCGTCAGAAAAATCGGCATTGTAAAATACGACAAGCTTTTGTTAGTTTTTGAAAAAGTTTCAGTAATTTTACGTTTTTTTCAATTGGAATAAAGAAAAAATATATCTCTAAAACCGTAATTTTCACTCCTAGTCTTTTAGAGACCAACATAAATAAGTGCGGCATGTGTTTTTTGAATATGAAAAATTCAGTTTTTTAAAAGCCCAAAATAGGAAGATATTTAAAAAAAATTTTGGTAGTACATATGTATATGGGCATTTCCATTTTGACGTGTCGGGATATTTGTACCACAAAATGTAAAAAAATTAAATGAAGAAGTCAAAATTGTAAAAAGGGTTTTTATATATACAAAGTAATGATGTAGCACTGTATTCAGAAAAAAAATTACAGTAATCGACGCTAAGGATTTGCAGATATGAGCAACAATCTGCGCTGGCGTGACGTTAAAAAAACGGAAGTGGATTTTGACTTGCATTATAAAACTGAATAAGACTGCGAATTAAGGAAGATGTTTTGTATAAAACCTTTTTTAGTAAACTTTGGACTAATACAGATTTATTTTTCAAGCTTTAAAATGTATAAATCTTTGCTCGTTTTAAGGTAAATATGGGCATTTTCAGAGAAAAGTCTAATTTTTTTTAATGTAACGCCAGATTGCAAATAATGTTGTGTTTTTGGACCATGTTGTTCAATCGTTATCCCTTTTGGTAATAAATGTAGAGCTAGTTGTGGTTTACACCAAAATATAAAAAAGTTAACTATACATATACAATTTTTTGAGAAACAATTTAAAATACTTCTGGCGTTACGTTACAAAAAGTAGACTTGCCAACAGATGACTTTGCCTGTATTATAATGTTCGGGATGTCATATACATATCAGAATATGCTAAAAATGCTTACAAGCCTAAAATTAGTGACTTGCCTCGAACAGGATATTTAATCTTCAGAAAAAAAGTACGAAAATTTGGTGCCTCATGAACTAAGAGATATCGAACACCGATTCTGTTTCAATGCTTAAATAATCACCCTTATCGTGGTTGGCCTGCGACTGTTTGGTAATAGATTAAAGGAAATTATTTCACGTTCTCTTTAATCTATTACCAAACAGTCGCAGGCGTATTTTTAATTCGCCAACCACGATAAGGGTGGTTATTTGAAAAAAAAAAATTATCTATTACCATGATCCCAAGCGAAAACTTTTGAACATATTTATATTTCTACAAAGAACTACTTACACGTGATATTTACTGTCAACCAAACTAAGGAAAGTATTAAAAATTACGAGATAACACCTAAAAGTTTTGTTAATTGGTACAAAATTTGTCATTTAAAAAGTCTTCAAAATTATGGTCAAAGCGTCATTTTTGGACCCTAGAAAGATAATTCGTATAAAGCTTTTAAAATATTGCTATTTCTTCTTAATTAGTACGAATACACAGGTGGGCATTTCAGACATCTCAGTCGTTGCGTAGAGTTTTTGTGAGGCACACACATCGCTGCAGAACGGTGACGCCGAATAGTGATACGTTTTCAAAAGAATTCGATTCTTACGTTGCTTACTGAATATGTTATTTACGAAAGAAGTTTTAAGCCCGGGCCCTCGATGTCGACAAACGCATTTCTTTCGTGTATTTGTATTGAAAACAAAAACAAATTTTAGTTATTTATTATTGTTTTCAATATTAATATGCTAAATAAATGCTCCTGTCGACATCGTGGTGCTGGCAGTTACTGTTTTTTTTTTTCATTTCGCATAAAAAATATATATTAATATATACAAATTCCGGTATTTTTATTTAATATATTATTTATTATTATTATTATTTAATTAAGCTTGAGGGCTCTTTTTTTATAAAAAATATTAAATTTATTGAACCAATATTTCGGCACTCCGTTGTGTTTCTTCTTCAGGGTTTTTTTCTTGAATTTTTGACAAAAAATAACAATTTTTAACAAATTAATTAAATAATAATAATAATAAATTTTTTAAAGGTCAAATAAAAGTCAATTTATATATTATTTATTTTTATCTTTAACATGTGTCGTAATATGATTATGCTTTTAGGATTGAAATACATTTCGTAACTAAAAAAAATATGTTTGTTTTTTTTTGTTACTTCTTTAATGCAGATTAAGCAGCACAGAACACTGTTACCGATGGGGCTATGTTTTTCTATAGGGAATCCTTTAATTAATATGTTTTCTTTTTTCCTTTGTAAACAGTGTTTTAAGTATGCGTAACAGATTTTTTTAACAATTCTTTGTATGAAAACAAAATTACTTTTGAGTCTGTATTTTATTTGCAAAATTTGTTCATTGCCAAAAAATTTACTATATGGAAATTTATTATATGGAGATTAAAATACCCACCAATTGAAAGGTAGAAAATCAACTCATAATAAACTATTAAGAAGTTTGACTATAATTTAAAGTTCACAATTCTTAACAGAAGAACCCTATTTGGTATTTATGTACTTGCGACAAAATGCACTGTTCAACTTAAAGGAAGGGATTGTAATTAACCCCTTTAAGCAGCAAAAGCAAATTTATATGTTGCATAGCAAAATTTTATTGGAACATCCGTTACAAAACATACCGACAAAGCCAAAAAAACTAATGATTAGGGGAACTATGTAAAATGAATTTTTCAAGCGGGGTTAAAATATTGAATATTCTGTTACAAAATGTGATTAAAGAGTTACAGAAAATAATAAAAATAAATTTTAAGAAACCAAAAGATTCGATAAATTAAATTCCAAGATGTAGAAATAATTTATTAATTATTTCACAAACATTTAAGTTCACTTTTAAAAATATTCCTCAACCAAAGTTGCACAAACCAATAAGTTAATTATGGACAACTTATTTCCATAACAATACGAAAAACTTAGTTATTTTCACTTACTTTTCACGTAAAATTATATTGAATTTAAACATATGGGGGATTTCATGTCAAGTGACCCAAAACGATGTCTTTCGATTTGAATAAAAAATTGAAAAACCCTCGTCTAGAGTTAGAAATTAAGTTAAAAATGAGTGTCTAAACTACTATCCCATAGG
The DNA here is from genome assembly GCA_949318255.1 of Pollenia labialis. Classification (NCBI taxonomy): domain Eukaryota; kingdom Metazoa; phylum Arthropoda; class Insecta; order Diptera; family Polleniidae; genus Pollenia; species Pollenia labialis. The sequence goes on along the minus strand of OX439142.1, from coordinate 130,050,578 downwards.
ACTAACCTTGGTAAAAATTTCATCCAAATCGGAAGACATCGCTTTAAAAATTGGGCCAGTTGACATTAAATTCCCCATATATTAAAAGGAAGGAATATCTGTATAAATACTCATGTATTTAATCAACCAAAATATATACATGACGGTGTTTTTTAATGTTCATAATAAACTCATTTTCTCCATAGAATTTCTTTTAAATTACCACATTTATACACATACCTTTACACAAAAAACTCACAATAGCATGTTTCCTGGTAGTTCTTTTCAATTCTGTCCAATACACTGTAAACACACACGCATAAATAACAACAATACATTCACACATTTTTTGCATAGATGGTCAGTAATAAGATTATACTTAAAATGTAAAAGGGAATTTCTTTAAAATATAATTATACTCGTTGTTAAATACCTGTTCATATTTTTACAAAAATTTTACATCATAAAAACACAAGCAAACAACGATGTATATATATTTGCACACATATGCATGTAAGAATGCCACAACTCATTTGGCACTTTTACTAATTAATGAACATACAATAGTACAGCAACAAATACTACAACAGCATTATTCCCATCATATCTGAAATGTAAACATACAAACATAAATTTAAACAAACATCAATACAATTGCATCAAAAATATTTTTAACACATATTTTTTTTAACGAAAGCAGTCGAAAAATTCTATTTAAAATATTTACCAATATTTACTTCTTGGACAAATCATAAAAGAAACAAAAATTTTCCTGTTAATTCTTTCTACAAAACAATTTTAGAATCCAAAAATTATAAGCTTTCTTGATTCTTAACCCTCTAATATACATGACCGCCTTAAGACGGGGTTCATACAAACCGTTATACAATTTTTATTTTTTACAACAAATTACTAATTATAATTATGCAAAACTTTTTGATCTATGGCAAAACCATAGTTTGTTTACCCCTAATTTTAATATGAAATTGAATTAACGCAAAGTTGTCCAATTGCACTACATAGTTGGCGAAAATAGTGAAATTTGTGAACCGGAGAAAAGATATTTGGAAGTGATCAACTAAATTCAAAAAAATATCTAGTTAATAACCCTACCTCTCACTTAAAATACATATATTTTCTTTTACTTTTACCCGTCTGCAGGCGGACTGGGGCATATACACAGAAATTTTTATATATTATTATGCTCCTTAATATGAACAATTAGGAGATTTCGGCATTTCTATCGGTATATGAAACAAGTGGCAAAAATACTGAAATTCATTTCGACGGAGCTGAAATGAACCATCCGGATTTTATTTGCCCTGCTGACGAAAAGGAGTTAGATTGCATCAACAATTCTCCTAAGCTCTTTTAAAATGCCATAAATGTCACCATTTATTCGTCTAATATTACTCAACTTGAACAGAGTAACGTAGAAAATATTCCTTATATTGTGCAGTTAAACACACTAATGCTAAAAAGTAACTTAAAGTAGCGATGATACATTTTTAACCTTAACCGCAAAATATTGTGATGCTTAAGAGCTCAGCCAAAATAAACTTTTACCACTAAAATGATGTGGTAAACATTTTATAAGCTGTGAAAGTACCCGACACTGCCTAGAGGCGGTCTCTATAATTTTACCTGTAGTTAGTTTTATATAAAAAAAACTTACTAAAACTAATTTGAGATTATTTTTTGAAGTCAAATAAAAAAAAATTGCACTAAAGGGTTAATTATAAAAGCTGTACAACAAAATCAATTTTTTTGTTAAGTGTGTATGTAGACCTTTTCACTTGTTAAATGTGTTATGTTTATATTGTTCGGCTTGAGGTCTGTTTATAAAATATAATAAAAATAAAAACTCTTGTTTTTGTTTTAATTTTTATTATTTATTTGTTCCAATATTTCGACCAACTTTGTTGGTCATCCTCAGGGAAATATAATGCAGTGTTGTCCGATGTTGTCTTTTTAAGTTCTCTTCACTGACTGAATTTTTTTGTAAAACAACAAGGTTCTAACGGGTGATTTTGGTAGTAGGCGGAGTTAAAGTGTATCCTGTTTTGGATCATTCTTATGAATAATCGGTATAGAAAACTATATTACCTTTACATTTTAGGTGTACGATGTTTTCAGAAGTAAAATTATTAATCTAAAATCCCACGAGGCACCATTTTATGCAACATTTTAATCCTCTAACACTTCAACGGATGGATCTTTTTTATTTCGTTCTTAAAAAGTTCAAAAAATTACTCTCATAGGGATATAATGGGTTAAAACGTTGCCCAAAAATATTTGCCACAAAATTGTTTTTCTACAAAGTTGCTTATGCTAAATTTAAGTTATTATTGTTTGTAAAATCAAATAAAAGTGAGCTTGATTTTATCAGATGATTTGAAATTATTTATGAAACCGGAACTTACATAACTTGGGCAAAAATGTCTTAAGTCAGAAACTGTAGTTTTGCGCAATGTTAAATTGAAATTAACAGCCTGTCCATCGATTTCGAACGTTAATGTTCACATAGCAAATTATATGTAAAACAATATTCGAAAATTTGTTTTTGTTTTAAATGTAGTTTTCTATGTGAACGTTGACGTTCGAAATCGTTAAACAAGCAGTTAGTCAAGTGCATTATCTTTTTTTTTAGTTATTTTCGAAAGTCCAAATGATTGTGATTTGAAGCAGTTGTGCTAGACTTAAGTAATGGATAGCAAACGATAAAGAAAAAAAATTAATTAAATCCAAAAAAAATCTTCAAAATGCATTTTTTTTGACTTAGTACCATTTTGCCCAACATCAAAGATATATACTTCGGTATATCTTCGATATATGTACATTTCTAAATGTTTTGTACGGTATGACAGACTTTATTTTCTCTCAAACATTGTGATGGAGGGTATTAAAACTATGGGAATTTTAATTTTTGCACTTAATATTTACTGGGAAAGGAACACACGTACACACACAACAATCAATATGATGAATGAAGTTCAGAGAAAAGCTGTAGTTGGACTTCGTTCTTTACCATCATAATACAAATGTGCAACACAAAAACGTTAATACACATACAGACAAATGACTAGTCTCACTCACATACAAAATGTGAAAGTGAATAATTAAAATCAGAATTATCAAGGTTTAAATTACACATACACATCGATTCCAACCGACTCAAACAGATGTTTATGCCATAAAAAAGAAAAATAACGGGAATTAAGTGAAAATAAAATGTGTAAAAGTTAATTCAGTTCTGTAGCTGTGTTGGGGAACTTGATAACTATAAAGTGCACAATGGGCTAGATATTGGTTTAATATTGCAGAGTATCAAAAAAAGAAAATGTTTAACCACTTTTTTGTGAGATATTTTATATCTTTTTTCAAAGAAATCTCGTATACTTGGCTTGTGAAATAATACGGAAGCCCTGCAAAATAAAAAAAATATATATGAATAAATTTATAACAATTTTGGCATATAACAATTGAACATTTTTGTCAGTTTTATTAATAATTTTATGAAAATATCATAGTATTTCATGCCATAGTGCAATTATTAAGCAACATCCTTACAATACTCTTCTATATTTTAAAATTGATTAAAATTTTTACACTTTTTTTTCGTCTCCTTTCAAATTGAGCATTTCATTTTCACAAAACATACATTAAAGCGTACTGTAATGTGGTAATGGCAGCAACAATTTTGGCGCAGAAATATACACGTACTCACTTACTAGGCCATACAAAAGCTACACATACAAGCATATTCCCAAACAATTATAAAATGTGTATATCAGTAGGAAGCTAAATAATGCAACAAAACATTCTAAAGGGCCTTTTAGTGCAAAAAAATTATGAAGTTGCCAATTGTTAAAAACATCTTAAGAATATGGTGGCCTTGAATAATCCCCAACGATGACCAACTCTTCTTTTCACATCAAGATGACAATAATGGTCAAATATGACGCGGAAAACTGGACAAACCCTCAGAAAAGCTTTCGATGAAATCAGCCATGCAGGAATCAATTGGAGCCTACAGTGCACACGACTGCGCATAAGACATGGAGGCAGGCATTTCAAAGTGGAACCGGCAAAACTTCGTTGTTTTCAGCGACCAAAAGATTGCAAACAGTCTTTTTTTCTAATGAAATACCACAATAAAAAGAATATTTATGAACAAAATTAAAGTCAACAACTCGGAAATTCAAAACCTCCAAGGGCTTTTTTAATAAATTCGGAGTTAATTTTTATAACAACTTGATGGTCGGTTTATTTAAAACAAGGTACAACTTTAACGAAATATAAAGAGTTCCCGTTCCGCATTCGGCATTAGTTTCAATAAATGCTGTGGAAGGGCCATCTGAATAAATTCTATTTTAAAAAGCCGCAAATAAAATTGGAATCAAAATATGATCAAAGCTAACTCTTTAACTTATTTCCGCGCTATTTGTTGGAATTCCTTTCGAGATGTGTTAAAAAATGTAAGCTATTTATTAATATATTTTGCCATGAAAGACAATAAACTCTTCGTAGTTCTGCGAATGAAAGGAGTCGCTATTGTATCTTCTTAAAGAATCGGCGAATGCAGTGCTGATATGTAAAATACAGGCTGACCCAAAATAAGCGACGGGATTTTAAATGATGTTTAGATTAAGTTTTTTTTATATAAATATTTTTTTATTTTCCTAATACTGCAGTTTTTTACGTTTAAGTTAACTAAAAAAAGAGTTAGAAAAAATGTAATTAGCTCTCAAATAAGGAAATTGTTGACCTTTTAAACACCTTTGTTTTTTAATTGCCTTCACAGGAGTGTAAATTAAGAATAAATTTATTCTTCCACAGCAAAAATCGGAAAACTGTCCCTTATATACAACAGTATCTGAAGAAGCATTAATAAAATTAAAGAGGCCTTTGAAAAGGCAAAAATGGGTACAAAATTATAAATGCTACTCTTGGCCACATACCCATCACAACACGTTGGCAACACCATTAAAATCATGGTGTTGCTTCTTTTTTATGTTGTACGACTAGAGGCCATATTCACAGCAAGTGGCAAAACCACGATCAAATATGCTCGCACCCTGATGTATTGTAGAAAACATTGACAGAAAATAGTAGCCAATGTCTGTGCAATGTGGCTGTTCTTTTTTTTATTTATAATTTTTGTTCCCTTCGAAAGCATTGAACATAACAAAAGCTTAAGTATTATTAATTTCACAATACTGTTTTAACGTTTGCATTGAACAAGGTAGAGCCGTTTGTGAGAGTAAATATCGGTATTTTCAATTTAGATTTTAAAATTCCAGTTGTACACGGAAAATTTTGTATGGATTTTTATGTGGATTGGTGTGGCGTATACAGATTATGACAGCTACAAATGTAGTCGAAAAATTTAAATACTTAAGCATCGAGGCAATAACGAAAATGCTTATTTGCTATTGAAATTAAAAATTTTAAATCAGAGTATTTTTCTTTGCAGTTAGAACTAATTTTAATAAGGAGAACTTTAAAATAATATAAAATTTATTTTAAACAAAAAAAAAAAAAATTGAATTGAATTAAGTGTTTTACAGAAAAAAAGCCCTCTGAAGAGATTGAGTGGTTGCAATCGAAACATGTCAGGGTAACCTGTCCGTAAACACCTGGGTTCGAGCCCAGATTGAGTCAAGAATGAAAAATTATCAATAAAAATTTTAATTAATTTTCATGTTGTAAAATTCCTTTCTTCATAAAAATAATTTAATGAAAATTAAATTTAATGAACTTAAGCCTAATTAAAAATATTAAAAATTTGGATTAAAAACCATAAATAGTTCAATAAAATAACCACAATACTAATAATTTTAGTTTTAGTTTAAAAACTACCCAGCAAAAACTGATGCTTCCTCGGAAGCAATAATTTAAGGGAGAATTCGGATTGAAGCGCTTTCACTTCTTTGAAATATTACGTGATTTTTGTTTGGAACTCCTCGCGTAGAAGCTCTGCTGTAGAGATCTGAAGAACGCTTATTTCATGCTTTGAAAACTGACATGAATAACGTGTTTAAAGTAAGTGAAAAAATTATGCATCAAAAAATTGTTATTTCAGTGCTCAAATATTTTTTTATAAAAATTATGTATGAGTTTTGTAAAATTAAGTTAAAATTTTTTATTTTTTATCAAAAGAATAAATGATATCACTGCTTCAATAAAGCCGTAGAAATATAATCTTAAAAAAACAAAGATCTAAAGCCATTAAACATTTTACTGAATACTTCTTTAATGTTAATAAATGCATTATGTTTTATTCAAACTCCAATTTTTTTAATGTTCTTAAAGAAAAAACAACTTTAATTACATATAATAATTGTCTAGTCTGTTTTTACCCGAAAGTACAATTTTCTTAATTGCTATAAATGCAACATGACCATTTCAATATAAACACACAAAAATATCAAGTACAACAATATCATCATCTTTAAAAAGCTTTTAAAATGTCCAAGTTAATTTGGTTGCCTTAATGTTCATCCATGTTTTCGTTTATTTCTTTGACTTTTGCAAAAACACCAATACACTTCCTCTCTGCAGCTCATATATACAAACACACACTCACACCCATTAAAGTCTTCATTAAATATTGTTTCAAGTGCATGTGTTGTCCTTTGCTGTACTGCGTCTGTTTGGAGTATCTCTTTTTTGTTTTTGGAAATATTAAAACATTCTGTTACTTTTTAATATTGAAACTAATTATTTTGAAAACATTTACGAAATATATAACAATTGCACATTTGCAGCAAGAGTGGCATAAGTCAAATTATTGTTTTCTTTAAATTTAAATTGTTTCCCATATCTTCATAAAATTTAAACTAGTTTTTGGAAAATATGCACGTAATAATTTTGAATCATGTCAGCATCTCTTGATAAAATTGGAATTCATATATTCTTTAGAAAGCCAGATTGGAGCCAAGGGATATACGAGGGTTACTTTTTATATACTGAACCTAGTAATGAAAAATATGTAGTTCATTTTTGCGTGAACTATTACCTTTTATTACATTCTGCACACCAATTAAGGTACCATAAAAATAGAACCACAGTTTTTTTTAACATCATACAGTAAAATGCTCCTATGTTTCGAAGATAAACCGAGCAACGTACATGGATCAATTTCAATTAAACCGTATACGAAGACTTTTTTCTCGAAAGTTTCTTAAATTTGTCCGATGTTGTAGTCGACTTACGGGAATAGTTATGAATAATACGAAGTCGCTTTTAGGCTCTGCAAAAAGTCAATATATTTTTTTTTAAGTTTTGATAAGGTACATATACCAGGATTTCTGTTTTGAACGCCACAATGCAAAAATTCATAAAAACTCACTTACATTGGAAGGATGGTTGAATTAAAACCTTTCTCTGATATTCAAGAACTTGTTATTTTATTATTTAGATATTTTTATTTTTTTCAAAAAACGTCATTTGAATGGCAAAAATTTAATTAAGTTTAAAAGTGGCGTTGAAGACATTTAAAACTTTTTGTAGTACATATTTTAAAGATAATCACAGTTGTTATTTATTTTTATTTTAAAGGAGTTTATTTTGCAAATGTAATAAAACTGAAAAGAAATTAAATCAAACTTATGAAGCAATGATTTTAAACTTACATTTTTTTTTAATTTGAGTGTTTGCTTCTCCTAAAATTAGCATGACGTTCAAGACATTTTTCCACGTACTTGCCATTATATACCAAAACAGACTAAAAAACCCTTCACTTCATTGTCTTTCTTTTAATTCTTTAAATTTCGTATTTTTTTTAAGAAAACTCTTTCTAATGCCTAATGCTCTGCAGTTCAATGCGACGATTATATTAGTAAATATGAAAAAAATTAAAAAGCGTAGCGTTCACGACAATTCGCGGGGACGAAATTATTTCAAAAATCCACATCCGCGTTGAGAATGTTTTAGGAATAAAAACAGAACAAAATTTGAAAAATTATTACAATTAGAAACTGGGAATTATTTAATTTATTTCATAGAATAAATTCGAGAAATAAAACAAAAATGTGATTTAATTTATATTGGCACAACGAAGAGAAATTTACAAACAAGAATGTGTGAACACAAAAAGGACATAGAAAAACATAAGGAATCAACAGCTTTATCGAAACATATGATTTACGAAGGGCATAAACCTGACTTCGACAGAATAAGAATACTAGACATAGAAGCTAAACAGAAAAAACGTTTCACAATAGAAAGCTTACGTATACAACAAAATATTAACAGAACAATGAATTTAAAAGAAGACACGGATAATATAAGTTTAAGCTACAGAGTTGCAATAAAATAGAAAAGATAAGCTGTGATGGTTGGTTGGTTGGTTGGTTAACGTGGTAGCACGCACAGGTCCAGGCGCGCAACAAGTAGAGCCGACGGTGGCTCCGTTTTGACACCACACAACTCGTCAAGAAATTTGGAACCCCCCGATCAAACTTGACCCAGGGGCAATGTCGAGGTGGCTAGAGCCAGCCCGTTGCGTTGAGATATTTCAGCAGGCTGTTGAGCCCCACCCGCGATATCTCCGAGAGTCCTTGTAGAAGGTAATTCCCGAACAGTCCATGTCGCATAGAGTTAAACGCCGGGCAATCACATAGAAGATGAAATACTGTCTCCTCAGTTCCAGGTTCCCTGCAGCTGCGGCAGCATTCATTAAAAGGGAGGCCGAGTCTCATAGCGTGCTTGCCGATCGTCCAATGACCAGTAAGCACGTATGTAAGTCTTGACACGTCCTTCCGACTGAAATTCAGAAGTCGCTCAGAGCGACCTATGTCATATGTGGGCCACGTTTCCTTGGTAGCCCTGCAGCCATCTAGTTTCCTCCATTTATCGTCAGCCATATCTAGATAGTGCCTGAAGATTTCGCTCCTGATAGTTCCCAGGGGTGTTGCGACTGGCACAGCCTGTGAAATATCAAGAGCGGCTCCAGTTTTGGCCAGCCCATCCGCCTGTTCATTGCCATAATGGTCCCTATGCGCAGGGATCCAAATTAAGGTAATGTCAGATAGACTGCCCAGTCTGGACAATTCTTCCCTACACTGGTTGACGAGTATGGATGTTGTTTTGTGTGACTCCAGTGACATCAGAGCTGCCTGGCTATCGACGAAGATACCAATTTTGCCGCTGATGTTCCTACCGTATAGCGTTCTGCATGCCTCTCTGATCGCCAGTATTTCAGCCTGAAATACGCTGGCCCAATCCGGCAGACGAAAAGAGAGGTTCACATGTAGTTCCTCCGAGAAGACCCCGGAGCCGACACCACAAGTCATCTTTGACCCATCTGTGTAAACCCTCGTGCGGTATTCCTCGGCCAGGATACCCCTGCTCCATTCCCGTCTTGACGGGAATATGACCTTGAATTTCCTATCAAAGTCCATACGGGGTATCATATAGTCCGTTTGTCGTTTCAGAGATGTGGGTTGCTTCTGTAAGATCCCTGCATGACCATACGTCCTCGCCTTCCAACATCCCGATGAAGAGAGCCTGACCGCGCTATTGACGGATACGGCCATAAGGTGTATTTCAATTGGAACAAGGTGCAGTATAGTGTTCAGAGCCTCTGAAGGACTAGTACGTAGAGCGCCTGTTGCTCCAATGCAGGCTGACCTTTGAACTCTGCCCAGCTGAACCACGATGTATTTCTTTCCCGTCGCGGTCCACCATACCAGAGATCCATATGTAAGAATGGGCCGTACTATTGCCGTGTATAGCCATTTGACCAGTCTAGGATTAAGGCCCCACCTGGTGCCAAACATTCTACGGCAGGCGTAATAAGCCACCGTAGCCTTCCTAACCCTGTGTTGAGTATTCAATTTCCATGACAGTTTCGAGTCCAGGATGATTCCCAGATATTTCGCGTGATTCGACAAGGGGAGTTCGCAACCCCCCAGCCGTGGAAGTCTAAAAGCCGGAATTTTTGTCCTTCTGGTGAATAGTACCAGTTCCGTTTTGCTTGGGTTCACTCCCAGTCCGCACTCAGCGGCCCAGTTGCTGAGCGCCCCCAACGCACTGGACATAATGTCACTCATCACATCCAGAAACGCACCAGATACCAGTAACACCACATCATCCGCATAGGCTACCGTCCTAAAGCCCCTGTTATCCAGGTCAGTAAGAATCGAGTTAACAACGATGAGCCAGAGCAGAGGAGAGATCACCCCACCTTGGGGTGTACCCCTACTAACTTTCTTTGACCTTACACTGTTGCCAAGACATGATGTAACGATCCTTGACCTCAACATGCTCACTAACCATCTAATGATGTACTCCTGGACATCCAGATCAGTTAGAGCCTGTTCGATCGCAGTGATCGTGACGTTATTAAAAGCGCCCTCAATATCCAGGAAGGCGGCCATAGTAAATTGTTTATATTCCAGTGATCGTTCTATGGTCCCTACTACTTCGTGTAGTGCCGTCTCCGTAGACCGACCCCTGAGGTAGGCATGTTGACTACATGAGAGTCGTGATGTACCCTCCAGTCGATGCCTTATATGTGAGTCCAGAAGTCTCTCCAGAGTTTTGAGCAGAAAAGATGATAGACTGATTGGACGAAAGTCCCCTGCAGTCTCATGACTACTCCTTCCGATTTTGGGTATAAAAACCACCTTTACTCTCCTCCAATTAGCCGGTACATAATTGAGGGATAGGCAGAGTCTATACATTAACTTCAACCAGGGAGTGACATACCTCCGTGCGCTCTGCAGCATCTTAGGAAAAATGCCATCCGGTCCTGGGGATTTATATGGGGCAAAACTTCCGATCGCCCATTGGATTCTTTCCTCCGAAATTATATATTCGTCAATCTCGAAGAACGAATCATCGTATACTGGCTCCCCATCAGCAGCGTCCAAGCAACCGGGGAAATGAGTGTTAAGTAGAATGTCAAGTGTTTCCTCCGATGATTCCGACCAGGTATCATCCGTTCTCTTGACATACGTTGGGTTCGAGTGGCCCTTGGCCAAAACTCTGCTAAGTCTGGCAGATTCTTTGGTATTATCTATTGATTCGCAGAAGTTCCTCCATGATCTTCTTTTTGCGACTGCTATTGCCTTTTTATATGCCCTCTGTTTTTCGCGGTATTCCTGCCACGAATTACTGGCATAACCCGTGTTGAAAGCCCTACGGGCTTCTTTTCTTAGAGCCGAGAGTTCCGAGTTCCACCAGGGAGGGAAGCTCTTCCTGGCCCTCGTGATGGGGCAGGAGATTTCAAACGCCCTAGTCAGGGCGCCACTGAAGGTCTCCTCCACCCCCTCGAGTGCAGAGATTGAATCCCGAATCATCGGCACTCCACTGAGTCTTTGTTCAAGAATTCCGTTAAACTTAGCCCAGTCCGTTCGTCTCGGATTTCTAAAGCTTAGTTTCCCGGTATTACCTATGTGTCCAATGTCGAAGAGTATCCAGTTGTGGTCCGAGAAGGACCTACTGCTCGATACCCCCCACCTATCAACTGATAAATTAGACCTATCGTTCATAAGCGTTAAATCCAGAACCTCCTCCCAACCATTGAAATTACCTGAACTAGGAAATCTAAATGTTGGCTTTGAGCCAGAGTTACAAATGGTAATTTTGTTAGTATTTATGAAATCTAATAGACACTCACCTCTATTGTTGATTTCACTGCTGCCCCAGATGGTGTGCCTGGCGTTGGCATCACATCCAAGGATGAAGTCCTCTTTGGCGCCTAAAGAGGATAGGAGCACCCGTACCTCGTCCGGAGGGGCGTCTCTGTCATGTGCCATATAGCATGAGGCAATCACAAAGCTTCTTTTTTCCGCCATCTCGACCCTTGCGACTGAAAGGTCTGCTGAGCTAAGCTGTGAACAGAAGAAAATATTAATGTGTTTTTTCGCAACAAGACATGCTCTTGGCCTACCCTTGTCTTTCGCGTACAGTATATTATATGTTTTGGCCGGGAACCCTTTCACCATTCCGTTTACCGTCCAGGGTTCCTGAACCAACGCTATGTCGAGGTCCTTCTCGGCTAGGAGGACCCCGAGGTTGTCGGAAGCACATCTCGAGTGCTGCAGATTAATCTGCACGACTCTCACTGCCATCGGGTGGCTTCTCCTCCGACTCGGAGAGCTGCATATCGGTGAGCAGGTTGTGGGCGACCTCGACCTCATCCTTTTCACCACTCGCCGAGCTTGTTGGGCGGAACACCTTTACCTTAGCGTCCCGCACACCAAAGAAAAGCTTCAGGCCTGCCTTCTCGAGCTCCGTTGAGCCCTCCTCCGTGATGGCAAGCGTAAGGCAAGTACTGTTATCCCCGTGATCTTCGGCCCGGATAACAGTCCACTCCTCCATCGGGATACTGGGGTTCTGTCTCTTCAGACATCCCAGTATTTTCTGCCCGTCAGAGCCTACCTTCGGTAACCAAATCTTTGCTCGAGGTCTCATTGGAATTTCCTCGGCGGGGATTAGCTTAAGACTTAAGCCATCCCATGCATCGCTTATCTTAGCAATACACTTGCCTAAGAAGTCCTTTGAGAAGACGTCCAGACATTTGATTACCCTGTAGCCCCGGTGAATCTCACCGGAGTCAAAACGAGGCGCAGGACTATCCACATTGGTGAGGACGTGCTCCATGACGAGCTCAGCCAATTTGGACTCGATCGCGCCCCATTCTGTTACCACAGGGGTAAGATGACCACTCTTGTTGTTTGCCAAGGCCATCAGTAGGTGATCCTTTACAACCTCATTAAAGGGTCTCCTAGTGGTTGCAGAGCTCGATGGTCCCGGAGTGATCGAGTTATCTCGGATCTTCCTCCGTTTTGGCGGCTTTTCACTCTCTGCTTGAGAGCGATTTCGCTTGGACCCTTCTTGAGCGTCATTTGATGTGCTGGGCATGTTGTCCTTAAACTTAAGGTACTCTTCTACCACAGCCTGATATCTAACACGATCTACCTCATCGCGTTCGTGTGGGGTACCGTTCGCAGCGTTCTTAGCGATCTTGCCGAGAATAAATTGCGCCTTGTTATACCTTTGCCTGAGGATATCACCAGGACTTCTCCTCTTTTTAGTGTTTGGTTTCTCACCCGGTTGTCCATCAGACTTGACGGTCGGTTGGGTGAGATTTGATTGGTTTTTCTGGGGCAGTGGCGTGCTCTGGCTGTCACCCACACTGCCGGAGAGTCCGATCAAGGTCTCTTGACTAGAGGCCAGGAGATCGTCCTCAGATGAGAGATTTCTCTCATCTTGTTTTTTCAAAAATTGTTTTTTATTTAATAAATTCTTCTTCATCTTGTTCCCACGAGTAGGCACGTAAGGGGATGGACCATCCATGCAGTGACGGCGTACATGGACTAGACAATAACTTACAACCGGCCCGTGTCCTAGCACCGGAGGGGAGCTGTTAGCGACTAGTCTTCTTTTACCACTAACTAGTCATTCAGGTTCTCGGCACTGCTACCAACCACCTTAACCTTACAAGTGGGGGAGAAGGGATGGGGTTCAGAGGGATAAGAAGGGAAAGAGGATTTGAGAGGGATGGATAACCATTAGTTGCGAAGGCCTTTGGGTTTACTAGTTCCTGACCAGATGCAGTGTTGACCAGTCACCCACTGTTTCAGGGCACAAACTAGTAACCATAGCCTACGCTTAAGCCACCACATCACGACAAGATTGTTATCCAGGTGGGGAACTGTGATATTAATTTAAGTTGTGTGTTTAATTTAATTATATGTTAAATGTTTTATGTTTTATGTAAGCTGTGTAACATTTAATGAATAATTTAATGTGATAAACTACTACCTAGTAATTGTAAGTTTATTTATTTATTTTGTTGTTTTCTAATTTTGTAATAATATATTGTTTTTTATTATATAAAAAAAAAAAAAAAAAAAAAAAAAAAATTTTTAAAAAATATTAAATAGACAACCCCTGAAGATGTCAACAAATAATTGACGAAACGTTGGGAGAAACATGTAAAAAAAAGGTTTTTTATTTACATTAATACATTAGGCCCAATTAGCTTAACAAAAACTTATATATAATATATAAACAACTTGGCCAAAAAAATAACAAACATACTTTAAAAATGTTGAATATTATGGCAATATTTTAAAAACAGTTATTATATTTTAGCGGCAGCAAGTGTTTTATATACTGTTATCAATCAATATTGAAAAAAAAAATTAAAAATCTGAGCAGTGTTTTTCTTCTGGCATACTCTTCAATACCTACTTCCCTATTTTTGTTTTTATTCATGTTTTTACATCAAAAGAGAGTTGAAAAATCGGGGCCGTAAAAATTACATTTAGTTTGCAATTGACCCACATATAAATGCCAATTAGCCAATTTTATGAATTGGTGAAATGTAAGGCTGTAAGTAGCGACTACGACTAAAAAAATTTAGTTAAGAAAGTTACTGAAAAGTCATTGTTATTAAAATTTAAGTGAATTTTAATTTAAATAAAATTTATCATTTGCAAATAAAATTAACTGAGAAATGCGGCCAGCAAACCGCCATTTTAGGCATATTCAACACTTGATATTTTATGTTAAACTCATAAAAACGAGTTTCTCAATATTTCCTCCTTTTCCAGTGACCCTCGCATTCCCTCTGATGGACGTGCTGCACCTTTCGGGGCGCGTATTTAGAGAATCTTAGGGATCTTATCCTCTGGATGTTTTATACACTGGGAAAAATTAGTGTGGTCAATGCCTGAATTCGAAACGATTTAAGCTTTACCAAGGTGCCTGGTAACAGGACACGTCTTACAGAGAAGCCGTTGAAGGCTATCGAAAGGTATCTTCTGTTTTATAGTCGTAATTCCATGGAACTCTTTTTGAACGAAGCGGGCTAGAGGTGCATGACAGTTGTGTTGTAATTTTCCCCCCGGACATTGCAAATCTATGGGCGTTAAGCAGATCTCGTTAGCCTGGATCCGGCTAAGGAAATGAAGTCTTCAGATTTCTAGAGACCCACGGATTTAGCAATATTCTTTATATTTTGGTGTTACGGGAGTCAGTGGCTTCCTATACTTCGGAAAGAAATGACTATTATTTTAGGCCACAAGGGTATGCTCTCTTTTGTGTGACCGTCAATATGGGTGAAGATGAAGGTTAATCGATGTTGGGTGAGACAAGGTGGTGGTTGCTCAAATGTAGTAGTTAAGACTGTGGTTAAAGCAACCAGTATGAATATGGATTATGTGAAGTTGCGAAAAGCTCAGAGAACGCTCGAGGTGGGTGTGAGGAGCGTTGGTGGAAATTGGTTGAGACGTAGTAGTTGTAGAGCGGATAAAGTTTTCTTGATTCGTAACGGGCCAGTTAATGACTGGCGAACATTTTTTGATAGACCGAATGACTTGGGTGTGGAGGTGTGTTTGTGGGTGTTGGATGAGGCAGAGTAGTGTTGAAAAGTATGAATTAGTTAGGACTGTAATTAAAGGTGATGTAGCGAAGAGTTAAGAAAGCGGTTGAGTTCTGTGTGTTAGAACATACACTTGTGAAAGTTCTAATCGTGCGAACGCATATCTCTGTGCTGTTCACAAAAAAAATTTAAAATTTTCTCTCTTCATCACATTTATACCAAATTCATAGCATCAAGCAACCCATTTGTTGATTTTGCACCTAATACCAAAATGATTATATTGATTACCAAAAATTGGAAAAATTTAATATTTTGAATAAATGTTTTCAGTAAATTATATTTTTAATTAAAAAAATAATCAAAAAACTTTGCCGTTTCAAACAATTTGTTGATTGATTTTGACAAATTCCAACAACAATTTCACAAATTTAAATTATTTTATTTTTAACGAAATATTTTTTTTTATTATATTATTATTATTTTAATTCATTCGAAATTTATTTCAAAACAACTAAAATGTTAATTAAATCTAAATGATATTTTTAATATTCTTTAAAAAAAAAAATAATTTATTCAATTATCACATAAATTAAATTTAAATACTTTTTAATTAATTTTTTTCGTTAATAAAAAACTACTAATAATGTTGTCTGTGTTTCTATTCAACAGATGCCTTCGAATATTCTAATGCAACGAAAGTAAGATGTATCCAGCTTCTTCACAAGAGGGAAGTGTATAATTTAAGACGGATTTGAATGATACCCGTGTGTGTTGGTTTTGTGCACTCTCAGGGGCATTTGGTAAACGCATATTTCGTTTCCAATGTGGGTTGGATCCACCAAGTGCTCAGGCCGCAAATCGGGAAGGTACTCATGTAAATCCTTTTCAGAATTGTGACCCTCGCATAGCTATGCAAATATGAACTGATGTTTTGCAATGGGAATAAAAATGTTATTTTAAAGAAAAACACAGGCAAGATGAACGAACAAAAATCATCTGCATTGGTATTTTTGTTTTTAAAACCAAAACCTAAATGTTACCATACTCACACATGGACAGAATTTCTTGTTTTCTCTCACAGACGTACAGAAATAGTGAAATGTTTCACTTAGAATATTCAGTTTGTTATTTAAATTTGTAGTTTTTAGTGGTATGGGTAAATGTTTATGCATGTGGTTGCCTAAGGCCAAGTAAATATATAGTCAGTTGGTAAATATACTCGTATAGAAGGGTCCATACAATCAAGTGGCGTATATCCATCATTATGGCTTACTCCATATAATTCCTATGCTGTCGTATAATATTTCTATCTTGTCTATTAGATATTTTCTATGTTTATTTTTCATATATTTTGATAGTAAAACTTTTATGAATGTGCATAATCATACATATGTATGTATGTAAACACACGTCGTAGTATATGTTCATTATGATCAACTCCTCATTTGCCTGTTATTATCTCATGTACTTGAATGTGTTGTGTTACTGAACTCTGCTGCTTTTCCAAGCGTTTGTGTAATTCTTTTTAACCCTTTTAACAAATAACCAAAGGCGTTCGGTTGTTTTTTTTTTTTTTTTTTTTTGGGTTCTTCATGTTACTGTACATTTTCCCAGCACCAAAAAAAAAAACAATATTTAATATGAAAAAGGATCTTCTCTCTCTGGAGTTTTCTTTATTTTTCACTTTTTTGGTTGTCAGTTCTGCTGTATTTACTACTTCTTTTTAGTCTTTGTTATTGTTGTTATTTTTGCGGTTACCTTTGTTACTTTAATATGTGGGGGACATTTATGGTATTTTTCAAAAAATGTTGACTATTTCACCCATATCCTTGGTTCCCATCATTGCCTACCATTGCAATGATTGGTTTGAAGTTGATGTAAGTATTTATGAGAAAAAAATTGTTTATTTTTAATTGTATTTTAACACTCATACAGTTTTGTTTGTGTAAAAATTAATTTCATCAATTAAAGACATTTAAATATTTCAATGTAAAAAATAGCACTCGCATTGAACTGAAATTATTTTGTTTTTTTTTTAAATTTGCTGAAATAAATGGGTAAAATATTTGTATGAATTCTTTTCATATCTATTAAATTTCATTAGAGCAATTTTGTGAAATTTATTAAACGATGTCATCTCAAGCGCTACAAATGTTTTCAAAATTGCACGTTATATCGAGCCCTATCGCGAAAATAACGTATGCGACATCATTTAAATTTTTTTTTTTAATAAATGACTTTATTGGCAACACTTGCATCATCTCCTAAAATGTTATGGTCAGATAAGGTACAGTTACGATTTTATAGCAAGAACAATTTCATTGCAATCGACAAATTTCGTACAAAATTTATAAGAAATAAAATAAAAATCGCTCCTGTAAAATTTGATTTTTGGTGCTTACGTTATTTTCGCGCTTAGGGCTCGATATTATGGCTAATTTTTTTTTTTAATAAAATTTATCAATATTTTGAAAGCTAGCCTAAGCCCTCTCGTACCCGAATTAAAATAAGTAACGCAAAGACTGCCCTTCGAACTGAGTTGTTTTGGGGTTGACTTAAGTATGAACTTTCCTCAAAAAAATTATGATATAATTTCCCAATTTATGGGGTCTTATTTTATATGAAATAAATTTTATAATGAAATGAAACCCCAACGAAATGAAATAACTACCCAAATCAAAATTAAATAAATCCCCAATTCATGAAATGAAATAAATCCCCAAAAATATTTAAAATATCCAATCAATTCAAAATATAGATTTATTTGCAATACTTGAAAAATTTAAACGAAACCGTGCATCTACAACGTATAAAAATTTGCCATGTTTTCTGTAACCACTTATTATTTCAAAATTCATTTTTAATAATTTTTTTCATATTAATGCACCTTACACCACAAAATTATGTCTCATATAAACTGCCTAGAAACTAGTCTTTACCATTCATTACAACAAGTTCTGTTTAAATTGTTTTCAAAATAAATTTTTCATTAAAAATTTCATTTCAGATTTTTGGGGACTTATTTGATATGAAACAATAAATCCCCAAAAAAAATGTTGTTGTTGCCTCTCTTATATTTTGTTGGGGAGTTATTTAATTTCCGTTTTGGGGGGACTTATTGCGTGGGGAGTAATTTCATGCCGCCGAGTCTTAGGTACACTGGTTAAGGCGATGCAGAATGTTGCTTTTAGTAGAAAATATATAAATAGTAGAAGAACAAACAATTTTCAAAGAGTTCACAACTAACTCGGTAGAAGTCTAACAAAATTGAGAAATTTTCGAAAGTGGAGTTAGGCCTTAACCTCTGAAATTTTTTATAAAAGAATTTGTATGAAAAACTAGAAACAAACGCTGTACTTGCTGCATTTAGATCGTGCAAAGCATACCTTTCATCTTGCTTCCTATTCTACTCAGTGATGAATTTTGTCATATCTCGTTGACCTTAAAGCAGTTTCTTCGTAATAGAAGCGTGCTTCAGGCCACATTTAAATAATTATTGATCATTAAGCCAATAACGTTGAAGGGAATTCCTCCATTTTACTAGAACTTTATAAGTGACTTATGTTTGACTTGTCCGATTGTATATTTCAGGCCTTTGAGATCCAACAACCAAAGATTGATTATAGATGTACATTAGACTGGTGCTTATTTTCTAACTTCAAAAAAGCATGATCAATCTAAAATGTGATTTTAAGCATAAACATCATTCATATCTACGTATTCACATTTATAAGTGCACCTGACACCTGTATAAGGCATATTTTGAAGTCTTAACTAATTTGTTTGCCTCTTTCAATAAAAGTCTATGCAGGACATAAATATATAAATTTATTTCGTTAATTGTTTATCTTTTTAAATGTCAGGAACATGCATGGCTTTTCTCATATGTTACGAGTATTTCGTTCTGTTGTTTTGCACGAAATATTCATAAGAAAATAAAAAAATAAATAAAAAATAACTTCAAAATATACTTGAACATTTTTTATATTCTTGTATAATATATAAACTAAAACAACAACATACTACTTTTTATACTAATTTTTGGTGAATGCTGTGTTAAACTCTTCCATCAATTTAACTCCCCTTCTCTTTCGACCGACTCATTACCACATTTATCGAAGCAAATATTTCCTTTCCTTTGTCAAAATGTTCATTGCGAGTCGATTCACTGAAATCAGTTTCAATAAGTGATCTGCTTATTTTCAATCCCTTAATGTTATATTGAAGACTTTTTGGTGATTAAGCTACATGGTAAATCCTTTTCCAGAAAGTAATTTATTTCGTCAAAGGCAAGCAAAATCCACATCTTCAGCATTTTGAATTTCATTACTATTGATTAACTCCCGAAATTTGTTTGTCATTCGTTGTAACATCAAAATTGGAAAATACTCAGCTACTACTTGCATCTTCCCTAGAAGAAAGCGAACTGACACCAAAGTAGTTCCGTGATAGGTCCTTGGTGGTAGAGACCGGTTCTAGTTCTAACACTTTATATGAATAAGAGCTATCCCTTTTACATGGAGCTGTCATTGGAGGGGGTCAATTGAGACCTTTTGACCAGTCACAGATCTATTCTCAATGAACGTGTTTAGTGTCAGTTACAAAAATGTAGTATTATTTCAAAATAATGTAGTATTATTTCAATAAAACAAGTCCTAGAATTAAATTCAAGAACCAAATGTTAGAAAGTACCACAAATTGTGTCACAGCACCGTTGAAGACTGTACTGGAATTCATTACTTTTCTACCTTTTTGTTCTTTATAAACCAGTTAAGGGATTGGTTCATCTTTCATTGGTCATGAGTCCTTTCTTTTTGTACTTGTTCTATTTTCACAAACCCAGGACCAGTCTGTTAGACCAATTGACACAAATTTCCCGCAGGGTTGTTTGCAATTTTTCGCAAAAATTAGGCTTTGGGTAATGTTTTTCTCTTTTCTAAAAAAATATCGACGTTTGGCAAAACAGTTTTCTTCCCAGCCAAGTTAACCTGATATTAATTATACAAAAGCATTGTATGCTGATATACATATCTTGTACCTTTCTAAATACAACTTGAGGCCACCTGTATACAGTTGTATATTCCAGGCATAGCTCATCAACCTATAGATTTCAAAGCTCACGTATCGGCGCAAACTTCCCTAAAATTTGGCGTTCACTGCGAGTATACTTGTTTCCAATCTTATTAATCTCGAAAGAGTTTTTAATCTTTTTAACGGCATGGCTGCACTAAAAAAAGAGGTCTTCCTTTCACAGAATCACACATACTTTCCCTACTTTTATTATTTCATCTATACAATTCAGCTACCTGGTGAACCAACATATGTCAACTTCAGTCCAATCAATACTAAATACACATTCACCTTCATTATTGAAACACTTCAAAGCAATGCATATCACAGGAGGTAGAAAAAATAATTAACAACTGGAAATCTCTAACAAAAATTTAAGAGTTTCGCTCCAGGTCGTATATGACGCAAAGGCCTTAAGTGCATAAAATTTTATAATTAGTTTTTTTCTGAATACCTAACGTAATGGTTGATAATTAAAATTAAATAAAAGTCAAAAAATATCAACCAATCACTTGTAGAAAAAATTTAATTTTAATTTCAAAATGGATCAGATTTGACCCGAAGACCTTATGTAGGTTAAAGCTCTGTTTCTAAACTACATCGAACTAATCCTCATTGCGGATCACTTTTCATTTCTAACTCGCATCAGGTTTTACTTTTTCTGCAAACCTCCACCGCAGGTTTTGTAATTCAACTTTTTCCTCCTGCATATATCCATAACTTTCAAATTGTTTTTTATCACTTTCTTTACTTCTTAGATCTTAAATCATAAAAACTTGCATAATTTCACCCTTGTCAGGTACAGAAGTACATACATATGTAAACTGTTATTCTTCAACGCTTTTCTTCAAACTTCTCATCCTCAGAATCATGCTAGTTAAATAAACATTTATAGACGTAAACATTGCTTGAACATAACCTCATTTGACCAATGTTGATTATAACTCTTACAAAAAATTTCTTTAAGCCATTTTGAATCTTTGTTCAAGTTTTTTTTCTTTTAAATAACTTTCTTACCTCTATTTAATAATATTTTGTCTTTGGTTTTACAACAACAAATAATTATTTTGGTTTTTTTAAACACTTTATGCAAGCGATTTAAAAAAGTTCACTATCCGGAGAATGCCTACCGAATACAAATACAACAAAAAGATGTGATCGTTTGTAACACATATGACTACACAAAGCAAAAAACCAGCGATAAAAAAGTAAAAATAACGTGAATTAGAAGCATAGACCGCATTGGTGGAAGTTAGATGAGTGCCAGTTCACTAGGTCCCTTTTCTTGGAGAAGGTCACATATGATGTTTAAATTTTACAAATTTTATGAGTTCGTAAAATTTGTATTGTTTATTATCAGGGAAACCAGAAATATGGTATATAAAACACGTTTTATGCGCATTAAATATGCGGTAAAAACATGAAAATTGTAAAAAATATGCCCAAAAAATTAAAAAATTTCTAGTTTAAAAAAAAAAATACTCAACAATTTATTAACAGTTTCATTTAATAAAAACAACCCCAAAATTATAATCGATAAAGCCCAAACACCATAGTATGTACAGATGAATTTTTGAGATTTTAGCCTATTTGGAAACGATGAGGTTAAAATTAATATCAGAGTTTTTTGTGCCGAATTCTTTCTAGATATTAACATCCATATGGGATTTTTTGTTTCAAAGGGATTTTAGGGACGGTCCCTAAATTGTATAGATAAAAGTTTTGGGAAAATCTGAACTGATTCGAAAATAATTTAACTTGCAAAATGTTTTTGGGGCGAACTTGATTTCCTAAGATTATCCCGCGAAGCTTAATGCTTGTCTGCAGGAAAGAAACCAGAGTCTCAGGCGGGAATCGAACCCGCAACCCCGGCGATGACAAATGGGTATTCAAAACAAAATATACACCAGATGGTATAATTGATAAACGAAAAGCTCGTTTAGTAGCCAAAGGGTACTCCCAAGAGTACGGTATTGACTACAACCATACATTTGCACCAGTAGTAAGACAAAATTCATTACGTTTAGTTTATGCACTTGCTGTTGAAAAGGATCTTAAGTTGCGACAGTTAGATGTTTCTACAGCATTTCTGAATGGAAATTTAGATGAAGAAATTTTTATGACACAACCTGAAGGCTTTATAAACGAAGAGAATAGAAATAAAGTTTGTTTGTTAAAAAAATCGATATATGGGTTGAAACAAGCTAGTCGTCAATGGTATAAAAGAATAGATACAGTTTTAAAAGAGTATAATCTTGTTAAATCACATTATGATCAATGTATTTATTCAATGAGAAAAGGCACAGACACTATTATAGTAGCATTATATGTAGACGATATTATCATTGCGTGTAATAATGAAAAATGTACGGATGAGTTAATAACGTTACTAGCAAGAAATTTTGAAATTCGAGATATGAAAGAACCAAAACACTGCATTGGACTGGAAATCAATCAAACGCCGGGATATTTGACGATTTCTCAACCAGGGTACATAGAAAATTTAATTGAAAAATATGGTCTTAAAAATGCGAAAACTTCTAAAATTCCTATGCAATCCAAAATAAAACTTGAAAAGGAACCAACAATTCCTGGAGAAAGGGAAAAAGTAGATGAGAAGCGTTTTCAAGAAATTATTGGTTCTTTGCTACATCTAGCAGTTTTTAGTCGACCAGATATTTGTTGCAGTGTAAATAAACTTTCTCAATTTAGTCAAGATCCAAGAATTCAACATTGGAATGCAGCTTTAGCAGTTATTAGATATCTAAAAACAACAAAAGATTTCGTACTAATGTACAAGAAAACTAGTTTGCCTTTAGTTGGTTTTGTGGATGCAAATTGGGCACAGGATACAAATGATCGTAAATCTCAATCTGGTTTTTGTTTTGTTTTTTATTTAAGCTAATAGGGCCTAAGGTTAATTAATGTAAATAAAAAGCAATTTTTTATTACAGTTTTCCCGACGTTTCGTCGATTTTTTGTCGACTTTTTCAAGGGAGCGTAATATGAGCTTTTCACATTAAATTAAATTTCTCCTTTTACATGTAACATTAAACATATAAACATAAAACATAAATTTAAAGTTAAACACATATCAAAACAAGTATCACTGTAACTATTTAGTAATTGCAACCCTATAATTTGCGCTAATATTGTTAGTGTCTTCTTTGACATTCATTGTTTTCTTTATGTTTTCTTGTATTCTTAGACTTTCAATTGTAAATCTCTTCTTATCCCCCCTTACTTTATCTAGTATTCGCACCCCCTCAAAATCAATTTTATGTTGTGTATTTAAAATGTGTGTTGATAATGCTGTCGTTTCTTTTTTCCTTTGTATATCCATCATATGTTCTCCCATTCTAGTTTCAAGGGATCGTTTTGTTGTTCCAATGTATATGAGTTCGCAACTTTGTTCGTTATTCCCTTTACATTGTAATTCGTACACAATGTTGTTTTGTTGTTGTTTGTTTATTGGAGCTTTTATTGCAGAGAATATAGTGCTGAGTGTTTTATTTGGTTTGTAAGCAAAGCTTATATTATTTGTTTCTATTGACGTTCGTATGTTTTTATTATCAGTGAGTCCAGGGATGTATTTTACACTGTAAAAACATTTTTGCTCTTTTTCTATATTAGTGGGGTTGTTATCATTTTTGTTTTTTATTTGCGTAATTGTGTCTTCTATTAGTGTTGATATAAGTTTGTTTGGGAAACTATTGCTTTTAAGGATATTAAAAATTATATGTTTGTTTTTAGTGTGAAAAAGTTCATCGCTTATGTGTAAAATCCTTGAGATGAAATTTTTAGCAGTGTTAATTATTTGATTTTTCGGTTGGGTTGCGTGGAAATTCATTATCCTTCCTGATGAGGTCTCCTTAGCGAACCAGTCAAAAATTATGGAATTTTTCCTTCGAATTAGTTTGGTGTCCAGGTACGCTATTTCCTGATTTTTCTCCCTTTCAATTGTAAATTGTATCTTAGAATGATACTTGTTAAATGTGGACAAAATTTCTTCTTGGTCGTCTGATTTGATGATCGCTAAGATATCATCTACATATTTAACTATGTATTTGATAAAAATGTTCTTATTTTTCAATTCTTCTATCGCACTGTCAAGCAGGTTGTCAAGTATTATGTCTGCGATTGTGGGGGATAGTGGGTTGCCCATGGGCATGCCAAAAATTTGGTTATATATTTTATCTTTGTATATAAAATAATTATTATCATTGAGACAAAATTGGAGAATTTTAAGAAATTGAGAGCTTGACATTTTTGTGTGATTTTTTATCTTTATCTGGTTTTTGTTTTATTTTGGCAGGTGCTGTTATATCCTGGGAGTCAAGAAAACAAAGTGTGGTTGCAACTTCAAGTGCTGAATCCGAATACATGGCTTTAACAGAATGTGCAAAAGAAGCTATATATCTTAGATATCTACTAGAAGAACTTGGATGGCCTATAAACGATTCTACTTCAATTATGTGTGACTCTCAAAGTGCTCAATGTATGGCAAATTTCGGAAGCCATCATTCCAGAACAAAACATATACATTATAGATATCATTTTATACGAGATGCAATAGAAAACGGTGCAGTCAAACTTGAATATCTTTCAACAGATAAAATGATTGCTGATGTATTGACAAAACCAGTTCCGAAAACTAAACACCAATTATGTACTAACGGAATGGGATTATTATCCAAAACCGATTGCAGTTGAGGAGGCGTGTTGGAAATACACTTTATCGTTTTGTACCTTAATATAAATTGTAATATAAAGAAATAGTTCATTGAAAAAATAGGTTTTATATGTTTCATATATTTTCAATGCCTTTCACTTTTGTTATTAATATTCAGTCAATAAAGACATACTTTTCTTAAACTGTCTAGTTAGCTATTTATATTTCAATAAAAATCATGTAATTGCTTATTTTTGGTTTCCCTGTTTATTATAAATTTTATATTAATAGCACTCATACGCCTAAATAAGCCGTAAATTTAAAAGTAAAAATTGTACCCCATAAACTAGCGACTGGTAGTAACACCCTTTTTGCATGTCAAAGTCTCTACCTCAGTATGTACATTTTCCACTTCTTCCATCCCTTATTAGACAGTACTGCCACCATCCTTAATACCTCTTCGCTGTTAAATTCGTGTACATGGTCTTGTTAGTTGGCTTTAATTATTCGCGTTAATCTAAGCGTAAAGATAAATTGTACTGGTACTGAATGAAAATATAAAAAACAACTACAATATTGGAAGTGAATTGCTGTACTTAAGGTTTTAAATGCCCTACAGAAAGTATTTCCAAGTAACCCATTTATTGACTAGATTAAGATATTTTTTTTACCTTATTAAGCCAGGAAAAAATAAATTTTGCTACGTTAAGTTAGCAAAACTTCTTTTAAGCTTTTTTCCGTCAACATTTTGAAATCGCAATAGCCATTGAAATATAATGGAGAACCCTCGAATATTAGTTTATGCAAAAAACTTAATTAATATGGATAAAGCAGTCTGTCAAAATTTTTACATTTTTTCTGGCTTGGCTTAAAAAAATATTAATTTTGAGTAGGAAATAATTAAATATTTACGGATTTATTAGCCTTAATTGCTAATAACTTTGTAACTTATGCGATTTTTATTAATTAATTTATAAATTTTATGTTTATAAGTTTCCCTATGTTCGAGAACCACTCAACCGATTTAAGAAACAGTACAGGCGTAGGTATACCTTCACTGTTTTTTTTTCAATATTCATATATTAAATATGAATTTCCAATAATTATTGTTAGTTCATATTTCAAAATATTTATTATTAGTCAAATGTTATTCTAATATATTTTCAAATTTATGTATTTATTCCCCATCACGGTTTCTGTTCGCATATGTAGGTGCTTATCGTTATTCTAATCGGATGAGTCCTGCAGTACCCCTTTTGCTTAAGCGAGTGTGGCCGCCATCATTTAAAATATTTCGAGTTAGTGGATTCGAATGCAATTCGATTCTTTTTAAATATTTTTCTTCACATTTCATGATCATTGTTCTTACAAATATCAAATTCAAGTCTCTCTGAGTATATGAGTTATTAAAATATTATGGGTGCGTCTGTTCGAAGCAGTTAATTTTGGCGCCTTTGAATTTTTTCGATATAAGAGTCACCAGATTAGCTTCAAGATAGTGTAGTAAAGAAAAAGTTTACCATCGAGGCTTAGAACAGAATTTCTTCCAATTATAAAATGTAATTGCGCTAATGTTAGTTTCATTTGAGTTATTTTTGCATAAATATGACATTTTCACGTTAAACGCCGATTGAATTAAATTTATTGCAATGTATTTCACATACGATTGTTGAGGCATAATTTGATTGTTGATTTGAGTACAGGGCATAATTTCCGGCACATTTTTAAATAATAAAATAAACCAAATATAAAGAAAAATTTCGGTTATAATACAAAATTTTAAAAACGTTAACAAAAATTATTTATTTACATTTGTATTGCTGGATTAATTATAACACAAAGCACGAAGTAAAGTTAACAAAAATGTTGTATGAGTGGAAATTCGTCTGATTAACAAAGTTTTTTCAACTTTTAAAAATTTTACTTAATATTTTTTTTAAAATGCCACAGATATGATCCTGTAAGAAGCGAACTGCTTCGTAGCGGTTTTCGTACACGCGATGTAGTAACATATTTGTTGGCATCTCCGAGATATATTAACATCGAAAATCTACGACTAGGAGTGGAGTAATGTGTAAATTTCTTCCTCTCTGAAACTATCTAAAAAATGCATCCCTATTTATGTGGACGCATTGGCTATGCATGTTTTTAAAAAATAACCACTAGGGGATGTAGGGGACAATATCTCTGTGTTCTGTGTTCTTAGTGATTTAAATGAAATTTACAACATTGATAGATCCCTAATTAGATAGACAAATAATCTATGTATATTTTCAAAAGTAGAACTACGATGGGGTGGGAGCGTAGTTGCGCCCGCCAGGTATTCACCAGCAGTGCATACTAATAACAAATAACAACTTTGATTTTGCTTAGCTTTGAAAAATGCTATCCTTCGGCTATTTTCTGCTCCGCATGTATGTGCTCTTTTTAACATATTCTTATAAGTTGTAGCGAAATTTCGCATGAAATGACCGTGACATACAGCCTGGCCCCCGATGGCGATCGTTATCGTTCGCTTGCATTTTAAACGACAAACAGCTGATTTTCTGTCCGCTAAGAATGTTCAGCACGACAAGTCGACCGACAATTCAAGCGACCGATAACATAACAGTTTTCATACAACTTTGCAGCTCTCTAAGAAATATTATGCGACCACAAATGTCATGATCAGTCACTTGTGTTGTAGTTGTCGACAGAAACATTTTGTTAAAATACCCTGTAGTAAATTAAATAGTCAGTTGCAGAAAACACTAACTATAAGTTAACTATTTTTCAAATGACTACAAATTGTTTTAATTCACATGCAGATATCAACCAAACATAGAGGCACAAATAAAAGCAAAATAGGTAAAACAAGCATGCCATGAAGTCAAATAAAAAAAATATGTACAAATTTATTAAAATAATTAAAAATTAAAACGATTCAAATCTGTTTATGTGCTAGAAATTATGTAGCGTATTTATTTCAGCACTATTATACATTATAATTTAAAGCAATTTGATGCAAAATTTTCTTAAATATTAATTTCTATATATAAAAATATGCATGTTTGTTCATAGGAACATATATTTTTTTGACAAAAATTATTTCAAATTTAAATAATTTATTATAAACCGACTATACTATTAATTAACTACAAATAGGTTGAACAATAAGTAGTTAGTAGTCAGTTTAAAGGTCATGCAAAGATTGCCAATTGACTACTGCCTATGACATGCCTCTGTTAAAATAATGAGTCGTCGACAAGAAAAAAAAGTCACTTAATCAACTAGATGTGGTTATAAAAAATCCAGTTTAAAATTACTTAAAAATGTGTTTGACTTCCTAGAGGGTATTTAGCAACATTTTTCTTTACACACAAATATAAATATTTTTTTTTTTGTTATCATATATTCCTTATTATTTTTTTAACAAGCTCAAGGAAAGGTTATGCAAAATATATTTATTAAACATTTTTATTTTTTCGGATTTATTCTATGAGCTAAATTTCAGTTATTTATTTTATAAAGCTTTTTTGTAATAGTCCTATTCCTTTAATTTTTAGGAATGACTTTGTACACTACCAGACTAATATATTGTATCTTCTTGTTACATTTTACCTTAGCTATCCTTTGGATAGCAATGAAGTATATTGTATGCACAGAAAATTTTTTACAATTATTAGACACCAGCAGAATGTAATGCATTTTCTGGCCCGCTACAGCCTTCGTCAGCATTCTTTGTGTCACACTGGATAGTGATACTTTATAAATTGAATGTATTTAACTCAACTATTTTAACAAATAGAAACTGGGAATTATTTACTTTCATAGGCTACTTTATTATATTAAACATTTTTATTTTTTCGAATTTATGAGATGATGCAAGTGTTGCCAATAAAGTCATTTATTAAAAAAACCGAAAACTGAAATTTATGTCGCTTACACTATTTTCGGGGTTAGGGCGCGATATTATATTCGTTTTTAAAATATTTTTCATAAATTTTTTCCATACTATATTTTTTGTTTACTGCTTTGTTTGTTATTTGTTTACTCCTTATAATGAGTGACTTTTTGTCGCTCGTTTAAGTTGTCGATCGACATCGGGTGGCCGGGCTGTTCATTTCGAATGTTAGCTTTTAGCTGTGGTATTGTTCTTGGCTTGTTAACATTTACCGAAAAAGGATATCGAATTTGTTATCACTTTATCCCTACACATCCTCCTGAAAAACACATTTGATCTGAATAGTGATATCATATTTTTGAAATGTGACTTAGTTTCGATAAATTAAATGAATTTTAATTAATCGAAAGCGAATAAAAAAATACAAAACTATTCCTATTTTCCCGAAAAGCTGAAAATTTTTATTAGAGCTGAAAGAACGAAGATTATTTTAAAAAAGTTCACAGACACAAATAACTTTTAACTGGTACATATTGATCCCCTATTCTTACGAATTCTTTGTTTAAATTCCATAGAACGCGATAAAGTGCCAAATCCATATCTAACATTCCATCATTTTTTTTAATTACCTCCCAACAAAAAAAAGACAAGAGTATTTAAAGGGCTTTTCAAAAACAGAAAGATTAAATTTATTGCATAAAACCAAAAAAGAGTTTTAGAAATTTTTTAATTAAAAAAAATATTCTTCACGGTAATTGCACTTGTTAAGGGATTAAAAATTGGATTACAACTTTTTTGCATAGATTAGCTGATGATCTAAATCGAAAATTTTTGTACGAACTAAAACACATCAATGCCATCAACAACAATAATTTTATTTTACTCTTGCTTTTATACGATAATTCGATTATGTTCACCACTCCAACGGCATTTAGTCACCCCGGACTACACGTTTTAACCGTAAAACCACTTTGATGTTATATTGATACAGAGATGCATATGTACATATATTTACATGTATTGCAACAGTATTGGTAACAATAAATTTTCAATTTTTCACCTTGTCAATTTAAAAATAAGACAGCCAGGTTGTTGGTTTTTATTACGGGTTAATTTTTTTTAGCTTAAAGGTTTACAAGTAAATTTTGTATAAATTTTCATACAATTCTTTTGCGGGTTTAAAATTGTTATAATATCTTTTTAATGCTTGTAAGAATATTTTGGGTAAGATTTTGGTATACAGTGGTGCAAACAGAGATAAAAATACAAAGAATTTTTTTACATAATTTATTTTTTTCTTGTTAGAAAATTAGAAATATTAATATAAAATTAATTTGTGATCACTTTAATGTAACATTCTTAATTTCAAAGGGTGGACCAATATCCGAAAGTATGTGATAAAGTTTTTATTTTCAATTAAATAGTTTGGCATTAAAAAAAAATTTCAGAATATGTTCAGTTGCACCTTCTTAATTGTACAAGAAGGTAGAAAATTTCATCTGAAATAGCTATAAATATTTCTAGGAGAATAAAGACTTCAATCAAACTTCTAACTGGTTTAAAATAATTTCTTGGTTTCAACAAGATGAAGTCCCCTCCCCATCCCATACAGCAAGCAGCGATTCTGCTATTGGATAATTTCGTTGCTGAAATTTGTGCGGTAGCTTCGGAAATCTTAAACAAAAGTCGTATAAAACAATTAAAAATGAGGGCGACAAAGTGAGACTTTGTATTATCTTTATATTTTGTGTTTATTTTTTATAAATTCCCCATTCATTGATAACACAGGGCAACGTACCGAAAGCTGTTTCTAGCAGCTTTAGTTTAAAGGATTAATTGACATTTATTATATGCAGAATTTACACCATTTTTTGTGTAATACGCTTAATATTTCACGAACAACCCTACAAACCTTAGATTTTAATCTACACAAAATTCTCTTTCATTTAAGTAGAGGGGGGGGGGGGGGGTGCTTTAATACCATGGGAGATAAGGCCATGATGGCTTTATCTCTCATTCAAAAGGGAGATAAAGTCTTTTATTTTGTTTTTTCATTTGAATGGGAGATAAAGCCATCATGGCCATAGCTCACATTAGTAATATTAGAAAATGGTTTTATCTCTCATTTCAGTTTTGAAGAACTTTTGCATTTTACATTGATTAATAGTTTTCTTATTTTTTAATTAAGAGGTAATGATTTGCCCTTTTACTAAAGTTAAGTATTGAAATCTGGCTTCGCATACTAAAGTTGTTCTGCGTGGCGGCCTGCGGCCGTGCTTACAGGTTTTCTCCTCCAGTAGGACGCGGCAGGTAGCTTCGCTGAATAAAGTTTTCCTGCGTGCGTCACAAGAATAAAAAATGTATTTTCCCGGAAACAATAAACACTAAAGTATTGGAATCTGGCTTCGCAAAAATATGGCTTTATTTCTCATTTGCGAAAAAGAAATATGGCTATATCTCTCATTTCGCAAAATTTTAAATATGACCTTACCTCTCAATGATTGGACAATAAGGCCATTATGGCTTTATCTCCCATTCAATTGAGCAATAAAGCCATCATGACCTTATCTCCCATGGTGTTAAAGCACCCCCCCAAGTAGAGTTATATTAATGAGTATTAAAGAAAATCTAACTTATAATGCAAATATTTTAAAAAGTTTATAAAATTTCTAAAATAACCATGGGTCGTTTGTGAAGATGAGTCAATAAA
This sequence comes from Pollenia labialis, assembly GCA_949318255.1. Classification (NCBI taxonomy): domain Eukaryota; kingdom Metazoa; phylum Arthropoda; class Insecta; order Diptera; family Polleniidae; genus Pollenia; species Pollenia labialis. The sequence continues at coordinate 130,018,921 of OX439142.1, read as the reverse complement.
TGGTGTAAAATTCATTTGGTCAATAAACTGTCCCGTAGTGTTATCGATCACTGGTTAAACTTTAATCTGTGCTGAAAAGGTCAGTAAAAAAAGAATGACAAAAAGTGAAAGCATACAAATAGAAAAATGTACTTTGGACCTCAAGAAGACTTTTTAACAAAAAGTATGAAAAATAGTAGCAATGAATAGCATATAAATCATTTTAAATAGCTAATCATACTCAACAACTGCCAGCCGTCGTCATTGGAGGTGAGTGTTAAACCGCAAAGATTTCTGAGAAGATAGTGTGGTTACTGTCAACCCATGTCAAATCAAATGCTTTGAGTCCCTTGGTCAGTCAGGAATGAAAAGTTATCAATAGATTTTAAATAATTTCATGTTGTAAATTTGCTTTCTTCATAAAAATAATAAAGTTTGATGAACTTTTGCCTGATTTAAATAACTAACTATAAAAATATTAATAGAAATTTTGTTTCGATTCAATCATGGTGAAATAAACAGGTGGCAGCACTACGCCAGATGACGATTTGTTGCTCCTGTATTGTTTGTCTAGGTTTATGTCAAAGTTTTGTTTATGTTTACAAAAAGTACACGTTTTGTGCTGAAATTATTGTATTTCAATAAAGTTTTTGATCATTTTAAATTAAAATAAATAAGATATTGACTATAATAATAGAAAAATTTACTAAAAATTTATTTATTTCATCACGTTCAGCGGCACGCTTTGATTTTTGTTAAAAGCATTTTTTGACGTAAACGGGGATGTAATTTCCAATTTTGTTGTAATGTTGTATTTGTTGCCGTAACGATGTCACCTGCTTATTCCACCATGGATTCAATTAACAACCACTGTTCAAATGTTAATCTGAAAACTTAAGTTTTCTTACGTATAAATATTTTTTTTTTTTGGTTTTATTTTGTTTTTTCTTAACCCACTTACAGCTACAATTAATGTGGGGAGAATTCCAAAAAATTGTAGTGGAAAATGTAAGAATATATAAACACACTGTTTATTGTTGGTATTTTGTTTAAGCTTTAGTATCGTTGCAAATAAAACTTTTTGAGTGTTTGCAATTCTCATGCAGTCTGCACTTTTGTTTGCTAATACCTTTGGTTTTTCTAAATTTTTTTGTTAGATTATTTCCTGATGACTTGACCTAAGCAACCAGTGAAATGCTCATAGAAACACGTTTATCATCCAACAATTAATTTCAGTGTTTTTATCAAGAATAAAATTTGGGAATTAAGCATGGCAAACAAAATCTTTTGATTAAAAATTTTGTATTCCCGAAAATTACTTTGAGAATTTTTTATTTTAATTGCACATTGTTTTGCTGAATTTTGTATCGAAACTAATGTTTTTGGAATTATTTTTTATCAAATAAATATAACTAATCAAACTATTATACGAAAACTGAATTTTGTTCACGTATTAACCCTCTAATGGCACATTTTTTGTTTGCTTTCAAAAAAAAAAATCATATTAAGCTTATTTTAGGGTGAGAACCATGAATCTGACTTCAGTTTTTTTCTTTTGAGTACTTGTTGCCCTGTAAGGGGTCAAACTGTAAAGTCCGCCTTGAGGCGGAGTTGGGCACTATCGTAATAATTTAAGATACGTTTTTAATAAGCATCCCAGAATTTTCTGTGTAATTCCCCAGTCCGCCTCCAGACTGGTTCAGCAAAAACATCCATACTCAATAGCGATTATTTTTTTTAATAAAAACTTAATAGTTATTTCAATTGAACGTTAAGATAAAGCTTTTAAGTATTATTTTTTCTATTCCGGCATTTTCTATGTTAATGCCCTAGCCCGCCTCTAGACGGGTTTAAGCAAAAACATCCATATTCAGCAGCAATTATATTTTTTCAAAATTTAAACTTAATAAATATTTAAATTGATCATTTAGATACTCATCAGTAATTTTTTCGGCCCGATCTAAAGCTTTCAAATATTAGATTTTCGATGCACAATATTAACTTTCTTCAGAAAGAATAAAAAATTAACGTTGCCGTTCAAATTCAAGATGACAATGTACTTTTTGTCAAACTCGTAAGAGTGTTGCCACTGAATGAAAACTTTTTGGTGACATGAGCTATGATTTACATCTAGAATTATTTATTAAGGATATATTGTCAAAATTAAAAATTTTATGGCGGTTTGTTGCTACCCCGCGTAAGCATTAGAGGGGTAATTCGCATATATTTAAACGTTTTAGTTTTCACTAGCCCACTGTACTTTACTATACATACGATAAGTCACATTAAATAAAGATATGTTTACATACATATATATCACACTTATTTAGCAAAAGTGTATTACCTCAAAATTTTTTCTTTTCACTTTTTGGAATCGACACGTAATATTCATATCTACACGCTGTAAGAATATTGTACTATTTTCTCTACTGATTGGCTCAATAATTATTTTTCATATGTCTTTAATGTAGAATTAAAAATGGTTTTGCATTTACTGAAAAGTTTTAAATTTTGAGTTAATACAGTATCGTTAAACAAGTGCGATATATTTTCTTTTTAAATTTTCTTCCCTATTTGAGTATAGTTTTGAACAGGAACAACAACAATTGCAACCAATTCAACAACAATGGCAGAAAGAGCAACATAAAAAAGGAAAAAAAAGAAACGCAAAAATAAAATAAAAAGGTGCTCTGAACACAATGTTGTAATTCGATTTGGCACCATACGAAAACTTCGTTAAGTTAAATGTCGACATTGTCACTGCGGTATCGCAATCCCAACTTGACAAGGACATGCCACATGCTATAACGCTACAAAATATACACATATACTGCATACCCTCATATACATGCTATGTACTATTATGTGTAAGTAATATAGTGACATGGCAACCATCAATACCACTAGACATGTATCTGCTCATTCTTTTTCTGTTTAATACAGAAAGGCAGACAGACAGACAAATAGATATTCAAAGGTACACGTGTATTTTTGCCTCATCGAGATACTGAAACATGCTAGATGCGATTTTAAGTATTTGTACGTTTTCTATCAACTACAAACTATGGGTTGAGTTAAAAATAGATTCTTTTAAATGTCACACTAAACGGAGCGTAAAGCCTGTTTGTGAAGATTTCCTCCGAAACACATAGACTTACTTTGGCCTTCTTAAGCTGAATTTTATATCAAAAAGTGGAAAACATGTTAAAGAAATTTCCAGAATTGCTTAATTTCCCGGGAAAGCTGCAAAAATTTTGAATTTTTTAGGGTATTACGAAATAATTTTATAATTTGTATCCAAAATAATTCCTTTGACCATAATTTTTATAAATGTTAGAGTTTTTAAGTTTTGTTAATTTAAAGCTTTAAAATGTTAAGATTTAAAATTTAATCTAAATGCCAAAATAATAATAAGATGGCTTATAAGCAAAAATACCCTATTCCGGAAAGAAGCTTGTATGGGGCTATGTGAAATTGTAAACCGCTACGTCGCATTTCTTAAAAGGCTTGGGTTTTGTGCCTTTGCAGAAGAACTGTGGACCGAATTTCATCAAATGTTCTCCAACATTGCGACCTGTATTTTGCACACAAGATTTACATGGACAGCCAGCCAGCCGGACGGGCATCATTAGAGCGACTTAGAAAATGAGTGGAAATCTATCGATATACTTTTAAGGGAACTAAAAGTGTTACAAACATTTGAAGGCCTTACAAATATCAGCAAAGACCTGGAGAGGGTTTGATTACGATTTAAGAGTTTATTTTGCAAAATATAAAATCTAAAGAATTTAAATGAAAAAAATGGTTTTGAAAATTGAAGGAAGAAGTTAACTTTACCAATGAAAGTTAAAAAATTAACCAGAACTTGAGCACCATAAAAATAAGTCAGTTGTGCATCACAAGCGTCAAAAGCGTCAAAAGCGTCCATTACGACAACCTAAAGCTCTAGTTAACGTATATGAAGCTCGAATAAACGAATTGGAGTCATAAGCCCGAATCCAAAAATTTAGAGTTCAAAACTCCGTAATCACTGCCCAGAATTTAAAAATCCAGAATCGCAAACTAAAGCTTATCTGTATAGCCGGTTTTTGGCCGGTCACAAAGCTTTTCTCCTCTATGGTGTAAAAACCGCCATCTTCGCTTACTTAGTCTTCTAATATCGTGTTTTTTTTAATTAAGGATTTAAAATTTAGGGACTATAAAGTTCTCGCTTTAAGATTCAGAATTCTTAGATTCGGTATTTAAAGGAATTCGGAATTTTGAATCTCGGGTGTTTAAAATTCAGGAGTTTAAACTCTAATCGAAACTCAATGGGGCCTGACCGGAACACAACTAATTCATCGCAGCAACGCTTGGCTAGTGAAAACTATTTTGAATATAGCTGTTGAAAAGTTTTTCTTCACCCGCTTTATAGTTCAGTGAGCGCCCCGGTAGACTAGCTGGTAGTGAGCTAGTCTATCAGCGCCGGGGTTGCGGGTTCGATTCCCGCCAGAGACTCTTGTTTTTTTCTGCAGACAAGCATAAAGCTTCGCGGGATTAGCATAGGAAATTAAAAAAAAAACTTGCAGAACGCTCTCATCTCTTCACTCCAACACAGGCTTGATTTTTCCTTCGTCCAAAGAGAATGAGCAGTTCATGTATCATGGAATCCATATGAATCACAAAGTACAGAAAGGGAACTACTGACATTTACTTCATGTACCTCAGAAACCAGTATAAAAAGTGTCATCGTAGACAACTTCAAATTGAAGCACAGTGCATCACGAGGCAGAAAAAATAGTTTTTTTTTTCTTTGAAAGATTCCATATTTTGCATTTTCGTTTTGATAACGCAATTTGTGTTGATTGTAGCGGCCTGTTTTTACACATTACCACTTCACTTCAAAACAAACACTATCTTTCCTCGAAAGGTGCTCTCGCAAATGATTCTTACATTACTTGTTTCATCTCTGTATCCTCTGTGAATTATAGTCAGTTCTCCCCTCTACGCAAAAAGAACATAAAACTTGCATTTATTATTATTAACCCTCCGACGAGCGGTAACTTTTTATTCGGTCGTTGAGCGGTAAGGTCCGTAGGGACCTTATATGGAAATGCATTAAATTTTGCTAAAATGTATATATTATTGAATTATTTTTGATGTTATTATTTTGAATATGCATTTTAAACTTTTGTTTTAAAAAATTTAATACATTTTTTAGTCATTCCTACGGACCTTACTGCTCAACGGCGTACTAAAAGTCTTTAAAATAAAAAATAAAATACTCTGCAAATAAGAAATTTCCTGAAATTAGTATTAAAACACTAATAACAGTCGAATAATAGAAGTCATGAAATATCTAGCCATTCGCCCCATCCGTTTTTAAATGACACTTGTTTAAAAATGTAAAAAGTCCACCAGGACCTTACCGCGCGGCGGAGGGTTAGCTACACTGTTTCAATTGATTATCTCAAAATTAATGTTTTGAAGTAGTTCCCTTTCTGTACTTAGCGATTCTTACATTGGCAGACAAATGGAAATGCTTTAGATATGACCAATGGTGAATAATTTAAATAAAATGAAGTTGCACTAATGTTACACCATAATCGTCCACAATTTACCAACAAATATCATGCAAAATAAATGAAAACTCAGTTAAAAACCGGTATACCTATTTTTCATTTATTTTTTAACGAAAAGTTCATTTAATTTTTACTGTCATGTTCCGTTAAAACAAATGGATTTTCAGTTATTTTATATAAATTAACTATCAAAAAATTAACTACATATTCCGTAAAAACAAAGGAATATTCAGTTATTTTATGAAATTCAGTAAGTTTATAATTTTGACACTACAATGAATTTTTAAAAATACCAGACAGACACTTGCCCGCTTGTTTTTCTAATGCGAGAGAGATTATTATTATTTACTTACCCCGTTACACATGATTGTTTTACTTTTGTTGTACTGGCCCGTTGTTTACAAAAGAACTCTCAATTATAAGACACTAGCAGCATGACCGATTTGGTTTCACATTTATTTTACTTTAAAAACTTGATGTATTGAACCAAATAATTTTAAATAATAGAAAATGGGAATTTTTACACAAAACAAGCAAATCGGTTTTTTATAGATATCTAAACATTTATTTTTTGGTATTTAAATGATTTAAAATAACTAAAAAATTCATGTGTTTTAACGAAATTCGCGGTTGAATTTGTGACAGTAAAAATTAAATAAACTTTTCGTCTTTTTAATTTTCATTTTTATTTAATGTTACATGTAGAAGAATTTAACTTAACCCTTGTGTTAATACCCGCGTACCATGGTACCCAAATAGGTATATTTCCATGAAACAGATGTATTAAGAATTAAAATTTTTAAACAAGCTTCTGGATCGTCGTTATTTAACTTAAAAGAAAGCGAATTCAGATTCTAGATTTATTTTTTGCTCCTTTAATACTCAAAAAAAAATTTGCTTAAACTTTAACCATCACAACATACGCACCCGGGTACCCCGGTACACAATACTATACAATACACTTTATGGCATAACACAAACCCGTTTTAACTGCTCAAAAATTTCAAGAAACTAAATTCTGTATCATAAAATTAATTAAGTTCAGTTTCCAAAGCGTGCACTAAGAGAAAAATTACGATCAAAATTTAAGTACAAAATTCTTGCAGAAATCTTCAGATTTCATTCTTGAAGTTTGGTCAGTGAGATTGGCATTCTCAAATTTAGGCAATCTTAATTATTAGATCGTTTTCTTAAATTAAGAATACATATTTAAAGTTAAGATTTAATTCTTGTTTTTTTTCAAAATTAAACATCAATGAAAGCGTGTTGTGTAATAAAAATCGCTGAACGAAGAATACTTACATATTTAGAAAAAAAAGTTAAAAAAAAAATTAAATTATTGTGAAAGGCAATTCAAAATGGAAAATCGGAACACAGATGAAATGGCGTTTATAACCATACCAATGAGTGACGATTTATTACCGCTGGCCGATGGACAATATGTTTTAATCAGCATGCCGTAGGAAATTGCATCGGGTTTTTAGGCAACGCATTGCCAAACAACTTTGTTCAAGAGTTTCAAATGGAGTCTGTATCCTTCTTATTTATATGTGCAATTAAATAATTATTTAAATTCATAGATTTATTTCACCACCTGTTATTTGACATTAAATTTATTTCTTTCAGACTAAAAAGTGACTTTTTTAAGTTTGCAGTACATGAAGAGGGAAGTCATAAAAGAAGCGATTCCTCCTCTGGAGCTAAGAATGGAGTTCCACAGATTCCAAGTTAATGCACTTTTAGTCTTATGAAATTTGTAATTTACTTAATGAAATAGATATAATTGAAATTTCGGATTTCACTATCCCTTCTTTATATTTATATCCAATTAATAATGCAAAGGCATACATATGTTAGACCTTAGTTAATCATTGCGGTTTCCTTTTTTTAATAACTGTGTTTTACTTCAACATTTGAATTCGGATAACCAATAAGAATTCATTCTAATAATCGATCTTAAAACAAGAATTTTATTAAGAATTATTTCTTGATTTATGATTTCTAATAAGAACAAAATCTTGAATTCGATCTTCAAATGAAAAAATTAAGATTTTGTTCTTAAATTAAGAATTTTCGCATTTTACAGACTATCAAGATTAAAATGATTTGATTTGAGAGTAAGAATTATAATACGTGGAAGTCTCATTTACATATCGAGCCTTTGGTGCAATACCGTAGTAATTCAGAAAATCGTGAACTGAGAAAAATGCATTTGAAGTTTTCCGCCATATTTTTGATAGCAGTTTTGTTTACTAAAGTTATGTTTTTACAAGTTTTTAAATAAAGAGGAATGTTTTGTAATTAAAAAAAGGTGAACAATTATTAATAATATTAAATATTTTTTTTATATTAATATCAATATGGTGGGAAATAGCTAGAGGCAATAAAGACATTTTTAGCTGTAAAATCTGAACAGTTAGAGATGGAATAATAATCTTTTTTTCTTTAGATAGGTTTTTCCCCAAAGATTGTTTCTGCATACCCAGCTCAAAAAATTCAAATTTTGAGTTACTACGATATTGCACCAAAGGCTCGATATCTTCTATGATCAAAAATGGTCTTGTATGACTAAAAAATGCTGTCCTATAAAAAAATTTAAAATTTTAGCCATTATGCAATACAAAATTAAAAAATCATATTTTAACATGAATATAATTTAATACGCTTTTAAAAAGAATATGGGTATCCGGGTACCCCGGGCGCTAAACCATATGTATAAAGTTGGGTATTAACACAAGTGTTAATCCACGGACAATATAAACTGATACTGCAAATCCGTATTAATATGCACTTAGTTTTTTGAATAAATGCCAGAATCAGTCAAAAATAAATTTGCACGGAATTTTAAATGTGTATTTATGTATTTAAAAATGACTGAAGGAAAAACTTCTTAAATAAACTACAGTCCGTTACTGTAATTATATTGTGAGTGTAGTGCATAAACTATTCGTTGCAGCAAATTATTTTATATTTCTGATTTTTGTTTTGTTACAAATTTTTAAGCCATGTCACAAAGGATTACATATTTTTTCTGTGACAATTGTAAAGTATGCATCCTATGTTTTGGTATAAAAACCAAATAACCTTAAAAAAGGTAAAAAAAATATCTATCGATTTAAAAAAAGGAAACAATTCATACGCTATGTAAACAAGTGAACAACGAAACTATTTAAAAAAGAAACCCCAAAATTCGTACAAAAGCCAGAAAAACAAAAACTTAAGTCAAAGAATCCTTTTCCACAAATTTGAGGGGATTGCTGCGCGGTTTTTTACGATGTCATATAAACATTTCTTTCAAATAAATTTAATATTTAAAAAAAAAACACACAATTTTGTCTTTTACGATTTACCTAAAGAAGAACGAACCTAAAGAAAAATTTTACCCAAAATATAAAAATGTCGTAAAAACTGTTTCGAATAAGTACAAAACCAAGTTAAAGGTCTTAAGAGAAAAGCGGAGAAACATGTATCTACACAATAAAGGATCATAAAAAAAACTAAATGAACTTTTTTTAAAAACAGGCACAAATAAGCACAAAGTATACAACATATGGAACATACAACCATTCATACATATATAATGTATATAGATATATCGCTAGAAAGGCCATAAAATTTTGTATTAAAGATTTACTTTATTGTTGTGTAGGCTGACTTCTGTTGGGTGGCACGTTGCTTTTCGTTTTCTTGTTAAAAGTCGTAAACAAATTTATAAAAAAAGTATTCTTCTTCTCAATTAAAATGCTGAAAAGGACTGCAGTCGTAAAATTTTGTGAACCTAATGCAATGTCAGCTTAAATTGGGATAAAATAAGTTTTTTTGGTTTTATAAAGTGAGATTTTATGAGTAGAAGAGTACGAGAGAAGCATGACAAACTTCTAATTTTACTCAGCCATTAAATGTTGACGGAAATTATTAATTTAATTGCATTTTGTTGTTGCCGAAATGACCAACATAAAAGCTGATATTTTTATTATAAACAAGATAATCATTATTTGCTGTTGTGCTATTGCAGTAACATAAAAATTATTTCAAAGAAAATAAAATGATCCATTTTATTAGTTTAAAAGTTGCTTTATTAGATTTTGTTTCGTTATTGCAGCTAAATTAAAACCATAAAAATATGAATTGCTAGTAGTGGGCGGATTTTTATGCTTTTTTTTTGGAAAATGTTTATGTTTACAGCTTCCAAAAAGTCAAATTATGCCTTAAGTTTTAAAGAATATGCATTAACACGACGACGGCACAATAACTCTGATACGTTTTTTATTTATTTGATAAGAAATAATTTTATTTTTCATTAAAGTCGCCTTTGAACTCTCTTTGAACCTCACATACTTGCCTGAAGACCCAAATGGTCCATTGTGACCCCTTAGATTGTGAAATAATTCTGTTAGGAAATAATAGGAGAAGTAAAGAGTAGAAGCACAGGAAAAAAAAGCGAGAGTAGTGGAAGAATAGCAGAAGCTAAATCAACCCTAACAAACAGAAAACTGCCCTTCATGTGCCCAGTCTCCTGTCACGCTACTAGGTAATTCCAACTACGAATCACGTCAGATTCTCGAGCCTGCAGCTCGAGACATCTCCCAATTTGCGCAGGAATCTGCTACCAAGCCATCTTAGCCTACTGCTCTGTAGCCTGGGACAGTGGCACAGAAAGTGCTCAACTGTCTCCAACTCCTCTGGGTCGTCACGAAACCTACAAGTCAGATTCCATTATTATCGCCATCCTGCCTATTATGCAGTGGCCCGTGATAATAACTATCATGGACCTGACGCAGGCCCTACTCTTGCCCAGCAGAGCATCCGGATTTGACCAGCTAATCACCGGCCGCAGCGTGCGCGATACCCGGCAGTCCGTTCGGCTTCTCCAAACATGATAAGTCCCGCTAAGATCCCATTCCTTAATTTTTTCAAAGAAAATCTGTTCACATATAAAGTGACTTTCGAGCCCCTGGCAATATTGCTCCATACCAATTTAACGGCCATAAGAATCCCTAGAACCTCTACCTGAAATACACTGCAGCTGTCAGGAAGTCTATATGACCTTTGATGTCCGGATCCTCAATCAACGTTTTGAAATAAAAATAGTTCACTAGCAAGTTTAAGAAAAGGGTGTATCTTTATTGCCTGAATATTAATAAGCTAGTCAAGGGCAATGAAACAATTTGACACACACAAAACCGATTTTTTCAATGAACTAGTTTTATGTTACAGGCGATAAAGTGTTTTTCCAATTGAACGTCTCCTTGCTGATGTAAGGGACTATGCTCTACGCTCTCCCATACACGTCCACTATTTGAAGCAGTGTCCACGGATCTTGCTGTTCCGGCACCAGGAAAATTCCAATCAAATGCGCATATTAAAACAAAGACGATATGCTCGCTGTGTCAACACAATGCCCAGCAAAAATTACACATGACCAAAAGAACGGCTTCCTTTATAATGCCATGCTTTTTTTGTTGCAAAGTTTGATTACTCAATTACCAATGAGTTTGGTAATCGACATTAGAGTTTAAAAAAAGTTGTAATCGAATGAATTTTTTATGTAATATAAAAATTACTGGAAATTATCAAAGTAATATTGTGGGAATACAAATATTTTTTATTTAAAAGATTCTGTTTGTCGTGTTTAATTCCCAATTTTTATTCTTGATAAGAATACTGAAATTTATTGTTGATAGGATAAGCTATTCCCATGCGCATTTCACTCGTTGCTAAGGCCTGCTCTTCAGGAAACTTTTTATTCAGTTTATTTTCAGTCTCAGCGCCACTTGGACATTATTGAGGCGAGTTGGCAAAAATATTACATAAGTTTTATATAATAATAGCAATAATAAAAAAAAAAGAAAAAATATTATTACATTTCAAATAAATTTTCACAAGAAGTATTTCTAAATTTTGGAGAAGAAACTCTTTTAAGCTTTTCTTCAAAATTGAAACCCTTTCAAAGTTTTTCAAATTCTGAGGAAGATTATTGAATTTGAAACTACCCATATGTTCAACTCTTTGTTTCGTGGTTTCCAAACGACATTTTGCAACTAGGAGATTCATGTTATTTCTTGTGTTAAATACGGTTTGATTCCTAACAAAAAAAATTGTATGAAGACCAATATTATGTATCGATTTGAAAACATACAAAAGCAACTGCAATTTATAAAATCCGTAAATAGGTAGAATTGTTTTCGATATATCCCTATACAATGTTATTAAAAACGACTTTCAGTGATTTATTTTGAATTCTTTGTAATGATTTTAACTCAGTGCTTTTTTTATAAGCATATATAATGGGCAAATAATTAAAACGACTGTGAATTAATGACTGGTATATAATTAGCTTAGTTTTTTTTATTAAACTTGTTCCTAAATTTATAAAGCATACCAATAACCGATGTAATCTTCGTTTTCAAGGTCTCAATATGTTTATCCAAGGTAAGATTGTTTTGTAGATAAATTCCAAGATATTGTGTTGAGCAAACTTCAAAAACTTCCTTCCCATCAATATATATACTAAAATTTTGGTTATCTGTTACATATGGCTGAAATCTTAACAATTTGGTTTTATCTAGATTTTAGAGAACCTTAAGATATTAAACAAATAAAACTGTTTAGCGAATAAGAATTATAAGCAACAGCTTTACTTGTAATAATATCAAAGCTTAAACAAAAACAACAGCAATAATCAGTGAGTTTATCTTTTCTTACATTCCCCACTACAATTGATTGGAATTCTTCCAACATAATTTGTAGTTGTAAGAAGGTTAAGAAAAAACAAAATGAAAATATAAACAACTTGCTTTATTGTTTTCCAAAAAATAAAGCATGTTGCCAGTTTAATTTTTTTAGCCGTGCACTTGCCAGTTTATTATTAAAGTAATATTGTAAGCCTAAGTAACCAGTGAAATGCGCATAGGAAAACCTTATCGCTTCAAAAATAAATTTCAGTGTTTTTATCAAGAATAAAAATTGGGAATTAAATACAGTATTACTGAAAATATTTATTTCTTTATTACCTATGTTATTAGTTGCACAAACAATTTACTATTAACTTCTACTAATTATCTTAGTCTCATGCCTTGTAAAAATAATTAATAAGGTAATCCAGTTAAGAAGTGATTCCACCTAAAATAAAATCGATTACCTTTTTCAAAATTGGTTAAAAAATCAAATTTAAATTTGTGTTGTTTGTTGTTCTATTGTATATTATTCATAATTTTTTCACCAAGCCTTCTTCACAAAATGCTGACAAAAGGAAAAAATAATAATTAAAAGTGATGACAACATCATAAATCTTTAAAATATTTCTATCGGAAACTTCGGTACGGACCTTAATTATTTCATGCAACTTCAATGTTCTTTTTATAGTCCTAAAAAATTAAATATTAAATTTGTAAAGTTGTAATGTTTACGAGATAGATTTATCTTACAGCACATCTCAAAGCTCGGCGCCCTTTGCGACCGCTTAATGGTATTTGCGTAATTGCAAACAATAAATCTCAATATAACTCTTTTGTGTGTTATAAGAGGCCCTTGTTTTTAACGGTTACTAAGCCTAAAGGAGAAAAAGAGTGATATTGTAACAATAACTTGTTTAATTAAAGCCTTTATTTCAGATAATGTAAAAGCCTTTAGATAACAGATTTCAAGCAAATTTCCACTGCAGCAAAAGCATCTTAAAATTTACCACTCCCTTAATAATTTCTCTAGTTTAAAACAAATCTTAATTTTGATAAGAAAAGAAAATTTACAAGAAACCTCTTGTTTTTTTTCAATGATTATTAACCACAAATTAGCACTAGCCACAAGCTTATTAAATTTTAATTAAAATACTTCTACTCTTTCTTTTACTTTCTTTATTCCATTGAAAAAAAAACAAATAAGCAACAAATCCCTCAATTAAGTTTTGAAATGCGAAAGGCAAACAATTTGCCCATTCTAACCCTGTCTTGGATTCGAAAGTTGTTATTTATAAAATTTTTCTATTTATTAAAAAAAAAGGAGAAATAATAAAAAAAAAATATATTAACGTATAAAATCTTGCCAAGTGGAAATAACAATTTATTTTCACTTTGAGTAGAGGAGTTAAGGAAAAATGCTTTAAGTTCATATACGCTGAAATAAATAATAAAATACAAAATAAAACTTGTAAATTCTTGCAAGAGGAAAAAAATCACAAGAGCACAAGGAAGGCAACAGAAATAAAAGCCAAGGCGTTGAATGATGGTCAAACACATTGTGGGCTTATATTATATTTATAATAAATTTCTTTAGAGTGGTTTTAAAGGCTATATTAAAAATATAAAGTAAAACCAAGAAAAAATAACACAAAAACCCTTTTTTCTTGCTTTTCTCTTCCTTCCAGTTTATAGATTTTCATAATTCGACCAAGATGAAAATGAAAACGGCTAATGAGCGAGGTAGTGAGTGAATATGGTGCAGCAAGAAAAAGAATACAAACAAGTAAGGGTGCTTTATTCTGCTGTGCCGAACCTTTGATACCCTCCAATCAAATTTGTCAAGTAAAAAGTGTTGAAAATCGTAAAATTTTGCGGATAAACTGTCAAATTGACTTAGTCACAAAAATCGTCGTTGTAAAAAGACACTAAATTTTGTTAATTTTTAATATTCATAATTATTTTTAGTTTATTTTAATAGAAAAGAAAATCAAGTAAAAAATTATTGTGTATAGGCCCAGCGAAATGATACCCTACACCACAGTATATAGAAACAAATTTAGCATTGGCAATCATAGACCCGCCAAAACAAAATAATGTTATGTGGTTAAGATTCATGTGAAAGTTAGTTGTGCCGTATATTATTGAGATATCTTCATCTGTATGAGATTTTAGGATGGAGGTTTATATGGGACATATGGGTAACTTGGGACTTACCAGGGCAACATTTTGTCATAACATATAAGCTATCGTAAAAGTTATTATTGTTAATTTTAATATTAACACCAACATTTATAAGGAAGCTACAGGGCTGCCAGGTACTTTTTTCCTTTTCCCCAAATAACTAAAAATAAATTCCCAAAAGTAAAAAACAAAACCTTAAAAACTTTATATTTTTTTTTGATTTTTTTTTCTGACCAAATTTAAAAATTTTTTTAAAAATGAATAAGAAATCCCCAAATTAAAATATTTATTAAAAAAAATTAAATTATTTAATTTGTAGCGGACGTTTACGGCATGTTTTTTTAAAATCCTTTTCATGGGTTCAGTGAGGAATTACAAGCAGAACAATATGCTGCTTTTGAAGACGAATGAGCTTCCGTCGGTTTTAGCCATCCATAAAATCAACAATATAAAATCCATTGTATTTATATCCGTCATTAATTTAATTTCATCGATGCTTCATAAGTATTTACCAATAGTCCAGCATTCTTTTTCCCAAGTTTTATTATATTGTGTTTCATATTTACTTATTTTTGGGGAAGACAAATTTGGTTGAAAATTGTCTTAAAAAAATCAACAATTGTGTGTGTTGTCAACTGTTTTAGATTCTTTTTTTTGTTCTTCTTTTTTAAAATACTCACTCAAGAATAATAACATAAGTTTATTTACTAAGAGTAAGATAAAAGTTTTGCTACTTTTTTTTGATATTTTAAAAACGAATCAATGAAAAATGTGTAAAATACCAAAAAAATCCCCGAATTTTTTTTTTTGTAAATCCCCAATCCCCACATGACTTTCTTTGTTCTTTTAGCTTGCATGAAATCCCCAAGTCTAGCAGCCCTGGGAAGTTATGACATTAAAAGCTATTTGCTGCAGTCATATTTGAATGAACCAAAACCAATAAAAATTGGTGTTGCAATAAAATAAGTTTGCAACAAATGCCATCTAAATACTAACATTATTAGATAGTTTATGGGCACAAAGTCCCTATTTCGGAAAGAAGCTTGTATGTGGGCTATGTGCTTATGGACCGCTTCTCCCCATTTTCAGCAGGAATGGTTCTAATACGTATGCCGAGTGCACCGGTAGGCTAGTTGGTGGTAAGCTTGGCTATCAGTCCGAGGGTTGTGGGTTCGATTCCCGCCAGAAAATCTGGTCTGTTTCACTACAACGGGCTGAAGGTCTACGTTACTATTGCTCGGTTAATTAAGTTAGAATATAATTTGTAATTGTATTTGTAACACCTATTAAATTTTATTAAATTATCTCCAAAATTGCGACCTGTTCTTTGTGCACAAGGCGTACAGCCATAGTGATGCTGAGTACATGGGTATACTGAAAGGGGGGTCTAGGGCCAATATTTAAAGTTGTAACAAACATCAGCGCAAATGCATAATACCCTCTCCACTATTATGGGGTGGGTATAATAAAATACATACATGTGTATTTCTTGTCACACAATATCTCAAAAAATTCAACAACTATTCTTGCTTCTGTTAAAAATGTGTGCAAGTTTTCACTTCTTTTACAGGCCAAACTACAAAAGAGTAGCAAGCGTTGTATAGAAAAATTTCAGTTTTTTTAAATTACGGATAGAAAATTATTTGAAAGACTACAAGGCTACAAAAGTTAAAGGATCTAAAACTAAAGGCGTAACCCGATTAAGATAATTAATAAAATTGTGTTACTACAATACACAATCAAAAGTTTTTTATTCATAAAAGAGGATGAAAATTGGGTGCTACATCAGCTGCGAGATATCGAAAAACGGTTTTACACATCCAAAATTATGATTCCATGTTAAATAAAAACTATTGAAATATGGATCTAGTACCAGAAATCAAAGCGTAACATTCAAAGCAAAGCCAACGATCAAAATAAACGCCAAAGCATATTTTGTATTATGAACTGCTAACACATTCAATTACTGCAAACAAAATTAACGAAAGTATGTAGAAAGTTATTTAAAAATTTGAAAAATACCAAAAACTTTTGTAAATTAGTACAAATTTTTCTCTTAAAATTTCGTCAAATTTAGGGCATAAATCGTAAATAGGCCATTTTTGGACCCAAAATCGTGAAAATTACAATAAATCGACTATTTCGGCAACAGGGCCTCTTATATTTTAGGAGTGAGTGAGCTTGATATTGCATCTATAAATTATGAACCAATCTTTATAAAAACTGACTTCACAATATTATACTTGGCTGCGTCTTAAGGCCTAATTTTGACCTAATTCAAAAAATATATAATGATTGGTTTCAGAAATATTGCTAGGCGTATAGATGTGATTTTCATATTGGAGCTAAAGTCAATTATGGATCGTTCATTTACAAAATTGTTGGGCTTCCTAGTACAGGCTGGGCCATAAGTCATTGAGCATTGTCATTTTGATATAATTTTTTAATTTTGTATATTATTTATATTTTTATTTTTTAGGGCCATTATTACAACTTACAAATAGTTATTTTTAGGATGCTATCTGACAGATAAATAGTTTTTGGTTATTACAACTTAACATTAACCTAAAAAGTGACTGATAAGCTAACATTAGGTTTGTCCTCATGGTAACTTTACAAGTGAACTTTAAGAAATTGAAGATGCCATATTTTCTGCTGAAGATATGGTAACTTCAATTTTTTGCCCTTTTTCTGGCAGATTCACTTTCATTGTTTATTTTCGACATTTTTTTAACACAATAAAACACAAAAAAACAATTTACCATAAAAACCAAAAATTAAGCACAAAAAATTTACTTTTGCTTCCAATTAAAGAAACAAGCAAAACTAAGGCGTTGCCACCATGTATTTTAAACGAACAAAAGTATTCGGTATATACTGCAATGTTGCCACAGTATATAAATTACATTTTTTATTTTATCGGACAGTTGTAATAATGGAAAAAACTTATTGGTCACTTTATCGTTCAAGATAGCTATTGTTCACGTTAACTATCAGCAACTTTATCATTAGGTTGTAATAATGGCCCTTAGTGTTAGAAGCAACGTTTGGGACATTCAGTTGGGACATTTAGTATCCATGTTGAGTTTTATTTTTCTAGTCAAAATTCACTAATTGAATCCAAAAGAAAATTTCAAAATTTCTCAACACCACAATGCACCATCAAGATATCTAGTACGCAAACTAGTCTCTCGTTTTCAGTCATGCTGAAAAAATTAACTCGTAAACGTTCTGATTTGCTTCAAAAGTACAAGATATAAATGAAACATGAAATTTTACAGCAGAACTATGCAATCAGCTTTAGATTTGTAAAAAATTTACATCAAAGTACAATGTTCAGTACTTTTTTATAAGCCAGTATTTAAAAAAATAAAATTAGACCAAATCTCAAAAACAGCAATGATTTTTTTTAGCATTTTCTGAGTCTTAAAGCCCTTTTCATAAGGTTGCTTTATATTGGGGGATTCACAACGTGCCATAAAGTCATATGTTTTAAAATAATGACATAAAAAAATACGACTATTGTGAACAACCCCTCATAATTCAATATGCTATTTTTAATTTAAAGCAGCTGATTTTAATCAAATATAAAAAATAAATAGTAACCTAAAATAAAAATATTTTTTGTATTCTGATCCATGAATTAATCAAGTAAATTAGATCTTGCCTGACTATTTTCCATTTTTCAGACGGAAATCAAAAATAACTTTTATTTTGTTTGTTGCAAAAATTGCTAGCCGCAGGTTAATTTCATATATAAGCAGGATAAAATGTTACCAATTACGGCGATGGCTTTCAAAAACTAATGCGGCTCGGTTTAGCCGTTCAGCGCAGGTCTCCTCGGATTAATTACGACAGCACAATAAACATAGAAAGCAAAGTTCTATTTATTTAAACCTTTTTGTTTAGTTAGCAACAACAATATATTTTAAACCATTGTAATATGTTAGAACATTATGACAATATAATATGATAGCACACCTTGTGAACACCCCAATTGAAAATATGGACCGATTATCACACAACTGCATGGTCTTATTTTTAGCCACAAATAGGACTAAATTTCATCAAATGATAGAAGTCTTTTTATGGAGCCTTTTTAAAGGATGGACCTTTCTTCATGAAATTTAACCGAATGATTCATAAACCTATGATAGAACATTTTACTACTATTGTGTTTTTCGTTGCGATTTTAGGCGCTCTAAAGTGTTTTCCGACAGAGGTAAATGGTAAATTATGGACTTGTCTTTACAAAATGTAGTACTATGATTTACAGACACATAAAACGAAATAATTCCAAATTTTTCTGTCACTAAATCATCTAAAGAATATTTATCTATTCGTATTACATTTCCATGTCGACATCAGGACTAGGCCATTCCTGGGATCCAAAAGGCGTCAATGTGACAGTAAATGGATATCTGGCAACAGTATGCGTTTATCTCTTCCGTTTAATATTTGTTTTTCCCTGAAGTTCTTTTACAACTGGTTTATGAAGAACGAAAAGGTAGAAAAATTAATTAATTACAGTACAGTCTTCAGCGGTGCTGTAACACATTTGTTGGTACTTTTTAAAATTTGGTACAGAAGCTTATTTAAATAAATCATGCAGTAGAGTTAAGATAGCTCAAGATCCTAAACAAGGGGCGAGAGTATAGTTTGCAAGCTGTGTATGAAAATTGATTTTTGTATACACAGTGGTACCTGGTAAATGAAAATATAAATCGCCAAGTGGTTGAGAGTTACCATAATTGATTGAACCATAATGCGGGTGCTTATGTAAATCAAAATCACATTTGTAACAAAATTAGAAAGTTGCTGTACGGCCGATTCTGCTGGATTTCAATCTAAAACTGCTTAGAATAAGTAAAAAATATTTGACAATAAAATTGGTCTACTCACTTGAGTTTTTCGAAAGTTAGCGTGTTTTTAGGACACACACGGACAAAGCTAAATCGACTTAGAGATTCTCAAGGACCAAGAATATTTAAACTTTATAGGGTCTTGAATAAATATTCGAAATGTTTCACACGGCATGACAAACTACGTATATCCTCATTCACCTCTAGCGGTGAAGGGTATTAAAACCATTTATAAATAAACCAGACTATTATGCAACCATAATTTTTACTATTCTGAGCAAAGTAAAAGTGAGAGAGTGCTTAACGCCAGAGTTAAATTTTGCAGCAAAATTAAAGTGTCTATTAAATGTAAGTGTTGATGCGAGTGTGTGTGTGACAAATGAAAAAAATAATTAATATACGAAAAAAGTGGCATGTAATTATAAATAAAAGAAACTTTGTTGCTATAATATTGGCTCTTTCATTTTTATTTTATTTATGCAGTAACTAATTTCCTTTATAATAAAGGACTCTTTATTCCACTGAATTTAGTTTTAATAAATTATAGATATATTTTTTTTTTTTTAAGAAGCATTTGTCATTTAGTTCCTATTGAGGATAATAAAAATAAACGGAAATTAGTTCTATACAACAGGAAAAGTGCAAACAGTGAACATTCTTTAAAATACTTTAAAATACCGTAGTGCCCGACTCAGAACTACGTTTAGAGATGCCGTAAGATAAGTCTTAAAAGTTTTTAAAAATTCTATCTTAACAAATTTAAATTTGTTTTCTTGTAAATCTCTCAAATGTTTGAGACGATAAACTTTTCGAAAGGGTTGCCTCTCAAAAGACTGTGATCACCAATTTTCGTTTTTTGTTTTAACCCCATTCAATTTATAGACTTTTTCTCTATTTGCATGAAAAATTATTTATTCAAATTATCAGTAGTCGCTTAGATAGATATAATGTATTTGTCCAATTCACAAGCTCTGTTGTAACGTTTATCATTTATAAAAATTAGATATTTTTTCTATCGTTCATTTATCGTATTCTTATGCTGGGTACACACAATGCAATACATTTACGCAATCTAGCAAATTAAATTCATTTTCATTCATTTTTCATTCATTCCAGATTGCATCAACATTTTTGAGATTGCATTGAAACAGATTGCACGTAGATTGCACTGTCTGTACCCAGCATAAAATGTAAAAATTTAAAAGTATCAATAAATTTCTTTTAACCAAATATGAAAATTAAAACTTAAAAAGAAAATTAATGAATTTCAGCAATAATTTTTTGAGCCATTTTTGGTTTTTATTTCATTGTTCTTCATTAATATTTCCCATTTAGATTAATTGATATCATGAAATTCAACCAGGTATGGGAGTCTAAGTTTGAGTTGAAATGGTTGTAAATATTAACTGATAAGAAATTTTAATTAAAAAAAAAATCAATTGAAATGAATTTAACATATCGTCGCACACAGGGACAAATTGACAATTAAGTGCGACAAAATTATTTACTTAATATCGATTCAATAAATATTAATAAAACTAGGTACATCAAGGTTTTTAGGGTGGCTGATTACGAATCTGATGCCAGGTTTTAAAAATTTTAAATGGCGGATCCAATATGGCGGATAGTTTTTAAAAAATTTATCGAATTCTCTCAAAACTTATTACATCGGATTTTTGGGGGTTGCTGATTGCGAATCTGGTGTTAGTTTGAAAAAATTCAAAATGGCGGATCCAATATGGGGTGTACATCAGAGGTAGACACAAGTGTTTTGTGAGGAGACTGCACAGAATGTAACATTTAAAAAAAATTTAACTTGTATGTGGGATTTTCAGAATAAGGTGTACTACCTAAGACAAATTGGCTCTATTTCTTCAAAGGGAAAAGGGAGGGCCCACCACTTGACTTTTTTACACTTACTAGTAGTTGTTTTTTTTTTAACTTATATTGAAAAGTCGTGGAACTGTTTGGAACTTTTTTGTAGCTCTAGCTAAAGTAAATTTTTCAATACATTTCATAATGAAAACAGTACACTATACTTACACTACATATAAATGTTATTTTAATAATAACTGTAAATTAAATTAGATACCTGATGCTTAAAAATATACTGAAAAAACTTTGAACTGTAAATTTACAAAAAATTGTCGAGTGTAGCAACAATAAACGCTATAGATGCGACTGACAGGTAAGTGTGTGGAACAGATAAGAATACTTTTTACGCACGTACAGACTAGTGTGATACGTTCAAAAAATTGATTGTGTACTGGTATATAGAACATATTAAGTGTAATAGTGGTTACATTTAACAAAAAAATATATTTTTGTCGTCGTAATTCGGTTATTTGTCCCTGTGTGTGTCGGCTTAATCCCTGCAAATGATAGGACTAGTCCAAACACGCCTGTAAAATGAAGCCCACAAGGGACTAGGACTAGTCCAAAAGTAACCCAAACGTATGGAAAAAAAACATGGTCTATTTAACATTACGATGTCCTAGGGCAGGACAATATAACCCAGCTTTGGATTACAAAGGAGTAGTCTTAAAACTACTCCATTATATACACAAGAGGATTGTATTGTATTGTATACACGAGAAGGCCATGAACACCACGACCCAGAGGATCTTTTGGTGAGCCCGTGTGCCTCACCATGCCAGGTTTAGGCCGCGTGTAAGGCCCATTACCCTGCCCGGTGAAAGACACAAGAAGTTTAGCTTTAACTTCGTTTAAAAACGAAAAAATGTCATTAAAACACGAAGACATTTCGTCTCACTATAAACACTTTTTAACAATGACATGGTCCATGCTTGCATTACATCGGACCAGTCCTTGGAGTAGTCTATTTAATCAAAATGGATCAGGTAGTCCAATATTATTTGCAGGGATATGTAAACCTGCTAAATTCCTTTACTAGAGAGACAAAAAAAATTTTATTATTTTTACGTTACTTGAAAGGAAAACCAAAAATGTATATTTGGTTTAACATACTTCAACACTCAAATTAAAGAAAAACTACATGCTGGTCTCTCTCTACCACACGGCATCAAAATCTCAATTTACTTAAAGAGAAGATTAAGCAGGTTTGCATATTAAGCCGCCGATATATTACCCAGTTAGAATAGATTGTTTATTAGACGATTTTATTAAAAAAAAACTTCGATTATAATCTGATGAGAAACAATAACAAAAACAACCTAAATTTGCTAATCATAAAACAAAATTTTTAAATTCACAAAAAAAAGCAATATTAGACTTCGTGTATCTTTCGTCAAACCATCATTGAATGAACCTTTTGCGAGTCTCTGTATTATTGTACAATAACTGAGCAACCTAAATAAAAGCGTTTTTTAAACATGAAAATTAATTGCCGATACAATTTCAATAAAACAAACCGACCTAAGGACCTATCAAATAAGGTTTTCCTGCCTGGTGGTGTTGAATGCGCGATCTTAAGGTTTTGTTTCGTATAGATTGGACGAAAATAAGAAGTTTTAACACGAAAAAGACGTTCGATGCTCTTATGTGGGTAGCTCAGTTATACGGCCGACAATTTCACGAGTTGTATATAATCCCTACATGAGTCTCATACGAATATATAATATGTGCACACAGCTTATGTAACACTTTCCTCCGCGCAAGAGTCTTTTACGATTTAAAAATGAGCTCGTCGACACGATCGAAAAATGCTAAATCATTAAGAAGAGTTAAACTTGTGGTGTTTGTAATCATTTTCAAAACAGATTTTTACAAATTCTCCAAACAAGTCGATACAAGTTACAAATCTAAGCAAAAATTGTAAAATTGTAAGGTGTAGTTTTGAGAAACAGGACCCTGGTATAAATAAAGGTTGGCTAAATTTGAAGGGCCGATGTTGATTTTGAATAAAACACAAATTATTTGGGAAATTACTATCATTTCTTTTTATAATGATAATATTGGTATGGTTCAATTAGGCATGAAACAAAATATCGTCCAAATGGGCGCCGCGACCTCGGCAGCACACCTTCATCCGATGGTCCAAATTTTCGATGACGCTGAGGCATAATTGAGGTTCTATGCCGTTAATGCCAAAGAAAGAAGTCCAACGGTGTCAAAACACATGATCTTGGCGGCCAATTAACATCACCACCACGTGAGATAACACGGCCTTTGAATTTGTCGCGCAAAAGAGCCATTGTTATGTGTGTGCCTCATCACTGAAGATGATTTTCTTCGAAAGTGTACGATATGCATTTTGATTTATCACTTTAACGCGTTGCTCGATTGTGTATCTTTCAATGGTTTAAATTAAGTTAGTCTGAAATTGAGAAATGTCAAATTAAATGCAAAAAAAAAAACTTGAAGTTTAGGTGGGGTTCACATTCAACATTGGCCCTTAAAACTTTACCATCCGTTACAACATTTTTAAAACCATATAAAAATCAATCGTATAATTATAAAACACCTTTGTATGAAAATTACCAACAACAAAAATATAACATTGTATAATTATACAACATATACGTGCTTGTATTGATAATATTTTTTTTAATGTCAGTATTGGGCAAACTTTGGCAATGGTATTTAAAGACAGGCTTTAAAAAATTGCAGTCGAAACAAAATCTGTCAACCAAATAACGAAAGTGTGGGTACAACTCTTGCTTTTTGAGTTGGTTTGACAGTGACAGTTCACATGCAATTAATTAGAAGTAGAAGCAACAGTTTTTTTTGCCAATGACTGCAGTTTTTTAAACGGTGTTTTAATATATATTTTATATTCACGCTTATCATGGTTGACGAATTTAAAAAACGCCTGGGGCTATTTCGCAATAGATTAAAGAGACCGTGAACTTATTTCGTTTATGCTATTGCCAGACAATCGCAGTTGTATTTAAAATTCGCTAACCACGATAAGGGTGAATATCTCTAAACAGTTTTATAGACAAAAAATCTGCAACTAGCAGCCTACCAATGAATTTTCAAAATTTTTAAAGAACTCTAAAATTTGTTTTTATTTTTTCATTTAATTTTTTTTTTTAATTGATTTTCTTAATAAAAAATTCACCAATTCCTTCTAACTCTCCTTTAAGGTCGCATCAACTTTTAACTTTAAATAATGTTATTACAGAGTCCAAGTAGTTGAAAAAAAGGCAAAATAATTTCATGAAATATTTCCAGCTACATAAAATCATTATAATTAATATAAAAAAGAAACAGAAAAACTTTTCCTTTAAACAATTTTTTTCTCAATCAAATTATTAAAGCAGCTTTTTTAGACATGCAGCAGGCATTTAGTCATACATGTGAAGAAACACTTTTCCGCTCCATTGCAGCGAAAAATCAGAAATATAACCAGGCAAAAAGAAACAAATACAAGAAGAAGAAAACTCATTGCCGGTATTTGAGAAGAAAGGAAAAATAATGAAAAGAAACAAAAGATATTACAATTTCTCTTAGCCAAGCACCCACGCACACTAATACAAAACACAAATACTGCTACGATTTCATTGTACACTGGTAAGACTTAAAGGAGCTGGGTGTATGAGAGTATAAGAAAGTAAAGAAAAAAAATTATGTTTAAAGAAAGACAAAGTTCGCAAACGACTTCCTGCAGCACTCGACACACGCACACAAAAAGAAAAACAATACAAGCCAAACTCACACACTCAAACCTACACACAATCTCACAGCCAAAATATAAAGTCAAGTTCAAGTCTTTGCCTCTGCAACTGGCATTTGCTGTTAGCCAGCCAGCCAACTTGCCTTATACTATGTTTCCTTGATTTAATTTTTTCATTTCTTCCTTTCTTTTTTCTTACCATGAAGGACGATTCGTATAAACATTTTTATCAAGTCTAATGTCTGCGCATTTTTTCTTTCTGTTGCTTCAGCTTTTGTTTCAATGAAAAATAAAAGAAGCTGCACAAAAAAGTATAAAATTAAAGAAAAAAGAACACAGCAAAAAAGGCGACGATGAAGATTTTGGAAAAAATATTAAAAAAAAAAATTTGTTGTGTATAATAAAAATGATAAATGTTAGACGCAGTGCAATAAAGCTCCTTAAAGAATTTCACCATGAAACTACTCGTACACCAGACCCAAAAGATGTTGTACATACTGGTGTTTATACAACAAAATAAAATCATCTGATTGTGCCAGCCAGTGGTGGTGATAGTAAGACAGATAAAACTACACAAAATAAATATAGAATCATTAAAATTCTAACAATGATCTTGAAATAAAGAAATTGTGGTGCTTTCAAGATGGTGGGTGGAGAAAATTATTTAACTCGAATTAAGATTTCGCTACTTTGTGGAATGGATTTGATATTTATTAAATACTAAAAACACTTGATACACAGAAAAAATAGAAAATCGACTTTAATTAAACAATTCGTTCACACAATTAAATATTTAACTAATTTTGCCCCTGCAAAGGAATTGATCATATCAATTAACGGATTTGTATTTCGAGTCATGGGACACAAATTTAGTCAATTAAAAAATTAATTGCATAAACTAAAAAATACACCACATATACACAAACATTTAATTTTATGGGTTTTGATTAAAAAAATTAATTGCAGCAAACAAAAAATTAATTGAATAATTAATGTACACCAATTAATTATTTAATTGATTAATTTTTTGCAAACATTTTTTCTGTGTAGACATCAGCATAACTTGACCCCACTAGAGGTTTTTGCAGGGCAGTCTATTAACGTTATTAAAGTCTATTAGAATTACAAACCCGTGTCAATAAAGCTGGTAGTTCATACCACAGGTGTAGTGTGTTGATGCGTTTATGATTCTGTAAAAAAAATGCAGAATTAGTAAAAAATTGTAATGACAAGTTACACATCAAACGCGTGGAATGCATATACGCATTGAAAACATGAAGTAGGAACAAATTTGCATTTTATCAAGCGCATAGAACACGTGTTGCGGAACTCCAGCCTTAGTCTTGTTTCAAGTCTGGAATTAATAAGTAGTCTTTTGTGGTATAATCGGGGGAAAAGGGCGGATAAGGAAGTAATACGTTGCCTAACTCATGGAAAACGTAATTTGCCTGGTAATGCTTAATGGGCACAATAATTTAATTTTTTCCATTTTCTGTTTAAATTACGAGGTAGTCTGCTATCAATGGCTCTCAAAAACAAGCTTAATGACGTAGGTTACTAGAAGTGCACTGACACATGACTGTTGACGAGAGCAGTGTTGTAAATATTTTCGTCTGGAGAAAATTTTTGGCTTGAATCTAGTTTATTTATCAAAGTTATTTTCGGTAATACAAAATTTATAATTAATACGATTTCCGTATGACGGAAATCATATTTGATAAATACATATGAAATCGTATTATTAATAATAGTTTATTTAAGTTAGAGATATTGACTACAAAAATTTAACGCTACGAAAACTTTTTGCTGTTAGTTAGAAATAGAAAGAATTTTTCAGCGGCATCCTTTGTTTGTTGAGTTACGCACTTTTAAATTTGGGATATATTTTCAGTCTTATCTTCAATAATAATTATCCATTATTGCTTGGGAATAGCCTGGTAAATTAACTTTTAAACTTGAAAATTCTCTCAACCCATTACCAGCTATACAAAAGAAAAATTAAAGATATATTTAAAAATATTTAATCCATTAAAACCTGAATTTATTTAATTAAGTATTTTCTGGAATTGTCAATTTACAAATTTACTCATATTTACTAAAATATGAAGCAAAACTTTATGAGAAGCCGGTGTTCAAAGCCGACAATGTAAAAAAACTTAGTAAGCGAAGCCTGTCTTTGGCTTATTTCGACCGAATTTTTTAATAGATTTTCTACGATAAGCATGCACAGAAAAAAATAACAAAATTTATTAAGTAATTAAAGAAAATTTGTTAAATCTTTTTAATAATTTTAACAATTTCTTTAATTAACATGTTTGTATATTGTCATATTAACAATTTGTTTTTTTTTTTAGAAAATAAATGTGTATATCAAAGAAAAAAGATTTTGTGTCAAAAAGAAAAACCATAAAAAAAATTCTTTTTTCCCATTTTAACTCTTTAAAAGAATGAACGATGTGGCGATTGTTCTGAAATTTTACCAATCTATACGGTCAGTTAACTTATTATTTAATTATTTATAAATACATTTCAACGGGTTTTCTATAAATTCTAGCTTTCCAAATAATACTATTAATGTTGGCAAGATTCCGTTTTGTGTTGATGGCAGAAACTCGCATGCAGGACTATGTTTGTTCCTTAATAAGTTATAATGGTTTTTGTGATGTAATTTTTTATGAATTTTACTAAAACGTTAATAAAAACAACTTTTAAATGCATCATTAATTTCAATTTAGTTAGTAACAAAGTATTTTGTTAATATGACAATTTAGTATAAAAATTTATATTTAATTGTTAACAAATATTTTATTCAATATTACAAACTCATTGTTAAAAATATTTGTTGAATTTTTACAATTTTCATTAACAAAATAGTTTTTTGTATATACAAATTCAGTTGTTGTTGCCTTTTCAATTAAAAAGTTAATTGTATTGACGAATATGCTATTCAATATGACAATTGATCTGTCGTAATTTTTTTCTGTGTGGGTATCGTCCAAAAATGTTCAAGTAAATTGAGATATGAGCAAATATTTTTCGGAATTTTTAAGCTGCATAACAAGGAAACTATGCATCGCCACCAATTTTATAGTTTGTTTTTTTTTTTTTTGAAATTACGTGTTCTACAAGCTAAAATACTTTTCACTTTTTTCGGTAAACTTGGGGTAAACTACATATTTTCCCAATTTTTTATATTATATTTGACGTATTAGTGTTCAAACAGAAATGCATCGGGACCACATTTTACATAAATTTGTCGTGAAATAAAATCTATTTTATATTGGGAACGTTTCTTCCTACCCTGCAAATATTTATTGGATATGGTTGTGGCTACTTGATAGGGGACTAATTTAACCATAATATGGTTGTCAGTGATAAAAATATTGTTAGATTAAACATAATATTGTTAAAATTGGTTGGAGGTGACCATATTTAAACATGTTTTGTCTCTGCGTGTAGTGATATTCCAATAAAAATTAAATAAAAAATAAATATAATGCATTTCAGTTAAAAATAATACAATACCTTTCTTTTTTTCGTCCAATTTCTGTAACACACTTTTAATAAACAATTCAAAATAAAAAGTTTGCTGCAATTTGTATATTTGTTTTACATATGCAAACCTTATGGTAGCTTTGTTTTTCCGGACAAAATTTCCGTAATCATTTTGCAGAACACTCTGAGTCATATTTTCTAGAATGCTCATCCATGCATCCAGCTTAAAAACGCGGGAAACTAAAAGAATGAAGTACTTAATTATTTACCAGCCCCCGTTAAATTGGGAAGATCTTAAAACTTTTGGACTTTATAGCCATTTCATTCCTTAAGGATCTTTAAAATTAATGAAAATAAACTATAAGAGCTTAAGGTCACTATTCCTGACTTATAACTAAATTGAAACTATAACAAGTCATCTTGTAGGGTATTTCAAATAAGGAAGTGGTAAACACTCATGTTATGTCTGTTGTTTTATTTTTAATAAGGAAACTTGTATGTGAAAACATGGCAGATGCATGCTTCAAACCACAAATTACCAAAATTGCAAGAACTCTTTGGTAAAAGCGTCTAAATGGCGAAGCTCTAGATGAACAACAACTATTTTTTTTTTTATTGCTTAAATAAAAAAACTCAGTTTAACTACTCAAGCAATTGAGCAGTTGAGGCTTGCCCAGCAAATGTTTAAGAAAATAAAAATTTTTGAAAAAAAATTTAATTAAAACAACTTTTAAAATCTATCGCGATATATTTTATACGTGACTTTCGAGGGCTGTTGCATAAATTTTAGCGAAAAATTTTCCGTAGCCTACTTATGGCAAGTACCTATCGAAAGAATTTGTCCATAGAAGATTTTAGCGAGCACCTAAGAGAAGTTTTATATAGAAAATATTTGGTAGCGATTATCAATAGAAATTTTTTATAAAAAATATGAAATATTTATTGAAAGAAATTTGTGCAATAAAGAATATTATTAAATATATTTTCGAGAGTATAGACATAGAATTTCGCTAGTTTTTCTCGAGGGTTCAAAGGAAATTGTGGGTATGATCGAGATAAATTAAGGTATAAAAAATTTGTGCGAGTTATGTTAAAAGACAAATTTTCGCTAGTGCTATTAAGAGAATTTTTCTACAGAAAAATTTAAGTGTCTGGACTTATCCATGCAAAATTTTTTTAAATTTCTCAATAAAATATGTAAGCAAGCGCTAATGAGAGAATTTTTTTTTAACAAAAATTGCTCTTGAAACATTTTTATGAATCCCAATTAAAAAAGTATCCAAAAATTTTACCAGCTTTTTATTTATGGAAAATGTTCTTATGTTGCTCTGAGCATAGGATTTTGTTGGTTTTAGATACCACACGAGAAGCAGTTTTCATTTTTGCACAGTGCTATCAAAAGAAATTTTATCAGGAGCACTTTTCGAAGAAATTTTTAGAAAAGATTTTGTTAGAAAATTGTTTAGTATTTTTCGAGAAAAGTTTTCTTGAAACATTTTTGATGTATTTCTAGAAATCAGTTTTTCCACATCATTGCTGGGTAATTTTGTATGTTATTTCTTTTTTTAACAAAATTTCATAAACAAAAGAAAACCAAACAGAAAATGAAAAGTAAAAAAAGAAGACTACAAATTGTAAAAGGACACTCAGTATGAGGTGGCAATAGAACATCTTGTTTGTTTTATAACAAGAAATAAACAAAACGCAATAGGATAATATGAAAAAACAAGTCCTTTCCTTTGATTTATGCAACCACAAACATTTAGTTTTTCAATTTTATTTAATATTTTATATTTTTTTTTTCGTTTCTTAACAGATAGTGTGGTAAGAAAAACTTTGGCGTCACTTGAACTGCGACATGCAGAACAAATCACAACTTAATATTTCCGCTAATGTAATAAATTATTTTCAATGCCACAGAAAAAACTACATTTTTAATGTAAACATATGAACAAAATAAAAATGTGGTAAAAAAAGACTCTTGTTTTTTGTAAAAATTAAATTAAGATACATTTTTGAAGCTGTTAAAGTTTAAATCGTACCCTCAATATAACATTAGCGTATAATTTTTTTGGGGTTTTGAGAAAATTTTTTTTATTCTACGCATCCTTTAAGACCATCCATAAGTCATTAACACTATTTCAC
This sequence comes from Pollenia labialis, assembly GCA_949318255.1. Lineage (NCBI taxonomy): Eukaryota > Metazoa > Arthropoda > Insecta > Diptera > Polleniidae > Pollenia > Pollenia labialis. The sequence continues at coordinate 129,988,422 of OX439142.1, read as the reverse complement.
TTTGTATGGTAAACGCTGTTTTATTCAATAATTTTACGGTATTTTTATTAAAATATTTGATCTCAAAAATATCAATTTGTAACATTTTAAAACAGTGATTAATTCATAGTTTTGTTAGTTCAGTGGCATATATTCATTACTTTTCAATTTGGGTTATTAAAAACAAAAAATTATGACGCAATGTATACCTTAGCGTAAATCAAAAATAACTAGAAGTTCACTCGTCTTCTTTCTTTTCCTCTGCTTCATCTGGCTCATCCTAACAATTTCGCTTCTTTCCACCTTGTAAGTTATAAAAAAATTACTGCGAGTCACGACGAATTACATTCTTCTTGCACAAATTTTGGATATCATGCAGCTTTCGATGGTCGGAAAGAAAATATTACTCAAACAATGTTGTATATTATTATAAGCTATTTTATGAGTCAAAGTTTTCATAAATTGTATTTTTTTCTACAGACTAAAATGGAGTATAATGCGTATACACTATTAATCTTTTAACAATTTTGGAGTGGCAACTTCAAGTAAAATAGCGCATATGAGCTTACAGACTTATTGAAGGAAAATTTTAAACAAGAAATTATACATTTTTTTTCCAACGACATTTTGACCCACTTTTTGGAAGTAAAATTTGACGAAATATTGACCAGACATAAAATCAATGATGGAGATTCTAAATACGCAATAAAAAAATAATAGCGTATGAGCACATACGCTATTGTTATATTAAGAGGACGAAATAGTCTTAAGTTTTTATAAAATTTTCTAATTGTTATTTCCAGGTTTTAAGTCAAGGATGAGAGAGATATTTTGAGATCTCAGTTAAATTAGGTTTAGTTTATCTGAAAACAGATTTGTGCCGCCACTACCAAGTTTTTATACAAAAATTCTTGAATGAAATAACTAAAAAAACATAACATTTTTACGAATAAATCCGAGTTTTAGACTACGTTGAACTAAGTTAATTCACATATTAAATCCCGGCCTAAATGTCCCACATTCCCTGGGCTTATGGTTATTTTACGAACTGTGAACTACAAAGTTTAAACATGCGATACTCCAAAACTTAACATTCATTAATCTAACTAGTTCGGAATCTTATACAAAGGACCAAAAAAAATCTGACTTATTGTTCAACCTAACGTAGCTGTAGGGTTGTATACACACCCACAAAAGTGTAGAGGATATTATGCGTTTGTGCTGATGTTTCAATCACTTTCAAATTTCCACCTTATGCGTCCAGCTTTCCCGCGGGCTCTTATGCTAACTCTATACAAACCAACAAACAAAACTACTCATATGCCCAAGTTCTGAAAGAAAACTCCCACGGACATAATCCTGCGAAAGAAGCTAACGCAAACCAACCTTCATACGCTAATGTTCTTAAGGAATCTCCACAAATACCTTCTGCAGACATATCGGGCTCAATTGAAAATCTAGTTCAAATTATGAATAACTTCATGGCCACCATGCAGAACATGTTTCAGGAAATGATGCGAAACCAAAACATGCTCCTGCAAGTTCTACTAAATAAAAAATGAACCAGTTAAAAATATGTTTCTGGAACGCAAACGGGCTTTCCCAACATAAACACGAAGTAGCACATTTTCTTCAAATGCACGAAATCGACGTGCTTCTCGTCTCTGAAACCCACTTTACTCTAAAAAACTGCTTTAGGGTAAATGGGTACCTCACTTACGACACAAAATATCCGAGCGGACGGGCTTGTGGTGGCACAGCCATAATTGTGCACAAACAAGTCAGACACTTTCCAATGCCGGAGTACAAGGAAGATTGTATCCAGGCTACATCTATAAATCTTACAGATTTTAAAATCACGTTATCATCCGTATATTGTCCCCCTAGACATAAAATTGAACAGGATAAATTTCTAAACTTCTTCTCCACATTGGGACAAAAATTCATTGCAGCAGGCGACTACAACGCTAAGCATACGTATTGGGGCTCCAGACTTATAAGACCTAGAGGTAACCAGCTATATAACACCGTCACTGCAAAAAATCTTGATGTCGTATCGAGTGGAGAACCTACCTATTGGCCCACTGACTTCAACAAGCTACCAGACCTTATCGACTTTGCCGTAATTAAAAACATCAAGCGCGATCAATTACTAATAAGTCCCTCATACGATTTATCGTCTGATCATTCACCTTCAATCCTTATTCTAAAAGGCAACTTTGATAACGCAGTTGAAAATTTTATTTCCTATCCAAACAAAAACACAAATTGGTTGAAGTATAAAATGTATGTGAGCTCTCATCTATCTCAGAGCATTTCCCTAAAAAATTCATCTGACATCCAAACAGCTGTCGACCGACTTACGGATGTCTTGGATTCTGCTGCAAGAAATGCAACCCCAATCAAGCGTACAATAAAGCGTGGTCCGCAATTCACATCTGTGGATATAGAGACCCTTGTCAGGGAAAAAAGGAAGTTGAGAAGACAATGGCAAAATAATCGTTCCCCAACCATCAAGGCCCAACTGCGGTTATGCCAGGCAACTCTACGCAAATAAACTGAGACAGAAACACGACTCTGCAGTAGAAGGCTATCTTAACAGCCTAGATGCCACAAAAAACTCCAATTACAGCTTATGGAAGGCTGTAAGACATATGCAATGTCCTATAAGCCACGAATCTCCACTGAGACTGGAAAACTGTACCTGGGCCAAAAACACAAATGAAAAAATAAATGCCTTTGCAAGCCACTTGGAGAAAGTTTTCAAGCCCCATGATGCTGATACTTGTTCCTGTCGTCCAATTATTCCTGATACAGTTAACGATCCAATAAAATTTAAATTACCCCAAGTAAAATCAGCGATAGAAAATGTCAACATTAAAAAATCTCCCGGTCCTGACCGCATCACAGGCTCAATGATAAGAAACTTACCTACGTCTGCTTCAAGAATCTTGCTGCTCATCTTTAATGCGATATTACGAGTTGGCTACTTCCCCTCCTCTTGGAAGACCTCTACAATTGTTATGATTCCTAAGCCAGGAAAAGACGCCAGTCAAATGACGTCGTACAGACCAATCAGCCTACTATCAATATTATCAAAGCTATTCGAAAAAATATTCCTTTTAAGTATAACTCCCTATCTTAATGAACACGCAATCATTCCGGATCATCAGTTCGGATTCCGAGCAAGGCATGGTACAATCGAACAAGTGCATAGAATTGTTACCCAAATTAGGTCAGCGTTTGAGAGAAAAGAATATTGCTCAGCACTGTTCATAGACATTTCCCAAGCATTCGACAAAGTTTGGCATGATGGGCTGATCATTAAAATAACACGAATGCTTCCACAAAACACTCACAAACTCCTTGAGAGCTATTTAACTGGCAGAACTTTCATGGTTAGATCAAAAAACCAATACTCACCCACCAAGAAAATATCTGCTGGTGTCCCTCAAGGCAGCATATTAGGGCCGTTACTGTATATAATATATACAGCTGATATGCCAACTAGCCCGAGCACACACACTTCTACGTTTGCAGACGACACAGCATTTATTAGTGTTAATCAGGACCCAAAAGTTGCATCGCAGCATTTACAGTCCCACATCAATGAACTAGAAGCCTGGCTAGAAAAATGGAAAATAAAGGTTAACCCGGCTAAATGTGCCCACTTAACTTTCACGCTCAGAAGACAAACGTGCCCTGCTGTAAAAATAAATAACATCACTGTTCCGGTAGAAAGCCATGTTAAATACTTGGGAATTCATATAGATAGACGCCTGACCTGGTCTCGTCATATTGAAGCGAAAATAACGGCTATGAAACTTAAAGCAGCTCAACTACATTGGCTAATCGGTCGAAACTCAAACTTGTCCTTAGACAACAAAGTTCTCTTATACAAGTCTATCATAAAGCCAATATGGACATATGGCATCCAATTATGGGGTACTGCATGCGCATCAAACATCCAGAAGCTACAAAGAAGACAGTCTAGGATATTACGGCAAATTGTCTGCGCCCCATGGTATATACGTAATGACATGATCCACAGAGATCTTAACATCGCTACCATCCAGGAAGAAATTAAAAAGTATTCAGACAAATACATTGATAAACTAATGGTCCATCCCAACTACCTCGCTCGGGATCTAATAAAGTTCGAAGGTCACCGGAGGCTGAAAAGATCCGACACTTTGAGCCTTGCAGGCTTTTTTGGCACTTGAATGCTATTAATTAGCGGTTACATTGGTAACGGCTAACAAATACAAATAAGAATTAGGATTAAGCTTTGAATACATATTGTAATTTTCGACAAGAAAGATTCAATAAAACAAAAAAACAAAAAAAAAAAAAAAAAAAAAAAAAAACTTTCAAATTTAAGTTCTGGACCCACCTTGAGGTACATCGATTGACTTAGAATAACTCTTTGAATCGACCTAACGATGTCAATCGGTATATCTGGCAAGCCTTGTGCGCAAATGCCAGGTCGCAATTTTAAAGCAGATTTTGTAAATTTTTTCTTGGTAATTACACGTAGAGAAAAAACATGGTTGAAGAATGGTTAAAAAACAAATTATGGTCCCTGCAATGGCAACAAACAAACTTTTGTTGGTTTTAAAAAAACTTTTTTTACGATTGATAATATTTTGTTTCTATTTAACAATAAAGTCTTACATCCCTTGAAACTTCAAATATGGTTGATTCTAACAATATAATGTTTAAATAAAATAAAACTACAACCACACACTTAAACATATTATGGTTACCTTAACCATATTATTATCGCGGTAACCATATTATGGTTAGATTCATCTATCAAAAAGCTATAACCATATTATGGTTGCCTCCAAACATATTATGTTTAATATTTAATAACAATAATATGTTCGATATTATAATATTTTAAAACATTGAATGCTTAATTTTAAATTTAAAATAATGTGTTTAAAAAGCAACAACATTCTGGTCGTTTGCATTTTACTTGGTTTACTTAAAATTCTCATTCATTTTATTTAAATTATTGATTAAAACACATAAATTTACATAGAAAAAACTTGTAGAACAGAAAAAATGGTAATATGAATGTCGTCACAGGCTGGAATATGAACCAAAGGGGATTTTTTATAAAAGTGGAACGTAACACCTATCAAGAATATAAAATTAAATAAAATTATAATTTGACACTTAACAAACAAATTCAATAAATTGATTAACCATAATATGATTAGCATTCACCATATTATTGTTAATCCTGACCATAATATGGTTACTTTTCTCAATATTCTGGGAAATTAAGACCATATTATGGTTCATTATGAACATAACATGTTTAGTTTTGACCATTATTATGGTTAAAATTGACTAAAATATGGTTAATTTTGACCATATTATGGTTGATTTAGGGAAAAATTTTGTTGATTTTAAGCATACTATGGTCATATTTAAAAATAATATTGTAGCCGGCAAACATAAACATTGTTAAAAACCAACCATAGTATATTGCTCTTAGAATATGGTTACCTCCAACCATATTTTTTTTCTACGTGTAGGTTCTAATTATCACAAGAACCAAGTCTACTGAAAATGGTGTGAATCGATCCATTATTTCACAAGTTTCTTTTTGAAATAAAGTGCATCTTAGAATGATGTTATTTAGATAGTATTTGCTCCAAACTCATTTAATTGCAATCTTAATCATCTTGCTAAGTTTTTTCTGAATACAAATACTAATCCCGAAAATAGATTTTTGGTAGCTTTCTTATAAATGTTCGTATTACGATAGCTTCTATGTGCAGGTGCAATTTTGTACTAGAAGCTCCAAAATTACTCCCACGTCCTATATAAATCCCCTTCCTCAAATCACTTGATTGCAATCAAATCTTAAAAAAATAACTTAACAATATTCGGTGAAAAGAACTTTTACATGAATTTCAGCCTTATTACATAATTTGCTTCTGACCGATAGCCCATGGGTTCCAAATAGCATGCACTCTCGAAAATTTTTTTTTAAATACCGTGGTGTAGGGTACCACTTAACCGAATATACTTTCTTTTCTTTTTGAATAAAAGTTAGGCAGGAAAACTACACGTGTCGATATCGTCACTTCTAACACAACTTATTTATCCAAACAACATATTTTTAAGCAAGGTCTAGTGTTACTAGTACTCTTCCTTCTAGGACCTTAATATTTCATGATTATTTTTATATTGGCCTATATAAAACTAATTATTCTTTAAATGAGCCATTTGTTAAATGTCAAAATTTATATAATATATTGAATGGTAAACATATTTTATGGTGTTTTCTTTTCTACAAACAAATGTGCCTTTTTGTTAAAAAAATGCAATTTTGTGTCTGTTTTTTAAAACTGTTGCTCCCGAAAAGCTAAGTTTTTTTAGAATAAAACAAGCCACCCTTTTCGGGAGCAAAATTTTTAAGAAAAAGACACCAAATTGAATTTTTTTAAAAAAAAAGGCACATTTTTTTGTAGAAAAGAAAACACCATTAGATTCTAGTTTTTCTAAAAGTATGTTTAAATTATATTTAAAATATTTAATAAAAGCTCGTCAAATAATATTGTAAGGATATTTTGATAATCCAAAAAAAAAAACAAATAAATGTGCTAAATTCCCATATCATACTATTGATAAACTCAAAATTTATTGTTGATGGGATAAGCTATTCCTATCCGCATTTCACTGATTCTTTAGGCCAGATCGTCAGGATATTTCATCCACAAAGATTTTAGAATAACTACAGATATAAAACCAAATAAAACAAATAAAAATTATAAACCTCAGGTTTACTTGTGACAATATCAAAGCTTAACCAAAAACAGCAACTATTAACAGTGAGTTTATCTTTTCTTACAATCTCGACTACAATTGGCTGATTTTTTAATTTGTCGTCAACGACTCCATTTTGCCATCCACGGCAAAAATAGTGTTATGGTTATTTATTTCAGATGACTTTTTAATAAAGTTGGAATTTCAATTTCTGTGTAAGTTGATAGTGAAGTATAAACTGCATGTTATGCATTTGCCAGCCTGCGACTACCTTCAGCAGCATTTTTCGTTTTTACTGGTTTGTGCTAATTCGTAAATTTTGTGCAGGTATATAAATCAACAAAGCAAACCAAGAAAGTGATTGAAATCATTCATTTACCGCAGAAGAAAACTTTAAATTAAGCTTTAATACAAGACAACTTTTAAGAAAAAAACCCCTTGATGTTCTAGCTTTTTTCAATAAAAACTTTTTTGTAGTGTAGATTGAGCGATAATTTTGCTCTAAAATTTTTTTTAGTGTTATCAAGAATAATCTTCCTTATAAAACTTGTTGAGTTTCACAAAAGAAGTTTTTGTAACGAAAGATCGGAAAACTTCTGTCGAAAAATTCTCACTATAAAATTCTTTTAAGGTTTATCGAAAGAGAATTTTGGTTTAGTATATTCTATTATTTTCCATAAGAAAATCTTTTAAGTAGTTTTCAATATAGATTTTACTTAAATCACTTTTAGAGAGTTTCTCAAGCAAAATTATTAAAAAAGAACGTAACGGAAGTCTGAAGAAAGTTAACACAAAGTTGCTCATATTATCGTACATGACGATTTCCTCTAATTTGTCTTCTGGAACACATGGTAACGATAGATAACGATGTCGTCATCTAGGACCTGGCCAACTAGGCAGGACTAAATTTACTAATATATGGTTGCCGATGACATTAACATAGCAAAAGTGACAATAATATGTAAGTTTTTTGTAAGTTTTTATTAAAAAAAAATTTTTCTCTTTAAATTCATACAACATTCAAAGTCTCAGCGCCTCTAGGGCATTTAATACTGGCAAAAATTAAGACTAGCAGTTTAAATACATACATAAAAATTAGTCAAATATACATATTCAATAGTATACCAACTGAAAAAATAAAACGTTTATTAGGTATTGGAATTATAAAAGAAGCATATCAATATTTTGCAACAAATAATCCTTTAACTTTTTTTGAAGGCAGATATTGTACAACAGCAAACTATTATATTCTAAACTTCCCGAATATTAAATTTTTTGTTTTATAATTTCCAAACGACATCTTAAGATTCGTTAATGATGGCTACTTCTGGTATTAAAGACAGTTTGATTTCTTGTAAAATGTATTGTGTGATGACCAAATCCATGTATTACTTTGTAAACGTAAACAATTTTCGTTCAAAATTGGTTTCCATATAATAAAATGCGTTTTCTTTTCATCTACATACGAGTATATACAATTTGTTTGTCATTTAAATGCAGAGTTGACTTTCCAATTTAAAAGATACAGAAGAATAAAAAATCGTTAACGGGTTTTTTTCAATCAAATATACATACATTTACTTACTTTATATTCTTAAGTATAAAAAACAAGTAAAAAAGTACAGTAGATCAAGCCCGGCTATATGATACCCTACACCACATTATTTTTAAACGCATTAGCGAGAGTGCACCCTATTCGGGACCCATGGAGAATCATGCTTATGTGTCCATATAAGTATGGATCTATCATTGTTCTAAATTTCAGTAAAATCGATAAGAAAGTTTGTGAGAGGAGAAATTTCCCCTATCTCCCCTCGTGTTCCTACTTTTCGGCCTATTTTCAATAGGCTTGGTCCTTGTTCCACTAAGAACCTATATTTTATCAAATTATGTCTAAAATTGTGATCTGTACTTTGCGCACAAAGTTACATGTTCAGACAGCCAGCCGGACGGACATCGCTATATTGATATATTTTAAGGTGGGTCCAGTACCCATTTTTAAGGCGCTACACACATCAGTGCAAATGCATAATACCCTCTCCATTATTGTGGTGTGGGTATTTAAATTCTTCGTCATACTGTGGGTATGAGTATCATTAATTACTCATACGCATACGCTTATATGCAAACAAAAATACTTATTTTTAAAACCATTCTCTGGCTGATTTTCAGAAAAAAAGAAACAAATTTCCTTAAAAATAAAAAACAAAATAAATAAATTTGTAAAAAATTTACAACAACAAAATAAAACACACAATGCAGTAATGTCAATTTAAATATGCTGCCATAGACAATTTTCCACAACGATTAAAATTTTAAGTGAAAAAACAAAAAAAAAACATAATAATTTTGAATGAAATAACATCACTGCTCTGGCTGACATTGTACTTGAAAATTTATTACCATAATATCTGCTGGTTTTTTTTTATTTGATATACATAAATAAAACTCATATTTCGTTATGCCGTAGGGCAAAGGAAGACGTATCCTTTTCATACATTCACTATAGGAAATAACTGCATTTTTCACAACTTACGCACTTGACTTTGTAACACTACAGCAACGTATCACAACAATGACAAGCACTGGCATGCTGTTGCTCAGCCATCATCCATAATGTTGCACAACTTTTCCAACGTATCAATTTTATTTTATATCTTTAATAACTTGCCACATAAAAATACAATAGAATCTTTGTTGGTTTTAAGTCAGCGTGCAACAAAAATAGACAGACCAAGGTGCAGAGTCAGGGCCACGAACACATAGACATCTTTAAAAACTGTCAGTCAGTTTTGACAGTTGGGTTTTTTTTTTTTTTTTTGTTACACATTATTGTTATTTTATTATATAAAACCATTAATAAATATCCGTAATTTGACAAAAAAAAGAGCAGAAAAATAAAAAGGTGATTACACATACTTTCATAACTGTTTGATTAAGGATAAAAGCAAAAAGACAGAGTTATCGAGAGAAATTTTGTTATAGAAAATTTGGAATATTTTTGGAAAATTATGTTCTCCCCACGTATTTTCGATATTTCTCAGGACAAATACATATTTTAAAACATGTTTTTCTTAAGTGTTTCTCGAAGTAAATTTTTAAAATTTTCTACACAATTTCTCTAGGAAAGCCCTAGGAAAACGTTCTGCATGTTTTTTCTTTTTAAAAAAACGTTTTTTATAAATAACTTTTTTAGTGTTTTTCAATAAAACTTTTATTGAGTGTTTATCGAGAGAGAAATTTTAAATTTCTTGAGTGTTATAGAGACTTGTTTTCTACAAAAAAAAAAAATAAGTTTCGTAAGAGAAATTTCTTTTCCAAAATAGCCAAAGACATCCTGTAGAAAATTTAACACAAGAAAATTTTTCTTTTATCGATTTTTCAATAAAAACTTTTTTTAGTGTCCATCGAAAGAAAAATTTGCTGCAGAGCATCTTTCTAGTACTATCGAGTCTAATTTTTTTTATAAAATTTTCTGAGTTTCCCGTGATAAGTTTCTTTAATTAAAGGCCCGAAAAAGTTCTGTAGGAATTTTTTTCACTAGAAAATCTTTTCGGTAGAAGATTTTTCTTTTAAAAATTGCTTAAGTGGTTTTCAATAAATTTCGAGTAAAAACTTCGCTTACTTTTCCAAAATGAATAGCTTTATTAACTCATTATTAAGTAATTTTATTCTATAACTACATCTTAAACAACTTCTATAACAACTTTTTTCTGGATGTATTTAGGTTGAAAAATAGTGACTAACTTTTGATTGCGTTCATTTTGGGACATCCCTTGTAAAATTCATTGGTTCTCTCAGTAGAATTGTGAGCAGTTTTCTTATGTTTTTCTGATTACTCAACACATTATTTTGTAGGCGAAGTTTTTATTCGGTTATTTTTTAATTATCGAGAGAATAATTCACTATAGAACATTTTTCGAAAAAGAAAATTTTTCTTTGAAAAATTATTCTAGCGTTTTTCAATAAAAACTTTTTTGTAGTGTAGATTGAACGATAATTCTACTCTAGAAATTTTTTTGAGTGTTATCAAGAATAATCTTCCTTATAAAATTTTTTGAGTTTCACAAAAGAAGTTTTGTAAAGAAAGATCGGAAAATTTCTGTTGAAAAATTCTCACTAGAAAATTCTTTTAAGGTTTATCGAAAGAGAATTTTGGTTAAGTATATTCTATTATTTTCCATAAGAAAATCTTTTAAGTAGTTTTCAATATAGATTTTACTTAAATCACTTTTAGAGAGTTTCTCAAGCCAAATTTTTAAAGAAAAAACTTAACACAAATCTGAAGAAAGTTTACGAAATTGTTTATTTGTCAAAAATGTTTCTCGAGAGAAACTTTTTGTAACAAATTTTTTAAGTGATTCCTGAAAGAACTTTTCAAAAACATCCTACGAGCGTTTCGGAACAGAGAAAGTTTTAAAAGAACTTGTAAACGAGTATGAACGAGTATCTCAAGACTAATATTTAAAACACTATTCTAGTGTTCTTAAGACGATTTTTCGTAATAAGACAAAAATTGGCAATGCTCGATACGAAAATGTGTGTGGAATTTATAAAAACTTTCTGTTTTTAGAAAATATTCAAAAACAAGAAGATACAAGATAATAGTCTGGTAGTGTATAAAGCCCTTCCTTAAAATTGAAGGAATAGGACTATTGTAATTCAATTGTAATTTTGAGAAAATTTTGTGTATTATATAGAAACATTTCTAAATAAAAACAAAGTCCAAGCACAACAGTTTACGATATAAATTTAAAACACTGAACTCTTTTTGGTATAAAAAACTGAATGAAGTTTTGTAAATAAAATTATATTTATTATGCCGGTTCCACTGTGTAGCCTATATTAACCAGTGTTGGAAAAAAACATTGAATACCGTTCGTTAGTATTTGGTTCGGTAGATTTGTGAAAATCACAAACGCCAAGTATTTTTGGTATAGAAAATTATGAAAAATAAGCTTTATCTGTTTGTAATCTTCGAACACAAATCTTGTAATGTACTTATCCAACTCAACAAAAGATGAGAATGTTTAATTACGTTCTGTTTTTTAAAACACAAACTTCGTTGTGTTCGGTTCCGCTCATTCATGTTCGTTCGTTACAGTTGTGCTTAGAACCCATTTGGTTGGTAAAAAAAACCGAAAAAAATTAATACAAAAGCAAAATACACATACATAAAAAAAACCAAAGAGACAGCGAAAGCATTTTACAGATGCAAATCATGTGCAAACTACACACTTAACCTATTCATGTTGTGGTCTTTGCTAAAATGTTTTGTTTGCTCATTCCCTCATCAATGTAAAAAAAACACTATAGAACATTAAAATATAATGTACACAAATCCACTACAATTGTTCTGTTTTATAACGAAGAATAGAATACTAAATAATGGCTGTGTTCGTATACACAAATACTACAAAAAAAAAATATCGTTTCTGGGCATGTGAGCCGTACGCTAAATAATGTTCTGTGTATTTTATAGCACTGATATTAACTTTTTGCTCCACAAAACCAAAAACGTTGTTTAGAAGAATATTCCATATTTATCAAATTCATAAAAGATTATGTAATTAACTTCATTTTAAAGTATTTGCCTTGTCAAAATTTAATATAATAAAATATGCCGATAGCAGGCAAAATGTTTCTTTATTGTAATTAATGAACCCGATCGTCATTTAACATTGAAAATTTTAAACACTCTTTTCACCGTTTTTCCTTCTTTTCTCAGTGTATTAATAAAGAGGTCCTTTGGTCATGCGACAGACAATTATGAGGACGAAAGAGAAAAAAAACAGTCATGTATATTTCATGTAACAATATTCCCTGATATGATAAATGACGATGTCATTATAAATCATTTTATTTTTATTCACCTACACTCCACAAGTCTGGAGTTACACTCCGCACAATACAATAAACTCAAACGCAGGATTTATATTATTTGTGATGCAGACGCAAATTCAGCAAAATTATAAAAGTTTAACTTGGGAAAGGGACATTTTTTAATTTTTTGTTAAAAACATTTGCATGAAAGTTGCTTTTTATATTTAATATACGGTTACTAAAAGGAAAGAGATGCAAAACGAGTAAATTTAACAATAAATTCCGACACTTTCCATATTGTTGTTGTTTAATGGAGTGGAGTGCAAGGACAATGCAAAGTATAAGCAAATTTCTGCTTTTCAAACAAAAAAATTTCTTTTTAAAGCCCGTAAATTTTAAAGCATTTCCATAAAATTTCATTAGCATCATAGACGAAAATCTTTTCAATAATTTCTCTTTTAAATTTTTAATATGTTTTTGTTCTTTGTTTTTTAAAATAGTCCTTTATGATCCTGTTATACTTTTTCCTGCAAAAGCATACGAATTTTCGGGCAAAAGTGTGTATGTTCTCTTGAAATGCAGTTGCTGGTGCTTCTGAAAGTGTTACGTGTTGCGTGCTTCTGTCCATGTAGTGTTCAGGTGTTAAATACTTTTTTCATTGTACATTCCATATATGACGTATCCGATTTTATATTGCTGGTTTCTCATACCAGTTGAATATCTCTTTTTATAGAGTTTTATTTTTGTTGTATTTATGAGTTTTTTAACCGTCTCGTTGTTGTCTCATTTTTATCATCCTTTTTGTATCCGTAAATAACGAAAAATAAATATCTCAACAATTCTTAAAACCAAAATATCTGAACATTTTGCAACAGATTTTTAAAAATGTTTTTGTGGTCATAATATTTAAGTATTTGTTGAGTGTGACAACCACCTTTAAAGTTTATTGAGTTAAGAAAAATAAATAAAATGGTTTTTTCAAATACGAAACTGAAATTTCTGACAAGTTTTAAAATTTTTTACGATCATATTGCCTCTATGGCTAATGGATCTCACAATATTGTTATAAACTCACAGTGGAACACTCCAAGTATTTTGTGATCAAATGGTGGTTTTCACCAGTAGATGTATATATTTTTTGTAAACAAATTGCCTAATTAACTGTAGGAAAAGCGTTTGTTAAAATGGTTTTAGGTCTTGGGTTTTTATTTTGTTATAATAACAAGTAAAACTATCTGTTGAGAAACCAGAAAATTATGGCACATTATATATGAAAAAAGAACTCAGCGGACTTAAAAGGTTTCCAGACTTCACCTCAGGAACCTATTTGCGGTTATAACTGGCCATTTGTCATTTGGGAAATACGCTAAGAGGATAATGCTCCCTTACAATGACCTGTGTTAAATCACAGGATTAAACGGAATATGTTCTTGCTCATTACCCGGTAAGACTCAAACTGTTTGGTCGTTGAAGCCTTACGGTCAAAACTTGAATATCTGGCATTAATTCGAATAGGCTCTACTCCTTCATTAAATGAGTGAGAATTCCGGCAGCCATGTAATACAGGACCCTAAGAAGACAGTAAGCCATGATAGTACAACGGGAGCTAATTGCTGGCCACACGTAAGCTGTGCTTGTTTTCGGCTACCAAATTGTCGAGTATCGTTATTTCCAGACTTTCTGGAAAATAAACTATAGGCTACACCAACCCCTTCCATATTTGATCATTTTTATTTAAACTAGTCCCTATCAAAAATATGCACTTGACTTTAAAGTGGAGCCGCTGAAATCTTTGATCTGGGCACCAATTTTCGCTTACTTCAAGATCAGTTTTATTATGATCTTAACACAAGAAACCCAAGTACAAAAACATCACGATATTAGTAGACATTACAAGAAGAATGGTCGATTTTTATTTCTAAAGCGGCTCATACACTTGCAATAAAATTGTTAAATTTTACGTATTTTACAATTATATTGCTAATGAGTATGTGATATTTAAAGGTTGCACAATATATTGGTTTGAGTTTTATTGCACAACGAAAAGAAAGTGAAATGTGTTGGCAACATTGTTACAATGCTGTTTAATGCTGGCGAATATCATATACAATAATATTGCAATGATCGGGCTGCTTCAGTTAATTGGACTTTAATTTTTTACAGCTGACCGTGGGTTTTCCCCGTTAACCCATCGATGACTAATTTCGTCACAAGAGACGTTACGTTACGTTTTTAGCACTGCTTGGGAGATTTTTTAAGGATTCCATGACTTTGATATATGAAGTGATATGGAGACATTTACTACGTAGTTAACCGACATGATCCTTTGCAAAAGGCGTGGTATACTCTGTAATAAAAATTGGTTCGAATAAAACTTACACTTTGGTTCATCAGGACAGAACCAACACATTTTAAAATAATAAAACTGTATAAATTGCAAATACGGATGTAAGTAAAAAAGTTTGAATTAAAAGTTTGTTGGATGAAAAAAATTTAATTTGGATGACCCAGATTTTTTCGTCCAAAAAAACCACTTTCTGCCAATTCTTACCTCTTTGTTGCCTTTGTTTGTCTTATGATCTTTGGCAAATAGAAAAACTGCTGTTGACGGATAGCATTTAACCTTTATGTGCTCGGGATTGTAAAGTTACGTTGGCGGACGAAAGTTGACATTTGCAGCAAATATGTATTTATATGGAAAACTATAGCCACATATGAAAAACGCACTTGTACTCAGAACGTTATATTTTAATGCATATTTAAGAAATATAATCAAGTCAAATATGCAAGCACACGCACGCATACATAAACGTACGCAAGCAAGCAAAGAGTAAACAAAAATGCTAACTGTAATGATCGACATGCCCCATTCAAAAATATTCGCGTGGAGTACAAGGGTGATGTGAATTTTCATACATTTTATACATATTTATACATATTTTACATTTGTAGACAGCCGGCCAGGAGGTCGTCATTTTATAAAGTAGCGGTAGGAGATGCTGTTAGTTATTTTTTTAAAGTGTTAGTGGCCAAAACTGCTTATAATTAATTTTTTAGAAACTTCTAAAAATAGGAGAAATTTTTTTTATTCAACTTTTTCTGCAAAAATGTAACAAATGTAGACTACCGAGCAAATAATGGTTAATGGAGGTTTTTTCTTTAGCTTTCGGAGCTGTAAATGTCCACTGCTTAAAATAGCTCGACGAACTCTTGCTTTACTTGCACTAGCACCTCTTAAATGCTTAATTTTAGAGGAAGAATGGGCTGCGTTTGGGACAAGTCAAACAATTTTCGCATGTCCTGTGGTATTAGTTTTCATTATATTTCTCGCGATTTTTTTATAATTCATTACCACATTATGACTTCGTCCGATTTTTCTAGCGATTTCACGATAAGAATACCTTTAAGAATGGTAAACATAAATTTTAACCATTTCCGGCGTCTGTGAAGAACTTTTTATTCCCATATTTTTAAGCAAATTGCAGTCACAAACTGAAATTTTAATCACATTTGGTTTTTGTAAAGCCTTATCACAACCGCCTACCAATTTAAGTATAAAAATCAAGTATTTCTATTCTTATTAACAAAAAAATAAATTAAGAATTTTGTATTTGACTCCAAAAAAAATACCGTTGTAATCCATGGTCTTACTATTTTTTGTGCTTAAATCTGTGTTCGAAAAGAAACAGTACATTACTTAGCGTTCGGCTCACACACCCAAGATCGATATACCTTTTTTAAGTGATTGTGAAGACGAACAAAACCCTTAACACCGCTCGTAACTATTTTTCAGAACGAACTGAATATTATATAAATTTCTGTTCTTCGTTAAAAACAAAAAAACAAACAGAACAATCCATACAACACAGTCCATAACAAAACGCAAAAATTATACTTTTTAAGTTTAATGTTGTTTTTACTAAATAATAATGTACATAATAAAATCATTACAGTTGTTGTTTTAACAAATTATTTTACTTTGAAATCCGCTTTGAAACGCAACTATTTCACATTTAACATACATACATCGTACTGGCTTAAATTCATATTTGTTTTGTTCATTTATCCAAAAATTGTAAAAGTGAAATTGTTCCGTTTTGTAATGGAGCTTCTCTATTGTAGTGATACTGTAGACAAACATTCTATTTTAATGTTTCTTTTTTTACACTGATAAAGTAATGAACAAACAAAAAATGTTAGCAATGAACGGAGCACGAACAGCTTGTGTTTGTATGTGTTTTGTGACGAACATTAATCAGCCGTAACACAATGAAGAAAAAAAACCGAACGGAATTAAATGTGCTCATCTTTTGTTGAGTTGGATAAAAACAGTATTATTTTTGTGTTAGAAAGATGAAAACAGTAAACATTATTTTTTTTAATGATTTTCTACACAAACACTACTAGCGTTTGTGTTTTCACAAATCTACCGAATATTTAGTGTTTATTTTCGAACGCTGGTTCAAATTGTCATTGGAATTATCAATTATTTTTTTTCATAGCAAACTTTTTTATTCCATTCGTTTTTTCAATTGATACAGCTTTTTTATTTAAAAATGTGCTGGTTATATCCTGATGAACCACAATGTATTAAAAATTATAAAGGGTCCGCCAAATTATTTTTTTTTTTGAAAATGCTATAAAAAAAACTACTGAATATTTTCTCAAATTTCTTTTTTTATTTGAAAGTACAATCCTTCCGGTTAATAAGGAAAAAAATTCATTCAAATGGCGACAATTTTGCTTGTTTACATACCCGCCAAGATCAAAATGAGCTCCATCTGAAAAGATGATTTTTTTGGCAAAATCGGCATTTTCTTTAAGTCGATCGCAGGCCCACTTAGCGAAGCGAAAACGCATTGGATGGTCAGTTGGCTTCAACTCCTGAGCAATTGGTCTTTGTATGGCGTCATACCAAGGTCGTTATGCAAAATTCGTCTCAATGATGTCTCCGAAATGTTCAATTGTTGAGAACGACGGTGAATTGATGTTGATGGCGCTTCACGCACACTTTCTGCCACAGCAGCAATATTCTCAGGTGTACGCACTGTTTTTGGCTTTTCATGCTTTGGTTTATCGATTAGGATGCCAGTTTCTTTCACTTTTTTCACAAGATAACGAACATACGGTGCTTCTCTTCTTCCAAAATCCGTACGCATTTTCACACATATTCTGCAACATTTCCCAGCGTTGTTCAAGCGTATACACAACCACATTCGTTCAGCGGAAGGATAAAACTAATTATCTGTCAGATCAGACATGAGCTAAGTGTTACCACTTACGAAATAAGCACTAGTTGAAAACAAAAAACGTTAGATGGCGGACCTGTTATTATTGTGTATTTTTAAAAGTTTTTTTCAGTCTATTGGCATGCATATTTTAAATTTTGTGTCCATATTTAAACTTCAATGGTACACATGTACAGAACTTTCATATAAATACAGCGATCTTGTCGGTTTCTAAACGTTGAAAACATTGCTAGTTATCGAAGGGTTAAGAAACTAATATAGTAATTTTTCACAAACCCACTGTGTGGCAAACAATTTTCTTTAAAACAAAGTTTGTCTGGATTATGTTTATAAGTATACTTGAAGGCAACTCTGTTACATAGCAGCATCATAGAGAAAGAGATCTGACAACAGCCCTAAGACCATCCTAGTTTACTGATTGATATAAATAAAACGATTTTTCAACTTTCTTAAGGTTTTCTCTACTTAATATCACTATTAACTTTAGCCATCACGTAATTTCTTAAGAAGTCTCACCAAGGACCTACAAAGTGCTAAAGGCTTCCATATTGAACATCCATGGATCGCCAAGAGGTTCCGGTTTCCGAAAGAACAATACACAATAACCAAAGAAAATTTCTGAAGTGCAATTTAAGCAAAAAAAAAAATGTTTCATATGTCGCACACTTTGTAACATTTATTCCATAAATCTGGGGGCTAATTCTTGTAGTCGTGATCAAATACTTTTTCGATTCAAAAGCAATTTTATTTCGTGTTCTTTCAGCCAAAACTGAACGAATCGAAAATATTTTTCAATTTTGTAAAGCATTTATTGTGTTTTTCCAACACCGAAAAAACATTTCGATTCTACTGAAAGATTTCGAAATAAAATTACATTCGCATTGAAAAAGTATTAGATCACGACAGCCAGAATTAACCCCCAGTATTGTGGTTATTTCATTGAACTATTTATGGTGTTTAAGTCCAAATTTTGATATTCAAATCAGGCTAAAGTTTACTGAATTTAATTTGCATTAAAATATTTTTGTGAAGAAAGGATATTTAAAGCATTTAAATTTATTGATCATTTTTCATTCCTTACTGAGCTGGGAATCGAACCTAGGTTTCCACGGACAGGTTGTCCTAACGTTTAGATTTTAATCACACAATCACTTCAGAAGCGCCTTTAAACACTCACCGCCATTGACGCCGGCTGGTATTTTATTTTAACCTTGGTATATCGAAATTTGAAGAAAACTGTAGCACTACGATCTGAATGCACAGTTAAATATTTCCAAAAAAAAACAAATCGCTTATTTGCTGCAATAACGTCATAAGTCAAAAATCGTAAATATTCACTTAAACTAATGTATAGTAAATCAGGTGTTTAATGAAGTGGTTATTATTTGTTGTGAAGATATTGTAAACTCAACTCGTGAGAGAAGATTACAATTTTCTTTTTTCATTATGTTAAGAGTAAATTTAAGACTTTAATATATAAGGCTATAATGTAATTTTTATGAATGTGGGATCTCTTCAACAGCACATTCTTGCATTGCGCTCTCAAGGTATATAAATGGGCAGCTCTTTTAAAAATCGCTGCTGACAATAGTAACAACAAGCCCATGACTTTTTATGTCCTGAACTTTTTGATAATGTAACTCCCTACCAGATGTTTTTCCCCAAAAAGCGGGAAGGAAAACATAAAAAAAATAAATCCCCAAATTAAAAAAACAAATCCTTAAAAAGTTATTCACCCCTACCGTGAATAAGAATTCCTTGGGAGTTTTCCCCCTTTTCCCATTTTTACAACTGAATAAACATAGGAAAAATGGAAAAAGGCAACAAACTCCAAATGAATTTTTATTCACGATATTTTTTGTTGTGTTTTTTTCTGACCAAATTTTTAATTTTTTTTAAAAATAAGAACGATAAACAAAATCTTTTAAATAAAAAATTTCTTTTAAAGTTTTTCTTGGGATTCAAAGAATGTTTAATTAACAAGGTTTTGTTTAAATGTTCTAAATTCCCATTTCATTCTATTGATAAACTGAAATTTATTGTTGATGTGACAGCTATTCCTATGCGCATTTCGCCTGTTGCTTAGGAAAGATCGTCAGGAAACTTCATCCAAAGATTTTAAAACTGTTAAGCGAATAAGAATTATCAACCCCAGTTTTACTTGTAACAATATCAAAGCTTAAACAAAAACAACAACAATAAACAGTGAGTTTATCTTTTCTTAATTATTTTGATAATAATAAGAAACATTATAAAACTCCCCAAATAAAAAATGTTCAGTAAAAAAATTATTTTATTTTGTTTGTAGCGATTGATTTCCGCTTTTTTTTAATTCTTTTTATACGATTTTAGTGAGGAATTACAAGCAGAACAATATGCTGTTTTTGAAAACGAATGAGCCAACTTAAAAGAATTTGGATCTCGTTCAATCAGTTTTGCCGTCCTTAAAATCAACAATAAAAATACATATATCCGTCATTTTTTTATACTTCGATGCATTCTTTTTCCCAAACTTTATTATATTGTCTTTCATATTTACTTATTTTTGGGTAGAAATTTTTGCTGAAAAATTGTCTTTAAAAAATCAAAAATTGCATGTGTTGTCAACGGTTTTAGTTTCTGTTTTAAAATTCTTAGTTTTTAAAAGAATCACTCAGAAATTATAACACAAGTTTATTAAGTTCCTTTTACACACTCAAAAAAAATGGTAATCTTAGTAAGGAACCTTTACACCATATTCGTTGTTGCTTGGCAAACACGCACATACTCTCCGTACAAATATTAATTTTCAATTTTGTTTTGTTTTTAATGAATGCATACGCCAATAACGCAAAGAATTAAAAGTTAAAAGAAATTAAAACAACGAGCTGTTTTGTGGCAAACAATAATGCCTAAATGAATTGAATTAACTAGTGAAAATTACTTTAATGCTTCTTTTTCATTGTCTTCATTATGCAAAGTTTTCGCTGAAAGGAATACATTTAACATTAGACGCCACAAAAAGTTTGTCAAATATCCACATGTCTACCAAATATTAAAAAATTTTGAATATTTCTACAAACATTGCTTTAAATGTTTGTCCAAACAGCAAATACCCCAATTAGCAACACAAAATATTTGTACAAACGTAAAATTTTGACATGTTTGCCAAGCCATTTGTGTGGTTAATTATGCCCTTAAGATAAAAGTTTTCCAACTTTTTTTGACATTTTATATACGAAACAAAGAAAACTAAGCGTAAATAATAAAAAAGGTCAAAAAACAATATATATAAAATGTGTAAAATCCCCAAAAAATTTCCGAATTTTTTTTTTAATTCCTAAAAATCCCCAATCCCCAAATAACATTCTTTGTCCTTTTTGCTCGCATGAAATCCCCAAAGTATGACAGCCCTGGGAAGTTCTTACAAATGGCTGGTTAAATATAAATTTTTGACATAAGAAAAAGTAAAACTGTTGTATATTATCGCCTAGATACTATTATTATTATTATTATTATTATATTATTATTACAAATACAGCTATGAAGACTTGTAACAGCAGCTATATACATACAGTTTATTTCTTGCTATTATTAATTCGCGCTGAATTCCTTTTGGATTGAGAATCAAAAACAATTTAGAAAATTATCTAAAGTTGCAGTAAAATATCTTATAGTCCCTGCTACTTTGGTTGCTTCAGAAAGGTGCTTTTCAGCAGCACAATTTTTAAAAGCAGTCATCTAAAATAACGTGAGTACAAACATACGTCTCATACGTTCAATAAAGTGATAAAAACAACAAACTGTAGCCTGATAAAAAACTAATTAAAGTTTTCTTGTTCAAGTACAGACATGCAGTCTATAGTAATATCGATAGTGAAATCTAAACTATCGATAAATATCGATAGAAGAAAATATCGATGGTATCCCAGCACTACTAGATACCCAGTAAAAACTTCGCCTGCAAAATAATGTGTTAAGTATTATTAAGAATTTTACAAGGGATGTCCCAAAAGCAACGCATTTTTATGTAAGTCATTATTTTTTACCTACAAACATCTGACAAATAAGTAATTATAGAAGTAATGATAGCAGTTATATAGAAGAAAGCTACTAAATTTTGAGTGAAAGATCCTGTTCATTTTAAAAAAGTAAGCGAAGTTTTTACTGGGTAATATTTTCGATTGTATACTAAATGTTAGCTACAAGAGTTTTAAACCATTTTTTCAAACAAAAAAATTTAGCCACACTTGATTAGCTGCTTAAAATCTCCTTAATTTTAAGCATTTTTTATAGCCACTTAAACTAAACAAAAAAATTAATCTTCACATTTAAGAGGCATCTCTAACTCAATAATTGTTAATTAAAAGAAAAACTACACAAACTCTTAAGCACTTGTTACATTTTTATTTAAAGCAATTAGAAAATCCAAAGAAAAAACTACCTCTGATGACTTTGTGCTCATGAAGGATCTCGACTAATATTATCAACATCCTTTTTATCTTTTCCGGTTAAAGGCATGCATGAATTACGATGCTCATAGAAAAGTATCATTATCAGCACCGCCAACCTCATCAGCAGCACATCGTTATCAGCACCACCAACATCACCATCATTATTATCATCGACATCATTACCCACCAACAACACAGTGCTTGTTATAGCCATACACACACACACACACCAGCACATGGAACATGTTAAACGTAACAACTGGACACTGGAACGAACTCCTATTTCCGGTGTTAATGAACTAAACATCCTGCTTAGCTGATGTTGTTCTTGTGACGATAACAACGGTTTTCAGTTTAACTATTCAACAGGAGCGAAAATAATTTAAAATAGAAAAAAATCATGAAGAGTTTGTTCCGCTTAGAGAAAATTGTAAAAAAAAAAATAATAACAAATAACAAAAAAACCTGAAAAAAGCACAAAAATGGTTAACGAAGCGAAACAAACGGAATGCAATGAAATATCAGAAAAAGGAGAAGAAGAAGCATAGAAGGAAAAGGATTTTTCCACATGA
This sequence comes from Pollenia labialis, assembly GCA_949318255.1. Lineage (NCBI taxonomy): Eukaryota > Metazoa > Arthropoda > Insecta > Diptera > Polleniidae > Pollenia > Pollenia labialis. Next base: position 129,965,580 of record OX439142.1, on the reverse strand, counting down.
TGATTAACCCATGTTAGAATATTCTCAAGGGACTAAACAACAAAATTATAATAAATGAAATAGATTTCTTCTGAATTCAGTGTGAATTTAAATAAGGAAAAAAAGAACTTTGAATTTATACAGTTTTGATGTTTTTTTTTAGTTCAAACAATTTGTATACACTTATCCTCGGGTTGCCAGACGGCCTTGAATGGTTTGGGTAGTCGAGTTCTCTTGCGTCTTGTCCAATTAAATAAGATTCTTTTTTTATTGTAAAAACCAATTTTTCCTATAAATTGTATACTAAATGAAAACAAAAAATTTTACAATTTTCAAAAACGCAATGAAAACAAATGTACAAAATCTATATACATATTTATGTGCATACATAAACTAATTTCGTTTGTTTTTTTTTTAAACCAATTAGTACGGCCTTTTGTGAAAGTACTTTAAGTATTAAATCTTTTTATCTTAAAAGTTACAGTTAAAAGATCTAAAATTGTATCCACGATTCCCTATGGGTTATCAACAGTTAAACAAAATTGCCAATAAAAACGATATTTCATTTTCATTTTCCTTTTTTTTTTAATTTTCTTTCCATTTTTTTTTTGCATTTTATTAGCATTTATTGTGAAACATAAAGTAGTGTGATTATGAAATATATTTGAGAGTGAGTGCTAATGTTCGCGTATAAGAGTATAGAATTGTATTGAATACGAGAGGGAAAATGAACAAATGAATGAATGGATTTTATGCCATAGCAAATTCATGAATTTCAAATGAAAATATTTTTGTATTTGTTGTATTTTGAACCCCATCAATGTTTTTAACTAATAAACAAATATCCCGCCATTATTACAAACACTCCCCTACATACAAAATTCCCCAAATACACACACGTATTAATTTTTATATAATCAGCCTTAAAAATAACAACATTAATACAAATTTTATACAACGACTTTATTTGTGAATATTGATGCAGAGTGTGTGTGAGTTTGTAGATTTTGGGTGCATTGCAAGTACGTTGCTTTTTATTGTTAATTTGGGTGTCTGCAAAAAAGAAAAAAAATATTTTTAAGTAAAATAACAATTTTCACAGGGCAATTTTTTTATTTTAAGAGACAAAAAAATATGTATCCAAATACAAAAATATAGCAAAGAAAATACAATCTGAATAAGAAATAAACAAATTTAAAAGCAAAAGCAAGCAACAACAAAAAATTCTATAGAAATCCGACATAATCAAAATGTATTGCATTTTTAATAAAGGAACACAACAGTCTGCGTTTTGTTACACTGCTTAAAATCAAAAAACGCCCTCTTTCCAACTGAGTTAATCTAACGATTTGTCACTTACAAAAATTGCAATACGGCAAACAGTGGGACAGGACAAAAAACTATTGCTATATATATACAGTATTGTTCGAAACCTAAGCAACTTTTCGTGACATTATATTAAAAGTCTTACAATTTGTTCTTAAGTAGATTACACAGTTAATAATATAATGTAACTACTTTCTAACAGTAACTACAAAAACTTAATTTTACTCCCTTGCAAGAAAAAAAAAAAGTAAAACTTAAGTCAATGGCTTAAGTCGATGGCTGCGAGTGTAAGACGGCAAATCCATCTGAGGAGATCGAGTGGTTGCGATCGAAACATGTCATGGTAAACAGCCGCCTGGGTTCGAATCTCAGGTCAGTCAAGAATGAATGATTATCAATAACAATTTTAATTAATTTTCATGTTGTAAAATTCCTTTCTTCATAAAAATAATTTAATGAAAATTAAATTTTATGAACTTAAGCCTGATTAAAATATTAAAAATTTGGATTAAAAACCATAAATAGTTCCACAAAATAACCACAATTCTAATTATTGTTAAAGCTAAGGCACGAGCTCTATGTGTACATTTGTCCTTCAAGTTGTGCTGAAAAAGGTCAACAAGAAAAAGAAAGACAAAATGAAAAAACAAAAAATGCACTTTGGACTTCAAGAAGAATTCTTGACATAAGTACGGAAAAAACAGAAGTTAGGAAAAACATGTAAAATCAATTAAAAATGGAAAATCATTCAAAAAAGCAAATTTCGATCTATCAAAGGGTTAAAATACAATTTGGTTTAAGGATTGATGTTTGACTATTGACGTCAGCAGTCGTCGATGGCTGCGAGTGTAAGACGGCAAATCAATCTGAGGAGATCGAGTGGTTGCGATCGAAACATGTCATGGTAACCAGCCGCCTGGGTTCGAATCTCAGGTCAGTCAAGAATGAATGATTATCAATAACAATTTTTATTAATTTTCATGTTGTAAAATTCCTTTCTTCATAAAAATAATTTAATGAAGATTAAATTTGATGAAGTTAAGCCTGATTAAAATATTAAAAATTTGGATTAAAACCCATAAATAGTTCAAAAAAATAACCTCAATTCTAATTATTATTTAGGACATTATGACGATATGACTTGATAGCACACCTTATGAATCCCCCAATTGTGTTTCTTGAATATCCTTATATTACTGCCATACATTACAAACTGCCGAAGTATGTATACATATGTGAAATGTACATAACAAAGAAAATGATAGAAAGAAATTACCGAAATCAAGTTTTCGGTCGCATTCGGTCATTTCTATCTATCATTTTCTTAATACCAAAATGAAAAATGTGACTACTCGCTCATTCATTTCTTGTAGGGGAGATATGCCGTCTTGTTGATCATCGACTGCCAAAATATGCTACACAAAATACGACACGAAATATCTAAATATTTCAGTGTGCATAGCCAACACAATACGAAGAACAAAATATTTTTATGCGTACAAACAAAAAAGGTTTAAAAGAGGAAAAATTTAAAATAAGAAATTCTTCGCATGATGTGTTGGTAGATTAAAATACAATTGTTTAATGGTTTTTTATTTATTGAAAAAACGTAAATTATAATTGAAAGGTGAGTTTCATTATTTGAGTGCAAAAAAAATCTATAAAAAAGATTAAAAAACAAAATTGAAGGGGTGTTTGAACTAGTTATTTAAAAATAGAGTTAAGGTACAAAAGTGCGCTTGTGTTTTGAGAATTTACTTACAAAAGTCAAAGTATCTTGGAGAAGATTCGACATTTTCATACGTAGGTGTGTAGATCAAAGTTTTATGACGTATGCATTTTTAATTCAAATATAAAAATCGCAGTATTATTACAAAAGATCGAAAAAGGGGTTGCAGGTAGGATACTGCTAATATGATCTTCCAGAGAAAAGAACATTTGAAGTAGTGATCAGTTGTAAAGGGTTTGCATATGGTTAAATGTTAGCGACAAAGTAAACTTCGAAAATTTACATTTTTTTTGTGTTACACAAGTTGATTTAAAAAAAAACCTTTTAATGACTCATCTGGTTTTTTATAAAAAAAAATTTTCAGTTAAAGTATTGTTTTTTTTTTTTTTTTTTACCTATTAAAATATTTTTTTGGTACAACATTTTTATTTGCTATTTTTTGTATTCACTTACGTGAACATTGTTAAATTTAGCAATAAATCTAACGCCAACATTGACGATAATCAAATTTTCATAAATGTATTGACCTTTTTTTTGTTATTTTATACCCTTGTGACTTTTCATTTGATGTTGCATGCAAAGTCAACAACGGGACGTATTATTCGACTTTTTCAAAAACCGGATTTCGAATATTGCGAAAAACTGCTATTTTAAGAAAAACGGTTTCGGTTAAGCATTTTAAAAAATCAAATTATTTTTCTAATAAAAAGTTAATATGAATAACAACAAAACAATTCACGAAGGTAAGGAACCAACAATATAAGTATATCGATATGACTTAAGGTATGTTCAGAATTAACAAATATTTGACGATAAAATCCAAAAAAGAAAGCGTGACCAGTAAATTATTCAAACTTAAGCTTTATTTTTAATAATTTCTATTTATGTGTTTACCAAACTTTATTTCTAAGATGATAATTGTATAATTCAATTTAGAAACTGTTAAATAGTGTTTGCTCTAGCCAAACGTTTTGCAAAAGCAAACAATTCTTAAAGAAAACTAGTGGTTACGTGTAGGACGTTAAATATTTAATAGTGCACATAGCTTTAGAATTTTGAAAAACTTTGGATTTAAAAAATTATAGGAATTTAATAAATTTATTATTTGAGATATTCCCCGAAATTTATTTTACATGAGTTTTAATTTGCAGATGGTTAAACATGTCTATATGATTCAGTAGACTTCAACCATATTTTTGAAAAGTTCCAAACAAAACCTCTTAGCCAGGATGATATATTTAAAATTTTTTTGTTCCAGCACGAATTTTTGTCAAATCGTCGATCACAATTAAAAAACTTTCATGACATTGTTTGATTCCTTCCATTTTGTTTTAAATTCTTGGCGTTTAAATAAATAAAACTCATGAATTTTCCCCTATCGTTGATTCCACCGTTGCATTGTAGTTTTAAGTAGGGATTGCTGTTCGGTTTTAACCGAAATTAAAATATTTCAAATATCCAACATTTTTTATTTTTCGAATTTATTCTATGAGTTAAATTTCAGTTAAGTATTTTATAAAGCTTTTTTGTAATAGTCATATTCCTTCAATTTTTCAGAAATGACTTTATAGTCTGGTAGTGTATAAAGTCAATTCTGAAAAATTTAAGGAATATGACTATTACAAAAAAGCTTTATAAAATACATAACTGAAATTTTGCTCATAAAACAATCTGGTTAACAATATTTCTTAATACGTTTAGTGGCACAAAATGTGCTACATGGTTTCTTTATAAATTTGTTAATTGTTTTTTTTTCAGCATTTTTGAAGAAGACTTAATAAGTGATTATGAACAACTTGAGAATTGAGTGCCGGAAGGTGGATTTAAGTGGATAAAAATTTATTGCAATTTTTGGGCAACAATGATAAAACAAAAGTTTTGGTAAAGTAAACTTGTCATTGGTAGGACATTCCTGCAAGAGAGCCTGCACTAACGGAAGACATACTTAAAAGATTGATGGCTGATGCTTATACACTCTAAAAGATTGTGCTAAAATTAAAATCATATATTGTCTAAAATTTTGTTAAAATATTTTTGACGTCTAAAACTATGTATATTGTTTTTTTAGTTAATTGAATAAAAAAAATCAACATATAAACATACCGCCGGAAAAAGACTCAAATAGTGATGTCAAAAAAAGAGGAAGCTTAAAAGTTAACAAGTTTCAATAAGCACGCTATATTTCTCTTCATTAATTAGAATTAAATTTGTTGCAAGTGTTTTAAGAAGTACATAAATAATAATATTTATGCTTTTGTATAAATAAATATTTGTAAATAAATATTGTGAATTTATGAATAAAAAAGTTTGCGTACTAGTGTTTAAATTTTCTTAAACCATAACTTTGAAGACCCTAAATTAATATTTCTTGCAGAAGCAGTAACTCCATTGATATCCACACCCAGCGGAAAACATGTTTAAAATGGTCACATCCAACAACACTATTTTCAAAGAAAATTTTGAACATATTATGTTTAATTAAACCATATTATTGTCAGCGACAACCATAATATGGTTAAAATAGTTCTCAATAAATAAGCCATAACCATATTATGGTTGCTTCCAAACATGTGCATTCAATAGCAATATTTCTCCCAGCCCACTGTTCACCACAAGACGTACAAAAATTACACAACACTGCAACTTGGTAAACGCGTGATAAAAAAGGGCGGGCGATTAGTTGATGGTGTCAGTGGCGGTGGTTGCGTCGCTTACACATTTTATGCTGATTGTGTGCAACATTGCGTTAAAGAAAACGTTATTGGAACGACAAAAAAGAGGATTAAATAACAAAATAAGAAGTTATACGTAATCAATACAAACAGTAGGACGGCGACATTAACTCACCCACCCTTCCCCGAAATACACTTACACACAATTCAATACAAGGTAACGTAGCAAGCACCAATTGCACAACATGCTCTGAGTAATCAACCCCATCGGATGGGGTAAGAGTAAGTGCGGCACTGTACTGGGGTGGGTGGCATTAATAACAATAATATTTAACAGTGATTGAGAAAGAAGTCTTTTTTTTTTGGTGGCTTATAACACATGCTGTGTTAATGTGGTCTCAAACCAAATACAGATTGCGTAAAATTTCGTTCATGCTAGATTTAGTAACAATGATAAAGTATAAATTACAATTTAAGTTATTGAGAAAAAAAACCTGTATCGGGGGAAAATGGCTTAAATGTAAAGCGTTAATAAACAACTTTATTTATTGTTATTTATTGAAACAACAGCAGAAAAAAAGAAGGCGTGCTAAAACTTGCATACATGGAGTCAGCAAAAATTTGTATATAAATGTAAAACCCATGAAAGAAAAAAAAATAACGTCTAGCAAACATCAAAGATTTCCAATAAGCGATAGAAATAATTGATTGCTGTTTTAAACATTAAACATAAAAAAGGAGAAAAACTTTCCCCCCAGACACATTAAACCCTACACCTCATTCATCCGTTTTGGCTTCGCCAAAGGGCAGACAGTATAAATGGTTTTAAAATCCCTTTCAAAAAATTTCACAATATCAGCAAAAACCCCAAAATAAAATGAACAACACAAAATAATCATATGTCATTCTTGAATGACAGCAATTAATCTATGAATTAATGTCAATGTTGCATGCATTCAATGGTATTTAACGGTCAATACAGACTGTCTACCTCTAGAGCAACCTTTCCAGTTATTTGAATGGCCAGCCATGCTACACAGCCGACGACGACTATAATTTTAGCCATAACAATTATTTTTCGCGTATCATTGTTGCAACATGCATCCAATTTATAAGGGTGGCACTTAGTTATATAGAAAGTTTTTATTTAAGTTCAACACTTTGAAAAGTGTTAAAAGCATGTCCCTAATACTACCATTTGATGGTGTAAAAAAACGGATTAACATCACATCTCTTCCAAACGATATTCAAATTGTAGTAGCAAAAACTCCAACAAATATGTACAATATATGAAGGCTATTTTGGGCAAAAAAAAAAAAAAAAACACCAACAAATCACACACAGCACGCAGACGCATTTTACAAAATGACACATGTCTAATCGCCATCATTTGTCACAATGCCAACAAAAGGCATATCATAGCGACAGCACCGGCAGTTTTCAGCAGTAGAACTTTTGGTAGTAAGTAGCTGAAGTATGAGTAAAAAGTAGCTGAAGTATGACTAAAAACTTAGCCGTGAAATAGGAGTACTGGTACCTGGCAGAGGTAATTTGGTTGGAGGGGTCCATTTAGTCTACCAATACAACGTATGTTTATTGTCGGCATTGGCTTTTTAAGTTTTCCTCTGTTTCCATTTCCATTTAGACAAAGTCATAAAATATTTTGCACCCATGAACCCAAGTGATTATTAAGCAGAGACAAACATACAATAAATGGGGAGAAAAACACTTTTATTGTTTAAAAACATGCATCTTGTGTTTGCAGTTGCTGTTACATTGTTGTATGCAGCAAGTAAGTAATTGTTAGTTGTATGTTGTACTTGTGGTATGAAAACATGTTGCATGTATATACTGAGTGTTGCTAAGAATTGTATTACTTATCATTTACATAAAATCAAGTGGTATGATAATGAAGAATGTTTTAGATAATAAGTACATAGTAACTTTTGAAGGATAAAATCTAAATTACTATTTACTGGAAACAGAAAAAGAGTTAAAGTGTCAAGTATTAGGGTAGCAAGGTATACAATAATGAAATAGGCTGATCCCTAATTATACCGATCGTTTTAATAAGTGTTATTAGGGGATAATGGTTGGCAGGAGAATGAAACTAATAATCACTAAATAAATAACTGAAAAGATCAAATCACACACGATATGAAAAAATTATGTAAAGAAAGGGAAATAAAAGGAACATGGATCATTGTCAATATGTATTGAGGTGATGAACATATTAATCCCAAAAAAGGGCGTATAGAAGATATGGAAAGCTTCAACTTTTAAATCAATTCTGCTGGTTTTTGTTTGATGAAATTAATTATTTATGAACCATTTTTGAGTTTTTAGTTGAACTGTCAATTTCTTATTTCCCGATATTTTTTCAATTAGGCTCGAGTTCCTCAAATTTAATTTTCATTAAATTATTTACACTGAGGAAGGAATTTTTACAACTTGGAATTTTTTTATTAAAATTTATTGATAATTTTTCTTGGCTGAGCTGAGATTTGAACCAGGGTTGATTTTTACATGTTTCAAAAAAATATCGGGAAATTATATATTATTTATATCAGAGGTTTACTTAAAAATGATATCGGAAGGGTGTAGAAATATCAAAAATAAAGCATATATAATACTGGCCTCAAGCTCAACATAATTGTTTTTTAATTAACAAGGTTTCGTTTAAATTTGCTTAATTCCCATTTCATTCTAAACATTGATAAACTGAAATTTATTGTTTATGGGGTAAGCTATTCCTATGCGCATTCTTATTTTTGGTTTTAAAAATATTAAAAAGATGTTAGAGGTCAAATTGCGGCATTCGATATCGATCTAAATTTCCTCATATATAAATTGAATGGTAATTTCTCTCGATTTCAAACTCCATAATTTGGCCCCATTTAAAAAAATTAAAAAAAGGCGGTCACTTAATCCTCATTATTTTACTGTATTATCTGGCATCATTAGTTGTAAAACAATAGCTGCGTTCGTTTACCCCAAAATTTGTACTGGATTTTACTGAAATGCGTTCGCGTACATATAAATTTGTTACATATTCATATTACTCACCTACTGAATTTTACTGGGATTTTACTGGAAAAGTAAACGAATGCACATTATGCATAAACGTTTGCCAAAATCAACTGAATTAATTATTTTTAAAAAAAGCATTACATAAATTTCCATCGAGCGCTTGATTTCTCGTCTATTTTAGTTAACGTTTGGTTTTCATAAGGTGCTATTGTAAAAATTCAAAAGTTTTATCTATTTCCATAATGACTAAAGGTACGGTCACATATGGCAAACAATTGTCAAATTTCGTTTGCTGGCATTTTTAAAAAATTTGTTAAACAAATAAAAATTTTATTTGCTGGTCACACTACGCTCCTTTATTTGCCCATTTTTGTTTTTTCAAATAGATAATAAATAGCTTAAAATAAAAATGGGAAAACATGTTTGCCCTGTGTTCACATACAAAAATATTTACCTAAAAATAAATATTTGAACAAATTGTCACAAATATAAATTAAATATGTAAATAAAATCACTTTTTAGTAAAACTTAAAAATAACATTTTGATGCAAAATATTAAAACGAGAACAGCAGTTTTACAAGTAAAAAAGGATTTAGATAAAAAATAAAGCGATACAGGCAATTTGGCGAAGTAATTTTCAGTCATATACAACTAAATTCTGAAACTAAAGCATTATTCGTTACGGTTTTAGACGCAAGCAATAAAGTATTTTTAGACAGTGGATCTATTGTACAAAAATTGTGCAAAATTTAACGATAATAGGTGCATTCCGCCACCAAATTACGTTAGTTTTTGTAACGGAAATATTGAATTTTTGAGAGGGTGTTTCACATTTCGGTCCATAACTCTTTTTCTACTGAACCAAAAGTGCTGAACTTAAATCCAAACTAATTGGAAGAACTAGAAAAAACTTGGCACAAATATTTAATTTTTCGTCAGCATCCTTTTCCTAATCGATATAACTTATTTGCAAAGTACATGTCGCCATTTTTGAGATAATCGGGTGTGTTATGGAATCCTAAAATGATCGCTATTTTTGCAAACGTTTTGCAATTTTTGCGTATCTTTGTTGCTCTCTTCGACAATCGTCATTATTCGCCATTATTAAGATAGCCCCATATGTAAACTGTAGTCACCTATTCTACAGGGTTATTTGAACAAGAACTTCGAATACACAAAAATATGCTGATTTCAGAACAAACATTTCAAAAAATGTTTCGTTTTCAATACGAGTCGATACCTAGAACACACTTGATAGTAATGAAATTTGGTGCTAACGTTTTTAGTGTCATAAGAGGTGGAAAGAATCGGTCAATAATTTCACATAGCCCACATAAAAACTTATTGTTGGAGAAGAGTCCTTGTGCCCATAGGCAATCTATTATCACCTTACCAAATGTTATTGTAATCCATCCATATTTTACCATAGCTCTTATAAAAATACCACTTCTGTAAATAGCTTTTAATGTCATAATAATCTTATAAATGTTGGTTTGGCAATAATTTCTACAATACATTGTATGTCGTGTCAAAAGTGTGTCTTGTTAGGACAAGAATTGGTTCTAGGTCACTTGTTACAATCACTTCAAGACGAAAAGATCTCATAAAGATGTCGAGGTTGTAAATTATTCGGCACTAATAACTTTTATACAAATCTTTAATTCATTCTAAAACTTAATTTAGGCGGGTCCATGATTGTCCGCTGACCCCAAGCTGGTACACTCTCGAAAATGGATCTATTTGTACAAATAAATCACCAATTTACTTAATAAAAATGTGTTTTGTAACATTTTGAATCCTACTTTGCTTAAAAGAGAACACAGGAAAAATTGTTTAATAAATAAGATTTTTCGTCATTAAAAAAATATTTTATTTAATAATTTTTAATTTAAAGCTTTTAATTTGCCACTGTTTGGTCTTAAAAAATTTTTGTAAAAACAAATATCTCTTTGCCTAAAAACGAGGAAAATATTTAATTTAAATGGTCACATTAGGAGCATTTTTGTTTGCTAGCAAATAATTTTAGTTGCCCAAAATCAGCTGCTTTTCTGTTTTAGGTTGTATTTAAGTTGCATATTTATGTTAATTAATTTTGTTAACATAATAGTATGAAGTATATTAAGTATACATATTTTATTTTCAGACCCTTATATAGCAACATAAGATTTTTTTCAATTTGTCTAACTTAAAGTGTGAGTAGCTGTGAGCAGTGTTCGAAAACAAACACTAAATATCGTTTTCTTAGTGTTCGATTCGGTAGATTTGTGGAAAACACAAACACTAATAGTGGTTGTGTAGAAAATCATTAAACAATAACGTTTCCCTTTTTGCAATTTTTCGAACACAAAAATAATACTGTTCGTATACAACTCAACAAAAAATGAAACATTTATTTTCGTTCTTTAAAAAAAAAACACAAAGTTCATTGTGTCCGATTCGGCTCCTTTATGTTAGTCCAAACATTTTTACAAAAACAAAATACACATACGAAAAAAAAAACCAAAAGCCAGCAAAATAATTTTGCACAAACAAAACATATACACAATGCACTCACAATCTGTTCATGCTGCGGTCGTTGCTAAAATTTTTTGTTTGTTCATTTCTTTATCAATGTAAAAAAAGAAACATTATAGAACATTAAAGTATAATGTTTGTCTACAGTATCACTACAAGTATTCTGTTCTGTAAAGAGGAACAGAACATATTATTATTAACGGCTCTTTCTTGAAAACAGCTACGAACGGTATTAAGGGTTGTGTTCGTCTACACAATCGCTAAAGAAATAGATATCGTTCTTGGGTGTGTGAGCCGAACGCTTAATTATGATTTGTTTGTTTTCGAACACTGGCTGTAAGCACTTACATACCTGGAAATAGGTTTGTAAATTGAATTTACAAGTCTGAGGTATTTTGTTCAAAATCCACTGAAACCCTAGTACCAGTGTGTCTTGTAGCTCCAAGATAAATAAAAATAGAGTAATTTATGAAATTCGGTCCTTTCCTCATAAAAATAATTTAATACAAATTAAATTTGATGAACTTTAGCCTATTTTAAATATATTAAATTATTAAATAAATTTTTTATATTTTTATGCAACGGGTTCGAAATTATATCTGACCATAAATTATAATAAGATACAAGAGTTCCCTGCTCAATCGGAAAATTATCGGAAAAATAAGCATAAAGAATTGGTGACATTTATAAAAATCTATTAACTCACAAGACAGTAATCAAACCCCCCTAAAAAGAACAGATGACTAAAGCAGAGTGAATTTGATCTTTGTGCTTAGTAGTATCTCAATAAATAGGCACAGTAACTCCGGTCATCTGTTCATATGTGAATTCGGTCATCTGTCCGTACAGTAACTTCGGTTATATGTGCCAGTATATTCGACAATTCTTTTATAAACTTGCCCTAAGAAATTGTACGTATTTGGACATTAATGTATAAGAACTCATCGTCGCACAGTGATCGATTTCAAGTATTTAGGCGGCCAAAAATATTTTTGGACGTTAATGGCTTCGAAAGACTTTTTTTTAAAAAACTATCTATTTATTTTAAAAAATACATAAGAAAACATATATTTTATAATAAAAACACATTTTATTCTCATAAATCATAAATAAATAAAAATGCATTAAATTGTCTTATTAAAAGATGTTTCTATCTCGACTTCTTCGTGCTCAATACCACTTGTCTGTGGGGCTGGCAGGTTCTAATAGTTCTATAACTTCACTGGAAAAAATGTTGTGTGAAGTTTTCTTTAACGATCTTTTACTACTTACGAGTGGAGCTGAAGTAAGAAGCAATCTTTGATAAATATCACGGTTGCATTCTTCCCTTGAAAATTTTCTTGAAAAATTCTGTCAATTGGCTGATTGGCAACAGTGCATTATCTATGATGGTCGCCCCTTGTAATAGTAATTTTTGCATTGTTGGAGTCATGGGATGCCATCCGTATAATTCCACATACATTTGCGCGGTGTTGAAGGCATATTCTTCGAATTTTCTTGTATTTATTTTGTGTCCACTTGAAATCGCCTCTAATAAGATTTTAAATTTGTGTATTAATTCGTGGTTAATGCCTGTTATGTCCGCCGCTAATTCTGTGTCTTCAAAAAATCTCCTACTCGTATTGCCATCATTGGCATTACCAAAATTGGCTTTAGGCATGTCCACCAACAGCATAGTATCTAAGCGGAATCTTTCTTGGATTTCTTTTTTCCTTTCTTCTTCTAATGCTTCCTCTTCCTTGGTCCTTTTCTTTCCATATTTCTTCACGGACAATTTATATGCCAAATGCAGAATGCTTTCAAAAATGTGTATTTTTGCGTGCAATATCTACCGAAATGCCAAACTCAAGAGCATCGGGACTTATCTCGTTCTTTTTGCTTAAATTATTGAAATCTTTGGAAGTGGCGCCACATATATAGCATCGGCTAGTTGAGGTCGTGTTGGTTACAGCATTGCAAACTTTGCCATCAATCATGATCATTTTTAAAATGTGATTATAAGCAAATTCTTTTCCATCAATATTTACTTTTGTAGGAGTGAGGTTCTTAATTTCATTTTGCACATAACTTATTTCCTCTTTTGTTACATCTGTAGTTTCTTTTACATACCGAAATCTGATGGGGCGGCAAAATCGTGATGATGATGGTGTTGGGTTTTGCCACAACACTTTATTGTTTTTTTGTTCTAAAATTTTTTAACAAAATAATTTGAACTGCTGTCTTTAAGGAATAAGCGGGATTCTGCGGCTCTTGTTTTTTTATAGAAAAGCTAAATGTGCAACGTATTCAATAAACAAAAAAATATGATCCGGACGAATCCTGATCCATAACAAAATTGGTTTTGAAATTAAAAAAATTAAATTTTTTATGTGAAAAAGAGGGTATGTTCAACTACCGAAAAATATAACGAAAGTTAAAAATTAAAGTTAAAACTATTATTTATTTAATAGAAGCTTACTTGAGCTATGGGAATCACTTTCACTTTCACTTCTATACACACCTTAAAATAAACATACATGCGTAGTGCGAAATTTGATATAATTTGGGCACCCAAATAGAAATACGTATCAAGTCAACGATCAAATTGCGTCTAACTGCACGGAAGCGGTGACGTATGGTTGTTAAAAAAAGGGTGGGGGGTAATTCGCGGAAGTGTTTACTATACGCAGACGTCAATATTTTGTGCCTACTACGTATTTAAGATTTTGACTTTTGGCCGCCTAAATACTTCAAATCGATCACTGTGCGTCGTTCCAAAGTTCTCCAGGCCTTAGCGCTTATAATGCTTAGCTCGCACTTGGGATCTTAAACGCGTTCAAGCAACTCGAACATGATTAAGTTCTAATCATATCAAAATCAAGATGATTAACCATACATTGAAGTGATTTATTAATCACTTCAAATTAACGTGATTAAAACTAAACCACTTTTTTTATTATTTATTTATTTTCAATTAATTATTAAAATATAACAATATTTTGCCTCAGCGCCGAATTGGCTTTATAGAGGGCAACTATTTACATTTTTTCACATAGATATTATAAATATTATAAAAAAAAGAAAAGAGATATGTTAACTACATGTCTAAATGAAAATGTACATTTGTATAAACAGATTTTCAATTGTTATACGTATTAATTTGGTTAGATCTAAGAAGTATTTCTGTGTCTTTCAACAAGTGTTCTTTTAATTTATTTATAAAAGTTGATATTAACGGAATAGTCCTTAAGCTTTCTGGCAATATATTATATTCAGGTGGTCCACTGTAACCAATGCGTTGTTTAGTGAGTTCTAGACGACACCTTATAGTATACAAAATATAAAGCCAGTCAGTTTTTTTGGGCCGTGCACTTTCCAGTTTATTACCTAAATAATTTCAACGTCAACAAGAAAAAGTACCGTTACTGGTCTCCAAGAACCCGCAACCCTCGACTGAAACATCAAAAACAATTGAATTGCCCAAAGGTAATTGTTTGGTGTGCCTTATCCACGTATCTCATGCGACCATCTCATCTCATTGGACCCTTTTTTTCGAAAATTCTCGAAAAACAAGGCTCCGTTTTGAACAGTGCGTTAAACTCGACGGAACACATCTCGCTGGCATAATCTTTAAAAAATAAAATCCGAATTTCCATTCTATCGTTCAATGCTCCTAATTAAACTTTGTGTCAATTATTAGGTTTTTTTTTTAAGTTGGAAAATACAAATCTGCTACCAGACATCTTGTATGTATTAAAATTTAAAATGTTCAGTTATCGGAATGTCATAATAATGTTAAATAAATTTAGAAGTGTGACAGTTTTTCTTTTAAATTATTGTTATCAAAACAATCGGAAATAGTTTTCAATTAAATTTTAAATAACAAGTAGCGCTAAAGTTCAGATTGGATATTCGTATTCGTATTTAGCGAATATTAACACACATATTCGTAGTCGCGTATATTAAAAATTTATATGCGTAACATCACTTTTTAATACATACAATAGCATTTTCAGATTATTGCATTTATTCCCTTTTCATATCCAAACAATTTCATAATTGGTTTGACTTAAAAAAAAAAAAAAACTTATTCATCTTTAACAAAAATTATCCTCAATCCTTTTCAAAAGCAATTTTAAATTGTTTCTATATCACTGCAAAAATTCAACAGAGGAAAACATAAACAGCCAGTCACGTCATATTAATTGAACACAAAATGTTTTGTAGTTTGCAATTTTCATACTTGAAGTTTAATTAATTTTGCATTACATGCAATTCAATTCTCTCTGTACAGTTCAGTTCAGTTTTTGAAAACAAAATAAATTGTTAAATGTCACTTTGTTAAATTTGTAGCAATTTTAATTAAGCCCTCCAATACACAAATGAAGTAAATTCGAAATAAAAAGAACCACAAAACGGCCAGATTTATACAACAATATTTATTTATAAAAGTAAAAAAACAAAAAAAAAAACACACGAAAACGACGACTGACTACACGCTCCGTATAATACAGATGTTATAATTTTAAATTATTATTTTTATTTTTTTTTTGTTGTTTTCTGCAAATTTATAAGAAAAACAAGTTTAATAAAAAAAACGCAAAAATAATCAAAAAAAAAACAAAAATGTCACTTTCATTCATTTAAACACTTGCACACAGTGAAACAAGTGTAGAACGAAAAAAAAACGCTAAAACAGCTTAATCGCAACTGCAAGTGGAAGAGAGAAAAACAAGATGCTGAAAAAGCCAAAAGAAAGCAACACAAAATGCGGTGAAGTTCTTGTCAAATTGCCAGACGCCTGGCAAATTGCAGATGTTGTAAATTTGTTTAGCCATTTTCCCCTTTTCTATGCCTCTTCATGTATCTGGATGTTGCTGGTTTTTAATTCAACATATTTTTTGGTTTTAAGTATTTTCCATAAAATGTCTAGGTTGGTTTTTTATGTTTTTTTTATATTTGCTTTTAGGTTTTTAATATAAATTTGAATAATTATTTACAAAAGTTTATACTTATATAGAAAATTATGTATGAGTGTCTGCATTAATTTATTTTGAAAAGTTTTTATTTTTGGCAGAGTTAAAGTTTTTTATTGAAATAAGAATTATTCTGTTAAACTTTCGAAATCTTCTAAATGATGCATAAAATTAAAGAGAGAACATGTATCAATAGCAAAAAGAAAATAACTAAATAACAAATAAATGTATCGTCGAATTGTTATGTAAAATAAGATAAAAAGAATAGTTGATGCAAAGCGATTATTTCTTCCTACGCAAGTGCGGATCTAAGGGCGGTGTAATGTATGTACTGCATTGCAATTAAACAAAGGTCATACTCTAAGGAAAAATAATGACGATATCACAAAAGCGGCATTTTACAAAAAAATATGGTAGCAAATCAAAGATATGGCGAATGAAAGTGTTCGATGGAGAGACTTTGTTGATACCCTTCAAGTTTTAGCCGTCAAGTCTTGAGCTTTTAGGAGAGAAGGGAAAAGAGAATGCCATATCTTGTCCCCTCTCTCCTAAAAACTCAAGACTTGACGGGTCAAACTTGACGTGTGTGAACCGGCACTAACAAAAGGAAACTTTTTCCCATAGTTTATTGCAAAAATATCACAAACAACAAAAATTCAATTTTCAGGCGTTATTCATTTAGTTCAGAAATTGTTAAATTTTGCCTCTAACCATAAAAACAACAAGTACACAGAAGAAAAAAATAAAAAGATTTGCCACTCATGAATGATAAAATGTTAAAATCAAAAATATTCAAATATTTGAAGTTTATTATTTTCTTGAGTACAGTAGTTCCCGCTTAAGTGCGCATCGAAACCTGGAAAAATGCGCAATCAACGCATTTATAAAAACCTCGCTTAAAAAACTCAATAATCATTTAAAAATTCCTTTTTAGTTATAAGGGAAAATAAAATTTATTATACGAAATTAAATATAATAAACTAATTCAATAAGCATTCTTACATAAATACATATACACATACATATTTATTAAAAATGCATATTTTTAATAAATGGCATTTTGACAAGGCATCTTAAGTCGGATTTGAAAAGTTGAAAAACCATACGAATTTTCATTCAAAACACATTTTTGTTAACGTTTTTAAAATTTGTATTAAAAACGAAATTTTTCTTTTATTTTAGTTTATTTTATTGTTTAATAAAAATTATTGCTTCACCGAGCTTTTTAAAAAAAATATTTTGCTTTCATATCTCGACTTAAGATGATGTGTCAAAATGCCACAGATATATATTTAATATGTTTTTTATTCGACCATTATTATTTTCAAGTATAAAGCAATTGTCGAGCTTTAGTTATTTTTTTTTAAACTTTAACTGTTTATTCGAACCAAAATTTCGGCACTTCTTACAATTTGTAAATTTATAAAATAAGAAAAGAAAAAACAAAACCCTGAGGAAGGCACTGAAAGAAGTGCCGAAATATTGGTTTGAATAAACATTTAGGGGGTAATTTTGTTGTTCACTTCACCTTGCGTTGAGAAAATTTTCATATAAAATTTTTTGAATTTTTGAACAGCAAAATTACCCCCTTAAAGTTTTAAAAAAAGACAGCAAGCTCGACAATTTATTAATACTTGATAAATATATTTTTTTACTAACAGCGTTTAAAAAAGTCGGTAATTTTTGATTGAATATAGCACGGCGTTTACATTTGACACTACTGGCAAGACAGTTTAACGTTATTTGGCATTCGGCTCGCATGCCCAAGAACGATATCTTTGTTTTTAGTGATTGTGTAGACAAACACAACCCTTAATACTATTCGTAACTATTTTCAAGAAAGAGCATTATATAGTGTTCTGTGGTTCGTTAAAAAACAGAACAATTGCAGTGATACTGTAGACAAACATTATATTTTAACGAAATACATATATTTTTTTTAACATTGATAAAGAAATGAACAAACAGCAACGACCGCAGCACGAACAGCTTGTGTGTATATTGCAAATATGTTTTGCTTGTGTAAAATTATTTTGCTGGCGTCTTGTTTTTTTTCGTATGTGTATTTTGTTTTGGTAAAAAATGTTTGGTTGTCTTTTACCAGCCAAAAGGGACGAACATTTATGAGCCGAAACGAACACAATAAAGTGTGTGGATTTAAAAAACCGAACGGAATAAAATGTTCTCAATGTTTTGTTGAGTTTGATAAAAAAAGTATTATTTTTGTGTTCGAAAGATGACAAACAGGCAAATGTTATTTTTTTAAATGATTTTCTACACAAGCATTATTAGCGTTTGTGTTTTCCACAAATGTACCGAAACGAACACTAAGGAGCGATATTTAGTGTTTATTTTTGAACACTGGTATGAATATACATATTAGTTGTCAAAACAATGCAAAAACAAAAAATTTGAAAAAGTGTGTATGGATATGTGAAAAAGCTTGCATGATTTGCTACTGACTTGCTATTATTGGCAAATGTTAACGCCGTGTTAATATTATTTAAACCATTTATTTTGTCTTCCTTCCGTGGTTTCAATTTCATTAGTGTATTTATTTTGTTGCACTTAAAACTTGTGAATAAGTTGGAGCTTCAATTATTTCCTCTTCTTCATCATCGAAAGATTCCGATAACTCTTTAAAATTATTCTCTATGATTTTCGAAATTCGTGAGAAATTTACTTTTTTACTTCAACAGCCGTTTTAAATATTTGTGTTTCCAAACATATAAGTACAAAAATAATTTTACTAACTTTATAAATGCCTTGCCTGATGTTTAAAAAAACGCAAGTTTTTGGTTACGCATTTAAGCGATTTATTTTGTTAAAATTTATGTAATTTCGTACATACATAATGAATCATTAAAACGGGGAACGAGTTTAAGCGAGGTCATTTAAGCGGGATTTTGATCATGTAATTATGTGAAAATTTAGCTTGCCAGCAAATTTTGCGCATTTAAGAGGGATAATCATTTAGGCGGGGTGCATTTAAGCGGCAACTGTATTACTAGTTTATATTACTATCCAAAACTGTTCTTTGAGGCTCTTATATAGAAAATTTCTTAATTCAAAATTTAAAATTGACTCTTGCTCAAGCTTAATATGCATGATTTCCGATTTCTGTTTAAACACTTAAAATTTTGTTGCTTTTTTTGAATTTAAATACATACCCCACTGTGTGTCGAAATATCTTAAATTCGAATAGAGATTATCAATATTTATCTCCAAGTTTGTCTTAAGAACACATGTTTTGCAGTCATAAAAATGCACGAACAATTTATAATCAAATAAATATTTTAACACAAGTGTTTCTTATGGTACATTATCTTAGTACAATGATAGTGTATTTTATTAACAAGCCAAGTGTAGGATGGGTGTCTTACAAAGTTGCCATATAGTTTTAACACGAAGAAAAAAACTTTCCAGGAAATTTTCGTAATAAAATTTAAAGCGGATAGTTCTGGATTCTTTTAGTAAAAAAATACAAAATATAACTAAATATATGTGTGCCTTATGATATGGTATGCAATCAAGTCATATTGTAATAATATCCTAATATTTTAAAGGAGTTTAAAAAGATTGTTGTTATGCTTCAAACAAAATAGTTCTAAAATAATAAGACTTTTTAAGCTGTGTTTAGTGTTTTGTCATGACTACATAGTATTAATCTAAATTTTCGTGTTATTATTTTAAGACTTTATGATTGCCGTTAAAATATGAGTTACCGTACTTGCACAAAAGCGTTTTTGTACAACAAAAAAATGCTTTTAATAGGAAAGTTAATTTCTCCTGTTGTACAAACTTAAGCTGGTGATCCACACCACGCGTTCAATCCGTGCACAAGAGCTGACCTTCATGCGTTCGATATGTATATGCATTATACGCGCTTCGCTGTTTAACTTTTCATTAATTACATTGATTTTACTTTTTTCATAACTGCATAAAACACATCAACGAATTTAACGCGCGGTCCTTTATGTTGTTGATGGTTTGTTTGACGTAAAAAAAGACAAGTGTAGCGTGTTTTGAAAACAACATTTTATCACCGGTTTCTACATTAATTGTGTTGTAATATTCATAAGAAAAGCACATAGTTTTTTAAGTGGCTTTCATAAAAAAGTTTTACGATACATCAATCGTCTGTCATGTGGAAACCCCATACTATGTGTTTTCGCTTTTTGTGAAAGTATTTGACTTCGTGTGCGGCATCTGTGATTGATGTTTTATGTAACCGATCGAAAGTGATTTGGTATAATGTGAAGCTAGATACGAAATCACTTCCACTTTCGATCGAAATTTATTTTTGTGACAGGCCTGTATATCTTTGGGTAAAGAATAAATCGATCAATAGACTTTTGTTTACATTAAAATTGTAAACGAAGGAACAAATTTGACAAAAAAGTTCAAATTTAATCTTCATTAAATTATTTCTATGAAGAAAGGAACTTTACAACATGGAATTAATTAAAATTTATTGATAATTTCCCTTTTCCGACCGACCTGAGAGCAAGCCTAATTAAAATATCGAAATTTGGATTAAAAACCATGGAACAGTTCAACAGAATAACCACAATACTAATAATAAAAGTTCCACTTAAAACAAAAAAAAAATTAAAGACATTAGTGGAGTTCAGTGTTTGATGCAAATGGTTTTTCGAAAAAGAAAATTAAAAACATGGTAACTCGTTTATGAAATCTAATGGGAACAACTATATTATAATTACTCAAAATTAAAACCAACGTTTGGTACGACCAAGTGTTTTAAGGCGCTTAAAGCATCGATTAGTTTGAAATAATGATTTAATATTCTTTTTTCCGTTCCCGGAATTTTGGGTAGGAGTTTGCATTCACTCTCAGGTGTACGATTTCTATTTTAAAATGTAAGGAAAAACAACTTATTATTTTAAATTTTGTATGCAATTTGGTAATTTACTTCTTAGTTATTGTATTCGACACATAATTTCTTTAAATAACATTTTCACTATTTTTATGTTATAGTGAGTTAAAGAGCTTCAACTCTTTCCTAAAATATTTTGTCTTGAAAATTGGAAACCCTAGTTGAAACATATGTACCTTCTTGCATAAGTAATGTATCTTTACAAATATACATACAGCCTCAAATATTTACAAGGAACAACGACACACTAACAAATATTTGTCTGCATTTTCAGCCATCCTTCCTATACCGCAGCACTCTTCCCTTTTTTTCCAACAATTTAGTATGCAAACATAAAATGCAACAACTAATGTTGCTGTTGTCGTACTCCTTCTGTTGCTGATAGAGTTCTTGATATTTATTTATATTTTTGTTGTGTTACCATGGCTTGTTTGTTGGTGCAAATAAATTAGTAGTGATCATAATTTGTGTCTGTCGACATGTTGTTACATGCATAAAATATAATTATGACTTTAACAAGTAATGATCTATAAAATAATTATAGTACTAAACACACAAAGATACATACATTGTAAGTACTTATATGGCGAATTGCATATTTATCCCCTTTATGATATTTCATATGCATGTTAAATTAAAATAAAGGGATGATAGATGGATTTGGGGTATAAATAAAATGCGAAATTTATTTTGCGCTAAAGAGTTCAATTCATTTACATATGTTTTCATACATACAATTAACTTGAGTTGCTTCAGAAGAATTAATTGGCAGTTTTGTGGTGTTGCTATAAACTTGAATTTACAAGTAGTGCAACTTGGAAAGGTATTGAAAATATAATATACATATAAGTTCCAAAGAAGAAATAAATATCGAAAAAAAACAAAAAGCCAGCAAAATAATTTTACACAAACAAAACATATACACAATTAACACACACAAGCTCTATCACGTGGCTCAGTCATCCTTGGTACGTCATTCACTGCCCCGAGTTGACGATTGGAAGGCCTTATGTAGACCGTTCCGTACCCATAGCTAATGTGATGATTTTTCTGTCTGATTACGGCGGCCGAGTTTGGGTCAATTGCAAAGGTTATCTCAGCAACGCTGCCTTTATTTGCCCGATTTAGTAACTCTTCCTCAGATACGACCTTCCAAACGGCATATTTCCAGGGCTTTATTAAGGGAACATGTTCCCTTACCCATTCCGCTTACTTTACACCCTTGCAATTGAAGGTGAGCCAACCTGTAGCCTGCAAACTGTGGTTTTACGCTACCCTTCTTGAGCTCCCCAATTTTGTCCAGGACTGCAGTTTGGTTATCTCAGTGGCGTTGGGACCTGCATTCCCCTGCACTGAGATATCATCCAGAGATTCGCAAACTAGCGTTAGGATCCAAAGACCCTATTACGGATTCCGTTATGTCCATAGGGCAGGTTTATTTTTATGAGTATCTAAATTCGTATCCATTGTTTCCGTTTAGAATGGGGAAATTGGAAGTACACCATATGCCATAAGTGGGCACAACTTACAACCGAGACATTTCCAGTGTCCGGAGACCACCGTTATAAGACACACTCACGCAGTGCCAGTAATCCTAGGGATACTGTTCGGATAACATCGGGGATTGCGGGTTTTTATCGAGCGTCCACTCTAGATCCGCCATGTTCAGCCTATAGGAGAGTCACCTCATGCAGGATGCGATAATGGATCACGCATAGACGGTCATTGGAAACTGAAGTGGGCTACCGCAGTCAAAATTTACCAGCTATAGAAAAAGAAAAGTGGACGTAAATATTCCTTTTGTCTTTCAAAACTACAACAAATGCATACTACGCGATCAAACAGTTGCAGTATATATCGTTGTGCCGAGGATATCTTGAGGTATAATAAGAAAAACTTTTTTATTAGAAATCGAATCTAAAGGTTCAACATCTTATACACAAAAATGTGCGTTTTTTTAAATTTCAATCAGATATGTGTTTAAAGTTCTTTACCGATTTATGTAAAAATATTCATAGTCATGGCGAAATTTTTTTTAATTTATAGCCATTTTCACCTCCAAAAAATGTTTGCATTGTTGCCTGAAGCAAATTGTATATTAAAGTAAACTGATAAATGCCGCACTTCTTTTTTATCTCCGCGTATATACGTATATAGACTACGTACAATTAAAAAACACTATAGATAGGGTCACGTACATGGGCGTTTAGCATTCTTATTCTTTGGCCTTTTTGTTCTTATCTCTACAATAAAAATCATCTGCAAGTAAAGATACGAAGCATTTCTGTTTCACTGTAATTTGCTTAAGCAATTTTGCATTGAAAGTCACACTTAAAACAGTGAATAGCAAAATGTTATGAAACATAATCCAAGGGTTTTACCCAGTGTTCGAAAATCAACCTTAAATTATTTAGCGTTCGGCTCACAAACCCAAGAAATATATATTTTTTTCGTTCGTAACTTTTTTCAAGAAAGAGCCGAAAATTATCAATTGTTCGGTATTCCGTTAAAAACAGAAGAATTTTAGTGATACTGTAGACAAACATTATATTTTAATGTTCTATAATGTTTCTTTTTTACATTGATAAAGAAATGAACAAACAAAAAATTTTAAAAACGACCGCAGCACGAACAGCTTGTGTATGTATTGTGTATATGTTTTCTTTGTGTAATATTATTTTGCTGGCTTTTATTTTATTTCGTATGTTTATTTTGTTTTTGTAAAAAATTTTTTGTTTTTTACCAGCCAAAAGAGACGAACATTAATGAGCCGCATTTTGGTTTAAAAAAAACCGAATAGAATTAAATGTACTTATTTTTTGTTGAGTTTGATTAAAACAGATTATTTTTGTGTTCAAAAGATGGCTAACAGGGAAACGTTATATTTTTAATGATTTTCTACAGAAACACTATTAGCGTTTGTGTTTTAAGCAAATCTGCCGAACCGAACACTAAGAAGCGATATTTAGTGTTTATTTTTGAACACCAACAAGAGTTTGATTCTTCACATTATGGTTACTTCAATCCTATTCTGTTTAGAAAACTTGGTACCTACACTGAAACAAATATTTAAAAAAAATTCTACCAACACTGTTTGCTAAAAATAAACTTTTATTTCAACTAACTTTTTATTTGATTCAATGAAAATATGTTCCTGAATTCTCTGCACTACTACTACTGATAAAAATTTGTGTTGACAATTTCGGACCACAATTTTTTACAAATATTTTTAGAGTTTTGGATAAAAAAAAAATAATATTTATAGGGTATGGTGTTAATACCAAATCAATTTTAAACAATTAAAAAAAAAATTTTGTTTTAACACAACAGATCAAACACACAACTTCGTAATCAGTGCAGCCAGATAAATTTACCGAAAAATCGTCCACTTCATAGGTACATGTAACTTTAGTAAACTGTAATTGCTATTCGGGGACAAATCTGGCAGCTGCGCATTTTGCTTCGCCTATTCACATTGATTCAAGTTGAATCTAAATCAACCACTACAAATTTTGCTAAATATGAGTGCGATGAATAAAATCACTTCTGAGTGAATATGAACTTGAATAACATTGCAAGAAGTATGATTGCGTATAAGTACAAGAATTTATGAGTCATGATTCAGCTCTAATCACTTTTTCGCTGATCTCTGGTTCAGACCTAAAAAATATATAACGAAAAAAATCCACAAAAAACATTGGCCACTAAAATGGATCAAACTCTAGCATTATTTTCAAAAATTTTTATTGACTTACTTAACTTAATTTGTAAGAATATAATTGCATAATGTTATATGAAACTATTAAATAATGTTTGATCTAGAAAACGTTTTGCAAAAGCTAAAATTTTTTTAACAAAACTTGTGGTTACGTGTTGGACGTCACATATTTGATAGGTGCGAACAGAGCATTAGAAAGAAAAACTCGATAGCATTAAGGGCACTTACATTTTTAATAGACTAAAAATAACTAAGCAATTTTGCAAATTCGCTTAAAACTTTTTAAATAATATTTCTGTTTAAGTACAATCCATCTACCTCCACACTTATCCCCTTTCAAGTCTGCTTGAATAAAAAAAAACAGCACTTACACACCTATAACGCTTCTCATAAGCATTCACGTGCACTTTTTCATTTCCACATACTCCTAAACACACATAAACACACATACACGTAAAGTACATATATCACATGAGTCTACTATTTCAATTTGAAATTTGTAATCACATCACAAGTTTTTAGTCAAATATTTACTTAAATGTTGAATGTTTAGTGTTTAATTTGAATAATTTAACTCATTTCAAATACGAAATGAGTTTAAATGAATTTTTGAACATTCTATTATACTGAGCCCTCGTAACTGGCACTATAAGGAGTTGTGAATGCAAGTATCTGTCGTATCTACAATATATTATATATACAGGGTGTCCGCTGGGAAGGTATACTACTTTGTTTGTTTATAATTTCTGATTAAATGAAAGAGAATGGAATTGATAAATATTTTATTTAATGCCGGCAATTATGTATGGAATACAATATCAGATAAATGTCCGCCTCTGTTAGCCTCGCAAATGCGAGCCCTTTTAAAATTTCACGCGGTATTTCATTAATTTCATCACGAATATTTTGTTTGAGTTGCTCCAGCGTTTTTGGTTTGCTTACATTAACCTTGCTTTTCAGATATCCTTACAAAAAGAAGTCCGGAGCAGTCGAATCAGGCGGCCGTAGAGGCCATTCAACATCATCATTTCTTGAAATAACTTGTTGTGGAATGAGGTCTTGCAGTAATTCCATTGTAATTCTAACGATTGGTTTATCGAATATTTTTCTATAATAAATTTGCCAGGTGTCTACTTCACGACTGCCAGATATGAACTGTCAAGACTAATGCTTACCAAAATAGCGGAAAAACAAAGTAGTATACCTTCCCGGCTGACACCCTGTTTATGTATATATTCAGTATTTGATGGCAACATGTTGAAAATTAACTTTTACAGTTGAAGATGTACAGAAAATTTCCATGAACAAGTATAGGTCTGATTGAATCCTTATACATATGTGTGTGTGAGTGTTTGCGAGTCCTCGTCATTATTATCATCATCATGAAAATGGTGTTATTTGCTTAAAATTTATATTTGCATTTGATGGACGTGCAACTCATCCGCAACAGAAACCAACAGCCAGCAACCAGCACCTACGTAAATGTACTATTTGAAATTATATATTGTAAAAAAACACTCGCACACACTTCTATTAACTTTATTCAATACAACAATACAATATAAAATAAAATATGTGGATACTACTAAAAATACTTTAACACTTTTATATTAATGTGTGTTTGTGAGTTGTTGCAATTGTTGCATACATATTTGTTTTTTCACTTTTTTTTGTTGGAGAAAGCATTTGCTTTCAAAAATTTTCCAAAAGTGTAAAAGTACATTTGAAAAAAACTTTTACCATTATAAGTTTTTTTTTTTTTTTTGTAAAATTAGAAGGCTAAATCGTTTAAACTCTTATCTGTGTTAAATAAATGGACGTTTTGTTTTCACTACACTACGTCCAACATAATAAATTTTGTATAATATAAACTATTGTTTCGATAAAAAAAATTAATTAAATTTCTTTTTTCCTTTTCATATTGTTTGATAGTTCAGGAATTTTTATTAAAGAAAAGAGTTTTTAAGTGGAATTTTAAATTGAAACAAAATGAAAAAAATTAAAATTATTTTGTTTTTTCTTTTCTTTAGATGAAAAGTTTTTGTTCTAGTTTTTCCAAATCAAACTTCTGACTAAAATTGTCAGATGTTAAACTCTGTACCGATTCAGAGGGTTCCACTATAATGGTGACAAGAAGAAAAACAAGACAAGAAACACTAATAACAAAATGGCGGCGAAACACCAACTTTGAAATAATACAGATAAATAAATCCTGGAGTGAACAAACGCGACTGTCTAAAAATGGAAACAACTATCGATCTTTTGTTATAGCCTTAAATATTGACAAAGAATAGCGCAATAGTTACCCAAGTATAATAAAATATAGTTACAGCATTGCCCCTTATATTTACAATGAAAAATCAATCAATTTTAATAAATTTAATGTTTTAAAATTCCTTTTTTCATTAAAATAATTTAATGAAAATTAAATTTGATGAACTTAAGCCTACTTAAGCCATTAGATGTCAAACAAAAACTGGCCACTATTTTTCAACTTTATTTACTGATTAAAATAATAAAAACATAAAATCGAAAAAATAAAAAAAATTTTTTTTTAACTGAGTTTTTGGGGTTGAGTACACCCCTCTCAGTACACTAACCTCTTTTACTGTCAACGAGCTCTTATATGGCAAAAAAATAGGCCGAAAATGGCTTTGTAGTTTAGTAGGATAGAAGGAGAGTGCCCAGACCCAAATTGAGATTAAGCTGCAAACATTGACCCAGACGTTATTCTAAATTTCTACGATCACCACAAAGATTGTAACTAAAAAAAAGTTTTAAAACATACGATAATTTCGTGCAATACAGTTCAAATACTCCAAACAATTTTTAACAACACGTGAAACAAATTTCTCAGAAGATTCCACATGCCGATAATTTGGAGTACAAATCTAACTGGCAGCAAAAGCCGATGATTAACTTTAGCCTAATTAAAATATCACAATTAAGATTAAAGTAAAACCTTACCAGAGTTTATAGAAATATATATATTTTTATTCATATAATTGCACCCATTAAACTTAACCATAGTTTTAGTTTGGCGTAAGAAAACTTTGGGTACAAATTCAGCTAATACCTTCAATATTAATATTTTACATGCGATAACTCGAAAACTACAGTTTATATTCTTTATATATAGAATTATATGAATTCAGAGTCGATAAAAAGAATATTTCAGTCAAAAGAAAAAAAAAATCAACAGATAAAAATCTAATAATGGGAAATAATAAAACTTAACATTTTATAGTTACAAATCGCTAAAGTTCTTTGTTTAAAAATAAATTAAACTTTTTATTCAAAAATACATACATATTTTGATTTTCTATTTTAATTTCCCTTTTATACTTTTTAAATCTGCGTGTTTAAATTTTTTACAACTCCCTGTGGAAATAAAAGGTTTAATAATCAGCAATGAACTTCCTCTAATTGTCTCTGTATTTGCACATACACGCACACACTCACATATTCAAATAGATAACCCCCACACATTTATATACATGATAAGGTGACATTTGTGACAAATTAAAAATAAAGTGTCAAACCTATTGTGTGTACAAAGACATGAAAAAATAAAAAACAACTACACATACATAGATACCCACACACATACACATTATAAAGAGACAATTATTCTACCATTCATATATGTATATCATATATATACACAGATATTATGGACCGAGATAATGGAAATAAACAAGTGAAAATGAAAATATAAATTAAAAATAATATAGAAAAAATATACACAAGAGACACTGTGGGGTCCTTAACGCCACTGTCTATTAAAATAGTGTAAAAGTGTGTGCTAGTAAATTTATGAGTCTATAAAATAAAATACAAAAGGATTGCAATGCATGATTGTGCGTATATCAACCAACCATGAGTAGAGTAGTAGTAGTACATAGTTCTAGATGTAGAAAAAGATTTTATACAAATGCATATTGTTTATTTATTATTTGTAATAAAAATTCCTTTTAAAAAATATAAAAGCCTTTAAGAAGGGATCACAAAATTCCGGACTATATTCGTTTCCCGGGAAAGCGGGAATAAATATTGCTTTCCTAGGATTCCCGGCATATCTGTCGAGGCATTTAATACTAAAATCTTTTATACAGAAAACTTTTTGTTACAACTATGTCCCCACCGGGATATATAAAGTTACATCTAGCGGTTTTTTTCCAATTGGTGTAACATCCGCAAGGGATACAGGTGCAGCCAATGACCGCTTATGCCAGAAGCAAAATAGAATAGTCTTCCTTTTCGCGATGATAAATACGACTGATTAGATATTCTTTACCACGTGAACCAATTGACCCAGGACTTAAAGTCCCTCAGTAGTTGCGGCTTATACAAAAAGCGACACCTTAAAAAGTCAGCTCCAAGGGGTGATTTTTCAAACATTGTGGAAAATTTTTGCCAACTAGTGGATCTCCTTAAATGCTGTTGCTAATCAACAGAGGCTGCTGTATTTCAGCAAAGGAGGTAAGATATCTCTGAATTATACACTTAAAAAATTAATTTTGCTTCTTAGCCGCCAATATTGTATTTTTTTTTTTTTGGGAGGTGACATGCCAGAATGCACAAACATTTAGAATTTTGTTAAATGGCGGGCAATGTGTAAATTACAATTTCAGGAATATCGGTTTTAAAATTTATTTTCAAATGTCCGTGCTCCTTCGACCAATTTTCTTGTTAAAACGGAAAAAAGGAAGTAGCAACATTATATATTTCTACGTGTCCCACTTATGGTATGCGTGGATGTATTTCGTAATCGGTTTTTAATTATAAAAAAAACTTTATTCTAATTTAAAAAAAGAAAAGAAAACTAATTATTTTCCTTGAACAGGTCTTAACTAAAAGTATTTTAGAGTAAATTCCTTTTGTTATCCATTTTCCTTATCTTATCCATTTTCAGGAGCTTATACTGCATGGCAATTTAAAACGCATTGCACATGATTGAAATCCTAAAGAAAAACTTTAGACTTTTTAAATATTTTAACAACATATTAATGTGTTTTTGTGTATGTTGTTGGATTAGTATATAAAACTTTATATTTATTGTATATCCTACACCATTGGTGAAGTTGGTATTATGAGTTTGAAATTAAGTTTGTAACAAACAAAATTTTTTGCTCAAGATCCATTTTTTACATCCAGAAAAAAAAATATTCAGGATGGTTGTTGAAAATTCCAAAATAATCTGTAGTGGAATTCTCTAACTTTTAACGATAAACGTTAGCGTTAATTTTGCAGGCACATTTTATTGCTTGCGGTAACAATACAGCAATTCAGTAACTCAATTTTAACAACAAAGCTAAAAATTTCAATCAGAAGACATCTTTGTTAATTAATTAGTATATTAAACGAACACTGTCATCGGCTGCAATCTTCTTCTCGTGTGAATCTACTTAAAGTACTTTCGAAACTAACAAAACCCCATTTAGGTTTTGCAAGTCTATCGAAAATTGCAAAAAATTCGGAAAATTTGCAAAAATAGCGAAAATTTTTACTGCCTATTTCACGATGTCACTCGAACGCTTTCGTTTGCACAAATTACTTGTAAAACAAAAACAAATTTTGAGAGTTTGTTTTTGTTTTACATGTGACATCGTGAAATAGGCAGATAATATATAAAACAAGCTATAAAATTTAATAAAAGTCGCTAAAACTACAAGGAATTCCAAAAATTCGATTAAAATTGTTATATTAGCGGAAATTAGCAAAAAATTTGCAAACAGCGGCCATTTATTAAAAATCGTTAAAGCTCTTAAGAACCACAGGAAAAAATCGTTTATATCGCAAACATGACTAAAATTCGCGAAAAATTGCAAACTTGGAAAAACCGTAAAATTTATTTGAAATCGCTTAAAAAACAAGTTGTCGGAATATATAAAATTTATTATTACAAAAATAGCGAAAATTCGCGAATTTTTTAATATTTCGAACAATCCATAAAATTGATTTGAAGTCACTAAAAATATAAGGTATAGCAAAAATTCGGTAAAAATTATTAACTTAGCGGAAATTCGCAAAAATTTGTTAACAACGGCATGAGAGGAAAGCCTTCCACTTATTTTTGTGTAGATAAGAAAACATTATTAGTGATTTCCATAAGCTGCATCTAAAAGGTTATATTTTTAATGATTTTTATAAATACCGAAATAAATTCCCAAAAAAACAAATTTTTTAATACTATTTTTACAAAATGTATGTATGTATGTAAATAATGTGAATTTTTAAAATGTTAATGTGGCTTTTATTTGCCAAAATTTTTGTTATTTTTTTAAATAACTACGAATTAAAAATAAACAATTAAATAAATTTTCATATTATTCGAATGTGTATTTTAAGTCAAATTACAATCCTCAGCTTTTATACTTTAATAGTCTTATTCCTTCAATATTCTCCAGGAAAATTTTCTTTGCACTATCAGAATTTTTCGTTTGTATATTTCTGTACGAGGCTTACCTTGGCTATCCCTTGGCTAGCAATGAAGTAAATTGTACAGAAAAAGTATACAACTACGACCTTCGTCAGCCGATTTAACGATGTTCGTTCGCCCATCTGGTTGACTATTGGTGTATATTTTGCGAATTGGTGCACGATTTTTCCTAGCCTTTCCTAGTATGGAGCCATAGGAAGAATAAACGTTTAAAGTATGACGATATTCGACTCAGATTTAAAACAAATATATCATCTTACAACCTCGTTCCAAGTTTGGATGTAGCCTTCATACAAATACCAATGCGTAAAATCGCGTCCATCGTTATCAACCTCTTGCGAATATTGTTAAACTACACAATGTGGTACAAATAATTTATGTATTTTTTCAAGGACAAAATCTTGCAGCGAAAGGTTCAAAACTGACCACAGGTCTTATATAAACACCTTTCCGAAAATCATTAAAATAAAAAAGCAAAACAAATTAATATCTAGATTAAGTTTGGCACAAATAACCTTTTTGACTCCCTTTAGGTCACATACACTTCATATGCATATTCCAATAACGCAATCAATTTTTCTGGGAAATAGAAAATACAATTACTCGACTCGTCCAACATTTTTCATAAATAATTTAAAAATTATTTTAAAATTCGAATAAGTGGTGTAGGATATCACATGATCAGACAAGCCCGACTACACGTACTTGTTGCAATTGTGTATGTGAGACTATAAAACTGAGTATGTGTTCGTATTTATTTATACTTTTTAGTAATTTAAAACCGTAAAGTGTCGTATATTTTCATATTATTACCACAGGCACGCAATTACTATCAAACATAAATGTGTGTGTGTCAAGCTCCGAGGCATAATAACACAACATACAGGTGGGTCAATTCAGAATTTAACCAAACTTAAATTGGTTTTTTTTTTTAATTACTTTTACTATCCCAAATTTTTATAGCAATAGTTAAAATTAAAATTAAATTAAATTTAGTTCAAACTATAATTTGTTGAGAAGCTGTTTTACGTTTAGTAACTGTTGCGTGCAATGCTTAAAAAAAAAATTCTGGTAGACACATGTTTTAGTTCATCAATCGAGCAAAAACACTTTCTTAGTAAATTAGAGCACGACTGTTCATACATACAAAGCTCGTTTTCAAGATACAAGTCGCTATTATAAAATTAATTTTTTTAAATTTAGCTGAAACGTCATCTCAAATTGAAGAACAAAGCTTGCTGAATGTAGTACAAATCAGTTTATGATTGAACATTGTCCCATGCAGTCATATAAAACTTATGATCAAAAGCTAATCGCAATTTCCAATATATGTTGAAGAACTTTAAAGTGTTAATTTTTAAAGCCCATTTACTTTCGGGATTTCGGTCAATGATTTTACTACTCTGCATACGAAAGATATCACAGAATGGTTTGAAAAGCGTTTTTAAATTTTCACTTAACTTGAGACGAGTAACTTGTGTATAAACATAAACGATTTCAATAATATCGTTTGAACTATTAAAAACAGTTTTTCAAAAAATCTCAGGATAACTTTTTTTGTAAGCTTTCCGCGGATTTTGGGAATTTTTCTGAAAGAAGAAAATCAGGGTAACTTGTTGAAAATTTAAGAAGTTCATGGGCCGATTACAGATGGCAACACAACTGAAAATGTGTTGCCAGTTTCCAGATTTATATCACACATAGCAACTGTCAACAAACAGCCATATTGTTAACATATTGACAATGAAAAACTTGTAGTTGCTGCCAATATTTTTTAAAGTAAAGAAAGCGCAAAACTAATAAGTAAGTACATTTTCTTTGAAATACTTTTATTTTTAAAATTTATGTATTTAATTCAATAATTGTAGATTTTAAAACTTAAAATTACAACTCGAAAACAGTTTGAACTTTTAATCCAAGAAATGAAAAGTAACAGTCAAATTGCTCGCAATGTTCGGTATTTTCAGGAGACAAAGGCAATCACAGAAGCTAAATGGAAGCGTAGCGCAGACAAATTAAACAGTTTTTCAACGAACTGTATACACTATCGTCAGGGGAAACAAGTTTGGCCCAGATTAAACAGTCTGCAGACTAGCTTTTACGGATAGAGCTGGCAGGAAATCCTAAAGGACATGTCTTTGGGGGCAAACTTAGCACAAGTTTTGGAACAAGAGACTGAGCTCCAAAATACTAACGAGCGGCAACAACAAACCGTAGGGTCTTTGATATATTTCTTCAATAGCACCTAATGAATACAACATTTTTTATTTACTTTGAATCAATTTTTTGTTAATTTTTTTTTAATTTGTTTTATTAATTTCTAGTTTCCAATCTGTTGCCGTTTCTAATACCAATTAAAATGTCAGTTGCGGTGCTTTCTAAAAACGATAATGTTAACCGCGAATAGTTAAATAATAAGGGCTTATTTAAAAGTGTTTTCTTTTCTACAAAAAATGTTACATTTTTTTTAAAAAACTGCAATTTGGTGTTCGTTTCTTAAAAATGCTTTGCTCTCTAAAAGGGCAGCGTGTTTTATTCTAAAAAAATTATACTTAAATGTCATAAGGCATTGCACTTTACGCCCCGTATAAAAAGAGAGTGTTGATAA
Source organism: Pollenia labialis (assembly GCA_949318255.1). Classification (NCBI taxonomy): domain Eukaryota; kingdom Metazoa; phylum Arthropoda; class Insecta; order Diptera; family Polleniidae; genus Pollenia; species Pollenia labialis. The sequence goes on along the minus strand of OX439142.1, from coordinate 129,931,709 downwards.
TGCCCTGTAAAGAGATGGCTTCTATGGGGTTACCAGACGAAGTTGGGAAAAATCGCCTCTTATCAGGACAGTAAAAATTTTAAGTTTTAATAGTTATTTTTTCTATTATTTTATAGAAAAAACAAAAAATAGCATTACATTGTTAATGGTTGGTTGTCAGTGGTATAAAATTTAAATGAATTCGGTGTTATAAAATTATTTTTGAAAAAAAACGTCAAATCAAGAAATCGTAAAAACTTGGACTTAATCAATCGGCAATCTGGCAAAGGTATTTTCTTGTTTACATATTTTATGAGAAACAAGCTAAAGAAATTGGAATTTCGTCATTCATTTTGTTAATTTATTTATTTATTTAATATCAATCTATTAACAAATTAAGGTTTATGTATATTTTTTTATATTTTGACGAACACACTTTTTGATTTATGTATGTACATACATATTTTTTTTTTATATATTAAAGAACAAACTTTTTGTCAGCTGTTAAAACCAGGGCTATCCATTTTGTGTTTTGTTCTCGTCAAATAAAAATTGCAGTATTACATGTTCGGCAAGACATTTTATACATGCACCTTTTAAAATGTGGTATTTTTTTTGTAGAAAAGAAAACACCATAAAATCTTAGTAAGAAATGTCACACTTTCTAATTAAGAGCGTATTTACTCAAAATTTAAACCTTTATAAAAAGGCGTCGAGCGTGGTTTTTTTTGTTTTATTTTCAATATTATCAAAATTATTTTAAATTTAAAGACAAGTTACAACTTTGTTTTAGGTGTTAAATTTATCACTCAGTTTTTTTTAGTGATTTTCATATAAAATTTTCTACACAATCTATTCACCTGGGAACAGCACATGAGTTTTTAAAAAATTAAGTGTTTATTTATGAAAATTATCACTCCACCTGCGTATATATTTAAATACATGAAAATATTTGCTTGTTTTAAGTTCAAGTTGTTGTTTTTAATTTTCCTTTTTTTCATTCACATTGAAAAATGTAAAGCTTTGTTGTTGTGACAATATGCAAATGCATTTTATGCACGACCGTTGGTCCCAATCCTACAAATATGCTTGCCATACAAGTACCCAGCAAACAAACAATGATTTAAATCAAGCCTTTTCTCACAATCCAAACGTAAGGATATGCTTTGCTAATAATTTAAAAATAATAACGATCTTAACAAAAAGTAACATTTCTTATTCCTATTCAAAGAAAGTTTTAGTAAAAAGTCTTTATATCGATATTGTTTTTCAAACGTCAAATGTTTGTGTTCTGGGTTATTTTTGTATGTGTATGCTTCTATTTTACTGTCGCAAAATGTGCGCGTGTATGAGTGTAGAGTCCTTGCAAAGAATTGGATATTAAGTGGTATTTGTTAAATGGTTTATGTGTCTGTAAAACTTTATATAAATTTAATGTTTTACAAAAAAGAGTTGATTTTTCCTTTGTTTTGTCAAGTTAAAAAGTAGTTTTTTTATTAAACAATAGCATTTAAAAATGTATTCTAGGAACAAATAGAATTAAATTTTAATTTTTTTTTACTTCTCTGAGAAATTTTATTGATAAGTTTTTATATAAAATGCTGTTAAAAGCATATTTTAAGAAATAATTAACGCTGTTGTTTCCCTTATGCAGTAAATGTTTGCGAACAGCAATAAACTAAATAATTCAGGCGGTAAATATTACATTCAAAACTGTTGTTTCATGCCTTCGATCGATTGTGTGGCAAGATGGATTTCAATGGATTAACCCAACATTTTATATAGCAAACGAAATGTCCATATACGGACACATTTTTTTAATCTATAACTTCCCAGTAAAATATGTTATTATTTTGCGAAGGGCTTAAGGTACATTTTTAAAAATAAGCGCACAATTATGCACTACGCAATAAGACATACAGAGATGCAGTAAAGTAAGCGAAGGAACTCTTAACAAGTTTTAAAAAGAAAAAAATTAATTTAAACTACTACGGCATTCCCTTACTACGAAGCAGGTTAGTAAGGGAGAATACTAAAGAATAACGCTTTTTGTGTCAAAAATGTGTTGCTTCAAAGTGGGAACTCACTCATGCCTTCCGTAACCGAGATGGTAAGCAAAACTCTTACATTTCTCCCCTACAAACCTGCTTCGCTTGAAGCACAATTTTTTATTGGGTTAAAAAGGTAGAAATTGATCTAAAATTTTGATCAATCTCCACATTTATCATTTAAACTACATATTTATTTAATGCTTAATCGCTTCTGAGCCTTCATTCCGAAAAAGTGTTCTTCAGTTTTAAAGTTAGAAACCGGTCAATGTATCAGAAAATCTACTTCCATATACATTTAAATAGAGAGGAAGGGCTTATGAAGCTATTTTGATACTCTGTCTTATTAATATAAAGACCCGGTGTCTACCACCACGGGACAACTTTGGAGTCAGTTGGCTACCCTCTAGGGATATACTATATAAGACTCGTCATGGTCAAATATATCACATTTACTTGTTTTTACTTACATAAGTTATCGCATTACGGGTACCTTTAGCCCGTTTCTGTATTTTTCGCATCGTAAAATTTTCCGCATGAAACCAGTGAATCGGGACAGAAACAGTGCAAAATGAAACAAAAAATGGTTTTTCTCACACAAGTGTTTCTGTATCTTTCCGTTGCGAGAATTATCTGTCATTTTTTCTGAAACAATATTTTGCGAAAAGTTTCTTACAAGAACTGTCAAAATAAGTCACATATGAAATTGGTGCGAGAAAAACAAAATATAGATATTTTAAATTTAAAATATGTTTATATACTATTTTTGTAATAAAAATAAAAAATAAAAAACATTTTAATTATGAATGCGTAATTAAAATGATGAAAATAAATAAAACACCATTGTTATATTTTGTTAATTAAATTTTTTTAGCCTTTTCTTGTATTGGTTTTATTCAGGGCTGCCAGATAAATTTGCGTAAAAATCGTCAATTTTTTGAGATTTTTAGAAAAAATCAGCAAATCGGCACGTTTTCGGAGCAAAAATTGTTGAAATGAAGATAAATCGTCAAATCTGGCAGCCCTGTTTTTATTATTTTTATTTCTTTTGTTGACGTTTTGTTTTCATTTGACATTTAATTCTGGAAATATTCCAGTTAAAACTGAATCTGTGTTGTCTGTTTTCGCATTTAAATACAGAAACACTTTTTTCTCGCAAATCGAGAAAAGATGGAATTTTTTGTTTCACACTTCATGTGAAAAATTTTACGATGCGAGAAATACAGAAACGAGCTACTGATTGCACAGTGCAACGTTGAGTATGGTGAAACCATTCTTTTTTAAGTTAAGCTCTTGTTTTAAAAATATTGGTTAAAATTACCTAAAAAATTAAATTTTTCTCAGTTTTCTACAATTTGTTAATTTTTATATCGATGTATCCAGCCTTTACTGCAAAATAACGTTAAAGCGACAAAACACAATTTAACAGTTTAAGGTTTTTTCATTTTATTTCAAAAAACTTTTTGCATGAAGCTTGTGACTAAATTGAAAATTGTTTTTACTATAAAGTCGTAATCAAAATGTATTAACAAAGTGACCTCAGTACTACAACAATAGAAAAAGTTTTACCTGTAAACGCAGAGAAAAAAAATAATTAATGAGTGAAATGTTTGCTACTATAAATTAAATATTTTCAAATATGCAATTAAAATCATCATATAAGTTGCTCACAAGAGGTATGTTTAGTACCATAATTTTTGATTGCTTTAAAACAAATTCTCTAATCGAGCAAACATTTATTGTCAAAACAAACGATATGTATTTATTAAGAAAAAAATATTTATTAAGAAAAAAAATTTGCGTCTGCGAGCATCAGTTAATCGGAAATCTCAAATTTTTACACAATAATTAAAACTTTTTTCTGGGAGAAAAACGGCAAAACTTATACGTTTATTAAAACAGGTAAGTAATTTAAATATAATTATAAAAAAACATACATACATGTATAAACGTTGTCTTTCTTGCAGCCAAAAGCAACTACAACGTTGGAGACGGGATAGAATCTTTGCCACAAAATTTTATTAGAAGCCCCGAATTTTTGCAATTGCCGTTCAACATTATTCAATACGGTAGATATTAAAATGGATAGTTTGTGTTTGACTTTGTTTTTACAAGTCTTAAATGTATGTATTTAATTTAATTTTTAACATATACTTTAGTGTATATATAAAACAAAGTACATATATGTACATACATATCGCACCCGTTCAACAATACTGTATTAACTCAAAATTTAAAAATTTTCAGTAGAAGCAAAACAATTTTCAATTTAACATTACAGGCATATGAAAAAGAATTTTTAAAGCAACCGTTTCATTACAAAAAAGTGGACAAAATTGCACAATATTTTTACAGTGGGTAGATATGAATATTACGTATCCATTTTTTCCAAAAAGTGAAAAAATAAAAATTTTGAGTTAATACAGTATTGTTGAACGAGTGCGATATGTATTTTTAATATACAATAAATTTTAGAGAATAAATTTGTTATTGTTTTTTTATTGTGAGAACCATACAACATGCTGAAATAGACATTTTGTATGGTGTAGGGAAATATAGAAACATGGTTGGAAAGGTCGTTTGCGTTATTCATCTGAACATAATAATATGTTTGAGACAATAATAAGTTAAAAACATTATGTCTGAACATATATTGTTAATAAAGGCGTGTTTGACACAATCATAACCACAAACATTAATGATAGTTTGCGTTTGTGATTGTATCAATCATGTTTTTTCTTTGCGTGTAACAATATCAAAGATTAAACAAAAAGACAAAAAAAATTGCTTCATTTTATTGTTTTCGTAGCAACGTCTTTGAGAAAAACATATGAGTGTAATTATTATCATTATTATTATTATTAATTATAAAAAAAATATTATTGAGTAATAAATTATGTAGATTTTAATTTGAATATTTAGATTTTTGATTAAGCAACAAAACAAAACTGACAACTACACAATAATCTACCACCACATAAAGAATTTTGTTAATGTCATGTATAAATCCTTAGAATAAAACGGCATTTCTTGATTAAAACTTAATTTTAAGTTAAGTTTGATTTCGAAAAAAACTCTTTTTTATAGAAAAAATATTATTTCTATTTAGACGAAAAGTCCATATTTGCAAGACTTTTGCCATTCACTGTAGCGCGCCATAATATTTCGATTTTACTCACGAGAATTTTTTTTGAAGAATCCCTGAAGGAAATGTCAATAGTTAAAATATACTGCTTCACTATTAATTAACCTTGTCATCAATACTATTATCCAACTATAGACCAGACAATGCTTTGTGCTATAGAAATTTAGCATGTCCTTGTTATTGAGAAATCACTACTGACCTTAGAACTATTGCCTAAGTACACAGACAAAATTGTCGCAAATTTTTCTTTTTTTCAATTTAGTTATTAATTCAAAATAAAATCAGTTGTAATTAATAACTTCAAGTCAAGTGAACTAAGCGCTTGCTTAGTTGCTGCAAAAAAGGATACTTGCAAATTTTATTAATTTTTTTAATTAATATCACAAATCCATAGACTTAAATAAATAAATAAATAAAAAACGCTTTGGAAACTAAACTTGAGTAATTGTTTGATACAGAGTTTAGTTTATTGAATTTTTTGAGCAACTCAAATGTGTTTGTGTTATCCCATAAAGTGTATTGCATTGTATTGGGTACATGCGCAACCATGTTTAAGCAAATTTTTTTGGAGTATCAAAGGAGCAAAAAATAAATCTAGAATCTGAATTCGATTTCTTTTATGTTAAATAACGACAATCCAGAAGCTTGTTTAAAAATTTTAATTCTTATTACATTTCTTTCATGTAAATATACCTAGGTGGGTACCATGGTACTCTTTAAAGAAATATGTCAATATATCAAGTAACATTTTTGGTCGGGCTTATTTACCCACGAATTTTTTTTTATTTGAACGCAAAGTTTATAAAGATCTCTTAATACGCACCTAATGTCATATAGGTATTTTATTTTATTAGGGCGGCGAGCAGTTTATTTCCCATTAACTAACGGTTTCTAAATAAGGTTTTCGGAACAGAGGGTCAAGAAAAAAAGCCTTATTTTTTATATATTAAAAAAATTATTATCAAATTGTAGTGGGGAATGTAAGGAGAGATAAACTCACTGTTTATTGTTGATGATTTTGTTTAAACTTTCATATTGTTACAAAAAGAACTGTTGCTGTAATTCTTATACGCTTAACAGTTTTATTTGGTTTAATATCTTTAGTTTTTCTAAAATCTTTATGGATGAAGTTTCCTGATGATCTGGCCTAAGCAACCAGTGAAATGCGCATAGGAATAGCTTATCCCGTCAACAATAAATTTCAGTGTTTTTATAAAATAATAAAAATTGGAAATTAAGCCCGAAAACCAAAATCATTTATTTTAAAAAAATAATACAAAGTGTTAAGTTTTAATGCACAGTAACGTAAGCGCCAAAAATCAAATTTTAGCGGAGAGGGTCTTATTATTTTATTTCATATAAATTTTGTCGCTTACTATAAAATTGTTTTTGCTATAAAATCGTTACGGTACACTGTGTGACCATGACATCTAAGGATATGATGCAAGTGTTGCCGATAAAGTCATTTATTAAAAAAAAACGAAAATTTAAAATCATGTCGCTTACGTTATTTTCGCGGTTAGGGCACGAAATATTACATTTTGCTCCGTAGAAGCTTTACAAACTTTGCCGATAACTATTTAAATCAATGTATAAGAAGTTGTGGGTAGATGAGGGCGAAATAACTAAAAGTCTACGAGAAAAGGTAGTTTTTAAAAAACCTGTGTTTTGAAAACGTCAAAAAAGTATTCTTCAGGGATTTTTAATGGGCTAATATTTTTGCAGCTTTTATTATTTCATTTTGTAGAAAATAAGTTAAAATTGAATGTTTGTTAAGTTTTTGAATAAACTCAAGTTTTCTTTTATGACTATGGAGTTAAAGCATACCTCCATTGTCTTCTTAAGTACATACTTAAGTATGTATGCATGTTAATTAAACAAGACAAACTTTTGATTTTAATATAAAACAGGTTTTTATGGATTCAATATTGAACAATGTTATTTTAACAGTGAATAATATTAAATAAACGTGATTTAAGGTTATTTTAATATTTTTCATTTAAAATTAATATGAAATAATGATAAATTTAAATAAAGGGCATACTTTTGCAGATATTTACTATGATTCTCAATCAACATTTCGCCATGTTAATTTAACATTTGTATCTTTTTATTTTTAGTTAATTTAAAAATTTTAAGTATTTAGGGATCAATGTATTCTTTCAAGAACTCGCTTTTTTACTTTTTTAAACAGCAATGCGATTCAGAAAAAACTGATCAACGAAGGTTGTTTGTGTTCTAAACCCCTTTAAAGGAAGATTGCAGTTTCCCCTTTTTTTATTTAATATCAAGTTGTGTTTGGTGTTTATATGTGTGTGTGTGTGTGTGTTCGTTCACCTTTTCCTCTCCCGACACCGTTAATTTTCTGCATTGGACATATTCCATATAGAAATATAAATACTCATGTACTTATATTTATTTATTTATGTATTTATTTTGTAGTTTTAAGCTCATTCCGCTCTTTAGTTCATTTATTAGTTTGTGTGAGTGTGTTTTAATCAGCAATAAAAACAACAAGCTGTAACAACAACAGCGATTATTTATTTAAAGCAAGCGATTAAACGTTGTTTACTCTCGCATGCGACATTTTCAATTAGGTTTTCAATTATCTACTTTTCTTTGCCGTCAAGTATGCTTTAGTTTTCAATGCTAGTGAAGTGTTATTTTATGCGGATGGGTGGGTGGTTGTGTGTTTGCTTTTCGTTTGTGAATGCGGTAGTGATTGCAGGATGGGGTGTTTGTTCGAGAGTGTGTTGAACGCAGACTATGATTATGGTTAAGTATGTTTACCACCATGAATTTGTAGTTTTAAAAAAATTTTATTTGCTTTTAAATAAATAAAATATTCACATTAATTTGAATTATTAAATAAACATTGCAAACTTTCAATTACGTACTTTTGTAAGTCGATTAAGACACACAGAATTTGTTTAAAAAAAATAAGTTTTCGTACTAATTATCAGTACAATTTCGTTGATTTCTAAAAAATAAATTGCTCTTGTACGCTTCTATTTGGGTGGTGTATGAAAATTAAACATATTTGGCGAAGTTATTTTTTTATTCTATTTAATTTATTATATGTCTATGGAATTGTATTCCTTACAGGCAATTTAAAAGATATTTGATTACAAAAAGATACACATAAAAATTGCATTTGATAATTAACAATAACATTAATAAGAGTTAATAAATGTGATTGTTGCACTTTTTATAGCATTAGGATTTGATGAAAAGTCGATAAATCTATATAAGTTGTTAAATGCATTGCTCATTCTCCTGAAAGGGCCAGCATTAGCATAATTAGCTGTAACAAATGTAACTGATGAAGATATGTATTTGTATTTGTATTTGTATTTATTAATTTGATTTTCTAATACAACAAGACACAATATCTTATAAATTACAGCATTAGAATCAGACAAGTTAAAGTATACATTGATAAAAAATATTTTTTAAGAACTACTAGATTATATTTAAATTTAAATAGAGCAATATAAATAAAGTAAAGATTATATTTAAATTAAAATAGAGTAAAATAAATTAAGTAAAGGTTTATAAAAATAAAAAAAGTTTACATTTAAAACATAAAAAAAATTTAACAAAAATTTACGAAAAATATTCCCTTAGTAATTTTCTAAATCTTATAGCGTTGCTAGTGATTTGCAAATCATTTGGAAGTTGATTCCAAAGACGTATGCTTAATATAAAGTATTGGCATTCAGAAGCATGGTCACGATGACGAAATTGTATTAAATTTTTACCTCTACACGATCTAGAAAACTGCAGACGTTCATAAAGATATTTTGGCTCCCTTGTCGTTATTATTTTGTGAAGTAATATTAAGTTTTTGAATTGAAGATAGTTTGAAAATGACATATTAAATAAACGACAAGAGTGCTGCGATATATGATCAAATCTTTTTAAAGAGAAAATGTAACGGATGATATTGTTGTATGTAACAGTCAGCTTTCTCATATCATTCGAGTTACAACCAGTTAAAATTTCGGATGAGTATAAAAGTGTCGGAAGAAGATATGTTCTTGCAAGTAGTATTCTTACTTGCAGAGGTGTAAAGTGCTGAGTAGCCCATAAGCTTCGCAACATGCCATATACTTTACCACAAACTTGTGTAATGTGATTCGACCATGTTAAAGTTTTGTTAAATAGTACTCCTAAGTTTCTTGCTGAATCTACAACATCGATTCTCGAATCACCAAGAAATAAATTTACCTAAAAATTTATATGAGAGGCTCTTTTACATATTATTATGCATTTGGATTTATTAGGATTAAGTCGCAAACCGTTAGCCGCTGCCCATATAAGAATTTTCTGAAGATCATGATTTAACTCCCGTATTTTCATATTAGCTGATTCTTTAGGACTACTGAGATACAGCTGAACGTCATCAGCATACATTTGTATACTAGAATACGATAGTTGGTTTGGGAGGTCGCGTATATAAGGAGTATAGCAGGGGTCCAAGGATGGATCCCTGTGGGACACCTCTAGTTACTTGTAAAGAACGCGATAAAGTTTCGGCATTTGCAACTGATTGGAATCTACTTGAGAGGTATGATGACAACAGTTTCACCGCAAACGTGGAAAATTTAAATAATTTGGACAATTTCATGCACAAGATTGAATGGTGCACTGTATCAAAAGCCTTTGAGTGGTCCAATAATACCAAAAACGTTATTTTTTTCTCATCTAGGTTACTACGAATTTCCTCTATTACATCGGTAAGAGCTAAAGTACAGCCACGTTGAGGCCTGAATCCAGATTGACGATCGGTTAACAGGTTGTTGTTATTAACATGGTTATAAATTTGTTGTTACTCTTCAAAAACTTTTGAAAAATATGGGAGAATCGCAATCGGACGATATTCATTTCCTGCTTTTGGTACTGGAACAATTTTAGCGTGTTTCCACTGCATTTGAAATGTACAGGTTATAATTATAGTATTAAAAAGATGTGTAACATATCGAATTATCCAGGGTAGAATAATTTTAACAAATTTTGGGTTAATATTATCTAATCCAATTGAATTAGATTTCATTGCATTAAAAGCGTTAACTACATCACATGCGGTTAGGCATTGAAAATTAAATTCACTACATGAAATCAAAGGCAAACATTCCTCATAAAAACTAGACTGAACAGTTGGATAATCAATGTTAGTAAAGTTTTCATTAAGCAAGTTAACATCAACTTCCAATGAACGGTCAACTGAGTCATTAATGCCAATCTCTCGTATAAATTTCCATTTACTTCTACAATCAACAGCTGTGTTAAATTTGTTGTAATAATACAAAGATTTGTCATGTCTTATCCTCGAAACAACCCTTTTCCTCGCCAAACGATACTCAGTTTGTAGATCAGATGTCTTGTACCTTCTCCACATGTGGTATAGACGGTCACGTTGTTCTATTAACAATTTTGTTTCATTTCCAAACCATGGCCTAGTTCTATTTTTTATTATCTTATTTTTTATTGGAACATGATTGTTATAAATTTGCAGTATTGAGTTATTAAGAAAAGTAAGCTTCTCATCCACTGATGGCAAATAAAATATTTGTTCCCAATCAACGTTATCAAGATCCCGCTGCAAATTTATTGGACTTATACTGTTAAAATCTCTGAAACTGTACATTTGAATTCCCTTTTCCGTTCTAAATTTATAGCATATAAAAATCAAATCGTGTTTTGAAAAGGTGGATGCAGCTAATTGATCATAGAATAATAATTTCCGCCAGTTACTTACAAAAACCAGGTCAAGTAATGTGCTGTTTGTGGTTGAAAAATGTGTAGGCCTGGAAGTGTTTACAGCAGATAAATTAAATGAATACATAATGTTGGTCAGAGTTTCATTTTCAAGCAAATTGCAATTAAAATCACCAGACATAATAACTTCCGAGTACGCTACAGAAAAATGTTCCAATTTGTCGATAAGTGTGTCCAATTTCATATACCTATCCGGTCTATAAACACAGCCAAGCAGCATTTTTTCACCATGAAAGTGTACGTCAATAAAAATTAATTCAATATCACCGGGTTCATTATGTAAACAGATAAGTTTACATGAGATATTGTTCCTAATGTAAATAGCTACACCTCCACCATTACTTTGCCTATCCGATCGAAAGATTCGATAACCATCTACTTTATAAATACTGTCGTCTATTTCCGGTATAAACCATGTTTCAGAAACACATATAGCATCAATACCTGAACTCTCAAATAGGAAACGAAATTCATCAAGTTTCGGCAAAAGGCTTTGGGCATTTATGTGACATACGTTAAAGCCCTGATGCTGATTAGCCAAGATACAAATCATGTTATAATTATTGTCTCTAGAACCAACTTGATTAAAAGACAGATTTGTCATATTTACTGAGTGCAACGCAATAAGATTCATAAGTATATGAAAGAAAAAGCATGTTAAATATTATAATGCAATTTTGAAAGCAAAAATAAAAAGAGGGATAATATTTTAATTGAAAAGTTAATTGATTATCATTAAATTGTAATAAATCAGTTAATTGAAAATAACAAAAAACTACTAAACAGTTTACTAATTTAAAATAATAAGTTTCCAGTTGAGAAAATTTTGTAAAAGAGATGTCAAATGTCCAAGCATTATTCAAGAAAAAGCCGTTGTAGATCCTCAGAAAATTCAATTAAGACAGGGTCATCTGCATCGAACTTTTTCACGTAAACAAGTAATATGTAATAGGATGGACGTTGAGGAATGTTGACAGAAATATCATTGATAAAAAATCCACTGCAGGTATCACCATTAAAACCATTGAACAAAAATGGCACATTAAGCATAGTTGTACGACTTGTTGATGTAGGAAGTTTAATAAGAGCAAGTCGAGCAACATAAATATGAAGGGAAGTTCAAGGGGTTAAAACGTAATCCACAGAGATAAAACAGCAGGAATTGTTTTTGAGCCGCTTCAATTGCATTGGTATGGATTCGGTCAATAGGGTCCCATATTATCGATACATATTCAAGAAGAGGTTATGGAACATTTTGTCGTTTTTTAGTCTTGATGCGTTTTTTATCGGAAAACATGGCATTAAAACACAGCAGATGTTATCTGCGATTTCAACTTTCCAATAAATCGATGCTAATGTTTAATTTAATAAAAACAAAATTTTTTTAATTGCGTTTTACAGACAATATTTTTATTGCTACTTGGGAAGTTTGGCTAAATTATTTTTTTGTCAATTAAATTAAAGGTTTATTCAAAACATGTAATATTGCTTTTATAACAACATTTATTTTTTATAATTTTTTTCAATCAAATATTTAAAAATATGTATGTAAGCAACTATGATTAATTGTATTTCATAAATATCAAGTTTTTCTTTAAAAAGGTACGTTACAGAAATGTACCCAGATTTTGATAAAAATTAAAAGTAAATTTAAGATCCCCTCTCTTATATACATATTTTCTTTTCAACAATTGCACAACTTAATGTTTTAGTACCTAAAAAGATGACTTCAAAGTTCATGAAAATAAAGTACTTTTTAGTATTATCAGTCAGAAATAAAGGATGTTCTAAAATAACCAAACTACATATTTAAAAATATCGGACATTCAACATTTTGGCGAAAGTAAAGTAAATATTAGCTTTAGATATTTCCAGTTGCCACAAAATTTTTTGAAAAATACCTACGAACACTAACTGAGCTACCTAAATAAGGAAATTTTATTGCGGAATTTCGGTGTATTTAGTAATATCAATAAAAAAAAGAATTTTTGGGTTACGCGAATATACGTTGTGCAACCTCCTCTATTTTTGAAATAACGGTTGTCTTGCAAACCAGAGCTAACCTAAAAAACGGTTATCACCATTGGATTCAGCGTAACCGAATTAGATTAAAACGCCAGGTACCCGGCTTGTCTGTTTTTTCAACTAGCACAGTGTAATGTGCTGTTTCCAGGTGACAAGCAATTGATTGTGTAGTAAAATTTATATGAAAAGCATTTGAAAAAATGAGTGATTTTCATATACATTTTTCTACACAATCAATTGCCTGTCACCTGGAAACAACACATATATGTGACCTTCTCCGAGAAAAAGGACACACTAGTCAAAAAACGGGTTGGGACTTAAGAGTGGATTCTGGTACCTAAAAGGGTGAATAATAACTTTTAATGCTTTTTTCTCAAAACTTCATTTTCACACACTAGATCCTGTTTCTCGGAGACGGTCACATATGTATTTCTTTTGAATTTTCTAAAGTGGCTATTAGTGCAGTCAAAGCTAATGCAGCCTCTTCCACTATTTTGCGTGAATGATCTTATTATTCAAATTAAACTTAAGGTTGTGTGTCTCAATATGGTTAGCTTTTTGGTTGCCTCTCGGCATCGGCATTTACATTGGGTAGAGCAAACAAAATCCGTGCCATTTTCAATAAATTTGAAAAAACAACCTCGTCATTATAATTTTTTATTTTCACTATTTTAATCCAAAACTGTTCCAAATCCATTTTTGAAAACATATAAATTTCATAATTTCTACTCATACATGGGTAATTCCATGTCAAATCGACCAAGAGTGGGACCCGACCCCTTCATTTTATCCTATAAGGAACGTATGTATCCTATAAGGAAATATTTATGATAATGGTGGCAAGATTCCGTTTTGTGCAGATGTATAAACCTCCCTGCGCATCCAGGGGCCAAATTACGGCATTCGATATCGATCGAAATTCCCATTCAAATTGTATTGTAATTTCTAAGAATATCGAATGCCATAATTTGGCCCCAGGTCTTTATTTGTGGCTTAAGTAAATTATAATGTTATTTGTGATATTATTTAATTTTGCAAAAAAAAAATAATAAAAACAACTTTTAATTGCATCTTTTTTTAGTTAGCAACAAAATATTTTGTTAATAAAAAATTATATTTAATTGTTAACAAATATTTCATTCAATATTACAAACTCATTGTTAAAAATATTTGTTGAGTTTTAACAATTCCAATTAACAAAATAATTTTTTGTATTTACAAATTTAGTTGTTGGTGCCTTTTCAAATAAAAAGTTAATTGTATTGCAGAATATGGTATTTAATATGACAATTGATTTGTCGTAATTTTTTTCTGTGTACATTATGCAGAATATAAAAAATCAGTCCGATTTTCCCAACGCTTCTATTTTAGAATCAATAATCCTACAAGCAGGGATGGGGGATGGGGTCGTCAAATGAGTTAAAGACGTATTTAGGGGTGCTACAAGGCTCCGATTTTTCTCCTACTCCATTTCTTAATTTTCTAAAAAACCTCCTATGTCAAACTGCCAACCCCATCTACTCTTTTATAGATAACAGCAACCTTTACCATTCGTATTCATTAAGGGCAAAACATGACTGACACGCTTAATGGAGACGTTAATTTAGTTCCGGAATTGGGTCATGCGAATAGGATCGATTGTAACCTTTATTTGCTCTGTAGTCTACATTTGTAGCATTTTTGCAGAAAAAGTTGAATTAAAAAAAAAATGACATAATAACAGGGTCCGAAATTTTCAGTAGCTTCCTAGAAATTAATTCTTAGCAGTTTTGGACACTAACACGCTATAAAACCCCATCGACCCTAAATTTCAAAATGATCATCTCCTAGCCGATAGCCTACTTATGCTTTATTCATATGTGGACATAGTTATCCAATCAAATTCATATTTGCTACAAATGTAGACTTCTGACCGCCAACGTAAGATTACTTCTGAGTGAGCTTCTCGACCGTGAGCATCGGGTGACTGTAGGGTATCCAATTTTTTATTAAAATTTTAAGGACGTATTTTAAGGCTTTTACTGCATATTTAATGCGCATAAAAACTTTTTTTAAGAACATTTCCGGTTTTCCTGCTTGCTACAGATCATAGCACCTAACTTGCGGCCACAATTATTGCGCCACTGCAATCATCAATTACACTTCTGTTTAATCGTTCGCAAAAAACAAATCCCAACATCAATCTGTATACGTTTCATTATGATGGGCCATGGAAACAACACGACTTGTGGTGTACAAAATTTGAAGTAGTTGATGAAAAAGCAATGCTTTTTGCAGTGAGAATGATTAGTGATCTAAGCGCCAAAAATAATCAATTGGAAAGTTTAATTTTGATGGGCATTTTATTGTATGTGTTTAAGGTACAAACTTTTCCAGGCAATGAGAAACTTACTGCCTGGCCCACGATGTCAACAAGAACATTTCTTTCGTATATTTATATTGAAAACAAATTTTAGTTTTTTATTATCGTTTTCAATATATATATGCGAGGGAAATGTTCTTGTCGACATTTTGGGCCTGACGGTTAATTTAACATGAATTTTGTATTACAAATCTAATTAATAGATTTCTTCAAAACGTTTGAAAGAACTCAAATTCTTAAAACAAATTAACAACATTAAAACACCAGTTACACCCAATTTACACAAAAACCAATTTTCTGCAACGAATTTGTCATAAGTTTTTCTAATTAGCATTTTTAAACATTTACGGTTTTGCTTTTCACTGTACTCCTACCCAGTGGTTTTTTTTCAAAAAAGTGACAGAAATGATGAAATTTATCTTTGGCGTGTGTTTAATATTTGTACCCCTCGAACTAATGGATACGTTAAGCAAAATTTTCCATAATCATGAATACGGGAATCCTTACAGCATCCACCACAACCACACTTACACTCAGCTATTCATTTCGAATGCCTGTATGTATTTAGAGGAAACTTCGCTAAATACTTGTTTTCAAACATGTGCAGGTTTTAGTGTGTTTATACTTCTGCTCAGGATGATGATGATTTCTATATCTGTTGGATGTTGGTGATATATTGCACGACGTGTTTCAAAGTCTGTTGTCAATAAATGTATAACAATGCAAATGAGTTGGTAGTTCTTTGGCTGACTGGTCGGTTGCCTCAATGGTTGTCTACAAATGAAGCATTGGTGCTTTTAATTTCGATTCTGTTACTACAGCTGCAATTCTTGTTGATATGATGTTGCTGCATTATTTGTCTGGGTTGAACAAAAAAACTACAAAATAATGAAAAACAACAACTGGTAAATGGCAAAGAGTTGAAGAGCAAGGAAGAATGAATGTGTAATTATAAAACACGTTATTCATGCAATAATTACAATTTCGAGTCACTTTTATAATGTTTTCTGTGGTTTTATTGGTTTAAATACATCATCGTCGTCGTTATCATCATCATCATCATCAGCATCGTTATCATTATTTATTGTTAGCCTTTGTGTGCATTTGTGCTTTTGTTTTCTCGTAAAAGTTAAATGAAATATTAATTGCTTAAACATTAAGTTGTTTGTTTGAATTGTACTTAAAACACTGATATGAAATAAATATTATTTCGATTTTTTGATCAGTTTTTGCAATAAATTTTGGGTAAAAGTTTCTCGTTGTGTTTTGGAAAAAATATTACTTTATTTCAATAAGATTTTTTTTGTATATTTAAACAAATAAATAAAAAATCTGTTGTTTAAATCCTCAATTTGGGTACCAATTCCCTGTTCTGGTTTTATCTTCATATCAATTATTCTGCTGCTCTACACTTACTTGTCTACATACATACATTCGTTAATATCGTAGTATATGTGTTGGTATATGGTTGGGTATTTTACACTACAGAGAGAGCAAGAAAAAACCCATACTTGTATTAAGTTAAAACAAATTTAAACCGTTCAATAAAAACATTTTCAAGGATACGTTCATGTATTCAAATATTCTACAAATTCATTAAAAATTAAAATTTTATTTGTCTGCTTTTTCCAGATAATCTCAAATTGATGATTTTACCTTTTTTGACGAAGTGGTCCGTCCACTTATGTTTACCCAGGTCTACAACAAAGATAAATATCTCAGCGATTTGGCAATAAAGTAGGCAGAATATGTTTAAGACTTGGGAAAAAGTATTTATGTTAACTCACAATTGGAGAAAAGTCAAGGAAGAAGGTGACGTGTTTTTATTTTACCTTTATTATTTAAATGTAAATTAATTGTCAACGAAAATTTACTAAAAATGATTTCAACATAAATTGCCGGCAGTAAAAATATACAAAATACTCAAATTTATAATTGCGATAAACATTGAAATGTATGCAGTAACTATAATATTGTTGATATTTAATAAAAAATAACAATTGTTTGTGTACGACAACAATATATTGTTACAATAAACATAGTGTAGTTGCCATAACCGTACCCACCCATATTTTTTCTATGCGTGTGTGGAAACTACAACAACAAAACAAAACACAATTCTTTCTAACACAATGTTAGAGTAAGAGCTTTGTAAACATCTGAGACAATAATTTTCTCTCCCTTTTGTTCTAGTCGTTTTCTGTGGAACGTTCTGGGTGCAGTTTTGCCAAATGGAGTATTTATGAATTAGATTCACTCTTTATACTCAAATTTTGGTTATTTATTTTGTCATTTAGATCAAAATGGGCCTCATTTGTCAAAAATAAGTTATGCATCAAGCTGTTGGGCGAAAATAAAGGACTTTCAAGCATGTTATCGCTGCACTATTCACTTGCACTTTTCAGTATCCCAAGCAAAAAAGGGAAACTTCACGTTCAATAAATATTTTATATTTAAATTGCGATCCATTTAAATGGATTAATGGATCGCGCGGGTATGCTACGTGTGTAATATTTATGTAAACGTTCATCACCGTATTCATATTTATTATTAAATTTAAAAAAAGCTTATTAAGGAAAATTTGTTCTGTAAACCTTTATTAAATTTAAAATTTTTTTATGAATTCGGGCATCAATATTTATCACGAGATCCGCGATTTTATAAGATTATAAAATTAGGCTATTCTGCGATATGTACTGCGATCGATTGCTACTGCTTCGATACTGGATCGCGGTCAGTATAAATTGAACGTGTATTACTGCCCTTATAAATTTTTGTAGTAACCTGACAAAATATAAAGAGTTATATGATGGAAAAAACGAAGCCTTCAGCCTTAATGTCATATCCAGGGCATTTTTTTTTTTAATATTCCCTTGGAAAGGATGGTTTTCTTTTTAATTGATCTTGTTAAATTTCTGTGACCAGCCACCTTAAAATAAAAATATTTCTTAGCCCAACAAATAAATATTTTTACACTGGATATTTTGCGTTTGGCTTGATTTTGCGCTAATTTGACGCTCTAAATTCTAGTTATAAAACCATTTTTCCTCCTCAGTCGCAATCTTATTTAAGAAATTCATTTTTTAAGTACGTGATTTATACACAAGGTGAGAAATTGTTTCGAGTTAGGTGCTGATTACTTGTAACATTTCGATATACTCAGTGACCCTTGGTCACAGACATCTTAGTCAGTAAAATTGTATTAAATTCATATATAATATTGTTACTTAGGTTGTAGTTCTTGCTGCCTTAATCAAATCAAATAGCAACCTAAAGCTTGCTATATTTGTTAGCAACCATCTACATGTTAGCCGTAACGCTAAAGTTGGGAAAACTACAAAAGAAGCTGTTGGCAGCCGTAATATGGTTATGAGAGTCATAACAAAATTTTAGTTAATCTTGATATTGTTGCTACAAGAACACAGTTGAAATAATCATAACGTGTATGAAAATGTTCCTTTTAATTAAGTTACCTGCGATCATAAGAAAACATATTTTTTGTTTGCATGGTTGGAGGTAACAATATTCTAAGAGCAAAATCCTATATTTTGATTTTAACAATGTTAATGTTTGCAGGCAACCATATTTTGGTTAAACATGACCATAATATAGTTAACATTAACAAGGATTTGCCCGAAATGAACAATTAAATGGTCAAAATTAAGCACAAATGTTCCAAATTTACCATATTTTGGTCAATGCCAATTATAACACTGACCAAAATTAACCAAATTATGTTCAAAATTAAAAAGAATAAGATCAATATTTTTTAAGAGTTTCGATAAGAATAACCATAATATGGCCAATGTTAACCATATTATGGTTATTTACTTCAACATATTTTTCAATTTGCTCATTTAGTGTCAAGTTATAATTTTATTTCGTATTTTAATCCTGTTACGTGTTTTGTTTCACTTTTATAAACAATCCCATTTAATACATTTTCCAGCTTTTGGCGACCTTCGTTAGCACTCCTTCTGTTTAACTGTCCATAGTACTGCTACAATTTATGTATTTTAATCCATAATTAAAATAAAATAAATAAGAATTTTAAGCAAACCAACAAGTTTGTAATTGAAAAGCGTTCAACTATTTCAGAGAGTAAAACAACCATAATTTTGTTGCTTTTAAATATATTGTTCTAAATTTAAAATTAAACATACAATTTCAAGGGAGATAAACTGTTTCTGGTCATATAGAAACAAAGTATTTTTAATCGTGAAAATAATTATTGTTAAAAACAGCAATGCTTTGTTTTTTGCCATTGCGGTGACCAGAAATTTATAGCAAATTCTTTAAAATGTAAATTATTCTTGGGAAATAGTACTCATTTAGTTTAGTCTTAAATTTGTAGAATTCCAATTCATTTTTAAGTTCATTTAAAACACTTCCTTAAAAATCGTGTAACAATTATTCCCACAAACTGTCTCTATTCTTTTTTTTTTTTTTAATAGACAATAAGTGATTGATAGACCAAAAAAGAACTTTTACAAAGAAATCATCATTAAACATGATGAACTTTTTCCTTTTTTTTTTTTTGAATCCTCAGACTCATGTAAACAATTTGTAGGAATAATTACAACAACAAGGAAATATAACCTTTTTTCTTTCATATTTAATAAAGATGTAATTTATTGATAATAATATTTTCTTAGCACAAAATGACTAAAAATGTAAGCAATTCTCTTTTAAATAAAGAAAAACCTCAGACAAGTTTTTTTACACTCTTTTGGGAAAACGCTGGTTGTTTAACACAAAAAAAAGTACAAATGAAAGCATGAAAATGGGGTTTTTCTACTTTTAAGGTTGAACACAATTTAAAGAAAAGATAACAACACTTTAAACGTTTCACAAGTCAGTTGTTGGTGGAAGTAGTGTCCAATTAAATTCTTTGTTTTTTTTAACAGAGGGGAAAAAGTGCAGAAAGAAGGCTTTAAGAAGCTGTTAAACAATAAGTTAAGCATTACTTAGCAATTATTGCAGTTAGACATAGATGAAAACTAAACTAAGACCCACAAATATCTAAAGAGGAAGATGCCACATAATGCCACAAAATCTGAAGATGCTGCACAAGGCTCAGCATTGCAATGCTTTGTGTTTGGGTGTAATACTAGTATAAAATGTGCTTGGAGGGAACGCGTGCTCTTTGCTCGCTTTTGGCTTTGCATCATTTGGAATGGCATGGAATCTGAGCGTTCAATAGACCACAAGATAAAAATGGATGCATTAAAAAACAACAGAAAAAATTGGAAGTGTTAATAGTCACACAGCATTCGTTTCGTTTGTCGATGGTTTCATACATATAAGGTGCTACAAACATAGTTAAAATCACACTTACAACACGTTTAAAAGCTACAATTGTAAAATTTCAAGCAACAATTGCTAACAAAAAAAAAAAAAAAACACAATGTTGCACAAGATTTTCTAACACAAGCGTGGATTTGTTTTCCACTTTTTTTTCGAAGCACAATAAAATGAAAAGGCGACTATCCTTTTTTTAATACCCTTCTCTACTTTAGATACGGCGGTATTCGGAGTTTATTACACAAACTTGTGACAATCATTATTTATTTATATATTTTTTTTAAACTTTTAAAACTTGGTTGCTTTAGGTTACCAATAAAAATTTTTTATATACTAGATAAATTACAAGGAAAATGAAATTTTGGTAGAATTCCGAAATTTCGCGTAGCAGATTTTCAAATTGTTAAGTGCTCTCAACAACATTAAGCCTTGGAAGACTCAGAACTGAACTAAGTCATCAAATATAATACATATGTATATGTATTTTAAAACTGGTGCAAATATTACAGGCTTCTTTCCCGAAATTCGTTTTTTTCGAATACAAATAAATTTACATAAATGAAATTTAATGAATTTAATTTACATTAAATTATTTTAGTGAAGAAAGGAAATTTGCAACATAAAATTATTTAAAATTGTTTTGATACTTTTTATTCTTGACTGAACGGGTCTAATTTACACGTTTCGAGAATTACCACATTCCTATCATCAGAATTCTTTGCAGTTCTACAGTTTGTGTCACAAAAGTTCAATGAAAAATCACAATTGTGAATATTTTTATATGTTAATTCTGCTACAATAACTCTTGCTTTACAACAAAATTTTATTATATTCGTTAAGGACCACTGAAACTCCAGCTATTTGTAGGCTTTAACATTAACAAGTAAGAGCGCATCCACCGACAGAGGGTTAATTAAAATTCCGAACGGTTTGCAACATATGAGCCTGAGAAAATGATCACTTTTTTGCATATGGTTATTTTTTTTCGTATTGCACTGTGTTATTGATCGACAACCAGAAACTTGTATGCTTTTTTTATAGCAATTTTAACTACCTTGACTAAAATATTATGATTAGTAACAGTTTAAATGATTTTCAAGAGAGAAATTTATGTTGCAGTCATTGTAAGTTATGGACCAATCATTAAATTGAAATGAATTGAAAATGAAATTAGTTTTGCGTTTACAGTGAATTTCAGAAGGCTACTAATTATGGTAAATTATGAACCGATCATCAACAAATTTATTAGTGTAATTTCTAGTCCTTTAAAACTGTGAAGTATTAAATATTATTCCGATAGCGTTATTAATTACGGTTTTAGGCGTACTTAACTGTTTTCCGGGAGTAGGGCTTATATGGGGCAAATTATGGACTGATCTTCACGAAATTTTTTCCAGCCGAATAAAATGATTTTTTGCGTAATATCTTTTGTCTTATATCATTCCGTGCATTGTTCCACCATTATAATTAGTTTTTGTAGCAAAATTATAAAATTTTTAAGGTGGTGGTTCCACATTTTGATTCATAGCTCTAATCCTACTGAACCGATTTGGCTGGATTTAAATCCCAAGCTGCTTAGGACAACTACAAGCAATTTGACATCAAGTTTGTTCATTTCTTTTCAGTTTTTCGAAAGTGAGCGTGTTTTCAACAGACGGACAGACAGACGGACATGGGTGGGAATTACTCAAGGAGCCACAATATATATACTTTATGGGGTCTGAGATGAATAATAAGAAAGTATTACACGGCATGGCAAACTTAGTATACCCTCTTCACAACTAATTGTGGTGGAGGGTATAAAAACACTCTTTAAAAATCTGGCCTAAAGGATCAGTAAATTTTCTTTAAAAGCAGCGTTTAACAAAATTTTCGTATACTCGTTGCTAAAATTGCTGCTTTATTTCTTAACAAATTCAAATGAAACAGCTAAAATCTCCTTTAATATTGTACACTTGACCAAGTGTAAGAATATTTCAGCAGTAAAATTTATATGGAATCTATAAGTTACGTAACAATTTATATTTTTTTTTTTTTTAATCGACTTTTAATTGTGGTTGTTCTAATTTATGTAAGAAATATCGCCCATTTTTTTAAGGCGATTTCACGCTTTTATTGGCGATTTTTCTTTTTCTTATTTTTACCAATTCTGCAATGAAATAGTAAAAAAAACGCCTTTAAGATTTAGTAAAACAACTTTTGTTTTCAGTGATTGATACATGAAGTCATTGAACTCCCGACTTCTAAAATCACGAATCGTTAACTAAAGCTTTTCTATGGTATAAAAGAAATCCCGTCCACGCTAATTCGAATTTAAAAATTTTGGATACGGGATTTTAAGTTTCGGGCATATGATCCCAGTCCGAATATAAATGTAGGTTTAAATCTACTTTGAATTATTCAATAAAAGTTTTAACAGACAGGTGGACATGGCTAAATTGATTTAGATTTGTTCAAGGATCAAGAATATTAATATATCTTATAGGGTCTTAGGTGAATATTAAAAAAGTTTTACACGGAATGACAAGCTAAGTATACCCTTTCCCCATTTAGCTGTGGAGGGTATAAAAAGGTTTTTACAAACTTCACACACGACTTTCATGAACTTCACCAGACCGTCCACAAAAACAAAAGCACTGCTGCTTAAAAAAAAGTACCAAGTTGTTGCTTGGCAATACTCCCTATACTACAGAAAGAAAAAACCTCGACAAAAAATAGTTAAAAGAAAAATGTTAAAGCAACACATTTTGTCACTATCACCACTGTGGAATCTTAAATTTTAGTTTGCTTAGAAATATAAAAATTAAAAAAGCAGCTTAGCTACAGCTTACACTCTTAGTGTTACATAAGATGAACAATATAAGAAACAGCAAAATCAGAAGGAAGAAAAAAACTCTGTGTGTTTGTCGAAGTTCACATGGCAGCCGATAATGGATGTGTCCCTTGGGTGCACTATTGAATGCCACATAAGATGGTGTCTAGTCACTGCAAACATATGTAACAAGCATGTACCGCTTGCATTTCTACCAAAAACAGCAACATCACCAACAATAACAACTACCACAACAACCATTCTAATAACGCAAAGTTTACAGTTCCAATGAAGGAAGTGAGCAGAAGATGGAAGAAAGCAAACTCTTTCGAAACCTTTAAAAAAAACTAACATTCTATTCTTTATTTTATTCGATATATTTTTTTTTTCTATTTTAGTTTAAGTTCTACCTAGACGACAACTACATCACAGTATCCTTAACAATTTTTTTTTTGTCAGCTTAATCCAGGTGTAGTAGTGTCTATGAATAGTGGACATAATAAAGCCAAGTACCTACTACCTACTGTTCTATATGAAGCTAAACTTAAAAAAAAAATTTATATATTTATGACTTTTCATGGGTACATTTAAGTAAAAAAAAACAATATTCATACTTCCTTATATTATATAATTATGCGAGGGGTAGGTTAAAATATGCTTAGAATGAAAAAATTACAATCTGCATAGAAAATTTTAAACTTAAAACATGATCCCTTAAATACATATAATTCGGATCGTCTGTCCATTAACTTTAAAAAACACACTATAAAAAATAGATATTCGGTAGGCAAAACTGCAAACACGGTAAAACCAGTGTAAAGGGAACGAAATTGACACCATTCCATTACAAAAGTTAGTTAAGCACAATTTTTCTTATTTAATGAACATTGTTAACTTCAAACTAAAAAAACCACTTAAAATGAAAAACCTTTTGAAATTGAACATCAATAAAACCAAAATGTGACTGGAGTAGCTAAAAAAAAGGTAAAGTAGTATATGCAAATATAAAGATACAGGCATGTCACAAATTCCGATCGGAATGGTTTTAATTCCGTATGTTCAATTCCGATCGTTTTAGTTTCAGCATCTTCAGATTCTGATCGATTTTGCTTAATGTGTTTTTTTTATAACAACTCTGGTTAAACGATTGGATATGGCAACTTTACATAAAAACCATATGATTTTTGTGTTAAGTCTGGGATCCAGGGATGTTAGATGTGACGATTTTACGTCATTTTGACGATTTTTTTCGATGAATTTACCAAAATGACGATTGACGATTTTTGATGTAGAGTCACTAATGTTTTGACGATTTAATCCCGTCAATAAATTTCCGTTAAACTTTAATCTGGCATCAATTTTATAACACTTTAATCTGGCATGCAGGTTTGATAGATGTGACGATTTTTCGTCATTTTAACGATTTTTTTGAGAAAATACAATAATATGACGATTGACGATTTTTTGACTAAAAGAAAGAGTGTTATGACGATTTTCTGGCATCGATAAAACACACAAGAAATATTTACAATTATATTGAAAACAGTCCAAAACTTAAAAATAAATTTTTCGAAATACAAACATTTTTGGAAATTAAACAAAAAAATTACTCCCCCATCACAAACCAGGCGGATTTCATTAGAAGCATTAGTAATTCAAATTCTACAATTATAGAAATGCCATCGGTACTGCAAAAAATATATACAAGAGCCCTGATTTGCGTCAGTCCTTTCTGGCCCGCTTTCAAAAAAATTGGTTAAATCCGCTTTACGTTTTTATGATTTCGATTTGCGTCGCCACATACGAATGCATTTTTCGATGAAGTCATAATCACATGTGAAGAATTTTTCTATTTGTGTGTAAAAAGGCAAATCCCATTTAATTCTGTTGGGTAAGTTATTCTTAGTAAAATTGCGTGTTAGGAAGTAAGAAGTTACTTTTTAATAAGAAGTTGTGTAGAAAAATGAGTGCAATGAGAAAACAATGTATTATTTTGGAACTAATATTGGACGTGATAAAACGTTTCAAGTCGCTTGATATAGACAGAATCCTTGGTGTTTAGCACCTTTAACAATAAAAACAATTTGCAATAGAGATAGCGCTAAAAGTTAATCATTTAAAAATAGCTCGAGTTAAAAGCAAATGAGATTTTATTTATTATTTAATATTTTTCTGAATATGTATAAATCAAATAAAAAATAGTTTTGTTATGCATTTATGCAAATATATTTGTTCTTATGTTTTCTTTTTAAATGATAAATAGATTCAGCTCACTTCCTGAAATAAATATAATAAAACTTAACCATATCACTTTCGTCTTCATAAATAGAATTTCTTGCTAAAAATTTATATTATCGAACCAATCCATGCAATAAATTGTCTTTAATTTGTAAAATTTATATATTTGACGTTTTGTTGACGATTTTGTTAAATTTTGTTAAAACTTTTGACGATTTTTGAGGAAAAAAGTCTAACAACCCTGCTGGGATCACACTTTTGAAAGTTTTCTCTCAGAAAGTCTGAGTTTATGGGTGAGAGAGGAGAGAAAAAAGCATATTCTTTTCCCCTCTCACCAATAAACTCAAACTTTCTGAAAGAAAACTTTCATAATGTGAACCCAGATTAAGTATGGCAATGTTTAGAAAAAAGTGGTTTGTATGGAAAAAAGTGGCAACGCAACGGTAAAGAATTTATTATGTTTTTAATAAAATCAATATAATGTAAAATAAATAAACCAAAAGTATGCTATTTCTTCAATCTATATCATAAAAAACATTTATTTATCCATAAAAATAGTTTTAAGAAGTTTTTTCGGTTATAAAATACTGAAACAATCAATTCCACTTAGAAAGCCAAAAGTAGTTTCATTTCGAAAAATTAAAACCACTTTCGATCGGAATGGAATTCTATGACAGGCCTGTACATTCAAATCCTTGTGAAACTGTTGGTTATGTATACCACACAGCACCTGTTATCATTTTTAAAATCTTATTTTGGCATATTTGCTACTTTTCTAATGCTACTTTATAATTCTGTACCGTAGCACCAAATAGGCTTTAAAATCGAGTTGTTTATCAAAAGGTTGCACTCAGGAACAAGTTTTGAGATCCTGCCTATTAACCAAGTGAGTTGCAGCATTACCAATTTTATCTGTGTCAAATTGACTTCTATGTGGGGTTTCAATGTAAGCCGGTGATCAATGTGAATACCGAGGAATTTTACTTAAGAATGATGGGGTATATATTGGCTGTTAATTCGAACTCGGTGACAGATTTCCTTTCTGAGAGCAAAAGCATAGATGCCGTTGTAAGGGATTTATGCACACTTAAAATTTCCGTATCCGCATATGTCGATGTAAACGTGTTTTAACTTTAAGACATATCAGATGTGTAGAGAAGGGGACCCAATATACTACCCTGCAGCATGCCAATTTCTATATCCTGTGAAGAGTTTACAAAGTTATTCTCTTTAATAAAAAATTTTACATTAAATATGTAGTTTTGCAAAAGTTCCTGTGTGCTCGGAAGTTGGAAAAACGTCAATAATCAATGTTCATGTATGGACCGATTATGGAATAAAATTTGGTAACAAAAAGTTTGGATATCATTAAATCCAAACATTTAAATACCAATAATTAAAACCTTCTTGTCTATTTTTATCAAATTATCTTCAGAAAAGCGACCTGCAAAAGGTTTACATGGACAGCCAGACAGATGGACATCGTTGGATCAAATCAAAAAGTGAGTCTGAGTATCAATTGAATCTACAAAAGAAAAATGGGAGAAGGGAGAAAACTCCCGGGGAATTTTTATTCATAATTGGGCTGCATGTCTTATAGATCTATGACTGACCAAATTTTATTATAATAAAACACACGTACTAAAATAAAAACATTTACTAAGGTTTTTTTTTCGCGAGAAGCTTAATATGGGGCCAATGGTAAGTTATGGACCGATCTGCACGAAAATGAGAGTGTAATTTTAGGTAATATAAAACTGTGACTGACCAAAATTTATTACAAGAGCATTATTCGTTACGGCTTAAAGCGTACTTAAGGTTTATTAGTATGATTTTTAATTATATACTTAGAAAGAATAAGTGAAAAATCTTATATCAATAAGTGCATTCCACAGCTAGTTAAGCTAGCTTTTGTAAGAAATAATAAATGTTTTAGGGTGGTTGTTCCACATTTTAATTCTTAACTGTTTTCCTACTGAACCAATTTTCTGGATTTCAATCTCAAACTGCTTAAGGCGACTAGAAACAATGTGATACCAATATTTATCTTTTCTTTGGAGTCGTTTGAAAGTGAGCGTGATTTCAATAGACGGATATACAGACGGAGATGGCTAAATCGACTTAGACTTACTCAATGACCTAGAAAAAATATATATTTTTTGGGACCCTAGTAGAATATTAAATCAGTTTCACACGGAATGCCAAACTTATTAATAGAAATGGAAAATGTCAGAAACAACTAAATCTGTAACGAGATTAAAGCACTAGCTGCGGACAGAACTCAATGCAACAGATTTATTATGGTCCTATGATCCTTAAAGGACCAACGGAAACATCACTGTACTTTTATAATTTTCGTTCTTCACTTGTTTTGTTATGATATGGTACTTTTTCACAAATTATAAAATTTTACCAAAGTTCGTTTTTATTTTTGTTAACGATTGTTCACAATAACATTGTCCACACATAAATAGTTAACTGATACCAGTCGTTCGAAATTTTAGAACGTCTTTTTTGCTCTGTTAAAGAACAGGCACAACTATATTGCATAAACATAAATATAAAATGACGTCGAGCGAGTTTATTTTCGAAGTAAAAGCTGTTTTGGCAGTTTGTTTTTGTCTCATTTAAAAGTTTAAAAATTAAAATAAAAAAAAGTTCGTAGTCAAAATGACGAACGATGACGTTAGCGTCCAAAAAATAAAGATGCCGTTCCAGAGTTAAGCTTTCAAGACGTTGTCGACAATTCTGGGTTTAAATAGCGTCCTTTTGCAAATTTTTTTTCTTTTGCAATAATTTATCCGTTAGAGTTATTTAAAAAATTCTTCTCAAAATTAAATATGTGGGAAAACGGAGATGCACCATGCTCCACTGGGAGTACAGGATAACAGAAGAAGAAGAAAAAGAATCACATTTCAATCAAATCAAATCCTATTTATTTTTATGCGAACAGATATAAACAATTTGCTCTAAAACTTTTTCTCATTCCATAATATCAAAAACAATCCTCGTATGGAAATCTACTTTTAATACTCTATGACACCATAGCAGTTGTCGTTGTTATTGTTGTTGTAGCTGTTGTTCTTGCTGTTTCGGTTGTAACACCATTGTCATCGACGACATCATAACTGATAGTTATCGCCACCTCAAAAAATAGAGAGAAAAAAAAACAAAAAGCCAAAGATAACTTTAAAGCCAAAAGCATAAAGCAATATAAATAAACAATCTTACATACAACATATTTACGAGAGGGTTTGTGAACATTTTGAAACCTGAAACACACATTCGTTTTAACATACACATCATAAACTATAAAGAATTTTATTGCAAAAAAATATAAAAAAAAACAACGACGACAACAAAAAACATTTATTAAAAACATGTTTATGTTTAAACAATAGTTTACAATTTTTTTTTTAACATATTTTTCGATAGAATTTTGTTTTAAAATCTTGTTACTTTTTTTAAGTAAAATCGTGTATCTGTATTTGAAAATCTTTCGTAAGCTTAACGAAAATCCTTATCATATTTTGAACATCATTAGAAAAGAAAACAAAGGCAACATACCATAGAAAAGAGACAAGCAGAAAAAAAAATACGAGCCATGATTAAATTCTATATCTACAACATGACAGTTGTCAACTTCTCTTGCTCTTCCGGACTGTCTGTCTGTCTGTCTGACTCTTTAGTGTGAAATTACATCGTTTCCAACAGTTTAAACACCAGCAGCTTAATCACCTGCACTGAACCGTTACTAAGATTTATTATTTTAAAATACCAAAGACTCTAATAAGAAATAATAATCATTTATTAAGCCAAAATTTTGTTTGTTTTTTAAATAAAATTTTTTTTGTCATATGAATTCATTACTCACGACGAATACGAGCCGTGCAACCAGAATATTTGTTGCTCATTATCATCTTTTCATTGGTTTGCCACTCCTTTTTTTAATCGTCAAAACACCGCCTAATTGTGGCAGTTGCATGCTTATGAAAGAGAGTGTGTGTGTGTGGTCTTAATAAGACTTTTAGTTCTTATTTATTTTGCTTGATGTTTTTTATTATTTAACTGACAAGATGCTGTTTTTCTTACTCGTAAAATGGGCACACAGTGTTCTTACATTCAATCAAAATCAAATTGTTTGGGTAAAAATAATACAAAATGCTGATACTTTTTTTTGCAGAGTTAATTAGTATTCATGTGACTTTGCTTTTGAATAAAAATTATGTTAGATGAATTAAAATAGGTTGCTTACCGTTTGATATTTGATTTAAGTGACGATTGGGTAATATTCCTACCAGAATTGTTTTGTACTTGTTGTTATTATCCAGTGTTGCCAACTCTTCAGGACAGTAAAGTGCTTTGCTTTATTCATTGAATTTACTTTTGCAAACTGAAGAAACTTTTGTTTAAATGCAATTATTTTGCAGTAGTTCAATACCAATAATAAAGATTGTAAAATTATTTTTAAGATTATTTTTGAAAAGTCAATAGAAGCAATAAAGAAACCCTACGGTTCGTAAAGACTTCTGAAATACAAAAGGATCGGCTTGGATTGATTCATTTGGAAGCGGGTTGAAGGCACTTAATTTTTTAAACTCGAAGACCATGATGATGATTGTTTGTCCTCTGCTAGGGATCGAACCTTGGGTGCTTGACTTTAACCAACACACCAATCCGCCACCATTCGCTATATTACAAATCAAAAATTGAACAAACAAACAAAAGTGCAGGAACAAATCCCAACTGGGGCTTGACTTCTTAAAAACTATGTATTAAAATTAATGTTTGTGTGTGGAAATTATTTGCTTAAAGTTTATTTCTGACTTCTTTAGATTCTATGAGTCACATTTGTATTTTGCACTTTTGTTTCTAGGGAGTAAGATTCTTAAGATATTAAAAAAATCTGAAGGGGCCATATTTAACACACTCGACTGAAGCAACTAAAGCAACAGAAATATAGCATCACACTCTTTTTTAGATCACACCATCAGTTTATTTTTCATTACAAAAAACAAAAGCAATTATTTGTGCTCAATGCGAAAACAAGATTTACTTTCTTGACAACAATTTCCGAACAAATCAGCCGATTTTGACTAATAAAATTTTATTTTAACGTTTGGCGATGCTGCGAAAAAAGCGGTGCATGTCACTTGACGCAAAGAACGCAAGTGACCCCTTTAAGTATATATCTTGGGTCCTGGAGTAATTCTAAGTCGATTTAGCCATGTCCATCTGTCTACCTTCATTACATATCAATATATTTTTTTGTATCGAAAGTTTTAAGAAACGAAGGCTATGAATTCTACAAGTTAATTGTCCTCAATCGAATAAAACAAATTTTGAATAATTTGGATCACATTTAGGGTAAAAAAGCCTCTCACAAGAAAAAGTTTGATAAGTGCACCTCAAGGTCTGGTTGTCCCGCAGGATACGTTTTTTAATCATTGCTTTTGCACTGATAAAGTTTACTTTGCTAATTCTGTTAAAGTAAGAGAGAGGTATTTTTGCTGTTGGTTTGTTGTTGTTTTCAAAAACCCTTTTTTTGCTTTGTCGCCGTATTTGCGGTTGTACCAGCATACTCCGTTTATATCGGCGTCTATGAAGCGGGATCTGTTTCGTGGACGTCTACTTTGACAAGTAATCTGATCTGTTGATTGTGCTGAAGATACGTTTTGTGGCGCAGAAACTGCATTGACGTATTTTAATTAGCTTAGCGGTATAGCTAATTTGTCAAGCATATCACTACTTATTGAAGTTACGGATACAGCGTAATGTCCTAAGAGCCGTATCTTAATGTATCGTGCATGCTATGTACAGGTGGATTTAGCTCAATATCACTGATTTGTGACAAGACAGTGCTTTCGATGGCTGCTACAGCTGTATAGTATCTCATTTTGTCTGTTGCTATACCAGCGGCAGCAAACTGAGATTCTATTTGTGCGATCCATAGAGCTGGTTTGGCATACCAGAATGGAGGAATCAGTATCGATACTCTTGCGATTTGTGCAGCTTCGTTATTGGTAATATGTTCTTTTCTGTTTGTGTCGCTGGTAGCCTCTGCGGCAGCACACACTATTTCGTCAACACCGACCTTAATAATTAATGTTTTTTATATTTCTTTGTCAAATCACCATTTATGGAGTATGCTGTTCAGTGGTTTTAATAAAACAAAAATTGGGCATGGTTTAATTCAAGGTTGCATCTTTAGATCATATAAAATCCAAACTCGCAAGCTTAGCTTGTGAAAGCGGTCCTTAACCGTCAAGTTCAGCTTATTATCGTCCGTTGTGTGCTATTTGTAAGACCACACAAATTTCGATATTTTACAATTATATTAATATAATTCCATTATAATACTGATTTATTTTAAACTAATACAAAAGAAAGTACAAAATTTTGTTTAGTTTAAATTTTTGGCTGGCTTTTTCAATCGTTATCTGGCCAAACCACGTGGTGCACTTAGTGGCACTAAGGTTATAGAACATCGAAGGGTTAATATCGGGTTGTATTTTTTCGCCAAAAGTCCCAATCCTGAAATATTCTTACTTTCGGTGGAGGGTATTAACGATTTTCCATTAAAAAAAGGTACAGGTCAAGTACATCGCTTGCTCACCTCGTCTTATCCTAAACATTTTCCATCGTTTTCAAAGTGCATCAGATGGTTTCTGCCTTTAGGTCAAAAAAGTTTATAGATGATGACTGAACGATTTTAGTACATTAAACCTATTGTCAAATTAAGAAGAGCTGCAATAGCATATGAAGACACTTAAAAACGTTTGCCACCAACAGGACTAACGCAAAAGTAAGCAAAATCGGTACAACACGAGTTGAAGCCGAGTTAAATGCTGCTTGATTTTCATAAAGAAGACAATTTCGCATCGAGTTATTACTGGTGATAAAAAAATGGATCTATTACGATAACAAGAATCTCAGGAAATGTATGTTAAGACCAGAAAACCTGTCGACTCTGTATTCCATTAGGAACTGCTAATGTCAGGCGAGATATTCATATGGGAGAATAAAATTCATACACTCATAAAATTATTACAGTAACTGATTGTTGGTTATTAAATTTGTTTTTCGTACTGTTGAAACTTAATAAAAACATAGTTATTTTACGAAAAACTTTAACTTTTAACATTTGTGTTTGTTGTTCAAAAAACAAACAACCAAAGAATAATGATTTGCCGTAGTTTTTTGGGGGTTAAAATGTATTTTTTAAAAGTAACAACTATTAAGTGTTACAGAATATGCTGATTAATAAATAATAAATTTAAAAATTAATGTAAATAAATTTTTAGTTGCTTAAAATTAATTTTCTTTTGAATTTAGCTACATAATATTTTGAGTGTACTTTTAAAGAAAACATTGGCTAATTAACGATCGGAATATGTGACCAGAAATAAGCCGTAATACGTTATAATGACAATTCTTGGTCAAATGTTTCAAAACAGGTAAAATGCAATTGAAAATCTTTGAAAACATGAAATTGTAATGTTGCACAACAAACGATTTTAAACCAGTGTTTTTAAGTCATACATTCGGCAAATGGCCTTGCATGTAGAGCTGTGGAGTCGTCCAAAAAGAGTTCTAACTCCGACTGCAAACGCTGAAATTTTTTAAGTGCGACTCCGACTCCTACTATAATCTTGATGCTAAATGTATATGAGACTCAGTGATGTTAACTTTTATTTTTTCATTACCGTCCGGCCTTCTCAAAATTAGAGTTTTTGAGAAGAAATTACCGTACGCAAACATTAATGTGCTGTTTCCAAATTACAGGCGATTGATTATGTTGTAAAATTTATATGAAAAGCAATCAGTCCATCGCCTGACATTTGGAAATAGCACATAAGAGCAGTATTCATAAACCATTTATTTAAATTTTTAATGTGTTTTAAGAAGATAATTTTTATTTTGGAAATTTTTTTTAAATTTTTTATTCCGAAAAATTTTGGAGTCGGAGTCCGACTCGGGCACAAAAACCTCAACGACGACTCTTCAACTCCGACTCCGACTCTACAGCCCTGCTTGCATGTGAGCTTCATATTAAAAACTTTGCAAAATGTGGAAATTTTGAGCCAATGTACTGGAAAACGGCTACAGAAACTCTATTGAAATAATTGCCCCTCTAGTTTTATCAGCTTCTTCAAAATGTAAACTTTTTCACATTTTTAAAAATTTTGAAATCACTGTCTCACCGATAATAAAATAAAGTGAAATAATTGTATTTTGTTCGTTTTCTTATCAGTACATTAATATCGCAAACTGAAAAATAAAAAAAAAAACAAAATAAGTGCATACGCTTGTCGATTTGCTAGTAAAGTTCTCACAACTTGTCAAACAATAGGACACACCTTAAAACGTTACCATTGAACGAATTCTCACTCACACACTGTATGAATATAATATTAAAAATTATTAATAATATTTTACATGACATGTGAAGGCCGTACAAAAAGGGGAAACCCTAGAAAATATAACAAATTGTTAACAAAGAGACACGAGAATATTTAAAAAAAAGTCAACTCAATCAAGATTAAGGTGCAAAAATTCAACTGATCTAAATGCTAAAATAAACAAAAAATTGTAACATTGACAAATGATGGATGTTAATGCGTTGGTTGACGCAAGCCTGTGAAAGTGGCTCTATGGTGGAGTTCAGCTGACTTCATCCAAAGTGATGGTTTAAGAAAATTAAAAACTAAAATCGATTAAAATTTTTAGATTAAGCCAAACCCTGAAATAATTGTGTTTTATTTTGTGCAAGCCTTTTAAATGGAAAAAGTGATTGGTTACAAAAAAAAAGACCGCCACATGAACTTATTTCCAATGCAAAGGTCAAATAACGGTTTCCTTAACAGAGACCCAGCTGAACAGAAAAGAAGTTTATGTATGGAGATATAGAAAGAAACACCTACGCTTTTGATTGTTTGGTTTCTTTTTATTGAAAATTACATTAAATTGTTGAAATGTTGTTAGAAACAAAACAACTAAACAAGCAAACGAACTTATGAAAAAAGTACAACTCTTACAAAATAAACATTTCTTGGTCTCATTGTCTTTTGAAATGTATGTCTATATGTCCGTCCGTCCTTCATACGTTTATATTTACTTTCAACAGTAAGATTGCCTAAAATTGTTTGTTTGTTTGCTGAAAGTAGTAAGTAACATTACAATGTCTTAATTAGATTGCCATGTATGTAGATATGTGTGTGTTTGTTAACTTTCTCATACGTCTGTTACTCTATGACCATCCGTCCGTCCGTCTGCCGGTTTGTCTGTACTTCTATATGTCTTTATCTGTGCAATTGTTTACTGTAACCATTTTGGTCATACTTGAGAGTATATGGTGGCTCTTTTGTGTGCTAAAATTGGTATGGAAGTAACTCCAATTTTCATTTCTTTTCTATAAAGATATCAAAAGTTTCACATAGCGGTTCCCTCGGCTTTCATTCTTTCAAATTTAGCGAAAAAAATTGCATATAAAAATAAAACACTCTACAAAGATCACAAACAAAACATTCGTTGTCCGCCTTTGGCCAAAGACACTGAAGACAAAACAAAATTGTCAGTACTTAATCTTTTACTGGATGATTGTCCACCACAATTGGATGTGTACATAAACAATCATGATCGTAAATAAACATGCATGGCGCATGCTTTCTAGCGTACGTAACAAAAAAAACATCGAACAAAGAAGGAACAATACAAACGCATACGAAAAAATGTTTGAAAAACAATTGTCTACAAATTCTACTTCTACAATTCTATTCTATTAAATTGGTGTTGCGTTTGTTTTTTTTATTTAAGTAGGTAGTAGAATTGAAAAATATTGAAATTTTTCAATCTCCTATTTATCTTTTAGAATCATGAAATCTTTGAAATCTGTGAAACAATGCAAGAACTTTTAACAGATTTACATTAAAATTTAACATATGTAGTTAATCGATTAGACCGGAATAAATCGTCAAATTTATGTAAACAAAATTGATATTTCATTTCTTTACTGTAAAAAAGTCCAGTTAAAATCAATGAACTTTTCCTACCATACGCCAAAAAAAAGTTCGTTAGTCTGGGTTCACACTATGAAAGTTTTCTTTCAGAAAGTCTAAGTTTATGGGTGAGAGAGGAGAAAAGAAAAGCATGTTCTCTTCCCCTCTCACCAATAAACTCAGACTTTCTGAAAGACAACTTTAATAGTGTGATCCCAGACTTACGTTATCTTAATATTTACAAACACAAAAAGAAGTTTTTGAGTTTTTGTTTAAAAAAAATACGTTAGTGACAGTTTTTTCGAACTCTGGTTTTAGTTTAAAGGGCATAAAAGTCCCCACCCTACTCATTAGCTTAAAAATAACTTGCCTCTAATACAGGCTGTAAATGCGCTTAACAATGCATCCATTTTTAAGTTATACTTTTGTATGAAGAAGAAGCAACGAAGAAGCATACGACGGGAATTTTTTATGTACATACATATACAGTTTGAAAATCGCTGCCTTATTTGCATAAAGTCCACAATCTTTTAAAAAAATAATTTTATGGGAAGCGTTTTTTTTATTTAATTTCAAATTCACTTACTTGAACTAAAAAAAACATTTCCTAAATAAGAACTACACAAGCAATAAATTTTAATTCAACTAAGTTTTTCTGCTTATTTTTATTATATCAATTACTGCTGTTTCACAAATATTCATTGTATTCCTTAAATAAGATATTTTCAATCCAGGGCAATAGTTCTGAAACTCGAGCATAAACACCAGGCTTATTGGGTTGTGCACAGCCGACACCCCATGACACAATACCGATGAGTTTCTTATTGGCCACTAAAGGACCACCGGAATCCATTTGGCAAGCATCTACCCCACCGTTTTTGAAACCAGCGCATATCATACGTTTGGTAATAAGGCCTCCCATTTGACGATTGCAAGTTGCTTGTTTAACTATTGGAACTTTAGCCACCATTAAGTGCTCAGCTTCTTTGGGATTTTTCAGATCAGTAAAACCCCATCCCAAGACAGTAGCAAAATTGCCATCGCTTATTCCATCCTTTCGTCCAGCCAGTTTTATAGGTTGTACAGTAGGACCAAATTTAAACGTACCCACAATTCTCACCAAACCAATATCATAATCCTGTGTGTGACTGCTCCATTTTTCGTGATAATAAATGGCCTCAACGTCGTACAATTCACCCTCATTAACCTCGCGAGATTTGTCGCCCACATGTACTTTAACATTGGACGGCGCTGTATAGACATATAGACAATGGGCTGCTGTAACTATGGTACGTTCATTTATTATAGAACCGCCACAACTGTGAAAACGACCGAATTTAGTGTCCGCTAGCAAAGAAACGACGAAGGGATAAACATCTTCAGCAGGTCGACCGCCAATTATTCTAGGTTGCACTTCATTATTTTTGTTTTTGAGTTTTGCACCGAAAGCGGATGCCACTAAAAAACTTGCGATAATTAGACAAACGTTCTTCAACAACGACGCGTACATAGTGACTTATCGACTGGTGAATGTCAAGCTCAAATTGTATTTTAACCTCAAACTTTTTAGAGTTAATTTGCCAATAACGTACTGTTAAAAACGTGTCACAACGATAAGAATTCATTGCTGTAAACAATGATTTATTAACATATAATTGTTTTTAGATGAGTCAAGATATTATCACAACAACAAAAATGGCTTTTCATTTTAATTTTTTCCCTAATTGTTTCGTCATTTTTTAAATGATAAAAAACAAAGAAACCTCACACTTTTGTGTTTTTTTTATCAGAAGGGGCCGGAGCTTAATGCATTTATTAATTGAAAATCTTTGTAGATGGGAAAAGGGTAAAAATCAATTGTGGAAAGTGTCATCGACAAATGTGAAAATTATTTACATGAGCACCTGCTATCTGGCCTTATCAAATGGTATATCTTACCACTAGATGACAAAAACTGCGTGTTTCAACCACCCCCGTGTGTGGATTAATAAAATGTTTACACTTGCCCCATATTAAGAAGCTGGAGCAAAAGGCAGCCGAATCTGTTCGATTAGCAACAGCACCTAGGGCTGGTTTGTCCTCGCGCCTAGTACCCTCCACAATTGTGCAGCTCTCCTGACGAATTATGACACCCGTGCCTACGTTGTTCAGTTAAACCTCTAACAACTAAGCTCAACCTTTGGAAGGTACTAATTAGAAAAAAGGTAAAGCTTCCGCAAAGATTATAATCCTGATTGACAGGAAGCATTTCTTGTAAAAAGCATAATAACGGAAGTCTTAACCAACAGTCAGTACGGTGGCAACCTTCTTTCCCCTGCGGCACCAGATGGTGAGGATCTTTGTTGAGCTTTTGAACCTTTGTCGAGTTCTCGGCATAAGCAGCACCTGATTACGCCGTAGATTTTTAATGCCCGATAAAAGATATCGACACAACCTAAATGTTATGCTCCTCTAGGCCATCCACCAAATCTCTCTTAAAAAGTTAAAACTCTATGACAGTGCAACATAATAACTTTGAATTTAAAGTTCGCATTTGCATATAATACCAGCCACTACTTATCAGTAAATGAAGAAAGTTGTTAGGTTCGCTACATTTGGTTTAATTTTCCATTGATTTGATTGAAGGTGTTGCAGCATATTTGCTATTTTTTTGCTTTGAAATATTTTTAACATTCATTCACATGCATAAAAGTAAACAATTCTAGATCCATCTAATATAAAATAAAACATGTATTCAAAATATGGTATCGTTTCAATCTTTGTATCTCGTTTTTATCGTCTAGTAGGGCAAAACACAATGGGTTAGCATGATCACATATTCTGTTCAGATATATTTCACTATAAGGCCTTGTAACATCTGTTATCATTGGTATCTTGAGGTCGTTATGTATAGCTTCGTTTGCCATGAACCATTGTGCATGGTTGATGAGTCTGAGAGTTTTGGATTGCTATCGTTGTATTGTTTTGGCGTTTGAGTTGCACGCTGCTTCCCAAAGTTGGATTTCTGGTTTTAATATTGCCTAATCAAGTTTTAACTTGTTTGTCATGTTAAGTTGTGTTTTTTTTTATTTTTAAATGATGTTGTTTTGCTATAATGCATGCCAAGGTATTTAAAAGAGTCGCTTTTGAGTATTTTGAGTCAGCCCTCCTTAATGCAAATCTAACGGGTACCGATGTTTATGCATTTACTTTTTTAACCAAGTTTTAAGCTGATAGGGTTAATTATGAACCATGTTCGAGGATATACTAGTAGTATCGTCAGCATATCGCGCTCGCTCAACAGTAGTTTATTAACTCGAAATTTTTGGAAAAAATTTAGTAAATTAAGTCTACTTTTTGCCAATGAAATGGTTAGTTTAAACAATCTTTTTCATATGCATAATGCAGTGTTCGAAAATAACTAATAAATATCGATCCTTAGTGTTCGGTTCGGTAGATTTGTGGAAAACACAATCGCTAATAGTGTTTGTGTAGAAATCATTAAAAAAATTACGTTTTCTAGTTAGTCATCTTTCGAACACAAAAATAATACTCAGCAAAAGATGAGAACATTTAATTCTGTTCGGTTTTTATTTAAAATCCACAAACTGCATTGTGTTCGTTTCGGCTCATTAATGTTCGACCCAAAAAACGAAAAATTTTTACAAAAACAAAATACGCATACGAAAAAAACAAAGAGCCAGCTAAATGATTTTACACAAACAAAACTTATACACAATACACACACAAACTGTTTGTGGTGCGGTCGTTGCTAAAAATGTTTGTTTGTTTATTTCTTTATCAATGTAAAAAAAGAAACATTATAGAACATTAAAACATAATGTTTGTCTACAGTATCACTACAATTGTTCTGTTTTTTAACGAATAACAGAACACTATACACTATGTTCGACTCTTTCTTGAAAATAGTTACGAACGGTATTAAGGGTTTTATTCGTCTACACAATCACTAAAAAATAGATATCGTTTTTAGGTGTGTGAGCCGAACGCTAAATAATGTACTGTTTATTTTCAAACACTGGCTTAATGCCTTTTATGCAAAATTAAAAATTATTTTGTTTCTACTGAAAATTTTTTAATTTTTAATTAAAACAGTATTGTTGATCAAGTGCAATATGTTGATATACATACTAAAGACCTGCACTAGTGTATCAGTAAGTATTGTTGAAACAGATACACCAGATATTTATCTGTTACTACTGATATAAATGAGAGAATGAGTGTAACTGATATTGTATGGTTTTGCTTTTGTCCACTCACCATACCTTAAAAACAGAAACAGTTGCTTATGGTTTTGGATTGAGTATGTCATAACATTTTTTTCTTGCTTACAAATATCTGTTGTCACCATAAGTATTTCTACAATATCTGTGGTAATCTGTTGAATATTAAGGCCCTAATTTTGTAAAACACAACGCAACTACAAAGAATTACATTGAAAGCAAAAACAAATTCATAAATATTTTGTAATTTTGTTGTTGCCTCTAACAGAAATTCACATTATTTTTTTATGATTTCATACGCCTCATTGCTTGTGGCGTTAATAAATTTCTGTACAAAGCAACAACAAAATTACGAAATATTTGTGAATTTGTTTTTTACTTTGGCTTGCGTTGTGTTTTACAAAATTAGGGCCTAAATTATTGTTGGCGAGTTGATGAAAATAAGAGAGTTTATAAAAATTTTTATACGATCTCAATCAGGGGTGCCAGAGGTTTTGGTAAGAAATCGGCATATTTCGGCAAATTAAGAAAGCAAAGCAATTACCTAATGCTTTAAAAAAATTAATAAAAATAAACTTTGAATAAATAAATTTATTAATAAATTTTAGGTTAGTAAAAAAAAATATATGAATATTATGTTCTAAGGGTAAATTGCGTGGACCGTAAATAAGAGTTATTCATCAAATGTTAGCTTAAAATCTCACTATATTACAGTCAACGGAGACCTATACTGTCATATACCCATAGGTTCGTACTTAAGTTATATTTAAGAACCTATGGTGATCTAGAAAAAACGATCTCAACTCTACAGTTAAAAATAATTTTTCAACGAAAAAATAAAAGTTCGGATGAGCTC
Source organism: Pollenia labialis (assembly GCA_949318255.1). NCBI lineage: Eukaryota > Metazoa > Arthropoda > Insecta > Diptera > Polleniidae > Pollenia > Pollenia labialis. The sequence continues at coordinate 129,890,938 of OX439142.1, read as the reverse complement.
TTAAAAATACAGTTTTATATTCGGCCTTAAATAAAACTAACTTCGCCGTCAACAAATAAAACTCTTTTAAGGATTTTTATTTTTACGTCTTAAATAAAACTTATTGTTTTTCTTCTTTTTTTAATGACGATTAGCTTATTTGCAGTGCCAGCTGATTAGGTTACCCTGCTTTACAAATTGTAGTGATCTCACCAGCGACAAGCTTGGATGCCAAAGTACAAAGAATTAGTTTAATTAAATGACGGTTAAAATCAAACTCCTGAAATGAGTTTATTTTTTGACGGCTGAATAAAATTCACGTTTTTAGAGTTTTATTCGATCTTTTATTCCTCAAATGAGTTTTAATTTATGTCGTCTTTTAACGAGTTAAATTTGACCTTTTATTTTTACGTTGAAAAATAACTGTTTTATATGGACTTTTTTTGTTTTTAATTCAAAAAATAACTCTGGAACTTAAAATAATTACTATTATAATTTTTGGTAAAGTTTGCGAGAAGAATTCCTTTATTTTCAATTGGGAATCTTTAACCATTATCGTTATATATATTTTATTTTGGTTGTGATAACCAATTAAAGAAACATTTTTTTTTGTTATTGATAACCTAAGTAATTTTTTGGTTACAAATATCTATTGGAAAAAAATTTTTATATCCATTTTAAACAAACAAATAAGAAAGTATAGTTCGTCAATCCCGACCCAATGGTTATCCACACCACATCATGGACCTAGGAAAACAAATTATATTATAAAATTAAGATACAGGGCAATGTTTTCACCATTTGCCATATTCTTGATTCTTAGGACAATTAGAACCTATGTACTGAATTTCAGCAATTTATCTCCAAAATTGCGTCTTGAACTTTGCGAACAAAGTTTAAATGGACAGCCAGCGGGACGGGTGGATATCTGAAGATCGATTCTCCTTGTGCTTTAAGCCCCTCATATGTAGTTGTATATTTTTCAAAATAAACATACATAAATAAATGTAACCATTTTTCCTTAAATATAAGTGCTGAATTAATAACAGTTGTCACTTTGTGTAACTAGTTATCCAAAATTAATTAATTATAGGTATAAAACAAACCAAAAATTACCGTGTTTATCAAAAAATAGGCACTTTGATAATTAAGAGGCAAAAAATCGTCAAAATGCCGATTATTAGGTAAATATGGCAGGTCTGATTATAATATAAAAATAAAACAAATTAAAATAAACCAAACAAGCACATTTTTACTACCAGTTTTGTTCTTGTAAAGTTTTTTTGTTGCCTTTTTTTGCGCTCAAAACACATCACGCAAAAATTTTTGAAAATAAATATCAGATCATACTTATGTATTTTGTTTTTGTAAAAAATTATTGTCTTACCAGCCAAAAGGGTCGGCTCTTTTTCGTTGAAAAATAATTGAAAATAACGGCATCGCACCTACAATAAGTATTTTATTGTATTCCATCAGTATCCACTTGTATCTGCTTTTGCAAAACAGATATAAGCATGCAGATATGATACTCTCTTTCGCTTTTTTATCAACTTGTACAAACAGATATATCTGTGCAGGTGTTTAATACATACCTTGCCAGAAACAGGCATTTCATATGTGAAAATTGTTTATAATACCGGGCTTAGTACACTCCAATGGGGTAGTCCTGCAGTAATTTCCAAGATAGGTCAGCTTTAACTATGACACGTTCAATTTTGTAGAAACACGTTTAGGATGAGATAAACTGGTGCCGGGAGTAATGACTTTATTCTTGATAATAATCCATTATGCCAAGCCTTGTCAGAAGCCTGTTCTATATTAAACATCTGCATGAAACTTAATAATGATGTTCATGAAACCTTCATTATAATTTTGTGTTCGCTTCATTCGTATTCAGTAAGATGAAACACTATGAAATGAAAGCAATGAACACTCGATATTTAAAAGACGAATAAGAAAAAATTAGTTTATTTGCTTATACAAGAGAATATGAACATTAACAACCATGAAACAGAACAACCATTGAACAAATCTCGAATAAGTTCATGGAAAAACTGTATGATTTAAATGTCAGTGTTGCCAGTTGCAGAAAAATAAAAACATAGGAAAGTTAAAAAAAAAATAGAAATAACCATGAGGGGTAAATGCAACAAGTTAAAGAGATACATTATTATGGAAATAAAAACTCAAATTTATGTTTGTTTTCAATGTAAATTTTCAATAAAATTAAATATATTTAATTTTAATTTCAAAAACATTCACTAACATTAAAAAATTTTCGGCAATATTTTTGTCTTAAACAGAAAAATATTTGCTTACATTCATTTTCAAGTTTTTAATATCTTTCGAAAAAAAAACAACCACGTGGTCAAACTCCTAAGACACTTACAAAACTAACAATTAAATTTCTCATAAACTCATTCCTCCTTTTGTTTTTCATCTTTCACCTAAAAATGTGTGTGTTTTGTATGAGTTCGTTTCATTTCAGGGCCGTGTACAGTACATTACAAGACAATAAAATCTTGCCATGTTTCAAAGATTTGTATTATTCAAAAATGCAAATGACAAACATAAAAAAACATATTTTGCATATTATTTATTGTTTATATTCCAAATATGTATACTATACATATATGTGCATAGGTATATCTACATAGTATGTGTTAAAATTTAAATTACACATGGGCAACGCATGCAAATAATTACTTGAATTTACTGAAGTGGCAACATTGCTATTGAGTATTAATAAAAATAAATGAGAGAGAATGAAAACTATGAAACAAAGCCGGTTTCATTGAACAACCTCTGTGTGTTTACGACATGAAACGAAATGTGTTCATAGCAGCATGAATAAAACAACAGTTTGTTCGGTAATCTCAATTTTATTCGAACACGACTTTTAATGAATAAACATTTCAGTATGTTTATGAATGAAGTTGTTCATGCAGCCCTTTATTCTATATTAATATAAACTGCGTAAGTTATAAAATTTTGCATTAAGGATAACCGATACATTACATACGATCCTATGGGATCGCCAGCATCTCCGATAATTGCAGACACAGTAATGGAAAAACTTTTAGACTCCGTAATGGAAAATTTTTCTCAGAAACCAAAAATATTAACGAAATATGACCAAATTAAATAATTTTAATAATAAGATTAAATTCACGAGAAAAGGTAATATATTAAATACAGATTGGTATCAAAAACCAACAGCGTCGGTTATGATTATTAATTTCTTCTCTAAACATTCAAAGCGAATTATAATAAATACTGCCAAAAATATGATACGGACAGTGTTAAAACTTGGTGATGAGGAATTGCACAAACGTTATAAGAAAAAAATCAAAACATATTATCTGACAACAATTTTCCGATAAAACTAACAAAAAAAACTTATTCAAGACTATGACAAGGACAAGAAAAAGAGGACTAAATCAAGTGAAGAACCTCAAATATATAAATCATTAACATATGTTCCTGTAATGTCCGAAAGATTTGAAAAATCTAAATTGTTTAATAGAGAAAACATTAAAATGGCGCACAAAACTTAACAAAACCTTGGAATAATTTTCAGTAAAACCAAAGACAAAATTCCAAATATGGAAAAAGCAAATGTGGTACATATATCAGATCCCCTGTAATAAAACTGAAACGTGTAAGAAAGTGTATGTTGGAACAAGTGAAAACAAATTGAAAACTAGAATTGCAGGACATACATTCGATCAAAAACACCGCTTAAACAAATTTATTGAAAAAACCGCATTAACTACCCACTGTGTTGAGAATAAGCATTTTCCATATTTTTAGAAAGTATGAGTGTGAAGGCCATGTCAGATAAAACTTTTGCTTCGCGTTGCGTTAGAGATTCGCTTTGGCATCAAAGATAAATATTCATACTTTTACGAAACATGTAACATAAAGTACTTTTAACGCAGAGCGAAGCAAAAAGTTAGGCAACTTTCATCTTTTTGCGCGCTTTGACAGTCTGCTAGTTTAATTTTTTTTATTTATTTATTTTTAACAAACAAATCGTGTGTGTTGTCAAAGTGTTTATTGTGACATACACCTTTTGCGTTACGCTTTCTTGTCAATGTTAGAAACGTCACCCAAAGCGATTAAGTTTTATCTGACATGGCCTTTAGAGAGCGAACAAAATTATAAACGACGTTGCATGCTAGAGATGCTACACATCATTAATATACCAACAACAAAAATTAAATTTAAGATTGATGTGGTGAACTGTTCACAAAGCTACAAGCATTTAATTTACGAGGGGAAGAGTGTAGGCAATATTTAGTTTTTAAGTTCAGTTAAACAACATACGATGAAAAGAAATAAACCGTAATTGTCCGTGGCCAATATAAATTACACTGTGCTTGTTGCAAAGTTAGACAGGCCGCGCACATGGCGTTTTAATATAATTCGGGTACGCTGAATCCAATGGTGCTAGCGCAAATGGAGGAGGTTGCACAATATATATTCGCGTCACTCAAAAACGGATTAGCTTATTGAAATAACTAAAAAAACGAAATTCCGCAGTAAAGTTTCCTTTAAGAAAAGTAATCAAAAGGAATGGAGATAGCGGGTAGGCGTGTTCGAAATAAATGATTGAGATGAAAAATAAAGTGGGGTCAGAAATATATTTGACTCATCTAGGGGCATCCTATGCGCTGCAAGGACCAAATTTAAGAATTTCAACAATACAAATATGCCCGCTTAAAGAAATTCTTAAATTTGGCCCCTGCAGCGTCTAGAATGCCACGAATGAAAAAAAAAGTACATTCAAATTTAGTTTCACCCCATTCTTTGACACCATAGGCTCATATAATTTGTGTGCTTGCATTAAACAAATTGAAAAATAACGGCCTTTCTATATTTTATCACTTGTCCTCGTAAATTTAAGCTACATCAAAATTTGTTTCAAATTTTCATTTAATTTTACAACTTTTGCACTAAAAAGAAGAAAAAAAATTCATGTCAATCAGCCATCACACGAATTGTACATCAACAAATTTTATAGCATGATTGAGGAAGGACTACAATATTGAAAGTAAAAAAAAAACAGCAAATGCACATAACAAAAGAGAAAGAGACGGAGATAAAAAATAAACATTTTTTTCACAAACTTTATGTCGCATGAAAATGTATAAATCAGCAAAATGTAAAGTATGGCAATGTTTCAAGCGTCAAAAAAACCAAATCGTATAACTTAGAAAATATAACAAAAGTACAAAAGAGGATTCGAATGCAGTATATAACATTGTTAAAGGCACTAGTTCGACTATAAATATTTTAGTTTTTATGCAAACGTTTTACTCACTAAAATTTAATTCTAAATTCAACATCTAAAGCTTATAAAACTATTGGATATTTTAATAAAAAAAAACAAGTAAAAGTGCTTTTATAAAGCTGTGCCGAATATTTGATACACTCCACCCAGAGTAATAATAAAATTTCAGGATTGGGTTCAAAATCGTAAAATTATAATCAAATACTTATAAGAAGTTCAGTATTATCATTCGCTGAGGTTTAAGGCGTATTAAAGTCTATTTAAAAAGTAAGTTTTACATGGGGCTTATAGTAAATTAACGAAATTTGGCAGCTTGATTTCTAGTCATATAATACTATTACAGAACAAATTTTACTGCATTACCCCCAGATAGCATTTTGCATCCTAATCGAATCTGTTAGGAATAAGCTCCCAGACCAAAATAACCACATATAAGATAATTTTTCGACGATAAATTCTACTTCCGTTATGAAAAAATGGCACCCTACCAATGAAACACCTCAAAGGATCATTTGTGATACAATTTTCTGATTCCTTTTTGATCATATGACTGAATCATATGTAAATCTATCATCATTAAAAGTGATCTGAAAAGTCCCATTAAGGTGATTTTAACAATAAATTATCAGGCTAGCTGAGCAATTATTAATTACGGTTTAAGGCACACTAAAGTGTTTTCCGAAAGCGGGCGTTATATGGGGCTACAATGTTAACAAAATTTTCCACTAAAGTTTTTTTAACAATAACATCAAATTTTTAATGTTGGATATTCCACATTGGGATTTAACAAAAATCCTACTAAACCGATTTTGCTGGACTTAAATTCCAAAACTGCTTAGGATAACCAGAAAAAATTTGACAAAAATTCTTCTCTTCGGACAGACGAATGGACATGGCTAAATCGATTTAGAATTACCTATGGACCCATAATATACACACAAATATACTTTAAGGGGCCTGAGATGGCCATTAAAAAGTTTCTTACGAAATGACAAACTTAGTATAACCTCATAGCCACTACACAGAAAAAATGGAAAATCAACTTCAATTAACGTTTTTGTTAGAAATTTGTACTATTAATTACTGAATTTAGTACTGAATTTCCGCCAGCAAACAAATTGACCATATCAATTAACACATTTATAAGTTTGAGCTTTTCTTGCTGTTTAGTTTCAATCAATAGGTTTAATTGAAATTCGACCACCAGCAAAAGGGGCTACATAAAACGTAAACACAAATCAAAATATTTTTTCAATCAACACATTTAATTGAAACAGTTAAAAAATTTTTTGAAATTTAAAATATTTTGAAGTTTTCGTGTTTGCAAATATACACACAAACATTATAATTTTTATTTTCAATTAAGGCAAATTAACTGGAACAATTAAAAAAATAGTTTGAAAGAGCATTATTGAATTAATTGAAAATATTTTGGTGAAAATTTTGTCTGTGTAGTGGAGGTGGGTCTTAATAAATTCAGAGAAAAACTAAACAACAAAACATAATTTTTAATAACATACACATGACTACAATTACAACCAATTCAAATCTAACGGGTCGTAAAAAAAACGAAACTAAAAACAAGTCGCAAGTCATGCCTAAAAAAATTGTACTCGGCATTAACCCTAGGAGGTTAAACCAGGTCTGTATAGACCTTTTACATACAAAACTTTAACTTTTTTGTTTTGCGTACTAGAGACGAATCCGCCTATGACTTCCTAAAATCGGCTATGGAAACACAATGAGAACAAAATCAGACGGCGTAGGTGTTTATGTTCGAGTTTCTTAGCCATTACAAATGTAATGGTTCATACTTACGAAGCAGGTCTGCACATACGTGATTTTGATTTGGCCACGTCTTTGATGAGAAAATGTTTGGCATATATTGGAACCAAGCGCAAATATGCATATCGAAGGAGATCTTAGATCCAAAACGAGATGTTTTCAGCACGTAATTACGTTACCACAATGGTAACAATGCGCTATGCTATGCGCTATAATAATTTACTATAATTTACTCACAATTTTGGAAGTCTGCTCATTTATTTCAATACAATTCATATGCAGGTCTGGTCAGACCTTGTTGTACCACTTAGCGATAAAAACATTCTTGAACCTCCTAGGGTTAATCCAAGTGTATGTATCAGTGCTGCTAGCCTAGCGGCTAAAATGACAATTTTTTTTTCTTGTTAAACTATAAATAAACTGATTTATTACCTTTTATTTTAGTAATTTTAAAAAATGTTCAACTTAAAACGTGTTAAATGATTATGAAAGAATGTAGAATTTTCTTCAATTCTTATATGAAAAGTGTTCTTAATTTTTTTTAACCAGGAAAAAGGCAAAATTTGGCTCCTTTTTCTAATATAACGATAGCGTTTTAAACACTTCTGTCAATAAATTTGTTTGAAAATCTAAGTGAAAGTCTCATATTTTCTATTTTATTGCGAAAAAATAACACAATATTGTCTGTTGGTTAAAAATTTTGCCATTTGTAATCGCAAAGAGTTGGCAACACCAACATGTATATATTCATATCTGGGTGTATAGCGCCCCATATGGATTAACTTAATGCGCCGGCAATTTTTTCATGTTCTTCTTTTTATGACATAAATGTGAAAATGAAAGCAAATTGTCGACATATTTTCTAATTTTTCCAACAAATGTATAGAAACAAATTCACATGTACGAGTACAAGATATGCCCGTCAATACATTCACATATATCACATCGCTCTAATTTCACACTCTTGTCATTTTGCGGATGATAACACCAACTGTTGTTACATCAAAATTCGAGGAAAAAATATTAAATTTTTATTAACAGTTGAAAGATTCTGCATATGAAAACGCTTGGCTACACGTAGAGAAAATAATAGATAAAGATTATTGAAGATGATTTGCTTTACATGCTATTTCATGTTAATACATAAATCAGTGTTCTAAATGCTACAGAACATTATTTAGCGTACGGCTCACACACCCAGAAAGGTCATCTATTTTTTTTAATGTTTGTGTAGACTAACACAAGCCTTAATAACGTTCGTTACTATTTTCAACGAAGTAACGAACATGATATTGTGTTCGGTTCGTCGTTATAAAACAGAACAGTTGTAGTGGTTGTGTAGTCATACATTATATTTAAATGTTATATGGTGTTTCCTTTTTACATTGATAAAGAAATGAGCAAACAAACAATTTTAGCAACGACCTCAGCACGAAAAGCTTGTACACTGATAGAAAAGGCGTCATAACGCTGATGTATTTTACATCAGTACTATGACAAGTGTCTTCGTTTTTGACCCCATGACACTTTTCATCATTGTGATGTCAACCTTAACATCACTTGGCCTTAGTGTCATCAGGGTCAAAATGAAATTATGTCATCAATGGGATGACACATCGGCATCACAGAAATGACGAAGATGCCCTCAGTGCGATGACGCAGTAACATCGGAGAAAAGACACGTAAGCATCTATTTAATGTCAGTTTGTCATTAAGTCAAAGTCATTGGAATTGACTTAAGTCAAAGTGAGAGAATATTATTATTTACTTACCCGTTACATATGTTTGTTTCACGTTTGTAGAATTACGACCTTTGTTTACAGCAGAACTCTCAATAATATGACACCAGCACCGTGCCCCATATGGTTTTCGTAATCATTCTACCTTAAAAATTTGATGTATTTAACTAAATAATTTTAAAAAAATAGAATATAGGGATTTTTGCTTCTTATAATACATTGTAATCATGAAAAGAATGTCAATAATATACAAAATGTGGCATCGACTTGATGTCACTATAGTCATAAATTAGATGACACGTAAAAAATGACAAAACTGTACGAAGACGTAAATCATTGGATTGATGCTACTTTTTGCATCATTGATGCCATTTGTCGTGACAATGATGTCACAATTCTGATGTTAGGGCATCAAAAATATAAAGATGCATTTTACTATCAGTGTATGTGTATTGTGCACATGTTTTGTTTGTGAAGAATTTTTTATGGCTTTTTTTGTATATGTATTTTGTAAAAAATTCTTTGTTTATTTTTTACCAGCCAAAAGTACAACTGAAACGAACGAAAATTAACGTGCTGAACCGAACACAACGAAATTTGAAAAACAGTACGCAATAAAATTTTCTCATCTTCTTGTTGAGTTGGATAAGAAGAGTATTATTTGCCACACAAACACTATTAGCGTTTGTAACCATATTTAATGTTTATTTAACACTGTTCTTAATAACATTTGTTTTGTATAAGTCAGACTATTCTGCTCTGCTCTTCTCTAGTGATTGGAGGAAACAATTATTTATACATGTTTCCGCGCAATCGATTGTTGCAACACAAAGAAAATAGTGTCACCATTTTAAGACCGCAATATGTTCCAGTGTTAAAATGATAAGAAGTTTAATTACCAGTTTTTAGAACCGGGGGTCAGTGTTAATGATGATCTGGGGCAAATTGCTACATTCGTAAACGGTCAAAATTTGCATTTAAATTTTCTTGTAATTTCGATCGATATCGAATGTTGTAATTTTCCCCCTGTTCGCACAGCAGAAGCTGTGGATGCTGTACGACAAGTGTTAACAACGATCCGTCTGAGTCTACTCGTTGATTTGCTGCACAATAGGGAATTTAAACAACATCAATGGGGTGCAGGGTTATCTGGGCATTATTCCATTGAAAATTTAATTAACTCAAGAATTTTTACCTAAAGATCTATCACCCCCTATACTAGAATTGAAAAAAAAAAATTTGTTTAATTTTTAACAGTGTACTCGACTTACAGTTGTCAATTTTTAACAATATATTGTTTCCTTCGTTTTTATTGCAAACATACACTCACAAGTATATTTACTTGTTAAAACAAGATATTCATGCAAACAAATATCAAAAATCTACACTTAAATTCACATCCTTATAAATGGATGTGTGTTTGTATGCTTGTGGATATGTTTATGTGTATGTAAGGCTATGCGATAGTAAAAGTACGTTTTATATTTGCTGTTTCTGCTCATTTTAGCACCATTCTAAATAACGACAAGGTCCTGACTTGTTGTAGCTGTTGTTTAGGTACGTTAGTTGGTGCAGAGTTGGGGGCAGGCAATTGGTAGTAGGGCACTTTGCCTGCAGGCAAGTTAAATGGAAATTGTTTTGCCTTAAATATAAAACAACTAATGACTGTCTTAAATACAGTTAGTTAGACGAACTTACTGACTTACTCTGTTTACCAGTCATTCTAAGTTGTGTATCATTTTAACAATCGACATATTGTTGAGAGCGTCGTTTTGAATTTTGTAATAATGTCGAAACTGACGACACAAAAATGTCAGATTCAGAATTTTTTTAACTTAATTTTTTTTTTTTGCTGTTGTTGTTTTGATATTCTGTAAATAATAATACGTATTAAGATATTTTTTAAAAATATGTATATTTATGCTTTATATGTACTTATATAGTATGTACATAAGCAAATAATAAAAAAAGAAGGATGTATTAACTATATTTATACACTGAAAGAATTTTTGTAAATAATCTTTTTAAAAAAATCTAAATTATTAGCAACCACGGTATTAAACGTAAACAGGTTGGAGAAACGTAGTTAAGTAATTAGTTCTTATGGGAGGGAGTTGTTTTAGCTGCCTCAGCAATTAAAAATATGCCCCGAAGAATGTTTATTGGGGTGATTTTTTTCTGTTCTCGAAAAATTATTTCCAGCATTATAAAATTATTTCATGGTAATATTATAAATTTTAATAATGCTGTTACTTACAACTTTTGAAAACTTGAAAATTGTTAAAATATTTATATTAAAGTGTTATTAAATATTCCAAGGAAATAAAAGTTACTTACAAAATCTATTTAATAACTCCCAATGAAATTGTTAATCATGTTGCGAAGCACTAATGGTGCATTTTTAAAAATAAGCGACCATTTATACGCTACCCAACAAACACGAAGTCAAACCTCTGATATGAAATGACTTTATCATTTGACATCAAACGCAATTCTCAAACGTTTTTCAATTGTTTGATTTAACATTTAAATTCAAATTGATAATGATTTGAAAATAAACATTTTATATCAAATGTTTTATCAATTTGATATCAAATGTTTGTAAAATGTTAAAATCAAATCAAAATTAAACTTGGCAATACTTGTGAAAATAAAAATTATTTGTGAGAAATTACAATGATTAAAAATACGAAAAAAAAAGAAAAATAATAAAACGGGAAAGTGAAGAAAGTTTGTTGAACGATCGCTGTGCTACAATCCTCAAAATAATCGGGTGCCAAGTATTTTGTCTTTCCAAGAATTAGAGGACGGAAAGAACACTATTTCATATTTTAGCTATGGCACCGAATGTTTATCTTAAATAGTTTTATTTATATTCCACATTGTATTATAATCTACATTTGAAAAACATTTGAGAATTACGTTTGAAAGCAAGTTGAAAATAAGGGCATTTGTCAATTTGAAAATAATTTCCCCTTTTTGTTGAGAACGCTATGATTTTCAAATGATTTTCAAATCTTTATTAAACGTCCGTCGTTTGAGAAAACGTTCAAATTGAAAATGATTTGAAATCAAACCTCCGTGTTTGCTGGGTACTCAATAAGACATACAGGTATGCAGTAAAGTAAATGGACGAACACTTAGCAAGTTTTATAAAAAAAAACATTTCAAGTGCCACGGCATTCCCTTACTACGAAGCAGGTTTGTAAGAAGAATACTAAAAAATAACTCTAAAAACCATTCAGTGTGTTAATTTGATAGCAACACACCACTTTTTCTATGCGATGAATAAAGCGCTTTTCGTGTCAAAAATGTATTGCTTTAAAGTGGGAACTCACCATACATATAAAATTCATGCCTTCCGAAAGGGAAACTCTTACATTTCTCCCTTACAAACCTGCTTCGTTGTAAGCTCCATTTTTTTTATTGGGATGTTTGTTATATTAGCTTTACATTGTGAAAGTTTTCGGTAGTAATCTACATTAAAGCCTGTAATACTTTGCTTATCATCACAATATTGAATAGTTGTTTCAAAGGACAAATAACATAAAGTTCCAGCTGCGGAAAACGAAAATTTTTTAAAGTCATTTTTGATCTAGTTATCATTTAGTTGCAGGGCTGTTTATGTGTAGTAGTATCTGTCAAATTGTCCATTAATTATTAAGTCAAGCGCGCTTTAGAAACTAAGACAATTGAATAGTACATTCAAATGATAGAAATTCTAAGATATTTATTTAACCCAGCGTAAAAAAAATTAATAAAAGTACTACTCGCTCGCGATAACGGAACAGCTGATCCGCTACGTAAACGTTTGAGTATATATAAAAATTTAACAATTTATTTCCCTTCCAAACAATGTCACTGAAAAAGAAATTAAATCTTAACAGCTACATTTCTCCCTTCTCAAAGAAGGGAGAAGCGAATGCCTTCTAGAACCTAAAAGACATTTAAAGCTTCAAAAAGCCATATTTCTGACGGCCGAATGTCATAAGACGCGAATCTTATAGAAAGAAGTGTAGCGATCTTCCAAAAGGCCTGCCAAATTCAGTCCTTTCAATATTTATCGCTGGGTTATTATATGTTACAAATATAATTACAGTTTATATTCTAACTAAACTAACCAAGAACTAGTAACTTAGACCTTCACCTATTACAGCAAACTAGCCAAGCGGGTCACACAAATCTTAAAATAATTTTTAGATATTAATAGCAAACTTTAAGAGCACTTACAGTAGACAGTCTGCTGGATAAATTTGGCACGACCAGACTTAACTTTCGGCTCATAGTGCTTATATTACATTTAATGATTCGCATAAACAGAAGACGGTACCCATATTTGTTTTAGATTAATATTGACATATTTAAAATGTTGGAAAGCCAGTCCAAGGACATGCTGACCTCCCATATATCCATAACCTATAAAATAAAGTTTGAGTTACGGTATTCAAATTTGGTCAAAATTGCTAAATAAGATTTAAAATTATTGTTGGTTTGAAATCGGTGCATGGGATCGTAAAGCTTTCATGCATCCTTAATCATAAATTACTATTAAACTGATAATAATCGTCAGTCTTAAATATAATTTAACCAAACAATTAAATGAAACAAGTATAATTTGACTAATATGTTTTAAATATCCCAAATTTGGTTCATAAATACCAGCACTGTTATAATATCCTTTTAAAATAGTTGCTTCGTATTGGGTTACGTGGGTAAAATTCTGTAAAATAAATAAATTTGTAATTAAAATAGTTATGAACTGATTGAAGCTTTAAGATTGTTGTTGTTTTAAGTATCACGTTTAAGTGCAGCGAAACACTGCACGCAAAGAAAAAACATGGTTGATGCAATCACAATCGCAAACTATCATTAATGTTTGTGGTTATGATTGTGTCAAACACGTCTTGAGTAACAATATATGTTCAGACATAATGTTTTTAGCCTATTATTGTCTCAAACATATTATTATGCTCATAAGAAAAACGCAAACGACCATTCCAACCATGTTTCTATATTTCCCAAAACCATGCAAAATGTCTATTTCAACACGTTACATGTTTCTCACAATAAAAACAATAACAAATTTATTCCAAAAAATTTATTTTTTATCAAAAATACAAATGTATGTACATAAAATTTGTTTTATAGATATAAACATTAAAGCATATATTAAAAAATAAAATTAAATACATACATATCTAACGAAAAACTGCAAATTCGGTTTTCTCAACGTCTCATTTGCTTCTATTCTGTCGCAAAGCTTACCAGCACTCATCTGCTAATTATTTATTTTCGTTTTTTTTCGCCGTACAGATAAATTCAATCAGCTAACTCCCAACTTTTTTTAATATTGTAGGTGTTTTTGGCTGCAAGAAAGAAAACGTTTATACATGTTTGTATGTATATTTTAAATAATATATAAATAACTTACCTGTTTCAATAAACGAATAAGTTTTGCAAGACAGCACGACCTTTATCTCCCTGAAAAAAGTTTAAATTATTTTGTAATAATTTAAGTATGTATCCCGATTAACTGATGCTCGCAGACTAAATACTCATTGTTTTTTTTTTTTGACAATAAATGCTTGCTAAATTAGAGAATGTGTTTTAAAGCAAACAAAAATTGTGGTACTAAACATACCTTTTGTGTGCAACTTATGTTATGATTTTAATTGTATGTTTGAATATAAAAATATTTTAGTAGCAAACATTTCACATAATTTAATATGTTTAGCTAGATCAGAGTAACTTTTTTAGTGTAAAACACCATATAATATTATTATAGTGAATTTAAAAATGTTAAGGACAAAAAATATTTGTTCATGTTATATTAGGACTATAATTAACTTATTATGGTAAACATATTAGGCAAATATGAATAAAAATGTTCGTAGTGACCATTTATTAATCATGTTTTTTCTCTGCGTGTGGAGGAAATATGAAAATATCATAAGGATAATAATCTATTTTATTCTGTTGCTATTTTCTTAAACCCTGTGTTCTCAAACGGCAGAAATTTTTAAATTTAAATTTATATAGTAGATAACACATTTAAATATGTAATACAAATACATATCGCACTTGTTCAACAATACTGTATTAACTCAAAATTTTCAATAGAAGCAAAACAATTTTTAATTTAATATGAAAGGCATATGAAAAAGTATTTTTAAACCAACCGTTTCTTTACCAAAAGGTAGACAAAATAGCTCGATATTTTCACAGTGGGTAGATATGAATAATACCTGTCGATTACTTCCAAAAAGTGAAAAACTAAAATTTTTGAGTTAATACAGTATTGTTGAATATTTGCGATATATATTATGTATGCCACAATGTTATTCATCAGAATTCCAATTTGTTCGGGCAATGTTTTACAGAACTTAATAAGATTTTGCCTTATGAGGAACACATTGTGCGGTGGTCCAAAGCTAAGAGAATGAAGGGAGCTGTTTTAGACTCTTATGCAGAACTTTCCTTTTATATTGCTTAGAAAACGAAGCTGATCGATTATCAAATCAAATGATTAAAAAAATTATCAAAGTTAGAGGCAAAAACTTCAAACATTTTTAAAAATATCTTCACTGATTTAAGATAACTAACGCCTAGATATCCTTTTGAAAGGACTTCAAAGTATAAAAAATAGTGCCAATATGAATATCAAACAAAAGAAAAAAAATTACATGAATTGGCGTAAAATCTTTGTTGTGTTTTAAAATTTTATAAAATTATGAATAAATGATAACTTTGTAATTATTACTAATGAATGTTTTATGATATGACATTGCAAATAATATGTGCTATAGATGCCCAAAGTCGTTGTGCGATTTGATGAACTCGCTATAGATCGGTTTTCTAAAAGTCAAACAGAACTGGTGACATCGCTCAAATTTATTCAAAAATATGCTATTGAGTCTTCATTAGGCGGTCTGCAGAGTGTAGTATAAAACGTGTCTTTTTTAATACACAACTAAAGCTTTTAATAATTTTCAATTCTGTATCAAACGGCAATCATTGAAAGACCTTAAGGTAATAAAACGAAACCCGATAGAAAAAATACAATGCTGCACGCAGAGAAAAGGCTTATTTGAATTAGAGTTAAAAAAACATAGGCCCTAATTTTGTAAAACACAACGCAACGACAAAGAATTACATTGAAAACAAAAACAAATTCACAAATAGTTTCTAATTTTTTTGTTGGCTTTAACAGAAATTCACATTGGTTTTTAAGATTTCATACGCCTCATTGCTTGTGGCGTTGAAAATTTTAAAACGGTAAATAAATTTCTGTACAAAGCAACAACAAAATTACAAAATATTTACGAATTTGTTTTTGCTTTCAATATAATACTTTGGCGTGCGTTGTGTTTTACAAAATTAGGGCCATAGTATGGTTCCTGCAATGGTAACAAACAAACTTTAGTTGTTTTTATCAAAACTTTTTTCACGAATCACGATCACCTCCCTTGAAACTTCACATGTGGTTGAATTTGACAGTATAATGTTTTAATAAAATAAAGCTGCAACTATACACTTAAACATATTATGGTTACCTTCACCATATTACTATCACGGCAACAATATTATTGTTAAATTCATCCATTCAAAAGCTATAACCATATTATGGTTGCCTCCAAACATGTTGTGGTTAATATTGAGTAACAAAAATATGTTCGAAATTATACTATTTAAAAACATTGTGTGTTTAATTTTAAACTTAAAATAATATGTTTAAAAAGCAACAACATTCTGGTCGTTTGCATTTTACAAAACTTGTGTGGTTTGCTTAAAATGTTCATTCATTTTATTTTAATTCTTGATTAAACTAGAAAAATTTAACGTAGAATAAACTAGTAGAACAAAAAAAAATGGTAATGAAGGTCGTCACAGGCTGGAATATAATTCAAAGGCGATTTTTTATAAAAGTCGAACATAACACCTGTCAGGAATAAAAAATTAAATAAAAATATAATTTGAGACTTAGATAAATAACAAATTTAAAATAATTGAAGACATAAATAACCATAATATGGTTTAATTGACCATATTTTTTTAATTCTAACCGTAATATGGCTACTTTAATCAAAATTTTGGAAAATGTTTGAAAAATTTTGAACATAATATGATAATATGGTTAGTTTTGACCATAATTATGGCTAATATTGACCTAAATATGGTTAATTCTGACCACATCATGTTTGATTTCGGAAAAATGTATGTTGTTCTTAACCATGCTATGGTCATATTGAAACATTAAATGGTAAGCTGCAAACATAAACATTGTTAAAATCTGACCATAGTTTTTTGCTCTCAGAATATGGTTACCTCCAGCCATATTTTTTTCTGCGTGTGTGAGCCGTATAATGACACGAATAGAAAAATAAGAATTTAAGCAATTTAAAGCACTCTATAAAAATTAATTAGCAAAGAGAAAGTTTTGTTACACAAATACACACTCGTTTATATCGGTGGTACCCCTTTAACCACAACGAACAAACAAATTTTAACATACTAAAAACTTTCAACTCCAAACTCTTTATTTTATAATTATCTCGTCGAAAATCATAAAAAGAAGTTACAATTCCTCAAATTGTGCTTTAATAATTTTGTGCCCAGCATAACTTTATTCTCCTCCTTCCAAGCAATAAAATCTAAAGTAATAACAAAACTTATGGCCATCATGATTTTGTGGTGGTTGGTTGACATTATTAGAGCAGAGCGTAAGTACAACAAATAGAAAAAAACGATACTTAAAAAAAACAATATTCCATAGCATCTGATGTGGCAATGAAGAGGATTACGAGCAAAAATCACGTTCGCAAATAAACTTGTTAATTACAAGAAGTTTAACCAAAAATTACAACGACTTGTTTAATAATAAATCAAACGGTGGAAAAGAGGCAAACAAGAGTATTAGGAGTTAAATAAAAAACAAGAAGGGGAAGCAATTTCTGTTTTGGGAAAGATTGGAACATTAAAGTAGGAAAAGAAATCTAAAAATGTTATAGCAAAAAATATTTATACATACAAAAATCAAATCAATTAATTACACTGCGGAACAGTAAGTCCCATACAAAAAAAAAACGTTCATGACACACACATTTTTAAAATGTTATTTTTGTATGAAAATCGATATTCAGTTTTCTCAGTAAATTGTGAATAAAATAAAAAGTTGTGCACTGATTTTAATGAAACAAACCTCATTTCATTCGAAATGATGTTAAGCTAAATGTGTTTAGACAAAAACTGTGATTTGTGTCGCGTTTTTATTTTTAATGAATTTTTACAGAACAAAATAATATTTTTTTTTTTCAAAATGTTCCTATTTTTTCTTCAAAAACTCAACGAGATCTCTGAAACTACAGGGCATATTTAAAAAAATTGTATTAATGGCGTAGAGATAATATTGTTGCCGAGTTTCAGATTTTTTTTTTACTGAATTTGCTCAACCGTTTTCAAGTTATTCCAATATATGTAGTGAAAGTGCCTTAATTTTAGACATAAAGGTATATCTCAAAAAGTAGAGCTGATAGAGAAAAATGGAGATTAGATTTGAAATCAGCGACCTCAAATTAGTAAGAAATTCCATGAAAAAATTACAAATATGTTCCCTTGTATTATAGATATTGAACAGAAGGGACCTGATTTTAAAGTGTGATTTGGTAATCCAAGATAATAAGTGAGCTCTACAGTTCATAATTAAAGCAAGAAGTATAATTAGAATTAATTTATCTTTATAAGAACGAACGTCAATATTAAAAATCGTCGGGGTTTAGGCCTACATATGTAAAATTATTGACCCACAATCGGAAAGCTTTATGCACGCAGAGAAAAATATGGTTGGGCATGGTTATAGAAACTTCACAATGTTAATTGCAACAATATATTGTTGTCGCACACAAAAAATTGTTATCTTATTAAATTTAAGCAATGTTTTAATTACTGTTAACATATCAATGTTCATCGCAATTATAAATCTGAGTATTGTTGACTAAAACAAAATTATTTTTCTAACAACTAAATAATGATAACTTTGAAAACATATTAAATTACTCACAACCATTTAATGATATTTAATAGTCATAACATTATAACTGTCTATGCGTGTAGTCATAGTATGCTTAATAAGCAAACAAAATATATTTACTCTAATTATATTATGTTGGCGCCATTTGTAAAGTAATATTGAATCAGCTGTGTCGTTTGTTTTAAACATGCCAATCGAATTATTTGTAAGTGAGTTGTTGAATTACAATTAAAAAACAAAATACTTATTAAAAAAAATTATTTAAATATATTTAAAAAAAAATAAAGCAATTGTTTTTACATTAAAAAAATTGTTAAGTGCCACAAAGTAAAAAATCGATGCAAAACCAATATAAACAATATAAATACTGCTTAACGTATTATGATTAACATGACAATAATATGTGGGGTATTTACAAGGTGTGCTCTCCTGTTGTATTGTCATAATGTCCTATGATATTACAATGGTTTAAAAATATTTTTGTTGCTTTGTCTTAAATTTATAAAACTTTGCTTGCTATGTTTATTGTGCTGTAGTAATTAATCAGAAGAGACCTGCGTTGAGCGGCTGAGCCGAGCGGCTATGTTGTTGTAGCGGTCGCCGTTGACGGTACAGCTTAATCCGGCTAACATCCGAATTTAACCTGCGGCTAGCAATTTTTGCAACAAAACACTTGCGACTTCAAGTTAGATCGGCTTAGGACTCTGATGTTTGCTAAACAAATAAAATAAAATTTATTTGTGGTTTGCGTCTAAAATATGGAAAATAGTCGGGAAAGATCTAATTTAATATATTAATTCATGGATAAGAATTATAAAATATTTTGATTTTAGGAAAATATTTATTTTTTTATATTTGTTTTAAATCAGCTGATTTAATTTCAAAATAGCACACTAATTTATGAGGGGTTGTTCACAACCGTCGTATTTTTCATGTTATTATTTTAAGACATATGACTTTATGACACCTTTTGCATCCCCCAATGATTACTTCTTTACTTATTATGACTTAAATATGACGAATATATTTGGTCATAATATGATTCAATAATAATCGTATAATGGTGGCAATAATAATGAAGCTTAGAATTTGTTTATCACAACCATGCTTTTTCTTTGCGTGTGATGTACATAATTTCAAGTCATACAAAACTTAAATTGAACAAATTTGAGTAAAACATCATGATTCGAAACGGTTTAGCTGAACTAAAATTAAATTCGTGAGGGGAATTTATATTGGACACATGGTAAATTATGGAACAATCGTCACAAAATTCTATTGATTGTTTTTTGGTATTAAAATAACGAAAACTAGAACAAAATTTGATATGAATATAGAAATTTGTTGTAGCGTTTGATAGTTTTAAAGAGGGTTTTAGAAGGCTGCTTAGTATGAGACATAACGTAAATTAGAAAATTGCATGGTCTACCTATATTTGCTACGGCTTTAGGCGTATTTAAATAATTTCCCAGAGTGGGTATTATATGGGAAATATGATGAATTATGGACCAGTTTAACCATTTTGTACTGTCTTTCGTAGTTTTATAAGGCTTCTTATGAAACTACGCAAGACTAATTTAGGCGTACTAAACTGTTTTCCGAGAGTAGGCTTTATATGGGGCCTATGGTAAGTTATGGACTGATCTTCGTGAACTTTAACCGTTTGATTTCTAGTTATAAAGAACGTATTATACCACCAATGTTTTATGGTGGTGGTTCCACATTAGGATTCATAACTATTATCCTACTGAACCGATTTTGCTGGCTTTCAATCCCAAGCTGCTCAGCATAACTGAAAGCATTTTGACGACAATATTGTTCTTTTCTTTTAAGTTTTTCGAAACTGAATGTGTTTTTAACAGACGAAAAGACGGGCATGGCTTAATCGACTTAGAATTTCTCAAGGACCCGGAATATATATGTATACTTTACATAGTCTTAGACAAGTCCGTGTGAAATGACAAAGTTAGTATACCTTCATTTACCACTAGTAGGGGTAAAGGGTACACAAATTTTGAGGTTTTGTCCGAAATATACCTTTGTGAATAAAATAAGTAAACATGTTTTTTAAATAGATCTCGTTTATTGATAACGAAGAAATTTTTACCAAATTAAGACACTCCAACTGTTATCCTTATCCAAATATTAAGACATTTATCTTGTCCTTGTATGGAAGATTAAGCGCGAATTTTTCCAGTTTTGTTGGCTTTATAATATATGTTTTGTAATGATAACCAAACTATTTGTATGAAATTTTGAAACTTCTTCTGTCAACGTTTTCTAAACATACATACTAATTATTACCAAAGTTATTTTCGGGAATACATAATTTTTCATGAATACGATTTTGTTTGTTACGCTAAATTCCCAATTTTTTATTTTTGATAAATACAGAGAAATTTATTATTGGAGGATAAGCTAGTTCCTTTGCACATTTAACTGGTTGTAGAAACAATTTGAATTTGATCGGTCAGTGCGTGGTGTATTTGTCGATTATCAATAGAAAAAGACAGCAGGTAATATTTCGATGTTTTACTCAAACATAACGTATGCGGAATGAATAAAACAAAATGTAATATAAAAACAAAATATGGAAAAAGTAGCGGCACTATCCCTATAACTATTTGGTTAGAGATCAGTACAATATATTGATAATAAGTAGCAAAAATATCATAAAACGAATCAGAATTTTTTTCTTCACTTTCTGAAACCAAAATTAATTTTTTTTGCTGCGCTGGCCTTTAATCGTATCATGGATATTGGGAGCTTATTTACTATAGACGCCCATGAATACACACCAATTCGATTTTTAAAGGCGAATTTGAAAAAAAATTTCTATTAATAGGGACAGGAATCAAGAAACCTAGACTGTTTTATCACTCAAATTAAATGAATGTTATAGAAAATGCACACAAAGGTTATTCAAGATGCTATCTGTAGGGTGCCTCAAAATGTGCAAAAAGCCATCGATATCTTTTTGTAAATAAGTTTAAGTTGTGTATTTATACAATTGCATATTAACTTTGATTTTTTAATACCTGATATATATTTTTTATTACTGCTTATGTATCAGTCCATATTTTATTCCGCATGCGTTATTCGCCATAACCATTTTTCTCAAATCAACATCAAATTTAATTAAAATGTAGATTCAACATCAAAAGTTCAATTGATAAATTTTGTATTTAAATGAGCTTTCTTAACAAAAAGTGACACCATCTCTTTTATTCCTTAAAAAAATATTTTAGCAAAGTTTAAAAGTCTTTAAAAGAAAAAAATTATAGAAAATGCGTTTTATTAAATTCGTGTTAATAAGAAAATGATAAGAACGTTTTTAATGGTCTTATACTTATACAATTTTTTTCTTCTTTATATTGGGCCGCAATAAAATATTTTACAACAAACTACCACAAAAATCCAATATTTAATATGATTTATAAATAAAGCAAAACATAATTGAATTTCCATTTTATTCACTGAAGCAATAATAGAAATTGTGGTTTTAAATTGAGTTTTGTTTTATCATTTTCTATTGAATTTCCGATTTAGTTTGCCAACAAAATTTGTGATATAAATAATATAAACTTAAACCCCTAAAGCCCACCCCAAACTGTAATCAAATAACCTGAATTGAATAATAAGAAAATCATAAAATCATACGCAGATTTTTGTCAAAAATTTTATTAAAAAAAAAAGGAAAAAGTATAATAATGTCAAACCAGGAAACCGTTCAATAACTCACTCGCATTGACACCCAGTACCAAATTGGTAACGAAGAAATAAAACCAAAAAAATTAAATTATCATCTTCTTTAACTTCAACTGTCAACCATTGCAATACTGAAATAAAACAGTGGTGCTTGTAAGAGAGGCAAGGTGGGTGGCAATTACTGTGCAGTATCAACATCATCATCACATGGCGTTAAGCAAACATGACAACTGACGTTTCCCCAAATGTTATTCGAGAACGTAAGAAAGTACCTATGTATGTATTTGTGTGTGTATGTCATACTGACAATATTGTAAATATTGAATAATTCACGTAAAACAAATCGAAAAAATACTTACACACAAAGATACACACAGCAGATAGAATTGACTTAAAAAAACAAAAAAAACATTTCACCGATAAAAATTCAGAATTATAAAAAAGGCACTAAGGTAAGAAGACTATGACAAAGTTACTATAATACACATACACAATTACATACATTTGTATGTAAGAAACGTATAGTAAAAGACAAACAAAAAAAAAATAAGTCAACCTGCTAAAATAAAAATTTAACATATAAATTGCCTTTTTACATGCAGATCGAATCTATATTGAATAACACAATACATTTCAAATTCATTCTGAATCTTTAAATTTTATCCTCTCCTACTCATCCTTATTCGGCAACAATCAGCTCTACATTCATCTTTTAGTCTTCTCATGCCAACTTATTATAATAGTAATAAAATATTTTTTACTGGCACGAGCATGTACCCCTTTACCTGGTTTTGCTTTATACAACTTTTTCATTTCAAATTATATGGTTTTTAGTAATCCATGGCGTTTACACTGAAGAAGAAATGTTTAAAGAATTTAAAGGAAAATTAAGCAATAATATTTAAACTTATGACAAAATCTTACTGATTTCGAAGTTTTTATTATAAAGTAGACCTTCGTGTATTTAAATATAACATTTAAGATAACTTAGTTTGTATCATTGCTGGTGTAAACCCTGTTTCGAAGCCGTTTTATAAAAATTGCTTTATATCCAAACCTCATCATCCACCTTCTTCATTACCAAGTACAAAAAATTTATTCATTTTCAATTTTTAACTGACTTTAATTTTATGCATAGCTGGGAGTGCATTAATCGAAGATAAAATCAAAAGTTTTTGCAATAAAAACTGAATACATTTGCTCGAGCCAACTCGGAAACAACTAAAAACATACTGGTTTTATATCAAACTGGTTCAGATTAGAAATGATTTAAAAAAATTACTCAATTAAAAATTTTCCAAACTACTTAAATCAATTCGAGAAATATTGTTTTTTTTTAATAAAAAGTATGCGTTTTTAAAATGAAAAATTTCTCATTTTCAAATGTATGTACAGTGGAATCCCGATAATTCGTAGACGCAAGGGACCGGCCATTTCTTACGAATTACAGGGGTTATCAATTTAGCGAGGTTTCGATTTAACGGGGGTTTTCAATTTATTTACTAAAACAATAAAAAACAAAAAAAAAACAATTGTAAAAGATAAAATACAAAATAAAAACGCAAATTCATTTACTAAGCGTAAAATTGAAGAAGAATTGAAGTAAGAGTTGATGGAGCAATTTCAAATCGCTTAGCAACGTCTATTTTTTTCTCTATTGTCAATGGCTGCAAAAATTTGTTGTTTTTGTAAAACCGACAGTGTTTTATGCGTGCGGTTTGACATTTTTCTTTATTATTCATGTAACAAACTGATCTTAAGAAAATAAACACACAAGCAAAATCAAAAACCCAAGCCAAAAAAAATAGCGGTGGGCAAAAAATCATTCTTTCCATGTTTCTGTTGTTTTAATTACGAATTATAAGTGATGGTTAGCAAACAATTACGATTTATAAGAGGTAAAGAAGATTTAATTAAAAAATAAAAATACGAATTAGCGAGGGGACCAAAATGTATGGAAATTTTACGAATTAACGAGATTTTTTCAAGGGACCGACAGTTTATTACGAATTATTGGGAATTACGATTTATCGGGGTACGAATTATCGGGATTTGACTGTATTACGAACCTGACAATAAATCTGGATATGCACATAATGCGTTCTAGAAAAAAGTAATTCTACTTGATGTGTATATGCATTTTTCACGTCTGCACTATAACTTGCCAATACAATTTTACACTGATTCTACTTTTTTTGACAGATGCATAAGCGCATCAACGCATTGAACGCTTGGTGTTGACCTCAAGCTTAAGTGTTAAACTTCGCCTGAATTTCATACTTTAAAGTTTTACATTTTTCGAGCTTTGCTTAATATGCTTAGTTTTAAAATTTAGGACTTAGAATGATTTGAGAATTACGTTTGATATCGAGTTGATTATGTACCTTTTTTTATAACTACTCTGCTTACAATTCAACATTAATTAAAGGATTGTTATCCAATTCAAAACAAAAAATAAAAAACATTCGCCATCAGGGTTGAGGATAATTTGAGAATAATAACTTAAGTTGACATATTAGTTTCCCTAACTGTTTTCCGCACCGAATGGTGGTCAGAGCTGAAAAGGACCAAGTCTTATAATAAAGTACAGCTACATATGAAGTTATGGCAAAACTGGTGTGAAATTCTCCACAAAATTTAATTTTATACAGTTCCGTAACGGACTAATTAACAAAAGTGTTTCGTTCCTAAGGTAACGGAAATAAGCCCAAGTCAATGGGTTTAGAAATCAATGGCAGCTCACTTCCTCTAAAGAATGTAAAAGTAAAAAAATTATCAGGGGTGTGCTGGAAATCGCAAAACGCAAGAATTTGGAAGTTGTTTTTAATAAACTTTAAACCTAGTTCTAATAATTTTTGGCTTAAAATCCTGTTTAATAGGGAAATATTTGTTAAATATTTGTGATAAAATTCTCTTGTTACAGAAATCTTATTTAAAAACGACTTTTAAAATTCTTGCGTTTTACGTTTGCGATTTCCAGTACACTTTCCAGTACACTCCTATATTTTAGTTTGGTAATAACTTTAAATAAACATTCGATATCAAGTTGAGAAAATTAAATATTTAAACTTTTTAAATCCCAAAAATCTCTACAGAATCATTTCCCAAAGCATTCGGTATCGAATCGAGAAAACGCAAGTAAACATTTAATGGAATTCTGTTGTCAGTCTTACACATCTTTCATAGAATTAAACATTTTTTATGATATTTTAAGTTCATATTGAGATATTGAGGCTTGATATTTTATTGAGAGTCCAGTCCCTATTGAGAACATATTCAAATACAGTGAACGTCCGATAGTACGTACCTTTGTTGTCACGAATTTTCAATAGTACGATTGCTAATTTTTTGGCATTGACCTTTCCATAGTACGAATAAAAAAATTTTTGATTTTCTATAATACGAATAAATTTGTTTGCTTTTCAATAGTTACATGAATTAAATTTAAGTTTAACTTTGTTTTTTTTTCTGCGGTCAATTCACTATTAACAAAGTAATAACAATTGGTTTGTGTAGCAAGTTCTACATTTTATACATAAAAAAATCTCCCCATTAAGCCGATTTTCTTGCTGCAGTATATCGCCTAATGTCACCCCACTATTTCAACCGATGGTGCAGAATGCGATAAGACTTTTAAAACTAAATTATTTGAAGCGGTTTCTTAAGATTCAGTTTTATGGTAAGTTAAGCTATAAGTAAATATAAGCATATGTTTATCTATATATTTATATAAAAAAGTGTACACTTTGATGTCACCAATAACTGCGAAAACGGGTCGACCGATTTAAGAAAAAAAAATAAGGGTACGTTGGGGATAGTCTGTAGATGATTTATAGGAAGTTTGCACGAAATCGGAGAAATGTCATTTAAATTTTCCTATATATTATTCCAATAGATTTTTTAATGTCACTTGAATAGTTACCAAGCCATGTATCTTTATGTCTTATGTGAACAATGACATTTGAAATAGCTCTTAATGTATATCTCATATCGCTAGAGGGCGTAAAATTGGGCAACACCTCCCACTCAAATTATCTTCTTAATTAAACAACAGATTTTCTTTAAATTTTGGCAGGCAAATAGTGTAACATCTGGAAGAAGCTATAGCCTATAATTTTAATTATTTAGGGCCTGAAATAGGGCAAGAGGGGTAAACGCTCCTTTTCCCTATATCTTTTTAACTAATCAACCGGTTTTCTTAAAATTCAGCATGCATACAGTATAATATCTGAAGGAACCTTGGGGTATACATTTTTTCTGGATATCCCAACAATTAGGACGTAAAAAAGTGGTGTGGTGGTCATCTGTCTGTGAAGCAGACAGAAATGAAAACAAAATCACAGAGTGGAAAGATTGTCAGTGGCGCTGGTATGACCGCGTAGGTCTAATAAGGCCGAAGGTCATAGTCCTAATAATAAATTTTATATTTCGATCAAGAGATATATAAATCTAGGTCGTGGTCTAAATAAAAAAGTTTTTTAGGAAGTTGTATAGGCTTATAAAGTTCTTTATCTGACAAACATGTATCCATTAGGATCAGTATATACCGACCCTTTTGTGCATATGCTGATCCTGTAGTTACTTATTATTTTCGAGAATTTAAAGTGTCAACTTCATATGTATGTTATGTACTATAGCTGCAATAACATCTCCCATATCTGTCACTGTATTGCACTCTGGTACAATTTGATTGTTATTTGTAGCACCTATCCAAGAGTAGTTGCACTAACAACAACGACAAAAGGAACAGTAGTAGCTGCAATAGCATTTCGCTGTAATTTTGAAATGTGAATGGGTGCAACCAATTGCATATTTTAAATATTAAGCTCATTGGGTAACGTAACGAGCGACTACTTCAACAATTCATTTCTGTTGTTGTTATTTCTATAGTTGTTGTTATTATTCGTATTGTTGTATTTGATGCAGTTGTTGTCGAAGATGCTGATGATGATGTTATCGACTACTGCTGATGTTACATAATAAAACATATAATTCCAATGCACCACAGCAGTACTGCAAACAGTGTTGCCAAAAAACGTTACGAACATGTTCCCAATTTATAAATCAAAGTTTCTGAAAAATAATCCAAAATTTTAATTTTAAATTTTATTTTTACGTTAAAAAAAAAACTTTAAATTAAATATTTAATTTAAAAAAAACCGCCCTTTTTCTGATAAGCAGTTAAAAGATTATCTCGCCACAACTTATATAAAAAAACTTGAGTTACACCCAAATCCACTAGCACGCGATATCCTTGACTTTAGAGGTCACATTCGGCTGAGAAGGACAGACACTCTTGCTCTCAACCGAACACGAGAGACGTAAAACAACCAAAGCAGCAACCGTTGAACTCAAAACTTTGTCTAGCATTGGCTGGACTTATTATAGACAATATTAGTTTTTAAGATTTGAATACTTATTGTTAGTTCAATTTAATTAAAGATTCAATAAATAAATTAAAAGTGAAAAAAAAAATGGAAAATATGTTCCCAAATAATTATTTCAATCTCTAAAACAGACATATAAATCCGCTTTTGTGGCAACACTAAGAGCAACATAAACAACTGTTTCCTACATTTGCCACGTTAAAACTGAATTTTGCTCACAAATACATGCAAATATTCTATGAAAAGGGAAATAAGAAAAAGGATGAGTAGAGTTGGTTGCACAATTTCGCTTTTACTTGTATTTTTTTCGATTTTTTGTCTTTTGTATTCGAATTCAGAATTCAGTTTGGATTTTGTTCAATGCATTTATATTTGTTAATCAAGAATCGAAAGCACATATATTTTGTTTTACATTTTGGATGCTTGTTTAAAAAGGAATATTTTTTTTATAAATATTCATGAGAGAATAAAATTTGCTATAGAAAAACATTTTTATAAACGCAAATTAAACAGAAATTTTTTCTGATTACACATTTTGTTTTTAAAGAATCAAAAGTAATAACTTAATAAAAATTATTGGAGGAAAAAGGAATAACTTTTATTTTAAACAAAATCTATGTACGATCAAATATACTCCTTTGATCCTTAATTATGTGCTGACAGAATCAATGCTCTTCCTTCCTCTACTTTATCCTCTCTGTGTTGCTTTTTCTTTTTTCTTTTCATTTATATTATTGAAAAGTTTATAATAATTGTATTTTATTATCAAAAACTTTTTGAAAGCAGACATTGTGCGAAACACATACACACACATTTGTCAATTACAGAATATCCTTCCTTAATGCAATTTATCGTCTTTTGACCCAATTGTCCACTGACAATTTCACACTCAATCGGTTTAGAATGGTAGATAGAAAATAAAAATTATGATAGAAACGGTTTTACTTTTTTTTTTCAATAGTTTAAGTAAAATATGATGCACTAAGAGAAAATTTTGGTTTATGACAAATCTCAAATTAGCTAGAGGATTTTGAGAAATAGTGAGGGTAGTTGAACAAAAAGGAAATAAAAAGAATGGATAAGCAAATACCACAACTTCCCATTCAAGTTCTCTTGCTTTATGTTGCCATAATCAGTGTGACCAGATCCTAAAAAATTTTGAAGCTAAATTGGCTAAAAAAAAAAATAAGCTAAAAAATGCTTAAAATTTAATTTTGCTTCTTTTTAAGCAAATTTTGTCTTATAAATCGCTTATTTTTACCTTTTCTACTTAAATTTTTATTTGCTTTGGATAAAACAAAATTTCTTACGCCTGTATTCATACAAAATTTTTCCTCAACGTCTTCATTCTGAAAAATTTTTGCTGAAATTACTTCAAGAATTGGTTATTTTGTTGAATTGTTTATGTTTTTTAATCCAAATTTTCGTATTTTAATTAGGCTGAAGTTCAACAAATTTAATTTTCATTAAATTATTTTTATGAACAAAGGAATTTTACAACATGAAATTAATTAAAATTTATTGATAATTTTTTATTCTTGGCGTTTTTAAGGTAAGGTTGCCTTTACATGTTTCGATTGTAACCACTCAATCTCTTCAGAGGGGTTTGCCGTTTATTAGTCACCGCCATTGACGACAGCTGGCAGTCAATAGTCAAACATACATCTTTAAGCCAAATGGTATTTTACCTTGGTAGATCGAAATTTGCTTTGAATGATTATCTACTTTAATTGATTTACATGTTATTCCTTAATTCTGTTTTTTTTTCGTAATTTTTGTCAAGAATTCTTCTTGAAGTCCAAGGTACATTTATTTTTTTGTTTTTAATTTTTTTTGTCTTTCTTTTTCTTCTTGACCTTTTTCAACACAAATGTAAACATAGAGCTCGTGCCCTAGCTTTTTAACAATAATCAGTATTGTGGTAATTTTGTTGAACTGTTTATGTTTATTAAACCAAATTTTGATATTTTAATTAGGCTAATGTTCATCAAATTTAATTTTCATTTTTATGAAGAAATAATATTCTACCAACATGCTTAAAATGTTTGTGGAAACAGCAAACATCCTAATAAGCAGCACAAAATATTTGTACAGACGTACATGCAATTCGTGAGGTTTATTTCGTCCTTAAGATAATTGCAAGGTTCTGCCAGACATAAATTCTAATGTACCGAAAATTGCATACATTATATTTTTTTTAAAATAGTGTAAATTCTATTTATACCAAATGCTAAATTTAGATCCAAAAATGCTAAAATGGTCACGCTGGCCATATTGGTTTTTTTTGTTATGATGTTATGACTAAGCGAAAATAAATGATAGATATCAAAAATACCTTATAAGTTATTAAAGACACAAACCTTGTGCAAAAAATATGCCGTATGTTGTGAATCCCGCATTTTTAGTTTTTGAAAAATACTAGTTTTATAACTGTAGCAGCGGTATTGTTGAGGTATGTTAAAAGTTATACCCCCGTATTAATAAACGATTATTAAATTTAATAAAGGAAATGTAATAGGAAATTTGTTTTGTAAACCCTTTTTAAATTTAAATTTTTTTTATGAATACTGGCATTAGAGGTTAGCGACTTTTTTAAAATGTTGTCTAAAGTGTAAAATTTTAAGTAAAATTTCTAATGTTTCTTTTGAAATTTGAAGTTTTACTTAATTTATTTAATTTAAATGAAATAACCGATTTATTTCTATTTATGCCAAAGGTGCTTGTGCAGCCCTAACCCTGTATTCATAAACATTTTATTAAATTTAATAAAGGTTTAAACAACAAACTTACTATGAAAATTATCCTTAATAAACGTTTGTTAAATTTAATAATCGCTTATGAATACGGGGGCTAGTCATTAATATTGGTGATGCTGAATTATGCAAATATCGTTCTATCTCTTTTTCGCACTATGCCTAAAACAAAATGTCAAAAGGATTTAATTATCTTTGAAGCTGTTTCCTTTTTTGGCTTTAATAATTTTAGTTGTTAGTCAAAACTACAATTCTAAGTAATTCGTTTTATTTCCTATTTTTTTCATTTCATTTCCTGTTGGTATCATTTATCTAAACAAACAAAATAAAGTTAATTATACCCACACCACAATAGTGGAGAGGGTATTATGCATTTGTGCTGATGTGTGTAACACCTTAAAATATGGGTTCTGGATCCACCTTAAAGTGTAACGATCGAAGTCGATCTAACGATGTCCGTCCGGCTGGCTGCCATGCTGGCTGGCTCTCCATGGCTTATGGGTTCTTATTGGCACAAGGACCAAGCCAATTGAAAATGGGACAAATCGTAGGACCACGAAGGGAGATAGGGGCAATTTTTGCCTCTCAGAAACTATCAAACCGATTTTAATGAAATTTAAAAATTCGATAGATCCATATTTATATGGACACATAAGCATGGTTCTCCATGGGTCCCAAATAGGGTGCACTGTTGTCAATGTGTTTTAAAATACTGTGGTGTAGGGTATCATGTAGTTG
This sequence comes from Pollenia labialis, assembly GCA_949318255.1. Taxonomy (NCBI): domain Eukaryota; kingdom Metazoa; phylum Arthropoda; class Insecta; order Diptera; family Polleniidae; genus Pollenia; species Pollenia labialis. Next base: position 129,859,526 of record OX439142.1, on the reverse strand, counting down.
GGCTTGAACGACTGTCCTTTCCTACTTGTTTTATTTATTTTGTTCATTTGCATATATCGGCTTAGCGAATTTACTTATTCCACATTTTCATCCAGTATTCTATACTCACTCATAATAATAAAACTAGCGGAGTACAATATTGATCTTGCAAAAGTGCAAATGCAAAACAACAAAAAAAATTGAGTTTCCGTTAGATTTCATTAAAGTGCAATGATATTTTGCATTTGCTTTTTTCCAAGCCTACTGTTGAACTCCGCTACTTTCTTTAATATTTTAAGGAATTGAAGATATTAAAAAAAATAAAAATATTATTTTCCCGTCTTGTTGTCGGCAAGAAAAATACCGATATCTTGTAGAATTTGAGTTTTCTAAAATTTCAATTCTAAATTTTTTTTTAATGATTTTGTGTTATTTTGAATAGCGAGTAGCATTTTGTTTTCCTTGCTCTTCTCCCTAAAACCCTTTCATAATTCCCAATTTTTTTCTTTCAGTGTCATTCTTAACTATAAAAGTTTTAAGTTTTAATTTTCGCCCTCCCATCCACCAATTTAACAAATACAAATAAAAGTAAAAGAAAAACTTTATAAACTTGACAAAGTATAATATTTTATCTGCGGTTTTGCAGCCACAAGCACCAATTCAATTCCCATAAATACGAATATAAAAAAAGAAGTATAAAACTATGAATAAAACAGTTTTGGCTAGAGAGCGAGAGAGGTAATCAGGAAAAGGGAAAAGTTGCAAATACAGGCAGTTTAATGGCAAAAAACAAAAAAAGAATTATTCTAGAAGAGAGTGTTGAAATGCTACAGCGGCAGAGCAGCAGAGCATATGAATAAGGAGTGGGAAGAGGCGAAGACCTAAAACATGTACAAACAATTTAAAATTTCATTTGAATGCAACAAAAGCCGCTCGAGTTCGTTCATAAATTTGCAATTACGATTTTCCATTGTGATGAATTTTGAACGGAAACAAGCTAAAACTGCACTTCCGATATAAAATAATAAAAAAAATTTAGAAAATGTGTTGCAAAAGTTGTAGCGTTGAGTAGTTGACAAAAGATGGATGGATGGAATTAGAGGAGGCACTCACATGGAGGCCTAAATGTAAAGTAAAAGTAATAAAGCAACATGGTGCAAAAGCGAAGTTTAAAGTTTGTTATAAATTTGATCACTGTCTTCTTGTTTCATACAATTTTCGCCTGCCAACCATTTCCAGTGATGAGAAGTGTTATTTTATTGGCTGATGCCGCTTGATGCCTTCTCATAAAAGTCCTATTGAAATTTAGTCAAGAGGAAAATTTTTGCTTGTTTCTTTCTTAATATGTATATTCTTGCAGTATAAGTAAATTCCCATAGTTGGACGGCAGCAACTGTGTGAAAAGATTCAGAATATTTTACAAAGAAAATGTAAAGAAAATGCAATTGGGTGACAATAAGGCTGTTATGCTTTAACGATTCTGGATGTACATATGTATATGTGTAAATGCAATTTTGACTTGTTCGTTTTCTTTTTCTTTATTGTGGAAATTTTAAAGACTTTGCCAAGAGTTGTATTCACTAAACACAAAATGTTTCTTTGTAAAAAGACTCTTCGTTCATGTTCTTTCTGCTGCTGGTGCTGCTGCTAACGATGCGAGAAGAGGAGTATCGGTAGTTGTAAAAATTCAATGATTTATCAAATCCTTTTATTGTTGCGGTTTTGGCACTCGAATATTTTGAGTATTTTATTATTATGCATGCTGATTACTTTAAACCGCACCATGACATCATTTGCGTTTGCAGGCCATTGTGCGAGTGTAGTGATATGAAAATTTATGCATATTTGGGTCAATGGACACTACAGAGCAAAAATTACATTTAAAAATAAAATTATTGGCCACAAGTGATTAGAATTTGTAGGGCTGTTGTTCTTTGGCCTGGTATTTAATTTTTAAGGTTTTAATTTGTTAACATGTTTCAAGAGAATGATAAAGTTGAAGAGATAAACTTTTGTGATAATGCATCTTTTGTAAAAATGTGTGTGCTTAATTTAATTCTACACCTGCTAGAGCAGAAAGGATAAAATGCATTTGTGCAGAATTGGGTAACACACAAATATAATTAATTAATACATCTAGTGATTAAAAAAAGTAGAAAGAAATATTCAGGTATTTTTTTATTTTTCGAAGTATGTATGGTAAGCACCAATAGACCAACATTTTAGTATACCAATAGACTTAGCATCACTTCCCGAATCGATCTAAGGATATCCGTCCATCCGTCCTGTTGGCTGCTTGCCTGCCCATGTAAACCTTAAACGCAAGGTACAGTTTGCAGATTTAACGATAATTTGATAAAGATTGATACATAGTAAGTTTGAATTGTCAGCATATTGAAAATTGCCAGAATTAGTTCATAATATCACATGGTGGCTATTCAAACTTTTTTGCCGAAAAGAGTCTTGGTGCACATATACTATATTATTATGTTGGTATTTAGCATAGTTGGGGGTAGTGCACTAAATATTGATTTAAATCTGCAGTGCACTATCACTAAATAAAACTGCAAAGAAATTAGTTTGCACTCTTTTTTACCAGCTTTACTGATTTTAGTGATATTGCAAATATTTTCATTATCACTAAACGCAGATGGAATGCAAAAATCTGCACTCAATTCAAATTGTGCAAAATTTGGACTTGCAATCAAAATTTAAAAAATATAACTTTGTATGTGCATGGTTTTGGATTTTTATTGGAAGACATGCATAAGCAAAGATCATTAAACAAAATGAAATTTTGTCAATAACGGAATAATTATTGGCTGTAATCATGAAAAAACAAGTTTTTGATTTTAAATTTAGTGCAACAATTTTAGTTGCACTCAAATGAATGAGGGAAGGAAAAAAAAGTTGCAAAACTGATGAATGTTTTTTTTTTGAGTGCAAAATTTCTTAGCATCACTATCACTCATGTTTAGTGAGGATGCAAATTTTCAATTCGTCACTCAACATCAAAAAAAAAATGATTGCCATATTTTAGCACTATCGCTTAGTGTGAGTTGAAATTGCAAAATGAGTGCACTACACCCAACTATTGTATTTAGATAATATTTGGTCCAAAAGTATCGAACTGCAACCTTTATCATTTACCTTAAAATCGGTCCATATACATATGACCACAGCTCCAATACAAATACTTCGCCCGAAAAAAACTTTAAATACCGACACTTTCTTATAAATTTTGGTATTGATATAAAGTTAAATTTAAATTCTTAAAACATTTTTTTTCAAGTAAAAATACCTAGGTACCCGGTTATTAACACATGGGTTAATCCACTTTTTAAATTTGAAAGATGTCAGATGGGGTCAAAATTTAAAAACGTTTACGGAATGTAAAAGTTTAAAAAAAAACTGAACCCTTTTAAGGTAATGTTGTCTTATGAGTTCGTTTCAATCGACATAAATACAATGCGGTTATAATTAAAAACAGTAGTAGTTACCTGTCTTTTTATTTTCCATTTCAATTAAAAAAAAATATAATAAACACAAATCGAGAAATACAAACTTAAAGTTGACCTCTCACTATTAAACTTTCAAGCACGTTTGTAGAAAAAATTTCATTGATTGACTTTGACATACAAATGTGTAACGGTGCTATTTTAACACAAAAAAAAACATCACACGTCTTTGTTTTGAAGCATTTTCAATTAAAAACAGCAACACCAATAGTAAAACGCCACTTTGATTTTTATCAATTTAGCACAGAAGAAGCTGTAATTTGACCTAATGTGCATCGCAAAAAATTATTTCTGAATAAAGTAAAACATAACAAGGGTCAGAAACTTAGCATAGCTACCCAAGTTCTGCACTCCAACATGGTTTAGTTGAAGTCCACCAAACAACTATTGGAATATATGAGGGAATATCCTGAGATATTAGGTTGCAACACAGGGAAGCTTTTAAGCTTGTTATCATAAGACAATATCCATAAGATTTCAAGATAAACAAATTGAAAAAGGAAAGGTAGCAATAGAAAATTTAGGATATATTGTTATCATTCGGGCCCCACTTTTTTTTTACAGGGCCAAGCCCTAAAAAAATTTTTGTACTAAGAAAAAACAATCACACCTTCTTAACTTAAAGAAATAAAGTCATACAATTCGGAATTTAAAAAAAAAAATATATATGTATGTTGATTTTGAACAAACTTTCGGACTTGTTCTGGCAATCGCAAAACGCTCAACATTTGCGATTCCGACTTAAAATCGCATAAAAGGTGATCGGTAAATCGCAATCGTAAGAAGTTTTGCGATTTAAAATCGCATATAGTATGCTCACCTGATCTGGAAAAAACTATGGCAGATCGCAAGCAAAACGCACGCTTCTTAAAACATCATAAAATTAATCTGATGGTTTACGATTTCAAATGTTGCGGTTGTCAGAACTGCCGTTTTTTTTCATATTTCGTTCTTACCAATTTTTTACATTTCAACAAATTTTTTTGGCATTAAATACCTAAACGAAATAAAGAAATTTTTAAAGGTTTCATAAATAAAAAAATTATCATTCAAAAGAAATTTTTAGATAAATTTTGTTAACCAGACTGCAACACTCTAGACATTTCAATTTTAACACTTAAACATCATGAGTAGAATGAAGATTGCGAAATGGGGTTTTGCGCAAAATGATAATTTCTTTGAAGTTAAAGGTTTTAAATTAATTTTGATAAGGGATTTTTATATATTAAAATATTTTCTATTAGCTTGGTTTTCAAAATTTTTCGTTTTTTGTTTTTGTTCCAGCACAAAAATTTGCATAAAACTTGTTAAATTTGTAAAAAGAAAAAAATTAACAAGCAAAAGTTAAATTTTCTAAAGATTCAAAGTATATTTTTCAAGGATATGTTTTCTATTTTTTTTTTTATAAAAATGAGTAAAAACAATTTGTTGTTCTTATGCGTGATGAATTGAAACTTTTTGTATTAACAATGGCTAGAAGAATCATACAAAAACAAATACATTCTTAAAGCCTGAAGAGGGGGTGTATATTTAACCCGCAATCAAAAAGGCATCATCATCTTCATCTTGTACAAAATCATCAAAATCAAAGTAAAAAAAGACCCAGAAGAAAAAATTAAAAGAAAAATTTTAAAATGCAAATGTTTTTCTTTTACGACTTTAACCAGAAAAAAAGCAAAAAAGAAAAAGGACCATTCAAGCAAAAAACGCCGTAATATCTTTTAAAATTTAAAAGTCGTAAAAAAAGTTTAAGAAATATAAAAAAAAACAGCCATTAGACCAGAACAAAAACGAGAAAAAAATAATGCTCAAAAGACCCAAGTTAAACTTTGTTATTTCAACGAAACAAATCCAAAAAAAGAAAAAAAAGAACAAAACAATTTTCCTTTTTATTTCTAAAGTAAATAAAGTTTAAGAAAAAAAAACAATTTGTTGTTAAGAAATGTCTGAGAGGTTCCACATTTTTTTCTTAATTTTTGTTTTATTTCTGCTTTAAAATAAATGCGTTTTTGACTTTTTACTTTGTTATTTTGGTTAGAAAAATGGCCGAATACAATAAAACTTTTAGTTCAAAAGTTTTTTTGTAGCTCTGCAATCTTTAAAAATACACTTTATCCCTGATGGAACAATGAGCAACTGCTATTACAAGTTGGAATAAACTCCCACTTTTCAGTTAAGAGGAGTGCAGCAGGGAGATTTGAAAATGTACTTTTCATTTGCGTTTAATTTGCAATAAGACGCGAAAAATATTAAAAATATCTCATTTACACAAAATGTGTGTGTGTGTGTGTGTGTGTGTGATTGGTACTAATACCTACATAACGAAGATATTAAAATCTATTCAGCAGTTTTAAATGGAAATTAATTGAAGTTGTTTTTGGTCTTGATATAAAGTTAAAATAAAAAAGTTTCAGTAAAGCTTTGGTCACACTTAACAAATTTTTGATTTTACTTTTTACGCGTTCTCTCTGGACTTTCTCCTACACTTTTTCTTAGATTACAGAAGCATTGGTCATTAATTTTTCTTAGATCATAGACCAAGTCTTACTGAGGTTGGGGCTATGATAGAGTTTTTTTTTCCCGGAGTTTTTCGATTCCCGGGAAAACGCTCCATATAAATAATACAAAGTAAATTTGTTTTAAATTAATGAAAAAAACATTTTTTTTTATAAAAGCGTAAGGGAACTTGTTTACAAAGTAAGTAAAATAAATGCCTAAATACTACAAAAATGAATTAAAGGTTGAAAGAGGAACTTGAATTATTATTACCTTATGATTTTATATGTAAATTTCGTATCATTATGCTCTAGATACAAGATAAAAAGATAACATAACAATTTAATTCATAAAACAATAATAAAAACAAACAAAAATTATGGTACTCAAGTTTTGAGATCAAAAAGTAAATTTATAAAATAGATAAAATATTTTAAATAAATATGTTTTATAAATATATTAACAAAAAAAAAATATTAAGACACACTAAATGCGTTTAGAAAGTCGGCAACGAGTATATTTCTTATTTTATTTATTTATTACCATGTTTCCGAAACATTTCGTTCACTTTTTTACCGAGATTGGACAAATAGTTTAAAGTGCAAAAGTTAAAAGTTGTTGCATATTTCTAATTCACAATCCGAAGTAATTTTTCTTTTTTATAAACAACGTCTATATCAGCCAAATGTATGACAAGATTGATGCAAAAAATAGCATCAAACGGACTTCTTCTTACAAGATCCACCTGTAATATTTAGGACAACGTGTTTTTAAAATTGTATGTTGTAGTATCTTACACGAGTTTCCATAGTTTTTTTTATTTCTGTTTCCCAGCACTTCCCGGTTATATAAGCCGTCACAAAATGAAACAAATTTATGTTTATCACCTTATAAACATATCGTCATATCTCAACATTTTTTTTTTAATTTTAAGTTAATTAAGCTAAGTGTTCCTTCTACTTTCTTGTAACAAAACATCGGTTTTTATCTCAAACTAAACCGAAGTTATAGCAAAATATATGTATCTTTAAATCGGTACATTTTAACTTTAATCGCATTTTGCCATTTTGTAGATATGACTTTGCTGCAATAAAGGAGCGATATTTTTGGATACCTCCCATTTGTAAGACTTCTCCATGGGCAATTAAAATGTACTGCCTGCATCTTATGTTGAATTTATGTTCTTTATAAACTCTTCACTTCACTAAATTTATTAATTATCAACTGTTGCACGGCAAATTCTGCTTTTGGTCGATTTATTGCATCAGAAGACATTGATTTACGAACGTACTCACTTCTTGTTATTGATCTAATCGACAGCCCATCAACAGATGCTAATTTTTAGAGAATATAAAACGAAATTTCAAAGTATAAATAGCTTTTTTATGAAACTATGAGGAACTTTTATTTCTCGGGATCCCGCAACAAAAATCCTGGGAAAACGGGAAAGAAAATAATTGAAATTCCGAATAAGGTCGATTTAAATGCTCGTAAAGCCCAATGTTGTATGTTAACCCGCAGACGTGTCTAGACGTCTTGTGGAGTCTAAGTATCCATGGGTAGTATAGCTATTGAGGAATCAGACACCCTTTAATTTCTAGGCATGAATACTCAATGTGATCTTCGTTGGAACCAACATGTTTCAAGTGGCGAAAAAAGCATTCAGGTGTCTTGGTTTATTTATACAATAACTTCACTCCATCTGATTTCCTCACTATTTTTATTTAGATATTTATATCTGACTGAAAATGGAATACCACTCACATATCTGGGCAGATACTTCAGGTCTATCTTGCAGCTTCTGGATGGGGTGCAAATAAGTGCGTTGAAGCTCATCAATGACAGAACGGCAACCTCATGTGAGTATCGTCGGAAAGTGGGCTGTGCATCAATGTTCTATCGATATTTTTATGGCGTTGGTGTAAAGACCACCGTTGGTTTAAGCCCATTGAGGCAGGTATTCACGTTAATCGTAAACATGAAAAGTCCAATACATTTGATTGCTTAATAAATTTCATCTGGAAACTCAATACTTTTAATGGTTTTTTTTTGGCTTTTTTATAAACTTTTACTTTATTTGTTTTAAATTTGTTTTACAAGCTTTTTATTATTGTAAGCTTGTTTGTGACAGTTAAATAAATTTAGTATGCATATGTATTATTAGAGTTGCTGTTGAGTTTTAAAACAGAACAGGTAAACTTTCCAGGGAACTCTGTTAACAAAGAATTATTGAGCAACTTCTTTACAGCATTGAATACTCAAGAAAACCAGAAAATACTCGATACTCAGTACCCACTTCTCAATGTTTAAAACTCCGATACAAAGTTTTGAAGAGAGAGGTTTATGGTTTCGGTATATCACTTGAGTCACAAAATCTTTTGTTTGTTTTCACACACAACTTTTGTGTTAGTGAAAACTCAGCCAATTGAAATAAAACGTAGGGCCACATAGTCCCGAATACAGAAAAATTACTAAATATTATGTAAGTGTAGCCTTATCAGGATAAAGCCAGAGTGTAGTAAAACTTAAATGAAAAGCATTCAGCTTTTTTACTGCTTTTCATAAAATTTGTACTTCACCTCTTATCACTTGTATTGTAAAAACCGCCCAATAATTCCCAAATTCCATAAACGATGATACCGGCTATTATTATTCGATTCGAACAGATATTTTCGAATTAAAATATAAACTTATTCCGCAGACACAAAATCGCATTAGTGTAAACACTTCCACTAAAACTTTACTCGATTAAAAATGTTACTTTTTCTTTGTCTTTCTCAGCTTCCATTCTCGTTAGCAACATTTTCCCTTTTCCTTACAACTTTCAAGGAAATCAAATTTATCGTATATTTTCGGCATTTCTTATTTCTAATGCATGTCTTTATAGTATTGCCATTTAAATTCTTATTTCTTTTCTCTATTCTTCTCTTTGTTCTCGGTTGTAATTTAAAATTTTTATTTGTAACAATTTAATGATTTTTATTACATCCGCTAATGGCACATTTAAGCCAACATTTTGGCGGTAAATAAATGTTCAAAGTTTTATTTCTCTCAACAGTTTGTGCTCGTTGGATGAAGAGCAAATAATGTTAAAAAGAAAATCGCTTATAAAATGATTTTCAGTTTAGAAACAAATAAAAAATGTTAAACAAAAAATTTAAGCACTGAAAATCATTTTAAATGAAGAAATTTTAAAAGTGAAATTTTGAAATATCTTTTTCTGGAGAAGGGGAGACCAGTAGGTGGAAAATTCCTTTTTAATCTTTTTGCTCTAAAACGGAAAAGTTAAATTAAAAACAAAGAAAATTAAAAGGAACCGAAAAAATGAGAAGAAAAACTAAGCAAATGAGAAAAAATGGTATAATTTTAGGTGCTGATGGATGAATGGCTTGCCAGCCATTATTGATCGTTAATTAAATTTGTAGCTTTTAGTTCAATTTGCTCAAAAAAAAAAATTAACAAAAAATAATATTTCATGAATATTTTAGCATCTTATTTATGACCTTTTAAGTTTTTATGATTGTAACAAGTCCTTTTTTTTTTTGCTTATTTTCAATTCATTACTGAAATGAACGGAATAGAAGTAGAAAAATGAGAAAGAAAAGGAACAACTGAAAAGTAATTAATATTTATTTAAACTGTTATAACAAAAAAATAGGAGGAGAGAAATTTCAGCATTAAATTATAATTTATCAAGTGCAAAAATAAAAATAAATTTAATTGTTTGAATTTTACAATGCTAATGAGGATAAAAAAGGCAGTTTCTTCTTTAATTATGAACATGATTTGTGTGTTTAATTTTAATTAATATGCAAAACCGTCAATTTCTTATTAAAAGAAAGTGCTATTTTTTTTGGGAAAAATGCCAGAGAAACAAAAAGGGAAAAATAACCACAGCTGGGGAGTCGGAGCTGAGGTTTTTGTACCGGAATCGGTACTTCCACCCACAAAAACTCGCGACTCCGACTCCAAAATTTTTCGGGATAAAAAATTTCTAATATTTTCTCAAATAAAAATTCTCTTAAAAATTGGCGATGCAACATTTAAAACATCGACTTGAAATTCTTACATGATAATTTTCTTCCTATATTTAACCATTTAAAAGGTACTGCATTAAAAAAAAGAGTTTAAAGTTAAATAAGCACCAGTTTCATATACATTAGGCATCAATGTAAGAGTAGGAGTCGGAGTCCGACTTAAAAAATTTCAGCGTTTGGAGTCGGTGTAAGAACTGGTTTCTGAAAAATATCGAAAAAAATCTTTACCGAAAATTGGCAAACGTATCTATTATGGTTATTTTTACCATATTATTGTCAGGGCAACGATATAATTCTTAAATCAGTTCAATATACAAATTGTTGTCTCCGACAATGTTATGGTTAATAATAACTATTCTATGTTTTAATGTATGATCATTTATTATCGAATATATTTTCCTCTTCGACCCTTTTTGCGAAAAGATCGTCGAATTTTAGAGGAGAAAGTATTTTCTAAATGTTTTAAAATCCATCCGAAAAATCTAATATTCCATATTTTCTCAAAAAGTGAGAAAAAACCTCGTTACGGTCAAATTGTTATAATATCCTCGAAACCGGTGTGAAAAAGCAGACGTTGAGAACGCTAATCGCAAATAACGTTGACGGCGTCCCAAATTTACTAAACTTGAAAATTGTTGAACTACGTCGGCGACCGTCGCACAGTGGCTCAGAATCGTTTTCCATCGGCAAAGCTTTGTAACTTTCGAAAGAGCTATTCAAGAATTATTTTTGGTGATTTCTAGAATTTTTTATACAGTTATAATTTCACTAAAATCGACTAAGCAGTTGTTAAGAAATTTAAGATCAGATTTGAACTTTTGATTTTTTTTAACATTTAGTATGAAAATGCGGTTATTGTTGTTTCTATACCCGCGCCACCATAGTGGAAGGAGTGTCATACTTTGATGCTGATATTTCCGAGAAATAAAAATATTAGCCTAGACCCATTTTTTATTATACCGATGTCCATACGTCCGCCTGGAGTAAGTGTGATAAAATGTATTGTCACATTGGTTGGATTTAAGCAATGTTGATTATAAGATTCAGTTTGTATGTGATAAATTCCCAAGTCTTTCTTTTGATAACCTGATTTATTTATTGTTGGTGGGATAAGCTTATTTACTGGTTGCTTAGGCCAGATCATCAGGAAACTTCATCAAAAAATTTTAGAAAAGCTAAAGATATTATTTAAATAATAATGTTAAGCGAATAGGAATTATAAACACTCAAAAGTTTTACCTGTAATCATACCAAAGCTTAAACAAAACACCAACAGCAAACATTGAGTTTATCTTTACTTACAATCCCGACTACAGTTGTTTGATTTTTGTCAACTCTAATTATAGTTGCAAGGGAAAAAAAAAAGAAAACAAAAATAACAACAAATTACTTTATTTCATTGCTGCCAATTCAGTTTTTTGCACTGCCACTTGCTTATATGTTATCAGAGGTTTTTTTGGGAGTCAAGAAATGGTCGATGTCCAAGCTGGTCCAAGCATGTACAAAAGCATTTATGGGTTAGAGAAAACTCATTCACCTTTTTGCTGGTAGTAACAAATCTTTAGCTTCTTTTGACCCTAAAAGTTATTTTCCTCTTAAATTCCAATTTGACTAATATATATCACCTGAGGAACATATAAAACAATAAGTATAAACATTACAGCATACCGTTTCTTAATGGCTACTATCATACGAATATAAGTAATTACAACCCATTATCGGTAATAATTTGCGAGGAAAAATTATTGCTTTCTGATCAAATTTACCAAAATCATTTTTTTTTAAATAAACACAAAATATATGTTTTCAAAGGCTTGCCACCCCAACAATTATAAATAATTTAACTAATTTTTTCGCTGTCAAAGTTTTAACGTGTTAACTATTGAATGCCATCAAAAATTTAGAATTCGGCTTTTGGCCGATGAAATAAAAATGTGAGCCACCGGCGATTAATTTCCTTACATGACAGCTCTTACCTGCCAAAGTTACAGACAAAGTTTAGTAAGAAAAACAACTGTGAATTTCAATCGAAAAGATTTTTGAGGTGGGAGTTACAATACATGAGCCATGGATTTATTTTAATTTTTGTAATACCAAAACTGCCCTACTTTTGGAGGTACTTCTGATATGTCTATTAATCGCAAATCCTAAACTCGATTTAGTACCTGGAATTTTATTGCAATCGGGCTAACCGTTTACAAAATTCATAATTATTTCCAATTTTCCAAACTCTCATACAGTGTGTCGCTTAGGATAAAGTGGTATAATAAAAAATAGTCAACATGACTTACGAGCAATTCGAACACCTCATATATTTAACGTTGTTAACAATATTGACATTTTGTTGATTAGAAAACACGGATAGGTCCATACATTTTTAATGTCAGTCATCGTTTTTTTAGATGTCGATGACGATCTTTTCTCAAAAGAGCTCGATGTTATGGGTGAACACTTTCGGCTACAAAGAGTTTTGTTAGCCCTTGCCATATTTTATTTCTTAAATGTGGACGGACTGTTAACTCCAAAAATTTTATTACTGTCTAGAAAAAACAGCTTATGGCAAATTATGCCTGTTATATATTATGTTATGTGTTTGGATTTCTAGCTGGTGTTAGAACCAACCAGTTGCTACGCCGTTATAGGAATTACTAGGGTGGCTGGAAAAAACAAGTTGAGCCCATACAATTAATGATAATTAAATTATGTTTTAAAAACGGAAACATAAATTTGTTTGCCACAATTTAAATAGATAGATTGATATAAAAGACCATGCAACCTATTGGATCTTTTGTGGAGTTGCTCTACTTTAAGATTGATTAATAAATCTCACATTTTGTTGTAATTTGTTTGAAAGCAGACTTATTTTTAATACTCACGTACACATTCAAATTAAATAAAACATGATTACATTTAATTTAAAAAAGTCTTTTAAATATACTTTAGGTTTCCCCCCATTTTATAAAATTTATTTACTAACCCACTTTCTCTCTTTAAAATTTAGACCACAACTAATACCTGCATACCAAAGTTGTAATGAAAAGTATAATTTTAAGCCAAATTACCATCAAGAATATAAAAATTTTAAACGAATACAGTGCATAATTCTTCAATTTAATATTCACTTTCGTTCACCTCAATCAGTTACGGTTTTTCTTTTCTATTTTCCATTACAAAAAAGAAAATTCTTATAGCTAATAACATAGAACGCTTATTTTCTTCTCTTCTTTATTGAAAGTTTTCAAGAAAAATTAAGTCATTATAAAAAATTTGCACTTGGCAAATGTTTCCTTTCACACAACAGCAAACAACAAAGAACAAAAAAAAGGAAAGAAAATAATAGAAATAAAATACACTCATAAAACCGAATTATGGTTGTTCTCAGTCATTTGTTCTTTTTTCCCAACTTCTACTTTAAAAAGTGGGTTAAACACCGATCAATGTGTAAAAATAAGTAATAAACGCAAAACATGTAATAACACATATTTATATTTATTGTATGAGAAGAGAGTATATATATCTTGACGTTTAAGTACATTTACATGCATACATACATAAAGGTATGTATTTGTGTATAAACAGGGCTAAGAGTTTGAAAAAAATTATAAGGTAAAGTTAACTAACGAATTTTGTTAAGGTTAATAGACGACTATTGGGAACGCTACTATATTTTACTAATATTTGAGTCTTAGCGATTAAAGTCCACAGAAAAAATTTACAATTGTCTCTAATCACCAAATTTATACCAAATTCATGGAATCAAGCAACCCATTTGTTGATTTTGCACCTAATACCAAAATGATTATATTGGTTTCTAAAAATTGTAAAAAATATAATATTTTGAATATTTTTTTATGTATATGATATTTTTAATTTTAATTAAAAATAATGATCAAATGACAATTTCCAACAACAATTTCACAAGCTTAAATTCATTATTTAAATGAAATAATTTTTTGTTATTTATTTAAGATTTTAATTAAAAATTTATTTCAAAACAACTAAAATGTTAATTAAATCAAAAATATATTTTTAATTTTCTTTCAACAATTCAAAACAATGGATTCAATTATCACATTCATTAAATTTGAATACTTTTTAAATACTTTTTTTAATTAATAAAAAACTACTAAATATTTTTTCTGTGTTAAGAGCTCAGAACTATCTAAGATGATTTTATGACTTAAAAGAATAACAAAAAGTACCCAAAAAAATTATTGTATTGTTTTCGAAAAATTACAGAAACGAATATTTTAAAGCATTTTTTCTCCTTTAAGAATTCCAGCAAACATGCTTACATAGAAGGAATTTTGTAAAGAAGACTATCTCACGGAATCACTTACCAATTAGCATTTATAAGGCATGATTTTTGTTTGATTCGAGCCGCTTAGAAGCAATAGTATATGCGTGCTGCCTATAATTCATCAACCTCTATTTATTTAATTGTTCCCTTCTCATCTTGAAAGTAATTCTACGATTCCTTAAGCAAACTTTTGCATTCATGGGCCTTAACTGCTTCCAAACATTGATAATTTTTTGCTGAGATGTTTATTGTTTTTTCTATTATAAACAAAAAAAAAAATAGAAATTGATTCAATTTAATAAATACACATAAATTTGTAGTATTAATTAAAAAATTATTTAAATTTGCACCAGTAAACAAATTAATAGTAACATTTAAACGTTAATTCACTAGATTAAACGTTAAATTTACTTGATAAAATGTTTAATTAAAACTGATTTTTTTTAATAATACTTTAATTGGTGAACAATTTAGAACAGTTTTTTTTGTGTATGTTACAAGCATAATGTCAAGTTTAAATCTTACTTAATTTGACGAGTAATAGGAACGTAGATCCCTAGCCCGTTATAGTAAAGCTGAACACAGTCTTTGGCAGGAATCAAAACCGCAACATCAGAAATGTTACTACGAATTATAATGTAACTTTTTCTACCGCACAGAAATAACGTAAACCGTTGAGTAAAGGTCTCCGCCTACCGGAACAGCTAAAAATATTAATGTAAAAAAGGACCTACAGTTTAAAGAATTTTAAAAATCGGCCCGGCTTTCCCTACGCAGCTCTTATAGGAAAGGAAAAACAAAAATATATCTGGAAAAATTGTAGAGAATATACATTTTTACTCAATTGCTGCAATTAAAATAAAGAAAGCGCACAGTAGGTAAGATTTCCGGTGATATCGTTCAATTTTTTTTTCGAATAATAAAAGTTTTTATATCAAATTCTTACTACACATTACTAAATTTAAGGTCGTTTATTTGGTACCCATCCAAATCCTTAACAGAAAACAATAACTTTAGCAGTGCAGTGATAGAAAAATGCATTTTCATATTGATGGTGCAATTACATCACAATTGTGGTATTACAAACTGCATCAATGAGGCAAAAAAATGGCATCAATACAATGACGAACGTCATCAGAAAATTTTGTCATATTTTAGGCGTCATCTAAGCTATGACTACAGTGGCACCCATTCGATGCCACATTTTGTGTATTATTAGCATTATTTTCATGTTTAAAAAATAATATAAAAAGGAAAAATTCCCATATTCTATTTTTTTAAATGAATTAATTATTAACTAAACACATTAAATTTTTAGAGTATAATGATATCGGGCATGCTATTTTTTTTTATTTTTTTTTTTATTTATTTATTTATTAAGTCTATCCTTATAAGTGTCTTATAATTGAATATTCTTCTACAAACAAAGGGCGGGAGACAACAAAATTAAAACAAACATGTGCAACGGGTAAATAATAATAATAATATTATTCTCTTACGTTGACTTAAGTCAATCCCAATGGCAAACTGTCATTATAATGAGCCTTTTGTCCGATGTTAATGACTCCGATATAAATAAATAAAATTTCTGTGATGCCGATATGTCACCCCATTGATGACAAAATTTAAATTTTTGAACTTGATAAGAATTTGCCCAAGTGATGTTAAGGCTAACATCACAATGATGAAAAATGTCATGGGGTCAAAAACCAAGTAGGTACTAATGTCAAAATACATCAGCGTTGTGACGCCTTTTCTATCAGTGTACAAGTGGAAGAAATCGAATTCCGAAGTACGATGTCACAGACTTAGAAAAAACAACAAAACTTAATAACATTTCTGCTCATTATCATCTGGGCATACTGTAGGGTACCTTAAAAGTTTATCGAAAGAAAAGAGCAAACTTTTCAATATATGAATAAAAAATTTCTATTTTTTTTTATACAGTCTTAACAAAAAATAATGCAAATTTATTACGAATAGTATGAAAAAGAAGTTTTCCTTTCTTTTAAATTTTCAACTGCTTTGATACTTAACCAAAAACTTTAAACACACATTTGAGCAACTTTGCACAAATAAAAGGTATTGTACTAATTTCCTGCAAACAAATTTCAGGGGGGAAACGCATAGGAAAATACGAAAAAAATAGTTAAAAGTCACTAAAATAATATCAGTGACTAAAAACTAATGAAATTGGCGACCAGCTACTTTACTTCAAAGGCCGCAGTAATATGGAGTTATTGGCTAAAAAGGTACTAAATAAAAGTATGTATAAGAAAATGAAGGGAAAAAATTACTAAAAAAAAAAAGAAAAAAGTGCACATGCATGCATGTCACATGAATTAAATTAAACTTAACAATGAGTCATTATAACAAATAAATTTCAGCTTGGATGAAGTAAACAGGTTGATAGGAACTCCTTCGGTCGACATTCATTTCTTTTCATAAAGTTGGTGTCGCGCTCAAACGATTTTTGTTTCTGTTTCTTATTTACACTGAAATAAGCAGACTAATAAATCATGGTGTAAATTACTTCATAAAAACTATTAAGGTTTTTTAACCTCTAAACTTTGCATACTTTTTTTTATTATTTTTTGTGTTTAAGATTATTTAATAGCATTTTTAAAATGATTAAAACTTAGTACACTTGGAAAAACTTGAAAATGAAAAAAAATTTGCTTAAATCATCTACGTATGATTCCTTTTAGCATACCAATCAATCCGGAAAGGCCTTATAAAGTGTTCTACGCTTAAGACTTAAACTTGAGCAAATATTTACATGAACACAGTCAACTAGACAGACAAGATTATTTCGATTCAGTGAGTGATTTAAAGTCGCGTCAAAACTTCATCTATTGTTGTGTAAGATGGAAAAAGGTGCTACGATATATTTGGCTGACCCGAATCTTATATTCCCTTCACCACAGTATTAAATAGCCAATTGCTCCCTTACATGGTGCACGCAGAGAAAAAATATGGTTGGGCATGGTTACGGCAACCACACTGTGTTTATTGTAACAATATATTGTTGTTGTACACAAATAATTGTTATTTTTATTAAATATCAGCCATATTATAGTTACTGTAAACATATTAATGTTTATCGCAATTATAAATTTGAGTATTGTTGACCGAAAAATAATTATTTTTCTAACAACTAAATTATGATAACTTTCAAACCATATTATATTACTCACAGCCATAACATGATATTTAATAGCCATAACATGATAACTTTATACACATTTATCATAATAAGTTTAAGATGCAATCAAAATATCGTTACTCTAATAATATTTTGGTATCGCCATTTGTAAAATAATTTTGTATCAGTTGTGTCGTGTTTTACATAAAAATATCGAATTATTTGTAAGTGAGTGGCTAAATAATAAAAAAAATAACCATTAAAATAAACAATAAATTAAAAAAAAATAAAGAAAAATATTAAAAAAGAAATAACAAAATAACCATTAAAAAAACAAGAAATTAAAAAAAAACATTAAAAATGGGTTGTAGTGTCACAAATAAAATATATTTGCTTAAAAATTTTAATAATCTTAAAGTGGTGGAAAAATGTGTGAAACATTGGTGCAAAAAATTAACCATTACTGGTAAGTTTTGTGTTATTTTAAGAGAAAAATAATGAAAACTCCATAAAATAATTTATAAATAATTGCGACCTACGACAAAAAGATTACAGTAACTATATTATGTTTTTTATTTTATCATAAGCATTTTTTTCCAATAAAAATATTATGTTTAAAGTTGTATCATATTATGATGTAAAAAATTTATGTATAACAGTTCATATCACTTTGCATCATAATATGATTACTTCTAAACTTATTATGATTGCCATGACAATACTATGATTACTTCTAAGCTTATTATGATTGTCATGACAATAATATGATTACTTCTAAACTTATTATGATTGCCATGACAATAATATGATTACTTCTAAACTTATTATGATTGCCATAACAATAATATGATTACTTCTAAACTTATTATGATTGCCATAACAATAATATGACTACTTCTAAACTTATTATGATTGCCATGACAGTAATATTATAACTTCTTAACGTTTTATGATTAACAGGATAACAATATGATTAAGGGAAAAATATTATGATGTTATATTACGAACATATTTGGTCATAATATGATTTAATAACAATCGTAATATGGTGACTACAATCATGAATCTTATCATAATATGTTGCTCTTAGAATATGTTTACCACAACCATGTTTTTTCTTTGCGTGTGTGGGCATAACGTAAACAAATCCTTATTCCAGGAACATATTTTTATGGGTTGTAGGTTAAGTAATGCACACATTTGACTTATCTTCAATATTTCTTTATAAAGAAATAATTTCTTTACATAGAAATAATTTCCTTGTATTTAAAATAAAAATATAGTTAAATTTGGTCCTTCTAGTAACTACATAGGGACGCTATAGTGCCAAAACCATTATTTGTGGAACACGAGAGAATTTATTTGTCTTTAACTCAGTCATTTTGTTTATTTTCACTATTCCACTTAATTAACTTAAGTTGAAAGTGATTAAATAAAGTTCTTAGATTAAAAGGAGATCTTTAAAAGTTAAGCTTTATATCAGTGGCATTTTGACCAAACATCTTAAGTCGATATAAGATAGCAAAAAAGTTTAAAAAAAAACTTGGTGATAAAATCATTTTTTATTAAATATTAAAATAAACCAAAAATAAAGAAAAATTTCGTTTATAATACAAAATTTTAAAAACGTAAAGAAAAATATTTTTTGAATGAAAATTCGTTCGATTAACAACATTTTTTTAATTTTTTAAATTTGACTTAAGATGTTTTGTCAAAATGCCACAGATATGTAAACATTCAGGTCTTTATTTGAAATAATAAACAGGTTAATAAAATGTTAAGTAGACAAATTTTCACAAAAAATCCGTTTTATAAACCCTGAGATAAACTCACTGTTTATTGTTGGTGTTTTGTTTAAGTTTTGATATTGTTACAAGGAAGACTTTGAGTGTTTATAATTCTTATTCGCTTTAGGGTTTTATTTGTATAATATTTTTGACTTTTCTAAAATCTTTGGAAAAGGTTTCCTGATGAGCTGGGGTAAGCAACCAGTGAAATGCGCATAGAAGCTAGCTTTCCCTCAACAATAAATTTCAGTGTATTTATCAAATATGAAAAACTGGGAATTTAGCACGTCATACGGAAATCGTATTAATAATAAATAAACCCTGTTTTATTTTTTTTATCAATAACGCCGTAAGGATTTATAGATACAAATTAGAGAAAGTCGTAGTTTTTTGCCCATTTTAAAACCGATCTAGCAGAATTTCAATAGCAGAACTTTCTATTCTAAATGTGATATAAATAAGTAAAAAAAACCGTCTACTAATATTTAGAGTCTTCGCGAAATCCATATCAACAGACACGCAGACAGACGGACAACGTTAATTCCACTTATCTACTCAGAATATATATATATGTGACCATCTCCTTGAAAATGGACCTAGTGTGTTGAAAAACGGGTTTTGGCTTAAGAGTGTATTCTGGTACGTAAAAGGGTGTAGAATAAGATGAAATGCGTTTTTCTCAAAACTTCATTTTCACACACTACTAGTGTGACCATACTAGCTTTTTCGAGCTAAATTTAGCTTTATTTTTTAATGTGTAGCTTCAGATTTTTCATTTAGCTTTAAGCTTTTTTTCGGCTGTTTTCAAAAATGCATTTAGCTTATTCTAGCCTTTTTTAATTTCAATTTCGTGCTTTTCAAAATAAATAAAACAGGTTTTCTAAATAAACTTGTGTTGTTAAGTTAAAAGAGTAATGCGTTATAGTCACGTTCTACGTTTTTGTTTTAATTTTCGAAGCCTCAAACCATATAAAAGAACTAAGAATTAAATCGTTTAATTTTTGTCATCAACTTGAAAAAATTAGTTTTTGGTTTGGGTACATATCAGAGAAAAACATCTTGTTTGGCCTTCTTATGCTGGGTATACACTATGCAATTCACTTACGCAACGCGTTTCTCATTCAGATTCCATGTTTTGACACATACACTGCAATCAACAATGAAATCATAAACGCAATGTCAGTTCTGGTTTTTTTATATTAGCATAAACATCGCGAGTTCAGGTAAACTTTTGTATAAATTAATAAAATTTACCCAATCCTCATTTTGTTCATTTGGCAGTTTTTCAAGTTTTTATGCGATTAAGAATTTTTTTTTAAAGGTAGATGCTTACATCACAGAATCTGTGCTTACAGCCTGCTTGCTTTCAATGTACTAAATAGATAAAAACATAAAATCACGATACAAACAGTGCAATCTACAACAATGCAATCCCACAACATCAAAATATTTTGATGTTGGTGAAATCTTGACTGCAATCTAAAAACACGAATATACACGATGCAATTAAATTTGCCTGATTGCGTAAATGAATTGAATTGTGTGTACCCAGCATTATGAGTGTTGATGTCGTGGTCGAAAATTAGTCGTTTTTAAAAATTGTTATTGTGATTGACGCAAACGACATATATACGACGAACTTTTTACTTATGTGTTTTACATTGCCGTTTTCTTGATTTTAAAATCGACAAAAATTTCAAACGACTTCGATCACGTCAACGACTCGTCAACTATTTTTTTTAGAAAATTTCTAATAGTAAATTTTTTACTAGCAACATTTATTTACCCTGTTTCATATTTTTATTTAAAAAAAAAATTAATTTTCAAAATTTTTAAATTAAAGGTTTTTAAATAACATAAAATATTTATTTTTCTAAAATTAAAGAACAATATTCTTCGGCAAATAGTTTGAAACAATGGGAAAAAAATTTTGTAAATTTTAAATAAACTCTCTAGTTGCATGTTTCTGCTAGTAAATGAACACACCTATTATATGTCTAAGTCAAAGGTGATAAGTAAGGCTTTGAATTATTCTCAGTTACATATAATTAACATTTTTTATAAAAACTTTTTTTTGACATTGACCTTTAAGAACAAAGCCAAGGATATTATAACTATATACTTACCCAAACACTGTTAAATCTATGAAAAATATCGAAATAATTAAAAGTTACTACAGGAAGCTATACAAAAATTTAGCTTTATTTTTTGGCTTTAAATTTCCGTCTTTAGCTCTTTTTAGCTCTATTTTAAGCATGATTTAGCTTTATGTTTTTTAAAAACCTGGTCACACTGCACACTAGGTCCCTTTTCTCGGAGAAGGTCACATACATATGGTCAAAATTTATGTTTATTTAAATTGAAAAATTTTTTTTCATATATTTTATTTAGACTATATTTAAAAAAAAAACTAACATAAGGCCCTTTAAGCATATACTTAATTTTATATGAATTGGAAAAGAACAAATTTAAAAAAAAATTAGTGTACAAAATTATACGTACATTAAATCATCCTTATTAAGTCAAAAGTTATAGCTCAATATATAGTTTATTTTTTTAAACTTTTAATTTATATCGCCTTGTCAGAATGCTAGTTAGTTAACAGCGGGTATTCAAAAGGATTTCATTCCACGTTTTTGGAACAAAATGCAAAAATTAATCCTTATTAATAATAAGTATTGTGGTTTTTTTGTTGAACTATTTATGGTTTTTATTCCTAATTTTGATATTTTAAGTAAGGAAAGAACATGTAAAATCAAATAAAATAGATAATCATTCAAAGCTAATTTCGATCTACCAAAGGTTTAATACAATTTGGTTTAAAGATTGTCTATTGACTGCCAGCAGTCGTCAATGGCTGCGAGTGTTAAACGGCAAACCCCTCTAAAAGAGATTGAGAGGTTGCAGTCGAAACATGTAAGGGTAACCTGTCCGTAACAGCCTGGGTTCGAGCCCAGCAGCAGTTAAGAATGAAAAATTATCAATAAATTTTAATTAATTTTCATGTTGTAAAAATTCGTTCTTCATAAAAATAATTTAATGAAAATTAGATTTGATGAACTTTAGCCTAATTAAAATATCAAAATTTGGATTAAATTATCTTTATTTTAAAAGATTTGCTTGGTAATTCTTTGTTTTTGAAGCACTCCCAAAGGTTTTCAATTGGATTAAGAACCATTTACTGACTTGGCCAGTATAATGGAGCTATACTGTTTTCAAGAAATCGTGCTTTTACATAGCAGGATGTGTGTTTTAGGTCGTTATTCTGTTGAAAAAAACACTTCAAAAGGACATGCTATCCTTTGCGTATGACAACATTGTGTCCTCCAATATGTTTCTGTAATCAAACTGTGCCAAAGTATAAGTAAAACGAAAAATAAGACACCAACACAATACGACGAGAAACGACCTCGTGCCATAATTTCGCCGCCACCTTGCTTGATACGAAACAATACGAAATTCCAGTCTGTTTCGCAGCTCCGGAGGATATTTTGCTATCCTGTTTCACCTGTTCAACTTGATTTTTTTTACAGGGAATATTTTTCAGATTTTTTTCCGAAGCAGTGGAACTTTTCTAGCTATTCAACTTGTCAAATTAGTACGCTGTTCATTTCGTCAGACAGTTCAAGCAGATTAACATTGCTTGTAGGGGCAGAAATTGTCCTAGACGATATAACAGGCTTTCTTTTGACGAGAGTACACGCAGAGAAAAAATATGGTTGGGCATGGTTACGGCAACCACACTGTGTTTATTGTAACAATATATTGTTGTTGTACACAAATAATTGTTATTTTTATTAAATATCAGCAATATTATAGTTACTGTAAACATATTAATGTTTATCGCAATTATAAATTTGAGTATTGTTGACCGAAAAATAATTATTTTTCTAACAACTAAATTATGATAACTTTCAAAACATATTATATTACTCACAACCATAACATGATATTTAATAGCCATAACATGATAACTTTATATACATTTATCATAATAAGTTTAAGATGCAATCAAAATATCGTTACTCTAACAATATTTTGGTATCGCCATTTGTAAAATAATTTTGTATCAGTTGTGTCGTGTTTTACATAAACATATCGAATTATTTGTTAGAGAGTGGCTAAATAATAAAAAATAACCATTAAAATAAACAAGAAATTAAAAAAAAAAAAGAAAAATATTAAAAAAGATATAACAAAATAACCATTTAAATAAACAAGAAATTAAAAAAAAAGAAAGAAAAAACATTAAAAAAGGGTTGTAGTGTCACAAATGTAAATATCTTTGCTAAAAAATTTTAATAATCTTAAAGTGGTGGAAATATTTGTGAAATATTGGTGCAAAATATTAACCATTACTGGTAAGTTTTGTGTTATTTTAAGAGAAAAATAATGAAAACTCCATAAAATAATTTATAAATAATTGCGACCTACGACAAAAAGATTACAGTAACTATATTATGTTTTTTATTTTATCATAAGTATTTTTTTCCAATAAAAATATTATGTTTAAAGTTGTATCATATTATGATGTAAAAAATTTATGTAGAACAGTTCATATCAATTTGCATCATAATATGATTACTTCTAAACTTATTATGATTGCCATGACAATAATATGATTACTTCTAAACTTATTATGATTGTCATGACAATAATATGATAACTTCTAAACTTATTATGATTGCCATGACAATAATATGATTACTTCTAAACTAATTATGATTGCCATGACAATAATATGATTACTTCTTAACTTATTATGGTTACCATGACAACAATATGATTACTTCTTATCTTATTATGATTACCATGACAATAATATGATTACTTCTAAACTTATTATGATTGCCATGACAGTAATATTATAACTTCTTAACGTTTTATGATTAACAGGATAACAATATGATTAAGGGAAAAATATTATGATGTAATATTACGAACATATTTGGTCATAGTATGATTTAATAACAATCGTAATATGGTGACTACAATCATGAATCTTATCATAATATGTTGCTCTTAGAATATGTTTACCGCAACCATGTTTTTTCTTTGCGTGTAGAAAAGTGGTATTCTGTCGTTGGCAGAGTTTTTTTGTTTTCTTTTGCAAGTTTGCCCACTTGTTTCTGGCTTAATGTGGTTTTGGACAAAAAACTATGACCAATCCAGCAATGTAGCTGTTGCCTGAAAACTGTATATATTGTTTTATTTTTCATTTTAACACTAGGCCTTTTTCTTTTGTATAGTGTTGTTTTGTCGACTCCGCGCAATAACTCCCAGGTCCAATAAGTCCCAAGGAAAAAATGAAATTAGACCCAACAATTTTCCATACAAAAGTGGGAGTAATTTCATTATGAAATAGCTCCCAGCCCTCTCGTTGTTTCATAATGAAATAAAATCCAAATGAAATAAGTCCCCGAAAAAATAAACGTAGTAGTTATTTCATTTTATTTTGGTTTTCGGTGTTATTTCCAACATTATTTCATTTTCAATTATTTGCAATTTCTTAAAATTGTTTAACATTTTAAATGGTATTTATAAAGGGATAGTTTAAACGGTGGCATGTGATAACGTCCAGTGTAAAAGTGTCCATGGATTCTTTCTACTCTATGAAATAACAAAGACCCGGTTCGCCAACTAAAGCCTCTCTGCACAGCTGGCCTTCGGCCGGGCGCAAGAATTTTCTGCTTTCTGGTATAACAAACACTGGCTTTGATAACTAAAGCTTCCCTGCTTATCCGGCTTTCGGCCGGGCAAAGCCGGTGTTGTTTATACCATAGAGGATACAATCCTTGCGCCCGGCAGAAGGCCGGCTGTGCAGAGAAGCTTTAGTTAGCAAAACCGGTACTTATTTCATCAAAGAGGAGAAAATCCTTGCGCCCGGCCTTGTTCACAGACACTATGACACTGGACATTATGACATGCTACCTTTTAAACAGTTGCTACTCATACATTTGAAATATTTTGAAAAGGTAAAGGATGTTTGTTAAAAACGTGAAAAGAGGGAGAGTAAAGAATCCTTGCAACCGGCTAAAGAAAGGATATACGAAGAAGCTTTAGTCAGCAAAGCCGATGTTTGTTATACTTTTACAAACGGTTATGCCATATGTATGGGTAGTGAATCAAATACTCTCTTTTTGCCATGCAAACACCTAAAAACTTGCAATAGCTGCGTGCTTAAACTGCAGGCAGCTGTAATTACAAGACGTCAGGATACAATAAAATGCGGCATTTGTTGCCAAAATGTCGAGGACTCAATGTTAGTTTTTTGGTGACCTGATATGTAAATATTCAAGTAAAACGAATACATAATAAATTTCTTTGGTAATTTTTTCATTTTTTTTTTGCCTGTATTTCATTTCTTTTCGATGGACTGTTTTTGGAAGTTATTTCATTTATGTCTTTAGGAGTTATTTCAAAATGAAACAACTCCTAAAAGTTAAGGTTTGTTTCATTTTAGGCTTGGAAATTATTTAATTTTTTTTTTTGGGATTTATTTCTTTTTTCCAGTTTGGGACTTTTTTCATTTATTACGGGATTAATTTAATTAGGAGTTATTGCACTGGGACTTTTTGCACCTGGGACTTATTTCACAGAGCCGTTTTGTCACCTATCTTTAGCTTTTCTAAAATCTTTGGATGAAGTTTCCTGAGCAACCAGTAAAATGCGCATAGGAATAGCTTATCCCTTAAATAATAAATTTCAGTTTCTCAATAGTATGAAATGGGAATTTAGCACATTTGAAAGAAACCTTGTTAATTAATTTTTGAATCCCAAGAAAAACTTTGGCAATTTTATTTAGTTTAACTTAAGATTTTTATGAAATTAAATAGTAAATAAATGAACAAACATGCTTGAAAAGATGTGAACTTTTACAAGATGTAAAATTAACTTATTTTTGCTGAGTTCTTCTGATCAACTCCATCCTATTTTCTTTTTCACTGTTAAAGAGTATACTAGTTTTAATAATAATTAAAAAAATTTATATATATATAATATATATATATTTGCAACCTGAATTTTCTTGGAGTGTATAAATGTTTACAGGTAATTTTTAATCACACATATATAATCATATAATCATAACATGCAAAATGACTTGTACTAAAACAAGTGCATTTAGCCAGCTTTACTTAAAAAAAATACAAGCAAAACAAAATTACCATAAAAATATTTTAAATTACATGCAATCGTAAAGAAAAACATTAAAATAAATAGTTGAAATTTTTAAGTCAGTAATACAAAAAAAAAAAAAAAAAAAACAATCATAGTAAATTTTAATAAATCAAAAAATGTTTTTAATGCTTAGAGTTACCGCACAATGAGTTTTTTGAATATAAATGGGGTAAGATAAGTAGCAGATAGAATATCATAAATCGAAATGGACTTGTATAGCTATCGATAAAAAATAAAAGTTGTAGATCTGTTGTTTTCAAGTTGACAAAATCGCTTATTAAGCCCGGAATTTCGTGATGAGGCGCACAGAAAAAAAATAAAACTTAATTCTAATCAAAAAATTTGTGATTTTAATTAAAAGATTAATTAAATTTGCTCAAGTGAAGAAATGAATAGTAGAAAGTTTGATATTAATAAAAATTTTCTGCAGTTATTTTGTTGATATAAGTAAAAGTTTATTAAGCTTGATAAAATTAAAGCTGATTTTATTTTTGATTGATGGTTAAATTGAAAAAAAATGTCGAGAATTGTTTCTGCTTTTTCTAAATAACTTGTTACTTCAATGTGTTTAAAAGAATATAGAAAATTTGACAAAATTCTTAATGATTTGTTGGTTTTGCATAAAAATATAAAAAAGAAATTATATAAATTCAGATTCGGTTGGGCATGATGGAATCCATCCTTAATTTATTAAACTTATAACTTCATATATGGGTATTTCTCTGAAATGGTCCACCGTGACTTAAAAAATCAAAGCACTCGCATAATTTGTTTAAGCACAAAAATTAAGTTGGATTAATTTTGTAGTATCTTTTTATTTTTTATTTTTGAATAAAAGTTTAATTTGTTTGTTAAAAACTTCTGAAAATATATGTAAAATTACTAAAATATATATGAAGGTAAAAAGTGTCACGTGCGTAATGTCACGTGCGTAATTTACAATTTATTTTTTTCTTCGCCAACCCATGCATTGTTGCTTTTGAACAAAACATGATTATAAAGGCCCTACAATTCACTTACTTTCGCATTTTTTCTTACGGTCCTAAAAGGCACTTCTATTTTTGTCACGTGAGTAAGTCAACTTTGATTGCATGGCATTTGGGTACCCAGTGCTCAATTTACCATTATATATACTTTTTAGTAAGAACTCATCACAAACAATGTAACGATTCTAGAATTCATTCTAAAATTCCAATCCACTTCTATTTTTTTAATATTCAAACACAATAAAACGCGTACAAATGTCGCGTGCATAACCAGAGAAACACCCATATACTCCCACAATTAAAACACTTGCTGAAAACCATAATAGCAACGTCAACTTTTCCATTAATATGGAAGCAGGCAAAAATTAAATTCATTCCAACGATCTGCCGTCTAGAGTCAGTTATTGTAGAATTATCATGTACAACTCTTCAATAGCTGTTCGCCATCCAGTGTCAATGATTGAATCGAAAAGTTTAACCATGATCTTGATAAATTTTATAGATGGGCCTTAATAAATGGTCTTTGTTTAAACGCAAAAAAATCCAAGGCAATACTGATTAGCAAACTCAGCTATCTACCACATAAACTCATTGGGCAATCCGTAATTGACATTTATTCATAATATTAACGCACAACGATTATTAAAATAGTTTTCGTTAGCTCAATGATTTATTCGTTAATATAATGAAAACTAAAATTTTCCAGGTACTGAAATTTAAGTCCTGTCCATTGACACAATGAACACGCATTTATTAAATATTTCATATAAAATGTACGTTAAAGTAAATAAAATGTTCTTTGAGGTTAGGAAACATTTAGTAAGTCTTGTTAGCACAAATGCCCATTAATTTTATAAACTCGAATGAAAAGTTTAAACTTTTTTTTACCTGATTTAAGAATTTTATACTTATTTCAAGAAATTCCAGGATTGATTTTTGAAACTAATCCCATTTGGGATTGATTTGAGAACGTTTTAGTGTCATTTGTACTTGAATTGTTTAGTACGACTCGAACTTAAAGTAATCATAAAAAACTTGATTTATCCCGGGTGTTTTTCTTTCTGTGTAGGTACATAAGAATATCACAGTTTTCTTACCAAATCTTTAATGTACTCTTTGAAAACCTACTAATATGCCGCACTCTACTATTTTTGCACAATAATTTATAATAAGCATCCTGAGAATCTTCACAAAAGAATAACGTTCTCAAGATCCAATAGAGGATACAAAATAAACTTCATTCGATACCGAAAACTAATTTCAGAAAGACAATTCTTCGTTAATGCCATACGTCTCCGGAATGAACTTCCATACATTGCAATACTTTCTCATTTTTCTTAAAAATTTTGTAACTTATAATTTAATTTTTGTCTATTTGTACTAATTATAATTATCAATAATTTCTCCGATCTCTTAGTAACCTTAAATAAATCTGTCATTGTATCAGCAGTACTATTATATACCATTAAAATTCTTGGTGTACTCAAATTTTTCTAAATAAATAAATTAATAAAAATTCCTGTCCGTCGATGGAGTGTTTGCTCCAGCAATAAACTGAAATAATAAAAAAATTCTTTAGCAGCTGATACGTAAAATCGCGGAAAATATTAAATTTTTTGGGGCTTATCTGAAACACAACGTCTCGTTTATGGATGAGTACCCATTACATACACATAAACTGGATATGAAAAACGAAACAGCTGCTCCGCAACGATTTCATTTACATAAGATTAACGAGGTACTGAGCACCATACATCATCAAAATGCTTGATATCAAGGCGAATTCACTCGTGTGTGTGAAATCGCATTGAATCAAGCGTTTTCTGTGTCACACATACAAACACATTTCCACTAATGCTCCCATAGCGCTTGATGAGCATTTGATAAGTGAATGCTTACCTTTAAGCCGCTGTGTGTAAAGGACCAAATACACTTGTCATGCAGACGAATTCACTCGTTTACGTGTGCTGGACGTAATATTCGCCGTCATATCCAAATTTTTGATTTTCTATCCAGCATCGTCGGTGTCACACATACAAACACATTTATACTAATACTACCACAATTCCCAGCCAGCATAGGCTGTTTGTTTGACGATTACGTTTAATATACAACTCCCAAAAGAATCTTCTGATGATTATCTGTCGAGTAACAACATGAGTCTCATATGACTCTTGGCATGCTTTTTTAAAGACTCGTTAGATAATCTCTACATACATCATAAACGATTCCCTTTATTATTAATATAAGCGACTTTCGCTGCGTTATCTCTCATACGAATCAGCACGCGTAACAGTTTCTCCCGTGCGAGGAAACGTCTTCAATTAAAAAATGAGCTCGTCGATGATCAAAAACACTCTTTGTGAGATTCCCAGTAGACCAAAACGATTTAGAAAGAACAAATTCATATCGGCTGGCAACGTCTGCTGTCATTGACAGTTCGGGCCATTTGCAATGGTTAACAATGTTTTGTTTGCAAATGGTTGACTTTTCGAGCCGTAGCACTTCAATGCAATGCAAACCCCCTTTAATGTTGTAATATTGCTGCCAACGTGTACTATAAATTCGCCTTGCTTTATTGTAATGAATGTTAGGGAGGGAGAGGTACGGCAGAAAGAATACATTTAAGCAAGAGGGTAATGTGTGCTGGAAGTTATTTATTGAATTAATACTTTCATACCAATAAAATTTAGAAAGTTTTTAACCTAAATGTATATCCGAATAATTATAAAATTTTTATAACTCAAAAAATTTTTTGAATGTGCTTCTTTGAGTCAAGTTTCAATTTATAAAGCTTTCTTGCAAAAGTCCTATTCCCTCAGTATTTTACATGCGTTTTGCTTAAGTCAACATTGGTAAACACTTGGGAATGCTTGTTAATTTATTCTCTTCAATCAAAAATTTTATTTAACAATCATCATTTTAATTTTTATGATTCCTATTACTTAAAATCGTTTTAAATTTTTCTTATTTCAACTTTTATTTAACTTTTCAAAAAAGAGTTAAGGGAATTGTCATTACCATTGTGTAAATCCCTTTCGATGTTTTTATTATTCAATCTGAAATGTTTCGAAATTGTATTTCATTTGTATACATTAGAAATAATTAAAAGAGATTTAGAAAAGACTTTTAAATAAAATTCTTGTAAAACAAATTTAATATGTAACCAAAAATAATAACAAAACAACAAAATAGCAGCTATAAAAATAAATATTAACAAAA
Source organism: Pollenia labialis (assembly GCA_949318255.1). Classification (NCBI taxonomy): domain Eukaryota; kingdom Metazoa; phylum Arthropoda; class Insecta; order Diptera; family Polleniidae; genus Pollenia; species Pollenia labialis. Next base: position 129,828,877 of record OX439142.1, on the reverse strand, counting down.
CAAAAAAAAAAAAGGAGAAAACTTAAGGAAAAACAAAAGAAAAATTTAAATTGGAAAAAACTTGATTTGCGTGTTGTTCTTGGTTAAAAAAAGCAAATAATGTTGAAAATGAGTTTTAAAAAATGAAAAGGGGTTGATTGTTAAACAAATCAAACGATAAAACTGAACTTAAGCAACTCAAGAGAAAGAAGGATGTAAGGACTTACTGCCAGACACTTTGTAAGAACTGAAGAGGTGATTGTGAAATCCCCAAACCTTTTTGATACAACAGCCCAAAATAAAAACTTTTGATTTTACTTGTGTAAAATTAAACTAAAAGAAACTTTAACTCCCAATTATAATTTCATGGGTAGTTCTATAAATTTTACAGCAAAAGAAAAGAGAAAATAATAAAAAGAATACAAAACAAAAAAAGGTCAATCTAAGGGTTAAGTACCAGCATGAGTTTATGAGTAGAAAAGTTTCAGGCAGAAATTTTAAATGATTATTTCAATACGAAATACCAAACAGGAAATCTCCTGACTAAAACGACTAAGAAAACTATTTCAGACTATTTTTCAAACAAACACTTATTTTGATCGCTTATAACAGTGGTGGGTAAAACTCCTACTTTGATATTAAGCAGCAGAATATTTTCCAACTTTAGGATGTTCTTATTTAATTTCTAATACTAAATATTAAGAAACATTTTTAAAGGTATTTTTTTTAATAAAATGCGTTAGTCGCATTAAACTTTTGTCTTTTGCTGGTCAAACTTTAAAGCACTGGCATATAAAATAACAATACAACACATTTGTATAAATTTCTAAATAGAAAGAAATAATAACCAGCAAAAAGTTATAAAAATGTTGTTTATAAACTTGTTCTATAGTGATTTCTATAAGAAAATATAAAACTTTCTTTTTTTTTCAGTTTTATATTCGATACAACCAAAGTAAAATTAAGCACATACATTACAACTTATAAACCCACACCCATGTTAACAGTCACATCCCAGCAAAGCATATCAGGCGAATATCTCGAACATCTAACGATTGATAACAATTTTAGAATGTCTAATAACATTCCTAACAAAAAGGGAAATTGTTTTTATTCAGCTCTTAATAATCATCAAACAAATTAAAACTATGCTAATAGTTTATGTTTGCTGGGATACTGACAAATTAACCCAACTACAAATGTAAATACTAAGACAGAAAGTTATAAAGAAGACAAACTGACGTTGATTGGAAAATTTATGCATACCCTCAAAGGGATACTATTTTACGTCTCCTACCTTTAGTTTGCTCTTCTTGTATCCTGTTTTGCAACAACAAAAAAAAAAAAGTTAAGGAAAAAAATGTAGAAATTGCAAAAGTAAAAGTCGTTAAATGTTGAGAAAAAAGTTGGCTCGATGAAATTCTTTTTAAGGAAACAAAAGTAGTTGGAGTAAAGAAAACAATTCTTTACATACACTGAAAAAAGTCAGCTAAAGATTTATTTGCTAAAAGGAAAGACGACTGACTACCATGTCTACAAGCTTGTTGGTTTTTAATTTTATTCTGCAAATTTCTTTAGGTGTAGAGTGAAATACGAAACTTTTGCTAGAAACCAAGTTTTTTTCTTTTTGAAGCAACAATTTATTGAAACCCTTTTGATATAAAAAAAAATTTTAAAAAAGAAAAGTGGAAAACATTTTTTTGACCAATAAAAAAATACGACCTGAACAAAACAAAAAAAGGAGTAAAGTCGCAAACTATAACTTTCTTTTACAGAAGTTATAGCAATATATTTTCTTAGATTTACGTTTCGTATTTTGCATTTGGACTATAACAGTGGTTACACCGATCTTTAATAGCCAAATTTTAGTCTGCTTACGAAGACGAAATCTCAGCTGTCATCGGCCTCAAATCCGGATAAATGCACACTTGTTGCCTCGAGGATAGAATTGTGATAAAAGGATTGTTTATAAGTGACACTGGACCTTTCTATTTTTCTAGTGTATGGTTGAATTGTGCAATTCAGAAATTCAGAAAGCTTTTAATCCGATTATTTATTTTAAATGAAGATATGTCTTTTGGGTTATGTCCGCTTGGTATCTGCAAAAATCTTTATCTCACGATGAAAATCTCAAATTTTGACCCTATTTTTTAGTTGTTGCATAAGCTAACATCAGAGCAAAAGCTTTACCTACATTGCAGCAACAACTTTGTAACAACTTCTCAAGTGCATAGTTTTTCATACATAAGCGGTACTAGCATTTCAAAAATTTATAAAGTACTTTTCCTTAATTCACACAGTATTTCGCCGCGTTATTTCAGTCGGTACTTGTACATACAGAAAACAGGAAACGGTTGCAGTAATAAAATATTGATCAAGAAACATGATTTATTATTGCAACTATTTTCTATTCTCTTGATTATTAAAACGTTATTCTAACTGAAATATGATTCCTTTAATTCTTTTATTAGTTATGATAACTAATTTAATTAAGTTCTAAAAATTAGTGCAAATGGTTAGAATCACAACCGAATTTAATACAGGGCAATACAGAATATTGGTCATTGCAATTAATTATTTGCTTTCGTCAATAAATTTTGTAATATAAATGTCAATTCATTTATTGCAGCTAATTATTGATTGTTTGAATAGTTTAAATTCGAGTAAAACAAATGAAAATATAATTATTCGGAATTCACAACCAACAAATAGTTAAAAGCCCCAATTGCTTACTAAATTTTCTGTCAAAACATTTGATAAATTAAAATAATTTTTAATTTTATATTTAAAAAATATCTTTGCGGTCAAACACGGAAAATGTACAAAAACTTAATAAATAGGGGTAAGTAATTTACGTATTCTTATAAGTACGTTTTTCTAGTGGACGTAGTTATAACGCGCTTTCATCTAGTGGCCACACGATATCTTCTCCAATCCACTCCGGTACCACTGTAACATTCCATCAGGGTGGGTGGTTTTGTGTGGTTACACGTCTTCATCACATAAGTGTCCTGATCCTAGTCCCCGTCCTCCAATGAGATTAGGGGTTCGGAACTCTGCGGCATTTTTCTCTCATTATGCGGCAGCTAAAGTTTTCACACAATTTCCACGACTCCATAGAGCCCAGCATTTCATTAACCATGTTGTCAGGAGAAAAAACCACATGAAGTCTGTCGTTTAGTTCAAGTCTCTCATGTTCCCATATTGGACAATGGAAGATATTGTTTACAGCATTATCTTCTTTACCACCGCATTCGTCACAGTGTTTTTAAGTTTTAAATCTATAATAGGTAGCTGCAGTTAGCCCAGTGTTTCCGCTTTTCGATACGTTATTTATTTTTTCTCTTTCTTTCACCAAGAGATCTACAGGTGGAATTCCAGCAAATACAGAAGCTGCATTTGTGGATACTGTGCGGTATGCCGATATATCTTATAAGTATGTACATAAACAAGTACATATCGCTCATTTGCTGCAAGACCGGCATAAGTCAAAAAAATCCATTTCGAGATAAACGCGTTAAAAGATTTTGATTTACTCTAATCACTTAGAAAAAGTAACGATATATTCTCTTCAAATGGGGAAAGTATAAAAGATAAAAAGATGAATTTTATACACAATATAAAGAAAAACATAGCGAACAATTCTGCATCACTAACTCCAAAATTGTATTTTTTGATTTATGCCGGTCTTGCAGCAAATGAGCGATATGTATATATGTATTATTTTTGTATGCCCTGCAAATTATATTGGACTACTTGATCCATTTTAATCCTGGGCTGGTCCAATATAATGCAAGTATGGATGTCATTGTTAAAAAAAGTTTGCAGTGAAACGTCGTTTTTTATGTTTGAATAAAATTAAATAATGTAAAAACAATTTTGATTTTTAGTTGAACTGTTAATTTTTAATTTTTGATATTCTTTAATTAGGCTTGAGTTCATCAAATTTAATCTTCATTAAATTATTTTCACTGAGGGAAGGAATTTTACAACTTGGAATTTTTATTAAAATTTATTGATAATTTTTCTTGGCTGAGCTGGGATTCGAACCCGGGTTGATCTTTACATGTTTCAAGAAACACCACTTTCTATCGTCAGAAGATCTTTGTGTTCTACCCACTGCACCACTGCGGTGCCCGTTAGCCAACAGTCAAACATCAATCTTTAACCAGTTGTACTGGTGGTTCGAAATTTGCTGTTATTATCACTTAAATTTCAAATTACATGTTGCCTCCTTTTTCCCCTGTTTTTTCGTATTCTTTCTGTCAAGACTTTGTCTTGAAAACCTGAATACATTTGTTTATTATGTTTTCCTGTCCACTTTCGTCGACATTTTTTATTTGTACAAATTAAAGTACAAATGTAAACATTAGAGCCTGTGCCATAGCTATTTCTAAGAACAATTTTGATTTTTAGTTGAACTGTTAATTTTTAATTTTTGATATTCTTTAATTAGGCTTGAGTTCATCAAATTTAATCTTCATTAAATTATTTTCACTGAGGGAAGGAATTTTACAACTTGGAATTTTTATTAAAATTTATTGATAATTTTTCTTGGCTGAGCTGGGATTCGAACCCGGGTTGATCTTTACATGTTTCAAGAAACACCACTTTCTATCGTCAGAAGATCTTTGTGTTCTACCCACTGCACCACTGCGGTGCCCGTTAGCCAACAGTCAAACATCAATCTTTAACCAGTTGTACTGGTGGTTCGAAATTTGCTGTTATTATCACTTAAATTTCAAATTACATGTTGCCTCCTTTTTCCCCTGTTTTTTCGTATTCTTTCTGTCAAGACTTTGTCTTGAAAACCTGAATACATTTGTTTATTATGTTTTCCTGTCCACTTTCGTCGACATTTTTTATTTGTACAAATTAAAGTACAAATGTAAACATTAGAGCCTGTGCCATAGCTATTTCTAAGAACAATTTTGATTTTTAGTTGAACTGTTAATTTTTAATTTTTGATATTCTTTAATTAGGCTTGAGTTCATCAAATTTAATCTTCATTAAATTATTTTCACTGAGGGAAGGAATTTTACAACTTGGAATTTTTATTAAAATTTATTGATAATTTTTCTTGGCTGAGCTGGGATTCGAACCCGGGTTGATCTTTACATGTTTCAAGAAACACCACTTTCTATCGTCAGAAGATCTTTGTGTTCTACCCACTGCACCACTGCGGTGCCCGTTAGCCAACAGTCAAACATCAATCTTTAACCAGTTGTACTGGTGGTTCGAAATTTGCTGTTATTATCACTTAAATTTCAAATTACATGTTGCCTCCTTTTTCCCCTGTTTTTTCGTATTCTTTCTGTCAAGACTTTGTCTTGAAAACCTGAATACATTTGTTTATTATGTTTTCCTGTCCACTTTCGTCGACATTTTTTATTTGTACAAATTAAAGTACAAATGTAAACATTAGAGCCTGTGCCATAGCTATTTCTAAGAACAATTTTGATTTTTAGTTGAACTGTTAATTTTTAATTTTTGATATTCTTTAATTAGGCTTGAGTTCATCAAATTTAATCTTCATTAAATTATTTTCACTGAGGGAAGGAATTTTACAACTTGGAATTTTTATTAAAATTTATTGATAATTTTTCTTGGCTGAGCTGGGATTCGAACCCGGGTTGATCTTTACATGTTTCAAGAAACACCACTTTCTATCGTCAGAAGATCTTTGTGTTCTACCCACTGCACCACTGCGGTGCCCGTTAGCCAACAGTCAAACATCAATCTTTAACCAGTTGTACTGGTGGTTCGAAATTTGCTGTTATTATCACTTAAATTTCAAATTACATGTTGCCTCCTTTTTCCCCTGTTTTTTCGTATTCTTTCTGTCAAGACTTTGTCTTGAAAACCTGAATACATTTGTTTATTATGTTTTCCTGTCCCAGCTCAGCCAAGAAAAATTATCAATAAATTTTAATAAAAATTCCAAGTTGTAAAATTCCTTCCCTCAGTGAAAATAATTTAATGAAGATTAAATTTGATGAACTCAAGCCTAATTAAAGAATATCAAAAATTAATAATGTAAAAACTATAAATAAAAATACTAAAAAATAAATTTACTTTAAAAAATTGAGTTTATTGGAATTATTTTGATTTTCTAACAATTATATCGGGAAAAAGGTTTGTGCAACCGGTTAAAAAAAGTGGTTGATAACGATAATTAAATCTCTTGTTATGAACGCCAATTATGTGTTAATTCAGTTGTAACTATCATATATTCGGCTATAAGCACAGTTTTGTTTTTAATAATCATACTACAACTAACAATATCTGTTGTAATGACTAATTGTGTACTAAAATTCAAATGTTGCTATCAAAAATATTATGCTAAGCAACGAAATGTTCAGTAATTGTAACCGAATTGTGTGGTAGTACATGCAACTGACGAAATTCGATTGGCGCCAAATTCGGTTGTGATCACGAATCTGTTTTCTCTGTGTACTTAGCAAGTTTTCTGGTGCAAATATAACTGTTCAAACAGAATTGAGTCCTTAATTTCAGGCAAAAATCCTAAAGTCAATAATTAAAATATCGGCAGTAACTTCAAATGTTCTCTCATATTATTGTTTTAAATTTTTGGTTGGTGTTTTGTTTAAGCTTTGATATTTTTACAAGTAAGACTTTGAGTGTTTTATTTCATATTTGGTGTAAGGTTTTATTTGTATTATATTTTCAGCTTTTCTAAAATCTTTGGAAAAGGTTTCCTGATGATCTGGTGAAATTCGCATTGAAGCTAGCTTACCATCAACAATATATTTCAGTGTATTTATCAAATATAGAAAATTAGGAATTTAGCACGTTATACCAGAATCATTTAATGATACATTTTTTATTTTCTTTTGATTTCCATTTTCTGTTAACCAAATGTATGAAAGTATGGTAGCATTGTTGTAGAAAAAACATTCTCAAAATCTAATTGATTTTTACTTTACAACTACTTTCTTCAAAATTTTTTATGTGAAATTGTATGTAAAATGTCGTCTCGACACATTTCTGCAATAACATTTACTGCCAGGCCCACGATGTCGACAAGAACATTTCTTTAGCATATTATTATTAAAAACAATAATAAAAAACTAAAACAAATTATAGCGATAATTATGTATTTCTAATTTTCCCCCAAAGAATTTCATAAATTGTTCCATAAATTTTTGAACAAAAATGTAACGAATGATTTTTATAAAACTGAGTCTATGGTGAAATAAACAGGTGGCAGCACTACGCCAGATGACGATTTCTTGCTCCTGCATTGTTTGTCTAGGTTTATGTCAAAGTTTTGTTTATGTTTACAAAAAGTCCACGTTTTAAAAATCCAACATAAAAGGTTTGTCTTGTATGAACACAAAACATACTAATGATCACGTTCTGGTCTATAACTCTGTCTGACACCAATTGAGTCTCCACCTTCAAATTTTCTGCAAATGCAGAAAAGGGTATAATACTTGACATAAAACTTTTTAAGAATTTTAAAAAATATACTTTTTCAGATATGGGCCTTTGAACTCAAGACCCCAAAAAATTACCTTTGACCTTTTCTTAAAAAAACACAATATGCATATCATTTTAAAGGGTGCACTTTCACCTTTAAAACGATACCAAAAAAACTAAATTATCTTGCGTAGTTCTATCCTTTTTTGTAAGGAGACTTTTGTGGTTTTTTAACATTTTTCACATCTTTTATGACGTCATATTTCGGAAGCCGAAAGAAACTGGGGTCGGGAAATGTATGTTTTGTTAAAGTCCAATAACATAGAACATTTGTGTTGAATTTCATTGAAATCGGAGGTGATGACGCCGAACTACATGATGGTTTGACATGGATTCACTCAAAAGTATTTTTTGACGCAAACGGTGATGTAATTTCCAATTTTGTTGTAATGTTGTATTTGTTGCCGTAACGATGCCACCTGCTTATTGCACCATGATTGAGTCTACATCTACTTCAGCAACAATTTGTATGAAGTTGCCATTAGGTTTATAACAATTTTTATTAAGATTTGAATTAAAATTTTATCGATATCTTTTAAAAAATAGTAAAAACAACGTAATATTGATCTAGACAAAATTTACAAAAGTTTCCTTGATGGAAAATGTGTGAACAAATAGTGAAATAAATGTTACGCACAAATAATTACACGCCAGTTAACACAGTAAGTTTCCTTTGGCAAGTATTACGTTTAAAGCGCATAAAAGAAAAAAGAATATTAAAGAGAATTTCTATTTACACAATGTTATATTAAGATGTTATCATTAATATTCAGCTTTTGCTTTAAAAAATAAAATTTTACTTTATATAAAATTTTCAATTAAACTCATTTTGAAGGTCAGATGTAATTAAAATTCTTTGTGAAAAAATTAATTTAGTGTCAAAGAATAAAAAAAAAATAAAAATAAAGATACTACAAAATGCTAAATTCAACTTAATGAAAAACTTACTTTTACACGTTGTAGCAAAATATTTGCAGTTTTATTTTTGTACACCCTTCACCCAAGGTAAAAGTGTATATATAAGTTTGTCAATGCTTTTCTAATTTCTACAAAAAGAAAGCTGGTCGTGTTCGTACCTAGAAAGTTATCTTCATCTATTTCAACGTCTGTTGAAATTGGTTTTCGGAAGACGGCAGAAATTATGGCAGCAATGTCTTCCATTTTTTGCTATTGAAATTCTGCCACATCGGTCCATAAATGGTTGAACAAATAAACCCCACTTATTTTAACTTACAACATTCCTTGTTGTTTTCTTTATTTGTTTTACTTCTAATGTGCTGAATTTTTGTTGTTGCATTTTGTATACATATATGGGCATTTCCAGCGTAATGTCTACTTTTTTTTAACGTAACGCCAGCAAGCAAATAGAATTGTATTTGGGACCCATGTTATTCAAATGTTACCCTTTTTGTTACTTAAGACAGGGAATTAAGAGATATTTTCGCTTTACACCAAAATACAAAACAGTACATTATAAATATAATATTTCTTTAAACACAACTTGAATAACGTTCTGGCGTAACAATACAAAAAGTAGACTTTTCGCTGGAAATGCCCATATACATACATGATTTTCCACTTTAATAGAGAAATTTGTAAAGCCAACACTGCCGCTGAACCGATCTTAATGACACTTAAGCAGTATACTACTAATGGTCTGAAATGAGCTACAGGCTATATTTTTTTTAAATTTTAGTCTCTAAATTTGTTACAAATATTTTGGATATCAATACACAAGATTTGACAAAATCTGTGAGGGATTGTAGTTATGGGCGTGGCAAAAAATATATTTATTCATATCTAGAACGGTAGGAGAAAAAATTTCTAAATTTTGGTTGTCCTTCAAAAAAATTGCTGTTATTGGATAAAAGAGCGTGAAACCTTCCACACAACTACAAAATAGATCAGTTACAGCAAAAGTTACAAAATTTAGTACAAAAGCTTTACACCAACAGAAGACATCCAAAAAAAAGTTGGCGGGCTTAGTGAAATGTGCGTGGCAATAAAAATAAATAAATAAATGGAGTTGTCTATAAAACTTTCTCTTCCTATCGCACCATGTTAAAGGGTATATAAGATTCTGCATTGCCGAATATTGAACTTTAAGTTGTTTTTTTTTTAATTTCTTCTCCTTTTCTTTTTTCTTTAAAACGATATCTTTGTGTCTTAAACATTGGGGCAGCTCTACATAAATAAACGAAGCCATTAGAACTACAATGGAATAGAAAAAAAGAATGTGTTGCTATAAATCTATAGAAAGAAATTAGCAACAAAGCAAAAAATACAAGAAATCCTTTTTTACACTTTACACTAGGTTAGTTGGTTGCTGGGCCATTGAATTCAAGCTCAAACTGTAGGCACTGATGAGACAAAAGAGCCTTGAAAATAGTTCAAAGAAGAAATTTAGCATAAGCACATCCTTTTTTCAATTAGTGGGTCGTTTTAATTTATTGCAAAGCATTTTCTTGTTTTGTTATTTCCACTAATCTACATTTTAGCAATAAGAAAACCATTGGCAGTTATATTTAACATGAATTCGTTTCTAGATTCATTCGCATATGGTAGAAATCTGTGTTAAAAAAAACACTTGAAATGTTTCGTTTAACTGCTTAAGTAAGACACCTATTTAAGATCAATAATACCTGAAGTTATATGACTTTTCGGCAATTTTCACAAATATTGAAACAAGTGAGAAATTTGGATAATGTTTGCGCATAATTCTTCTTATAACTTCCCAGCAAAAACCTTACTTACCTGGTAAGTTAGCAAGTAATGTTGGAGAAAAATAAACACTACTTATTTATCGGCCGAATAATTACTTAAAATGCCTTTATAAAAAAAATGTAAATAAACAAAACAAAGACACCAAACGTCGGGACACGAAGAAAATAATGTATGTTTGCTTTTGTTTTTGTAGAACTGAGGCCACTTTATACCTACATTAGGTGTGTTCCACAAGATCTCGGGCAAGTTCGGACTAATGAGAGTAAAATGAAAATGACTCTCTAAATTTGCCGAAACTACCCAAAATTGCTGGAACGCAAAAACCATTTTTGAACATCTTCAAATACTAATGCTGCTTACTTTTCAAATTTTTAAGATTTAAGACGCTTAAAAGTCATAACATTATAAAACTAAAACATTCGCATCATTGTAATTTTTTATACATATTTTGTTTTTTTTTTATATTAAAGATTAAGGGAAATACATACTTATGTATGCAATAACGTTTTAACCACTTTCATTTTTCACAAAAACCTTACATTTTGCTATTTAATATGTTTTTTAATTAAAACTAAACTTTTCCTTATGCTTGTAAATTTCCTGAATTATTTATCAGTTTCATATGTAAACAAAAACAGCAGATTGTTTTTTCCTGTCCGAACTTACCCAAAGAAAAAAATCGTGCAAATTTGTACAGGAAATGAAAAAAATTACTCTCTCAATTACTCTCTTTATTGCACAAAAATTGTTATGTGGAACGCTTTTGGGTAACGGAATGTTTCGTTATGCATGTGGAACAGAGCTATTCTGATTTATTTATTGACAGATGGTTATTGCCACATCAACTATTCTACAAATGAAACGCTAGTTTGTAGATAAAAATCGCCAAAAAAAAACTAAAGCCATAAAAATACAGATCTGTGCTATTTGATTTGCTACAAATGAAAACAAAGCAGTAAAACTAAACATCTGTTTTCAAAAATAGAATTTATTAAAATAGATTTTATAAAACAATAAAATTTTATTAATGGTGTTCAAAGCGAATTAATTTTTCAAGTGGCGTTGAAAGCACAGCTGTGCTACTTTTTTTCTTACTTAGAGAAAGAAATGTCAAAAATTACTTGCGTTTTTGCCATATCGACCAACGAAAGGAACAAAAAAAAAATACAATGTTGTGTTTTTGGTGTTGTACTTGTTGTAGTTTCGCCACAACCGCTGACATGTATTCGCCTTGGTGGTGTCGTTTTAAAAAAATATTTTTATACAAATATATTAAGTATTTTTATTATATTTTTCGTAATATATACAACGAAACGGATTTTTGCATTTCTGGTCGCATAATATTCTATATTGGGGCGGAAATTAGTACGAAAACTATCACGTTTTCGCTTTATTGCATTATCGATCGACTTGTGGAACTTGAAATCACCTGTTTGTCGTTAAAAATGCAAGCGAGCGAATGCGGTCAACATCGTGGGTCAGGCTGTATGACTTATCTATTAGTTTTTATTTTCTATTTTATCTAGACATTCACATTTGTATGGAGTTCATTTTGAGATAAGTCAATTCTTAATTTTATACCAAAAAACTTAATGAGATATTTTTTCAAGACAGAAGTTAGGAAGAAACATATAAATAAATTGAAAATAGATAAATAATTACAGCAAATTTTGAAACACCAATACCATTGGTTAAAAGATTGGTGTTTGACTATAGACTTCAAGCGTTGCAGCGGCGGAAAGTTTAAAACTGCAAAGAATTCTGATGATGAGGTTATGAGGTTAGTCTCGAAACATGTAAATTCGATTCGAGTTCAATTCCTCTTTCTGGCAAGAGTAAAAATTATCAGAAAATTTTAATTCATTTAATTTTGTAAAATTCCTTTTGTTATAGAAAGTGGTGTTTCTTGAAACATGTAAAGATCAACCCGGGTTCGAATCCCAGCTCAGCCAGGAAAAATTATCAATAAATTTTAATAAAAAATTCCAAGTTGTTAAATTCCTTCCCTCAGTGAAAATAATTTAATGAAAATTAAATTTGATGAACTCAAGCCTAATTAAAGAATATCAAAAATCCTTTTGTTATTATAATAATTTCATGGATATTAAATTTGTTGAATTTAAGCCTAATTTAAATAGCAAAAACTTCAATTAAAAACAAACCATAATTTTCATTTTTTTTTTTGTTAAATCTTTTACTAATGCTTTAGATTTTGTGACAGTAATAATCAAATCAAATTATCAAATTGAAAATTATCCCTTGAAAAATTGTTCATTTAAAAAAAAGTAAGAAAGTATAGCAGATCAAGCCCGACCATATGAATCTCTACACTTCAGTACTTACAGACAAATTGTCGACAGTGCATTATCAGAACAAACAAATAAGATTTTTCGTCTTCAAGCGATTTTAGAGACGAAGTTTATATGGGACTTATGGTCAATTTTGGACATATTCATTGAACGTTGTCTTTAGGTCAATTACACTCAGTTATCATCAAAATCCAGTGAAAGTTAATCTAAGTTGATCAGAATATAAAAAGATGGGTCCATGATTGATAGCTTAATGCGTTTCACGCTTCTGCATAAATTAATAATAATCTTTCCATAATTTTTTCTTAAGGATATTAACATTACTTATTATTTGTTAATCCAAATTTCTACATAATGAAAGCATTAGTATTTATCTCTCAAAATATCAATATGTATCAACAAATATTTCTAAACAGCTCCAAATGTATCTGCTAGAAGGCGAAAACTAAGGAAATCTTATATTTTAGTTGTTAGTTTACTTAGTTGTTTTGGTTACATTAATAGGATGAACTAAAATATTATCAAGTTTTTTTTATCATTAACATGAAGTTAAGGCGAAACAAACTAAAGTAAACAAGACCATCAGCACTTTTGTAATCATCATGTTACAGAAACTTTTAATATTTAGTTTCTTTTTTTTAAATGTATATTATATTAGATAAACCGAAGATGTATTCTAGTTTGTATTAGAAAATTGTAACAATAATAAAGTCAAATTCTAGTTATTATTATTTCAAACTTTTGCTCCTGCTTTTGGTGGGTGGCGGAAATGGTATTACAATCAGGGCTGGAAAATTACTGTTTTAATTTTGAACTAACTTTTGAATTGAAATGCAATTTGTGACCAAGATGGTACCATTTTAAGTCACGTATTTCCATATTTAGACTTGATATTACAGTATTAAAAGAGAATGCAGTTCGCAGGTTCGATGACGAATTGGAGATATAGATAGATTTTTTGCACCACGCAGAGAAAACACATTTTTCTATATGGTCACTTCTAACAAAACTATTTTTATCGAAAAATGTTTTAATCAAAATGCGCTTGATTTGAGAATTTAAAAGTTGATTCAATCCCGTGTTCTTTCTTGAAATAAACCAAACATGAAATTATAAGGATAATTTTATTATGATTGATTTACTTTCCCGGTTAACAGCTTACAGAATTTCAATATGGGTTTTCCTTTAAACATGTAATGTACATATAAAATTTTAAATATAAACTAACTGACAAGCAGGAGTTCTCAATTTTACTTGTTCAACATGAAAATAATCTGTTTTCGTCTTGTTCTGTTGTTTTTGTTGTTTCTACACGCAACAAACAAATCGTGTTTTAACTATTTGTGTGGTGTTGTTGTAATGGCTGCAACAAACTTTGGCAAGTTTAATGAGAATAAAAGACTCACTTTGTAATTTTACTCTCAGAGTGGCACTACCAACGCAAAGTTTAATCTTTTTTACTTGGTTTAAGAAATGTAAACTTAATTTAAGATATGGGCATTTCTCTAATGTCGAATGCGACATTCGTACGCCTTAAAAGTGAAAAAAAACATATACCAAAACATTAATTTTATTTTGACAAAAGGCGAAACTTATAGCTCTTGATTAGCTCTTTAATTTGTGCTAAAGGTTGGTTTTGAGCAATTGTTCGTTTTCAAGAAAATTAAAAAAAAACAAGGCATTTGCATGCGACAAAAACAGAAGTCGCTTATACGGCAAACAGTTCAAACACTGATTTCAGCGAAACCTGATGAAATATTTTAATGCGACTAATTTTAAAATGTTATGCATTGATGTATCTTAATAATGCTTTTAATTTGATTCAAAAATATTGTGTAGGCTATTTTTAATTCAATTTTAATCACTGTCGCACGCTACATGTTGCATGCGACATTTTGTTCCATCATACTTTTATGTTTTACGTTTTAACTTTTTTGTAATAAGACATCCGTAAGATGATTACACTTTATTTTAAATACATTTAATATATTTATTTCCGAACAAAAATTATAAACTTAAAAAAATATCTTCAATAAAGAAAAATACAAATATAGAACAAAAACTAACTTAACTGAAAATAGTATTGCTATTCTCAAATAAAGTTTTTTTTAATGGAATAAGCTATCCTTGCTGCTTGTAGTTATTGGCCATCGCAAATAAAGATATTTTAGAAATTTTTTTTTTTTTTTGGATTTAATGAATTTTACACTTACGATGTTGCACGCTACAAATTTAAAATAAGTACCAGAAGAAAAGCACTGATTATTTTCCAGCTAAATTTTTTTTTATTAAATTTGCAACAATTACCCTCGACGCACTGATAACAAATGTTCTTTTTCAATGTCGCACGCTACATCGAAATAAAGGGTAAAGCAAAGAAAATAATTGCCGTAACTGGCTATCCCATCGTTCCGTTTGCATTTTTCTTATATTGTTTGGATATAAAACGAGATTTAAAAAGCAATTGTCAATGCATAATGTTTCCCATTAGGATCATTTAGCAAAACAAAACGGGCAATAGAAATATTCAAAGCAGAACTTTTGTACTTGTTCGACTTTGCATTTGGATATTTCAAAGTGTGTTATGATTTTATGTTAAATTTGTTTACATTATTAAAAGTTGATAGATCCCTAAAAAAAATATGTTAAAACAACATACTTTTATAGACTTTGAATTTTTTGGCTGTGGTTGACATTTCTGGAGAAATGCCCATATTCAGGGATTACTTGTCGAAAGTAATCCCATTTAGGATTGTTTTTTATTCGCACTTGAATTTTTAAGTACGACTCTTACTTGAAGTAAGAATAAAAAAATTAATTTATCCCGAGTGGTTTTCTTTCTATGTAAAAATAACTTCAACTTCCTCTAAAAAAAGTGGTGTCTCTAACGTGGCCACTTTTTGAGAACAACGGGAAGATTATTGTCATCATAATCGACCTAATGTGCAAGAAATCGGCAACATAATAAAGGCATTTGAAGATAGTGGAAACGTTACATATGTGGCCAAGCCTGTGAATCATCGCAACGTGTGTACTGACGAAAAGATCGTGTCTGTTAGGAAAAGTGTGGCGTTACCTTCAATTCAGAGCGCTATAGCCGTATGATAGCTGACATGTTTTTGGAATGCATTTGAATTGAGATTATGAATCAGACGATATGTGGTGTGCCACGAGCCACATAAAATGACCTTTTATGGCGACGTCAATTGACCACCAAGATCATGCAATTTGCAGCCGTTATACATATTTTTGTGGGGCAACGTCAAATACCGTGTGCAACGTTTGGGCATTGGCAACTAAACGTTTGTGAAGTTATCGCCGAAATATCCGAAAAGGTGGTAAAAAGCTCGATTAATACAGCCAATATATAGGCGGTCATTTAAATGGCATTGTATTTCATACGTATTGGCATTATAATGAAACAAAAGTTGTATCGAACTCACAGCTGTACGTGTGTTTGATTTAACCTTACTTTTGCAACCGAGAAATGGGTAAGACGTTATTATAACTATGTTCAGCTGATCGTGCTGATTTAGAAAATTTTTTACCACAAGAGGTATTATTTTACTTTATACAATTTCTATTAAAAACTAAAAAAAATCATGTATTTTATAATTAAACCCCTTTTTTGTTCTCAAAATAGCCAAATTGAGCATACAACTTTTTGGCATTTTAATAAATAATCGATTTGTTCCTGATACAAATTAAGAATTCGCGCTGCTACAACTGTATCAACAAGGTCTTACGTACATCAAATAAAGTACATTTGCATTATGATTTCCATTCCTGATTACAACTATGTGAAAGTTTAATCAACTCTTGTCCAGTTTATATCATCAACAACAATAAGAACAACAAAATAAAATAATTAAAATGGATACTTGTACAACAAACGTCATCATCTTCATCAGTTACAACTTACAATTTGGTTACAACAAAAACAACAACAGAAACATTACAAGCACCACGAACAACTTATTCCCTAACAGTTACAACCCATTCCTATTAAATGTTGGTGCTACTCATTGACTTGAAACATGTTTTAGTAAGAAGAGTGATTCCTTTTATACGAAAATCTTCAACTGTCGTACGAATGACTTTCAGTGAATATTATAATGTTTTTTGTTGCGTGGTGTAATCGAGGGAAAGAGAAAAATTGGAATCAATTTACAAGATTTTTGTTTGTTTTTCAAATTTTTAATTAAACTAAAAACAATTTGGTTGGTTTGCTACTATTAGCACACAAGCCAAAGCCACAGCAATATTGCAAAACTTTAATAATAAATAAATAAACGTATTATTATTAGACTTCTATGGGGTCGATATTTATAAATACTAGTTTAAATAAATTTATGGTCTTATAAAAGGACTCACTGAAACTACATAAAGTTAATGTCAAATAGTACACGGTGTTTTGGTTTTTAAGATAAATTAATTTAAATTAAACTTAAATTTGAATTGAATGAAATTATTGCAAACAAACATTTTTGATTTCGTACAAGACGCTGCGTATTTAACGAGTTAAATTTTTAACCTTTAGTCAAAATTTGTTCAATATTGCTATTTGGTTGTTCATATGAACTAGGGATGCCAATCGGGACTGGTTTTCGAAAATCCCGGGATTCGGGATTACAAAAAATCAAATCCCGGGATCCCGGGATATCGGGATTCGGGATTTTTGAAAATTAAGAGATAAATGCTTTTTATAGATATTTATTTAAAAAAAAACGTCTTTAAAAGAAGTTTACAAACGCAGGTTTTATAATTAATTTATTATTTTAAAGTTTAATATTACTTAAATTTGTAAAAACTTTAAATTGTGACTTTTCTTATTTAATGACTAATTTAATAAAAAATATGATAAAAAAAAAGAACGTACGATTTTAAACAATGTGTAACTTGATTCAATAAAAAATAATTACCATTAAAGCTATATTTGATTCAATTACCTCAGTTCATTCAAGCCAAATAAAAAAAAATAATTAATATTTTAATTGAACAACGCAACATAGAAGTTGATTTATTTGTAAGATTAAAATTTTATTAAAGGAATTAAAAATAATAATTGAAATTTGAATTCGAAATTAACTAAAAAAAATCAATTTAATTGGTTAACCATTAAAATCTTATTTTAACAAAAACCCATTTTTATAACCACCACTACTTGTGGTAGGAATTATGTAGTGTATAAAATGCATTACTTAATATTGTGAAATCACTCCATTAATTACCGTAGGTTCGATGTCAACTCTCGGAAAACCCTTTAATAATCTTAACCCTGTAAAGAGTAAAGTTTAAATTTTGTATTTGATGCACCGGTGAATTGTTTTGTGCATTTCAAAAACATTTTTTTCTTTAATAAATTTTCTTGTTTAATTATTTTCAGCACTTCTCACGTCAAAATTTCTTTATAATTATTGGACATGCTTGAAAAAAATAACAAAGTGTAACTATTTTCTTACGTTTTCAATGACAGTATTAACAGAATTAATCAAATAAATATTAAAGATCAATATTGTGTTCTCTATCCTCTCATGGGGAATGTCATAATGAATTTCTTTTTATAAAAAAAGGTTAAACAAAAAATTAAGTTAACAATTTCGGGATCGGGATTGGCATCCCTAGTAAAAACCAAAGACTGCATACAATTTTCAGTTAACTTCAATTTGTATTCGCAAAATACTTGTCATTGTAATTTGTCAATTTTTCGTGTCGTTGGAAAATATGTTTCCAGTCAATTTATCACTCATTTGGTGCCCTAGTAATTGGACACGGCTTCCTTCTTCGACCTCTTTTGTTCATAATGTAAGGACTCAAAACTTCCTGAACTTTTGCTATTGCAGGAAACGTATAAAATTGTTTCTTTATTCCTAGAAATTATCGGGAAATTACCAGGAATTTTTTTGTAAAGAATAATTAGAAAATTGTTCGCTCTTATTGAGAACTACTTCTCCTTTTACGCAATCAAGGAGGAAGAAAAAGGGTGTTCTTATTTTTTACGGTCAGTTTAGAAACTAAACAGAAGTTATTCCCTATTTTTTGCGCACATACTAATCACTTCGGATAAGATTTAAGAAAAATTTACTCCTGGTAGAAATTAAAGCAAGTGATTATGATTGTAATTCGAGTTCACCTTTCTTTAGTATTTGGATGAAATAGGGAGAAAGAACCCCAACCGAAAAACTTCTAACAATATTTCTTTTGACAATTCAGCTTTGTCCCGGACCAAACAATTTCAACGTAAAACTTTTCTTAAGGCACTGAAGGATTGTCATATAAGACTTTAAAGTCTAGTTTGACGGAAAACACATTAACTTACGTCAAAGAGTTTGAAATAGAGATCACTATTTTTCAGAGAATTCCCGAATGATTTTTTGTTTATACCCTTTACCGAAACTATACCCTAAATATAACTTTGTCATTCCCTTTTTAACTTCTACAATATCGCTCCTAGACCCCATAGAGATAAGAAAAATTAAAATCAAGAATTCCTTCCGTCTGTTGAAATGGATTTTCCGAAAACCCATAGACATGAAGCGGGCTAGGCTGGTATCTAGTTACGTCACGTGTGATCCGCTTAAATTAGCTATTGAAATTTAACCTGACCAGTCCATGTATAAAATTATACCATTCCGTTTGTAATTTCTACAATACTAATCTTAAACCCCATAAGGTATGTATATTAAAGGTCCAAATGGTAGCGATTTCGATTCAACGATGTCCGTCTGTCCATCTGTCTGTTGAAATGGGTTTCCCGAAGACCCCAGATACGATGGGGACGATGGGTATATAAATTAAATTTTAAGTGCTGATGTTGAATGTGAGCCACACCTAAACGTAAAATATTTTTCTGCATTTCATTTGACATTTCTCAATTTCAGACTAACTCGATCGAAAGATACACAGATATGAAAATGGGCGTTCAAATCAAAATGCATGATGCACATTTTCACCTCAGTAGATTCGCCAATAAGCAGAATTGCCACATTTGGGCGAATTTAAATCCAAGAGTAATGCACCCACAAAGAGCGACTGTTTGTTTCGGTTTATGGGCATGCGGCATCTACGGGCCGTTTATTTGGTCAGCTAGTTACTGTGAATGGTGTTTGCTATCGTGAGATGATAACGAACTTTTTATGGCGCGAATTGGATGTGGACAATATGTGGTTTCAACAGAACGGTGCCACTTGCCACACAGCTAACGATACAATTGCTCTTTTGCGCGACAATTTCAATGGCCGTGTTATCTCGCGTGGTGGAGATGTCAATTGGCCGCCAAGATCATGTGATTTGACACCGTTGGACTTCATTCTTTGTGGTTATTTGAAAGAAAAGATGTAAGTCGATAAGGCAGCAACAATTCAAGACCTAATGGATAAGATAATTCGGCACATTAACGGCATAGAACCTCAGCGTCATTGAAAATTTGGACCATCGGATGGAGATGTGCCACCGAAGTCTGGCGGCCATTTGGCCGATATTTTGTTCCATACATTATTGAACCATACCATTATTATCATAATAAAAATAATTGACAATAATTTCCTAAATAATTTGTATTTCATTTAAAATCAACATCGGCCCTTAAAATTTAAACACCCTTTATTTCTGATCAACAAAATTTTGCGTATCGTATCGCTGAAGGGTATATAAGATCCGGCATAACCGAATATAACACTCTTACTTCGTTTTACTTTCTTCTACAAAATATAGTAATCTATATGCATACAATTTAAATGTTACTGACTGATTCATAAGTTTGGAGTTTGGTCTCTTGCCAAATCAATCCCCTGAAATTGAATTTTTGTAAATTCGAATGTTTAGGGGGTAAAAACTGGTGAAAAACAAGTATAAAAACATGTTCGTTCGCTAACCCTATGTCTCCTTAACTGAAAAAGATACAAATTTAATACTTATCGTTGTTAATTTAAAAAATAAGCGAAAAGGTATCTAATCTTTTTTTTTAATTCGGTCCTTTTGGGGAGTAAACGGTTAAAACCTGTATTTTAAAACATTTTTTTTTGTCACCCCATCTATCTTTTGAACCAACAAACATAGAAATACAAATTACATCACATCTTATAAATACAATTATTATTTTGTTACTTTTGCGAAATTCGATCGTTTAAGGAGGCGATGAAAATCGTACATATTTTTGGTACTTTTTTAACCAAACATTTTTCTCCAGTCATTGATATAAATATAAGTACGTAATCAATTATGGGCTCCCACGGCAATTCTGAAATTTTTATTACTTTTAAAATAGCGGCAATACGGGAAATTTAATTTCGTTCTTTTACTTTTCCGTTCTACGTTTGGTACGTTTTGGTTTTTCTATAATATTGAACTTAGGGCCAATTTTACTAAGTTCAGCTATAGTTAACTATATGTTATAGCTGTCAAAACATATTGTTAACTGGAAGTTAAGGTAAAAGTTAGTTTTGACTAAACTTGTTAAAATTGGCTGTTAAAAGCATAACATTGTAAGTGCTCGGTCCTGAGCGAATAAAAGAAACATGAACTTTGGCATAGAAATATGTCCACGAAAGAAAAGAAGACGCTAACGAAGTATAACCCGCTAGTCCCGAAAAATTGTATCTTACCCAAAAATTAGTTTTTTTTTTTTAAAGATCTGTGAATATCTGTTTGATTTTTTTTAACGTCTGGTGGCTTTCTTCGTAAAGTTGAGAATAAATATAAACAAATTTTCTTTTATTATTAATAGATAGTTCCCATTATCTTTCAAAACAACCCTCGCATTTAAACTTATTATAATAAAAAGCAAAAAGTTTTTCCTAACACTCTCATTAAATATTTTTATTACTTATACCGAAACAGGACAACAAATAAAGTTTATATTTCATTTTATATCCATTCATAAACTCTTTAACAATTATTCAATTACTACTTAAAGTAAATTGAAACTATAATTTCCAAACGATTGACCACTAATATTACAAACTAAAATAGTAATAATGAAAAAAAAGGAATAATAATACAAAAAATTACAGAAACTTTATTTAACTTCACTTTAAGCTGCATCAGCACAACTTCATCTCGTAGTAAGTGGAAAAAAGAACTCCAACAGCACACGCTTCCCTGACACACAGGCAATTTATAAAACGTCCATCTATTTGCTGATGACTGGTCAGTAATCGTTACTGCCAGTAAAATGTTTGAATTGGTAGTTTGCTTGTTTGTTTGTTTGTTTGTTTTCTGTAAACTTTTTAAAATCTGTAGATTTATTTTCAAGCCATAAACATGTGAATTAGTAAAGTTTGAACGTTTCGTACTCGTTCATTTTTAAAAGTAAAGCGATAAATAAAACATACAACAAATTAAAAAAAAACTATTAAAATTAAAAGAGCCACTATTGTTTGAATGGAAACTTTAATTGATGTTTTGTTTTTATTTGTTTGGCATCATGCATTCATATGATGAATGCTATTTAATGCAAAGTATGTACAGTATGTTATAAAAATAAGATTCAAACTAAAAAAACTATTGACCCACCTTATTGCAACCACTATTCACACAGATCGTCCAGCTACTTCTCTACTGCGTGATTTGGCAATCGAATATAATCAAGTTTTTTTGTAACTGATTACTGCCTTCAAACAATTTAACAGTTTCAGAATTTTTTTTTTGGATGGTCTTTACCTAAAGAGTTGGGTTAATGCCAAGATGAAAATAGTTGCATGATATTGAGATCTAAATTCCCGGACATTTTTTAATTCTTCGCACAGCATAAAAGTTCTTCCAGGAATTCTTATAAAGAATAATAGAAAGAAGTTAATGTGTCATATTCGGCTGTTAAATGTCGTTAAAAACCAGACACTGCAAATTTTATTAATATTTAATTAAAATGACAATTTTTTTAATTGAAATCAATTACTTTTACTGTGTAAAAAGGTTCCTAAAATTAAATGCCTTAAAATTTTTCTGAATTTTTCTCTTAAAGTGCACCATACTCTAAAGAAAAAGGTTTTACTTAAATGTATGTATTTCAAAATATATCGGAAACTAATCTAAATAATATTTGCACTTTTTTACAGATTTATTCAGAAATGATGTCTTGAAATTAGAGTTCTGTTTGGCTACTTACTTGAGAAGCCAAAACTCAACTTAAGGCTAAACGGTAATAATGCAAATAGGGTAGATTTTAATGCCCGAAAACCCCAATGTTGCGTGCTGACGCATAAACGCATGACAGATCGGGGTGCCTTATCTTTATATATGGGTGGTATAATTATTGAGGAATCAGAACCTCTTGATGTTCTGGGCATGAGGATACAATGTGATGTCCGATGACCGATGGACAGAACATACATATATTCAAGGTGTCGTAAAAAGTATTCAAGTGCCTCGATTTTTTAAGCCGGTGTAAGATATACTTCACTCCATCCGAACTCCTTACTATTTATACCACCTATATCCGACCGCGTATGGAATACAAATCTCATGTGTGGGCCGGTGCTTCAAAGAAAATTTTTTAACTTTTCGACTGCGTGCAGGAGATGGCGAAGGTTCGCATTGGTGACAGTAGGGTTTCCAATTCTATTGACTCCCTTGAGCACCGTCGCAACGTGGGTTGTATTTGCCTGTTTGATCGTTACTACAATGGTAAGTGTTCTGACGAAATTAGGGATCTGGTTCCCAAAACCCGTATGTTTGCTCGTAATACACGTTTTTTTGCCTCAGGAGTCCAGCCTTTTGTCGTCGCTTGGCGGCTGAATCGTACAACGCATAACAGAGAGAATTTCTGTTTTCCCCGGACTGTTCGTATGTGGAACAAACTTCCTGCTGAAATCTTCTCTCTCTCTCTCTCTCTCTTACAAGATAAATAAGTTCAGGTCGAATGTTCACAAGCACTACTCCCCTTATCCTCCTTCCCATAACCTATTTTGCTAGTTCCAACACAACGCATTGCGTTAGTATGTATACAAAATTCGACAACAGGTCGGTAAATGTTTATTTCCTAAACATTTTAAGGAAACTTATACGTTCCCATCACAACAGAGGTGTATTTTAAAGTAAACATTGGCAGCACTAACAGAATTTATTGAAGATGCTAACATTTTTATAGAATTACAAAAACAAATCAGGAAATTTTTATGTTGTTTTTGTAAATATTGTTGATTTATAACCATCAACTTTTTTTTATTAACACAGCTGTTTAAGTCTTTACTTTGATTTTACTGATACCATCAGTGTAAACAAGAAAAATTCTTACAACAGACATTTTTTATTTATTTTTTTAACACGGAGGGAATTTCATAATATTTTGATTCTAAAAAGTCGTAATACGGCGTTTTGCCCAAAAGCATAAGCAAAAACAATACAAAACTAAATGAAAATGAAAATAATTTTTATTTTTTGTTTTCGGCTTATAAAACCAGTGATTTGTGCATGTGATTTGTGCGAGCTCGGCTTCTTGTTACTTTTTAAAAGGGCTGTGAGCAGTGTTCAAAAATAAACTCCTTAGAGTTCGGTTCGGTAGATTTGTGGAAAACAGAAACGCTAATAGTGTTTGTGTAGTAAGCAATTAAAAAAATAACATTTCTCTGTTTGTGATCTTCGAGCACAAAAATAATATTGTTCATAGCTAAGTGCTAAGTTCAGCTCATTAATGTTCGTTAGTTTCTGTTGTGCTTAGCGCCCTTTTGCGTGCTAAAAAAAAACCAAACCTTTTTTACAGAAAAAAAACATACGAAAATAATAATAAGCCAGAAAATTAATTTGACACAATATATACACATTGTGTTCGTGCTGCGGTCAATGCTAAGCCTTTTTGTTTGAACAATAAAATATAATGTTTGTCTACAGTATCACTGCAATTGTGCTGTTTTTTACCAAAGAACAGATCGCTATATGGTGTTCGGCTCTTGCTGGCAAATAGTTACGAACGGTATTAAGGGTTGTGTACGTCTGCACAACTACTGAAAAATAGAAACCGTTCCCCGGTGTTTGAGCCGAACGCTTAATTATGTTCTGTTTATTTTCAAACACTGGCTGTGAGCGCACAGATCACAAGTGTTAGCATTGTTGTGCGTACAACGTACAACTTAAAATTTTATGTTTTGCGGAGTTGTTAAGCATACAAAAATTTTTTGTTTACTTCTTGAATTTGTTTCTTTCTTTTATTAAGTTTTTTTTGTATACTAATAAATTATCAAAAGTGAAACTGCATCATCCGCTTCATAATTATAATTCATGTTTTCTTTTTAATGTTTTAGGTTATTGTGAATTGCTCGTCGTGTATGGAGAAATGGTACGCTATCAAATCACACGAACAAATAACCCGTGTGTGGTCAGCTTTAGTTGTATTAAGTTTTTTCTTATTCTATTTTAAACTTTCAATATATTGGCAGTCATACAAATTTGTATGTTATTAAGTTTTGAACATGGATGTTCCTTTTTTTAGCCCACTGTTGATTGTTAATATATTAAATAACTGATTTTCATTCAAAACTTTTAATAATTATAAATAAACAATTTATTTCAAATGGTTAAACAAGAAAACATTTTAGCTTTATTATATTAATCATGTTGCATTTTTTATAAAAATACTTTAAATAGTTCAAAAACTCTTAAATTTGAAGTTGTTAATTGAGGTTTTTTCTCTTAATAATTTTTAATTGTAAATCTTAAAGAGCACTTATTTTAAAATTCTAAAATTCTCTTTAAAAATAAAACAACAAATGTTAAGTTTTATTAATTCTCTATGCAATTAGTGTGTGACTTTGTTAGGAATTAATATTCAGTAAAAAGTTTTTTGTAGTTTAAGTTATAAGTTATCGAATACGGTTTAAATTGTAATTTTAAAGTCGTGGAGTTTCATGCATTTATTAGTTGCCTTAAAATAACAGTGATTTTATTAAAGCCATTTGCTGTCCCCAATTTTTTAAAATAATAATTTAAATTTTTGTTTGAGTGCTACAATCATAGATTACAAAAATATGAAACTCGGTTGTCAAAAACTTAAGTGATGAGAATTGACGAGAATTTTTACTGTGTAAATAATAAATTTTTAATAAAAACAAGTAAGAGTGCTATATTCGGCTGTGCCGAATCTTATATACCCTTCACCATTTTGCGAGCAGAATACATAGCAATTAGACAAAAACTAAATAAAACTGGTAAATTTTTTTTTTAAATAAGAGACAACTGGTTTTGAACTTCGCTTTTCATGAAGGGTATAAAAAGAGTAATTTTCGGGAATTCAGGGGTCTAATCACTATCGTATCGAATAAACTATTGAATTTTTTTGCATACGATAGACACTGGCGTATCGAATGAAAACTCGATAAATGTAATGTCGAGTTACTCGATGTCGAATGGTATTATTTCAAACTCAATACATTTCATTCGATATCGAGTTTCAAGATACCAAAATAAATAATTTCGATGAATTTTGCTCGATATCGTATGCGGTGATTAGACCCCAGTATTTCGGTTATAAATCATACAAATTTCCGACATTTTGGTATATAAGTCATATACATAGGACATATGGCAGCCCTAAAATTTAGGTTTTTATAAAAATTTTGATGTTTTTTAGCCCATTTTGTGAGTGTTTTGTCTAACCGATTTGATATTTTTATATACCGACGTGTTAAGGAAGAATTTTACCATTTACTTAAGTTATATTTATATATAAACATTTATATATACTTGTATACATATATTTTAACAAAGTTAATTATAAAAAAAGAGTAATTTTTGGGGATTCAGTATTTCGGTTGTAACTCTGCCATTTCTTAACCGATTTGACAGATTTATATACCGACGTGTTTAAGAAGAAATTTACCATTTACTTTAGTTATAAAGCTTGGACTCGGGGAGAGCTATGGTTCCCAAAAGTGGGTATTTGAAAAAAAAAATTTAATGTTGGTCATAACTTTTTTGTATCTGAACCGATTTTCCCGAGTTTTAAATAAAATATGTTCTTCTAAAAATGTCTGATATTTTGGTATATAAGTCATATCCATAGGACATATGGCAGCCCTAAAATTTTGGTTTTTATACAATTTTTAATTTTTTTGTATGGGAGGTACCACGCCCACTTCTCCAATCCCGCCCACATTTTGTAGAATGGTGTGTATTGGCAACCTTAATGTGTGTACCTAATTTTCTACCTTCGGTGAAGGGTATAAAAAGATTACGTTCTGCCCTTAAAAAAGCAAAACATAAACAGTAGAAAAACAAAATGATATGATATGAACAAATGAAATGCATTTCGATATGTCAACATATCTATGTAACTTGAAATTTTTGCTAAAAAGATTTAAAAAAACAGTTTTAAACAGAAAACCAATTTATTTCAATTAAAAAATTAATGTTAGTAATTACAAGATTAATTAAATTTGCACCAGTATACAAATTAATGTTATCGATTAAATATTTTGTGATATTAGCAAAATTTTCTTCAGTAATTTTTTTTGATATTAGTAAATTCACTTAATTACATTTTTAATTAAAATTAATGTTATTTTTAATTAATGATTTAATAATTAGTATTGTGGTTATTCTGTGGTTTTAATCTAAATTTTGATATTTTAATGAAACTAAAGTTCATTGAATTTAATTTTCATTAAATAATTTTTATGAAGAAAGCCATTTAACAACGTGAAATTAATTAATATATATTGATAATTAAATTCAATCTTATTATTTGTTCGACCTTTTTAATCAAAATAAAAAGTTTTTTTGGTCTCGAGCTCGAAAAAACTTTTTATTTTATATTGATAATTTTTCATTCTTGACTAAGCTGGGAATTGAACACAGGTTTTCACGGACAGATTTCCCATGCATGTTTCAATTGTAATTACACAATCTCGTGAGAGGTGTTTACCGTTTAGCACTCACCGCCATTAAAGACGGCTGAAAGTTGGTAGATCGAAATTTGCTTTTTGAAATGATCATCCATTTCTAATTGATTTACACGTTCCATCTTAATTGTTGTCAAGAATTATTCTTGAAGTCCAAAGTGTTCTTGTTGAACTTTTTTATCACTACTTGAAGGACAAATGTAAACATAGAGCTTGTGCCTTAGCTGTTAACAATAAAACTGAACAACATATTTGAAAAAAAAAATTAACTGCAGACAAATTTGGAAAAAAAATTGACTGCAGAAACGAAGAATGCTTTTTAACTAATCTGGGTGCGCTGAATTCGAATCTGGCATCAAAATTTGGCTATCAGGTATTGTTAATTTTTTATTGTATGCTGACAATAATGTTAAACAGTCAAAACCGATACTACAGTTTCACAATTATTTATTTGACAGAAGCCCACATTCATTCCTTAAGCATGTCAGGGAGATCGTGTGTTAGAATTTGCAATATCGCAATCATTAAAATATGCATATTTACATTATTTTGGTTTTGCAGTCAGAAACTTGGACAAACCGAGGGCACCGACAATGTTTGCATAATGGAAATTGAAATAATTTGTCAAGGATTTTGAGACAAAAGCATGCTGGGAGACTATTGCTGGACTCTAATACGTGAAACCGAACCAAAAAATACAAACGACGTTCAAATAACGCCATTCACTTTTGAATATTCATTGATTTTTCAATAAGCTAGTGACTCTTTATGTAAGAAACGAATAAAAACATTTTTTTGTATCTCGAAACCCTGACATGATAGCCCACCAAATTACCCTAGGAAAGATATTTTGTTGCTCCAGTCCAAAACCTTGTTGGCTAGTATAATTAGTATTGTGGTTATTTTATTGAACGGTTTTTAATACAAATTTTGATATTTTATTCAGTGTAAATTTCATTGAATTTGAGTTTCATAAAATTTTTTTATGAAGAAAAAAATTGGCCAGAATTTTTTCTGTGTAATCTAAGGTTTTATTTAGTTGTATTTGGAAAGAAAAAAGTTTGTCGACGGGTAACATTTCAAAAATGTTCCAACAAAATTAACTCAATTCTCTATCTCAGAAGAATCATTTCGATATCAATATATAAACTACTTTTAATTTTGAAAGATATTTTTGACTGGGACTAAGAAAAATTATAAACTGAAAGTCACCATTTATTTAAACGCCAAACTTCAAATTATTAAAATTCACTTTAATCCTCATCAAAATGTGGAAAAAGCCTTAAATAATTTATAAGCCTATTAAATACCACTTTTCTAAATGAATGTACTAACACAATTTTTTTAACAATTACTTTCCAAATTACCTAAACATGCATTTACAAAGTGATGGCATAAAAAATTTAAAACTGATGCTTCTGCAAATACGTTATGCCCCCCATTAGTTATCAACAGCTACAAACTAAAAAATTAAACAAATAACTAAACAACAACTGCAAAAAATGTGGTTAAATAATTTAAATAATTTGTTTTATTTAATGCTCCACACTAATTTAACACACACCACCGACTAAAATTCAAACACAGAGATAAATATTTTTACAAAAACTGTGAAAATGTGTCACTCGCATTAAAAGTTAACACAAATACAAACGAAAAAATAAAGGACATTTCAAGGGGAAGAAGGACAAAAGAGTAAATTGTTGCAACAACCAAAAACTATTAGGGAATGGAACAGTGGTCAAAAAGTAATTGAAAGTAGAAAATGCTTTAAAATCTTAATATTTTAAAAATGTATGAATATTAACTGAATGTTGAAAATGTATAAAAATGCATGTCTTTTACATTAGGAACGAATTCTTTTTTGGCTGAACTTGTAATTTTTAACCTTTTTTGTCCTATCACTTTCTTACAAACTTAAAAAATGCCACAAGAAAATTGGTTTAATGTAAACACTGTCGTTTTTCTTGTTTTTTAAAATAAAATTTTAACTTTCGCTTGGAAATTTATATTGAAGCAAAAAAAAAAGATAAGAAAAGATAAACTCGCTGCTTATTGTTGTTGCTTTTGTTTAAGCTTTAATATTGTAACAAGAAAAACTAAGGTTTATAATTCTTATTCACTTAACAGTTTTATTTGTATATTATCTTTAGCTTTTCTAAAACCTGTGGATGAAATTTCCTGACGATCTGGCCTAAGCAACCAGTGAAATGCGCAAAGGAATAGCTTATCCCTTCAACAATAAATTTCAGTTTCTCAATAGTATCAAATGGGAATTTAGCACATTTGAAAGAAACCTTGATACAGTTTGTTTTTGTTTTCAATATAATAAATTTCTAAACGAAAACTTTTATTTTAGTTTAAAAACAGAAAGTAAGTCAGTACTTTATCGTGTTGGGTTAACTGTCAAACGAACTATTATAATATTGAGATCACGTTTTGATAATAATTGACAGTATATTTAGAAAAATCATTCTATATAGATTTACGCTCGAACAACGTTACCAAATTATTAAATTTTACGTTGATAATCGCACAAATTATACTCGATTTTGTGATTTTGGTGGCGCACGGCTAATTTTTGGCTTAACTGGTTCGTTAATAAACAAAATTCACATTAGGAATGGTCAAAAAATATCGATATATCAAAATATTGATATTTAAAAAAAATATAATCGATATATATCGCCGATATTTTAAATACCGATATATCGATGCATCGATATTAAAATACGACTATCGAATTCGATATTTTTTAAAGTCAGTCTTTATTAAGAACTCAAAATTTTAGCCGTTTTTCAAACAATATGTTTTTTAAGAATTGGAATCATTGCATGCATCATATGTTTTTTTTAAACAAATATGAAGAACTAAAATAATTGTGCACATAAATCAGAGAGTGCTCCTGATGTCCATATCTGATGATTACTGGTTTGACTAAAACCAGTTGGTACTTTTGGGGTGCAATTCAAATATTAAGGAAAGTTGGTACTTCCATGACTTATTTACTTCCATTTAAATTTTTCGTAATTCATTTTTTTTCTTATGGTTTTTTTGTATTCTTCCCTTTTGTTTTTGTTATAATTGAATTTTTTGTTTTGATTAAATATTTTTGTTTTTATTAATTTTTTTAAATAAAATAAAACAATAAAAAGTAACAATGTAATTACATATAATTAATTTGTTCATACATATGTTTGTACAAAGGTATACTGAATTTTTTAATTTGGAAATAGTTTCAGCAAAATACGTTCGATATATCGATATTTTTGAAATAATAAATATCGATACTCTAAAAACATATCGATTCGATATATATCGATATATTTTTTCAACTTGCCCATCCCTAATTCACAGAACAGTCCACAACGTACCCTACAAACTCCTTTACAATTAGGAAAATTAACCGTTTCGTGAGGCTTACACCAGAGGTCCAAGCCGATATAAAATTGTCGGCGGCGGCGGCAGCTTAAAGAAAAGTAGTAGGCGGCGGCGTTAAGCCTGCTGTAGCCGATCTTAAATTAATTAATTTTCTTAAATTTAAAAACAAAATTTTTAAACTTCGATGAAGGGTATAAATAAATAATATTTAGTTGCTTAAAACATATCTTGCTTAATTTATATTTTTTTAAGTATCTGTCTCAAAAAAAATGTCCGCACTTTGAGACGTCACATGGAAAGCTCTTCATTTTCTGACCCTGATGCCTTTTCTTCAATTTGACTCGCAAAAAAGTCTTATGTCAGAAACTGTGGTGTTTCGTTATGTTAATTGACGTATTTTCTAAAAAGCGAATGACAACAATTGAAAGAAGCTTAACTAGATTAAAGTCATTGACACTAAACAAATGAGGAAAACAAATTGAGCTAAGCCCAATCAGAAATTTAAAATGGAGTTTTCTAACTTTAAACCTTTTTTCCGAACTTCAAAGAATTTAAAAAATAACATTAAAATTATACATGTAAAATTGTTGCAAAAATAATGAGATATATGTACGTATTTTTAAAGCCAAGGGTTTAGTTTTTTAATGTTACATTATTGAATTTTTTATTCTAACCAATAAAATGTTTGGCTAAGCTGGTTAAGTCGGCTTAAAATCTAAGCCGAATCTAGACGGACTTTTCGGCGGCGGCTTATGCTAAGAAAAAACAGCGGCGGCGACCCTAAGCCGGCTTGGTGCCGGTCGACTTGGACCTCTGTTACACGATTCGAAGCATCTGGCCCGTTAAACTCGAAAAAGTAGCCTAAAATTGGATGTCCAGAAAACTCTTCGTCAAGAACAGCCGTAGGTCCCATATGACCGAAATAATTTTCAAATATTAACGCCAAGTACGAATTAATAAATGTTTTAATTAAAATTGAATTTTTTGTATTATTTATTAATGTTTTAAAGTCTTTTTGGCTTAAAAAACACGCTTTAGTTTTTGCATAAAAACAACAAACCGTAACATAAACAATGTAAAAAAAATGTAACCAACAAATAGAAAACTAACTAATTTTTTTCAACGAATTTCTCTTTATAAACATACAAAAGTTTTAACATCAACAGATGTTAGATGTTTTTTTCCAAAAAGGTTGGTGGCATGTGTGGAAGATTATATAGAATTAATTCTAGATTTATTTCCAAAAAATTTTATTAATTAAAAAGTTTAAATTTTTTTAGAAAGCTAATTATAAAATATCCAAAAATACAACATGTTTTTATTGGGATGACTGAAACTTTCCAAAATTTAAAAATGTGGGAATTTTTAAAAAACAGTGTATGTCAATTGTTTCGATTTTAATGGTGTTTTCTTTTCTACACAACAAATATCGTAATAATGCTATTTGATATTTGACGAGAACAAAACACAAGATATGAAAAAGTGAAATTCCCTGTTTTAGAACATGACATCATCACATATGCATTCACACTATTATACTTTTACACAATATTTGAGTTTGAGCAATAATTCAACAACAGTTCATGAGCTTTAAAACAACATTATCAAGCAGATATCAACTATTGACATAAGTTTATTGAAAAACGTAATTGAGGATCAGTAGATGGGGTCACTTGACCGCCATAACTTTTCCTATTTGTAATAAACTGAAATTAAAATATTTTTAATCAGCGTTAAAAAAAACTGCAGTCGAAACCATAAACAGTCGAACAAAAAACGAAAATTTGTGTTCAACAATCGACTAGTTTCATTTTATGAATCAAAAGTAAAGCAACAGATTTTGTTTGGCCAATGACAAATTAAGAGGTGAAAGAAATTACAGTTTTTCTACTTTGACTGCATCACAAAAATCTTTTTTTTTAGTAAAATAAAAATGATGCCTCAATTTTAGACCCCCTTTATTTTTTTGTTTTGACATAGCGTTTACTGAATCAAAAAGCTTCATTATTATCATCCTGCTACGCTTTTTTAAGAAATAAAGTTTGGTTTCTCCATTAAGGCCCGTTTGCACAATTAACCGATAGCTGAAAGTAGACTTTAGCCGGCTTTTTAACATTATTAAAACTTTACTTAAACCTAAAGTGAGCGGTAAAGTAAATTAAGGTTTATCTACCTGGTAGGTTTAAGTAAAGTTGTACTAATAGAACACCTTTTATACGGCCGATAAAATCCTACCTTAAGCTATCGGTAGGTTGTGAAAACGGGCATAAAACAATCAAAAAGAAAGTAAATAGTTGATCAAATAAGTGGTTACGATTTTTTCGGATTTTTTTTGTCAAATTATATGTTGATACTAGCTGACCCGGTCCGCGTTGCTGGCCCTAAGCAAACATAAGTGTTGTATTACCAGACGATTTAAATTGGTCTTTAAACGAAATTTACGTCCTTTAAATAAAAATCCATGAAATACCTATCATAAAGTTGTTTTACAAAATAACTTACATATGGTGTAGATATGGGCTCAATCAAAATAGAAACGCATGTATTTAAGGCAAATTGGAAATTATATTTATTTATTACTTCATCTTAAGGCCAGCGCATAGACAATGTTTTTTGTTTTTTTTTTATTTGGTGTAAAGAGCCGTTTTCTGACTTTAGGTTAATCGAAAAAAAAGCGGGCGGGGCAAAATTTTCTTTCCGTAAAAACCTAAGTTGGACCATGGCGATCATTTAAAAGAAAAAATCGTCCAAATCGGTCAAGCCGTTCTCAAATTATGCACTTAATAGAAAAAGTGGGCGTAAAAGTAGGCGTGGTAAATTTTTCTTACGATGAAAATTTAAAATGGATTAATACGAACATTGAAAGAAAAATTTGTCAAATGGATAGAGCCGTTTTCTGATTTAAGGTAAATCGAAAAAAGTGGGCTTAAAAGTGGGCGAGGCAAAATTTTCTTTCAGTGAAAACCTAAGTTGGACCATGGCGATCATTTAAAAGAAAAAATCGGTCAAGCCGTTCTCAATTTATCCGCTTAATAGAAAAAGTGGGCGTAAAAGTAGGCGTGGTCAATTTTTCTTTCGATGAAAACTTAAAGTTGATTAATACGAACAAGCCGATCTTAAGTTATGGATTTTGCCATGTCCCTCCGCCCACCAGACCGAAAATCAAAAATCAGACTTCACAGTGTCACCCGCCTGAATATTCTGAAGATTCCCTGAAAATTTCATCAAAATCGGCCCAGCCGTTTTGGAGTCCATACGTTACATACACACATCCTATTTTATATATCCCCAACAAACACGGAGGTTTGATTTCAAATTGAAAGTGATTTGAAATCAAACGTTTTCTCAAACGACAAACGTTTGATAATGATTTGAAAATCATTTGTAAATCATAGCGTTCTCAACAAAAAGGGGAAATTATTTTCAAATTGAAAAATGCCTTTATTTTCAACTTGCTTTCAAACGTTATTCTCAAATGTTTTTCAAATGTGGATTATAATAGAATGTGGAATATAAATAAAACTATTTAATTTTTTTAATTTAAATTTATTATTTATTTAAATAAACTTTGAAATAAACATTCGGTACCATAGCAAAAAGATGAAATAGGGTTCTTTCCGTCTTCTAATTCTTGGAAAGGCAAAATACTTGGCACCTTTTTATTTTGAGGATTGTAGCACCGCGATCGTTCAACAATCTTTCTTCACTTTCCTGTTTTATTATTTTTCTTTTTTTTCGTATTTTTAAACATTGTAATTTCTCACAAATATTTTTTATTTTTCACTAGAAATATACTGTTCACTTTATATTAAAATTTATTTTTAATAGTAAAACACATGTAACCACAAGGAAAAATAATTTAACTTTAATCGCCATTTTTAATGCTTACATTAATTTTTCGCTTTAGTACTGCCAAGTTTATTTTTGATTTGATTTTAACTTTGACAAACATTTGACATCAAATTGAAAAAACATTTGATATCAAATGTTTATTTTCAAATCATTATCAATTTGAATTTAAATGTTAAATCAAACAGTTGAAAAACGTTTGAGAATTGCGTTTGATGTCAAATGATAAAGTCATTTCATATCAAAGGTTTGACTTCGTGTTTGTTGGGTCTAGATATATTAAAACTAGTTAAGTTGAGTAGTATGTTTTTAGTTGTATTTTTATTGTGTAACATTGAATAAATTAATAAATAAATAAATAAATAAATAAATAATATATGCATTTCCAACTTCATCTGGTGTAGGGTACACAAATTTGTAAATAAACCTAAATAAAAATTCCTTAAAATAAAACTAATGTCAAGTTGGTTGTTTAAATTGGTTTATATGGTTTTCGAATTATATATGATTGTTACATAAAACTCACACACACACAAAACTATAAAATGTTGTCCAATGCCCATTATAGTGTTAGTTTCCGGTCATATTGGGTTTTAGTTTAAGTAAATTTCTTATTTAAGGTGATTAACTGGAAAACAGACAGCTGTATGATAGCTGCTGCCAACCAAAATGAGAGAAAAAAGTTAAAAAAAACAAAACATCAACAACAAATGACAAAAACAACAGAAGCAAGAGCAACATGAAAATATTTTTAAACAACTAAAATTATATGTTTGCATATAAATTAAAATGTGTGACGTTTTACACGGGTCTTGTGTTCACAGTTAACCGCAAATTTATTTGTCCATACTCCAACAAACATATACACACATACAAAAACCAAACACAATTACAAACAAACTTTAGACCACCACACATACACCAACAACAACAAAATAAACAAATAGATAAAAAAAAACGTTTCTACATCAAAAACCATCATCATCAGCAACAGCGGCAGCTTTGAAAACAACAACAACAACCAACATTTACGTACATGTGACAATGAAGCCTAAACAAACAACAACGAGATTCAACATAACGATACAAAATACTTTACTGTGCACAAACTAAACAACGTATGAGTATTAAAAAATTACTCATACGTCTAGGTTGCGGCTTGGAATGGCTGGTTAAATGACTGAATGAATGAACAAATGAATGGAATGGCTGGTAGATCTTGTGGTTTTGTACATAAAATTTTTGTTTAAACATAAAAATTTTTATTATAATTTTTTCTGGCGGATAATATTGTAAATACTTGTATTTTTTCTTTCTTTGGTTGCTTGTATTTTTATGATTACAACGTTTAGTTTGTTGTTTATGGTTAAAGATTGTGTCGTAAAAGGCGTCACTTTAACATCTATTTGCATATTTTTATGTATTTTTAAGATTATATTTTTTTTTTATTAGTTCCTTGTTTGTTTTAGTATAATCCTTATGCTAAAAGTTTAACTAAAAATATTTTATTAAAAAAGAAAAAAAAATCCTTTAAATCCAATTTAGTTAGTTGATATGCACGTATAAACAATAACCTACAGCAGGTATTAGGAATCTTTCATAAACTTTATAATTGAAGTTAATGAGACAATTTGTTAAAATATCTCAACTACTTTAATTTCTATTAGCGATCCTTTTAACTCTCTGGTTATTACTCTTAAGAGAAGAAAGTAAGATCTTTAAAGATTGGATTTTTAAGCAAATGATAAAATTTTCTTGAATTGTAGGAATAGTTTCTAGACTTTTATGGAGTTTTTTATAAATAAAATAACAATAACAAAATTATATGAAAAACTAAACTATGAATTTATATTTAAATGGAATTGGTGAAATCTACCATAAGTGTTCTGTAGTGTATTTTACAAAACAGTATTGCCTTTTGTGTTATGTATACTAAAGGATTTTCTTCTGAATTTATTAGGCATAATACCACCATCGTATTTAGGAATGACAGCAGGCATAGCAACTGTTCACTGGCCATGGATAAATTGCTTGTTTTACGGCGTTTTGCCAAAACAAATATGTGTTTGTGTATGCTTAAACTTCTTGTTAGTTTTTTGTTGTTGTTTTGTGTCTTATAGTTGCTGGAAATTTGCTGTCGCCATTTGAATATTTAAATAGGCCTTATAACTGCTACACCATTTCTAATATTCAAGAAACCAATATTCTTAATTTTTTTCGATAGTTGAAAATAGGGGGTCAGACACAGATATGTACGTACAAGAATCAAACTAAAACATTTGTAAGATGCAGAAATTAACACTTTATTCTAATATCTGATACTGTTGTGGCCATAAAGGGTGACCATAAAGGGTGACCCAATCATAATGCACGATGTTAATTGTAAGTCACATCTTAGCGTCAAGATTTTTGCCCAACTTAATTTGACATTTATTTACTTCAGTTTTTGACAAGTTCAATCATGGAGCGGTACACAATTGAGCAGCGCGTTAAGATTGTTGAAGCTTTTTACGAAAATGGGCTTTCAAATCAAAATGCATTTCGTGTAGTTCGTGAGAATCGGGAGAATTGTGTTCAAATGTCAGCAAAGTGGGTCTGTAGGAAATGTGAAAGCATCTGTGGATGCTCGCCCAGTTCATTCCGCGGCTGGTGCCGTCATCGGGCCGAACTTCTTTGAAAATGAGGTCGGCCAAGCAGTTACTGTGAGTGGTGTTCGATATCGCGAGATGATAACTGTCTTCTTATAGCAAGAAATTGAGGATAGGGACCTGGACGATATCTGGTTCCAGCAGGAAGTTGTCACTTTCCACACAGCCAATCAAACAATGGCTCTTTTGCGCGAGAAATAAAATGCCCCTGTTATCTTAAGACATGGTGATGTTAATTGACCGTCAAGATCATGTGATTTGACGCTGTTGTACTTCTTTCTTTGGGGATATACAAAAAAAAATGTGTACGTCGATAAACCAAGAATAATTCAAAAGCTAAAGGATGAGCTGATTCGGCACATTTACGAACTTGAACCTCAATTTTGTCACAGAGTCATTAAAAATATGAACCATCGGATAGAGGTAAGCCACCGAAGCCTATATTTCGTTTCATAAATAATTGTCATAGATCTTTCTGTAATCATCAAAAATATTAAGATAATTTTCTG
The DNA here is from genome assembly GCA_949318255.1 of Pollenia labialis. NCBI lineage: Eukaryota > Metazoa > Arthropoda > Insecta > Diptera > Polleniidae > Pollenia > Pollenia labialis. The sequence continues at coordinate 129,791,144 of OX439142.1, read as the reverse complement.
ATACCTTTTATTTTATTTATAATTAACATCGTGCGTTTTGTTTTGACCATTATAAGAATTTACAGAAAAATAATAATGTGAATCCCCTCTTGTGTAAAGCAAATTTAATTTAACTAGGATCGCCCGGTGGCCGAAATTGAAATTTACTTTCGAGAGAAACTGCGCGTTATACATTAAAAACGTAGACATTTTAAAAGAAGGCTTCCGACTTTTATTTTCTTAAATGACGTTTCGCGCGACTTTATTTTTCAAAATGTCTACCGGCAACCCTGTCCTAATACGTTTATACATGTGTGTTTGGAAAATAGGATACATACACAAGATTATAAAAAACCTGCCAGTCATTCAATAAAGGCAATATTTAAAGAATTCCAATATACGAAATCGTTGTCTTTTCAATTATATGGTATACAACAGAAGTGCGAAATGAAAACATAAACATTTTGGGAGAACAACATAGAGTACAACCGTCGTTTATACATGTATGTGCGTGTGTTTGCAAGCAAATTTAAAGCGCTTTTTAAAGCCTTGTTTTTCCGAACGTAGGGGTTGTCCCCTAGCATGCTGATGTAGCACTAAAAAATTATTTGAAAAATAAAAATAATGATCGGAAAGAAATACTTAGCGCGTTATTTGTTTGGGACCTAAAAACAAGAATTCATTTTCTAGGTTTTTTTAATCTTGATTTATGTATTTTCAGAAATATACTCAGATATACTTCAAATTATTTTAGGGCAACAGCTTATATGATGATGGTTATCAAAAATTATACAAAAATGAATCCAGCTGGATATTTTTCAAAGTATCAATACTTTTTATTAATATCGAAAAATTTAACTCTTCTTTAAAGACTTTTTAAGTTCTCTCTAAGCTACACATAAAAAAATTGTTTTCAGTTTGACCATTCATCAAAAACAAAATCAGTTTTAATTAAGAATTTTATCAAATAAATTAAACGTTTACTTAGTTGAACAACATTACTGCAGATAATGTTGTTAATATTAAAAATTTAATAACTGATACTAATAATTGGTTTGTTTTTTACTGGTGGAAAACTTAATGAATTTGTTACTTTTTTAATAAAAATTTTTTTATTTTTTTTTGTGTAGAATCCTTTAAATTTAGTTTTACTTGTGTGTTTAAAAAATCTTTAAACTTTCACTTTGGATATGGTGCTTTAGAAGAAACACAATTTGTTGCCTTTGAGTTTCAAGTCAAAGTGGGCGTTCTTTTACAACTTTACAATTCTTAAAGTTCAACTCCCTTAAGAACACTTACATACTTATTTGTTGTTGTGACATTTACATCGAAAATACAAATTCAATTTTTTTTTTTTTGTTTAATTGATTGCAACAATAAATACATTCACCTGTCTGACATTGTACAAATTTTTACAAGAATTTGTTTAAAAAATCACAAAAACTAATTGTCCAATACAAGAAATGACAATGACAGAAATTTTTTATAATAAAAGCTAAAAAATTTACTAGAGTTTGCAATTTTTTTTCGGCAAGGAAAATTGGCAAAGTTTCAGGCAGGGTAATATTAAAGTATATTTTGTATGACATTGAATATGTTATCAGGTTGCATTTTTATACCCACACCACAATAGTGGAGAGGGTATTACGCATTTGTGCTGATGTGTGTAACACCTTAAAATATTGGTCCAAGACGCACCTTAAAATATACCGATCGACTCAGAATCACTTGCTAGTCGATCTAATGATGTCCGTCCGGCTGTCTGGCAGGCTGGCTGACAGTCCATGTATTCTTGTGCGCAAAGTACACGTCGCAATTTTGGTGATAAATTGATGAAATTTGGCACATTGGCTGTAATTGTCACAAGGAAGAAGCGTATTAGAAATTGGCGAGGGGAAATGGGGAGCAATTTCCGCCCCTGAAGAAATATCAAGCCGATTTTAATGAAATTTGAATCATAGATAGAAACATATTAATGTAGACACATAAGGTATGCAGTTTTTCAAAAATAGGACAACGAGGGGAGGTAGGGGGCAATTTCTGCCTCTCCGAAACTATCTAATAGATTTAATGAAATTTAAAACATAGATAGATCTCTTTTCATAAGCCAAATTAGCTATGCATTTTTCAAAACTGGCTCCCAAATAGATACACTTGCAAAAATTGGCTATTATATTAGGTGGTGTAGGGTATCATATGGTCGGACTTGACCACCTATACTTTCTTACTTGTTTAGAATATTTTATGAAATAAAAATAAGCCCATCTATAATTTGGGAGATCTTTATTTATAAAAATCACTTAAATGCGTCTTCTCAGATCACTTTCAAATAACCCCAAAGAAAGAAGTCCAACGTGAGATAATACGGCCAAAGAATATTTCGCCGAAAAAGGGCCATTGTTTCGTTAACTGTGTGCAAGTGGCACCGTCCTGTTAAAACCACATATCGTCCACATCCATATCTTCCAAATCGGGCCATAAAAAGTTCTTTATTATCTCACGATAACGAACACCATTCACAGTAACTACCACAAAGTGCATGAAATTAATTTGATTTGAACACCCATTTTCATAATAAGCCTGAATAACTTTAACGCGTTGCTCGATTGTGTATCTTTCCATGGTTCAAATTGAGTTAGTCTGAAATTGAGAAATGTCAAATGAAATGCAGAAAAAACCTTGACTTTTCGGTGTGGTTCACATTCAGTAAATATTTCATTCATATTCTCAAGAACGAATCAGAAAATTGTATTACAAATAACTATTTATGATGATTTATCGGTAGGGTACCATTTTCTCACAACGATAGTATCATTTATGATCGAAATATCAGCTCATATGCAGCACTTCGATTCAACAAATTTTATCATCTGTGTGCTAAAAAAGAACTGCATACCCAGTAAAAAAATTTGGGTATTTTGAAGCACTTAACAGAAAAAGCGCATAATCGAGCGCTTCGATAAGAGAGCTTTTATACAGCAGTAAATGATAAGGAATAAAATACACAAAAAGCTGATATTTTAGTGCTGACAACGAAGAAGGTTTTAAAAAGCGAAAAAAATTAAAATATGTTATGGCTTACGAAATTTTTTGAAAAAAGGAATTTATGCAAGTTAAAGGCAAAATATTACAGAATATGTTAATATAGTAAGTTCTTAAAAAAGCACTTTAGGAGTGCTTTGTTGGCATGTTAAAAGAAGCGCTTATTGTCAGCAGAAAATAGTCCTCAAAACCGGGAACACCCCATACAAAAATCAGGCATCCCATCAGCAGGTTTGAAGCGATTTCATTTATGAATTCATTCTTGTTTAATTAAATTCACAAATTATAAACAAAAATAAAGATAAAAACGTAGATCGACAAAAAATAGCTAAATTGCATAATTAACAATAGCGGCAAACTTTATCATTAAACGAGCTGTCAAAATCAGTTATTCCCATTGCAAAGCGTTGAGGCCGCTCTATTCAAAAACTAGAAAACGCTTACTGCTTTTGTTGAAATACAGCTGTAATATGCAAGACTTAAGAAAATCTTTAAACGATTTTTTAAGTAGAGTACAAAAATAACAAATTAACCACAATTCTAATTACTGTTACACTCTGTTTATCTTTCGTCAAACCATCATCGAATTAACCTTTTACGACTCTTTGTATAAATCATATATTCAACAATTATACGGCAAGATAATATCACATGAGTCTCACACGATACTTGACTCGTTAGATAATCTTTTCCCCCGTCTCAAACGATTGAAGAAGCGTCTTTCGCTGGTCTAGTGATGAATCTCAGTAGTGTAACAGTTGTTCCCGTGTAATGAATCTTCTACTATTAAAAAATGCGTTCATCGACGATAAAACACGCTCTTATTGAGACTCCCAGCATCTCTTACACGATTGAAAATTCTAGCTGGGAATGAAGTAATTATGTTTTTGTTTAAATGTTTTTCTAAATAAAAATCTAACAAAAATTGTTTAAAAAAAACTAAATTTTAAGTTTTCCGATTTTTCGAAATGTGAAACACGATTTTTTTTATTTTTTCTCAGGAATTTGATTTCCTACAAAATACAGTTATATCCCTCTTCTTGATTTAAACGAAGCTTCTCCAGAGTCAACTACAGAGAAATATTATGAGTTGTCCCTAAATGTTAGCTAAACCCATATCAGTTTTGTTTCAACTAAAGAGAAATATTTTAAGTTGTGCTAGTTTTTCTGTCTCAACGGTTTACTTTGATGATGTTCTATTTTGTGTTGTCTCTTTTTAGTTGAAATGACTCCACTATATAAATGAACATATTTTATATAAAGGGGAACAACTCATCACTGGAAAAATTACAAAAACAACTTCCGCTGTATACCGCTGTATATATAGAGGAACCAGTGCGATGTATATTTAAAAGTTATCTTTAATTTTACATACATATTATTTACTTTTGTTTCTTGTGTGTTTGAAATTTTGTATTGTTTTTATGTTTATTAATTTTTTTTATTACACTTTACCTGTAATAAAATATAGCTCTCTAAGTACATTTAAATATGTATACACTCAAGGTACATTAACACAAGGTAGACTCATTAGGGCAGACATAAACCCGAATTGTCAAACTTCGTATGTATGAGCCAAAATATAGCGTTGTTTTTGTATTATATGGAGGCAATTTTGACAAGTCGGGTTTTTTGTAATGCTGTCCCAAATGAGTCTGTCTACCTTGTGTAAATGTACCTTGTAGACACTCTTAATGACTCGCACTTTATACTTTCAATCATGAGTATAACTTGGACATAAAACCATTTTTTACTTATATTCGTTGTTTGTGCATACGAAAAAGAAAGAGTATGCTAACACTTGAATTGCCAAGACTTACAATTCCTTGAGTGAAATTTGGCATAAATACGCTAAGAATGGTTCAAGGTTTATCTCTTACATTACGCACTCATACAGGATTGTACAGTTATACTTTAAAAATACTTGAAATGCTGGTGTATACTATTCTTTCTCCTTTCTTTTTTTTAATGTGATATTAATCGAAAAGTTATATTGAACTTAAATTTGGTTTAGAGAACCCTTTCACATCTTCTATCCAGAGGCATCTTTAAACGATTTTTTCTTTTTTTTTACTAATCCAATTTTAATTGAAAGCAAGAGCAAAAAAAAAATGTCAATACAAAACGCACTTCCAAATATAAAACTTTTCTTACATTCTGATAAAAATCTCCATTTCTATACATCCCCAGCCATTTGTAAAATTAATGTTTCTTGTTTGTATCCTTTTAAATTATTAGTCCCTTTACTTTATGGAACTTGTTTTTACTCTTTTGTTTTTTTTCGAAAGCATATAACAACACAATTCTCTAGGGAATTGACAGTGTAAACTCCGCCTGTCTATTTTTTTGTTCTTGTTTAGACCCGTAAACAAACAAAATTCTTGTGTGAAGAAGGATGGGCGGTGGTATGAAATGTCACAACATACACGTTGCAACATATGTTGCTTCGTTTGTTTATTTATTTGTTTTTGCCGATATTTGCATATTTGTGGGGTTGAGACATAAAACAGAAATTATTTATGCATGCAGGACTTTTTTTTAAACTATTTTCTATTTATTTTATTTTCAAAAATTTCAAGAATAAACATAATCTAAACATGTTTTGTGGCACAAAATGGGCGCCATGATTTTATGTTTCTTCGAATTTTGATAGCCTTTTTTTACCTTTTGGCTGTGGTGGTGATGAGTCGAAAACAAAGAAAGAGATCAAAATGGAGATTAGTAAAAAGTATAGAATATACATAGTAATTTTTTAAATATATTCCAAAAACTTTTAATCCAATTATTTTTTATTGGTAAGAGAATTACAAAAGGGATAATGTATTTTTATTAAAAAAAAAGGACATTTGGCTTCATTTATTATAAAGAAAAATATGTAAATACATTTGTTTTTAATACAAATTAGTCAATTCTTTAATCTTACTACTTGCAAGACAGCAACATGCACACGCCATCAGGTGTAGTTGCCAGTGGTTTTCTCGTGTATGGGGAGTTTGTGTAATTCTACGCTTAATGTAGCGATGTCAAGCAGAGTTTGATATTTACTGGTGGTACCAGTTTGTGGTGTTGTGTATGGTGCAATTTGCTTAGTTGAGAAAAGTTTTCAAAGAGTAAACATCAGGGTGCAATGCATAAGAAACATTATTTTTTTAAACAAAATTTGTTTCAATGCCTTTGATTGCAACATTGTGCTTAATAATTTTAATAACAAACTACGTCACTACTCATTATAACTTTTAAATAAAAAGCACAAATTTTCCTTTCTGCTTTTTTCAAAATTATAGAAATAAAATCTTTAAATAAATGAGTATTCCACCTGTATGCTTGTATGGTATGTGTTACGAGCACGATTCAACATCACTTGTTTGTGCCAGTGTGCTGGAGTAGTGTATGTCCTGCTTTAGTTTGACGAAATTTTAGCTAAATTAATAAACATAAACATTCTATATTTTATTTAGGTTAAATTATATGAACATAACAATATATGAGGCATTACACGCCAAATTGGATGGTTTAAAACAATTTTTTTATTAACTCAATTTTGTAATACATATTTTTTAGAATATTTCAAAAGGGCCTTCTTGGTAAATTTTTAGATTTGTTTGATTTCTCTTTGGTTTACTGTTATTACTTTCTTAAAAATGGACCCAATTAGTACTTTTTTTTTAAATTTCAAATCACGTTTTTAAAAATTTGGTTGTCCCTTGTATTTGTTGAAAATGTGTAATTTTAAAATTCTATCCACCTAACGACTTTAAACCCCAGTCCTGCAGTGCGCATCCATAACTTAAATTTTTTTTTCCATTTTAGATACCGATTTTTTGTTTCAAAAAAAAATTCCGTATTTAGACAACAACAATGTTGGCGGGAACAGAGAGTCGGGCGTCGCACGAACGGTACACAGCAAAAATGCTCGCCATTTTTTTTTCAATTAAACCATTAATCTGAAATAAAATCAGTTTTAATTAAAAATTGAATAAAGTGAAGTAAACGTTCTACTTACATCAACAACATTACTGCAGAAAATGTTGTAAATACAATTATTTAGTTTGTTTACTGATGCAAATTAAATTAACTTTTTAATTAATGACACACATTTTTAAATCGAAATCAATTTTTTTTTGTTTTAGAGAAAAATTGTCCAAATTAGGTAAACATAGCTGGGTTATCAACACGCAGCCTCTCTTTTTATTTATATACCGATTTTGGATTTTTGAAAAAATAGACATCATAGTACAAACTATGGACGGGACTAGAAAAGGATACGCAGGACCACCAGTAAAAAGACATAATAGATTTCTCTATATCTGGAGAACGGCAAGAGCCGAAGAGTCCAAATTAGGTGCAAGCAACTAGGTTATCAATAGACAACATCCGACCAAAATCACGAAATTGATTTATTTATATATAAAAAGTATATAAGATTCGGTACAGCCGAGTGTATAACCTTAATCAGCCCTATTTGGTAGATCGTTTTCGATATCAGTTTTAAATTGTTGTCACATCAAGGCGACGACGACATCACTTCTACGTTTGTTTGGAATTTAGTAATTATTTTCCTTTTATTTTTGATCCTAATTTTCGTAAATTTTTTAACGCCATTTATGCTTTTTCCGAAATTATTTAACCGATTTTGTGATTTCAAATAAATTTTGGACTTTATTTCCAATTTTGCATTTTTTTCACGTAAAAGGCGATTTTACTATAAGTTTTCAGGGTCTTAACAACTTAAATGATTATGAATTAATAGCAGACTTAGAATTTGACTTATAAAATTTGTGCCCATAACATCTTTTAAATTTGCATTTTGTGATTATTAAGATTTCTCTATGACGTGCTAAATTCCCAATTTTTATTTTTGATAAATACACTGAAATTTATTGTTGAGAGAAAAGCTGGTTTCCATGCGCATTTCACTAGTTGCTTAGGCCGGATTATCAGGAAATATTTTTCCAAAGATTTTAGAAAATCTAAAAATATTATACTAGTAAAACTGCAAAGCGAATAAGAATTATAAACACTCAAAATTCTACTTGTAACAAAATCAAAGCATAAACAAAACACCAACAATAAACAGTAAATTTATCTTTTCTTAGATTCCCCTGCAATTGGTTAGCTTTTTTCCGACTCGAATTGTAGTTGTAAGTGGATAAAACCAAAAAAAAAAAATTAAAAAACATTTTATTGTTTTCGTCAGTTTCAAATCATGTGCTTTAAACATCCCTTTCGATTTTGTGGTGTTCTGAAAGTCACACCGTTTTTGTGTTTCTCGGTGTGCTCTTGGAAATTTATTTTATGCGAGAAGATTAAGTACACAAAATGGGCTTAAAGCTACGGTCACACTTATTAAATATTTGACCAAATAAGCGTAACCACTTCTTTTGTAAATGGTTAGTGGGATTAAACATGGTCTTTATATCACAAAATAAAACTAATTATACTCTAGACAAAGCAAAAAACTGTTTTTTGTAAGATGTGGTATTATAAACAAAATAAATATTGGATTTAAAGGGAATGATTATACAGTTTGCTTGTTGGTCCCGTTTTTTTCGTCAAATATTTGACAAGTGTGACCGTAGCTTAAGACTTAAGTATTATCGGGCACGTTCCACAAATTGAAATAAAGTGGATTGAAAATCCATCGATATCGTATGCCGTAATTTGGTCCCAGATTTTGATTTCAATTATTTACAAAATGGCTTTAGTTTTTCCTGTTTTTAAGAGTTGTTCATATAAATATAATTGATACTCAAAGCATGGAGTTTATAAAAAGTAATATTTTTATTAATAACTTTCTTGACAGCCTCGTTTTCATAGTTTTTTTGATTTTAAATCCACTTCATTTCTATTTACAGAACATACCCGTTTATTTTTATTTAAGAAAAAGCAAAAATGCACTTGTCTTGGGGTGCAGAGTTAGTGAACTGGCCTGATCAAGCTAAATCGACTCTGAAAGAAGCGGTAGTTCTGAACTGTTCCCAAAGTAGGAGAGTGTGTTTTCTCTAGCAAGGAGAAAATCGCTTGCAATGAAACTACACAGTTAGTAGTGAAAAGTACATAGTTCACATAAACACACATAAAAACGAAACACCAAAATATCAGACGTGTGATTTTTAAAGGCACATGTGATTTGAAATCTCGTGGTATGAGTTAAAGTGATTTTCAGAACAGTCCTAAAATTCTGGTATTTTAAAAGGAATATAAATCATAGATTGATTATCATATAATAATTAAAAAATTTATTTCTAAATTAAAAGTTTGCAAAAATATGCATTTTGCAAAATTCCTTTGCAGTATACAAAAAGCTTTTTTCCGCGCTAAAAGCTTGAAAAACTTTCCCTGTTAATCGCAATTATCTTTATTTTACATCAAAGTACTTAATAAATTATTGTTTAACCACACAGATCTTTTAAAAAATCCACCAATATTTCCAACTTTGTTTTAGGTTTCTCTTTAGCTAAAAACCAGTATTGAAAATTCCACCGCAAACTCTCCAAATAATCCCACAAATATTCAATATCGAAAAATGTTGAAAGTAGCCAAAAAATTACAGTGATTAAAGTCAAAGCCGAGGCCAAGCTGCGTAATTCTGAAATAAGCAATCGATAATACCTTCTTTTTGCAAAAAAAAAAAAAAATTATTGGATGTATACCGGAATATTTCCTTAGATTATAATTGGATTTAGTATAAATCTTTAATGGCTTCAAAGTTGGTGTTGGTGTGGACTCATAAAGTCTCTTTTGTCTTTGTAAATACTCATTATTTCTGGGACCTTCCATGGGTATATAATTTACAGAGGCTTTAGTAGCAATTGACTTTAAGTGTTTCGTTTCATATAAACCAGAGGAGAGATGTGGCTTATAGTCCGTTTGAGTTTCTGTACAAGTATTTTTCGCAAAATCTTTTCCATCCACATTGGAGTCTGCTGCTAACAAACGGGTCGAGGAAGAACTTTCCAAATTTCTCGATGTAAATCCTAGACGAAGCTTTTGACGAGGCTTTTTGGCATTACGTTTCGATGACTGAAATATAAATCTTTTTTTTAGAAATATTTTTAGCTCTTAATTTTGAAATACAACCTTTGACTTTCTGTTTAATTTCCTGCTGCTTTTGTTTAATTTTAAATTCAGCGATAACTGCGAAGAAGACTTTTCCGAAATTCTCTCCATAGTTGGTGCCGAAAATCTTGGACTATTGAGGGTAAAATGGTTTGAACCAGAATGTGTAATGGCGTGAGAATCCAAATCTAGTGAATGCTTCTCTCCAGTTTTTGTGACAACGAATGCACGAGGTATTTCGTTAGTGAAAATCCTTTTGAAAGGAACGATTAAAGTTGATGGCTAAAGTGAAATTATTTACTTACCAATCTGCTATAAAATTAGTCTTTGATTCTTGATTGCTGGTCTTCGTTAAGGGGCTGCATTGTTCCAAACGACAGGGCTGCATATGGGGACTTAATTGTATGAGATTAATTTCATCTGCGTCGTTGACAAATGAACTGTTGGCTTTTCTATGGGATCTTTACAAAAGGAAAGTTGAGATTTGGTAAAAGAATATAGAAAAGTATAAATTACTCACGGGGATTTTTGCAATGACATTTCGAGCAATAATTATGTTTGTCCGTTTTTATTAAAATGTTTTATTGATTCGTTAGGAAAATCTCTAAAATAATAAAAAAAAATATAATTTGAATTGACAAATAATTGAAAACTTAAAAAATTATCATGCAGGAACGTATGCATGAATATGTTTGAAATTATTGGGTATGGAATTTTTGGATTTGAAACGCCCTCATGCATGATTTTTGATAAATTTTGTAAAGATTTCGAAACCCAGTTCTCGATTACTATAAGCAAATAATTAAATTCTTACCCCCGTATTCATAAACGATTGTCAAATTTAAAAAAACGTTTATTAATGAAAATTTTCATACAAAATTAGTTTTGTAAATCTTTATTATATTTAAAATATTTTATGAATACAGGCATTAGTATCTTATAGATTTTTAAAATGCATGTAAATTAATAAATTGAGGAAACACAATTGATTTCAAAACGATCGTTTTTAAAAGTGTGATGAGTTTTTAAAATCAGTAAGTAAAGTTTTAATAAAGGAACACTTTTTATACGACCGATTAAATTCTATCTTTAGCTGTCGGTAAGTTAGTGTATTAGTTAATTAACATGTACTTTAACTTTTTTTGCATAAGGCAGCTAATTTTTTGTTCAAAATACAGTTTTTTTTAACTCTAAAATTTTAAAGAACATATATGGGGGATTCACAAGGTAGTCATAAAGTTGTTAAGTCATGTGTCTTTAAATCATTACAAGAAATATTTATGACTGCTGTGGGCAACCGCTTATAATTTAGTTTTCTACTTATTACGAATCAATGAATACAGCATTTAAACAATTGTAAAATATTATTTAGGACATTATGACGATATGACTCGATAGCACACCTTGTTAGAAATCTATTTCTTGGCTTATCGCAACACACCACACGCTTAAACTTCAGGCACTCTCAAACAAAAAACATAAGAAAGCTGTTATTTCAGGCACACGCTCGTGATATGGTTCGGTAGCGGAAAATTTTGCTATTTGAATTACAGTTCTTAATTACTCATCTTACCCGAAACATAATCTATATTTTATGAAGTTATGCCACTTCACACTGTGTGCATATTGGAGGGTATATTTGACCTCAACAGGTATTCTAGTATTTCGGGTGCAAAATATTTCGCAATTTTGTTATTTTTGAGTGACCATGAAAATCAAAATGGTCTTATCGTTCGTTATGAATTCTTAAATAAACTGTGAACCATTTCAATCCTTTATGGGAAAAATCGTAATCTATATAAAACTAGCATTTAATCTGCCACTTCGTTTACGTCGCCCTGTATGAGTTTCAGTATTACTTCAAAAGAAGTGCAAAAATTGGCTTTGCAAGAGCTGTACAAAAGCATGGGCTCCAAAGAACACGTAACTCCTATTTCAATTGTTAACATTCTAAACCCTCGATTCAAAAAAAAAATGCATTTTAACAATGCAAAAGCTTGAAGCACTGTTGTGTCTAAAATCAACGAACTGTTGAAAATGAATTTGCAGAAAAGTGTCGTTTAGTCTGACTCTGAAAAGTCTGAAAAATGGGAAGACACTTTTTCATTACAAACTGGTGCATCGGAATAGATAGATTATGGATTATAAACTCTTACAATGAAATTCAGTTTCAAAAACTACATAAAATCTTTTAATATCTGTAGATGGTGGAAACATCGGGAATGTGTAGAAAAGTCTCCAAAATGTTTCACCAATTAAAGCATTAATCAAAAATAAAATCAGTTTTAATTAAAAATTCAATCAAGTAAATTAAACGTTTAATCAAGTGAATTAAACGTTTAATCAAATGAATTAGACGTGTAATTGATACTGTTAATATGTTTACTGGTGCAAATCTAATTTTTTAATTTTTTAAATGAAACCAATTTTAATTTGTTTCTGTATAGGCAAATTTTTTTCTTTCTTACAAAATGTGCGTTCGTTTACTTTTCCAGTAAAACCCCAGTAACATCCAGTAGGTGATTAATATGAAAATTTTACAAATTTATTAGTACGCGAACGCATTTCAGTAAAATCCAGTACAAATTTGTACAAATTTTGGGGTAAACGAACGCAGCTAAAGTATGATAAGAAGTATTGTATGTCATTATAATCGAAATATTGGAATTCAAAATAAATAAAAAAACTAAACATATTAAGTGTAATCACGATGGTCATTGTGCAAATTTGCAATGTGTATATTTGCTGTGCATATTATGATTGATCGTGAGCATACCACTTTTATTTTTTGTGCAAATGTGCTATTTTTCTAAAAATTTTTTCTGGCAACACTAAAAACTTCTGGCAGCACTGCAAAAAATCTGCATTTGTTTACAATTATACACAAGCAAATTAAAATAAATTTTTTCTTTTTAATTAACTTAAATTTAATTCTCTATTTTATAATAAAACCTACGAAAGTGTTGAATTTATAAGTTTTCTTAAAAACAATATGGCGCTGCATATGGGCATTTGCAGCGAAAAGTCTACTCTTTGTAACGTAACGCCAGAAGTATTTTAAATTGTTTCTCAAAAAATTTTATATGAATAGTTTACTTTTTTAATATTTTGGTGTAAAGCGCAACTAGCACTACATTTAGTAACAAAAGTGTTAACGATTGAACAACATGGTCCGAAAATACAACCTTATTTGCAATCTGGCGTTACATTAAAATAAAGTAGACTTTTCGCTGAAAATGGCCATATTTACCTTAAATTGAGCAACGATTTATAAATTTTATAGCTTGAAAAATAAATCTGCATTAGTCCAAAGATTATAAAAAAAGGTTTTATACAAAACATCATGCTCAATTCGCAGTCTTATTCAGCTTTGTAATGCAAGTCAACATCCACTTCCGTTTTTTTAACTTCACGCCAGCGCATATTTTTGCTTATATCTGCAAATCCCTAGCGTCGATTGCTGTAATTTTTTTTCTGAATATAGTGCTACTTCATTTCTTTGTATATATAAAAACCCTTTTTACAAATTTGACTTCTTCATTTAATTTTTTTACATTCTGTGGTACAAATATCACAACACGTCAAAATGGAAATGCCCATATGTCAAATGTTATTGTTTACATTTGTTTGCAACGTAGCAAATATGCACTACTAATCTTGCTCATGGTTTTTTTAGTGCAAACGAAGTAAAATAGAGCACATTGCATATACGTACATTTTGTTGTTGTGTTGTGAAAATGTGTGCATTTTTGCACGCATTTGCATCGTTTGCACACTTTGCACTACCCATCGTGACTTCCCTTTTTAATTAAAACTTAAATCGTTTTTTGATTTTTAATACTTTTTCCTCAACCCAGATTATAATTTTATGTATAAAACTAAGAAAACGTCACCAAAATCAGTAATTTTTTATAATTGAAAACGTAATAAAGTTTTCGTAATTTAATTTTATAAACCACATGCATGTCTATTATGCTACAAAAAACAGTCAATGTATCGTAAACATCGACGTATTTTGCGTAATATCGATATAACATTGATGCCTGTATGCGGGTCATTGCATCGAAAAAAAACATCGATGTCTTTTTTTAATGTCCATCACTACTCTAAACCCTTTACCTACAATTATGTGTTTCCAATTTCAATATCTTAGGAAATTTTTAAGGCTTTAAAAGGCAGGAATGCAGTTTCAAAAGAGAATTGAACAAAGTTTTTGCGGCAAATGCTTAATAATATGGATTGGGACTTAGTAAAAGAAAATGAGAAGTTTTGGGATAAAGAACACTTGACGCTCTTATTTAGGTAGCTCGGATACTTAAGCTTTATCCTGTATAATCATTAATATAGCGGTCGAGCCAGACCAAAGGGGGGGGAATTTGCGAAACTTTGTTTATTTAATTTAAGCTTTTGTGTATACTTTTTTCCCTCGCATCCCAATTGAAAGCAGCTTTGCTCCTTCTAGACTTTTTTCTACAACTATCATTCTTATCTTAAACGCATCACACACATTGTTTGAAGAACATGTTGCATTTGTCACAAGGACAAAGACAAACGCATACAAACAGAAAACGGCATTTATTTTGTTTTCCCATTTTAATTAATTTTAATTAAAAATCATCACACACCACACTTAACAATTCTTACAAGCGTAAATTTTTTACCATTTTGTATTTAATGTTTTTTTTCTCTCCTTTTTAACTTAAAGGCCAGAAAATACTGTTGGTAAACAACCCTTAGCGGTACAAAAAAAAAACATAAAACAAACAAACAAATATTTGTAAATAAAAGTGGACACAACAACCAAATAGAAGGTCCTTCCTGCATATACATATGAATTGGTATATGCGTGACTGAGTGTTTGTATGTGTGCATGATTCAATCAACATATTTACATGCACATATTTGATTTTATAACAAAAAAAAAAAGAATAAAAAAATACAGGGATTACAAAAAGCTGAACTAAAGTTTTGAAATTCGTTTTATTACGACTTCCTTCCATAGACTCAACCAGCCGAATACACAAATTTATACGCATGCATTTATGCATGTAAATACACGCATACGTATACACCTATACACATGCAAGAATACAAACAAACACTTTAAATGTTTGCATTTTTAAAATAGCAGTGTGTGTAGATGTCTGCAATGGTGATGCGTAACTTTCAAGAAATTCGATATGAAAATTGTACTTTTCTGACCAGCAATTTTAAAAGATCAGGTGAAAGGATTTTTAGTCCATGTTAACAAAAAGAACAGAGTTTATCTATATATGTAGGTTCCCTGCTGTATAGACTTCAGCTCCAGTTTTTCCATATTGTCTTTTTAGTTTTTTTTTTAACTTTTTAATTAAACTTTGTGAGCGAAATTCAACACAACAAAACTCTAGTTAGTCTGGTATATAATGCGTTAGAATTAGAGCTCGAAAATAAATACTAAAACGTTTCTCTGTTTGTGATCTTCGTACAAAAAAAAAAAAAATACTGCACTAATCCAACTCAACATAAAGATTAGAATTCGATCTGTTTTTCGTAAAAAAACACAAATTTCGTTGTGTTCGGTTTAGCACAGTAATGCTCGTTCTGTTCAGATGTGTTCAGCTCCAACAAAAAAAATTGAACAAACACAGAACATATAGAAAATCCAAACATCACTTTAGTAAGAAGCGTTGCTAAAATTTTTTTTGTCCGCCCATTCCTCAATCAATGTAAAAACCCACCGCAGAGTTTTAAAAAACAATTAAAGAAAAAAATCCGTCCGTACGTATTCGAATCAACCCAAGGCGCTATAAAGAGCACGGTGAGATTGCATTTAGTACGGAATTTTAATCGCGGTATACCTAACTTGTCGATATTCAACCCCGAATTCGTACTTGTAATAATCCGAAAATGAAATTGATTTAAGTAAAACTAAGATTGAATTAATCTCAAAATGCGCTTGATTCAAGCATTATTAAGTGGATTCAATATTGAATTTGTACTTGAAATAAACCAAAGGTGAAACTAGAGGAGAATTTTATTATGATTGATTCACTAACCCGTTTTACACCTTTCAAAATTTCAATAATAACAAGCCAGCATCATGCCCGATATGGTTTTTACTTTAAGAACTAAAAGTCCATGTAAAACTTAAAAAAATGTAACAAAATGAGAAACAAGAGTTCTCAATTTTACTTTTTAAACATGAATATAATGTGTGTTTCGGGTTGTTCTGTTGTTTTTGTAGTTTCTACACACAACAAGCAAATCGTTTTTTAACTTCTTGTGTGTTGTTGTTGTAGTGTCTGTAACATACTTTGATAAGTTAAATGAGAATAAAACGCTCACTTTGTAATTCAACTATCAGAGTGGCAGTACCAACGAAAAGTTTAATCTTTTTTTTACTTTGTTTAAGAATTTTGTACTTATTTCTAGAAATTCCGGGATTGATTTTCGAAAGTAATCCCATTTAGGATAATTTTGAGAACATTTTAGTGTTATTCGTACTTGAATTTTTAAGTACAACTCGTACTTAAAGTTAGTTTATAAAACGTAATTTATCCCGAGTGTTTTTCTTTCTGTGTACCCTAAACACTGGTTAGACTCCCCTTCACTCGCAAAAATTTTCCAGTTTAATTTCTTATATATTTCGATTCCTTGTAAATGAATCAAAAATTTGTTAATCTAACGAAAGGTTACCGAAAGTATTAACATCTTATTAAACATTAATTTATCGTATTGTACATGCAGAAAAGATAATCTATCCAAAAAATCATAGCGAAAAATTTTCAAAATCTTTGGCATCATATCTTGTTTAAATCAATCTATAAGGCAAACATAACCATATTAAAGTGCATTATAACCATGTTATGGTTATAAAAATTGTTTACGGTTTTTTCTTTTTTACAAATAATTGTATAGTTTCTTGCTTCAAGTTTTAGCCGTCAAGTCTTTAGCTTTTAGAAAAGAAGAGAAAAGAAATTGCCATCTCTTTTTTCCCCTCCATCTTTAAAACTCAAGACTTGCAGGCTAAAAATTGAAGAGTGTGAAATAGCTCTTACAACATATGAATGGTCACAAATAAATTCTACATAGTTGTGGACGACCATAAAATTATTATGATATTCATTATGGGATTTATTTAATCATATTGTAGTTGTACCAAAACGAGTTTAAAAAATACAGTAATAATTCAGTTTCCTTATTTAATTCTTATTTTACAATCAGAGACTGGCACACTCTGCAAATCCTTATCGACATTTTTTCGAATTTTCTATAGTGTTATTCTTGGTTAATTTGTACTTATTACCTAATACCGTTTTCAGATATGCACATTAATACAGTTTTACGCAATAAATGCCATTATTGAGCTCAATCATCCATATAAAATTGCATTTAGTTATTGCTCAATTAATACTAAATTGTTATAAATATTGAGTAAAACAAAAATGCGACACTGGCACAAGTGTGTTTAGTGAGCAAAACACAACAAAGTGTTTTGACATTTGGCAACTGAAATTACATCGAAACAAAGGCACCTCCATTAGGTCTGCGCAAAAGCCAGATGTTTTTTTCTTAACGATATCGAAAGTAGCTTACATTTTGCATATGCATGCACATTTTTGCTTTGTAGTAATATAAGCAATGTTTTTTTTTAAACTGTCGAACCCTAATTGGGTTAGCTAAATTGTGTTTATGTGAACATAAAGATAATTATGTCAATAAACCGAATATTGATTCAATTAAAAAGGTAGAACTGAACACGATATAAACCATTTAACAATATTGTCTACCGAATAAGAAGTCCACACTAATCTGTAATAACCGTTAATTATTACCGCAAAACTAATCAGGCTCTCATGCGCTACCTTAATGAAAACTACTGCCTAAGTTGTAATCCAACAAGAAGAAACCGAACATTTCCCAATTTATAGTGTGGTAAAACAGAAAGATACGCTGTCAACTGTCGTATTCAATCTGAAGCTACATTATACAATTAAAGATCATGCAAGGACGAGCACTCTGCTAAGAAGTTCGAATATCGCAATTGGAGCAAGAAACACTCACTATAAATCGAAACAAAACAAAATACATGAAAATGTCGATGAATTTTTAATCCAAATTTTTAATATTTTAATCAGGCTTAAGTTCATCAAATTCAATTTTCATTAAATTACTTTTATGAAGAAAGGAATTTTACAACATGAAAATTAATTAAAATTGTTATTGATAATCATTCATTCTTGACTGACCTGAGATTCGAACCCAGGCGGCTGGTTACCATGACATGTTTCGATCGCAACCACTCGATCTCCTCAGATGGATTTGCCGTCTTACACTCGCAGCCATCGATGACTGCTGACGTCAATATGAATGTGAATTATGATTTTGAAGGCGTATCGAGCTTCGTATACTTGAGCGCACTTTTTAAAAACGATAATAGCATGCAGGATGGCATAAGCGATAGAATATCGGCAGCAAATAGATCTTTTTATGCTCACACGAAGATCTTCACTTTCAAACTAGTCTCGAAATCATGACTTACGGCAACGTATTGGTGCGAAACTTGGTCCATGACTGCGAGGGACTTTGTGGAAGACGACTTAAAATTTTTAGGTTTTTGAAACTGGCACCAAAAAGCAGAAAATAGAGAACAGTGGAGGAGAATAACTGATCAGGATAAACCTCACCCCGAGCTAAACCGCTACAAGATGATGCGCCGTTTATCTAGCAGAACAAATGCGGCCCGCTGAAGATTGATTAACTTCTCCGCACATTGTAATTTTACCGATACCTTCAAGCTTTAACAATTCAACATTAAGAAGTCAGGCCTGAATTAGAGAGAAATAATATTGCCTTTACAAAAAAGTTAAGAGCAGCCTTTAAAAGTCAGGCCTTAGCTACAATGCCTGAGTTTAAAGTAAAAGTTTTGAACTACCAGAAAAGTTTTTGTAAGGCGTTATCCGAATATCTGGGCATTCGAAGTTGGCAAAAATATTCCCGTGCAGATAGATTGTATATTGTACCAGGTCTCAGGGTTACAATTTTATTCCCACCAGTGTTGATAAAGCAAGTATCCCCAGATCTTCTGGACCTCTGAAAGTGTTTGTGTGTGTGCGTGAATGTGTAAAAATACATACATTCATATGTGCGTTAGTATAATTATACCTGTATGTTTGTTCTGTTATGCATGCATGATTGTAAGTTGTAGATTTTTTATTCCGTTTTCCTTTTTTTCATATTTTGCCTTGTTTTATTGTGTTGCATGCATGCAGGCATGCATAAAATACATATGCATACATGCATACACATACTAACACAAATATTTGCACATATTTGTGTACGAGCATTGAATGAAATACATACGTTTGGCACAATAGAAAAATACCAGCCGACATTTACTTTACGCTTATGCAAATACCTACCGCTTTCGAAAGTGACCAAATGACCATGTAAACGCATATTTAAACAAAATATTGTTTGTGTGTATATTCTAGTTGCATGTGTTAGTGACAATGTGTTTGGATAAGTGCATTTTTGCCTTTAGTAGACATTACTATGAAATTCAACATATCTACTGTTTGAATGCCGTGTGTCTCTCAGACACAGTTAGTCAGTCATTTATGCATTCAGTTTGTCAGACAGTCAGTCATTAAGCAAGTCAGTCTCTTGCATCTACTTACATTTGTTCACCATTTCAAAGGTTTAGTCAATACAAATATACACAATTTTGTTTTTTTTTTCATCTTCTTCCTGTTTCGTAAAGTAGTAGCGGTGATGTGTGCAAGGAGATGCTGGTTTACTGATGGTCGTAATTGCCCTCCAAGCAATTGGCAGGGTAATTTTCGATTATCTACGAAATTTGAACTACTTCGTCACATTTGGTAGTTAAACAGTAGATTTTGCGAAATTTAGCAACAACAAAATCCGTTAGAATCGAATAATGAGTTCTGAAATTATACTTTTTCGCCACTTAAAAGAGTTCTTCAGATAATTGTAACAGTTATACAAATACAACAATAACAAAAATTAACATCGCTCATGCAATATTGACTTCTTCGCAACGATTTGCTGTTAGAAAGTGAATATCAAGTACAAAAGCAATTTGCCAAGTTATGACAGTTTTTACTTAAATTGCAATGTGATCGGTGGTGTTGAGTGTAAAATAAAGTAAAATTTTAAATATTTAAAAATTAAATTGTAACGTTGTACTCAAACTTTGTACCCCAATGGTTGCAAAAGTTACCGAGTGTTCTAGTACCCAAAAGTATTGAATGAGTGCACAAAACATTAATTAATAATTTATTATACATTCATTTTTTTTAATAATAAAAGTGAACTAAAAAAATGATAATTGATTTTTTTGAACTGTTTGTTTATTCAATGACTTTAATAATTTTTGTTGAAAATTTGCGATTTTATTTTTCTAGTGAAAATCAATGTTTTCAGTGAAAAAAATTTATAAAAGAATTTATGCAAAGCATTAAAAAAATTTGCTAGTTATAAAATGATGAAACTTTTATAAGGTAAGTGTTTGAGCAAAATTGCAACTTTCAGTAATTCCTTTGAAAAAAATTTGTCCACATTAAGTTTTTAACTTTAAAACATTTAAGGCCAATTTCACCAATTTATTTAACTATTGATTTATGTTAAAAATTGATTTTACATGTCAAACTAAACAAACTTATATAGAGAAATATATTTAAATATGAATTTATATTAAATAGAATTGGTGAAATTGGCCATAACAATTGTTTTGACTAAATGTACTGTAGATTTTTAATAATTTCTAAAACTTTTAGCTCAGTTTTTTTTATATTCTACTTAGAATCGCCTAACAAAAAAAAACAAAGATAAACAGTAAAATGGCTAACTTCTTATAATAAAGAACAGTTAGAAAAAATTTAACTTCAAAAGAGTACTTTTTAGAACCTAAAGCGATACCGCTCTAATTCGTCATAAAATATAGACACTAATGGCGGTTTCTTTTCTAAAAAGGGTTGCATAAGTGTAACATATTAATTTGCAAAATTTGTAAATGCTGCCCTAATTTTTAAGAAGTGTTTCATATTTTACGTTTACAAAAGAACACAAATTTCGGCATTAAACAATAAAGTACAATTAGCGCAAGGTAAATTCAATTACGGGTGGTGGCAAGACTACAACAATCCAAAGCCAACAGAAACAACAGATGTTTTTTGTATTGCATTGTTAGTGTTTACGGCTGGCAAGACTACAACAATCCAAAGCCAACAGAAACAACAGATGTTTTTTGTATTGCATTGTTAGTGTTTACGGCTCGAAACTTGCCACCACCTTGTATTGAATTCGCCTTGATCTAGTGCTGCACTAATGCCCTTTTAATTAAAATGAGTGTTGAACATGTAGCATTTTTTTAATTTTAAAGGGAACATCATCAGAAAAGAACGCTTTACACTTTTAAAATAACAAATGTATCTCAGAAAAGTTCATACAAAAATGTAAAAGGCATAATTAATGCAGAATTTAACTCAGAAAAGAAAACGCCATAAGTAGATTCTTACGGCTAATATTACCATAGTGGGACACTTTTTCCCAAACGAACACAGAAAAAAATTACGACAACTCAATAGTCATATTGAATACCAAATTCGTCAATACAATTAATTTTTTAATTGAAAAGGCACAACAACCAAATATGTAAATATAAAAAATACTTTTGTTAATTCAAATTGTTGATTTTCAACAAATATTTTTAGCAACGAAGTTGTAATATTAAATAAAGTTTTTGTAAACAATTATATAAAAATTTGAATTACGAATTTGTCTTATTAATAAAATATTTTGTTAAGAACTAGCTTATTGCCTTTTGTAGGAATGAAATGCATCTAAATTATTTCTTTAAGTAATTTTTATTGAAATATAAATAAAAAACTACATCACAAACACCATTAATATTTATTTCAGCATACTTTTTCAGACTTAAAAAACTGGATGCACAATAATGTTTTAACATCTTCATAAAAGGGAATCTTGACACAATTATAGACTTGGATTTGAAAACTAAAATTAACAAAAGACCAATTAAAATCTCTTAGTTTTTCAAACCACAACTTAACTTACCCCTAAGATTGATTCAGTTTTTCAATAATCCGCCTATCTTTAGCGTTTGAGTGATTAAAAACCAACATACATCTATACATCTATATATATAAAAATGAAAAATGTTTGTATGTTTGTGTGTTTGTGTGTTTGTGTGTTTGTTTGTTGGTTTATAGACTCCGAAACTACTCAACCGATTTTCCTGAAATGTTTACAGTAACATCACGTGAGCCCTTAAAATAAAATAGGCTACTTATTTTTTCGATAGGGGCAGGGGAATTGGTACCCCCATAGGATGCCAATATTAATTATCGCATATCTTAAGAGCCGCTGGACGCATTTTGCTGAACTTTTTGTAGTAGGATCTTCTGAGCCCCAAAATTGAAATAAAATAGCAGCGGGGGAAGTGGTTCCCCCCATAGGACGCCAATGCTAAATATCGCATATCTTATGAACTGTTATAGTGAGAATGTTCAAACTTTGTGGAAGTCACTCTTGGTATACTACACTTTTGAAAATAAAAATAAAGCGGGTAGGGGAGGGGGGGGGTGGGGAAACCTCCCATAGGATGCATATATTAAATATCGCTTAACTGAAGAACTATTAAAGGGGGAGTCTTCAAACGTGGTTAAAGCTACTACTATTGGCCAACTATAAATTTCAGTATAAAAATGGGCGGGGTAAACAGGGGAGGAGCAGTACCCCTCATAGATAGAAATATAAATAAGAGCCACTGCACGCATTTGGTTGAACTTTTGGTAGTAGGATCTTCTGCGCCCCAAAATTGGAATAAAATAGCAGTGGGGGAAGTGGTTCCCCCCATAGGACGCAAATGCCTAATATCGCATATCTTATGAATTGTTATAGTGAGAATGTTCAAACTTTGTGGAAGTCACTCTTATGGTATACTACACTTTTTAAAATAAAAATAAAGCGGGTAGGGGAGGGGGGGGGGAAACCTCCCATAGGATGCATATATTAAATATCGCTTAACTGAAGAACTATTTAAGGGGGAGTCTTCAAACGTGGTTAAAGCTACTACTATGGCAAACTATAAATTTCAGTATATAAATGGGTGGGGTAAACAGGGGAGGAGCAGTACCCCTCATAGACAGAAATATAAATAAGAGCCACTGCACGCATTTGGTTGAACTTTTGGTAGTAGGATCTTCTGAGCCCCAAAATTGAAATAAAATAGCGGGGGAAGTGTTACCCCCCATAGGACGCCAATGTTTAATATCGGATATCTTAAAAACTGTTATAGTGAGAAAGTTGAAACTTTGTAGAAGTCACTCTTATGGTAAACTACACTTTTGAAAATAAAAATAAAGCGGGTAGGCGCAGGGCGGAAATACCTCCCATAGGATACATATAATAAATATCGCTCAACTGAAGAACCATTCAAGGGAGAGTCTTCAAAAGTGGTTAAAGCTACTATTAGGGTTAACTATAAATTTCAATATACAAATGGGCGGGGTAGACAGGGGAGGAGCAGTACCCCTCATAGATAGAAATATAAATAAGAGCCACTTCATGCATTTTGTTGAACTTTTGGTAGTAGGATCTTCTGAGCCCCAAAATTGAAATAAAATAGCAGCGGGGGAAGTGGTGTCCACCATAGGACGCCAATGTTTAATATCGCATATCTTAAGAACTGTTATAGTGAGAATTTTCAAACTTTGTAGAAGTCACAGGGGGGAAATACCTTCCATAGGATGCATTTATTAAATATCTCTCAACCGATAAAGTAGTTAAAGCAGTGTAGCGAAGCGCACCGGGTTAAGCTAGTACATATATAAAAAAAATTTCGTATTGTATTAATTTTTTTTTTTTTTTTGACACAAAAAAATGTTATTATATGTGTTTATTTTTTAACTGAAACAAATTGTAAATATGACAATTAACAAACATATAATAATTACTTAATAACACTTGTTATTTTTGTCTGTGAAGTTACTACATCAATAAGAATTGAATATCAAAAGCGATAGATATTTGCTAAATATGGACACTATTAAGATTATTTTTCGATTAAAATTGTTGGCAGGGTATGAACGTGTAAATGTGTATACGCTTAACTGTGTGTGCGTATACCAAAAGTCGTATTTTTAAAATGAATTCTCTTATTCTTTACTTCTTGCGTGAGTAAATCCAATTGTAAAATACATCATTTCACTATTTACAGTAGGTTCTCGAAAAGCATTATATTTCTATAAAAATTTTGGTTTAAATCTTCAGAAAGAACCATGGGCATTTCCATTGTGGTCTTAAATCGGGTAAATTTTATGGTCTTAGGTTTACACATAGTTGTGTTGTATTCAAGATTAAAGTGGGCTCCTGCCATATTCGGTTAAACTGCTGAAGCCCTAATTTGATTAAAATCAACTTAAAATGCTCAATGTATTGTGTACAAATTCATTTCTATAAGCTTGCAAAATCTAAGCTCCATTACAAAGCAGCTTATGTAGAAAAACAACGATCTTCTTCCACGCAATTTTAGTTTAAACCACAGCCACCAAGTGATCCCCGAAGGGTTCTAATTAATCACTACACAACGCACAACCACACAAAAAACCAACAAAGTTAATATGTACTTAGTTAAATATCAAAAAAATTTTAAAAAAAATGTAGTAAATAACATAAAACAAGCTCAGAAGCAATATCAACAACAACAAAAAAATACAGATACAAAAGCAACGCATCGTATGGCACTTTATGCGCCTTTTCATCGTATCAGTGGAAAGTATAGAGAGGGACATTTGATGCTGCTACTGTTTCCGCGAATAATGCATTTTGCCCACAACTAAATAAGCTGCAATCTGATGGATGTGTAAATTTTATGTTTCAGACAAGCTTAAGACAATGGATTTATATTACGAAGTTTATATAAGGGCCAGTTGAAATCTAAGGTCGATTAGAACGTCTTGAACTCGAAATCAGTCTAACATTCAAGCCTTTAAGCCGCAAGCTAGTAATTAGTTTTCTGGCTAATCCTTTCCCAGACTTAAAGGTATTTTTTTATTTGACTTAAGAAATTAGTGTCCTTTTTAAAGCTGCTTTCCTTGCTTTAAAAGTGCAACCTTTACAATGCATTAACATATAAAACGATAATGTCGAGTCCAGTATGACTTGAATGGCTTTTTATATTCGAAGCACTTATTTTTTGCTGCCTTTGTCTTTAACATTTTTCATTTGTAATTGTATGCATGTAGTTTGGTGTTGTTGTTGTTGTTTTAAATACATTCTTTAGATATTTTGCTGTATTTACATACAATTTCAAAGCTTATTTAGTTGTGGGTAAAATGCATTATTCCCGGAAACAGTAACAGCATCAAATGACCCTCTACTTACCACTGATACGATGAAAAGGTGCGTAAAGTGCCATACGATGCGTTGCTCTTGTATTTGTATTTCTTTTTGTTGTTGTTGATATTGCTTCTGAGCTTGTTTTATGTTATTTACTACATTCTTTTTTAAATTTTTTTGATATTTAAGGAAGTATGTACTTTGTTAGTTTGTGTGGTTGTGCGTTTGAATTGTTTGTACTCATTTTACAAAACGAAACAACTCGAACAACATGAATGCTAGGGGCTGGAATTAAATGCAGTAAAAAATTAAAAAGATGCCCTTAAAGCTACGGTCACATTTTTCAAATATTTGACGAAAAAATCGGACCAACAAGCAAACTTAATAACACTGTGCGACAAATGGTAGTGGGGTCAGTGATCGGGAAGTGTTCAAACTACCGGGGAAAGTTGTATCGGTAAAGAAGTCCCGGCGTTTCGCTGGGTCACGTCTAGGAATCGAGATATATCGATTTGAAAAATGGGCTAAAACACATCAAAATTTTTATTAAAAACCTAAATTTTAGGCCTGCCATACTTATATATACCCCTTTTACCTTCGGTAAAGGGTATAAAAAAGAGTAATTTTTAGGGATTCAGTATTTCGGTTATAACTCAGCCATTTTTTAACCGATTTGACAGATTTATATACCGACGTGTTTAAGAAGAAATTTTTACTTGAGTTATAAAGCTTGGACTCGGGGAGATCTATAGTTCCCGAAATTTGGTATTTAATTTTTGTCATAACTTTTTTGTATCTGAACCGATTTTTCCGAAGTTTTTATAAAATATGTTCTACAAAAATCCGATATTTTGGTATATAAGTCATATCCATAGGACGTATGGCAGGCCTAAAATTTAATTTTTTATAAAAATTTTGATGTTTTTTAGCCCATTTTTCAAATCGATATATCTCGATTCCTAGACGTGACCCAGCGAAACGCCGGGACACGTATAACTTCTTTTTACCGATTTAACTTTCCCCGCTAGTTTGAACCCTTCCCGTTTTTGACTGTCGCATAGTGTAATTGATTATAATACCACATCTTACAAAAAACTGCTTTTTGCTATGTCTTGTGGTCTAATTGTGTGTTAATAACAGCATGTTAAATCTCAAAAACTAATAACATAAGTAGTGGTTACGCTTATTTGGTCCAATATTTAATATGTGTGACCAGGGCTGCGGAGTCGGAGTTGAGATTTTTGTGCCGGATTTGAAGTCGTAATACCCACAAAAACTCGCGACTCCAACTCCAAAGTTTTTCGGCATAAAAAATTTAAAAAAAAAATGTCCAAAATAAAAATTATCTTCTTAAAACACATTTAAAATTTAAATAAATGGTTTATGAATACTGCTCTTATGTTCTGTTTCCAAATGACAGGCGATGGACTGAGTGCTTTTCATGTAAATTTTACTACATAGTCAATCGCCTGTCATTTGGAAACAGCACATTAATGTTTTCGTACGGTAATTTCTTCTCAAAAACTCAAATTTTTAGAAGGCCGTACGGTAATGAAAAAATAAAAGTTAACATCACTGAGTCTAATATACATTCAGCATCAAGATTATTGTAGGAGTCGGAGTCGGAGTCGGAGGTGGAGTCGTGAGTAGGTGTCGGAGTCGCACGTAAAAAATTTCAGCATTTGGAGTCGGACTCGGAGTTAGTACTTTTTTCGGACGACTCCACAGCCCTGAGTGTGACCTTAGCTTATGACAGTCTTCAAAAAACTTTAAATATGCTTTTGGAATTAATAAAATAAAAAATTTATTGTTAAAAAATCAATATAACTAATTCATAAAGATATTTTTATAATTATTTTTTAATTTGTACAGGGTGGCGCAGATTGATCTACATGGATGGTTTGAATTCTTATAACTTTTTTAGTTGTTATTTTTCTATGTTTTCTGTTCAACGGAAATTTTGCGAAAAGTTATGGAAAATATCTAGAAAATGGACATTAATTACAGGACATAATTTTCTAAAGTTAATTCAAAAAAATTCCCCAATAATATCCTCTACAAAAAAAGTAATAATAATCGAATAACAAAAAAAGCTATAAACTATTTACGCCATATAGCTCGTTCTTGACCACCATGTACATTAGGGCGGGTAGATTTTATTTTAAATCGTATAGCAAAAACGTAAACTACATGAAATTCTAAGAAAATTCTCCGAAGAAACCATTGTATGTAAAAAAAAATCCTAATCCACGCCTCTCGACTTGAAAATGTAGATGACCGCCTTTGCCAAAAAAATAAATGTTTGAAAAAATAGGTTTTTCCAAAAAAAAAAATCTAATTTGCTGAACAAAATTGTTTAATAAGGTAGTTCTTATGCACTTTACGTTTTTCTACCCTCAACATTTTTTTACTTAAAAAAAAAATTTCACCCAAGTAAAAAAGTCGAGAGGCGCGGAAAAGGGTTTGATTTAAGGCCCATAGTTTCTTCAGAGAATTTTAGGTAGATTACGTTTCTGCTATACGATATTTAATTTTTTTTTTGTGGTCTTTGCTAAGATTTCTTGTTTGCCCATTCCTTCGTCAATTTAAAAAACACTATAGAACATTAAAATGTAATGTACACAAACACTATAAGAATATATATGTTTTCTAGGTGTGTGAGCCGTACGCTAAATAATGTTCTGTTTATTTTCGAACACTTTAGTCAAGATTTTTTTCAATTTGAAAATGCCTTGCTGAGCACTTGCTGAAATCGAGGTAAGTTGTAAATGCTTGTAAGCACAGACTTGTAGATGGTGTCACTTGTCATTGCTGATTTTTTATTAATGACTACTGGCTGTTTATCAAATACATTTGGATATGACTCACTTTAATGTGAATACATGGCCTAAGTCGTCGCTCTCGTGTTCGAATGAACTTTCGTATCAAATTAAACTTCGTCACGTATCAAAAACGGGATTGCCGCATTCGAAAGCTTTCGAATCGAAATTTGTTTAAAAAAATGTAATAGATTTTATGCTTGTATATGAATCAACAGTGTTAATAGTGACTTCGGCCTATCGGTTTTCGGCACTTGCCAAAAAGAACAACGCAAAATTTTAAAAAATTCGGAAAACTATAGAAATTCGCACAAAAATTTTACAAATTCAGAAAATTTGCAGAAATAGCGAAAATTCTCGAAATTTTTAATATATCAAACAACCCATTAAATTGATTAAAAATGTACAAGGAATGGCAAAAATTCGTTAAAAAAATTTGAAATTAGCGGAAATTCGCAAAATTTTGCAAACAGCTGCATGAAAGCAAATTCTAGTACTTATTAAAAATTGTTAAAGCTGTAATGAATCAGAAAACTTACAGAAAAAGTCGCTGATATTGCGAACATGGCTAAAATTCGCGAATTATTACAAACTTGGAAACAAACCCTAAAATTTATTTGAAATCGCTTAATTGGTTAAAAAAAAAAATTTCAACAATTAACAAAAGAAAAACTTTACAAAAATAGCGAAAATTCGGGAAAATATTTAATAATTCGAATAAGCAATTGTTTAAAAGTCCATAAAAGTATACGGAATGGAAAAATTTTGTAAAAATTGCTAAATTAGGGGAAACTCGCAAAAAATTGCTAATAGCGGCATAATAGCAAAGTCTACTATATATTAAAAATCGTTAAAGCTGTAAGGAATCAAAAAACTTATAATACAAAAATCGCTTCTATCGCAAACATGACTAAATTTGCGAAAAATTGCAAAACTTATGGCCATTTTCTCAATGTACCGTCAAACTGCCTGTTACTTAATGTCGACATAAATTTATTAGACCGATAAACTGTCTGTTAACAATTTTGGGTTTCTCAATATACCGACAAAATACTTATATGGTTTTAAGCTGGCAACACCTCTCAAAATACATGTAAAAGTTGTGAGTCAGCTGATTGAATTTATCTGTACGGGCAGTGTGGCCATATCCAAAAATATTTTACAGCTAAATCGGCTTAAAAATAATGCTAAAAAATGCTAACAAAAATCCTAAACTGCCAAAAAATAATGCTAAAGTTTAAATTGTTTTATTTTTTTGTTATTTTAGTTAAAATACCTATAATATAATCTCACATCGTATCAATAAATCAAACTGATTAAAGAATAACAATGAAACATAAAAAGTCTTAAAACTATAAAAGAAATATACATATTTCAGTCTTTATAATAAATTCTTTCGTTCACTTAATTTGCATTTATTAGTTTTTAAACGGTTTTCGAAGATGACATATAAATTGAGCTATAAAATCTGGGCATGTAATTCATATTTGTTTTGTTCTATTTCAAAAGTTATGCTATCTCCAAGTCGAATTTATTATGGGTGGTCTTAAAATGATGTCAAAATTTTTTTTTTATTATCTTTGTTTCTGTGAAATAAAACAATTTCTGTTTATGGCATTGTACAATGATCTTACAAAAACAAATTGCTTGTGGTTTTTGTACGAGTTGTACTTGTTGTAGTACCAAGATTACCTGGAATGAATTCGCCTTGGGTATCTCTTTTCGATTCCAAAAAATTCAAAATCGTAATTGAATGAAAAAATCGTCTTAACATGAATTTAATGGATCAAATTGATCAAATTTTAAGACCATTTGATATGAAAGGTCCTTTAAAAGATTGTACAGTTTCTATAGCAAAAAGTTTGGGTTTGTATTTGCATTCAACAAACGCGTGTGGTAGTTTTTCAAAAAAAGATTACTTTAATATTCTTAAATTAAATAATGCTTAAAAATGCTAAATATGTATTTGAAAAATGCTAAACAAAATGCTAACTGCTAAATGAAAAATTTGCAGCTAAATCAGACAAAAAAATGCTAAATCTAGCTGCAAAAATGCCAAAATGGCCACGCTGTGTACGGCAAATAAAAGGAAAATAAATAATCGGTAGATGAGTGCTGGTTAGCTTTGCGACAGAAGAGAAGCAAATGAGACATTGAGAAAACCAAATTTCTTTAATGTACAGTTTTTCGATGGGATAAAAGTTAATCGTGTAATGAGAAAACGGCCATAAAAGTTATTATTTTTTTTTTCTTATTGCTGAAAAAAATTTAATGCTTACATTTTTAGCTAATTGTTGAAGAAATCTAATAATTATTCTCAAAAAGTGTGTAAATTGTTTGTAAAAAACCAATTAAATGTTTTTACGAAATCTCTTAACCTATCGAATGACATTTCGAGTAAAAGCATTCAATAGACTACTCGTAATCGAATGACATAATCTCAAATTTTGATAGAAGTTTTTTGATAACGAATGTGACGATTTCAAAAAGTAAAATTTCGATCAAAGTCACTCGATCACGACTGCGACGATCTGGGCCCTGTTTTTTGGCAAATAAAATATTGACTTTTGTATCTTTTATAACACTGGATACATACTAGAATGCTAGATTGAAATATATATGTACAAACATCTCATTGTTATTTCTTATAAGATGTTATCATTCGAGCTCAATCATTTAAAAGCTCAATTAAAGCCATGCATTTGCGTAAAAATTCAGCCCCTAATTATTGCATTTTCTATACAAAAACAGATCTTTTTTCACATTTTTGTTTTTAATTTCAATTTAGCTTTGTTGCACACTCATTCAATGTTTGCAGTTTGCGGGCAAAGTCATTCAGATGGAGTTCTTATATATTGCAATTTTCATTAACATTGGTTGCGTTTCTAAAGGGTGACCACTTCACAACCGACTACACTTACTTTGAAAAATAAAACAAAAATTTTAAATGAATATCAGTGATACGCATAATGTCGCTGGTATTATTTTATGTAGCAGTGCGGGACATCAGCAACAGTAATAACGAAAACTAATATTATAAGAGAAAAATTAAAATAGGCGAAAATTCTATTTAATATTTAAATTTTAAACATGCTGAAATTACCAGCCAGGGGTATATTAAGTTTGTCATTCCTAACCCTACACTGAGAAAGATGCTTTCAAAACATTAAGAAAACTATCAACCCAATTATGAATAAACATTCCACAGCAGTTTTATCTCTTTTCCCTTTTTTTAAATTGAATTTACGTAGGATAAATGGGAGAATACTTTGGGTCCTTGAATAAGTTTAGGTCAATTAAATTAATTTCGACCGTCTTTCGGTAAATTTCAAACTACTCAATAGAAAATAGTGATTTTGGCCTCAAGTTATTTCTAGTTCTCCTAACGGTTCCGTATTAAAATCCAATATAAAAATAATGTAAGACCCAACCACATAAAAGGAATGATATTTCAATTCTGTTTTAACTGTTTTGAATAACCTATTTAGCATTTTGGTTATATTTTGGGCGAAAGGTAAAAATTACCTACACAGAAAAAATTATTTTTCGAATTCAAACAAAAAATTTGTAGAATCAAAACATTTTTTGTCTGAAATCGGTCCTACAAACAAATTCGCATATTCAAACAATTTATTTGCATTTTGTTTACTAAAAAAAAACACTGATTTTTTCAAACAAATAATTTACAGAATCAAACAAAAAGTTTACTGAAATTCATATAAATTTCAAACAAATAATTTTGCTGAATCAAACAAAAATTTTTTGCACAAGCAATGAATGACGCGCACCCAAGCTATCACTGAAGGAGAAGATTAAGGCAGAAGCAGAGCGGCGGCTGGCTTTAAGACACATGTTTTGTTGGAATAATTTTTGAACGAAGTCTTGTTTATACACACAATGTTTTTCTTCATCACTCACTGTTGCTGTATCCTTTCCTTGGCTAAAGAAGAAGAAATGTAACAAACAACGGCAGCAGACCGACTCGATATGTTTTTCGTCATCATTTTATTTTTGTATTTGATGTATTTAAGTAAACAGTTTTCAAAAATTGAATACGGGATTTTGTTTTTCATTCTATTTTTTCCAACTTTGAAACCAACCAAAAATTAATTTTGTTTCTTATAATGTGGTTGTTGTTTCTGTTGTTGAAAAAGAATGAAACCTTTTTTTTTACCTGTTATTTTTTTTGTTTTTTTACTAATAACCTCGTCGCGCTATTTTATCATCTTTCTTCTTGTTGTACTTTTTAAAAGCGTCCAAAAATAAACTGTATGTGTTTTGTGTTGTTGTTCTTATATTTCACATAAAGAAGTGTTGCTTACGATCAAATAAAAAATGCAAAAAACGACAACATTAAAGAGCGTTAAATATTTCATACAAAATTATGAAAAATTGAAACCAATAGCGCGTATATTATATTATTGAAAAGTTGTCAACATTTTTGTGGGTTAAATAAAAATCAAACAAAAATATTAATTGAATCAGTAAAAAAATTTGTAGAAATTAAAAAAAATTTCAAACAATCGTTTGTTTGAAAATAATTCGGCAATAATTTTTTCTGTGTAAATGCGCCATTTCAGATTACTTTTGATGATTAAAAACTAATTATCACTTGGGCGATTCAAAAGGGGATTTCTAAATAAATTGAAATTTAAATCTGATGAATCTATAAAGCAATTGAACGAGGATTTACATGCTCAGAAATGAATTAGAAAATTGTATTACAAATTATTCTTTAAGATAATTCATCGGTAGGATACCATTTTCTCACAACAAGAGCATAAATTATGATCTTTGTATATGTATATAATATGAGCTCATATGCAGTTTGCTTGTGAAGCTAATTCCTGAAAGATTCGATTTTTATACAAAATGTTGTAGCAATATTCTATGGGATCAAATGTATTGCACGTCGTCAGTTGCTGGACAAGTATCGTTTATAAATTCCAATATCTTGCACAACAAAGATGTTCCCCTTAAAACTTAGACAATCAGGAACAGTGTAGGGCCATGGTTTAACAAAGATACAAAATCGTTAATACAGCGTCGGGATAATATACAGGACATCAGAATATCGTAAGCAGCATCGTCTAGCTAGGAAGGCTGTTGTGACTAAAATAAAACACGATAAATCTGTATATTATTCCAATAAATTCAACCGCACTTTTAACATAAAAAAGACGTGGAAAATAATACGTGATATTGGAATTGGTAAGACAACCAAGCGTGAAGATGATGTTGATGTTAACTCGCTTAACGAATCTTTCGTAAATATCCCATTGGCAACAGTAAACCCTGGTTTTTATACTCAAACGCCGCCATATGATCCATACGCTGCCAAGTTTGGTTTTTAGTGCCTTAATCAAAATGATTTTGCGGATGGCTTCCTTAAGTTAAATCAAACGCAATCGGTCCGGATGATATAATCCCCATAAAGATAATACCACCAGAGATAATACACCCTACCAGATATCTGTGTAACACAATTTAACCACAAGTACCTTTCCGACCTTTCAGCATTGCTGTTAAACCGCCCTAACCGATGTAATCGAAGCCATAAAACGCAACTAAGATGATGGGAGAATTTAATTTTTAGTTTTGCTCGATCATTAAAAGGCTTTTGATTTGGTTCACCACTCAATACTGGGTTTCAAATTATCTAATATGCTCAATTTCTCCACAACTGCCGCAAGAGTGATGTCTACATATTTAACTGATAAATGGCAATACGTCTCAAATAAAGGCCGACTCTCTAATCCTCTTCGTGCGAGTAGAGGTGTTCGGCAGGGTTCCACACTGGGACGATTACTGTGCTCGATCTATGCTAATAATATACCAAAACAGTTTAAATATTCAAGAATCCAGATGTGTGCTAATGATACACAGCTCTACCTTGATAGCTGCAAAGCAAGAGTTAAAGATCTTAATACTTATCTGAATAATATTTTCCTCTGGGCGACTGCAATTGGTTTATGAATTAACCCGGAAAACTCAAAATGTATTATAATTTGTTAAAATTCAGTAAAAATCGAGTCAAGAATTGATGTTTTCCTGGGTTTAGTCAGCCAGAAATCTTGGTGTGGTTTTCAACAGTACACTACCTCGGCCAGATCACATCAACCAATTATACGGAAGAGTGTTTAGTATGTTAAGATGTTTATGGGCTACACAGTATTGCACACCAGTAAAAATAAGACTACTCCTGGCCCAAATATATTTACTACCAGCTTTTATGTATTCATCAGAAATCTTCTGCGGCTGTAACTAAAAAGACACTGCTGAGCTGAACACAACGTTCAACAACATTGTACGTTACATATTCTCCTTGATTAGATTTAATCATTTTTCTCAATACTCCAGCCACATATTAAATGTGGACTACTTAAAGATAAAAAGCCTTGTTTTCCTACATAAAATTGTAACATCGGAACAACCGAAATATCTTTATGATCGCTTAATATTCATGAGGTCTGCAAGGGGAAATGGTATCATGCAAATTCGACATCGGAACTATCCGTCTCTGGAACCAACTACCCCCAAACTTTCGATCTATTGGCAACGCAAATAAATTCAAACATTTACCTTAACATTTATACCGAACTTAATCTGCTGCAAAACAGTATTGTAACAAGTAGAATTTAAGGTGTTTATAATTCTTATTCGCTGTACAGTTTTATTTGTATAATATTGTTAGCATTTCTAAAAACTTTGGAAAAAGGTTTCCTGATAACCTGGCCGAAGCAACCAGTGAAATGCGCATAGAAACTAGCTTTCCCTCAAAAATAAATTTCAGTGTATTTATCAAAAATAAAGAATTAAAAATGTAGCACGTCCAAGAGAAATCATATTAATAATATATTTTGTATTCCCGAAAATAACTTTAATAAATTAAAAATTTTTGTTTGTATGAATTTCTTTCGCAAAGTCGGCAAGTTACATTAAAAGTACATTTTGAATATTAGCCTTTCAGGGGGTTAGAAAGGTAATTTAGGGTACTTTTTTAATCAATTCCATTTAGACTGCAAAATTTGAAAAGTTTATTTATTTAAATGCTACTAAATTATCACAATTGACATAGATTTTAAAAATTGTAACTGATAGGGGAAAAACAGGGCAAACATTTGTACTTCTGTTAATTTTTGTAAAGACGTTTCTTAAATAACTTTGCGATCCTAAATTAAAAATTTGTATATGTATAAATCACTACAGCAACGTTGGCATGTCACAAAAATTAAAAATCGGCATTTCGAAAAAAACGGTAAAAGTGGGTAAAATGGGGAATTTTGGGTTATCTTTCTTTAACCCATTTTGACTTAAACATTTTTAAAGTATATTTAATTTATGTGGCATTGACTTTGCAGTGTTGGGGTATTGTTTTTTGCGTGCTGTATCTCATCATTTGGTCGGTTGGAATCACTTTTGCTGTTTTCCGAGAATTAGTCAATATTTTCTTTGCCACGCTTACTAAAATATTTACAAACACATATTTATTTATATTAAAGCGCCAGGTAATTAGGAAATCACTCAAATTTCAGGAAAATCGGATTAGTAGTTAAGGAGTTTATTAAGAACTTAAAAACTCAGTTTCATTTTTATATAACAACAAGCTGACCCGGCAAACGTTGTTTTGCCTTCAAATTTTATTTTCACTGCAATTCTGGTTTCGTTGCAAAGTCATGGCGGATTGATATTTCGAAGAAGAATGACAGGTGCACTAAATCGACATAGCAATTAGTGTTCAAATACCGTTTACTTGATATAAAATGTCATTGCATTTTTATATTTTTCCCACAGTTCCAATGCGAATAATATACGAATTTGATATGTAGAAGCAGCCAGTGAAGCATCGGCTTCATCGTTCTCGAGTAAATATAATTTTTGGCAGGCGTCCTGATATGACTCACACAATATATTATTTATGGTTTCCAAATTTTGAAATGATGTCGGACCACGTATATGAATCAAAAGCAAACGTAAGTAATAGCATTCATCATTATTTGGATGTACAGTGTATAGTTGACCTAAAGCATCACTTGAAAATACATTTGGGTGGTCAGCTACTATTTTTCCTTGTGTGCGACGTTGGAATTGTTTTGTGGATACATTCCATGTAAAATATCGCGGAACCGCATTATACAGTAGCGTCTTAGCGAAGTCATTCATTTGGCACAATGAAAAAAATGCAGTCAATGTTGTTGCTGGTGGTTGTGCTGCTATCCATTTTCTAAATGAACTGCCAAATGAACTACAGTCGGATACCTTTCATGAATTGGAAAAGAGAATATGCGCCAAACTGCTTCGTTGCTGCTAATGTATCTTCCCATTTGATATTGTTTGATTTCATCTAGCTTATCTTCAGGTGCCACTCCATAAATGGCCATATCACTGCCTTTGTTTACATACTTACAAATATATTTGATTGATTTAACGGAATTGCAATATTCAACGTTTGTATGTGCTTTATATATTTTCGATAATAATGGTGAATATGGCACTACCCATCTATTATCAATATCGATATGAATGTTTCGTATTTTTAATGTAATGGATCTACCATTGTTATCTGGTGAACGTCGGCGATATTGAGGGTATCCATCATTGCCTTTTATTGTTTCTGGAATCAATTGTCTTAGAAACACTACTCACGGCCCATAAACACAAAAATATTCAATATTGCGTCATCTGTCAAACTACACAGCCCATAGAGCATGCATAACAAATTTGGTCAAAATCGGTCCAGTGGTTTTTGAGTGTAGCGATCACGAACATACACTTAATTTTTATATATGTAGAGATATCGACACCTCAATTCATAAATTTCCTAAGTCGAAAAAATATTAGTTTTTTCAGAGAAGATCTTAAAGATCAACACCGATTTAAACAAATAATTCAGCTTATCTGATTGACTTGATTTAAGAACATAAAAACGGGTGTAATATCAGAATTGCTTCCTAATTATTATTATTGAAATGCTTTCTTACTCAGCGACCTTTTGCGTCTAAGCCATACAGTTTTAGTCTAGATCTATACGTCTTAGATTTTTTTTTAACCCACTGTGCGGCGGATGAAATAAAGAAACAAATTGAATAATATAACTTTTAAAAACTGCTACCGCAAATATTTTTGTGGAACATCTTAACCCTCTAACTCCCCTTTATAACAGTAATTTTTGGTTATATTCTAACAAATTGTAGAAAACAATTACTTGACAAGAGGGGGGGGGGGGGTGAGGATGAAATGTTCCACAAAACTTTTGGGCGTGAAAATTTACTACATACGTCAGAACACAACCAAGCCAAAACCTAAAGAAAAACATCAAAAATAGCCAAGCTTAAGAGCAAACAAACACGCCAAATGGCTGGGTTGTACTGTTGTATGCTTATTTCATCTATTCAGCCTAAAATGTCACAGTTAAGAGAATTCTTTAAAGATTTAATAAAATAAATTTTCATATTATTCGAATGTGTATTCTTAGTCAAATTACAATCCTCAAAAGCTTTTATACTTTAATAGTCGTATTCCTTTAATATTTTCCAAGAATATTTTCTCTGCACCATCAGAATTTTCGTTTGTATATTTCTGTTATGAGGCTTACTTTAGCTACCCTTTGGCTAGCAATAAAGTAAATTGTAAAGAAAATGTATACAAATTCTTAGGGCTGTTTTTATGATTTGTTACAATAGAGCCAAAAATAACCATAATAAAGGGAAGTTAGAGGGTTAATATGCTCAACAAAAATATTTGCAGTCACATTTTCTGCAAAGTTTTCTAAAGAAATCTTATACTTCAGAGGCAAATAACATATAGTTTCATTTACCGAACAGGTCAATATCGTGAAACTTTAACCACCCCCCGATATAAAATTCCGATGTGATCTTTCAAAATGCCGACACACGTATATCTGTGTTTGTACCCTCTACCAGTAGCCATTTTCAGAATCCCGTCATTTGTTCTGTGTCGTACAGTGTTATTAAAAAACACGACCAAAAACCACTGTTACCAGAACGATGTTGTTTCTCTTTGGGGAAAGACATATAAAAATAATTGAATTTTTCGGGAAAAACCAGAATAAAATCTTAGAAATAAAGCTCTTAATTTATGTACCCAAATATCATCAACTCTGTACAGTGGGTTAATTGTTTATTAAAAATTAAGAGCATAACAAACAAAAAAAATTTTGTTTACATTTTTTCGGCTAAAAATAAGTTACTGATAAAATGTGATCAATAACAAGAAAAACGAGAAGTGTTATAAATAAAACTTCTAACATCTGTTCAGTGTACACAAGTTATCAAAATTAAATAACAAATAGCTATAGAAAACAAAAAAAAAACCAAAGATTCTAAGTGTAATATCCCTTATCTTGCTGTCAACAAAGTAATTTTAAAATATTTTTTTTTTGCAATTAATAAGAAAGTATTTGAATCTTTTAATATACATTCATTATGTACACTGTAGACACCGATAAGACTTGACTAATACGAAAAATATAATTTTATATTTAAAAGTGCATTTATATTATGAAATAGAAAACAGTTTTATATAAAATCTCAGCGAAGAAATATTATTTTAAAATTCACAGCAGACTCTGAAAAATGTTGCAAATATTTATTTACGTTTTAGTTATAATTTTATGCTTAATTTTGAGCCTTTATCTGTACTTGACTTGGCATTTTGATCATTGGAGAAAGCGCAATGTTCCGGGACCTAAGCCCTTGGCATTATTTGGTACTTTCCCGGGCATGGTCAATGCCAAAAGGAATTTTATTTATGATCTGGAAGAAGTTTATCGGTATGAAAAATTATTAAAAATTTCTTATTACTTTTTTTTAATAAATTTCTTAATTTAAGAAAATTTAAAAATAAGGCCAAATTTGTGGGTGTTTTTGTCACCAGAAATCCCCAGATTATGATTTTGGATCCAGAAATATGCAAAGATATTTTGATAGCAAATTTTAAAAACTTCCAAGATAATGAGTCGTCTCAGTGGGTAAGTTTGTACTTTCTGCAGTTTGGAATAAAAGTAAACAATTGAATGCCAGAACAATTAAAAAGAAGTCAGGCTTCGGAATTAAAGCGAAGCGTAAGAAAAAATTTTAACAATAAACAAGTAAGAGTGCCTATATTCGGCTGTGCCGAATCTTATATACCCTTCACCATTGTGCGGGCAGAATACAGAGCAACTAGACAAAAACTAAATAATTTTTACATATACATATTCACAATTCTAAAAACTTTATTATAAATTAAATCTACAAAATCTAAAACTGGTAAATATTTTTTTTAAATCGTTTTTAGAACATAAAAATTAAAAAAAAATTAAAATTAAATATGGCCCGTTTTAGGTTTCACAACTTAACTCAGTTGTGTCAACTCAACTCAGCAAAGTTGTAAACCATAATACAAAAATTACAATTCAACTTATTTGAGTTCACCAAAATGGTTGTTGTCTTACCGTAGGTTTACCTTTTTTGGCGAGTTTTTAAGTAGCAAAAATAATCAAAAACTCCCCGTTTCTGTTTTTTAAAATTATTTCGTTAAATAGATGAAATAATAAAGAAGGGTGATAACGGAAATCATATTGGGCATTATGCTAATATACATATGTAAAGAAATGCAAAGGGGAGGGGGGGGGGGGGGGGTTGAGATAAGAGACAACCGGATTTGAACTTCGCTTTTCATAAGGACCCAGAATATATATACCGTGTTTAAGAAGAAATTTTCCATTTACTTGGGTTATATAACTTGGACTCGGAAAGATCTTTGGTTCCCGAAAATGGGTATTTAAAAAAAATTTATTTTGGCCATAACTTTATCGTATCTGAACCGATTTTTTCGAGTTTTCTTATAAAATATGTTCTACTAAATATTTCCGATATTTTGGTACATAAGTCATATCCATAGGACATATGGCAGCCCTAAAATTTAGGTTTTTATACAATTTTTAAATTTTTTTTACGGGAGGTACCACGCCCCCTTCTCCAATCCCGCCCACATTTTTTGGATGGTGTGTATTGACAACCTAAATGTATGTACCCCATTTGGAAACTTTGGCTCTTGCCGTTCCCCAGATATACAGCAAAAAGTAATAAAAATACAACAACCACAAGGGATTTTTGGGAAAAATTAGAGGTAGTTGTGGTTTTTTTCTCATATCTCAGCCATTTGTGGACCGATCTTTTTGAATTTCAATAGGAAACAATTCCGGACCAAATGTGACATAAATGTATAATAATCTGGCCCCCATCATATATGGGGTCTTCGGAAGACCCATTTCAACGGACAGACGGACATCGTTAAATCAACTTCGCTTTTCATAAGGACCCAGAATATATATACTTTATAGGGTGTAGGATCAATATTGTATAAATTACAAACTTATATGTACCCTTTTACCTTCGGTGAAGGGTATAAAAATAAATGAATATGCGATGAATAATAACACAGAAGAGGTTCTTGGCAGATTTTTTCGTTATTTAGTTATTTGGCTTTTAACATTTTTAAAAAATAAACGAATATTTTCAAAGTCATTTTGCAAACAACAAACATTATTTGCTATAACTGACG
This sequence comes from Pollenia labialis, assembly GCA_949318255.1. Taxonomy (NCBI): domain Eukaryota; kingdom Metazoa; phylum Arthropoda; class Insecta; order Diptera; family Polleniidae; genus Pollenia; species Pollenia labialis. The sequence continues at coordinate 129,750,312 of OX439142.1, read as the reverse complement.
GTTGTATTATCGCCGCCGGCGTTGAAAAATTTTCAATTTTAGTAAATTTTGGTCGCCGTCAAAGATATGTGTGACTGGCGTTCTCAGCGTCTGCAATTTCACAGCGTCTTCGAGTGGAATATTATGACAATTATAACGTAACGACGTAATCTTAATCACTTATCGAGAAACGATGGAATATTTTGTTTTACATTTTTCCGATGCGAGAAGTTTGCACCAAAATTAAAGAACATGGTGCTGCTCACACCAAAATGATGTGTAAAAATGTAAATATTTTACTTACTTTAGTAGCAGAATCATTAATTAAATTTCGTTTGATTTAAATTTAACTCGAACACGATGATTATAAAATGGGATTATACTGGGTTGTTTATTTAGCGGTTTATCACCGGTCTGGCTGTCAGCTGTTTAATATTTGTCATCTGAATTCTCACTAATTAAGTGAACAATTTTCAATTAACGAATATGGATCGTTTAACAACCGAAGAAAACGTAAAAATAGTTTAAGCTTATTACAACAAAGTAGTGGTTCAAACGCGATCGATATGGTCATCAAAATCGACCTACCGTGTAAAGAATTGCAAGATAACACTGCCCCAAATTTCACTACTGTTAGGCAAATTCTAAGCGTTATAAAGAAATAAAAGTTTTTGAAATCATAGCTTTAGCGTCCTTTATTTAACTTTACCTTGAACCCGAAAATCCCACATAATAGAAATGAAAAATGAAGACAAAACCACTAGATTGACGAAAAATAGCTGAATTGCCATTGTTTTTTCCTACGAAAAACTGACTGGCAGCCCGCTTTATATTTTGCTTGCGAAAAAAACAAAGCGAGTTGTTTTTGTCTTTATTTAGTTTTTTCTTAACCCACTTACAACTACAATTAATGTTGGAAGAATTCCAATCAATTGTAGTGGGGAATGTAAGGAGAGATAAACTCACTGTTTATTGTGGATGATTTTGTTTAAAATTTCATATTGTTACAAAAAGAACTGTTGCTGTAATTCTTATACGCTTAACAGTTTTATTTGGTTTAATATCTTTAGTTTTTCTAAAATCTTTATGGATGAAGTTTCCTGATGATCTGGCCTAAGCAACCTGTGAAATGCGCATAGGAATAGCTTATCCCATCAACAATAAATTTCAGTGTTTTTATCAAATAATAAAAATTGGGAATTAAGCACGAATAACAAAATCATTTAAAATAGCGGTCAAATTCACTATTAAACGTGCTGTCAAAATCAGCGCTGAAGTATTTAGGGATGCTTAATGAAACTAAAAAGAGCTTGGCGCTTTTATTTAGATACGGCTTATTCCGCTTCTTTAGACAATTTTCTCTTAGTTTGGGAATACTTAAACCGATTTCAGATGAATCGTAAAAAGGAACCTATTGCCGGAAGTAACCCTTTCGTTTTACCGGCAGCTGATTGGAAAATTAAAAGAGCTGAAATTGTACCTGCTTTAACGGTGTCCAGGATTAAAGGCATGTTTCTAATAGTTGATGCCATTTGTAAGAAAATGACTCGCTATCTGAAGCACCAGCTTAAAGAAGGTCCTTTAACAATTGATGCCAAAGATGTAAGTTTACTTGATATGTGATTGATCTATTTTCCCTGAAATAACCAAAACAAAACTACTAGGTGGCTCTACACTTTACCGGCGAGGTGGTGGCTGATGTTGGTTGGGGCATTGAGGCCGGCAATTTTGCCATAACCACAGATGGCGAGCCAAAGAGAGATACTCTATTTCTTAGCATGTCCAAACAATTAATAGCCCAAACGTTTAATGCGTTCAAATACTTTTTCATAGTCGGCATATTTCCTATTGTACGTTATATGGTTTACGTTCGATTTTTCCCCGAAATAACAGATCGTTTCTTTTTGCAACTTACGAAATCAGCTTTAAAAATGAGAACTGCTGCAGGAAATAATAACCGACAGGATTTCCTCGAACACATGATGAATGTGCAAGAAAAGAAGGGCATTAGTGAAACAGAAATAGTGGCTCACCAATTGACGCTACTGTTTGATGGTTTTGAGACATCGGCTACATTAATCAGTCATTGTTTATTGCTAGTGAGTTTAAAGAAAACTTATTTTGATCATAAATTTACCCCCCTAATAAACACTTCTAGTTGGCACGTCATCCTGAAAAGCAGCAAAAACTGCGTTTGGAAATTCAACAACATTTAAACGCCAATGCAAACATTTTCGATTTTGATGAGTTAGTAAAACTACCGTATTTGGAACAGTGTCTAGCAGGTGAGCAAGCTCCTGTCATTATCCCATAAATCAAACACATTTTATCTGTGTAACAAAGTAAGACAAGTAAAAATATAACTTCCGTATGCACTTCCCTCTCTTACAGAAACTCTGCGAATTTTCACTCCTTTGCCGTATATGGCAAAAGTTTGCACACAATCTTGTGAGCTGGTAAACAATGATGGTGTTTCACTCAAAATACAACCTGGAGATGTTTGTCTCATACCATTGCACTCGTTGCATCATGATGAAGAATATTATCCACAGCCGGAGGAGTTTATCCCAGAACGCTTTGCTGAGGAGAATGGTGGCACAAAAAAGTACAAAGACATGGGCGTCTATTTGCCATTTAGTGACGGTCCAAGAATATGTTTAGGTTGGTAGAAGGCAGAATATTCAATTCTCTTGTATTCTGGCAATCTCTTTTGTAGATGCATATAAATGAAACACTTTGTAATTTCTGTTTTTTTTTTTTATTTAAATTTGCAGGTATGAAATTTGGTTTATCCCAGTCAAAAGCCGCAGTTGCTGAAGTAATTAAACATTTCGAATTAACGGTTAATGAAAGAACACGCAAGGATAATTATCAGGCTGCCGATGGTTTTATCAATGGTTTAGATGGTGGGATTTTTCTAGATATCAAGGAATTGTGAAATTTAAAACTAAAATTGGAATTTGTTTTTAGTATTAAATTTAATTAAGTCTGAGATAAATTCTTTGAGGAAATTAATATGAATGAAATATTTTTATTAAATCAATGATTTTCATTAGTATGCAATATTTACGATTTAAAGACTTTTATTGACCAATCAAATTTTGTTGTGAGGTGTAACTTTTAATAGGAGTTACTAGAGCCCTATTTGATGGCGATACAAATTTTTTTCTAATTTATTTTCTTTACATAAAAAAGTTCTCGGCTACCGATATGGAAAATTAAAGAGTTACTTAAAAAAAATCCTGCTGTAAGGTTAAGGTTGCTACAGAGGTTGTGAGTGCCAAATTGTATACAGATATCAGAATTCGTAAGACTCACACTAAACTTGTCACGTGATAGTTCTAAAGTGGTAGCAACCGGTTCTAGTTCTAACACTTTATATGAAGGGGAATTTGCATGGCGAAGTCCTAGGAGGGTTTTAATTGCCACCTTTTTGAAACTTTGTAACAGGTCACTTCAATGACCCAAATGGACACGTTCAATTTAGTCTCGAGTGAACAGATCACCAATCCAACCAACTGTACCAGCCAAAGTCACATGACTAGTTTTGTGTCAACTGATTTTCTGGAGGGGGATTTATATTGGAGCCATGGTTAGTTATGTTATTAAAAAACATAAATTTTGATAAATTTCAATACAGTGGTGAAATAAGTTGTTTGGTTTACAGTGAATATCAGAAGGCAGCTAAAATTACAAAATTGCATAACATTTTTTCTGGCCATATGAAACGAAGTTGGAAGAAACTTTACCAAAATAAATATATCAGCTACGATTTTAGGCGTTTTTAATCAATTTACTAGAGTGGGCTTTATATGGGGCCTATAGTAAATTATGGACCGTTCAGCACGATATTTATTAGTGATATTTTTAGTTCTTTTAAACTATAAAGTATTTAATTTTATTCTGAAAGCATTATTTATTACAGTTTAAGGTGTACTTAACTGTTTTCAAGGAGTAGGGTTTATATATGGCCTAGGGTAAATTATGGACCGATGTTCACGAAATTTTACAGTGCGATGTTCAGTCGAATAAAACGAACTTTTGCAAAATCTTATATCATTCCGTTAGTTTAGTCATGTTAGTTTTTGTAACAAAATTTTAAAATTTTTAAGGTGGTGGTTCCACATTTTGATGCATAGCTCTGATTCTACTAAACCGGTTTTGCTGGATTTTAAGCCCAAACTGCATAGAATAACTACAAACAATTTAACAACAAGTTGGTTCATTTCTTTTGAGGTTTTCGAAAGTGAGCGTTTTTTAACAGACAGACAGACAGACAGACAGACAGACAGACAGACAGACGGAAACGACTAAATGGACTTAGAATTACTCAAGGAACCAAAATATATATACTTTATTTGGGTCGAAGATGAACAATAAAAAAGCTTCACACAGAATGACACACTTAGTATACCCTCTTTACAACTAGTTATGGTTGAGGGTATTAAAATAATATGGTGGATTCACAGGGTGTGCTACAAAGTCATATGTCAATATATATCCTCAAATTTTACAATAATTTAAGAAAATTATTGTTGTTTCAACAAAAAATAGTACTAAATTAAAAATAACTTTAATGCTGTGTTTATTGTGTTGTGTTAACTACACATTTTTTTTTTGTTAATATTTTAAGGCATATGACTTTATGATTACCTTGTGAATCCCCCATTAGTAAATCGTTAGTAATGAACTATTAAATGCATTTTGATCCAGACAACATTATAAAAACCCAATCAAGAATTTCATAAAAATGTTTGCTGTGTTTAGGGCACTAAAGATTTGTTAAGTCAACAAATTTAAAGTTTTATGAATTACAATTGAGTGTAAGTACTAATGCTGATAAGTGCACGATCAGCACTGTTTACAGTCTGATCTTATCACCGTACATTATATACAAAAGTGATGATCAGAATGTTTTTCCACACTCATGGTTTTATAGTTGATAAGAATTGTATGCATATTCTAAAAAAAAATCGAACAATACAATTGCCGTATTCACAAAACCCCTTGTATCGTTGTATCGATTGTATGTTGTGTAAAAAACAATAGTGAGCTACAACGATACAAGGGGTTTTGTGAATATGACAAATATCAGTAGGTGAAATTGTAAATTAAAAATAAGTTTTCATTACACCTTAAGCACAAAAATAGTTCGTCTCGTTTTATTTTATAGTGCTATACAATATATTTCTTATACAACAAGATTAACAAAAATTTGAAAAATAATGACAATTTTGCGATTTTTGTATAGAAATTGGTGTAAAAGAATCTGCACACCCTGTTTGTCATTATAACAATAAGACTTTTTGGTTTATTTATTTGTATTTATTAAATTGAAATAAGGAGTTCACTAATCTCATCAATACTGATAAGCCAATGTGCAATATACATTTAATGTGTATAATTCAAAATTTAAGTGAAGCTCAACAAAAGAAAATATGTTCGGAATATTGCAGTTGATTTTATTGACAGTGATTTTAGTTTTAACTACAGCTTTAGGGCTTTATGTCTATTTAACGTGGCATTTTAATTATTGGGTCAAGCGTAAAACCGGCGGACCCAAGCCAAAACTATTATACGGCACTTTCCCGGGCACCATAGATGGCAAAAGAAATTTTATTTATGACTTGGATGAAATTTATAGGTGAGTTAAAATCACAAATAATAAAAAAATAAAGTGACTTTGATTAATTAATTTAAAAAAAAATGTTAAGGCAATTTAAAAATAAATCCAAATATGTCGGTGTATTTATGACAAGAAGTCCCCAACTTATGATTCTGGATCCAGATTTATGTAAAGAGATTTTAATAACAAATTTCAAATGTTTCCAAAACAATGAATCGTCAATAAGGGTATGTGTTATATTAAAAAACATTCATAAGGGCTTTTTACGCTATTACACATGTCTTAAGCATTTTGACGAAAATGCTTCCCTGGTCTAATTATTGTTAAAAAATTTTTAATAAAAGCAATAACAACTTATCCTGACAGGGTTGAATTTTCCTTAAAATACGTACGACTTGTGTGATAATGCAATCTCTAAAAACGTTTACTTGTTCTGTCTTAGACTGATCGTATTAGAGAACCAATATCCGGGAGCAATCCATTCGTTTTGCCCTTTGAGGAATGGAAAGTAAAAAGAGCCGAAATTGTTCCAGGACTAACATCTTCTAAGGAAAGTGTTTTGACTATTTTACTAACTATTAAATTTTATTAAAAATTTATTTCAAACAGATAAAGGGCATGACACCAATTATTTTGAATATTAGTGCCAAACTAAAAAGATATTTAAAACACGAGCTACAGCTGGGTACTAGAACCATTAATGCAAAGGAGGTACGTAAGATCGTTTTTTATATAACCAATATAATAACCCGGCGTCTTGATCAGCTCTAGTTCAGTTCCAATTCTGCTTAAGTTTAGTTAAATTTCCGTTTTAGTTCAGTTGGACAAAAAATCTAGTCATACAAAGGAAAAGCAAAAATTTGCGATAAAGGAAATATTTAATGCGCATGAAATATGCAGAAGAAACTTGAAAATATGCTTAAAAAATAAAAAAAATAAACCAAATATTAAAAAACTTATAAGTACAGACGTCCGCTTGCAGACGCTCCAATAAGGTGAACAGACGCTGCGATGTTCGGGGAGTACAATTTTAAAGGTGGCACTCACTCAGCTTGTCGGTGTCACCAACATGGCATACATCCGCTGTCTGTCCCGGACTGCTTATTTTTGAAAAAACACCTATTCGCAGCTAACCTTTATAGCTAAAGGCCGTTCATTATCCGCAACCTGCGACCCGTCCGGTTGCCAACAGCTCGGCCTCGATCGATGACTAAGTGCCCATTCACATTATACGATTTTTGTCGTTGCGATTCTTACCTTAGCGAGTGTACTCTTTGATTCATTTTGTTCGCCCATTCGTTCTCTCAGTGTTCTCTCATTTGACGAAAAATGTATTGAAGTTCGGTTGCAAAAGAAAATGTCGTAACGACAAAAATCGTAATATGTAAACATCAGACCGACTTCAAAGAGAAAACGACAATAATCGGAACGACAAAAATCGTGTAATGTGAATTGGGACTTAGACTTTAACTTTGACCAAAATTTTGATTTTCACTACGACTGCGACCATTACTTTGATTGTAAATATACATATATATACAGCGTTTTTATATTCCATGTATTTCCAAAAAATAATATTTATTATCCGCAAAAGGAAGAAATTTTAGGATATAATCGAATTTTTTTATTAGTGCACTCTTTCAACACTTTAGATATAGTTGAAAGTGTCCACTTAAACATTTGTTGCTTTCAGCGATAAATTCAATTCAATTCTAGGTGGCTTTAAAATACACCGGTGATGTTGTGGCCGATATAGTTTGGGGCATAGACGCTGAAAATTTATCAACCATCAAAAATGCTTCAAAAGACGAATTTTCAATTTTCAATGTATCTAAAAAGATGATTGCCCAAAATTTCCATGCGTTTAATTATTATTTTCTGGCCAGAATATTTCCCATTATAAGACGATTTCACTATGTGCGTTTTTTTCCACAAGAAACTGATCGCTACTTTTTAAAACTTTCCCGCTCTGCAGTAGAGCAGCGCCAGAGCCAAGTGAACAACTCAAGGCAAGATTTCCTACAGTATATGGTTGAACTAAACCAAAAGAAGCCCATAACTGATACGGAATTAACGGCTCATAATTTAACGTTTCTATTCGATGGTTTTGAGACCTCGGCCACCCTAATTAGTCATTGCTTGTTGCTGGTAGGTTTTTTGTGTAAATTTTTACGTAAATAAATAAAAACTTTAACGAAATGTTTTCAAATTGCCAGCTCGCCCGATATCCCTTAGCCCAGCAAAGGTTAAGGGAAGAGATAAAGGAACAGTTTGCTTTAGACTCAGCAATGAATTTTGATGATTTGGTTAAACTTCCATATTTGGAACAATGTGTAGCAGGTGAGAAATTCAATTTCATTTTGCCTTAATAAATTTTTGATTATATTTAATTTTGGTTTCTGTATCTTCTAACTCGTTTTCATTTCTCCCTTCTTACCCCCTTAGAAACTTTACGTGTTTTTACTCCTTTACCTTTTATGGCCAAAGTCTGCACACAACCTTGTGAATTTACAAACAACGATGGCGTTTCCCTTCAAATAGAACCTGGAGATATTTGTTTAATTTCCCTCCACTCCATGCATCATGACGAAGAGTTTTTCCCTCAACCGGAAGAGTTTATGCCAGAACGTTTTGCTGAGGAGAATGGTGGCACAAAAAAGTACAAAGACATGGGTGTATATTTGCCATTTGGCGATGGTCCAAGGATATGTTTAGGTTTGTATTCCAACCATTTCTCACATGTACTGCCGCATTTCATGTTTGCAACATTTTATGTTTGTTGTGTAAATTTCGTTAGTCGTTGGGTTGTCGGAGATTGTAATTAATATTTGTTTTTGCACTTTTTCATTTTTGGTTGCAGGTATGAAATTTGCTTTAACTCAAGCTAAGGCAGCCATTGTGGAGGTAATTAAACATTTTGAATTAACGGTTAATGAAAGAACGCGCAAGGATAATTATCAGTCTGCTGATTCTTTTATGAGTGGTTTAGATGGTGGTATATTCTTGGATATAAAAGAGTTATAAAATCACAAGACAATGGTAGAAAATTTAATTAAATGAAACTTAAGAAGTATAAAAGTAAAAAAAAGCGATGACAATAATGTCAAGGCATGAAAGTGAAAGCTAGTTTTTTTCAAACATTTACAACAAGGCCCATCTATCAGGTCTGCTTACTTGTACAAAAACAAAAAACGATTCATTTTAGTTGTCAAAAATTTACTACAAAATATACAAAGCAAAAGGAAAAAACGTGTATGTGTGGCATACTATAAACGTATACATGCACATGTAAACAACTTTTGACAACTAAAAAGAACATAAACAATGATCATCAGGCTTTTTGCGCAGACCTTTTCAATGGGCCTTGATTTACAATTTTAAAATTGTTATAAGAAGTAAGTGACATTTCTTTTTTTCATCCCACAATATTATTTTACCAATTAGGGGTAGCAGTTACTGATTTACGAATCGTTTCCCATTATAAACCTTAACAAATCAACAGCTTTTAATATTTAAGCTATTTATCATTAACTGAAATCTTTAAGTTGAAATTCTAAAAAAAAAAATTAATTTCTATCAATCAACAACAAATACATACAAACAAACAATCACTTACTTACAGAAGAACATATGAGCGTTTTAAAAATTTAATGGATTATTTTTTTTTTCGTCTCTAAAAATCCGATTGAATGAATGAAACAATCATTCAACCTTTAAACGAAGCAAATTCTCTCAATCTTAAATAAACATGTTTTCCCATCTAATCAATAAAGTCTTTAATTTCTAAAGCAGCATTTTCCTACTTCTTCTCCTCCTACAAGACATTTGCATGATTGTATGTTGCATGCACATGACAGGAGAGAATTACAAACTCCCCACATAAAGACTTTTATATGACTAGTATGTACAAATGTTCGCATATAGATTTGTGTGCCTGTTAGTGTACATAACTGTGTGTAAAATCAGAGGAAAGTAAACGTGAAAAAAGTTGGTAACATAAGTGGCAATAATATTGAAAATGCCGCAACACATTCAAACATCTACCACATACTCCATGAACGTACGTCAAATCAATTTAATGAATGTAGGCAACCGATAAATTTGGTAAGAGGCAAAAAGCAAAAAAAAAAAAAAAAAATTAAAAGTGTTTGTAAAAGAGAAGAACATTTCAAAACCCCACGATATTTATAAAGTATACGTGTATGCAAATTATTTCCACATTGACTGGGGACAAAATTAAAAAAAGAGTGCACGAAAATTAAGGTTAGAAGGAAAATCTTTTGTAAGACTCATAACTTGGGCAGAGATTTAAAGGTATTTATTCATTTCGCTGGTATAATAAATATGCCTTTGCTTTTTTATATTTAGAATGTTTCCTTAGTGCACAATATGATGTAACTAATATTCGTATGCGAAATGCCGAATATTCGCTTATTTTACGACATTCGTATTCGTATCCGTTTTCGCCAAATTCAAGAGAATATTCCACGAATATTTTGTTAATACATACCAAAAGAAAAAAATACAAGAGTAAAAGAATTACATAAAATGAAACCAAAAAAAAAAACCTTTTTTATTTAATGCACAACAAAATCTTCTTTTGGTAGAGTAAAAAAACAAACAAACATTAGAAGTATTGTGCCGCCACAAAAACAATTTATAAAAATGACTCAAGTTCATTTTAAGCATTCCTTGATAAACTATCATTTGCAGCAATTGTCTAATTATCGTAAGAAAATTATCGACAGCTGGAATGGGTCAATGAAATAACAAGATAATGCCGATCCTATTACACAAATTAGAAACGCCTTCCCTGTTGTGGATTGACATTTAACATTTAAAGAAAATTTGGAAAGATCTTTTGGTTCTGCTTATTAAACAATAATTAGGTGTGGGAAGTGTTACAGTTTGATATCCATTACTAAACGCTGTGAGAAAAAAATTCAAATAAAGAAAAATAAAGAAAGAACCCGTTATTAAATATGTAAACAACCACCGGAATAGGTTGGTAAAAAAGACGAAATCTTGAAGTATTTAAGTGTAAGTATAAGTGTGACACTTTTTGGTATTTTTGCATTTCTTTAAGGCGACTACACGACATGTTTTTGGCATCTGACATGTCAAAATTCCCATTGCAAAATACATACATGTCGTCTGTTACCTTTATAACTTTGCCTCTGTAAAAGTCTGACAAAATTTCAATTAGAGTGTGCTCTTTTTTCTTCTGACAAACCATCTGACATCACTGTTGTTATTTTGAAAAAAAAAAATTTGTTAGAAATCTATGCCGCAAGGAAGCCGGCAGCGGCGGTGCACTATTGACGGAATCATAGGCCGGCTGAGGTTGTTATTTTACAATACCGATAAATGTATGTTCTTTTAATAGAAATAATGTACATACATTCATAAAAAACGTTTCATTATTATATCCAAAATTGACATCTTAGAGTTTAAAGAACATTTTTAAGATGGCTGAAGTCTTTTACGGCGCAAATAAAAATGTTTGTGTCGGCCGCACGCTATTTTGAAACCGAGAACAACTTTGGTTTCTGCAATAACTCTGCGGAAAAACAGAGACAATGTCAAAAGCAAATTACATGACAGACATGCACAATTACATGTGACTTGCAAAATTGACAAGTCAGATGTAAAAAACATGTCGTCTAAATGCTTCTTTAGGATTTTTATAAAATGTTTTAAGCTTTTTTAACAAAGGCGAATTGAGTAGAAGGTGAGGTTAAATTTTTTCAATCAAATTTGAAATATCCTGTTGCGCTAAGTTCCAAATTGGATATTCGTATTCGGCGAATATTGGCACAGATATTCGTATTCGTATTCGCACTAGTGCACTAGCGCACAGAGGAGTATTTGATAAGTTGGCCAAAATTATTAAAAAGTCATACTTAAAAATTTCGAGGCAATCGGTCCATGATTCACCATAGGCCCCTTTTAAAGACTATTCTCGGAAAACGGTTTAGTAAACTTAAGTAAAATTTGGCATGTCATAGTTTTAAATATCTCAAAATTATACTGCCAATTTTCGTGAAGATCGGTACAGATTTTCCATAGGTCTCATTGCACTTTTGGAAAACATATTTGTACGATTAAAACTGCTGTGAAAAAAATGCTATTTTAACAAAACTTCGTCTGTCACAGTTTTATTCGACTAAAAATCACACTGCATAATTTCATAAAGATCGGCCCACAATTTACGGAAGGTCCTATATAAAGCAGACTTCTGAAAAGCACTTAAAAAAGTGTTCGAAAATAAACACTAAATATCACTCCTTAGTGTTCGGTTCGGTAGATTTGTGGAAAACACAAACGCTAATAATGCATGTGTAGAAAATCATTACATCCCTGTTAGTCATCTTTCGAACACTAAAATAATACTGTTTTTTATCAAACTCAACAAAATATAGGACATATAATTCCGTTCGGTTTTTTTTAAATCCACAAACTTCATTGTGTTTGGTTCGGCTCATTAATGTTCGTCCCATTTGGCTGGTAAAAAACCAAACCTTTTTTACAAAAACAATCAAAATACACATACGAAAAAAAACAAAAGGCCAGCAAAAAAATTTTACACAAACAAAACATATACACAATACACATACAAGCTATTCGTGGTGTGGTCGTTGCTAAGATTTTTTGTTTGTTAATTTCTTTATAAATGTAAAAAAATAAACTTTATAGAACGAAGAGCAGAACAATATATAATGTACGGCTCTTTCATGAAAAGTGTTACGAAAGGTATTAAGGGTTGTGTTTCTACACAATTACTAAAAAAATAGATATCGTTCTTGGGTGTGTGAGCTGAACGCAAAATAATGTGTTGTTTATTTTCTAACACTGCTTTAAAGTGCATAAAACGTACACAAATTAAGTCGACTTAGAATGGTTACGCATGAGCTTTGTTTGAATTTAAAAAGCTACGAAAGTGACCCATTATGTGACCCAGTGTTCGCACAATTATATTTCCAGAATTAAGGTTTTCGACACGATAGCGTCCATACCATATAAGCTATAAGGTGAAGTGTATATAAAATGCGGCATAGCCAAATATATCACTTCTATTTGATATTTAAAAAAAAATCCCAAATTTGTAAATTTTTAATAAGTTCCTAGATTTCTTTAATAAATGAAAAACACTTCTTTCAATGAATTTTGATTGTAAAGAGTGGTCCCACCAAAACCCACGATGTTAATGGTAAATAAAACAAAAAGTTGTCAAAAAATTATCTTAATATTTTTAAGTAAATATTATAAAAAGATCTAAGACAATTTTATGTGTAAAACAAAACATCGGATAAATGCTCGCGAAGGCTTCGGTGGCAAACCTCTATCCGATGGTTTATATTTTCAATGACTCTGAGAAATAATTGCGGATCAATGTCTTTAATGTACAGAATTAACTCATCCTCTAGCTCTTGAATTGTTCTTGACTTATTGACGTAAACTTTTTCTTTAAAATATCCCCAAAGAAAGAAGTCCAAATACACACAGAAAGAAAAACTCTCGGTATAAATTAAGTTTTTTATTCTTTAAGTCCGAGTCGTACTTAAAAATTCTACTACGAATAGTTTCGAAAATCAATCCCGGGATTTCTTAAAATAAGTACAAAATTCTTAAACCAAGTAAAAATATTAAGCTTTTCGTCGGTAGTACCGCTCAGAGAGTCAAATTACAATGTGAGCGATGTTATCTCATTTAAATTATCAAGGGTTGTTGCAGACATTACAACAACACCACACAATTAGTTCAAAACCGATTAGCTTGTTGTATGTAGAAACAACAAAAACCACAGAACAAGACGAAAAGACATTATTTTAATGTTTAAAAAGTAAAATTGAGAACTCTTGCTTCTCATTTAGTTAATATTTTCAGTTTTACAAGTAAAAACCACATTGGGAATGACGCTGTTGTTTTATAATTGAAATATGAAAGCTGTTAAACGGGTAAGTAAATCAATCATAATAAAATTCTTCTTCTAATTTCACAGAGTGCCCCGGTAGGTAGTGAGTAGATATAAGCAATGAACTCATACTCACGAGAGCAATAAATATGAGTGCGACGTCGACGTCGACATCATACGCATACTCATAAATTACCTCAGTTTGATTTATGTTTTCAGCAATATACTTACAATACTCACATTGATTCAACTCATTCAGCTTATCCATTCACCATTTTAAAACAATACATAATAAACAGCGCTTCCAGATAAATTTGTCGAAAAATCGTCCACTTCACACATATAACTTTAGTAAACTGCGTCACTTTCCTATTTCGGGGAAAAATCTGGCAGCCTCGCATTTTGCTTCGCAAATTATATTGGACCACCTGATCCAATTTGATTAAATGGACAACTCCATGGACTGGTCCGATGTAATGCAAGCATGGACCATGTCATTGTTAAATAGTGTTTGTAGTGAGATGACATGTCTTCGTTTTTTTACGACATGTTTTCGTTTTTTTAACGAAGTTAAAACTAATGCACTTGTGTATACAATGGAGTAGTTTTAAGACTACTCCTTTGTAATTGACATCGTAATGTTGAATAGACCATGTTTTTTCCATACGTTTGGGTTACTTTTGGACTAGTCCTAGTCCCTTGTGGGCTACATTTTACACGCGTGTTTGTACTAGTCATTAAATTTGCAGGGTATTAGCTGGAATTGAAATAAGTATGAGTGCGTATAAGTACAAGAAATTATGAGTCATGATTCAGCCCTACTCACTTATTCAGTACTCATTGCTGATCGATTCCCGCCAGATACTCTGGTTTGTTCCCTGCAGGCAAGCGTAGAGCTTCGCGGGTTTAGCTTAGGGAGTTACAAACAAAAATTAGGTTTATTTCAAGTACGAATTCGGGACTGAATCAGCTTTATAATAATTTAATCAAGCACATCAGAGATTGATTATATCTTAGTTTTACTTTAATTAATCTTATTTTCGGATTATTTTAAGCACTTCTGTCTGTTCAACCAACCATTCTACCTCTCCACTGTTAAATTTGTCAAACACTGAAACAAAGAAATGTCAACTTAAGTTGCGTAAAAAACTTGACGTTAAAGTGTGACTCACAATTAACATCGTGCTTTATGGTTTTATTATAATAAAAACCTCAGGGTTTTCATGAACGCAGGAATATACTCTTTTACATCCATCTAAAACAAATTGAATGGCATTAAATTTCATGTCAAGGGATCTGAATAAGTGTATGAATGTTTGTAAGTACATATTTTAGTTATTTTTTATTCTTTTCATAAAAAGGTGAAATTTCCTTTTAAACCGCTCAAATTTATAATAATGACAGGTTCTAAAGTGATGTATTCAACGAAATAATGATGCTGATGAAGCGTTAACGAAAAGTTCAATGATGACTATAATAGTGATGAATACTTTTACCTCGACACAGAGAATCACATCAGTAATGAAGCAGGGAAAATGTTGGTTTTCTTTTAACGCGTAATGCAACTCTACTTTGCAGAGACTCAGTCAGTGTTTTGTCACTTGTGGTTGATGAGTTTATTGAAACAGGTTGATTTTATTGACATTATGCTTGTTGTTGTTGTTCTCGTTTTTTTCGCCTTATTATACTTATTAAATAAGGTGTGGTTTTCGTTAAACTCTATGTCACTTACAATGACTATAGATGTGAGTATGTGTGTTTTCACACATACACATTTATTTTCATTTATAATTATCGTATTTGTCTGTAGATGCGTGGCAAAAGATGTTAAAAATTATTTAAAATTAGATCATAAAGAAGCTTTTAGTTGCAAAACGAAAAAAAACTCTAATGCTATTAAGCGAAAATACTCACACCATTTAAGGCTCTTATGTGTTGAGAGAGGTTAGTGGAAAGAAGCCCACATTTTAAGAAATAATAAGATAATTGCCTTTTTTGTGAAAGGTTTAAATTAAATAATTAAATTTTAATTTTGGATAAAAGGATTTAGAAAGATAAAGAAAAGATTTTGTTTAAGTCTTTAAGTTGAATTACTAAATCATTAATAATATGAATACGTACATATATTAATGCTTTATTAAGTCTTACAAAAATATTTCATAGTGCTACATATGACATAACAAACTGTGTATGACCTTACTCCTCTGAAAATAATATTGGACCACCTGATCGCTTTTGATTAAATGGACTACTCCATGGACTGGTTCGATGTAATGCAAGCATGGACCATGTCATTGTTAAAAAGTGGTTGTAGTGAGACGGCATGTCTCCGTTCTTTTACCACATGTTTTCGTTTTTAAACGAAGTTAAAACGTAATGATTTTAACGTTCCTGACAGCTTCACACAGCATTTTTATACAGGAGCCGTTCTGTTTATGACTTAATTTAAAAAGTTTAATTGATAACGAGTAAAATGAGGGTTAATATTTAACTAAAACTCAGCAGTACCCATGTTCTGTAACTTTAGTGGGAACTTCCCGCATCGAAAATATGTGAAGCAAAATGTTCCATCGTTTCTCGAAAAAAGTGTGTCTGCAACTCATGTCGAAAACTATCAAAAGAGATTACATCGTTACTTTATAAATGTCATAACTCGAAGCCGATGTAACATTGCAGACGTTGAGAACGCCAGTAACACATATCGTTGAAGGCGAACAAAATTTTCTAAAATATAATTTTTCCACGACGGCGTCGAAAATACAACAGTCGGCTGTAACAAATAATGTATAGTGCGACTTTAATGTTTGTTGTTTGCAAACGAGCTTTGAAAATTCGTATATTTTACAAAAATGTTAAAAGCAAAATAATTCACAAGGTAGTCATAAAGTTGTAACATCATATGTCTTAAAATAATTACAAGAAATATATATAACTGCTGTATAGTTATGACGAATCAATAAACACAGCATTAACATTTTTATTTTGTTTAAAACACAACAATTTTTTTTTTAACAATTGCAAAATATTATTTAGGACATATGACCTTGTGAATCCCCCAAATAAAAAAATGTGCAAAATACAAAATATTATTATTATTCTTTGTATTTTGCATTTTAAATTGTTTTGTAGTGTTGAAATTCTGTGACAGCTAGTACTTGCCAAAAAAAAAGTTACAGACACAGTTTAGTGAGAAAAACAGCTGTTTGTTTCAATATATGGAATTTTTGTTTCATATCCATCGAAAAGTTTATCGACGCGAGAGTTACAGAACATGGCCACAGAACTAATAAAAATAAATGTTTTTAAATATAAACTTCCAAATCACACACATACTTTTTTATAAAATTTTTATCAGTTCTATGTTTTTTTTTTGATGGTTTTTTATTAAATATTTTTATTTAACTGAAAGTTGCCATATACTGTTCAAGAAGACCAAGTCTCTTCTTTCTTTATACGAAAATAAATTTGATATATGTTGGTATTCAACTAAGTACCAAGCTGATAAGTGCATAAGGGTATGCAAAACTTAGTTTTAACCTGTGACTTAAGTTTTGGAGGTGTTTTGAAAAATCTAAACATCGATTTTTGTCAAACGCTACAGAAAAAAGGGCTTATAGCAAAATTCCTTATTTTTAAAAACAAAAAAATGTACTTTGGACTTCAAGAAGAATTCTTGACCAAAAGTACGAAAAAACAGCAGTAAGGAAGAACATGTAAAATCAATTAAAATATATAATCTTTCAAAGCAAATTTCGATCTACCAAAAGGGTTAAATACAATTTGGTTTAAAGATTGATGGTTGACTGTTAAATTTTAATTAATTTTCATGTTGTAAAATTCCTTCTTCATAAAAATAATTAAATGAAAATTAAATTTGATGAACTTAAGCCTAATTAAAATATTAAAATTTGAATAAAAAATCCCGAAATGTCAGTATGAGGATTTTTTTATCCCGAATTTTAGAATTCGACATCTCAAAATTCCGAAGTTTGAAATCGAAAAAAATCGCTTAAAAATGTTCTATACGAATTTGGGTGATTTTGCATAAGATTGACTGCCCCGGTAGGCTAGCTAGTAGTGAGCTAGTCTATCAGCCCCGGGGTTGCGGGCTTAATTCCCGCCAGCAACTCTGGTTGCTTTGCTGCAGACAAGCATAGAGCTTCGCGAAGATTAGCTTAGGGATTTACAGAAAAAATTATGTAACCTTTTTTTTGGCCGATTTTTCGTAATTTTTTAATAATAATTCACTCTTACCATAGTAGAAAGAAGTTTTTTGTACGATTTTTCATTAATACGATTTCCGTATGACGTGCTAAATTCCCAGTTTTTCATATTTGATAAATACACTGAAATTAATTGTTGAGGGAAAGCTAGCTTCTATGCGCATTTCACTGGTTGCTTAGGCCAGCTCATCAGGAAACCTTTTCCAAAGATTTTAGAAAGCCCAAAAATATTATACAAATAAAACCCTAAAGCGAATAAGAATTATAAACACTAAAAGTCTTACTTGTAACAATATCAAAGCCAAAACAAAACACCAACATATTGTGACAAAATCTTCAAAAATAATTGCTCAATAAGTCCTAGTGCAACAATTCCCAATGAAATAAATGCCAAAATAAATTAAATAAGTCCCAAACTAGAAAAAAGTCTTAAAATCTAGAAAAAATGCTCTGCGTCAGTTGTTGTAATTCTCTGTATAAACTATTGGGGAATCAGTTTAGTTTCGTTTTCGCGATTTAGTTCGTTAAGAACTTATTTCGTGGAACAATATATTATTCCGGTCAGCAAATCTCGAAAAAGTTGGACGTCCAGAATGCTCTGTTGAGGCCTTTGCACACTATCCCACAAAGTCTTAAGTATTTTTCAAAAATGCTTCCCTGATCTAATTATTTTTTGAACATTTTCAAAAAACAATAACAATTTATCATGACAGGGTTGCATTTTCGTAAATGACTAAAGACTTTGTGGGATAGTGTAAAACGACTTTTAGTAACAGCCGCCTTTATTCTTGAAATAATCGTCAAATGTTAATTCCATGATTGATCTTTTAAATAAAAAATTTTTTGATTAATTTTAGTTTTTATGTTCGTGTTTTGTTATCGGGCTTAAAAAGATACCATTTATTTATTCATCAAAAATCCTAAAAATTTAATTTATCTCGTATTTTTCTAAGTGAAAGTATTTACTTTTATCTTCTTTGTCTTAAAAATAAACACTTTGACATATTTTTAAATAATTATTAAATTAATCTTTTCTTTGTATTGAGTTTGTGGTTTATTGCGTTGTCTTGAAAGAAACCATAAAGTAAAGTTGACCATTATATAATCTACAATCTGATAAAGTAGAACAAATAGTACCCCCATATTTTGAAAAACTACAAACAGACGACTGAATTGTACTTCATGGTCATGATTAAAAAAAAAAAACAATAAATGCAATCATTGAACTGGAAAATTGCAAACAAAATCTTTATCAACTACTTTGATCTTTTATTGAAACCAAATAGGGTTGCAGAGGGTTGAGTTGAGAAATGCCAGAGTAATTAAAAAAGAGGGCATTGAAATGGATGTGTGTAGGGGTGGTGGTTACGGCATGGTGTCCTTGATAATGTAAGTTAGGTCACTTTTAAATAATTGTTCAAGTGCATATACGCACAATACTGAAGTACTTATAACATACTTGTACTTATTTGCCACAATCTTTAAATTGTGTACACACAGGCACACACAAAATCCTCAATGCATTTAATTTTCTTAATGAAAAGTGTCACTTTACTAAGAGCAGCAGGAGCAGTTAAGTGAAAAAAAGGCTAATCTTAAAGTACAAGTTTAACATTATTTCAAATAAAACAATTTGTTTTTTTTTATATTCATCTTGCCTACAAGGGGGAATAAGGCAAGAAAAAACAATAAAGAAAAAAAAAAGAACACATTATTAGCTTCAATTGCAAGTGGTAGAAGACAAGCGACTTAAGTATTTAAACATGTGATACGACAAGAGTGTTGTATGCATTTGTACGCACTGAAACACCCACCCTGTCCTGTCCCAGGCTTTATCGAGTGTCCTGCTGCTTAAATGCATGTCACATCTTTTTCAAAAGCTTACGCAGTTGCTGCTGCTTTTTCTTGTCTTTGAATCGAGATTGTGGAATGTGTTATTGGGTTTTCTTTGTTAAATGGGGGTTAAATGCGTAGAAAGATTTTTAAAATGTTCTGTTTTAATCTTCAGCAATTGTGGCCGTTCAAATGGAATTGAATGTCAGATAATATTTAACAAAATAAGAGGGTTAAATTATATTTACTTTTAATTTGTTTCTTATTTTAATAGATTTTTTTGTTTGTTCTTTTCCACTTTCATTCGGTCTTAAAACAACTTGTGATAATTGAAGCAGAAGTTAATATCATGTAAAAGTTTGTATAGCCAAAACTGGCTTTTTTCAATTTAATTTATATTTTCTTTAAACATTTTCTAAATTACAACAATTTGAAACAATAGAAATTAAAAATTAATTTAAGCTATTCAGCTTTAGGTCATTTTAATTAAATTTATTTTATTTTTGAGAACAAAATGGAGAGACAATGTTGGCAGATGTTTATTACCAGCGCAAATTATCCCGAAAAAATATTCACTGGGTTAGAAACGGATTTGGATTAAAAAGTTGTTAGAATAAGAACTTGCTATATGTAGTCTTATGCTACAAAGGCGATACAATTGTATTTTTTTTTTTTTTTGCAACATACTAGACAAATTGGACTGTAGTGGATATGACTACTGCTCACCGATTTCTTGCAAAAAGTAAATAATGAAACATTTTGAGTTGGCTCTCCATAGGGGAACGAGTGCGAAATTAAAACATGTCACTCTTAAAAGAAGACTGTTTAAAAAAGATCACCGAACGTTTACACTCAAAAATAAAAATCAATCCATCTGTACTCAAATCAATCCGAAGCGGTATAGAAAGTTCGGTGATTGATTCCAGTACGGATTTTCAATCGACAAATACTTAAATTATCCTTATTCAATCCCGAATTCGTACTTAAAATAATCCAAAAATTAGGTTGATTTAAGTAAAACTATGATTGAATCAATCTCAAAATGAGCTTGATTCAAGTATTATAAAGTTAATTCAATCACGAATAGGTACTTGAAATAAAACAAAAGTGAAATTTGAAGGAAAATATATTATGATTGATAAACTTACCAGTTTTACACCTTACAGAAATTCAATTATAAATTACCAGCATCATTCCTGATATGGTTTTTACTTTAAAAACTTAAAGTTCATATAAAACTGAATATATAAACTAAATGAGAAGCACGAGTTCTCGATTTTACTTTTTAAACATGAAAATAATGTGTTTCCATTTTTTTCTGTTGTTTCTACACACAACAAGCAAACCGTTTTTTAACTACTTGTGTGGTGTTATTGTAGTGTCTGCAACAATCTTTGATAAGTTAAATGAGTTTAAAACGCTTTTTTTGTAATGTTACTCTCAGAGTGGCACTACCAACAAAAAGTTTTCAGCCTGTTCAACGATTTCGAACGTTAACGTTCGCATAGAAAATTATATGTAAAACAAAAACAATATTCGACAATTTGTTTTTGTTTTAAATGTAGTTTTCTATGCGAACGTTGACGTTCGAAATCGTTAAACAGGCAGTTAATTTTTTTTTTACTTGATTTAAGAATTTTGTTCTTATTTTGAGAAATTCCAGGATTTATTTTCGTAAGTAATCCCATTTAAGATTGTTTTAAGTGCGTTTTAGTGTTATTCGTACTTGAAGTTTTGAGTACGACTCGTTAGTAAAAAAAAAAACTTTATTTATCCCGAGTGTTTTTCTTTTTGTGTAAACATGACACAAAAATGGTTCTAATTATCAAATGTAAGACATCAACTTGTAATTAAATTAAAATTTTAGAGATACGCTCCTAAGATAAAAAAGATTTCTAATCGAATTGATAATATCCATGGACATTATGACAATGAACGTTGTGGTACTAAATAAATTTCAGTTTTTGAAGGTATTCCGACTTTGGGACAAACACCGCGACTGCGACTCAGCAACTTCGACTCCGACTCAACAGCCCTGTTTCAAAGTTATTGAATACATTAATTAAAATAAATTTCAGACTATAACACTGGTCTTGATTGGGACAAAAAATTTACTGTAGAAACGAAGCATGTTTTGTAACTAATCTTGGTGCGCTGAATTCCAAACTGGCATCAAAATTAGGCTATCAGGTCTTGTTAATTTTTTTATCGCATGCTGGCAATACTGTAAAACAATCAATACTGACACTACAACTTCACAAAATTGTTTTTGGCAGAAGCCCGCATTCATTCTAAATCTTCATATTAGTAGCGTTTAAGCATGTCAGGGAGATCGTGTGTTACTGATTCAAGCTATTTTTGGTTTGTGGTTGGTGAATATTTGGTTGGAAAAAATTATATGCAATATTATCAAAATCATTAAAATATGCGTATTTACATTATTTTTGTTTTGCAGTCAGAAACTTGGGCAAACCGTGGACACCGACAATGTTTTGCATTTTCTTCATTCGCATTTAGATTTTTTCCAAAAAAAAACTAGGTGCAGTGAGCGCATACAAGGGGATCGTGCTCACCAAAAATTAATGAAAATTGAAAGAATTTATCAAGGATAATGAGACAAAAGGATGCCGGGAGACTGTTGCTGGACTTTAATACGTGAAACCGAACCAACAAAATACAAACGAAAAATTCAATGATTTTTTTTAAATAAACTGATTTTGTATGTAAGAAACAAATAAAAGCATTTTTCTGTATCCAGATTCGAATTCAGCTCACCAAATTGCCCTAGGAATGATATTTGGTTGCTCCAATCCAAAACCTTGTTGGGTAGTGTAATCAATATAAGTTACTTGTTAAGTAGAGTTTTCAGAAAAAAGTAAATATACTTAACCTTAAAAACTTATAAATGTCACTGTTGTACACGAACACATCAAAAAAACTATGAAAATCTTTCGTAATTATATTTAATATTGCCATCTTAGTGCCGGTTCACACACGTCACAGACGTGAACCGTCACTTAGACTCAGTTATCCGGCTGTAACAGTAAAACCAATATATTTCTAACAGATTGAGACAAAACATTTTACTGCTAACTATAATCGTTATTTTTGCTTTACATACAACAAAATGAAGCAGCTGATTTGCAACGTTACTGTTACTCCCGGCTAACTGAGCCTTTACTCGTTGTTCTAGTGTCACTTTTGTTGCTACAACAAAACCTTTTTTTTCCAACAAACAGAAGCAAAAAATAAATAAAATATGCAAATATGTACGCTTAAAAGATGGAAAAAATAATGCGACTAAAAATAACAAAAACACTTAATACAATTTTTAAATCAATAAATAACAAAAAAGAAAAATATAAAGTTTTTTCTGCATTGCTAGTGACAGTTTTATTGAATTTTGATCGATTTATGTGGTTTTATTTTTTTGCTAAAAGCGAAAAAGTCGTGGAAAATTGTTGACTTAAATATCAATTAAATAATATAAAATTTGCTGAAGCTTCGAAGCTAAAGATGGCAAAAGAAAAAACGTAAAAGCAAGTACGCAATTGCAGAAACTCCTCCACAGTACAATGCAGATGAATTTACGAGAGTGTAGCCTATTTCGGACCCAAATGCAATCGTGGACCTGGCAAAATAAAATTATACTATGAGGTCAACATTCATAGAAGAGTTCTTTGTGGTGAAATTTGTATTAACAAATACATCTACATCATATATGATAATTTTTAGTCTTTAGTTTTTATGGGACTTTTAATCAATTTTGGACCTACCGGCACAACATTTTGTTATGACATAGTTGCTATCGTAAACGTACATACAAGGCCATTTTCAGGAGCAGGAATACAATTTGGTTAAATGATTTAAATTGCAATAAATTATGCTTGGATCAAATACTACCATAATATAAAGATTTGTAAGGACAAAGACTCTATTCCGGAAAGAATTTTTTATGGGGGACATGTGTAATTCTCGACCATTTCAATAGGATTTGCTCTTATCGACTTAGAATCACTTTCTCGGTCTACTTTAGGATGAGTCCAAAACCAATATTTTTATTTGTTACACTAGGGTTGCCGGTTGCACTGCTCTTTGCGGGATTGTCAAGCTTTGTTCAGGTAATATAATTTTGGGTTTAGCAAAGTAACTTTCTAGAGAATTGCAAACCGATAACAGCTGACCAAAATTGTTTTACTTACAGACAAAAATCAATGTAAAATCCCTCGAAAACAAGGTTGATTTTATATTTTCGGTAGTGAGTTTGCTTCATATTTACTTTATGTTAATTTAACATGATTTTACAATAACTTGCGAACAACATTATTTTCTTTTAAAATAATAAAAGCATAACTCTACTTGTCACGCGAAAATCTTAGATTTTTAGGGATTTTTAAATTTATGCCGCTTTTTTGAAAAATAAAACTGGCAACCATGTTATACCCATCAGCGTAAGCCCATAATGACCTCTCCACTATTTTGTGCACAAGTTCTGTAACCCTCGCGTCGAGAAACTTTTCGATTGAAATGTGGGAAATGAAACAAAAATGCCGTATATTGAAACCATAGTTGGGGGTAGTGCACTAAATATTGATTTAAATCAGCAGTGCACTATCACTAAATAAAACTGCAAAAAAATTAGTTTTTGCCAGCTTTAGTGATGTTTGTTATTTTTTTAACTACCACTAAAAATATTTAGTGATCTTGCAAATTTTTTCACTATCTCTAAACGCATATTGAATGCAAAAATCTGCACTCAAATCAAATAGTGCAAAATTTTAGCTTGCAATCACAAAAGCTGCATATTTTCTCACTAAAATTAAAAAAATGTAACTTTGTATGTGCATGGTTTATGATTATTTTTTGAGGATATGCAAAAGCCAAGAACATTAAACAAAATGAAATTTTGTCAATAACGGTATAATTATTGGTTTTTATTATGAAAAAACAAGTCTTTGAATTTAAATTTAGTCCAACATTTTTAGTTGCACTCAAATAAGTGAAGAAAAAAAGTGCACCATTTTTTTAAGTCACTATCACTCATTTTTACTGAGGCTGCAAATTATCAATTCATCACTCAACATCAACAAAATGATGAGTTGAAATAGCAAAATGAGTGCACTACCCCCATCTATGATTGAAACAAGCAGCTTAACTTTGTCTGTAACTTTTTTTGGCGAGTACTAGCTGTCACGTAAGGAAATTACTGGCCAATTTACAGAAAAAGTGTGTCTGTATCATTTTTGTGAGAAAAGTTCCCGCTTTGAACTGTCAAATAAACTAACGAATAAAAATGAGACCAGAAAAAATTTTTACACTAAAAAACAATTAAAAATGCAAAATACAAAGAATAATAATAATTATATTTTGTTCTTGGCACATTTTTGTATTGTTTAAATATATCCCTTTTAACATTTTAATAAGACATACAAATTTTTTTCAAAGCTCATTTGCAAACAACAAACATTAAAGTCGCACTTTACATTATTTGATGTTTTGTATTTTTGTCGCCTGCGTTGAAAATTTTTTAAATTTAGTAAATGTTTTGACATTTATAACGTAACGACGTAATCTCTTTTGATAGTCTTCGACATGAGTTACTTTATTTTGCTGTACATCTTTTCCATGTGAGAAGTTCTCACTATAGTAACAGAACATGGGTACTGGTGTCGGTATAATTAAATTTTTGTTAAAAATTTAAAAAACATAAATTTTAAACAAAATTATTATTTAGGGATTTTCTTTTTTGTTCTAAAACTTAGAAACTCCCCTTGAAAATTATTGGCCTTGGTAAGAAGTAGGAGATAAGAATAGTTACATTAAAATTGCGTGTTATTAAACAGGTTCATAAAAATGTGTAGAGTTAAATGGATGAACATACCTTCAGTTTGGCTTTAGTGGTAAACAAAAAGTTTGTTAGATTTAAAAGCTACAAAAATCAAAACGTTAATAAAATTATGTTTAAACAAGTTGCAAAATCCTTTTGCTTTATAAAAAAAATCCATTTTCTTGTAGCAAAAATTACTTTCAAGACCTTAACTATAAACATACATACAATCATTATATACACATTTTTAATGTAGGAGGACATACCAACTAGCAACATGCTCCATACACATTTCGTATGTAGTTTATTGGGTTTCTGTTACTTAAATGCTTTCCAAAAATATTTTTTTTTGTAATACTGATCATGTAATTTTAAATTGAACATAAGCTTTACTTTTTTAATACATAAAGCAAGGAAGGAGGCATTAGGTGTAAACGGATGCAGAAAATAAAAGAAACACCGATACTTTCAAAATATATATTTTTTAGCTGAATTTTTTTTCCAGTCACCAAAAAACTAACAATTGCTTTAGTTACTTTATTGTACTTGTTTTTAATACATGACCATCAAATTGCATTGAGTATGCGAGAGTAGTTGGAAAAGAGGGGTGGAAAATAAGCTGGGATACAAAAAACAATTTTTTTTTAGTTCTACCGCCGTTAAAAAGACCAAATTTTAAGTTGTTAAAAGGTTTTGAACGATGTGAAAATGCTTGTGGTGACACTGCTAATGCACATGCCAGTTTTTATTTTTCTTTGTCTCTTAGTGCTGGTTCACACACGTCAAATTTGACTCGTCCAGTCGTGAGTAGGAGAGAAGGGAAAAGAGAAGGCCATTTCTTTTCGCCTCTCTAAGTGCCGGTTCACACACGTCAAGTTTGACTCGTCAAGTCTTGAGTTTTTAGGAAAGAGGGGAAAAGTAATGGTATTCTCTTTTCTCTTCTCTCCTAAAACCTCAAGACTTGACGAGTCAAACTTGACGTGTGTGAACGGACACTTATAATGATTCCATTCAGTGTTGCCAGATAAGGAGATTTTTCCCATATTAGCGATTTTTACATTAACTTAGAAAATGTCTTAAGTGGGGAACGATTAAGGGATGAAATGTGCAATTCTTTGAGCCTGTAACCCTTAACTTGATAAAGAAGAATACACAAGTTTCTTATTTAAGAGAGTATCTTATGTACCCTTTCAATTTTGACACGTATTTAATAACGTATACGAAAGGACAACAGTTTATCTTGGTTGTGGTTGGAGAAGCAAAAACACAAAAAAAAACCAGGACTTGGACTATCTAAAGAATGTCTACAGATGATGATTCACTGATTAGAGAGCTTAAATTAAATATTAAATTTTTAAATGAACACACGGCCATGTTCTAAAAATCGAAACAGAAATCGAAAAAAATTAACCAGTTTCCTCCATTTTAATTCGTGGCACTTAAAGTATGAATAAAAGGGATTATTTTTATGAACTTTTAAAAACAGAATCGTTTTCAAAATATATTCGATTGCATTTTCATGAGTCTGCTTTTACACGTTTAATATTTTGATGCTCAACTCTTGTATTTTTAAAGTGAGAGAGAGAGGAGAAAGTTTTCAATAATAAGAAGCTTAGCAAAACAAAAAAACAATTGAATCAAATCCGGCAGTTGCAATTTTTAATTTTCAGAAGCCATTTTTTATTATTTATGTGTTTTTCCATGTCGGTGAAGATGACCCTTTAGTTCACTAAAAGCTGTTTACAAACACTGCAAAAGACCGCTTTCACTTCATTGGTTAGTTAAGCTAGTTTTTGAATGGTATCACCAAATATTACAATTCTTGGAAGGACCTGCAGCGATATTAACGTTATCTTCTGTCATTGACTAGGCTGCTAAAAATAATTTTGAAAAATGAATGTACATATTGGCATCTTCAAAAGGGAATTAAAAAATTTTGAGCATCAAAAAATGAAACTTGTAAATTCTCACTTAGACTAGATTTCCAGAACATGGCTGATAAATTGAACAATGAACTCCTAAAAGCAAAATCGTCATCAAAATATTTATAGTTTCTTTGTATAAACCTGAGTTTCCCCTTTTACTGCAATCGTTACTCAACACTCGTTAAACCCTTTGGCTTAACTTTTCAATACTTAAACCTAAAATTCTGCTGTTTATTCTATTTTATTTTTCTTTTCTTTTAAAACACGACAAGCGTTTATTTTTCTTTGGAATACTTAAACAAGTCTGGCAGTGGTAGTGTTTTTTCAACACAACCCGACATGGCACGACACAAACGTTCATCTAATAATTTATTCTAAAATATATTGAAGTTTTAAAAGTTCTGTTTATTTGTGGTAGCACAGGTATCATGTTGTCGTATGGATTTTAAAATAATAACTTTATTAGTTAAGTTATTCGTATGCTTTTGTGTGTGTGTGTGGTTGTGGCAAATAGCGAGGTGCCAATCAAAGGAGTGGTTCATGCATGCATGCTTAAGTTCATGCATGTTGCTGAATTCCTTTTTTCTAGTTATTTCT
Source organism: Pollenia labialis (assembly GCA_949318255.1). NCBI lineage: Eukaryota > Metazoa > Arthropoda > Insecta > Diptera > Polleniidae > Pollenia > Pollenia labialis. The sequence continues at coordinate 129,722,387 of OX439142.1, read as the reverse complement.
TTTAGAGTTCCGGAAATTGTTAATTTTATATCCTGCTAAATGTTAGGACTAGAATTATAAACAATTCTTAAAGTGAAAAATAATTCCGAAAAAATATAAAAGAGAAATTAAGAAAATAAGATATGGACACATACAATTTATACACAATTTAAATTTAATTTAATATACGTTTTTATAAGTAGATTATGTATTTAATAAAGTATGAAAAGTTTAAAAATTAAATTTTTAAGATGAATTTAGTTAATTGAGTTAAAAGGACATCAAATTTTCCTAATGTGGCTTATTATTTTATATAATTAACAAATTGTCTGTTGTATAATGTTTTCAATTAAAGTCATAATTAAACGAAGGGCATACATAGAGACATATAAATGTATGTGTAAGAAATTTAATGAACAACTTTCTTACGCAAATACAAACTATTTAAAAACAGACGTAGACTTGTCAAAGTTAATTATTTGAAAATCCAAAAAACACAGATTGTATGTGAGTGCGTCTGTGTGTTTGTGCGTATTTGTATGTATATCCCTAGGGCCATATGAAAGAACATGAGAAATACAAAAGAAAACTGATAGATATAAAACCACAAATCGACCAACAATACAAAATTACCCCGCATGACAAAAACGTTAACCAATATTATGCCACATCAATACACACACTTAAATAAACTCTAATTTTTGCCTTACTGGCCGTGGAAGGAGCAACAAATATAAAAAGTATCCTTAACGAGAAAATTACATGATAAAAGGGCTACAAAAGTGTATCATTGCATGCATTACATAAACAACAATGCAATATAGTCGAAAACTATTAAAGTAGAAGCAAGCCGAAAAGGACATAAACGGATATTCATTTTTCATACAAAGATTTCGCACATACATATTAAAAAATTTTAAAAATGTTTTATCCAAAGAATTCCAAAATAAAACAAAGTTACCAATTGTCAAACGCATTCCGCTTTTTCAGCATTGACTTCGCTTTTGTATACACTTTCATGTAATTCTCAATAAAAACTCCGAAATTTACTTTTCATATAAATTTGGGACACTAGAAAATTTAAACTTCCCCACAGACGAACAGCATTCTTTATGAAGCACACTATTGAATATTTGATTGCCTTATATACGATAAAATGTCCTCTTCTTTTACATTTTTCTTTTTTTAGCTTTTCTTTTAAACAAAAAAAAAATCACATGGATACTTTTTTAAATACACACACGTGAACTTAAACGTTTACGTCTGTATGTGTCATGCTGATTGACACATTTGTGCTGTATTTTGTCGTGTGTTATGTTCGTTTTGTTACTTTTATTCTATTTTCTTGCAATTTTATATCATTCATCCTTTTTTAATACCCCCCACAACTAGTTGTGTAGGGGGTTTACTAAGTTTGTCGTTCCGTATGAAACTTTTATAAATATTCATTTAAGAACCCATAAAGTATTTATGTCTATATTTTCTGGGTCCTTGAGTAATGCTAAAGCTGGGATCACACGATTGCCGCAATGCACCAATTTTCACACTTTTTAATACCCCAATCGTGTGACCGCACAACCAAATGGCTCATGTACCAATCGAGTACAATATTGTACTTAATTTTACCAATCAAATGCAACCCTGGTGGGGCAATCGTGTGACTGTTTGCTTTGCAACCGCGCGTCAACAAAAATTACAAAAATGCACCAATATTTATTGTGTTCTTGTGCGGCAATCAAACAACACAATACGCGCCAATATTTGCCTTTTTTATTAGATTTACTTTTTTGTGTTTCTTTTAGTAGGTAATGAAAATAAATATGTATGTATTTATTTAATTTGCATTTAAATTTTTTTAATTTATTATTTTAAGTATGTATGTATGTTCACAAGCATATTTAGCTGTTCTGTGTGAATATTTTTATTAAAGATATTTCTATTCGAACCTAAACATACGAAATTGTTGAACAGGCTTTTAATTTTTAAAATTTCTAAAAAAATTAAATAAAACTATTCAACAATAATTTGTTTAAGTATATAATACAAATTTAATTTTTTTCAATGAATAAACCAACAAGAACTTTCAAACAAATAAAAAAGCTACCACAACAGCTGTTTTCGCAGTAAGAACAATCGTGTGACTATGCTGCGGCAATTGTTGTAACCATTTCGCTCTGTACCAACCAGCGGCAATTAAATTTGTATACAACAAGGCAATCGTGTGATTTCAGAAAATTTAGTTGGGGCAATTTCATTATTGTGCGTCAATAAAGCCCAATAATAATTTTGTCATATTGGTGTATTTGCGACAATCGTGTGATCCCAGCTTTAGTCGATCTAGCCATGTTCGTCCGTATATCTGTCCATCTGTGGAAAATATGCTCAAAGAACATTTTGGCGTCAATTTTTTTGTAGTATTTCTAATCGGATTGGAATTAAATCCGCCACAATCGGCTTAGTAGGAAACGATTTATGAAACCAAACCTTCTCAAAATTTTAAATTTTTGTTACAAGAACTAACTTCAATTGTTAGCGGAATGCTGTAATTCTAATTATATTTTGCGCAAATTCGTTTTTTTTTTTTGACTTAAAATCATATTACTTAATTTCGTAAAGATAGGTCTATAATTTAATATAGCCGCCGAAATAAAGCCCACTGTAGGAAAACACTTTAGTACGCCCAAAACCTTTTGATGAATATTGCTTTATAATTTTTAGATAGAAAGCCCACTCTTAAAATGCGTAGAGGGTATTAAAGATTCGGCATAGCAGAATTTAAAATTTTTGCTTATTTTCTCATACAGTTAAACTAGTTAAAAGCGAAAATTTCTGTAAAAAAATACAGAAGAGATGAAAGGACACACACTTATACACATGGTAAAAAAGGCATAAATGTGAGTTATTATAATGATGTTTTGTAACAGAAATCTAAGAGAATCGAATCGGATAAGTACCCAGCAAGCATATTGGCAAGCGTTTTGTAAATTAAGATTGCAGCAAGCTTGCATAAATAAGAGTTTTGCGAACGTCGTTGACAATTTGCTTGCAAATGCAAGTGTTTCATAAATTTAAGCAATAATAATTAATAATTTGTGTTAATAAATTGTGTTAAATTTTTGTTAAAGTTAATAAATTAAGTGCGTTATATACTTTTAATTATCATTTGCTATTTAAATTGGCAATTATCTACTTATTTAATGTCTGCAGCAAAAAAGAAGAAAAGTGTTGTGCACAGCAACACCGAAATTTTTGAGCATTTATGGAACGGTGCGGCTGCAAGTTCTGTAAGTACCCAGAGTGAATTTGTGGATCAGGAGGTTGTGCCTGGAGCACAAAATAATTTAGATTCCTTGGTGCCAATTCAAGAATATTTATTGCAGAAACTTTGGCTGAAAATGGAGGCAAAGAAGAGCACTTTGTGTTTGCCTCTAAGTCATAGTTCCAGTACGCAAAAAATCGTATTAAAATTAAAACAACAAAAAGAGTAAACTAAAATACTAAGTATTAATGATTTTTTAAATAATACAACAATGAAGTTCCTATTTTTATATTTTAATTTAATATTTTTCTATTAATAAAAAAAATTTAATATTAAAAATGAAACACTTTCTATACGGCCGATTAAATCCTACCTTTAGCTATCGGTAAGTTGTGAAAACGGGCCTAAGACTGTTAAAGTATAAAAGCTTTTGAGGATTGTAATTTGACTTAGAATACACATTCGAATAATATGAAAATTGTTATAATTTATAATAACTTTTAATAATGTTCGAAATTGGTTTTGATTCTTAAGTCAAAAGATAATCGGTCTATAGGAGTTTTTCTCTAATCGTCGTTCATTGTATTTCCTTATGCTCAAAATTGCACTTGCATTTTTTTGTCGATTTAAGCTTCCAGAAACTTTTTGCACCAAAGTTTTTAAGCTTTTATTTCAAATTTGTCCGTTCTTGCGGATAGTATATTATACATTGCCATTTTTTTGATAATGTATAAAATATTGTCCGCTTATGGGAAGCATAGCTGAGTGCTACCGGACGCGTCACAGGTGAGCATATTATACATTGTCATTTTTTTGATGATGTATAAAATATTGTCACTGATTAACTATCGATACCATTTGCTATTCTTCTTGTTTGTATATACACTGATGTAATTTAGCGCCACTTAATAATGTAAACTTGCAACGAAAAACTGTGATTATAGCTGCTTTTACTTGTTTTCATATTTTCTTTCGATATTTTAAGACTATCGATAGTTTCCCAGCACTATTTCCACTTGCTCCTTTCATATTAAAACATTGGATTATATTTATCATTTTTTCACAAAACGAGAATTAGAAACTCTATGATAATGTGAAAAAAATTTTTATATCACAGTTTCAAAGAACCAGAATCGACCTCCTGGAGAATAAATAATGGAAAGATGCATAACTGAACAAAGAATCAGAGATTTATTATTTAAATCAGTGATCAATTATTTTTACACATAGGCCATATAGTCGACATTTTAACGTAAGAATTTCGCTCTTTGAAGCAATAATTCGTTGCTTATTTCATCGTCAGCAGTGTAAATTAAAATAATTCAGGAATGGCTATCTATTAACAATAAAATTAACCTCAAATTTCTAGTATATGTATTAAATATTATGAATAAATTTAACCTTAATTTTCAAAACGAATCATCACAAATAATATATATTTAGTTTCATCCAAGAAAGATATTGTATTAAAAATTTTTAAAAATTTTTTAAAAAAAGAGTATGTTATGCAAACAAATATAGAACAAATTGATTTTGTTGATGTTCTGCATATAAAAGAAACTCTTAATATGTATATCGGCCACGAAGCCGAGCTAGAAATATGTACTAACAACATCTTAAGTAGTGATATTGTAGAAATTAAAAACAACATCTTACTTTTTTACCAAAAGCTGTGCAAAGAAATTTTATCAAGAATTAATATCAGCGATAAGAGGCTGAGTTCATTAAAGGTTTTAGATCCAGTATTTATTAAGTCAGCTGAAGACATAAATTACTTTGAAATTGTTACCGTTTTCATTGATATAATTACTAACCCAGATGATTTTGTAAAAGAGTTCAAACTTTTAGATAAAAGCTATGAAGCAATTATTAAAATATCTAAGCCTGAAACATTTTGGTACGAAATTGGCAATTTAAAAAACTGTTTGGGTGACAATTTATATCCAAACTTGTATAAATTTGCTTCGTATGTTTTTACTTTACCACATAGTAGTGCATCCGCTGAGCGGATTTTTTCTAAGTTAGCATATTTAAAAAATAAAGTGACAAATAGACTGAAAGTAGATACCTGTCAGTCTAGTTATGTTATCCGCTTTAAATTTGTATCAAAATGACTTGGAAGATTGGATTCCAAGTGATGAATTGATTAATAAATATAGATTTACGTTTTCAAAACAATAGATATTTAATAGTTGAAGAAACATCATAACACTGCAATTTATAAAAAATGGATCTGTACCTGATATTAACTATCTTCCTATCAATACTTGTATATGCTTTTTCCTCGAGGTTTTTTCGTAACTTAATTTTTTTGGTAAAAAAGTAAAATAATTCAAGTGCCAAATATTTATGTACATATACTTACATATATACATACATATCTCTATCTATTTAAATGTAAAGTTTTTTTGTATCAAATCATATTATGAACTAATTTTTGTTTTTGTAAGTATTGTTATTACACTATTTTAAGCTCGTTTTATTTACAAGTAATTAGTAACTGTTTTTGTATAAATAACTTGCAAACAAGACATGTATTTTCACGATATATGTATATATACATATGTATATGTACATATATGTGTGTTTTTCCCAAACAATTTGTATTATATACCTATAATGTATTTTTTTATAAATATGAAGTTTATTTTTTGTTATGTTTAGTTTTCGATGAAAATAATTTAATAAATACATACGTTTTTTTTAAAATTTTCCTGTTTTTAAAGTTGCCCCTTTTTTTCTCAGAATTCCCCTTTTTGTGACACTTTTTTTTTGAAAATCCCCTTTTTGTGCTACTTTTTGAAAATTTTGAACGGTAACACTGATCGTCAGCAGCAACAGGGCACCGTAAGAGATTTATCTCGAACCGGTAGACCACGTTTAGCTCGCATTGCGATAAATATTGAACGTGAAGAGCAGAGTGTTAATGAAACCCCCGAAACTTCTACCAGAAGGCACTCTGCTAAGCTAGGAAGGGCTCGTACGTCACTATGGTGTATTTTAAAAAACGATTTACTGTTATTCTTATATAAGTTGAAATTGGTGCAATAATTAAAATCCGAAGATCATCGGCAACGTCTAAATTATGCAGCTAAATTTCAACGCCATGATGATTTTAAGCCCACCCTGTAGAATTGATGATGAACCATAATAAATTCATTTGTATTTTTAAAGTTTATGGAAAGATTGCGTGAGTTAAGTTTCATCCATAGAAAAATATGTGATTATGTGTTTTTTCCCCAAAGGGTGTATGTGCAATCTATGGTGATGGACAGCAGTGGTAAATATTTACATGAGCTCCTGGCGAGTGCGCCCAATATCATGGTGTTTTTACAAACTATGCGTTTACCAACCGCCCTTGTGTGTGATAGGAACGAGCACATAAAGGTAACAATTTGAGTGTATAATTCAACAAAATTATGCAGGCCATTATTTCCTAAAAATGGTCGAAAATCAGCTCCTAAAACTGGCTTTTAGAAATGTTCTTTCCAGCGTATATAATACTACCAGGTGATCTGCGAAGGGTGCTAGAAATTAGTCAATCTGAAACCGGGCTTCTTGTGGCTACTGACTACCGTGGTACCAGATAGGATATCTGGTTAGCCGCTATATAAAGGGATTTGTCAATTTTTGAACCTGCCGAATTTTAGGTATTGACTGCAGCTGATTTCCACGAAAGAGGTTATACTAAAAGCTGAGATTTTCTTAGGATGTTTTCCTACATACTCATAGAAGATTCTGCTGATGAATAATGCACTAAAGGGTTTGAACTGATCTCTTTATAAAGTAATTATAAAGAATTTACAAATTTTGTTAGATTGATTTATATGGCCAAAAAAACATATTGATCCAAAAAATAGCTCAAGTTAGGGTAATTTGGATTGAATTTTTGATTCAACTTGATTTTGTTTGGACGAACGCGAGGACTTCTACATAAAATATTTCACATAGCTCGGTTGAATGACTGTGTCGGCAGAGTAAAGTACATTGAATTAACCCTAAATTACTAAGAAGGGCTTCGATGTAATGCCTGGCACCCCTTCCAGATCAGAACTTTTCTCTTAATACTAACTCCGACTCCGACTCCAAATGCTGAAATTTTTTAAGTGCGACTCCGACTCCTACTCCTACTCCGACTCCGACTATAATCTTGATGCTAAATGTATATGAGACTCAGTAATGGTAACTTTTATTTTTTCATTACCGTACGGCCTTCTAAAAATTAGAGTTTTTGAGAAGCAATTACCGTACGCAAACATTAATGTGCTGTTTCCAAATGGCAGGCGATTGATTATGTAACAAAATTAATCAGGGGAGTGCTGGAACTCGCAAACGCAAAACGCATGAATTTGGAAGTTGTTTTTAATAAACTTTAAACCTAATTCTTATAATTTTTGGTTTAAAATCCTGTTTAATAGAAAAATATTTGTTAAATATTTGTCATAAAATTCTTTTATTACAAAAATCTTATTTAAAAACGACTTTTAAAATTCAAAACGCAAGAATTTGCGATTTTCAGCACACCCCTGTATATGAAAAGCACTCAGCCCATCGCCTGGCATTTGGAAACAGCACATAAGAGCAGTATTCATAAACCATTTATTTAAATTTTAAATGTGTTTTAAGAAAATAATTTTTATTTTGGAAATTTTTTTTAAATTTTTTATGCCGAAAAACTTTGGAGTCGGAGTCGCGAGTTTTTGTGGGTACTACAACTCCGACTCCGCACAAAAACATCAACTCCGACTCTTCAACTCCGACTCCACAGCCCTGGTTACTGCTAAACAAAAAGAATATGCCTGTCAGTGCCTGTGTATAATTGAAAATAGTAATTTTCTTCAAAAATAAAAAAACAAATGTAAACAATAATTTTCAACGGAGGAGCTTTTGTCTAATGGTTAACAAGAAATAATATTTTATTGGTTAAACCATTGCTATTAGCTAACTAAAGACTGTAAATTTGGTCCTTAATCAAATTAATTGTACGTTGTATCAATTAAAAAACAAAATCAATTTCTCACCCCTTTTAAGATATTCTCAAATAAACTGATACTTTAAATATCTACATTAAATATGTAGTTGGAATTGTAAGACAAGTAGCAATATTATTAAGTCTGTCAGTTTTCCTTAATCACTCTCAAGCCCACAAAAAACAAAGAATTCAATACGGAAACGAAGAGTGTGTTAGTAGTGGTACTTGGTTTTTTATGTATTTTTGTTTTAATACTTGTTGTGTTTTTTGTCTGTTCTTATGTCTACATTTCGTGTAAGTAGTTGAAGTTGTTACATGTTCAATATTGTATTTGACATTTGTAAATGTCACTTTGATGTCAGCACTTTTATTTAAGTTTTGTTTTATTTTTTTTTTCGTTTTGCTCTTTTTTATTGTTATTTTTTTAATACTTCTTTTTGCCTTCTCAACCAAAGATTTTCCCTTTTGTTTTCTCGTATTCTACTATTGTAGTTTTCGTCTTCCTTTTTACATCGCCATCATCAAATGGACAACTTGAAAAATTCATTTAGATATTGTGTGAATGTGTGAAGAAATAATACACATCAACATGTCAGTTTTTGTTGTTATTGTGTGGTTGTTGTTATTTAGTGTGTGTCAGTGTGTGCCAGTAATTTGTTGTGTATGTGTGTATTGCAATTTGTCCTTTTCATGTCAAATCAGGTGAAAGTTTGAGGTGTTAATGTTGAGTGACATCATTTAATAAAAACACACAGTAACTAAAAAAAAATTATATAGAAAATACCGCAGCCACTGCTAACAAGACAGAAAATAAAGCAAAATTGTAGCAGAAACTCGTAGCTGGAAAAGAGGAAGCACATAATTAAATGACATGTATTCAACGGAAATAGAGCATGCTGGCCTGGCTGTCCTTGGCTTTAATAAAAAAAATTATAAACACAACCGCAATATTTGGTTAGAAGCCAAAACCATGAGAGCAAGTTCTAAACATAAAATATAATTGAAATTTGTGGTGAGAAAGGAAATTATGGAATTTGTTAAATTTATTGGAAAAATTAAGAATTTTTTACGGGAATATTTTGGACGATGAATAATTGAATTTTTAGTTAATAGAATTATATAAGTTATGGTAATTAGCAACATTATTGGCTTTATTTGTCCAAAACCACCTTAAATACTCGAATGAACTGTAATTTGTTTAAGTTAATAATTTTAAAAAAAATCGTGATGAATCAACAAAATCGGATCAAAGTGCATACAAATGTGTTTTATATTTACATTAATATCACACTGATAGAAAAGGCCTCATAACGCTGATGTACTCTGACATTAGAACTATGACAAGTATCTTCGTTTTTGGCACCATGATACTTTCATCATTATGATGTCAGCCTTATCATCACTTGTCCAAATTTTCAATAGGTGAAATTATGTCATCAATGGGATGACACATCGGCATCACAAAAATGATGGATCGGAGTCAGTTAAATAAAAAATGTCATCAGAACGATGACATTTGTACTTTGGAGAAAGGACTCATTAGGCTCATTTAAATGACAGTTTGTCATTGGGATTGACTAAAGTCAAAGTAAGAGAGTTATTTACTTTCTCATTAAAGATGTTCATTTTAGTTTTGTTTCCAGAAGAACTCTCAATTATAACACACCAGCAGCGTGCCCGATATGGTTTTCGTAATCATTCTCATTTGAAAATTTGCTGTATTATTTAACTAAATAATTTTAACAAATAGAAAATGGGAATTCTTGCTTCTTATTTTACTTTTTAAACATAAAAAAATGTTTATAATACACAAATGTGGCATTGAATTAATGTCACCATAGTCAGAGCACAGGTGACGCATAAAATATGACAACATTTTATGAGGAAGTTCGTCAATGGATTGATGATATAAATTGTTGCCTTATTGATGCCATTTGTAATAACATTGGTTTGATTTTAGGAAATCATCAGTATGAATCAGTAATATATGTCGACACAAATTTTCGCTAGCAGTAACGATACTGTAATTCAGTATATTTTTTTCATATACTGAAAATCATTTTATATGGTATGCCAAATACTCAAAAGCCATTTTAAATATGAGACAATTTATCGATTTACTCAACACTACGTAAATTATTATCGCTTAAATACCGAATAGACTTTATTTAAGCGATACAATTATCGTAATAAAAGTTAGTGAGTCGCACTACAGCTATGATTGCCTTCTTTGCGTCCACCAACTCACCTCACCTATTTTAAGGCATGCATTTCATAATTTTCTTTTTGATTAAAAGTGAGGCAAATACTAGAGATCTTTCAGGATAAATTTGGTAAATGCACTATTTTAAACAGCAACGATTTTAATTGGCTGTCACATATTTCACTAATTTTATTCCCGTTTTGATTCTTTTGTGGGTATTTTAAAAAACGTCTGCAATGAAAAAGCCACAGAGCATTGACAAATTTGCCAATCGTAGCTAAAGGTCCGGGAATATGTCTTAAAATTGAAAGCTTGGAGAAGGCACCAGCTACGCGACGTAATTTTTTTTACGTCTATATTTATTTTATTCGAATCAGTGAAACGTAAAAAGTGACTTTAGAATTAGGAAATTATGCACAAAAAATATTTTCGAAATTTTTTATTTCAATTAAAGCATTAATCAAACTTAAAATCAGTTTTGATTAAAAATTTAATCAAGTGAATTAAACGATTAATCAAACGAATTAAATGTTTAATTGAAAATATTTAATTTTTTTTAATATTAAAAATTATTTAATCAGTTATCATCGTCAATAGAAATCGCTATAGGGAAATGTCCCGTAGCTTTTTGCGGCGGAGAATTGATGATTTAGACGTAGAGAATATGTGTGTGATAGTGACACACCAACAGATGCAATGGATCTTTTTAAAAAAAAACAACACCGAAAATCGCATTAGATGAGGATAGAATTTGCTCCCAAGACCGTGCCATTAGACACCTTTATGACCGGTATCTCATTACTCGATTATATTTTAACCAACGAAAAACTGCACATTAAAGAAATTTAGTTTTCTAAATGTCTCATTTGCTTCTATTCTGTTGCAACGCTAACCGGTACTCATTTGCCAATTTTTTATTTTCCTTTTATTTGCCGTACAGATAAATGAAGCCGGCTGATTCCACACTTTTACATGTATTTTGAGAAGTGTTGCCAACTGAAAACAATGTTTGTTGTTGGTATATTAAGATAAACCAAATCGTTAACGGACAGTTTATCGGTCTAATAAATTTATGTTGGCATTAAGTAACACACAGTTTGTCGATAAATGGAGCAAATGGGCATTAGACTATTTTTTGTGGGCTTTTTTGAATTAAAAAGCTTAGAACAAAAATCCCACAATATGCACTAAAAACTTCGCCTACAAAATAATGTGTTTAGTAATCAGAAAAAATTAAAAGCACTTCTTACAATTCTACTAAGAAAACCTATGAATTTTACAAGGGATGTCCCAAAATGAACCCATTTAAATGTTAGTCATTATTTTTTACCTTAATACAACCAGAAAATAGAAGCTATAGAATTTGTTACATAAGTAGTTAAAGAAGATAACTACTAAATAATGAATGAAGGAAGCTTTTATTTTGAAAAAGTGGGCGAAGTTTTTACTGGGCAGTTCAAGATTAAGTACGACATGGAGTTGTTAGCACTCATTATTCCAAGATTTATTAAATTGCTAGTAACCCTCGTATTTGCTATTCAAACTGCACTCGTTCAAAAAATAGTAATATTGAAAACCTTTTAAATCGTTTCAATCATTTTTAAACAAATTTGTACTTATCTTACAGTATAAATATTAAAAGCTAAAAAAAAGCTTTTTATTCAACATTGTTATCTGTCGTACCATAAAATGTTACAATTATTTACAATCTTTTCATTTCATTTCACTTCATTCATCCAACAAAAATCAGTTATCAGTTTGTTTCCCCAGCAAAATGTTGTTCTGGGTTCTGTCATTGTCAGTGTCATTCTCAATAACAAGTTTACTCTTTTATTTGTATTTAACTTGGTATTTTAGTTATTGGAAGCAACAAAATGTTGTGGGTCCGAAGCCAAAAATACTAAAGGGTACATTTCCCAAAACCTATGCGGAGAAGTGTAATTTACTAACCGAACTACATGAGATTTATTTGTAAGTTTTTTTTATATGTTTTAATAATTTTTTACTAGAATTGTTTTTTCCCTTAAAATTTTAGGAAATATAAATCAACCCAAAGTTTTGTGGGTGTTTTTGCGGCCCGCAAACCAAAATTATTTATTTTGGATCCCAAAGTAATACAACAAATTCTAACGCAGCAATTTAATAAATTTCGTGATAATGAATCGTCACAATGGGTAAATAATAAATGAAATATGATAAAAATCTTAAGACAAGAAGAACATGAATATGCACACCCATTTTTTTTCTTTAAAAAAAAACAGTCTTCTGAATCAATTGAACAATTACGATTTGGCAGCCCTTTTGTTTCCGTAGGCGAGACTTGGAAGGAGAAACGCTCGGAATTAGTGCAAGGCCTTACGGTCAATAGGGTAACTAAATAACTGAGTTAAAATAAATTCTGAAATAACAATTATAAAAACAATTACTAATGCTATTCTCTCAATGTATCGACAAACTATTACTGTTAGTGCCGGTTCACACACGTTAAGCGGAATGGCATTCTCAAGGTTTCGTTAAATTGTCCTAAATTCCCATTTCATACAATTGATAAACTGAAATTCATTGATACCGGGATAAGCTATTCCTATGCGTATTTCACTGGCTGCTTAGATCGTCGGGAAAATTCATCCAAAGATTGTAGAAAAAACTAAAGATATTAAACAAGCAAAACTATTAAGCGAATAAGAATTATAAACCCCAGTTTTACTTGAAACAATATCAAAGCCAAGACAAAAAAAAACAACAATAAACAGTCTTACAGTCCCGACTACAATTGGTTGATTTTTTGTCAACTCTAAATGTTGTAAGTGGGTATAGAAAAAACAAAAATAAAAACAAATTGCTTTATTTTATTTTGCCAGTACAGTTAATTTGTACTGCCACATGCATTTTAGTTATCAAAGTTTTTCTTGGGATTCAAAAAATTAATTAACAAGGTTTCGATAAAATGTGCTAAATTTTCTTTTCCCTTCTCTTAATTAATAAATCTGAACATAAATTTATTAGACAGGTTAACTTTCCGTTTAAGATTCTAGTATTCTCAATATACTGACAAAAACGTTATTTTCAGTTGGCAATACCTCTCAAAATAGATGTGAAAATTAGGAGTCATTTGATTAAATTTACCTGTTCGGCAAATAAATAATTGGCAGAGGAGGGCCCGTTAACTTTGAGAAAATCAAATTTCTTAAATCTGCTGTTTTTCTTTGGGAAAAGAGATAGTCGCCATAAGATTAACTCACTACTTTTATTTTTAAAGTTAAGATTTTAGGAAATACCGGTCAAGTCCTTCCGTGTAATTTGCAACACGACATATGCATTTTGTAATGAGTTTTTGAAACGTAATTGTGCGAATTTGCTATCAACTATTTTTATTTATTCCTTTTCACTCCTGAGAGGAGCATAGGACCACAATAAAATTATCCCTTAAACTCCGCCTTGAGATGGACTGGGATCGCCGCACATTATCTAATTCCAAATTTCAGAATCGAATATTGAAATCCTAAATTTAAAAATTCCTAATTCTTAAGCTTAAGTTAGCGGTGTTTGTTATACCATAGAGGTGAAATGCTTTGTATTTATAACAAACAACGGCTTCGCTGAGTAAATTGGACATTGCGGCAAATTTGAAAATGAAGTAACGCCAAAAAGTGTCATAATGTTCGTGGATCATATGATACTTTTAAAAGTGTCATAGTGTCCATGCACTAAGGAAAAAAAGTGTTAAAATCAAGATTTTATATTCAAAATCAAATCATTTGAATATTAATAGTCTGTTAATTCCGAAAATTCTTAATTCAAGAACAAAATCTTTATTTTTTTAAGATCGCATTTAAGATTGTAATCTTGAATAAATTCTCATTTTAAGATTGAATTCAAGATTTTATTCTTATTAGAGATCTTAAATCAAGAATTATTTCCTTGTTTCTCTATTTTCTACATTTTTTTTTTAAATAAAACACAGGTTTTTATTTCTTTAAATATAAACATATGTATATGTATTAAAAAAAAGTAAGCCGCAAAAATAATGTACCTAATACTTACAAGTACATAAATACTTAGGTCTAATGTAAATGAGCGATAGTAAAATCCCAAATTTCAATTATACCTATTTAATTAAGTATATCACCAATTTCATAAGACTGGAAGTGCATTTACTTGGAATCTCCGGAACTCCAAACTTAGTTCCAGAGGAGGATGCACTTCTTTTACGACTTCCTTCTTCCTGTACTGCAAACTTTAAAAATTCACTTTTGAATCTGGAACAAATAAAATTAATGTCAAATAACAGGTGGAGAAATAAATCTTTGAATTTAAGCAATTTTTTTATTTGCACATACATATAAATAAAAATGAGTACTTACTTACCCTTGAGATACTTGAAAACAGACTCCATTTGAAACTCTTGAAGAAAATTTTTTTAATAATGCGCTATCTAAAAACTCCGATGCAATTTCCTACGGCATGCCGATTACATCACACTGACCAGCGGTTATAAATCGTCACTCATTGTTATGGTTATAAACACCATTCCATCTGTTTTTTTCCATTTTTAATTGCCTTTCACAATATTTTAATATATATTTTTTACTTTTTTCTAAATAAGTCTTCCTCGTTCAGCGTCTTAGAATTTATTACACACGCTTTAGACGCTTTAATTTATGTTAAATTTCGAAAAAAAACAAGAATTAACTCTTAACTTTAAAAATATATTCTTAATATCAAGAAAACGATATTTGAATTAAGATTACGTTCTTGATTTTTAGAACTCATTCTAAAACTTTAGAATTTATGCTTAAATTTGATAATGTCAAGCTTATACTATGTTCACACATGGATTCTTAAACGCGTTTAAGCAACTCGAACGTGATTAAGCTCTAATCACATCAAAATCGAGATGATTTCCCATACATTGAAGTGATTTGTTAATCACTTCAAATTGACATGCTTACAACTAAATCACTTCATTAATCACAGCGAATCCACTGAACATTCCTCAAACTGAGTACAATGTAGAATCGGCCAGCATAAACTGTACAGCCGGCCACAATTTCTGCTTAATGGTTTTTATTTTTTTCCTTAAATAATTCATAAATTTTCACAATTTGATCATTAAAATTATTAAAATAATCTTCTGATAACTTTATATATATTATCCATTTTTAATAGTTTAAAGAAATATAATTTTGTTTGTTTTTTTTTTTAATCATCTGTCATCTTAATCATCTCAAATGTAATGTGAACGGCTTTGATTAACTTAATCAACATTTTGCTTAAACGCTTTTAAAAACTTCAGTGTGAACATAGTATTACTGATCAAATTTCAAGATTAAAATCTGAAGATTTCTGCAATCTTATGGCGTTTTCTTTTCTGAGTAAAATTCTGCATTTATTCTGCCTTTACATATTTTTATGTTCTTTTCTGAAAAACTAATTATTTAAAAAATGTCAAGTGTTCTTTTCTGAAAATGTTCCCTTTAAAATTAAAAAAAAATACTGCATGTTCAACACTCATTTTAATAAAAGGCGCATGAGTGCAGCACTAGATCAAGGCGAATTGTTTTATGCCGAAATTCGTGTTCTTTTGTAAACGTAAAATATTCAACACTTCTTTAAAATTCGGGGAGCATTTAAAAATGTTGCCAAGTCACATGTAACACTTATGCAACACTTTTTGAATTTTGTTCTAATTAAAGAATTTTGTTCTTAAATTTATATCGACATTTTTTTCTTATTACCCTGCAAATAATAGGACCAGTCCAAACACGCGTGTCAAGAGTAGTCCACAAGGGACTAGGACTAGTCCAAAAGTAACCCAAACGTATGGAAAAAACATGGTCTATTTAACATTACGATGTCCTAGGGCAGGACCATATAACCCATCTTTGGACTACAACGGAGTAGTTTTAAAACTACTCCATTGTATACACAAGAGGGTTAGTTTTAACTTCGTTTAAAAACGAAAACATGTCGTTAAAAAACGAAGACATGCCGTCTCACTACAAACACTTTTTAACAATGACATGGTCCATGCTTGCATTACATCGGACCAGTCCATGGAGTAGTCCATTTTATCAAAATGGATCAGGTGGTCCAATATTATTTGTAGGGTATGGACATTATGACCATATTTGGTTGTCATAATGGCCCTGCACAAACTTTATGCAGGATTATGCACGGGGTATTACAACACTGAAACATGACTGATTAAACTTTCGGGAACATATTTGCACTCCATTGCACAGCATATTGTGTCCTGTTATATGGTGTCGAAAGCTCTTTCGAAGTTTTCGAAGTAGCGAACTTCAGTGAAGGGACTGTAGAACAATCACACGTTAGATTTTTACGAGACCTTGCATGATTGTATATTCGGTCACAATATAAGACATTAATTTCCTCTTTCCAGTTTCTGAAGTACGATAAGTTAACTTTTGTAGGAAGCTTCCCAATAAAAAATGTGCTCCAAAAGGAGCAGGTTTTATGTATTAATTTATGCCTCAAATCGCTTCAAACCTGCTGATGGGTGGATGCCTGATTTTTGTATGGAGTGTTCCTGGTTTGGAGGACCGCTCGGTTTTGCGCTTTTTCTCTTAAGTTCTTCAAAAAACCCAAATTTGTTTACTGGGTTGTTTGTATTGTCTTTATTTTAGGTACTGGGAAGGGACTCTTTTGCCCTAAAATGTTTTATAACCGCAAAAATCATCTGCAAACTCCTGTCGAGGTCAGCTGGTAATGTTTCCTTAGATACATTGTCAGGGTCGTTTAGAACACAGTTAATAATTGTGGTTCAGAACAGATTTGCACGATTTGTCCACGAAGTAAATACATACAATTTTTATTTTAAAATTTTTTATTTGAATTTGCCAGAATTAAACAGGATTGAAGTTTTATATCGCTAAATGTTTTGTAAACAGTCATATTAAAGATATTGGCTTAAAATTTCTTGTCGACTTGGAATAAAAACATGTAGCCATAACATTAGTGAAAAAAAACGATTATATTGTGATTACGATCGTGCTAAAAATTATGTTCAAACCGAATTGGCACGGATACAACAAACCGATGATCCATCTACAAATATAGCCTTATTAATATCATGTCTCGAAAGTGCTATGAGGAACTCTACACAGGTGAAAACTGTTAAAAAAAATTACAAAAGTGACATTACACCTTGGATTAACGGCAATCTGCAAAAATTAATCGTATATAAAAACAAACTGTTAAGGGTTAGAAGGAGAAGACCTGATAATGAAGATGTAAAGAAAATACTTAAGAGAATCAGCGTCATAATAAAAAAGGCATGTAGAGAATCTAGGAACAACTTTTATAAAAATGGATTAGAAAATGTTAAACAAGATCCAAAAAAAAGTTGGAAGTTTATAAATGAAACGCTTGGTAGAAGTTCACAACGGTCTTTCCCCATTAAACATGATAATGGTGATGATATTTCTGATGATTTGGAAAAATCTGAGGTTTTGAATAACTACTTTGTTCAATCAGTGACAAGTTTAAGGTCACAAATTCAGGTTTTGCCAACTGATTCCATAAATTCTCTTAGAACACTTACTCGATGCACAACAAGGTTTGCATTTAATTTAACAACTCTAGTTGAGATGGAAAGTGTTATATTGCAATTGACACCGAATAAAAGTTGTGGTTACGACAATATTTCAGCAAAAATATTGTTAAAGTGTGTAAATGAAGTAACACCTTACCTTGTGAATGTGTTTAATGGTATTATAAGAACAAGCACCTACCCGAGTGTCCTAAAAATTCATAAAGTTGCTCCTGTACCTAAGGGGAAAAATCCAATAGCAGCCAGTATGTACAGACCAATTGCAGTACTCTCCATAATAAACAATGTTTTTGAAAGAGTTTTATATAACCAAATTTCATCGTATATGTATAGCAATAATTTACTTAACAACTTTCAATATGGTTTCAGAAAAGGATGTGGAACAGAAGAAGCAGTCGTTAATGTTGTTAATTTCATTTGTAAAAGTTTGGATGAAGGACAAAGCGGCGTAGCTGGCATTTTTTATGATTTAAGCAAAGCTTTTGACCTCATTGATCATAATATTTTGGTTCAAAAACTAAAATTCTACGGTATTTGCGGAAAGGACTTGCTCTTATTGCAGAGTTATTTAACTAAACGGCAGCAGTTTGTACAAATTGGTGAAGTTAGAAGCACATTACGTGCAGTTTCATGTGGAGTTCCTCAGGGTAGTGTACTCGGGCCCTTGTTATTTACCATTTTTCTCAATGATTTGCATAACCTTGACCTTACTGGTAACATATTTATGTATGCGGATGATATTTGCTTATTTTATCCATATAAGCACGAGACGGTAGTAAGAGCTTACATGGCACGTGATGCAGCTTTGATATCTGAGTTTGCACGAATAAACAAACTTGTTTTAAACGCAGATAAAACCAAGTTACTAAGATTTAGGCCCACCCGTCAAAATAACACTTTTTCAGTGGTTGTCGATGGTAGAGAGATTTTTGAAACCAGTAGCATAAAATACTTGGGTATAATTTTACAAAGCAATCTAGCTTGGAATGAACACCTACAATTTTTAAGGAAAAAAACAGCTCAAGCGGTTGGTATTTTGTATAAATTCAAAAATAAGTTTGATAAAGATACTAAACTTTCAGTCTATAATGCCCTAATTCAAAGCCATTTGAACTATTTAACCATTTGTTTTGGTTATAAAAAGAGTAATGAATTTAAGGCCCTTCAACGTATGCAAAATAAAGCTCTAAAGACTGTCTACAATCTGCCAATAACATACCCACCTACATCGTTATATATTGATAAATGTCAAACAGTTTTGCCCATTTATGGTATTTACAGGATGCAACTTCTCACATACGTATTCAAGTGTCTGCACAATATTGGACATCACACTATACATTTCATGAGGAACAATCATGTGATAAATACAAGAAATAATGAAGACTTGAGAATCGCCTGGTGTAGGTTGGAAACTACCAAACAGCGCGTGGAGTTTATGGGTAGTCGTGAATTTAATAAATTACCCCTAATTTTAAAAAATGAAAATAGAATTTCCGTCTTTAAAACACTTCTTAAGCAACACATTCGGCAATATATAAATGAACTTTTTATATAATGTTATTGATTTAAATGATCTCAAATTAATTTATTAACTTTTTGAAATACATATTTTTTTTTTTTTTATTTTTCTTTTTTTCTGTACTAACATATAATTTTTATGAAAAATAATATTATGCCAACTTGTCTCAACAATGCCTTTAAGGCGCTGAGACCAACAATTGTAAATGAATTAATTTGTAAATAAATTTGAAAAAAAAAAAAAAAAAAAAAAAAAAAAAAAAAAAAAAGTTGTGATTACTCCTTCTTAGAATAAAATTTCTATATACTTCTCAAATAAACGTTTAGCGGAAGTTAAAATAGGCTCCCAAGGGGATCGTATATGTATGATCAAGCTGTATAAAAATTTATTTCAATTCATTAAGTGATTCTAAGCCGATTTCCTCGCTGCTACAAGCTTTGCAATCCCAATCATTTTAACTACACCTTCTTTAGCCCTGAAGGTTATACGAATTTAACTCATTCACAATTTTATTTTAGATTCGCTCTTTTTACGCTGCAATGAAAGAAAGCGCTCATAAAATGGTAGAGTATATTAAAGCCCAAGATCCCCAAACAAAATGGGATGCCAAAGAGGTATAAAAAACCTTAACATTTATTTTATTACTTTCCAACATACATACATACATTTAAGAGTTTAATTAATTTTCCAGCTGGCAAATCGTTTCACATGTCACATTATGGCCAAGTTCATTTGGGGCATAGAGGAAAACACTTTCGAGACTTTGAACACACATTCAACCCTTCATCAAATGGCCGACAGAATGTTGCAACAATCTTTACGTTGTGTTCGCTACTATGGCAAAACAGCTGCCTGGCCTTGGTTAAGAAAACTTAGACCCGAACGTTTTTTTCCCGCCACGTCGGATGAGTTTTTCAAACAATTGGCCGTAGATGCGTTAAAACAGAAAATAGCAACAAACAATAGACAAAATGATGTGATCAATCACTTGTTGCAACTGAAAGAGAAAAAATCTTTAAATGATGTACAAATCGCTGGACATACGACAACCGTGTTGATTGATGGCTTCGAAACCGGAGCGATTTTAATAGCCCACTGTTTATTGTTGGTAAGATGGCGAAGGGAAATGAATTTAGTGTTATTGTTTTTGTGGCAATATGTATGGTAAAAAAAGAAAAGTGTTTTACATATGTTTTTGTAATGAGAAACTAATTGCAAAAACGATTTGTAATTTTCTCATCTCTCTGTTTAGCTGTCTCGTTATCAAAAGATACAACAAAAACTACGTCGAGAGTTAAAATTGGTTCGTACGGACATAACGTATGATGAGTTAATGGAATTACCATACCTGGATCAATGTATACAAGAAACTTTACGATTATTTCCCCCCTTGGCTACCTTATTTAAGCTTTGTACGGATAAAGTGGAACTGTATAATGAAATAAGTGGTATTAAGGTTTTGTTACAGCCTCAGGATGTTGTTTATATCTCAGCTTATTCCTTGCACTATGATCCTGAGTATTATGAGAATCCAGAAGATTTTTGGCCAGAACGATTTAAGGAGGAGTTTGGTGGTGTTAAAAAGTTCAGAGATATGGGTGTATTTTTACCTTTTGGCGATGGGCCCAGAATGTGTCCTGGTGAGTTATTCGAAATGGAAATTGTGTTATTTATTTAATTTTTCTATTTTATTTTATGTGTAATTTAAGGCATGAAATTGGGTTTATCTGAGGTAAAAGTAGCTATCGCCGAACTGATTAAACATTTTGAGTTTTCTTTAACTTCCGCAACACGCTTGGATAACAAAATTGCTTCAGACACGTTTCTGCTTACATTAGATGGGGGAATTGAGGTGAATATTAAGAGTTTAGAGTAGAATATTCCTGACTTTTGTTTAAAAAGTTGTTTGTTTAGAATTTTAACAATATTTAAAATTAAAAGTTAAATGCCTTTAATCATAAAAATATTTAAAATTTAATAAAGGTTTTAAACCCAAATTTTCTATGAAAATCGTCCTTAATAAACGCTTGTTAATTTTAATAATCAGGGATAATACGGGGGATAACAAGAATTTCTTTAAATTTAAAAATTACTAAAGAAAGAAAAAAAAACTACTCTTAATATGTCTTCGTCCATATTATGAAACATTTGTGGCAAAACATTTGAGATTGATGGTGAAATGAATGAAAATGTGTACTCTGTCGCAAATATTCCTGGTTTAAGGCTGGATTTTGGATTACAACTTTTTGGTGATTATTGAAGGGTTGAGGTGTAGAAAGCAATGTAGACAGAAAAGTATTTCCAAAGACTTCATTTAAAGGCTGCAAAAAAAATCGTTATGAATATCTTATCTAAGAAAGTGTTCATGATTTTATAAAGTTTTACATCATGATTATCCCGGCAATAAGTTTTTTAATTTAAGGTCACCTAAGTCTAACGATTTTACAGAGTTCACTAAAATTTAAGCTAACATCTCTTTAAGTTCATGTTAATTATTTAAAATCTCCTAATTGTTCAAAGCTTCGAAACTTCACTGCAAATACTAATAACCTCTCATATGTATATATGGACCGTTTCAGCTTGTCCATCAGGGCTGTGAAGTCAAAGTTGAGGTTTTTTTACCAAAGTCGGTAGAAAAAAATTAAAAAAAAAATGTTCTAATAATTTCCAAAATAAAAATTCTTTTAAATTGACGATGTAATATTTTAAATATTGATTTGAATTTTTTACAGCATAATTTTCTTGCTATGCTTCACCATTTCAAAGGTACTGCATTAAAAAAAGAGTTTAAAGTAAAATAAGGACCAGTCTCATATACATACATTTACCATCAATGTAAGAGTAGGAGTCGGAGTTGGAATTTTTTTATACGAAAATGTAGCCATAATACACAGTGCTCTGATTTTGTGCAGATAGGCAAAAAATGCAGTTAAGTGAAATGCAGATAAACCAAAAATACTGTTCTGATTTAAAAACTTTCTTTCTCACATCAAAGAAACATGAGGAGATCCATACCTAATAATTGTGATGCTTTTTATACCCACACCACAATAGTGGTGCATCATTTTACTTTATTTATTTTATTTTACTTAACTATTTTTTTTTTTTGTCATTCCGTGTGAAACTTGTTTACTATTAATCTAAGACCCCATAAAGTATACATATGTATATTAGAGCGACTTAACAAAAAAAGTGATCGATGTACCCTCCTAAAAATTAACCTTGGACTTTTCAAGATGACATTTAAAATAATTCGGCTCCAGCTTTGACCTCTCGTGAGCTGGACCATTTTGAGAAAGGTATATTTTTGCATGTTTTGTAAATTTGAGAAACTGTTTCCTTACCAACATATACAATATGGGCATCATTAGAAAGGAACCAGCACGAATTTCAAAAAAAGCTGAGGCCTGTTGAAAATATTTGTTTAAACTTTTGCTAACATCATCCCACTGTATTATATATATGTACATTATATTATTATACCTATTACTCTTGTAAATGCATTGTATTGCTTGGCCATGCATAAATCTATATGCCTAAGCTAACGGTTCTTATTTTTCTTTTGCTTTACTTTAATCTTAATTTTTGTTAACTAGAATTCTAATAAAGTATTTTAGTTCAGTTCTCTACTGATCGCCAACTGATTTGATTGTTTTTAATTTTAACTCAACAGGTTATGGGCCCAGACAATTTTTGTTAAAATATAATTACTAGTTTGCTTAATAATAAAGTTTTTTTGAATTGTCTAAGGGCTTTTTTGTTAGTAAAAAAAAAAACCATACATTTTTTTGTGGATAGATATATTGAGTTTTATTCGTGTGAATAATGGACGCTGAATATGCAAAAATTGAAAAGCTGGAGAGAGCAGATCAATGGAACATGTGGCGGTTTCAGATTAAGGTTATTCTGAATGCCAGTGATTTGCTGCATTATATCACTGAAGATGAAGGTGGTCGAACTGGTGGTGGTATTGCAGCGGATGGTGCAGGTGCGACTGGTGGTGTTGTTGGAGCTGGTGGTATTGTCATTACTGACGGCGCAGGTGGTTCTGGAACTCATAGTGGTAATATTCGTGAACAAAAAGATGTCAAAGATTGGTTAAGGGGTGACGGTAAGACTCAAAAAGTTATTGTTATGACGCTAGGACAACAACCGTTAATGCATGTAATGAATTGCAAAACTGCAAGAGAAATGTGGTGCAAACTGGAAAGTATATATGAATTTAAATCTACAGCGAATGTACACAGGTTACAACAAAAATTTTATAGTTTTCAAAAAGACCCTCAAGATGACATCGCTATGCATGTATCAAAATTAGAAACGTTAGTGTCGCAATTAAAAGACGTTGGTGAAAATATTTCTACAACAATGGTGATAACAAAAATCTTAATGACACTTCCAAGCAGTTACGCTCATTTCTACAGTGCATGGGAGTCTACAG
The DNA here is from genome assembly GCA_949318255.1 of Pollenia labialis. Classification (NCBI taxonomy): domain Eukaryota; kingdom Metazoa; phylum Arthropoda; class Insecta; order Diptera; family Polleniidae; genus Pollenia; species Pollenia labialis. The sequence continues at coordinate 129,698,435 of OX439142.1, read as the reverse complement.
CGGCTGACCAGCAAACAATTGAAAATTTGACGTCTAGACTTATAATGGAAGAAGCGAGACTAAATTCTACTGGTGCAAGTTCAAATAGTGGCGAAGCTTTTGTAGCAAAGCAGAAAACAAAAAATAATAATAAAACTGGTAAAAAATCTGGAAAATGTTTCATATGTAAAAAGCCTGGGCACTGGAAACGCGAATGTTATTTAAATAAGCACAAAGAAGATGAGATAAAAGGAAATGCGTTCGTGTGTGAAAGTGAGGCAGCAGACAGTATTGACAAAGGAGATGAGTGGTTTGTTGATTCGGGTGCAAGTGACCACATGACAAATAAAAAAGAGTATTTTGTAAAATACAATGAGTTTTTAAACCCAATGGAAATTCGACTTGGAGATGGTACTATTATTAACGCATATGGAAGCGGTGCTATTAACATTTATTCTTATAACAACAACAAATGGAGTGAAAATCATTTAGCTAATGTACTTTTTGTACCCAATATACGCTTAAACCTGTTTTCTACAACAAGTGCCTTGGAAAAAGGTTTAAAAATGTCTTCTGACTATCAACGTTGTGAGTTTTCAAAAAATAATACTACTGTTTTAGTGGGAGTACGTACTCAAAAATTGTTTAAACTATTAATAAAAGTAAATCTACCTTTAAATCCAAATAAAAATGTTTTTTATGTTGCAGAGTCAAAACAATTGTCTTTAACTGAGTGGCACATCAAAATATTTTACATTGCAAACGTTTTTTAAGAAATCGCAACATTCAGTTTAAAGACGAAAAAGAAATATTTTGTGATGCTTGTGTTTATGGAAAGCAATGTCGCTCATCGTTTCCTATTAGTGAAAATAAAACTACAAAAGTAGCGGAGCTTGTACATGTTGACTTATGCGGACCGATGGAAAAGAAATCAATTGGTGGTGCACGTTATTTTCTATTGTTAAAAGATGATTATTCTATTATAGAAAAGTTTTCTTCTTAAAAGAAAAAAGTGAAGTCTTTAGTTTTCTTGAAAAATATATATATGATGTCAAAACTGAAACTGGAAACTGTGTAAAAGCTATTAGATCCGATAATGGAAAAGAGTTTATTAATAAAAATGTCGAGCTTTTACTACGCAAAAATAGTGTGTCGCATCAGAAAACTGTTCCATATAACCCGGAACAAAATGGGTCGGCAGAAAGAGAGAATCGTACCATTGTAGAAGCAGCAAGAACAGCATTGTATGCGAAAAATTTAGATAAGATTTTTTGGGCGGAAGCGGTAAACTCAGTGGTATATGTTATAAATCGAAGTGGGACAAGCACACAAAAAGGCAAAACACCTTTTGAACTCTGGTTTGGAAAGAAAACCAATATTGAATGTTTCAAAGAGTTTGGTTGTGTTGTGTTTATACATGTACCCAAGCAAAATCGATTAAAATGGGATAAAAAATCACTGAAAGGAATTTTTGTTGGCTATGCGGAAGATTCTACTGGCTTACGGGTTTATATACCAGACAGAAATAAAGTTGAAATTGCAAGAAATGTAAAATTTTCAAATGAAGAAACTTACAAAGCAACCAACGAAGATTCTGAGAGTGTAAACATCTTATTAAATGAAAATACCCATTCCACGCAAACAAATTGTGACATTTCAATCCCACATAATAGTTTACCAGATAATAATAGCAACATAGAAACACACGTAAAGAAGTCTTCTGTTGAAGCAACTGAAGCAAATATTTATGATTTTTCAGTATCAGTAACAGGCAATGCGGCAAGTGATCAGAATATTGTAAATAATGACTTAGATAATAGTTCTAGTGACGACATTTTTGAACAGGCTGGTGATTCTGTAGAAAAAGAGGTCGCACGAAGAAGCTTTGTAAGTGACCGTTTACGTAGCAAAGTACGGCAACAGAGCGAAAACGCTATGGAAGAAGGTCATGCTTTTGTAGCTAATTGTCCAGCAAATTATAATGAGGCAAAATTATCTAATAACTGGAAAAAGGCTATGGACGAAGAAATCGATTCGCTGAGAGAAAATAAGACATGGGTGTTAGTTGATTTACCGCAAGGGTGTAAAGTTGTGAGCACAAAGTGGGTATATACAATAAAAGGGCCGACTGAAAATGAAGTTGAGCGTTATAAAGCAAGATTGGTGGCGCGTGGCTTCAATCAAGAATATGGTGTTGATTACTTTGAAACATTTAGCCCTGTAGCAAAATTTACATCAATAAGAATGATTTTGAGTATTACCGCATCAGAAAATCTAAAACTAAAACAATTTGACATAAAAACAGCGTTTTTAAATGGATATATAAATGAAAATGTTTATGTCACGCAGCCTGAAGGTTATTCTGATGAGACGGGCAGAGTGTGTAAATTATTAAAAAGCCTATATGGCTTGAAACAAGCCTCAAGGTGCTGGAACCAAACTTTTTCAAAACTATTAAAAAAGTTTAATCTTCAAGAAAGCAAGGCTGACTGTTGTGTCTTCATTAACAACGACACCAGTAAACAAATGATGGTATAAAATGTAGCAAATGAAGCATGCCGACAGCAACTACGTAAATTAAAGGAAACAAGCGATATAGGTATGCAATTCTTAATTATTCATACTTTATGCCTTTTATTTTTGTATAAACATATATAATATGATTTTTGTTTGTTTCTAGATTCAAAGGACTACCTAATTTCGATTTTATTAAATTCAATTTTTCCCCCTTGTGCCCGTTTTAAAAATAGTGATGGCAGAAAAACAAAAAAAACGACTATAGCTGACGCTCAGGAAAGTTTTGTTCTGCACCTCACAACACTGAATGATTTTGAGCGAAAAATTGAAGAAATTATTTGCAAGTTTTATTCAGCAGGGCAAACACTGCAGCCGTTTTTGATTTTAGAAGGTAATGAGAATAATGTTAAGGGGTTCTATATTTATTTAGACAAAAATTTGCTTAAATTTGATTCGTTTTTGAAAAGTTTGGACATATGTTTTAAAATTTTTCACGTTTTGTGTCTCAAATATCCTATTGCTTGCGAGCAATCCTGGCTCTTTATACAAAAATTTTTTTTTGAAATTGAAACTGAGTTTGATCTGAAATCATCAAATGTTTCATCCGTAATACATTATTTAAGTAACAACTAACTTCATAAAAATGTATATCTGTTTCCGCTGTAACAAAAAATTTCAAACCCCAAACATGTTAATAAAACACCTTAAATTTATTCACTTGCTAACTCGGCAGTCTTTAAGTCTATATTGCATGCAAAACTCGTGTAGCCAAACTTTTACAAATTTTTCATATTTTCGTCTACATCTAGAAAAAGTTCACACAAATGATACCAATCAAACCCATAATCCTATTTTTAGTAATACTTACGTTTTTGCTGAGTCTAGAACAGTTAAAAACATAGAAGAACCTACTTCTTCCTCTCCTAAAAATAAAAAACATGTTTTATCCAGTCTGGAAGAAATAAAATATAAAGCTCTGAAGTTATCTTTAAGTTTGTACAATAAAAACTCAATGTGCAGAAATCATGTTATTGAAATACAAAACACAGTATCTTCTCTTGTTTCTGCTGTTGCAGATACATTTGCTACTTATCTTGAAGGTCCAATTTCAAACGATCTAAACGCTATTTTAAATTTTTGCAAAAATCCTTTTGAAGATATTTCTACAGAGTACCGAATAATAAAAATGCTTAAAAGCCTCAAGTTGTATGAAGACCCTAAATTAATTGTAATTGATCAGAAAGTCACTCATATAATTTGTAATGGAAATCCCACTTTAGGTGCTAAAACGTATGACATAATTGTCATGCCTTTAAGATTTATGCTCAAATCTATATTTGAAATACCAGATCTGCTTGATCTCACTTTGGAAAATATCCAACAAAGTTTATCCGACAATAACATTTGCAGTTTCGCTAATGGAGATATATTCAAAAATATTGTTCAGCAATTTGAGTCCACTACAGTAATTCCCTATATTTTGTACTTCGACGATTTCCAAATAAATAACGCTCTTGGAAGTCACACATACTCAATATGTGGTTGCTATATCCATTTCCCTTCAATGCCGAAATATATACTGTCCCAACTTCAGTTTATTTTTCCTGCTGCTTTTATTTCTACATCTAATCTAAAACAATGCGGAAATGAACGTTCATTTAACCAACTTGTAGAGAAATTAAAGCAGTTAGAGCTGGGCATAGAAATAGTTTTGAATAATAAAGTACGTAAAGTAAGCTTTGTTTTGGGTTTAATCGTTGGCGACAATTTGGCTGTAAACAGTGTTTTAGGCTACGTGCAATCCTTTAATGCAAAAAGATATTGTCGTGCCTGCAGACGAGAGAGATCTGAAATGCAGTATGATAATTGTGAAATTTTAGATAACTTAAGAACTAGAGTCACCTATGAAACTGATTTAATAGAAAACAATTACAAAGATACTGGTTTGAGAAATTCGTGTATTTTTAACGATTTAAAACATTTTAACGTATTCGAAAATTTTGCATTCGATTTAATGCATGATGTATATGAAGGTGTTTGTGTATATGACGTTTGCCATGTGTTAGTTGCACTTATTAATGCAAATGTAATATCATTAAATACGATTAACAGCAGAAAAAGGCTATTCACATATGGTGAGACAGAAATTGGAAATACTTCTGAGCCTTTAACCATAGAACGTTTGAAAAATTGTAACTTAAAAATGACAGCTAGTGAATCTGCAAGTTTTATTCATTTCTTGCCTTTAATGATAGGTGACTTAGTTGCACTTGATAATCCATATTGGGAGGTTTTGCTTATTTTGTTAGAAAAAATTTATTTTAATAGTATCACATCTCGAAGAAACCCCCCGTATACACTAGCAATAAAAAATGGCTTTAAATTTGCCAGTTTTTTACTTGAACACAAACAAGGCTTAGACCCCTTATTTACACTACATTCCGTTAATTCTGAAACCACAATTGCAAATGAATATTTAGACATGATAAATAAAATAAAAAATGTTTCTTTTGAAAAATATGAAATAAGTGAGGATTTAACGTTCAAAGGAACACGTTATAAAACTTCATATTATTTGGGAATTGACTTAGACGAGTTCGAATTATATAAGATTAAACATTTCATCGTAATTCGTAATAAAGAAATTTTTGTTATATGCGGAAAAATAAGAATAAAAGGTTTTGCAAACCATTTTAGAGCTTATGAAGTTGGGTCTGCTACAAATAATATATATTTAAAAAATATCACAGAGTTTACCACCCCTCCATTACATTTATACCCACTCAATAACGGAAAAACATATACAAGACGCAAGAATTTATATTCCTAATCTCTTTTTTTTAATTTTTTTATATACCCAACTATAAAAAATTATACTTTAAATGTCCATAAAACATTATTAATAAATCTATATTAATTAAGCTTTTATTAACCCTGCCAATAATTAAATTCAAAATTAATGAATTATTAAAAATAAAATAAGCTTCCATTATATGTATTTTTTATTTTAATTAATATATGTATGAATGTTCATACAAATTAGAAACTATTGTATTTCTTCATTTAAAAATTCATTTAAAAAGTTGTATACCCAACTATAAAAAATTATACATTAAATGTCCATAAAATATTGTTAATATATGTATATTAATTAAGCTTTTATTAACCCAACCAATAATTAAAATCAAAATTAATAAATTATTATTCAAAATTTGAATCAATTAATGTATTTAAAATAAAATTAAATTTCATTATATGTTTTTTTTTATTTTATGTACCAAAAAATTTTAACTATTGTATTTCCTAATTTAAAAATTAATTTAAAAAGTAAATAAATAACCAAATGTTTAAATATTAAATAAAATCTTTTCATTTAACAAATCGAGTTAGGATTTCTTTATATAAGCGTATTTTGATCCTAGTTTTACTTAAATCAATCTCATTTTCGGATTACTTCAAGTACGAATTGGGGATTAAATCAACTTTATAATGCTTGAATCAATCGCATTTTGAGATTAATTTGATCCTAGTTTTACTTAAATCAATCCCATTTTCGGATTACTTCAAGTACGAATTGGGGATTAAATCAACTTTACAATGCTTGAATCAATCGCATTTTGATATTAATTTGATCCAAGTTTTACTTAAATCAATCTCATTTTCGGATTACTTCAAGTACGAATTGGGGATTAAATCAACTTTATAATGCTTGAATCAATCGCATTTTGAGATTAATTTGATCCTAGTTTTACTTAAATCAATCTCATTTTCGGATGACTTCAATTACGACTTGGGGATTAAATCAACTTTATAATGCTTGAATCAATCGCATTTTGAGATTAATTTGATCCTAGTTTTACTTAAATCAATCTCATTTTCGGATTACTTCAAGTACGAATTGGGGATTAAATCAACTTTATAATGCTTGAATCAATGGCATTTCGAGATTAATTTCATCCTACTTTTACTTAAATCAATCTCGTTTTCGGATTACTTCAAGTACGAATTCGGGATCAAATATGGATACAGTGAGAATTTTGGGATTGAATAATCCGTACTTGAATCAATCTTTTTGTACTTGATTCAAGAATATCCGTACTCACCGTACTATTGATACCGCTCCGGATTGATTTGAGTACGAATGGATTGATTTTTTTTTTGAGTGTAGCAATTCATATTGACGACGGGTTAATTGCAGCTAAATATGAAGAAGACATCGAAGAATTTTTATCGTTTTTACAACAAAATTTCAGTGTTAAAGTTTTTGATGCGAAGCATTTTTTGGGTCTAGAAATACGACGTTTAAATGATGGTTGTCTTCATGTGAATCAGTTGAGCTACGTTAAAAAATTGCTTATGACTTTTGATATGGCTGAATGTAACGCCATAAGTACACCATGCGATACTGCTTTAAATAGTATGTTTTCAAATCAAAGTGCAGAAATTAAAAACTACCCTTACAGACAAGCAGTAGGTAGTTTAATGTATCTAATGCTGGCAACAAGGCCAGATATAAGTTTTGCAATCAGCTATGTAAGTAGGTTTTTGGAAAAACCTTTAACTGCTCATGTCAATACTGTAAAGAGAATTTTCAAATACTTGCAAGGCACTAAGGGATATGGCTTAACATTTGCACCTAACAATGCGTCTATTTTAAATTGTTTTAGCGATGCTGATTACGCTGGTGACATGGAGACTAGAAGATCGACAAGCGGCTTTATAATAATGATGGGTTCGTCAAGCATTTCATGGTCATCTCAAAGGCAAAAATGTGTTGCCCTGTCTACCACCGAGTCAGAATTTGTCGCCAGTTGTCATTCAATAAAAGAGCTAATTTAGATTCAGCAACTTGTATCTGAATTAATACCAAAACATATTAAAATCTGTTTACACATCGATAATCAAAGTGCTATTCGTTTAATTAAAAACCCTGAGTTTCACAAACGTAGTAAACACATAGACGTTAAGTATCAATTTATAAGGCAAAAATATGAAGAAAAAATGTTCGAAATTAATTATGTTTCTACAAATCAACAAATTGCAGATATTTTTACAAAGCCATTGTCTAAAGAAAAATTTATACGTTTTCGAAATTTAATGAATATTATAAACTACAAATAATTAAAAAAAAAAAAATATTTTAAATCTTGTGAACTGAAGTATTAAATGAAATATTATATTTTTTTGAAATAAATTCCTATACATTAAAATATAAGTTTAACAAAAGTGGGAGTGTTGAAAATATTTGTTTAAACTTTTGCTTACATCATCCCACTGTATTATATATATGTACATTATATTATAATACCTATTACTCTTGTAAATGCATTGTATTGCTTGGCCATGTATAAATCTATATGCCTAAGCTAACGGTTCTTATTTTTCTTTTGCTTTACTTTAATCTTAATTTTTGTTAACTAGAACTCTAATAAAGTATTTTAGTTCAGTTCTCTACTGATCGCCAACTGATTTGATTGTTTTTAATTTTAACTCAACAAGGCCCGTATTTAATTAAATCGACTAAAGACTAAAATATGATAATTTGGCATTTTTATTACAAACAACCCCGAACAACGAATTCAAAAACCGTTCTTTTTTCAGAATAGCCTTAAAAAAATTACATAGATGATCGTCCTTGGACAAATTATGTGTACAGTCCGACGCGCCTTAAAAACCATTCTTGTATATGTTGGTAAGAAAACATATCCTCAAATTAACAAAACATGCAAAAATAGACCCTTTTTAAAATGGTCCAGCTCACGAGAGGTAAAAGTTGGAGTCGAAATATTTTAAATGTCATCTTAAAAAAATCCAATGTTCATTTTGAGGGGGGTACACCTTGCACGAATTTTGCTTCCATGCCGCGTCCGTCTGTCAGTTTAAAACCAACTCACTTTCGAACAATTCAAAGAAAAGAACACTATTAGCGTCAAACTGTTTCTAGTTATACCAAGCAGTTTGGAATTGAAATTCACCAACATCGGCTTAGTAGAATAAGAGATATAAATCTAAATATGCAACCACCAACCTTAAATACGATAACTTTGTTACCAAAACTAATAAAACGGGTGGCGAAATGCACCAATCCGTTTTATATGACTAGAAATTATACTATTAAATTTCGTGAAGATCGATCCGTAATTTATCATAGCCTATATATAAAGCCCATTCTCGGAAAATACCTGAGTACTGCCAAAACCGTTACGTATAATGCTATTTTAAGTAATAAAGTTTGATTTGTTATAGTTTTATTAGACTTGAAATAACTCAATTATGGCCTGCCTTATTTAGCAGACGCAAGCACTCCTCGCAGCAATCGATATTTATTTATTTTTTACACAGATTGTCATTGGGAGCAAGCCCTTCCTCACTCTCTTTAACAACAACTTCGAGTCTTTTCCAAAGAAGGGAGTAAGGAATGTCACCTAAAATAAAAACTAAATAAAAATCAAGAGCTTCCTTTCTTCCTTCTTAACTGCCCGTCTATACCAGAAATAATTATTGCGACATATATTGCAGTAATTGTCAAAATTATGTTATCTTTAATGTAGACAGCAATTTTTTGTACATATTTATTGCTAACAATTTATGTTGCAATAATTGTTAGTCCATTTTCGTTGACAATTATTGCTTACAAAAACGTTAATTTGGTTGTCAGTTGAAAAAACAGCAAAAAAGAAAAAAAAAATAAAAGCAAATTGTGTGAGAAAGAAATTAAGTTTTTGAAAGCAGCAGCAAATTATAATTGTAGTAAAATAATTAAATTAAAAAATTAAATAAACACTAAAATAAAATTGCATAAATTATAATTTTTTCCTTATTCGATCTTTATTGTTAAAATTAATATTAATTTGTTTAAGTTCGAGTTCTTGTTTATAAAAAAATAATAATTTTACATTAACAAAAATAAAAAAATTAATAAAATTAATATTTTTGTATTAAAAATGATATCAAGCTTAAACAAATTAATATAAATTTAAATAATAAAGTCGAATAACAAAGAATTTATATTAATAATAATAATTCTTGTAAGATACCGCCATTTTTTACACTGCACCTTCTTCCTTGATTTTTTCAAACTATGAGTTAACATAAATACGTTTTCCCATGCCTTTAACATAAGCTGAGCAATATGAAATATTGCTCTGTTATTCTGCCGACGTTATTGCCAACTTGCTGAGATAATTATCTTTAGTGTAGACCTAGGGTTAAGAAGGGAGTAGCGAATGTGTACTGATTATTTTGGAGGGTCTTTTAAAAAGAAATTTAAACCGTCTAGAGGGGCATCTTAAAGAAAGGAGTATAGAGGCCTGGGTTTAAAATAATGATAAATTTGGATACAAATTATATGGGAACTATGGTCTATCTTGGACCACATGTGAAAAAAAGAATATTTGGCAAGCTCATCTAAATTATATTGTTTTGTGATGGAACACCTCTTACTTTAAAAAATTTTAACACTTTAATTTGTTATAACTGATGCAATCTTTAGATTATTCCCACTTAATCTGGTAATATAAAAAGTGCAATTACACTATGCAACACATAAAATTAAAACTTTTTCTTTTTTGCGAGAACTAAAAAACCCCTGTTTTTCCCGAATTTTCTCTGAATTTAGCGCTGGAAAATTAGAAAACAGCATTATAATGCTTTCAGGAATAACTAAGTAGTTTATAAGGAATATTTTTTCTGAAGATTTCTTCAATGAATTTTTCAAAGTTTTTACAGTTATTGACCAAAAATGGCACAAAACGTCAAACAAAATTAAAATTTTCGACATTTTAGCAATTTTTAGACATTAAGTTTCGTTCACAATGGAAGAAACAATTTTGTTTTTCATTATCAAAGTTATTTTCGGGAATACAAAATTAATTTTTAATACGATACTCGTATGACGTGCTATATTCCCAGTTTTTCATATTTGATAAATACACTGAATTTTATTGCGCATTTCACTGGTTGCTTAGGCCAGCTCAATAGGAAACATTTTCCAAAGACTTTAGAAAAGCCCAAAATATTATAAAAATAAAACACCAAAGCGAATAAGAATTATAAACACTCAGTCTTACTTGTACTTACTTAAACAAAACTCCTTTTTTCCCAAAGTATTTCATATATTTTCTTTTCATTTTCGAACAATAATGTAACTAAAGTTTTTTTAAAAAGTTGAGTCAACTTGTACTTCAGAAACAATTTGTATGAAATTGAAAATGACGTTTTTAATAATTTTATTTAGTTAATGCAAAATGTCTGAGTTTGTGAAAAATATTGTTGCTGTATTTTGAACACCAGGGAAAATGTTGCTGCCTATTGTGAACGAAGATGCAGTTTTATCTGATTTTATTGCTACACACTGCTTTCTCCAAGTCTATAGCTGCAATAATGCCGAAGAAAAAAAACAAAATTTCGATTGGTTTCCGAGATATAGACGTGAGAAAAAATTTTATGTTCCTTGGGAAAAAGTTTTAGCCCAAATATTCATGAGACCATAAAGTACGGACGTCAGCTAAACTAGGAAAACCAAAAATGGTTTTGTAAGTTTCGATAAGTCTCGATAAGAAGAAATTCAACACGAGAAAAAAATTTGCACTCGAAATGTTCAAAAATGTTGCGCAGTGTTATTTTATCAATGGTACATTTTTGAATGAAAATTCTTTTATAAACCTCACTGCAAATAGATTCCTTTAAAATTATTAACCATGCTTAATTAGTACTTTTAGTGAATAAAGGCGAATAATATTCTTGACTTACAGTTTATGGATTTAATTTTACCTTTTTTTTCTCTTTTAAAAATCGTACTTTAAGTCTGCATAACCCCACTTTCATATGATTAAATTTTCACATATCCTCTGCAGATGTGTTGGTAGCACGTGCTAAGGCTTTATTTTATTACTCTATAATATTTAACACCACCGTAGTAACAACAATCAACAAAAAAAACCATATAGAAGTAGAAGGAAATGTTTTATGAAAATTGGACGCATTTATGCCTCATGAAAATAAACAAAAACTTCATAAAATGTCTTCTCATTATTTTGTGCTGCAATTACTTTCACATTTTCATAAATCAATGTAAGAAGAAACATTAAGAAGAAGAGGAACATCTAACAAGAAGAGGCGAAAAGGTACATATATGACTGTCTGGTTGATGTTAAAGTACATTTGAAAACTTTTGATGTTATTTCCAAGTTTAATATTTCATTCATACTAATACAGGGTGTACGCTGGAAAGGTACACTACTTTGTTTTGCCTCCATTTTGGTAAACATTAGTGTTGACAGTTCATATTTGGCAGTCGTGAAGTACACGTGCCTACTACTTTATTATAGAAAAATATTAGATAAACAAACATGTTTTAATCGTTAAAACATTTTATTAAAATCAATCACCGATTACTGTGACGATGAGAAAGTTACCTGAAATTTTTAGGAGAAATAACGTGCCAACAAAACGCACTATTTATCATGTAGTGAATGATTTCGAAGAAAGAGGGTCTGTAGGTGATAGGCCAAGCATGGACCATAACGTACTGCAAGATCGGCTGAAAACATTACTGCTGCTTAAGAAAGTGTGAAAATAATCAATCAACCTCAATTCGACGCCGTGCTCAGGAGCTTGGTCTTCAATGAACAACTTTGGCCACATTTTTGCACAGGGATTTGCATTTGTTTCCATTTATTTTCAGTCGACACAAGAGCTTCTTCCACAAGACCATTTACGCCACCGTGCATATATGTAGTATGCCACCCTGTATAAGGGAGAAAAGGCAATTTGTTTTATAACGTTTTCTTTTTAAACTGTTCTTGTATTACATATAATACAGCCAACTGATGATGCATGCAACATCTTTAACAAGATGTAGCCAAAATTTAGATGGTTCTTCTTTTTATTGAAGCGTAAATTACAATGAAATTTAATAAACGGTAAATTATGGTCATAAATATTGTTTATATGCGAGTAGTATACAGTCTATGGTTCTTATTTAGGAAAGGATTTCTAGGAATTCTAGTGAAAATATTTTGAAAACTATTAGGAATTTTTAGACGGGAAACTTTGGGAATTTCTTCTTAAAATGTTTGACTTAAATTTAAGTTTTTGTGACTAGTAACAAATTTCGTGGTGGAATTCCCAGACTTATCGAACTATGAAAGAAAAAAGTATACTACAATAACATTATTTTTAATGGTCTAAGGCATACAAAAGTGTTTTCCGTGGGGCCTAGAGAAAATTAAAGATTGATCTTTATGAAATTTAGTTCTATGTTAGTTTTTGTAAAGGGTGGTCCAACCATAATAATTGTGATTCACACCTAAACTTTAAGTTTTTTGACTAACTTAATTTGGCATTTCTTTGTTTCAGTGTGTGACAAATTCAATCATGCACACCTTGAAAAACAAATTTGGGTTTTTGAAAGCACTTAAGAGAAAAAGCGCATAATCGAGCGCTTCAATAAGAGAGCTCTTATACAGCAGTAAATGATAAAGAATAAAATAAAAAAAACTGCTATTTTAGTGCTGACAACGAAGAAGGTTTTAAAAGCGCAAATAATAAAAATATATTGTGGTTGACGAAAATGATTAAAAAAATGCATTTAAACAAGAAAAAGCAAAACATAAATGAATATGTTTATATAGTTAGGTCTTAAAAAGCACTTTAGGAGTGCTTTGTTTGCATGTTAAAGAAAGCGCTTTTTGTCTGCAGAAAGAAGTCCTCCAAACCGGGAACACCCCATACAAAAATCAGGTATCCCAAGAGCAGGTTTGAAGCGATGAGGTATGAATTCATACATAAAACCTGCTCCTTTTGGAGCACATTTTTACTGGGGAGGTACAGGAAAATGGGAAATGAAAATGTATTTCGTACGCTTCTTCTTCAGCGAATAACACACTTTCACAAAGGCAAAAAAGAATCCACTAGTGATTGTTGAAAAGCCGATGCATCCACCAAGAGTGACTGTTTAGTGCGGCTTATGGGCTGGCGGCGTAATCGTAACGTACTTCTTCGAAAATGCGGTCGGCCAAGCAGTTTCCGTGAGATGATAACGGGTTTGTTGTGTCCAAAAATTGAGCATATGAACCTGTACGATATGTAATTGCAACAGGTTGGTGCCACTTCCCACACAGCATGTGGCCGTGTTAACTCACGTCGTGGCGATGTTAATAGGCCGCCATGATGCTGTGATTTGACTGCGTTGGACTTCGTTTTTTGAAAATATGGATCATCGGATAGAGGTAGGCCACCGAAGCTGTTCGTGCATAGGGCCGATATATTGTTCCACACCTAATTGGCATAGATCCTTCTATCATAATAAAACATATTAAGATCATTTTCTGAAAACTTTCGACCACCCTTTTCCAAAAATATAAATTTTTAAGGGAGGTATTTTCACATTTTGGCTCATAATTAATAGTCGATTACACCTTATAAATATTTTATCCAATTCTTAACTTAGAATTCCTCAACTTCTTGGGAGTAAAAAATCTTAGGAAATTAGAAACCCTAGTACCAGACACAAGCACACACAAAGTTGTAAAATTGTTGATGTTGCTTCCGTTTGGTTCTCTTGTTTGGTAGTCAGAATGCATATGAATTTGACAGCATTTGATATGTAATTGCAACAGGTTGGTGCCACTTCCCACACAGCATGTGGCCGTGTTAACTCACGTCGTGGCGATGTTAATAGGCCGCCATGATGCTGTGATTTGACTGCGTTGGACTTCGTTTTTTGAAAATATGGATCATCGGATAGAGGTAGGCCACCGAAGCTGTTCGTGCATAGGGCCGATATATTGTTCCACACCTAATTGGCATAGATCCTTCTATCATAATAAAACATATTAAGATCATTTTCTGAAAACTTTCGACCACCCTTTTCCAAAAATATAAATTTTTAAGGGAGGTATTTTCACATTTTGGCTCATAATTAATAGTCGATTACACCTTATAAATATTTTATCCAATTCTTAACTTAGAATTCCTCAACTTCTTGGGAGTAAAAAATCTTAGGAAATTAGAAACCCTAGTACCAGACACAAGCACACACAAAGTTGTAAAATTGTTGATGTTGCTTCCGTTTGGTTCTCTTGTTTGGTAGTCAGAATGCATATGAATTTGACAGCATTTGATCCCTTTAAATAAGTTGCCGAAATCATAAAAATGAAATGAAAATATATATTTTTTTTTTGCTTCTATAGAGTCCGTAAATATTAATTAGGACAAAGTAACAAAAATAAAACTTTATTAGAAAAAATATTTTAGCAATATAACTAATAAAGAAATTTCATGATGTTTAACATTTTAGCTAAATTGTTTTTAACTTTATATTTGATTTTGGGCCTAAACATTTTAATAATTAGAATCTGGGAATTTATTTCTCATGGTGGGTAACATTTATTTTATAAGTTCTGGTAGTGCATAGAAAATATTCCTGGAAATATTGGGGGCATGGTTGATAAATTTGGTACAATTGTACCTTTTATGGAACAATTTAAAGATTAAAAGTACGCTTGTACCCCCGTGACTCATTTGGTACTTTTTTCAAATTTTTCAAACCTATTGTTGTTTGATATGAAATGGCAACTTGTATTTACTGTGCAACGAATACTAAAAAGATTTTTGGCACGTTATTTTCATTTTACTTCGAATGATTTTGAAGAAGATTTTACAAGCGCTAAATTAAATTTATTAATATCCGGAATTTCTACTGCGGCTTATGGAATGTCTTTCCTCTTACTGTAGTACATATTGAAAATTGTAAACACAATAAATTTGGAAATGCCATCCCAAGATGCTCGTACGCACATATTTGTAGAACGCTTTAAATTTTTGTTTCTTCAAATGGGCTGCAATTTTTTGAAAAAGGAGTTTTTAGAAAAGCATCTGTCTCTTACCGATATTTATGTATCGTTTTATTTATATATTCAAAAATAACATTGAAGGTATAATACTGCATATAGTTATAACATTTTGCGAGGCTTTAAGAAATAAAGTTAACTTCAACGACGAAATTTTAAACTGGCTAGCAAAATTTACTCCAGAAAATGTGATTTCGAAATAAAAGTGCAAATTATGATACTATTGATAACGAGTTTCGAGCGTTGTCGGATATAGATGCTTTACAAAACTAAAAAACGAAAATATTTATGTTTTTTGGTTCAAAGGGACCACAATGAAAAATAAATTAGATCAGTTAATGTTTCCAAAGGAACATTTTCTTTGCTGAATGTGGAAAGAATATTTTCATGCCAAAATATTATAAAAACATATAACCGAAATAGACTATATGTGCTAACTGTTGCAAGTCTTAACGAAACAAAAGACTTTTTAACAAGGTTTCTTTCAAATGTGCTAAATTCCCATATCATACTGTTGAGAAACTGAAATTTATTGTTGAAGGGATAAGCTATTCCTATGCGCATTTCACTATTGTTGCTTAGGACAGATCGTCAGGAAACTTCATCCAGAGATTTTAGAAAAGCTAAAAATATTACACAAATAAAACCGTTAAGCGAAGGAGTTTTACCTGTAACAATATCAAAGCTTAAACAAAAACAACAACAATAAACAGTGAGTTTATATTTTCTTACAGTCCCGACTTTTTCTTTTATAAAAAAATAATTTAGTACTATAATTTAGTACGATATTGGTTTTCTCATTTATCATCCCTGATTGATGTAATTAGACTATTAAAGTATAAAAGCTTTTAAAATTGTAATTTAACTTAAAATACACATTCGAATTAATATAAAAATTTATAAAATTTTGATATATAATTAGAGTTAAGTTCATCAAATTTAATTTTCATTTTTCATGAAGAAAGGACTTTTACAACATGAAATTATTAAAAATAAACCAGAAGTAAGGGAGAACATGAAAATTTAATTAAAATAGATAATCATTCAAAGCAAATTTCGATCTACCAAAGGTTAAATACAATTTGGTTTAAAGATTTATGTTTGACTGTTGACTGCCAGCAGACGTCAATCGCTGCGAGGGTTAAATGGCAAGAGATTGAGTGGTTGCAATCGAAACATGTAAGGGCAACGTGTCCGTGAAAAACTGGGTTCGGTTCCCACCTCAGTCAAGTATGGAAAATTATCAATAAATTTTAATTAATTTCATAAAAATAATTGAATGAAAATTAAATTTGATGAACTTAAGCCTAATTACATATCAAAATTTGGTTTAAAACCCATAGAACAGTTCAACAAAATAGCCACAATACTAATTACATATTTATAAAATTTTAATAATTTTTTTAAAATTCCAACGGAAATCGAAATATCGAAAATAAAAAATTTTTTATAAAAAAATGGACTTAAGCTTAAAAAATTTGTAAAAGAATAATATTTAATAAAAAATGTCGAAGAAAAAGGATTATAATTTATTAAAATGTTTATTTTTTTAATTAATATTTTAACCTTTACGGTAAATTTTACCAAGTTCAGTTAAAACTAACAATAACTTTAATTTTCAGTTTAAAATATGTTCTTACATAGAAAAATAAATTAAAAAACCAAATA
Source organism: Pollenia labialis (assembly GCA_949318255.1). NCBI lineage: Eukaryota > Metazoa > Arthropoda > Insecta > Diptera > Polleniidae > Pollenia > Pollenia labialis. The sequence goes on along the minus strand of OX439142.1, from coordinate 129,681,417 downwards.
TTTAAGCGTTTTTCATGTCACTTCTAATTTTTCATACAGATTATAGAAAACAAACATTTAGAACGCGAATTGAACACGACCCGGCTTGACAATTTTATTTGACAGATCGCTAGGTTGGTTTGTTTTATTGAAAATGTTCCGGCAATAGAATTTTCATGTTTAAAAAAATGCCTGATGCTCTAATTTAGGCAGCTCAGTAAGAAAAACTTAAATCTACATTTTGACAACGAAGTGATTACAGCAAATGCGATGAAAATATTTTATAACGTTTTTCTAATCGAAATCAGGCTTTATTGAAACCCGATTTTTTTTCATATAAATCCTTAAATTATATTTATTAAATAAATTGTCCTTCTAGACCGAAAGAGAAACAAAACCATATTAAAAATGAACTAACAAAAAAAATTGCTATTGCCAGATAAAAAATTTCAACATCACGGTTTTAAAATAATATTTACGATCGCCTGAGTAGCTTTCTAACAGCTTGAGCGTATTTGCTGGTATGTGTTGCTTTAATTTATGTAATAACTTAAACAGGCAGTAAACATTTTTATTTTGAAAAAATTTAGGGGCAAATATATCTCTAAAGGCATTTTAAAATACAAAATCAATAAACAGTTGCACGTATGTAATTGCGATATGTTTCGCACTTTGCTTAAGCAAATGACAGTTTCAAAAAATTTAACAAAAAGTTTTATTAAGCTGAATATAGTTTGACACTTATGGTTAAAATGATTGTCTTAGGCCCGTTTTCACAGCTTACCGATAGCTAAAGGTAGGATTTTATCGGCCGTATAAAAAGTGTTCCATTATTACAACTTTACTTTAACCAAACAGGTAGGATGAACCTTAATTTACTTTATCGCCCACTTTGGGTTAAAGTAAATTTTTAATATTGGAACACTTTTTATAAGGCTAATTAAAGTCTAATTTTAGCAATCGGTTGTGAAAACGGGCCTAAATGTTTCTTTTTATATTTGCGTTTTACTATATTTAAACTTTTACTTTTGTGGTTTTTGTGACTTACTTACGTTTATGAGACTGAATTTTAACGTTCTTCGTGCAAATTTTGTTTTTTCTAGTTAATTTTATGTTTTTTTATCACTAATAAAACAATTTAAGATAATTTTAACTGCATATTTTTTTAATTTTTAGCGAATATATTTATATTTTATTGCATTTTTTATGCGCATAAAACGCAATTTTAACTGCATAAATGTCCGGGCCCTATTAATAAGCCTTCATGCCAGACTTTATTAAAAGCTTGCGTAACATCGATGACGGGTACAAAGCAATATTTTTTCTTCAAAGGATTGGTTCAATTGTGAAGTGTTTTCTTCTAAATCCAAATTGTTGGTTTGGAAAACAACTATTTTCATTTAAATTTCATTTGTTAATTTTGATACTACTACAGTGTCTGCCAAATAACTTCTTTTTTTTGTTGAAAATGCTATAAAAAAAACTACAGCATATTTTCTCAAATTCCATTTTTTTTTGAAAGTACAATCCTTCCGGTTAATAATGGAAAATAATTTCATTCAAATGGCTGCCTCGGCTGGCCATGCAGTAGCCTACACGATCGGTCCAATTTTTAAGCACATTATCGATTGTGTGCAGCTGTATTTCACCAATGGCTTCACGAAAATTGTCCTTTAAAGCGTCAATAGTCTCTGGCTTGTCGGCGTAAAACTTATCTTTGACGGTACCCCTCAAATAATAGTCCAGCGGTGTCAAATCGCAGCTCCGAGGTGGCCAAACGACATCAGCTCTGCGGCTGATAATGCGATCTTCAAAAACAGGGCGCAAAACATCGAGAGTAGCTTCGGCTGTGTTGCACGTAGCGCCGTCCTGTTGAAACCAAATAATGCCAATATCCTCCTCTTCAATTTTTGTGAACAAAAATTCGTTCAACATGGCCCGATTACGATCGCCATTGACTGTAAAGGCCACTCCTTGACCATTTTCAAAGAAAAATTACCCAATTATGCCTCTGGACCTAAATCCGCTAGGCCTGTCTGACTTAACTTTTGCCTTTCTGGCTTTGGTATTATGGTTACTAAGGAATCCTTCCATTCTTAAGGGTAGTAAAGCGTGTTTTTTTTTTAAAGTGTCACAACCTTCAGTTGGCATCATTGCTTTATTTGAGCACCTATTTAACAGCTGCTTTTTTTTTAGTTTGGTTTACAATTTCGTTATGAATCGACTTACACCAGAGCAACGAGTGCGAATTGCTGAAATTTTTAATCAAAATAATTCGGCAAATGGGCTGAAGCACAAATTTATATTGATTTTGAATTTCCATTCAAAATTGTATTTTCCGATGAAGCCCATTGCTGGTTGAATGGGTGCGTAAATAAGCAGAATTGTCGCAATTGTAGTGAGGAGAATCCACAATCTTTTGACAACATACCATTACATCCACATAAATTTACTGTTTGGTATGCTCTATGAGCTAGCGGAATTATTGCCTCATATGTCTTCAAAAATGATGATGGTCAGAATGCGAAAAGTTGTTGAAAATGGAAAATTGGTGTTACAGATTGCGCCTTCTACGCGCCAGGCGTGACGTCCACATGGTAGAAAAATATTGAAACATTAATTTCATAAAATTTTCTTTCGAATAAAGTCCGTTTCATTGATATTAAAAATATATTTTCTTGCTTTATTATGGAGCAATTCCATATGAAAACGATCAAAATTGGCAAATTTTTGGACGACCCCTCTCCGATTTTAAAATAAATAGTCTCAATCGATTGCCCAGCAAAAAATAATGTCGGAAAGAACCCAACCAATTGTAGGGGAATGTAAGAAAAGATAAACTCACTGTTTATTGTTGGTGTTTTGTTTTGGCTTTGATATTGTTACAAGTAAGACTTTTAGTGTTTATAATTCTTATTCGCTTTAGGGGTTTATTTGTATAATATTTTTGGCCTTTCTAAAATCTTTGGAAAAGGTTTCCTGATGAGCTGGCCTAAGCAACCAGTGAAATGCGCATAGAAGCTAGTTTTCCCTCAACAATAAATTTTCAGTGTATTTATCAAATATGAAAAACTGGGAATTTAGCACGTCATACGGAAATCGTATTAATAAAAAATAATGTACCTACATATTTTTTTTTTTTTTATAGTGACTGGTTTAGTGGTGGTGTACACCACTGTCATGTGACAAAATTGAAGAATTCTTCATAAGGGACCTCATTGAAAGTTGTTTTAAAAAAAACTACTTAAGCGATCGCAACGAGTGATAGCTCGTTGGAAAGGTATTGAATCAGGCTTTAATTGAAAAATAAAATTTTCCTAATTTTTCTTAGAAATTTACCTTTAAATTTTCCCATGAAAATTAAATTTTCCGATTTTCCACAGAAGCTCCTAAATTTTCCGGCTATTTTTTTTTTTTTTTGATTCCTCATAATTTTTGCTTTAAGAATCAGCAATAAAAAAATGGGCCCCGACTCCTTGTTTGGACAGGAGAAGAGCATTTAAGAGACCACCTTGTTAAAAATACATTTTAAAAATTATTTTACAGTTAAAACAATTTCGCGGAAAAAATTAAATTTTGTATATAAAAGGTGGCGAGAGGCTTGGCATAAATACTTTCTTTGCTAAGTCTAACGCTTTTTTTCTTTTTGTGGTTCATTTTTATTAAAATTGTTTTAAATAAAGTTTTTTGTCTTTTAACTTTTATTTCTATACAAAAATATAATGATTTCATATTTTTATACTTTTTATCAACTTCCACTTACACTTTCCCTTTACTACATGTACAAGAAACTTCATCACATCATTCAAAACATTATTTCACAAACAAAATATTATTCAATTATTGAAAAATATCGATTACAACAATTTGTGGTTTTATCGATTTATCTTAACTAATGAAAATTTAAAAGGCAGTTTGTAAGTTTAAATCATTAGAAGATGATAGTTTTTCTCTTAAGAAAAGAAAAAACCTCGTTAACATTTTGTTTGTTAAGTTTCGTTCGAATTTGAATTACAATTCATGCTCTTAGGTAATTCAGTCAAACTTTTCAAAATTTTGGGATGCAATTCTTTACAAATGTTGACGAAAGTTGCCAAAAAAAAACAAAAAAAAATCATCAAAAAATTTTTAGTCTTTCTGATAAGTTCTAACTAATATTGTCAAATAAAACCCTGACCAAACAAAAGAGACAACAGATCTAAGATATTAATAAAAATTGTTTCCATAGATAATTTTACACAAGTCTAAAATATACCAGCGAAATAAAATTTGGTGTTGATTGGATAAGCCATTCCTATGCGCATTTCACTAGTTGCTTGGAAACTTTCTCCAAAGATTTAAGAAAAACTAAAGATATTAAACCAAATAAAACTGTTAAGTGATTAAGAATTATAAACCCCAGTTTGTAACAATATCACAGCTTAAACAAAAACAGCAACATTAAACAGTAAGTTTATCTTTTCTTACAGTCCCGACTAAAATTGGTTGATTTTTTGTCAACTCTGAATCTAGTTGTAAGTGGGTAAAGAAAACCAAAAAAAAAACAAATTACTTTATTTTATTTTACCAGTTCAGTTTATTTACACTGATGTTGTCTATTGATTAAAATGATGCTTGTATGTACTTATTTGGAAAAATTTACTCTTGCTGTTCTCCAGATAAACAGAAATCTAAAATGTCTTTGTTTGGAAGGGTTCAAGCCCACTGTACCAAGTTTGAACAAACTTTCTCTGACGGTTCTTTAGATAAAAATGCATTTTTTTCGTGCCTCGCCCACTTCTTCAATCCCAACCACAGTTTGTCGGATGTTGTCTATTGATAACCATAATCCTTAAACCTCATTTGAAGACTTTACCTCTTGCCCTTCTTCAGATGTACAGAAAACTAAATTTAATTTCCGTGGGAGGTGCCCCACGAACTTAACCAATCCAGCCCTCTTTTTGGCAGATATTGTGTATTGAAAACTTAATTGTTTGTTTCAAATTTGGTAACTTTTACTGTATCTGTTCTCAATGTACAAGGTCATTCATATTGTCTTTCTTTAGGAAGTGCTACACCCACTTGAACAAAATAGTTATAGCCTTTGTTAGGCGCCAGTAAATCAGGAAATAACTGCGAAAATTTTGGGAAAATCGGTTCAGTTGTTTAGGAGTTTGTAAAATATTAAAAAGACCTTAAAATTGAAAAACGATAAAATTGATTATAAATAATTTATTTCAGACATTAGAATATGTGCAGACTGTTGTGACATTAATTTTTTTTTATTGAATTCTTAAATAAAGTTAAGACCTTTATTTTGTCTTTAAGATAAAGTTTGTGACTTTGTTGGACGTGAAATATGTCGACAAAACTTGTTCACTTGGTACTTGAAATTATTACAATTTTCAAGAAATTAAAAAAGTCTTAATAAAAAAGTTTGTCTGATTATTTGTGGTCTTAACAAAAGAAGATAAAAGATTTTTCTTAAACTCAAATGCAGGCTATTTCAACAAATAAGCCCTAAACAAAAAAAAAAAAATAATTTCTTACAATAGTAAAACATCTTACGATAAAAGCAAGTAAGTAAAGTTGGTTTAATTCCCTACACCACAGTATTTACACACAAATTTTCGGGTGTGTACCATATCTGGAATACATGGGCCATCATGGACCCGGAAAAAAATTATGTTATGATGTTCATATTCATTCTATTTGGAAATCATACATCTATATGAGATTTGTTCGTCTTAACCCTGGAAGTTTACGCTTAATTTTAAAGCATTTAGATTACTCTTCGTCGAATCGACTTTCTATTTAAAATTAATTCTAATGGAACGATTTTTAATTAAAAATCAACAAAAAAGAATTATTTGGTTAAGGATTTAAATTAAAAATAAATTAAAAAATAAAGTTAAATAAAATAAATCATAAACAATAAAGTTTTTTTTCTCTGTCAAAATTCAAAAAAAAAATTTTACCTGTAATTTGCGCGCATGCCTTACATGGACAAACAACTAGACAGCCAGCAAGCGAGCCGTTCGGACATCGCTAGATCGATTCGGCATGTGAGTCGGTATTAAGAAGTTCTAGAACCAATATTTGTATGTTACATTCATCAGAGCAAACGCAGTATACCCACCCTACCTACTGTGGTTTAGTTTTAAAGTATTAAACTTAAAAGTATAAAGTTATTTGCCTGTTTATTAATAGGAGAGAAGAGTTTCTATTCGAAAAATATTTCCCGGGAAAATTTTTTTTTAAATTCTCGGCAACTTTAAGCGGGAAATGTGTAGAATTTCTTTGAAAATTCTTTTATTATTTTTTCATTTAAATTGATTGGACTGGAGTAAATAGCAACCAATCTTTGCATAAAAAGTATAAAGGAAGAAAGAAAAGATACTAAATTTTGCAAAAATTTTAAAAGGGAAGACCTTAAATTTTTGGTTTGACCTTCCTGACTTGTTTTTGTTTTTGTGAGAAAAATTTACATTTTTCGGTCTCTCCGACCACTTTAAAGCTTTTGGTTCTGAAAGATTCTTCGGCCCGCTAATACTACTTGCCTTTACAGTTTATGTTGGTAAAATTTTTGGTTAAGCTTAAGAAAGTAGTAAAATGGCCTTTAAATATTTTTCGTTATTATAACTTTCCTGTAAGATAAATATAAAATTGTTAAAAATATGGCAATACTGTAGCAAATGCCAACACATTTTGGTTATAATTTGGCAACTCTAAGGCCCGTTTTCACAACTTACAAAAAGTATTTCATTATTACATACCTGCGCCTTGACGGCTAAAGCCGGCTAAACCGCGCCGCCGAATATTATTAACAGCCGCCGCCGCCGAAAATTTATCGACTAAAGTCGGCTTAAAATCAGCCGCGGGTTACAGTCACAATTTAATTTAATAGAATATTCCCTACAATAAATGCATAACCAAAACTAAAAAAAAAATTTTTTACTAACATTTTTGCAATAATTTTATATAAATTGTTACACTTCTGATATGATTTGTATACTTTGTAATATTAAAGTAGAGCAAAAAAAATTTTGCTGTAATGCTAGTGGTAACATGCACCTAAATTTTTTCACAATTAAAAATATTTTTGAATTATGAAATTTTACGAATTTTTATTTTTTATGACTTTAGTTACGAATCTTTTATTAATCAAAAATTTTAATCGTCGCAGTCGTGATCAAGTGACTGATCGAAATTTTACTTTTTGAAATCGTCCCATTCGTTATCAAACAACTTCTATCGAAATTTAAGATTATGCCATGCGAAAACGAGTAGTCGATCGAATACCGTTACTCGAAATGTCATTCTATAGGTTAATAACTTTCGTTAAAACATTAAATTGTTTTTGTGCAAAAAATTTATACACTTTTTGGGAATAATTGTTAGATTTCTTCAAAAAATAGCTTAAAATGTAAGTTTTAAACAGTTTTCAGCAATAAGAAGAAAAATAATAACATTCAGTTTTCAATTTTTCGCAAATTTTAGTTTTCGATAAAACCGATTTTTGTATTGTAAGTTTTTTGATTCTTTACAGCTTTAACGATTTTTAATAAATAGCGGACTTTGCTATTATGCCGCTGTTTGCATTGTTTTGCGAATTTCCCCTAATCTTAATTTTTTTTATCGAATTTTTACCACTACTTGTAGTTTTAGGGTCTTTTAATCAATTAAGTGGCTTGTTTGATATATTCAAAACATTCGCTGTTTTTGCCAATTTTTTTTTAAATATAAAATTTGGTTAAAAAAATATTTTTTAGTTTAAGTCGGCTTAAGCCGGCTATGAGCCGCCGCCGGCAATATTTTTGCAAGCCGCCGCCGCCGACAAAACTTGATGGCGCAGGTCTCTGACCTACACAGTGTTAAAATCAACATCAATTTTGACTCAACTGCATAATAACTTGGGGATTTCCCTAGATATCTGCTTTAAAATTGTCTTCAGTTGTTAATCAAAATGGTTTTCATGCACGTTTTAGTTAGTGCTCACATTAGCATGGGATTCTAAAAACATCTTTACTTATAATTTTAACGTGAAAAGTTCTTAAATCTGATATAAAAAAAAACATAAGTTTTGAACTTTCAAAAGAAAAATCAGACATTTAAGAATATTTAGAACATAATCTTGCAATCTTGCAAAAGTGAATTGGCTTTGTATTAATTAGTTCATATTATCGCGAGTGCACTGTATGTGCCTTATTATATTCTTAGGACCGTTTTCGCAACTTACCGAAAACTAAAGGCCGTTTAAAAAATTTTCCAATTTTACAACTTTACTTTGACTTAAGTGAGCGATAAGTTAAAGAAAGTTTCGCCATACCTGGTAGGTTAAAATAAAGTTGCCATAATGAAACACTTTTTATACGGCCGATCAAATCCAACCTTTAGCTATCGGTTAATTGAGAAAATGTACCTTTCTTTAATAATCGGCAAATTGTAATAATGGCCCTTGATGTATTTTAAAACTGTACGGGGGACATATTTAACAGACTAAACTGCAGTTACTAAAGCAAAAAAAACAATATCAAACACTTTTCCAACTCACAGCATCAGTTTATATTTCATCGCAAGATTTTGATATTTTTGATAGAAGTCGATTCAACAGACAACGTAAATGGCCCGGATGGTTAATTTTCAAAATAGCATAACAAACAAAACAAAGGGTGTCCAAATTGAAAGTATCATCAATCAATGGAAATCGCCAGAGGTAGCTTTTTGTGGCGGAAAATTTATGATTTAAACGTAGAGAATATATGGTTTCCACAGGTGCCACCTGCCACACAGCAAGAGAAACAATGGATCTTTAAAAAAAAAGTTAGAAAATCGCATTATTTCTCGTAGCGGAGGAGTTAATTGGCCACCAGGATCGTGCGATTTGACACCTTTAGACTATCGGGCATGTTCTGGAAATCAAAATCACTTGAAATTTATATCGAGCAAATTTTGAAAACGCTCCCATGTACAAAGTTCATACAAAGATTTCCTTTTATATTCCTTATACTTTGGAAAAGTAAAGTTCATTTTTACAAGAATTCAATTTAAAATCTTCATTGATTTCAATTTCACGTTATTGTAAGGTTTTTTAAATCGAAAATGAGAACGTCAATAATCCCAGTTCAAGCGCTTAAAAACAACATTATCGAGCAGATTGGAAGATTGGGAGACTGCCGAGACAGTTGGGAAGGAATATATTTTTTTTTAACCGGAACCTATTTGTAATAAGCTGAAATTAAAATATTTTTAATACCTCAAAAAAAATTCTTTTTTTATTAAAATTTAAATGATACCTTAATTTTTGGGCACCCTTTAGTTAAGGTTTCCAGAAAGTTTTATTTAGTATTTTGAATATCTTTCATAATTAACCATCTTTTATTTGATTTCATGTTTTTTCTTAAATCTTAAACGTAGAACAAATCTGAAGTAATTGGACTTCAATGCCAAAAATATTAAATCAAGAGGAAAATTAAGCGATTTTTCTAGGGTTCTACTGCCTGAAAAGAATTCAAAGATAAAAAACCACTCAGCATATTAAGATTAAGTAAAACACAGCCATAAATTCTTAATAATTTTAAAGCGTATACGTTATTCTTTTACATTATTTTTTACAATAATTCCCGAAACTTTCCTTTAATGAAAGAAAATTTATATACGTTCCTGGGAATGGAAAAAGTCTGGCAGCCTGTTACCCTGTAAACGCACATACATATGTATGCATGAGGCTGGATGAGTACATTTGTGTGTTTGTTTTAAATTGTTAAATTATTTTATGTATTTATGTACAAGTAGATGTAGTTTGTTGTTTTGGCTGTCGGAGTAGCTCTTCCTCCTTTGGCCTACTGTTCACCACAATCAGGATTGTGGATGTGTTCTCGATGAGCATGTGAGAGTTTGTTGTTCATGTTGTTGCATTTTGGTTTCATACTGACATGAAAATTATTTATTATTTCTTTAAAGTTTTGGCATTTAAAACTCCTCCTATTTGATGTTGCATTTTGAGTTGTATTAGTTTTTGTTTTCCTTCGATTTATTACGTATTTCTTTTCTTAAAGTATTAAGAACATTTTTTTTTTCGATTTATTAGGAGTAGAAGATGTAAAGGAGTTGTGGAAATGAGTTGGGTTGTTCTACATAAATTGTTTTCCTTTTTTTTCTTGTTTAGTATTGCATGTGTTTGTACATCAATCAATAGCAACATTTTTTTTTTTATTTAATTATTTTATCAATAAATCAAGGAAATATGTGTGTAGCAAAAATAATTCTTATTAAAATGATAAGCAAAATGTGACCAGCTTTGTGCATTGCGGGTGCAATCCAAGCTTAAGATAAATTAATCCTTTATTAAATTAAATATGTTGGTGATTTATCTTCTTCTGAAGGTTTTTTAAAATCTGTTGCGTGATCAAGACGTAATTAGTTATCAATTAAAAAATTTTTTAAAAAAGTATTACAATTTTATTAATGTGATTATTTTAATTTTTTATTATTTAATTAACATTTTAGTTGTTTTGAAACAAACTTTTTATTTAAATATTAATTAAATAACAAATAATCTCAATAGATTTTTTCGGTTAAAATAAAATAAGTTAACTTTGTAGAATTGTTGTTGGGGATCGTCAAAACCGAAGCTATATTAATTAAATTAATTAACACATTGTTTAAAACGGAAAAGTTTTTTGATAATTTTTTAAATTTAAATTAAAAATATTATTGATTGAAAAAAAAAATACTCACAATGGAGGTGGTCCATAACAAAACGCAATAATTCAATTTTTTAATAAGTTTCATTTTTTTACTGAATAATATTGTACATACTAAAATCCTTATAGTCATTGTTTTAACGAATTTATTTACTTTGAATCGGATTAAATTGCAACTATTTCAAATACATACATCGTAATGGCTTAAATTCATCTATTTTTTTTGTTCATTTATCCAAAAATTGTAAAAGAGGAATTTTATTTTTTTTTTTTGTTATGAAGCTCCTCAATGTTAAATTTTTACTATTTATAGTAATTTTTATAATCGTTTTGGTAATAGGTGCAAAATCAACAAATTGTTTGGTTGATTTTGTGAATTTGGTGATTCGAGGCTTCTTTCAATTTTTTTCTGTGTAGGACTTATTATTGATTTAATTGATATTAAACTCATGTTACTCAAGATCCCACTCATTTCTGCCTCATTTCTTAAGAAATTCGTCTTACGTTTTGCAGCCCAAAAACTTTTTTAGGAAGTAAACTACAAAAGATTATATATTGGAAATGCTTTGGCAAAATAATTGTCTCCTCTTTTTTAAACAAAAGAATTTTTAAATTTATTTCAAATTAATATGTTCACCAGTAAATAAGCTAATAGTATCAATTAAATATTTTTTTTTAAAAATTTGCCACATTTTTAATATGGGTAAATAATTCCATTCCACTGAATTTAGCGTGCCCGAATTAGGTTTAAACGATTATTTGTTGTTTTGCAACTAGCACAGTGTACTTATTGCTCAAAAATACAATATTAAAGTTTTTTAAAGTTATTTTTAAAAGATTGCGAAAGAAAAAAAATCATATCTTAAAACAGAAAAAAACGCTTCCTTCAAGGTTTCAGGATTTGCCAAATAAAAAAAAAGCTTTTTGACTTTTTTAAATTTAATATTTTGCAGATATTACATTTTTTTCCCCGATACATTTTTTGTAGCCCAAAGTATTCTCTTTAAAATGACATAAAAATTATCTTCGTATGTAAAGTAGTTTTTGAGATATTGAAGTAATAACCTCAAGAATTTTGCTAATTCGGCGAAATTATGAAAAAAATTTTTTTTGTTCGTATATGTTCCTTATAGCATAAAAGGAACCTTCTCACCAAATTTCATTAAAATCGAAAGAAGTCGTGTCCCACACTAGGTCGAGTTGACATGGAATTACCCATGTATAAACGATAACTTTGATCAATTAAATTTTTAATTAAAACTGATTTTATTTATGCTAAAAGCTTCGTTCACAATACGCAGCAACATTTTCACTGGTGTTCCTAAAAGAGCAACAATTTTTTCGCGACCACATTAATTTTAAATAAAGAAACCCTTTCCAAATTTTGCTCAGAACAATATTACGTATTTATTATTTGTTGGAACATTTTGTTAAAATTTTCCTTCAAAACTAAATAAAATTAATATAAACGTCGTAAATAAATTCATACAAATTGTTGCTGAAATAGAAGTTGACTCAACTTTTTAAAAAAATGAAAAAATGAAATGAAAGGAAAATATATGAAATACTTTGGGAAGAAATAAAATAGAAGAAAAAACGAAATTGTTGCTCTAGTTGTGAACATTTAGCTTTGTTTAATTGAAAAAAAAATAGTTTAACTTTTGACTTTTAAAATATTAAGCAATTACAATATTTTTTATTGTTTTTAATTTAAAAAATATCAATAATCCCTAGGAATACTGTTGAGGTTTTTGAAATCATATTTTTGATTCATACAATTGATAATGAGATTTTTAAGAATTTCAAATTATCTCTTTAATTCTATTACTTATTTTAGTTAATATATTATAGCAAATTTTATGTATATTTTTCTTTTATATATCAAAACCGATTTGATATACAGTAACTGAGAAAGATTTTTATTGCTTATATTTATGGTTGGCTTAACAGAATTTCCCCCCCATAACAAATATGATTTAATAATGAACAGTATTGAACACAAACATTACAACAGGAAAAACTAAATGACCCATCACCAGACCCAACAAATTTCTGCTCTCTCACTCCAAAGAACAAATAACAAAATAGAATGAGTAAAATAAACATTATCTAAAAATACGTATGGTTGTATGGATGTGGGTTCAAACTTTTGTTAGTGTGTGTAAATTTATATCTGAGTGATTTTCTTTTTGTAAAACTAATGACAAGAACACCAAAATTTGACATTAAAACAAATGAATTTTTTTCCAATTTATGATTGAAATTATGTGTAGATATTGAATTCCTTAAGGACTTTTACACGTACACATACACGCACGCACATATTCCTAAATAAATAAACATTCCTAGCCAGGGACGAATAAATAAACAAACATGGATGGAAATTGTTGTTGTTGCCTTTTGTATCCTTAAGGTTTGAAATTTTAAGTACTTTGTGAAGTTTTTTTTTTCTTTAGTTTTTATTGTTGTTGTTATTATTGTTGCTTTTGCAAGGTACTCGCATAAAGATACCTACCATTCGTTAAAAAAATATACATTTGAAAAACATGTTATAAGATTGTAAAATTTTAATCAATTGCCAAATGTATTCCTCAAAGGAATTTTCAAAATATTTTAAGACTTGTTCTCGATAGAAATAGAAATGTTACAAACAAATATTTTGTTACAGCTTAATTTAGCTTGTGGAGAAGAAAAACAAAAACTCATTTATTTTCTAAAAGGTAAACACGAACGAAACCAACAACAAATCTAAAATAAAACAATCTATTTTATTTGTTGGCTGTTTTATTATTTTTAGTTTGTTATTAATTTATCATATTTAATGAAGTTTTCAAATAAAAAGATATTTTATTTTTAAAGATATAGACAGCATTTCATAAATAGTTTGATGATATAGATGTACATATCGTTACCCTAAACGCAAAAGGACCTATCTAACATTTTTTTTCAGGAGAAGCAAAAAACTATTAAAAATGTTCAATTGATAAATTGCCTTAAACCGTGTACAATTTATTTTTCTTGTTAAACCAGTTGATTTGATAATTGACAATGTTGCACCTATGCAAACTGTTAGTTAGGTTTTTTAGCGTTTATCATTAAATATTCTGCAGTTAGGGACTTTTTTTATTTTGTTAATGAAATTATTAATTTTGATCAAAAGATTCTCAAAGTGAAAATTATGAAAATAATGGCAATTACCAATTTTTATTTTATTGTTTCAAGATAAAAAAATCAAAAAAAACTTACGTTTAAAATTTATAATTATATACTTTTGAATATTTTGCAATAAAAGGAATTCTTTCAGTTATCAGTTAAAAAACAATAAGAATCTCGGCTAGCTCATCAAAATTGTCCATGCCTTTTTCATTAGATTTCTGTCAGATATCAATCAGAAATGTCATCAAAAAAAATCAGAATTTCTGTCAGACTTCGTGTAAACCAAACTTATCGAAGTTTCTCTCAGATATCGGGAAGACGTCGGACAATTTTGCTGGCTGGGTTAGTATGTACATTAGACCGGGTCGACCTCCATACAAAAAAAAAGTTGTGCCAATCACCACCTAGAATGAAACATATGTCAATGAAGTTTCTAAAACAGGAACATTTTTTTGCCACGCCCCAAAATACAGCACTTTTGGGTTTTTTTATGAAGCGCTGCCATTTAAAGTCCGATCTTATCATATCACATATCCCACCCACCACTATTATGGATAACAAACTTGAAGCGATGTGGTGGCTTAAGTTTTGGCTGTAGTTCGTGTCTTGGCCCGGGTGTTTTACCAGCAACTGGCGACTCCCGAGGTGAAGGCAATGAACTTAAAGGCCTTGGCGACGAAAGGTTATCCATCCCCTAAACCGAGGTGTTTTGCGACCCGTGCCTATCGGTTGGTTTGCAGTCAGGGGTTACCGACTGTATTATCACGGAGCTTTGCTGATACCTGGGCACCTCAGCAAATAGACCACGCCCCTACCACGTTAATGGGGGCTATGACGTGGCGGACCTCTCAATTTCCCTACACTCGTGGGACTAAACATTCAAGACAACAAAAACAATTAACGGAGACCGATGACGAACAGGCAAGAATAAGGACAACGATTGACAGAGAAACGAACAAGCCAACGGCTGAAACAGCCCAGGCAACTTAAGGCTTAATAATCACATTGTCCATGCTTGCATTACATCGGGACAGTCCATGGAGTAGTCCATTTAATCAATACACCGCAAATAATAGGACTAGTCCAAACACGCGTGTAAAATGTAGCCCATAAGGGACTAGGACTAGTCCAAAAGTAACCCTAACGTATGAAAAAAACGTGGTCTATTTGACATTGCGATGTCCTAAAGCAGGACCATATAACCCAGCTTTGGGTTACAAAGGAGTAGTCTTAAAACTACTCCATTGTATACACAAGAGGATTAGTTTTAACTTCGTTAAAAAAAACGAAAACATGTCGTTAAAAAACGAAGACATGTCTTCTCACAAACACTTTTTAGCAATGGCATGGGTCATGCTTGCATTACTTCGGACCAGTCCTTGGAGAAGTCCATTTAATCAAAATGGATCAGGTGGTCCAATATTATTTGCAGGGAATGAATCAGGTGGTCTAATAATATTTGCAGGGTATGTAAAGCATGTAGAAAAAACTTAATTTGGAGGTTACCATAGTCAATGCACCATGGTTGGATTTTGATAATGCTTATGTTTGTAAGTAACCAAATCATGGTTGATTATTACCATAATAAGTTAAAAATTAGACATAATTTTCTCGAAATGAAACATAAAAAAATCAAAATTAACCGTAATTTGATCAAATTATTTAAAGCTATTTTTTTATTTCAAACATTATTTTCTGTTTTATAAGTCGAATTGTAAAATGATTTTTATTCCTGTTATTATAATTTTATATCGTTTTTTCATTCCTGTTAGACATTTTATGTTCCACTGGAAAAACACTGGTCTACAAATTTGGCATGTTTTTTTTTAACTAATCTGGGTGCGCTGAATACGAATATTGGGATTTATGAAAAATTGGGCTATCGCGTCTTGTTCATTTTTTACCGCATGCTGGCAATACTGTAAAACAGTCAATACGGACCCTTCTGTTTCACAATTATTTATTTGACAGAAGCTCAAATTCATTTTAAACCTTTATAATAGTTGCATTAAAGCATGTCAGGGAGATCGTGTGGTACTGGTTCAAGCTATTTTTGCTTTGTGGTTGGTGAATATTTGGTTGGAAAAAATTATCAAAATCATTAAAATATGCGTATTTACATTATTTTGGTTTTGCAGTCAGGAACTTGGGCTAATCGCGGACACCGACAATGTTTTGCATATTCTTCATTCGCATTTAGATTTTTTTCCAAAAAAAAAAAAAAAACACCTAGGTGCAGTGAGCGCGAACAAGGGAAGCGTACTCACCAAGATTTAATGAAAATTGAAAGAATTTATCAAGGATTATGAGACAAAAGCATGCTGGGAGACTATTGCTTGACTCTAACCGAACCAACTAAATACAAACGACGTTCAAATAACGCCATTCACTTTTGAAAATTCATTGATTTTTAAATTAAATAGTGATTTTTTATGTTAGAAAAGAATAAAAATATTCTTTTGTATTTCGAAAAGCTGACGTGATAGAGAAAACCCAATTACAGATTTTTAAAATATTTGGTTGCTTCAGCCCAAAATTCATTTTCCGAGCCGCGGGATCCTTTATCATCATTATTTTTGTGCTTCCAGTTTAATTTATTTTGAAAATTTTTTATATTTAATTTAACAGTTTAAAGAAAATGAATGTGAGACTTTTAAGCAAATCAAGCAATTGATTGAAAAACATTAAACTTGTGTAGAATTTGATTGTTTCTAAGTAAAAACTTCGCTAACTTTTTTAAAATAAATTGTTTCTTGTGGCACTTTCTTATTTTTTATTTTACGTTTTATAACTATTTACTCTTCGCCTGCATGTATCTATAAAAATAATGCCATATTTTTTATGTACCATTTAATGAAATGTTATTGCATTAATTTTTGGACAACACGAGTAAAATTTCTTGGTTCTTTCAGTACCTTTGTGGTATTTTTGCTTTCATTCTGATTAGTCAATACATTATTTTGTAGGGGAAGTTTGAACTTGTCCTTTGGCTCTAACCTCGGATTACAGGGAGACATTTAACAAAACGTTTTGAACAAAAGTTATGTAGAAAAGTGTCCTCTTTCAAATTACCTCTTTTTTTAAAGCCCATTTTCGATTGTTGCTTCATCGAACTCTCCATATGGTCATATTTTTTAATTTGATGATTTTTTATATTGTCCTAAATTTTGTGGCAAAATAAATTGGAAAGGTTGGGTTGGCAAATATTTTGATGAAAATCATGTTTTTCTTGTTGAAAAATTATTTAGATTTATTTATTAAATGCATATTAAATTCTCTTGTGTGTAATATTGTAATTTGATTTGGGATTTTGTTCTTAAATTTATTAGTTAATACAATAATTTTGAGGAAAATAAATAATGACAGGTTTTATAATAAATCATTTTGCTTTGATTACACAAAAACTATTTTTGTTTTTTTTTTACTTAAACATTTTTTTTTCATCTTGTTGTCAGTATTTGGATTTTGCTTCCAAACAACTTAAAAATGTTCAAGGACAAAAATGTATCAAGCCAATTTTTGGTAGCTACGATCAAATTGCAGTGTATTCCAGATAACTAAGATAAACCAAACAATTAAGCGCAAATACATATTTTTTTTAAAAAGAGCTCTAGGCAGCCGGTTCAATAAACTATTTTACCTAGTCTCCTAAAAACGCCATCCCAAAATAAAGTTTCTTCGCCGAAATGAGCCATACAAAATAATCTGGAAATACACGATTTGACATATAGAAATGCTTGGTACTGAAAATGGGCCAAATCGATCCATTATTTTATCTAGCCCCTATACAAATGCTCAGCCGGAATAAGACTTTTGTCACGATAGCGTCGTCAAGATTATTTGGCTCAAAAACTTTTATTGCACAGGGGTCTTCGACATTAAAAATGGATAAAATCGGTCCTTGTTTTGACCTAGCTCCCATACAAAAGTCCCAATCGAAATAAGACATTCAGCACGAAAGCGGAATGAGCTTAAATATTTTTTTATCTATAAATATAAAATGTCCGTTATAGATTCTGAAACCAGCCAAGCGGTGTGCACCAAGCCGGTCTCATTAGAAATGCAATTTTGTGAGAATGGTTGTAGGCTATAAATTTTATATTTTTTTTTTTAAATTTATTAATGAAATTTTAAAAATAGAATCCCTACATATACGGACACATTACCTTTACATTTCCATAAAACAAGACCACGAGGTGAAAAAGGCAGCAATTTCTGTGTATCCGAAACTATCTTAAATATTTTTAATAAAATTAAAGACACCAGGGCCCTAATTCTGGCAGTCGTGATCGAGTACTTTCTCGATTCGAAAGCAATTTTATTTCAGTCGATACTAGGGTGTTCAATTAATCGAGGTTTATTTATGTTCGATTAAACGATTACTTGATATTTGGCATTTTTCACTTATTCGATTAAACGAATAAAATTTGAAAATTAATCGATTAATCAAATAATTCTAAATCCAGAAAGTTTATTAATTACGAGATGGCACAAAAGTACCATAAATTTAAACAAACAACTGTTTCTCTCACTTAACTGCGCCTGTAACATTTTTGGCGAGTTAAAGCTGTCACGTAAGGAAATACTCTCCAATTAATTAAGAAAATAAATTAATTTAATTTAATTTGTTGATGGTTATGCATGTCTCTATGAATCAGTAGACTTCAAACATATTTTTGAAAGGTTGCAAACAAAACCTCTTAGCCGGGATTATTTATTTCATATAATTTAGTTTCAACTTTTTTTATGAAATATCTGTCAATTCGTCGATCACAATTAAAAACCTTCCATGACATTGTTTGATTTCTTCCATTTTGTTTAAAGTTCTTGGAGTTTTAATAAATAAAACAGATTTATTACCCATTATCTTTAATTCCGCCGGTATGTTGTAGTTTTAAGCATGAAGATATGCTACAACTACTAAATTTCTTGATTCGAAAAGATATTAAGTTTATGTTGTTCTCAGACTGACGACAACAAATATGCATTTGCATGAAAATCCGAGTCTTGCTAAAACTGTTTTTTGACTTTTGTTACACTTTGTTTTGATATTCTTCATAAAAATTCAATTAGAAAAATACTTTTGGTGTTTTCTTTTCTACAAAAAAATTCCACATTTTTAAAGGTGCAATTTTTTTGACGAGAACAAAGCACAAGATTGGATCGCCCTGTTACAGCTAACAAAAAGTTTGTTTTTCAATATATAAAAAATATGTACATAAATCAAAAAGTGTGTTCTTTAATATATAAAAAAAAATATACATATGTAAACCCAAATTTGTTAATAGATTGATATTAAATAAATAAATGAACCAAATGAATGACGAAATTCCAATTTCTTTAGTTTATTAATCATAAAATATGTAAACAAGAAAATACCTTTGCCAGATTGCCGATTTATTAACACCAAGTTTTAACGATTTCTTGATTAGACGTTTTTGTTTTTAATCCATTTTATAATACCGTATCTATTTAAGTTTTGTATCACTGACAACCTATTATTAACAGTGTAATGCTTTCTTTTGTTTTACTATAAAAAAAAATAATTAATATTATTTAAAATTTTTACTGTCCTGATTAGAGGCGATTTTCCCCAATTTCGTCTGGTAACCCTATACATAAACAGAAGCCATCTTTTTACAGGGCATTTTCAACACTCTCGATTTATACGGGGCGTAAAGTGCAATGAATTTTTTTAGAATTAAACACGCTTCCCATTTAGAAGGCAAAGCATTTTTAAGAATCGAACACCAAATTGCTTTTTTTTAAATAAAATGTGACATTTTCTGTAGAAAAGAAAACAAATTAAATTGGTACATTTATAACAAAAGTAGGGAAAACGTATGTATATAAAATACACATTCGAAAAATTGACATTTTTAAATATTCGACTTGGGCGAAACTAAAATAATCGAATACTAACCGTTCGATCTCCCTAGTTAATACCCTGTACCACCAACAAAGGATAAAAATAATTTAAAAAAAATTTAAACATAAACTCTTATTGGCCTAAGGACGAATTTTATAGATAATCGCAAGGCAATTTACAATATACTATGAGGCAATGAACTCCTTATATTTAGTTATCCAAATAATATCCTGACATTTATAGTCCCAAAAATGCCTTATTAAGTTTTAAAACTATAAAAATGCTAAATAATTGAAATTACGTTTTTTTAATACTCATTTATTTTGAATATTTATAACATTTAAATTACACTTCCTGTTTAAGTATTTAATTTCCTTTTAAAATATTCTAAATTGTTTTCTTTGTTCTCTACAAACGAATTGACTTTTATAATAAAAACACCGCCTTGGCGTAAAATCTATTCTATTTCTACACTATTATTTAGTTTAACTGGAATGAAAAAGGTAGTGGGTGGGGGGGAAGGGGGTTGGGAAATTCCTTAAATTCAAAAAAGTAGGAGAAAACGCCGTATTAGTAGTAGTACGAGCAGTAATAGTAGTAGTAGAGTTGAAAATTTTAATGAGTTCTTCTGCATCAGTTGCCTCATTTAAACATAAAAATAAAATTAAACACTTTTTTCGTTTGTTTGTATCCTTTGAAATAATGAGGATCTTTTTAGTCACACATACAAAGCAATGAGAGTGTATAAAGCGAAATGTTTTGCTGTAAAGTGTTAAGTTTATGTTTGTTAAAGGTGGTGGTATATGTGGTCCTTTGAAGGAACTACACGGAAATAAATATGGTGTCAATTGTTTTCGAAACTATTGGTGGAAAGTTAACTTCCCTTAACTCCCTCATACTTTTTCTGCATAGATCCTCTTAGGTGAAGCTATAGAAAAATAGGACCGAAAAGAGTATGGTTTTGTTACAAGCACTCACTAGTAGTTCACTATAATGAACCTATGAATGAAAACTGAATTGAAGGATTTTTATAGTACTTGATTCAGGCCGAAATATTAGCATATTAAAGCTGCAGAGCTGCCAGCTAATGTCTTCGCGACATCCAAGCTCACCGCGGAATGCTTTGTATCACTCAACGAGATTGCGAGACATTCTTAGATAACGCTGGCATTCATACGTGTACACGTCGCCGACGACATAGCCAAGCAGAGGTGTATCTTGGACGTAATGTTTATAGAAGGCCTAATTGCCATTTTGAAGGCTCGATGCAGGACTCTTATTAAACGTAAGTCGTGAAGGATTACTCAACCGAGATGGCAGGGTGAGAACTCCGGCTACATCAGTCGTTACGGATTACAATCTAACAGGAACCTACGATATTACACTGAACCAAAAAGGTACGTGGAGACAACGAAAATGTACGTTAAGCAAACGAAAAATTTATTCATTTTCGTCCGATGAATTTATTCGTTGTAATAATGAATGACCGTTCTTTAAAATAATATTTTTAATAATTTAATGAACTGTTCGTTGATATAATGAAAAATGATCATCAATTTATAATTATAATTTAGTGAAAGAATTTTTCAATTCAATAATCTATTTCGTTAACTTAGTGAACCTTTACGTTAATTCAACGAACAATTTTGTTTTATAAATTTGTTGACTTAACGTACACAAAACATTGTCTCAATAAACTTTTTTTAAATTTCCTCTCGCAAAATTGTACCACCTGTCCTACCTCTCATAATTTACTACTGTAACCCACTATTAAATAAAAAAGACTCATAATTGAAAGTGTTTATTTATATTTTATTTTATATTTTTTCCTATTTTACAAAAATGTTTGAATTTTATTGATGATATATACATACATATAGTTTATTTATAATTTTTAAAAAGTTCTTTTAAAGTTAAATGTTGTAGTAAACTCGTTTGGTTTTCAATGGAACTTGGTGATTTCTTTGTTAATTTGGACGCCAATAAATCACTTGAAGATGATTTAAATTAACTATCAGCAAATCCACCGCACTTATTATTATTTAACACAGATAGCAAATTATTTTTCTGAATCGAATTTAAATCGCAAATGTCCTTTTTCACTTTAATTTAATTTGAGACAGTGTTGTTAACAGACATGACCATATTTTAAATTTAGCACTGCATTTTTGTATTTGTTTCAATATTTTAAGAAGAACCAGTTCGAATAGAATAATAACTAGAAATGCCAAAAATGCTAAACTAACACTGTTTTAAAAACATATTAACAAACGTTACGTTACCCTCATGAAACTTTTTTTGACTTCAACGTACGAGTTCGTTGAGCCGACAAATAACAGCCCAACGAACACTTCACTAATGTTAACGTTCAAGTTTATAAAATTAATGGACATTTGTGCTAACAAGACTTAATAAATGTTTCGTTTTGGGATACTAGAATTTCAGCAAAGAATTGAAATAAATTTGAACTTTTCGTTGGTAGTGCCACTCTGACAGTAAAGATCAAAGGTTGTTGTAGAAATTACAACAACATCACACAAGTTGAAAAAAAAACGATTTGCTTGTTTTGTGTAGAAACCAGGGCTGTGGAGCCGGAGTCGGAGTTGAAGAGTCGGAGTTGAGGTTTTTGTACCGGAGTCGGAGTCGTAGTCGTAGTACCGACAAAAAGTTTTTCGGCATAAAAAATTTAAAATAAATTTTCCAGTATAAAAATTATCTTCTTAAAACACATTTAAAATTTAAATTAATGGTTTAGAAATACTGCTCTAATGTGCTGTTTCCAAATGACAGGCGATGGACTGAGTGCTTTTCATATAAATTTTACTGCATAATCAATCGCCTGTCATTTGGAAACATCACACTAATGTTTGCGTACCGTAATTTCTTTTCAAAAACTCTAATTTTTAGAAGATCGTACGGTAATGAAAAAATAAAAGTTAACATCACTGAGTCTCATATACATTTAGCATCAAGATTATAGTAGGAGGCGGAGTCGTGAGTCGGAGTCGCACTTAAAAAAGTTCAGCGTTTGGAGTCGGAGTTAGTACTTTTTTCGGACGACTCCACAGCCTCGATAGAAACAACAGAAAAAGAAGAAAAATATATAATATTTTCACGTTTAACAAGTAAAGTTGAACTCTTGCTTCTCATTTAGTTTATATTTTTAGTTAAATATGTACATGAGATTTTTTTTAAGCCCCATATCGGCATGCCCACTGGCGTTTAATCATTCTGTAAGGTGTAAAACAGGTTAGTAAATCAATCGTAATAATATTCTCTTTTAAGAACGAATAAGGGATGGAATCAACTTTAAAATACTTGAATCGAGCGAATTTTTAGATTGGTTCCATCTTAGTTTTGCTTAAATCAATCTCATTATTGGATTATTTCAAGTACGAATTCGGGATTGAATATGGATAAGTAAAGTGTTCCGCGATTGAAAATCCGATCGCCTTGGGTAATAAAAATAAAATGTTTACAACATAATAAATGGTTGTCTTTTAATCCTAAAATGTTGTGAGTTAATCTTTTTCGGGGAGTGAAAAATTGCGTGAACAAATCCTTTGCAAGATATACATAAATTATTGGTGTTGTTACCTTTAATTGCTTCCTTTTAATGGTAATTTTAAGCCAACAAAGTTATTTATAAAATGCATCTGATATTTGTTATAGTTTTTCCTAAAATTAATCACCAAAAGTAGAGTGCCTAACAACGCCATTTGTAATGCATTCCTTAAATTAAAGATAAAATAACTACAGAAATTAAAATTTATCAAATAGCAAGACAACAGCATGCAACACAACAATGTCCGGATACCATGAGCCACTTAAACATTCTCACAAAAGAAAAGTAAGTGGCTGTGAAATGCTATAAAATACAATAACACCAAAGCCCGGGTAACGGAAGGGGGAGCGGGCAGAAGAAATACAAATTATACCGTGAAATTAAAGAAGTGGTGGTAGTGAAAATGAAAAATGCCAGCAATTGTTTAAAGTGTGATAAGGTATGTTGTACTCATTTTCTTTAACTTCAACTCGTTTTTCTTAGTTATTCTAATGATAATGAAACTAATTTAAAAGAATCACGCTCTATAAAAAAAACATATATAAATACAAACTGAATAAGGAAGGGAAAATAGAAATGCAGAGTAGAAATAATAGAAAAATGCGTTACCCTCATTTCGCTTATACTATATTTTCCTTTGTTGGCATTATTATACTTATTATTACTTATTGTACACTTTTAGTACTTGCACTCTTGTGTTTGTTTGTGGATGCTATTGAGAAAGGGGGTAGATACTCCGTTACACTGGCTTAATGGATGACACCCCACTCTCAATGGCGACATTATGAACTCTATCTGTAGCTGAGTAGAATTTCGTTTATTTTGAAGTTTATCTTGATTAAAAATACAAAAGCAATACAAAAAGCCCCCTTATAAACACACACACACACACACACACACATGCACATATGCAAGGAACCCAGTACCAGGCCAAATTATTTGAGAATTTGACATTTTTGTTTTTGTTAAACATTGAATACACTATTTTCTATTTGTTTTAAGGGACTGCACTATTGCAGTCCATACAAATCGCATTTTATTACACTTCATTGTGCCAGGTTGATTTTATGTCCTGACTCTAGGGATTTCCAAAAAAAAAAATAAATATATAAATGTTCATTTATACATACATTCATATATATTTATAACTAATGAAAAAAAAAACGAAATAACAAACTGACAGAGAAACATTACCACTGCAGGTTTATGTACGTCGTACTACGTTAGCAAATTTTGTAGACGACAGACAGCATACACAAATAATACAAGAATACAACAATAGCAACAACACCAACAAGGACAATTGTTTTGTACACTGCTGTTGTTATTGTTGTATGAATGTAATGGCCTGAAAATACCGATGAAGCGCAGAGATTTAGAAAGTTATTATTACCTAATTGTCTGGCCTTTAAAAGTCATACTTATGAATGCACAGCAAGAAATTTTTGAGGCCATTTTAAAACAATTTAAGGTAAGTAAAAAAAAGTATAGACATAAACCCGATCATATGATACTTAAATGGCGAAAGCTTGAGTATGTAAAGATAATTGTAGTTTATTATCTGGATGCACACAGTTTTTTTTTTTTTAATAATAAATCAACATTTGTGAAAATAACATTCAAGACATTTTGTTGACTACTCTATGCATTATTCTTAGCTTTTAGTTTCGGTACTTAAATTTTGAAAAAATATTGGTCCATGGCCTTTTACGGTCGTATCTCCACTAATTCGATTTTTTTTTAGTAACCAAAATTATTTAAAAATTTTTGTGGGCTAAAGCGATATTTGGGAAAGGGACACTGTTGCCAACTTTTGTCCGCAGAATATCGCTTAAACAGAATTAGCTTAATTTTCAAAGTAATAAGAAATTTATCGATAAATCTTTTAAAAAAATTCTTTCTTGCAAATAAAATTTTTGACCTTGCTAAAATCAAATAGTAATTTAAAGTAAAGCAACCAAAAAGAACAACAACGATTTTTTAGAATTTCGTTGACGAAGCTAAGCTCTCATCTCCGATTAAATTTTTACGGGTTTTGAACGGCGGAAAGTAAAGCTTCCTAAAAACATGCATATTGTTATGAAATTAGATTTATATAAGACTTATTTATAGATTAACGGCCGTTTTCTCAATGTGTCGACAGACCGCCTGTTCCTGAATCTCGCCATTTTACAAAAACTCGTAACCTATCGAATGACATTTCGAGTAAAGGCATTCGATCGACTTCTCGTTATCGAATGACATAATCTCAAATTTCGATAGAAGTTTTTTGATAACGAACGGGACGATTCCAAAAAGTAAAATTTCAATCAAAGCCCTGATTACTCCTATATTGAGCATATGGCTTCTGCAAGATTATTACACCTAATTCTATCATAACAGAAAGTTTTAATACGACTTGCCCTGTTTTCCTATTTCCATCAGGATGGTTCGACGCAATGTAGTTTTTGGTCTTACGGGTCGTCTACTGCCCTGCTGGTCTACAAATACTATGAATTAGGTTGCATAGAGTATGTCCGATCCATCTCCATTGTCTCCTTTTTATTTGGTTCTGAAATGGAGTCTCGTTGACGTTCCGTCATAGGATTTTTCGCCGGCTGGTATTATTTGGTCTTCCTGGTCGTCTACTGCCTTTAGGGTTCAATTCCAACGCTGCTTTACAAATACCATAAATTTGTTGGCGTAGAGTATGACCAATCCTTTTCCATTTTCTTCTATCTATTTGGTTCTCAATTGGAGTTTCGTTGGCTTCGCTCCACAGGCCCATAATGAAGATGGTATTCGCCCAAAATATGCTGTTTCTAATACGGATTAATTTGTTAATAAATGCCTAAATTCTCTGCATGGTTGTATCGGTTGTAAGCCAAGTTTTACCTCAGAATAATAGCGAGAATTTATCACATGCGTTTATTATGCGAGTTTTTGATCGAAGAGAAAATTGCGGTGAGCGACATTTATGATTAAGTCAGTCAAATGCGGATCGGGCCATACCCAATTTATAGAGTACATCATTTACTATACCACCACCAGCTGACATCATACATCGTAGATAACAGATTGTAGCTACATATTGTATATTTTATCCGCTTAAAGCTAAATCACAATTTTTCCCGCAAAATTTGATTAAAATTCGCTAGATTTGAGGGAAAAAAATAGCTAAATTGGCAACAGTGAAAAAGAACTACATGGAATCTATGGTTAATTCCGAATTTGTATAAGTTATTAAGCTTACATAAAAGTTAGTTATGTTTAATGCCACGATGCCAATACTTCTAAAAACTTCAAGTCAGGGATTACTTTTATTTTTAAATAAAAATCGATTTTTCATAAAAATTCGAAAGAAAATTTGGACCTACTCCGTATCATATCACCAGCAATTGTTTAAAGTGTAACTTTTGAATTCCATAAAAAATAACTGCACCAGACTTCTTCTAAAATATTCTAACAATCTGCATTAATACAATCCCATTCCTCCCCATTTTAAAGCTGGCTGTCTTCTATTATTGATATCATACGTCCTGTCTAGCTGTGGTGTTAGAGAAGTAGTAAAATGTCCACTGGTGTGCGTAAGTATGTGTGAGTGTGAAAAATTTGTTAGTTGATTTCCTATGCGAAAAGTATATTTTTGTAGTTATTATTGTTTCTGTTGTTGTTGTTGTTGTTGCTGGGGTTGTTAAACTTTAAATCTTTTCTTGCACAGGGGTTGCTTGCTTTTCGAGCTTATCGTCTCATACCTAAAAGACTGGAAGGAAAGTTTTGAAATTTTTCTAAAATTTCAGGCCATATTTTATAGTATTAATACGGTAAAATATTTCGTTGAAAAGTCTGTTTAACCCTTGCATGCTCTTTTATTTACTACGTACTCATTTATTTACTTGCCATTTACTATTGCAACAAATATTTCGAAAGACAAGTCAAGTCGGCTGTTTATGTGTGTGTAAATGTTTACTTTGATAATTCCTTCGAAATGCTTCCTTTTTTTTGGGTTATCGTACATACCAACATATTTGTTGCCGACAAACTCTTCGGTAAGTTGACAACACAATGTTTAAAAGTTTATTTTATTTAATGGCATGTGTGTCGGCAACGTTGAGCCTTTTCCTAACAATGTTTTTTTTTTTTTATTTCCTTGGAATTGTAGTCACCTCATTTGCAACCTTAAAAATGTTGAGTCCATTAAAATACCTCAATGACAATTTAACAACTTAAAATCTAAGCATTGACCAGCAAAGATGTATTTTGAATTGTACAGAAACTTTATGGTTTTCAATTGATATTGCAGATGCAAAGTTATAAATTATTGACACAGTGGGAAATGGTTGAGAATAAAAAAGACTGAGTAGGAAAGAAGTTAAAAATTATCTTGCTTGAGCGTATTAGATCGGAGTTCTTAACAACAATCAATATTTTAATGCAACTAAAAAAATTTAAACAAACATTAAAAAAACAAAGTTATTAAAAAAAATCTAACATTTTAGCTAAGTCGAAGAAGAACCCAATTTAAGTACCAGCCAAATTACAATCTTAAACTTTGTTCAAAAACAATTGCATACTTATCAAATTTTGTCAGACATGTTTGAGTTTGTCTGGGATCACACTATGAAAGTTTTCTTTCAGAAAGTCTGAGTTTGTTGGTGAGAGGGGAAGAGAACATGCTTTTCTTTTCTCCTCTTTCACCCATAAACTCAGGCTTTCTGAAAGAAAACTTTCATAGTGTGAACCCAGACTTTGTGCTTTTCTAAAAGTGTGCTGACTACACTTCAATGTCTTGATCTCTTCTGATTAATAAAAATTACAAAATACTACAACCAGAGAAAAAACCTTTTTTAATCAAACCATAATATGGTTTTGTCTTCTTGATAGAGGATTAATTCAACCATAATACGGGTTCGGGTAACAATAATATGGTTAAATTAAATTAAATGTTTAAAAGTTTTCGTTAGGTCTCCCAGAGAAATAAGTTAGTTAAAGATGCGTTTCAAAGAAATTTTTCTTCAGCAAAAAAAAAACTAAATTTCTACAAAGATTTCTTATTCCATTTAATGGTAGATTTTCTTCTTTGCTAAAAATTTATTAGAATATATTTGAAATCAATGCCAATCTGTAATAGGGAGCTGCTAAAAATGTTAAAATTTATATGTATTCAATCACTGAATTTGTGTAAACATAAATTACAAAAACATGACTCTCACTTAAAAGTATTCAAGCATCATTCGAAAAGTTTTTCTATACAGTTTTGTTTGTGCTTTAGTTTTCAAAACAAGTAGAATATCAACAAAAAAAAAACTGACAATGAAATATAGAAACGACAAATCATACCAAAATCATCGAGTACAATAAAACACATACAAGAAACGTAAAAAAGTATTAAACAACAGTGTAAACAGTTTAAGACAGTTTTAAGAGTAAACACTTTTTTATAAGCATCAATCGTTGGTTACAATTATCAATTCGTATGACGATCACGGCTGCCAGATTAAGTATCATTATTTTGAAGAATATGGGGTCCAAAATGGCCCATTGAATTTTACGATTTTTCAGATGACAAATTTTGTACTAATTTACAAATGTTTTTAATAATACATCGTTATTTCAAATAACTTCTTGTGTACTTTTGTTTACTTGGTTAAGTTAATAATCTCAACCATTTTTTGAACAGAATTTCTTCTGATGAGTAAAATCGGTGCTCCATATATTTCAGTTAATGTGGCACCCAGTTTTCGTACTCTTTTATAAATGACCAAACATTTTATTCAAGCCACGTCTTTAATTCTAGATTCTTAAGCTTTATAACATATTCGGATATATGACATCCTGAACTATACAAGACAAGCACAGACATCTGTTGACAAGCTTCCAGAAGCAACTTATACATTCTTCCAAAATGGACTTATTTCAAATATTTTTCCTTTTTGAATTTTTCGTAGTTATTCAAAAAACGCCACTCTTATTTAAGTTGGTCTGTAAAAGAAGTTAAAACTTGCATTTATGGTCAATTAAAGTCAATTAAATTAAAAAATGTAGTAAAATGTGTGTTATTAATTTTTTCATTATTTTAATTAAAACAAACGGAAATTACATTGAAAATTTTAAAAAAGTCAGTGTTATTTTGCAATGACGGGTTTTTGTGACGATTTAAATAAGTTAATTTGTGCGATTTTCTTTGCAAAATTTTCCGGTTTTCGACACATTTTAAGATGAGATGTTCCTCTATTTAATTTTACTCAAAAATCCCTTGTTGTTGTTTTGTTGTTTTTGATATTATTTTTATATGTATTCGGAGAACGGCAGCAGTAAAAGTTTCCAAATTAGGTACAAGCATCTGGATATCAATTCACATTATCCGACACCACATTTTGTCTAACCAACGATATTTATATTACTTTCTGTTACCCTTGTCAAGGTACATAAGATTCGGCATGGCCGAATATAGCCCTCTTACTTGTTTTATATTAGGACCTTTTCTTTACTTTAGTTTGGGTTTCTTTTGGATCCCAATTTGAACGAAAAACGTTTCCGTACTTTAAAATGAGAGCGGTTTTAAGAGAATACTATTGTTCTTCTTCTTGCACGTAACAGCCCAGCCTTTTTCTCCGTGCAAATTGTCCAAATGATCGAACAAACAGGGGTGTGCTGGAAATCGCAAACGCAAAACGCAAGCATTTGGATGTTGTTTTTAATAAACTTTAAACCTAATTCTTATAATTTTTGGTTTAAAATCCTGCTTAAGAGGGAAATATTTGCTTAATATTTGTCATAAAATTCTTTTATTACAGAAATCTTATTAAAATCGACGTTTAAAATTCTTGTAGGCAAAAAAGTGGTGTTAATTTAGAAAACGTTAAAAACGATCTGTAAAAAAATCAAAACGTTTTGTTTAAAAGACTTTAGCTTTCTACTTTGTGTGTGTTTTTTTTGTGGCCCCGTTCTTTTGCCCTTTTATGAGTTAAGTTTATTCTTACTCTTATTTTCACGAGCTTTATCAAAAAAGTAATGAAACAGAACTATTTTTGAAATTTTGATTTAATGTTTAAGGAATTTTAGGTCATATTTAATTAAGAGATCCCATATAAACTTAAGCCCGCAAATATTTTAATTGTTAGCGGATTATTTCGCTAAAGACTTTGGATCTGTTGGGTCCTTTAAATAAGGCTGATTTCTCAAAGTTCCCAATAAAAGAAATAAGACACGATCAGCAGTTCTTTTATACATCACGCAAAGATTAGAAATTGTACCACTACTCCCAATCCAAAAGACATGAAAATGCATTAGGAACCCCTTGAATATGGTACTCCCCAATTCAATACGAAACCACAATCTTAATTGACAACTTATGGCAACTAAACTGCAGCACAACAAAAAATATATGTGTGTTATTAACTTTTTCATTATTTTAATTAAAACAAACGGAAATTACCTAAAATATTTAAAAAAGTCAGTTTTATTTTGCAATGATGGTTTTTTGTGACGATTTAAATAAGTTAATTTGTACGATTTTCTTTGCAAAATTTTCCGGTTTTCGCTACATTTTATCTGGCAGCTATGATGATGACATTTATAAAAAAAACCCCAAATGATTCTCTCTATGCAACTGTTGCATTGTGGTGTTACATTATTGTCAGTCTGGACACGCCGTCACTATTTATGGCAGTTAGTTCGTAAGTTCCTTTTTTGAATTTTTTTACCCTTTTACTATGCACGTACCTTTTTGATAGCGGTGGTTTCAATATCTTCGCTTAGAAATGTCCAAACAATATTTGGCTCGGGGACGGCCACAAATCGACACACTGTGGCCAGATGAAATATTTACTAAAACCCTACGTCTCACAAAAAGTTGCCTTTTCCCCTACGTTTTATAGTCATTAAAACAAAATTTTTTCCTTTAGCTTCGTTTGTGTCTGTTGGTTAATGTTACCTTCAAGCCGTTTAATTGAACTTTGTCAAAAAAATACAAACTACTTTTGGGAATAAAGTACCTAAAATTAGGTGCAAATACTCGGTTCCCACTACTCCATACCTTGTCAGCAATAACTGAAAGCTGAATTTGGTGTAAAAGAAAGCCAAATCTTTTTATTTAAATAAATAAAATTAAGTGCAATTTAGATGCATTTAGCAAACAATTGTCTCAGATATCTCATTCCCATAATAACTTTAAAGCTTTTTAAATTTTTACCACAAACTTAAAAATAATAAAACTAAACAACTTTACAAAACTAATAGCGTTCATTTCATAAACTTTTCTCCTGATACAAATTTAATGACCATTATTAACCCATTTAAAAGGATTTTTTCCATAGATTTCTAAAACTGTCTAAATGTCTGTGTTTTCTTTGCATTATGGTGTCGTCTATTTTATAATCAAAAAAGTATTTAACCTGTAAAAGCATTTCAACAATGTCGTCTTTTGTTCTAAACATTCAAATGAAAGGAGTGATGATCATAAATAAAATACATTGTATATATGAGAATGTAAAGTATTCCATGAGGGTTTGTGTGCATGTCTTTCTCGACGTCAATTTGTGTGTGCATTTAACCATCGAAAGGTAAATATCCAATACCATACATTCGTAGTACTGCATGGATAAAACAAAAAGACATTAAAGTGTGAATTGTAGTGATGACAACATTTCATTTTGTTCATGTTATTGTAGCTGTTGTCCTTGTTTTTTCTGGGTTTTTTGTTCTTCATCTTTGTTTTTTGTGATTTGGGTGCAATTGAAGAATGCAAATGTGATACATGCCGCTCAATAAAGGTAGCCGAAGGCTTTTTTAATACACATAAAATGTAAAATGTGTGACTACACCGAACACAACAGAGGCAACAAAAACTAAAATCAAACAAAAATCTGTATCAATGCTTAAAATGAATGGTCTGAGAAGAGGCTTTATTTAAGGTTTTCTTTCTTTTTTTTCATTGTGCGGCTCTGTATGAGGACTTTAAGTGACATTCAGTTAAAAGCCGCACAAAATACGAGAAGTTACACCGAAGCAAAAAAAAAGACAGATGGACGGACGGCCAACCAGACAAACAAACGGATGGACAGATAGAATTAAAGTAAAGAAATTTTAGCATACGAAGAAATTTGATAAAGGCGTAGCAGAAACAACAATAAAAACTTAACAAATACAAATGTTAAATGCAAAAGAACCACAGCACCAGAAAAAACCGAAATTGTCGGGTTTTTTTTCATTCTTATTTTTTTAAGAACCACCGACAATGCCCGTCTTTGCCATATTGAAATGTGTAACATTTTGCCCGCAGGCATTTTCATAGAACAGCAGTAGCGGCAGCAGCAAACAAATGGCAGTAAAGACATGATATGCAATATGATACTTAACAACAACAAATCCGCAATAAACAAAAATCCAAAGGAATCAGGTAAAATATGTTTATCTGGGTGGGTAGAGGGGAATATGGAGGGCACTTTATTAAAATTAGAATTTTAGAAATAAGAAACAATTATACTAACATTTAAATATTGGATTTTATTTCCCATAATCCTAGGAGTTTTAAAAGGTGCAATTAATCGATATTACGATTATAATCGACTTGAAAGCTCTAGCCGGAAACTTCAATGAATAATGTCTTTTACTTAAATTTGTTTTAATTAAGTTTTATATGACTTAAAATAAAACTTTAAGGCATGCTCTGGAAATCGACTTCGAGTTATGTTCGAATTGAAATCGAACAAATTTTCAAAACAATCCTGTTTTAAAGGTTCGTAAGAATATTCAGGTTTATATACGTCATACGTTAAGTACCACTTATATTTATTAGAATTACTCTAAAAAACCAACAGAAAACTACTGTAATTTAAAAAAAATTTGAACTAAAAATATCCTTCTTTTTTAATTTTTCTCAATTTCGATTTCCAGAACATGAGCGTATGTATTGAATTTTGTGATGATCGGCACAAAATTTTTCATTTCAAGAATATTCTCGCAATACGCCTTAAGTCGTAACGAATAATAATACTGTCATATATACTTATGTACTATACCCCTTTACCAAGGGTTAAAGGGTCTACACTCAAAAGAAAAATCAATCCATCCGTAATCAAACTAATGTCGAAGCGGTATTAATAGTACGGTGAATACGGATTTTCTTGAATCAAGTACAGAAAGTTTTTTTTCAAGTACAGATTTTCAATTGCGAAATACTTAATTTATCCATATTCAATCCCGAATTCGTACTTCAGATAATCCGAAAATGCGATTGATTTAAGTAAAACTAAGATTGAATCAATCTCGAAATTCGCTTGATTCAAGTAAAGGGTGTTTTTTATAGAGTGACACAAGTTTAAATCATAATAAAACAAGGAAATATAGTTTAAATATCATTGAAACGGGCTTTATTGGAAAGAAAATTTTATGAAATTTTAATTAATTAATGAAGGCGCAATCTGGGTACAAATTTTCAACAACTTTTCGCATTTTGAAAAATAAAAAAAAAGATTGTGGATTCTCCTCACTCCAAATGCGACAATTCTGCTTATTTACGTACCCATTCAACATGGGAAAAGAACATTTTTAATGGAAATTCAAAATCAATATTAATTTGTGCTTTAGCCCATTCTTTAAATTATTTTGATTAAAAATTTCGACAAATTTGCAAGCGTTGCTATGGCGTAATTCAATTCAAAATGAAATTTCAAAGCAAACTAAATAAAAAGCAACTACCAGCTCTTAAATGGGTGCTCAAATAAAGCAGTGATGCCAACTCAAACTTGTGACACTCTAAAAAACACCCTTTATTATAAAGTTGATTCAATCCCGAATTCGTACTTGAAATAATACAAAATCGTTTAGAAGTAGAATTGTATTACGATTGATTCACTTACCCGTTTTACACCTGACAGAATTGCAATTTTAAAACACCAGCATCATTCCCGGTATGGTTTTTACTAAACATAAACTAAATGAGAACTCTAGTTCCCAGTTTTACTTGTTAAACATGAAAATTACGTATTTTATGTTGTTTCTACACACAAGAAGCAAATCGTTATTTACCTACTTGTTTGGTGTTGTTGTAGTGTCTGCAATAAATTTTGATATATTAAATGATATTAAACCGTTCACTTTGTAATTTTACTCTCAGAGTGACACTACTAAAGCAAAATTTAATCTTTTTTACTTGGTTGAAGAATTTTGTACTTATTTTAAGAAATTCTGGGATTGATTTTTGAAAGTAATCCCGTTTAGTATTAAAGCACGTTTTATTGTTATTCGTACTTGAATTTTTGGGTACGACTCGTATTTAAAGTAAGTACAAAAAACCTTAATTTATCCCGAGGCCTTTTTTTTGAATGATTTAACGATGACCATCTGTCCGTTGAAATGGGATTTCCGAAGAATCCAGATATGATTGGGACTTATTAGTTTTATATTTATCTTGCATATAGTCCGGAACTCTTTGCTATTTAAATTCAGCCTGATCGGTCCACAGATGTGAGATGAGCCTCTATTTAATTTTACCCAAAAATCCGTTGTTGTTGTTTTTGATTTTATTTTTTATATATTCGGAGAACGGCAGCAGTAAAAGTTTCCAAATTAGGTACAAGCATCTTGGATATCAATTCACATTATCCGACACTACATTTTGTCTAACCAACGGTATTTATATTACTTTCTGTTACCATGGTCAAGGGTACTTAAGATTCTTTACTTTAGTTTGGGTTTATTTGGGATCCCAATTTGAACGAAAGCGTTCCGTACTTTAAAATGAGAGCAGTTTTAAGAGAATACTATTGTTCTTCTTCTTGCACGTAACAGCCCAGCCTTTTTTTCGTGCAAATTGTCGAAATGATCGAACAAAGTTTAAAAAAGGTTGGCAAAAAATTGGAGTTAATTTAGAAAACGTTAAAAACGATCTGTAAAAAAATTTAATCGTTTTGTTTAAAAAACTTTAGCTTTCTACTTTATGTATGTGTTTTTTTTTTTGTGGCCCCGTTCTTTTGCCTTTTTATGAGTTAAGTTTTTTCTTACTCTTATTTTCACGAACTTTATCAAAAAAGTAATGAAACAGAACTATTTTTGAAATTTTGATTTAATGTTTAAGGAATTTTAGGTCATATTTAATTACAGATCCCATATAAACTTAAGCCCGCAAATATTTTAATTGTTAGTGGATTATTTCGCTAAAGACTTTGGATCTGTTGGGTCCTTTAAATAATGCTGATTTCTCAAAGTTCCCAATAAAAGAAATAAGACATGATCAGCAGTTCTTTTATGCATCACGCAAAGATCAGAAATGTAACCACTACTCCCCATCCAAAAGACATAAAAATTCATTAGGAACCCCTTTTAATATGGTACTCCCCAATTCAATACCACTATCTTAAATGACAACTTATGGCAACTAAACTGCAGCACAACAACAAAAATTTCATTGCCGTTGACCATAAACAAATATTAACTGATATTTTCTCAAATGATATTTTATGTTTCTTTTTATTTCTCGAATGCGACAATACCCAGGTTTATTTATTTATACTGAACAAAAAAAAATATTTTGTTGCTTCATTTCGATTGGGTTCGGTTGGATTTGTTAGCTTTGTTGCAAAAGTGACAACAGAGAACTAAAAATGTGGCAACAAAACAAAAGTTTATACCATTTTTTTATTATTGCTGGTCAAGAAGTAGAGCAACAGCAACAGAACTGTTGTTGAGTTGTGCTGAAAGCGACATGAAATAATTTATTTATTCCACATTTAGTTACCAGCACAAACGTTTTAATAGAGATAGAACAACTTGAACGGCAACGTGGACTTTTACTACTAGCGAGGTACGTAAACTGCGAAAGCACGTAGCCACGTGAAAAGTAGCGAACAGAAAAGTTATTTCCCGGTTTGTTTTAAATATCATTTAAGTACCTATTTCTTTTTTTGTGAAGCATACAAAGTTGAAAAATATAGGGTTTTTGTAGGTACTACACCGATTCCTCAACAATTTTGTTGCAAAAACCCCGCTGATAACACAGGTCTTGCACCACTGTCGTCTTTTATTGTATGTTTCTTAAAATATCTACAAAACTTTTTTTTATTTTTTAAGGTTTTAATTAAGAGGGTTTTAAGTTTGTCTTGCTTAATTCCAAAATTTTTATTTGTAATAAAAACACTGAAATTTATTGTTGGGTGATAAGCTGGTTTCTATGTGCATTTCTCTGGTTGCTAAGACCAGATCATCAGAAAACATTCCTCCAAAAAAATTTATAAAAGCCTAAGAACAAAAAATGTTTTTGAATTTCTAAAAAAATGTTTTGATAATTTTTTAAGTTTTTTTAATAAAAATTTAAAACTATCTGCCTGTTTAAAGGCTGTATATTTATTTTCAATCCATTTTTCGATCTATTTCAAAACGATCGTTTTTAAAAAGAAGTGAAAAATTTCGAGCGATTTTTAAATCCATTTCGAATTTTTTTTAAAATACATGTCAATTAACATAAAAAACACACGAGAAAAATTTATCGAAATTTTTATTTTGGAATCATAACACTTGATATCGAATGATATGTATCGTGATGATAGCATTCGATACCGAGTTACCAAAAACATAACATCTCTCGACGTTTTATTCGATACGTCAGCGTCTATCGTGTGCAGAAAAATAGTTTACTCGATTCGATAGTTTACTCGATAGAGAATGCGGTGATTAGAGCACTGGTCAACATACCAAATGTTGCCTGACTTCTGTCCGTTGTTTTTAGTTAAATTGAGAGTGCTGATTACGATGACGTCACTAGTTTTTTCTCTAGGCGCTTAAATTTTAAAGATATACTGATATAATATTGACTGGACTATTAATCTAAACAAAAATCTCTTTCATTTGAATAGAACTACATTGGCGAGTATATCAGAATATTTAACTTGTATTGCAACGATGTTCGAAATAATTTTTTTTACACTTTAAACTTTTAAAAATCCAATTGTTTTCTCCCCATTTTTCAATGTGTGCATAAACTGGATAGTCCTGCGAACTTTTTTTATAAAAAAATAATGTTAAACCCATTTAAAGGGTCGTGAAATACAGGGTGTCCCCCGGGAAGGTATGCTAATTTGTTTGTTTATAATTTTTGATTATATGAAAGAGAATGGATGTTATATTAATAAATAATTTATCTAATGTCGCAATTATGTATGGAATACAATATCAGATAAATGCCCGCCTTTGTTAGCCTCACATATAAGAGCCATATTGAGCATAGTTTTCATTACATTCTCACACATTGCACGCGGTATTTCATTAATTTCATCACGAATATTTTGTTTGAGTTGCTCCAGCATTTCTAGTTTGTTTGTATAAACCTTGATTTTCAGATATCCCAACAAAAAGAAGTTCGGAGCAGTCAAATCAGGCGACCGTGGAGGCCAATCAACATCACCATTTCTTGAAATAACTTGGTGTGGAAAGAGGTCTCGCAGTAAATCCATTGTAACGCTGGCTGTATACGAGGAGGCACTGTCTTGTTGATACCACATGTTAACCAAGCCCAAAGCATGCAGTTGAAGCGTTAAAAAGTTTTCATTCATATCACGATATTGCTCCCCATTCACAGTTACCGTTACGCCGTTTTCATTTTCAAAGAAGTAAGGTCCAATGATTTCAGACCAAATTGCACTCAAGACTGTCACTTTTAATGTATGCAAAGGAGATTGATGAATAATTTGAGGGTTTTCCATTGCCCAGAACCGACTATTCTGTTTATTCACATATCCATTCAAATGTTCACGTAACTTTCTCCTCGTCACAGTAATCGATAATAGATTTTAATAAAATGTTTTAACGATTAAAACACGTTGGTTTATCGAAAATTTTTCCATAATAAATTTGCTACGTGTCTACTTCACGACTGCCAAATATGAACTGTCAAGACTAATGTTTACCAAAATGGCGGCAAAACAAAGTAGTATTCCGTCCCAGCGGACACCCTGTATTTAGAAAACATCTTCAGATATCATCTTATTTTCTACATGTTTTAAATACTACCAAAAATAACAAGCTTCAGAATGATTACGGGGCTCCCGCCAGATCATTGATGTCCCAATTTAAATAGTGGATCATTTCCCAAGTTAACATCGCCGTAAAGATACTGCGCACTTTTGTCAAACAGTATTTAGCTTCTCTTGTTTATCTTGATTGGAAAATTAACAAGATTTTGTTTGTCATGCTTAATTCTCAATTTTTATTATTTGATAAAAAAAAAACACTGAAATTTATTGTTGATGGGATAAGCTTTTCCTATGCGCATTTCACTGGTTGCTTAGGCAAGATCGCCAGGAAACTTTATCCAAAGATTTAAGAAAAGCTTAAGATAATAAACCAAATAAAACTGTTAAGCGTATAAGAATTATAAGCAACAGTTCTACTTTTAACAATATCAAAGCTTTAAACAAATACACCAGCAATAAACAGTGAGTTTATCTCTTCTTACATTCCCAACTACAATTGGCTGGAATTCTTTCAACATTAAGTGCCGGTTCACACACGTCAACTTTGACTCGTCGAGTCTTGAGTTTTTAGCAGAGAGGGGAAATAATATGGCATTCTCTCTTCCTTTCTCTCCTAAAAGCTCAAGACTTAACGAGTCAAACTTGATGTGTGCGAACCGGCACTAATTGTAGTTGTAAGTAGGTTAAGAAAAAAGCAAATAAAAACAAAAACAACTTGCTTTATTTTTCTTTTTGTTTAAGCTTATAAGACCTAATGAAGTTGATGAAAATTAAAACAAATTTATTTCATTTCACCCGACGTTTCGTCACTTTTTTGGTGACTTTTTCATGGGTCGGCTATTTAAATAAAAATAATAAAAAGACATAAAATAATACAAAATATTTTTCACAACAAGCATTTTACATTAAAAAATCAGATTTTTAATAAAATTAAATTGCACAAAAACATTCAACCAAAAACAGTACAGCACAACTTAAAATTATTATCACAGATTTTGTTGTATTGCGGTTCTATAACTAGTGCTAATGTTGCCAATATTATCATTGATGTTCATTTTTTTCATTATGTCTTGTTGTATTTTCAAGCTTTCTATTGTGTATCTCTTCCTCTCCCCTCGATCATAATCCATCACTCTCACTTGTTCTGTTTCGAAGGAGTGAGATTTTGAAATCATGTGTTGTGATAATGCACTTGTTTCTCTGCTCTTCAATATGTCATTTCAATATTGTTTTCGCAAAATATAAAGCACGGTGCCAGTTAGTCTGCTTTCACACGTTTCATCTTTTAATGCTCAACTCTTATGTTTGTTGGTGTGGGAAGAAAGAAGAAAGGGTCAGTACGCTTTGAGTTTTTATTGGTTTTTTTCTTTTTCTTTTTGATTCGCTGTTAACAAAATTTGTTGTTTCGAACCGAAAAAAGTTGAAACCGATTGTTGCGTGTGATTATATTGGCATCTTTAAAAGGGAATTGAAAAGAAGTTGAGCATCAAAAGATAAAACGTGTATATTCAGACTTATTGGAAATATTAATTTATAATATTTGAAATATGCAACTTTCCTTAAGTCAAGAATATATTGACACAAAACTGTCTGGATTATTTGTACGAAGTCTTGTACGTTTGTTTCGTTCTTGAATGAATTACTTCAACTGAATGATTCATTTAAGAGAAAGAATGAAATATTTCTGTATTTTCTTTCGGTTTCATATTTCTGTTCGCTTTCATATCCTGTTTTATGTCTTACTGTTTGTTATGCTTTTTTCCTTCTATTTGTCTTTTATTGAAATTAAGTTATTTTATTTACTTTTTTTGACACATGACATTTTTCTTAACCAATCTGAATTTTTACATACTAAATGTGTGCATATTTAATTCATATTTCTTAAGCAACTCTTAAATAGAAAAATTAAATAAAAAACAAGTTTTTGTTTTTGAAATTTAGAAAAGTGAAAGAAAAGAATGAATTAATTCACTTTACCTTTCTGAAAGAGAATGAAAGATTCACATAAATCAAAGATTTTGCCCAATGCTACCATTTTGTTATTGATGATAAATTTGAGATAAAAACCAAATTATTTTGAATGGGGTTGAAACGGAAAGTTCAAAGTTTTTTTAATTATGCACAATATCTCTAAAACAAGAGGTGGTAGACAAAATCAGCTTTCAAAAATACATAAGAATCTGCTATTTTTATTACAGAAAATATTCATTAAAAAATTATTAGGGACTAAGCCAAAAACACAAAAATTTAAATATCCTTGCAATAACAGAGATTTTTGCGTGCTGTTATAGTCTACTGTATTCATGAAAGTATTTTAAGGTTTGAAAGACCGTTCGCAAAAAACTGACCGAAATAAAAAATGTAAAAACTAAAGCTGTTGGGGAAAAAATTTATATCACCATCGTCATCAGCAAATAAAAATACATAAGGATCAGTAATTTGTATTAAGGAAACTTTTAAAATTTCTTTCAAAAATGAAAAGTCATCACTATAAAATTTTATAAAATTTATTATTTGTTTCTGATTCCTGAATATGATAAATCAAAAATATTTTACTTTTGCTTATTCATGTAAGATTATAATCATCTCTCATACATAAGTCAAATGAACTAGAACAACGCGTTTATTCATTGCCGATAACTT
This sequence comes from Pollenia labialis, assembly GCA_949318255.1. Classification (NCBI taxonomy): domain Eukaryota; kingdom Metazoa; phylum Arthropoda; class Insecta; order Diptera; family Polleniidae; genus Pollenia; species Pollenia labialis. The sequence goes on along the minus strand of OX439142.1, from coordinate 129,640,572 downwards.
TAACACAATGAATAAGTACGTTGTGCTATTTTATTTTCGCTTTTGTATGAATTATGAAAAAAATCGATGAATCTTTATTGTTTTCTTACATGAATGAGTGAAAGCAAAATATATTTTTTATTTATAATATTAAAGAATGAAAACAGGCCGGAAAATTTTACTTTATATTCACTCATTAATGAATGATGAGCAAACATTTCGGTACTCAGTTTTTTAAATGCGAAAAACGACAAAAACGTCTATTTTACAGAACTTTTTTTAAATGAAATGAATTTAAGCATTTACTTTTTATTTTGTTTACTTTTTTTACTTTTTTTACCCTGATTTACAGAAGAAATCAAGCAACTTATGCAAAAAGTATGTAGCATGCTTGTGTGAATATTAACCCTCCAAATTTTTTTTATTTTTATTTTACTTCCCTAAGCTAATCCTGCGAAGCTCTACGCTTGTCTACAGGAAAGAAACCAGAATCTCTGCCGGGAATCGAACCGGCAAACCCGGCGATGATAGACTAGCTCACTACCAGCTAGCCTACCGGGGCACTTGTTCATTCACGCATGTAAAATATAGCACATAAGGACTAGGACTAGTCCAAATTTAACCCAAATGTATTGAAAAAACATGGTATATTTAACATTACAATGTCCCAGTGTTGCCAGTGGATTATTCGAAAAAATACCTACCCATACAAAAAAAATACGATTTTTCCCTATACGTTGAAAAAATTTCCCCTACAAAAATCCCCTCGCATTATTATCATTAAAATAGAAAAAAACCTTAGTTATAAAAAATAAATTTTATTCCAACATTTTTAATTAAATTCAATGAAGTCTTTCAACATTAGGTGTGTTCCCATACTCAACGTTGGGAGCACGCGGGATCCTATCTTACCGAAAACTGTTCCCGTTGTCAAAGTTTGGTAAAGTGGGAGAGCCTAAAAGAAAATAATATTCATCTTCTTGCACGAAGTAGCTCGACATTTTTCTTTGGGCAAATCGATAAAATTGTTTAACAATCAGCTGTGTCAAAAACAAATACAACAAGTAAGAGTGCTATATTCGGCTGTGCCGAATCTTATATACCCTTCACCATTGTGCGAGCAGAATACAGAGCAACTAGACAAAAAATAAATAATTTTTACATATACATTAGGGTGGGTCACTGATGTATGAGAAAAAATAAAAGTTCTCGAATCATATTCTAATAGCAATATTTTCTTGTATTACGTTAAAACAAATAAAAATTGCAAAAAAAAAACGTTCAAAAAAGTGACATCTTGAGCCCGCGCATGAGCTCCTAAGAATTAAGAATATTTGAAAAAAGTCAATTTTTTAAATTTTAATATTTTATTTACTATCAAATATTATTAATTAAAACTAAAAATATTTTGAAATAAACTTACAAAAAATAAAAATTTGGTTCTTATACAACATAAAACAATAAAATACTTTTTAGTCACAAAATCTTGTTTACTGTGAAATCAGGGCATCTCTCGTCTTAATGCAAGTTTCGTCTATATTAAACCATCGCTTGACTTTTTTAGCGCAAAGAGTCATGAATGCTTCTGACACTGTTTTCACGAACCTTAAAGTCGTTAAAATACAGTAATATGCTTTTCTGCAATACAATGCTATTGTTGCAATATTAAAAATTTAACAAAATCAAAGGTCAAAGCGCGGGCTCCTATACTAAAAATAAATTAATAATATTTTACAGAGATCTAATTCAGACAAAAATACAACATATTTACGCTATTAGAAGTCGATAAGAGAAAAAATATTTTTTTGACCCAGCCTAATATACATACATATTCACAATTCCAAAAACTTCATTATAAATTAAATTTAAAAATCTAAAACTGGTAAATATTTTTTTAAAATCGTTTTTAAAACATAAAAATTAAAAAAAAAATCTCTTTGAAAAACCAATATTTGAACCAGAGGACTCACAGTTTCTAAACTCAACTCCCTAAACGACTGAACCATAAACGAACGTTGTTTGAATTTCATTAAAATGAAATGTGGCCCGTTTTAGGTTTCACAACTCAACTCAGTTGTGTTAACTCAACTCAGCAAAGCTGTAAGCCATAATACAAAAATTACAATTCAACTTATTTGAGTTGTGAACCGGAGTAACATATTTCATATAACCGTTTTCTTTTGGATTAGGTTTTTATTGTTCCCGTAGTCTTCTACATTTTTGTCTTTTAGTGTACTCTCATTTTACCGAACTTTACTCAAAAAGTACGAGATCACACCTATTGAATGATAACTTAGAAAAACAATACCTACATGTAGGGAATCCCCTACTTCTGGCTACACTGCAATATCCTAGGGCTAGACAATATAACCCAGCTTTGCATTACAACGGAGTAGTCTTAAAACATCTCCATGTTATAGCACTAGTTTTGAAATGGTTGAAAAACGAAGACATGTCGTTTAAAAACGTAAACATGTCGTTTGACTACACACTTTTTTTAACAATGACATGGTCAATGTTTGCATTACATTGGACCATATTGTAAGTAGTCCATTTTATCTAACAATATTATTTGCAGGGAAGAAATTTTAATATTCACACATACATCTTGTTGTTATTGTCAAACAGCTAATGGGGCTTATTTGATTTTTTAGACTTGTTACTATTGAGACGCTCAATTGATATCGGCATCGGCGACGAAGTTTAGTCTAGTGATTTGTAATTCTGTTAGCTTCTTGAGTTCGTATGATCAGTCTACTAGTTGATGTTGAAGAACTTTTGAGAATCGAGATTTAAGGGGCTGATTTTTTATCTGATGCCTAAGGCTACGTAAATTTTTCCCCTCCGAACACACTAAAAATTGGTGATTTGCTAAAACTATAATGATTCTTAGGAAGACAATGATTAAAAAACATCATTTGAAACATAAATTCTATCGTTCCAAAAACCATTGAGAAACGGTGTAGCTCATAGATAAGTTATTTTCATTTATCTAGTTTCTTTTTTTGATTTGCATTCAAAAAACTTTCAATGCGTTAAGCTGAGCTACTTTGTTTGGACTTTTGTCATACTCGAACCCAATAACAACAAAAATATCCATTAAAAAAAAAGTAAATACTAACAACTACAACGAGTTCTCCCATTCAGATTGTATTCCAGCTGTTTTGTTGTGTCCAATCGAATGATTTGTGATGCCTTCTGTTTTGCAAAACTTTACCGCATCGGTATTTTAACCGTCTTCTACTACCCATTTTTTTCTTTTACTCTCTTTATTACGCTGGCTATGCAATTGTTGTTCACAAAAGTAACGAAAAGTTGCATTCAAAAAAAAAAAAAAAAAAAAAACACAAACAAACGAAACTGTCACAAAGAAAAATTTATAAACGTAAATAAGTATTTGTGCACTATTTGTGGAGTATTTTCCTCAATTGATTGTTTGTTCAAACAAAAGCAAACCGATTCAATCTTCTTTTGGATTATATTTTCTCTACTAAGTTTTATTCCAGTTGTGTTTTGTATGCATAAAAGTGTTGTAAACTATTTAAATAAAATTACTGAAGTTGGTTGCAATTGTATTTTTGTTGGCGTTTTTTTTTTTGTGAAACTTAACAGCCAATAATGAGCATCTACGTAATGGAGGGAGACAGGTAAATGATTAGTAATTTATGGAGCTAAAAGAGTTTTTCTTGGAGTTGGTGACAGTAATTAGCAAGAGTTCTTTATGCACTTATATTTTGGGGCATAAATGTACCTTGTGGCAGTGAGTGATATATTCATATCAGTTGCTTAAAAAAGCTGGTATCAAAATCTGTAGCATTTGTTTGTGGTATCTTGTAAGTTTTTTTTTAACTAGCACCAAAAGTGGAAAGCTTATTATGCGTTTGTGCTGATGTGTGTAACACAAAAACACCTTTTATGGCTAATAAATCAATGAATGTTAAAACGTTAGTTTAGTTGAACTAAACTTAAATTTATATGTAGTTTAAGCACTAAGATAAATGTTGTCAAATTCGTATGGTTTGTATTGGTAGTTTAAACGCCCAATTTTATGCGTTCAGAGATGGTTTAAATGTTCACTAAATAATAGATTTTTAAAGCGTCCAAATTGCACTGATTTATACGCCCTTAGTATCATAATCACTTTCTGAGTAAATCTAACGATGTCCGTCCATCTGTCCGGCTGGTTGTCTTGAAGATAATTTGATTTAATTTGGCGATGAATGAAGCCTTTTGAAAATGTTTAGAATCTGTCACATGGCCAAATACAAACTTCCTTCCAAAATGGTATTTGTGCCCATAAACTTTCCTATTATTTTATATTTAGATGAAATTAGGCTTAAGAATATGTGTTTGCATTATTAATTTATTCGTTTTACCAAATGTTTTTGAGATCGGTTCATAATTGGCCCCATAGGTCCCATACATTTGCAACTTTCGAAATTATAAATTACATAACATTCTTATAAATGTTGGTATTGATATAACATTTGGCGATGATTACTTTTGTAATAGCGATAATTTGTTTTTGAATATAGAATATTTTGAATACTTTCTTACTTGTTGGATTATATTTCACTTCCTCATAGTTATTTGTTTCGGTTACAAGCGATCGAAGGTTGGCTTAACATAGGAACTATTACAAATTTTATATCAATATTCACAAAATCAGCTAATGTATTTTTTGCATTATAAAACGAAATTGAAAAAAATTTCTATTAAACAGCATTATTGGTATCGGCAATAGAGTGTTTATCATAGTTGCCTTTACACGGGGCCTGTGCTAAATTATACTACGCCACAAAAAAAATGAACCTCAAAAATAAAATATTTTCTTTTTTTTTAGCTAAAATTGGGCTGCTAATCACGAATATGGCACTCATTTTTTCTCACAAGAAGCGAGATATTCGCGAAAATCATGTTTTTCTGCAGTTTAATTAGATATTTTCAAAAATCTCGAGAGCTGTTCATCTCAGGTGTACAAAATTAAAACTGTTGATTAAATATATATTTTTCCTCTTTCAGCCCATATTTAAATTGTGTTGAACGGATAAAAATTGAGTTACAGGTCTGTAGACTTGAAATTTTTTTTTAAGTTTTTTCAATATAATTTATAAAAAATAAAACAGGTTAATAAAGGGTTTATAAATCGGATTTTCATACAAATTCTGTTTCATAAGCCCTTTATTAACCTGTTTTATTTTTTAAAAATAAGGCAGTTTCAATCTCTCCATTAAGCGAAAAAAAAATTTTTTTTAATTTTATTAAATCAGATCTTTAAGACAATTTTGTAATAAATGTTTTAAGTGCAAAATTTTTATCATCAGACAACCAATTAAAACGTGATTACATATTTAATAAAAAAGTCCATTTTTAAATTTTCAATAAAAAAATTTTTTTTGTTGTGTTGATCAGAGGCATTTTAATTTTTTTACATAATTCTATTTCCGGTCTAAAATGTGAAATTTTTCCTCTTCGTTTCCCCCTTTGTGTTGCGTGGATGTTTCACGAATTTGCATCCAGCAGTAGACACCCACCATCATGGCCTGATCCCAATGGCCTTCATAATGCTTTTCAATTACTGCAAGATCTTGATGAAATCGTTCACCTTGTTCGTCACTCTCTGCTCCTAAATTTGGAGGAAACAAAACCAAATTGCAAATGCATTTTCAATGACATGCGTGCTCTTGAAATTACAAGAAACCCGTTTAAACATTCAATTACACTGATTTATTTAATTTATTTCATGCATACCAATGCAATGACAGTCTTCCGTCATATTTTGAATTAGTTGACTGTCGTTATGGCTTCTGTTGTTTCCTAAAACCCATTTACTACTATCTGGAAAGAGCTCTAAGCCTTTCTTTCAGCATTATTTAAGCACATGTTGAATTTTTTGTCATTAAACAACTTTTTGATCTGAGGACCAACGAATATGCCTGCTTTAATTTTTTTCTGTTGATAGTTTGGGAAACTTTGTTTTCAGATATTCCATTCCTTTGTTTTCCGGCATTTTTGATAAGGCTTTTACAAAATTGTTCATCAGACCAAGCTTTATATGCAGAGGCTTCTTCCACAACATTGTGGTCGCCTACAACATGATTTTCACGCATTGGCCAGTGTTATTCAGTAAAATGCTTGCTATCTGCTCTGAAATTCCTAAGACACAAAAAGCAGCTGCTTCTTGTGAAGCCACCTTGGAGACCAGTAAGTAAAGCGACTGCTTTTAAGACACAACATATCTTCCAATTGTACAATCGGTAGTTTAAAAGCTGCCGAAGTTGCTTCATCACCCCGTAAGTTCCGTTAACATTTGTGGAGTGACCGACTGGAACGGATGGTTTCTTGTTACCTCTGTGAAGTAAAACAGCTTTCACACTGTATTTGCTGTCATCAGTGTTATGAACGGTTCCTGATGAAAGTTTGTTGTATAATTTATAGGCTTATAAAACAAATTGGTGTCACAGGCTACACATTGAAATAAAAAAAAGCAACGACAACAACAGTGGCTCTTATGACAAAATTTAGAGCTTTCTGCTTATTACAAACTTTAACAGAGTATATGTGACATAAATATATCTGAGGTATTCGGAAACCCCATTTCAACATACACACGGACAGACGCATGGATGGACAACGTTAAATCAAATTCGTTGCTCATAAGCAGGGAAACCAGAAATACGTCTAAAAACGTGATTTATGCGCATTAATGGTGTTTTCTTTTCTACAAAAAAATGTGCCTTTTGTTTTAAAAAAATGTTATTTGGTGTCTGTTTCTTAAAAATTTTGCTCCCGAAAAGCATGAGTTTTTTAGAATAAAACAAGCCACCCTTTTCGGGAGCAAAATTTTTAAGAAAAAGACACCAAATTGAATTTTTTTAAAAAAAATGCAAATTTTTTTGTAGAAAAAAAAAAAACTATTTAGAATCAAAATTTTAGATCCTTATCAAAATCTGCTTCATAATTTTTCTCCTAAATAAATAAATTTTTAAAATACTCTTAAGGTTTAACTGTAAAATTATTTGGATAATTTTATATTTATTGTTCACAAAGTTTAATAATAAATCTAAAATAAAAGTAAAAAAAAATTAAAAACTTTTACTTAAGTACCATATTAAAGCGTGAAATTAAAATGTCCAATCAAAGTTAATAAGAACACCAAGACCAACAGCATTTCCTTCCCATTCCAGGATAAATGTACAGACCAACACAAATTGATAAAGTTCTTAACGAAATATGATACAGCCAAAAAAATTGCCATAAAGAAAACAAAATTGAACAAAAGAAATACAAACTTTGCTAATAATTGTAATCCTGTGACGAATTTTAGACTTTCTAAAAATATTTGTTGGTCCTTTTTTCATGTTGTATTTTTGCACACAACCACCACCATTTAATTTAATATTATTTTCTTTTTCATTCTTAGAAATGTTCTAATTTGGTGGCTATTTAAAAATACATGTCACATAATCCTAAAAAAAAAGAAGCAACAAAATTTAGCCAAACGAAAGAGACACACCAAATACAAGAAAGAAAGAAAGAAAGAAAGACGAAAACCTTTGGAAATAACTAAATGTCTATGTGGTTAGATGTGTCTTGTGAAATGAAAAGTAAGTCATAACAAAATAATAAACCGACTGCCACCGCACAACTGGAAGATGACTTTATTCCACTGACAAGCTGGCTGGTATGATGTACGGCGAAGATGGGGAGCGTCAGCGTAAAGAAAAAAATTTATAAATGACATCTCATTTATGAAGACTTGTGAAAAAACAACATAAAAACCAAAATAAGGGAGCTTTAAGGAAATAAAGAATAAAATGTTTGAAAAAAATAATAGGAAAAAATACAGGAAGAGGCATGTTTGTATGAGATAAAACATACAAGCACACATTCCATGCCAAACATGTGCACCATTAAAATCTACTTGGAAAAAAATCTAATAATGAATTCATTCATTTTTGTAAAATGCAGAAAAAAATGAGCGAAAGAATATGGAAAAAATTATGCATTCAGAACAGGTCATAAAGAGTGGAGGAAAAAAAGGAAAATTTTAGGTTTTATTTTACTTTAAGCAAGAGATGAGAGAAAAGTTATTTCCTGTTCTTAGTGGCGATTTATTTACTGAGAAAAACATATTATATTATATGCATGTTGCACTTTTTAAATGTTACCTATAATCGCTCGAAGTACAACATGTTATAAAACTTGAATAAAACAAAATTACATGCTTTTATTACCAAATCATACATTTTATCAATAATGTGTCTTATACGCGATGTATGAGCTCATTCCGCACACATTTAAACCACTAATTACGTGGAAAAAAATGATAATGATATACATACCTACAATTTGTCGACAAAATATAAAAACGATCTTATTCAAAATGTGTGAAGAATATTGAGAGTTAAAATTGCTTGAATACCTCACAACTCAAAGTTAGTAAATGTTGTAAGTAACACTGTACAACTGCAAAGGGAAGTATGAACATCCTTAGTAAATGTAAGTGTAAAATATGCAATATATTAACATGTTTTTTGTGCAACATAATCACAACAGATATTGAAAATATTTCCCACAGTTGTATTTTTTTTACATAAAACTAAATTTGCATTTACGGTTGAACTGATTTAGACAATCACCCCTTTTATGTAAGGCAACGGCACCGGACCATTATTTGTATTTTCTTAGTCGTTATTAACAATAATCGATTAAACAATTGACAGTCACTTGATATTTTCTAAGGCACTTTTAACTGCTTGTTTTTAGAAAATTGAAATAAAATTTAGTGTGAGATATTAGTCTGGGTTCACATTTTGAAAGTTTTCTTTCAGAAAGTCTGAGTTTATTGGTGAGAGGGTCATTACACGACTGCCTGTAAAAATTAGCGGGCAGTCGTGTAATGACCGTATATTTGTACTCTAAGTAATAATAATAATTTCTTTATTTTTATTCCTGAAGATGTTTCCAGAAGGGTTACGAAATATTGATACATAAAAATAAATAAATAAAATTTATTAAAAACTAAGACCTCGAGCTCAATTATTCGCTTACGTATTAAAAAAATATATTAAATTTAAGTAAACCCATAAAACTATAACAAATTTAAAAAATTCAGTGATAAATTGCTAAATTAGCGGGAATTCGCAAAACCTTGTTAACAGCGGCATGATAGCATGATAGCTACGCATGCATAAATTCTCGTCCTGGATTAAACAGAAAACAAAAGAATACATTGCTGCTTTTACTGCCACACTTCTAGTTGAACGCGCTGCTGGTACCGATACACCTAAGCCTCCGAATCTGGATACTGTGTCCCTGCAAGCCGCAACCGTTTTCACCAATCCGACCAATTTGAACCCGATATTGAAAATAATGGACCACAACCGCTAACACAAATCGAAATGGATTACATTGTGGCTAAGATGAGACTATCACAACAAAACTCCGAAATGTTGATGTAATTTTTGAAAAGCAGAAAACTGACACAGCAAAATGTCAGCGCAACATCATACCGACAACGGCAAGCTGATTTTCAGAAATTTTATTCTGTTGACGAAGTAAATACGTTCACCTACCAAGGGATATCCCAGGCTTAGTGAAAAAATTGGGAATGGATTATATCGCTGGCGACTGGCATTTATTTATCGATGGTTCAGTTTCAAATTTAAAGGCTGTGCTATTGCACAAAACGAACAAAAAACCGTCCATTCCATTGGTATTCAGTATAACTATGAAGGAAACGTATGAAACATTGGGCGAAATTTTGGAGAAAATCAACCACAATGTACACAGAAAAAATAGCAAATCGACTTTAATTAAATAATTCGTTCAGACAATTAAATAGTTAACTAATTTTGCCCCTGCAAAGGAATTGATCATATCAATTAACGGATTTGTATTTTCGAGTCATGGGACACAAATTTAGTCAATTAAAAAATTAATTGCATAAACAAAAACTACACCACATATACACAAACATTTAATTTAATGGGTTTTGATTAAAAAAATTAATGGCAGCAAACAAAAAATTAATTGAATAATTAATGTACACCAATTAATTATTTAATTGAATAATTTTTTGCAAAAATGTTTCTGTGTACACAAATGGAAGATTTGTTGCGATCTAGAGGTTGTCAACACAATACAAGGCATTGTATTAAAGGGCGGTTTTCCAAAATACTTCTGCTTCCTTTGTAATTGGGATTCACGATACACAGGAAATCAATAGCAATGTAAAGATTGGAAAGCAAGAACTCCCGAGCTCCAGAAACAATTAAAGTTACGGAATAAACCTTTGATAAAGGATCTAGATGATATTTTGTTGCCATCGCTCCACATGAAATTAGGAATAGCTGGGAAATTCATCGAAGTAGTAGTCAAAGATATTGATAACGCCTATGACTGTTTGAAATCCATCTTTCCAAAACTCAGTGAAGCTAAAATTAGTAAAGGTTTTTGTAATTTCTTAATTTGTTCACTTCGATATATTCGCATAACCAATAATTTTTTCGTAATTGTTTTTTTTATATTTCAAACAGGTATTCTTAGAGCCAGTTTTTGACATAAAGATCAGCGATTAAATTAGAACTAATCTTTGAAATTCGTTTTTGGGTAGTCGATTATTTCATTTTGTTTCCAAGTTTAAACGCCCAAAGTTGGCGGTTTAAACTTGCGACAGAACTTTCAAAAGTACGAACAGCTTATGAAAGGAAATATTTTTTATATTTTTTTTATTTAAAATTTTATTAAATATTCCACCCTCAAGCTTAAATAATTAAAAGTAATTATAAAATAAAGGTCAAATAAGAATAAATATCTATTTATAAATATATAATATTATATAACACAATACAAAATTCTCGCCTTTTCTTCTTCTTTTTCACGTTAAGAACAGTCATTTGATGACAATTTTTGGTATTTGTTTTAAACTGCCATACTTATACATAAAAGTATTGTCAATTCATATGGCAATGCTAAAAGCTTTAATCTTTCACTCAAAAACGCCACAGAAGATTAAGGCTAGATTAATTTTATTATAAGATTAACAAATCTTACTATTGATCCTGGTTTAAACTCTAAGTAAAAAACCCGCTCTTAATGGACCGGATATACGAAAATTAATGAAAAGCGAATCTTTCAAAAATATGCTTTCGAACCATTATAACCACCTATGTTCATGGGACGCATTGAAACATCGAAGGCGTTTTAGGAAAGAACGTGTACAGCGAGATAACATACAGACACGAGTGGACAACTTGCCGTATTATTTTGAAAAAATCAATGCATCCATGACGTTAAAATTACATTTCTTGCATTTCCACATTGAAACCTTTTTGGCGCAATTACATCAAGAATCGGACGAACAAGGAGAGAGGTACCACCAGGTGACCATGCTAATAGAAAAGCGATTCAAAGGCAAAAAATTGGATGCATTACTTGCGGAGGTTTGTTGGTGGAGTTCTAAAATTATGCAGTTTGAAATTTGTGGACACACTGAACAAAACATGTCCTTGAACATTACGTCTATCTCGGATGATGATGCAGACTCAGAACATGAATATGAACAACCTACGAAGAAAATAAGGTCATCAGAACCACAAGCGTAAACTTCAACGAGGATGGATAGTGACAATAATTGAAAATGTTCTAAATTTTGTTTCCGTGCCAAGGTAACATATAAAAATTGCATATTTTCTGTGTAAGAATAGCTGTAATTTGAATCGAAATTTTTATTTTCATGCAAAATAAAGAATCAATAAAAAACTCATCAATGTTTTTTTGAAAGAATTTTGTGGATATCTCGAGCAAATTTTTGAAATTAATTCCTTTAATTAATTGTGAATAAAAGCGAAACGCGTTCATTTATTTTCATGATTTATGTGTCATTTTGTTCATAGCTTATGCGACTTTATGTGAAAGTAATAGGACTTGGCACTTTTTTTACCGTTTTGGATTTTTTATGAATTAAGAATAAAAAATTTAAATTTTTTGGGCAAAAAAATCTGCATACATTTATTTATAACTGCGAAACTGTTGTTTATGTAGCGAAACGTTGTATGAACATATTAAAGGAATTGTAATTCTTAATTTTTCGGACTATTGGTTCTCGAGTTATGACAAACAAAAGAGCCTAAAACGTGACAAATTCCCCTATACAATACTTACTAACTTCAAATTAATTTGTTAATTATTTATTGAGGTACCATGACCAAACGATGCAGAAGTTCTTCTTTTTGGGTCTTCTTTCATAAGCAATTATCAGAATTGAGTCCCGAATCAATCACCTGAAAAATGTTGTACTGTGTAAGGATGAAGAAAATAAAATATTAGAGATGGTATTATTTTTTTTTTGTCAGATTTTCAATAACTAGTCGACAATCTTATAAAATACCAAATTAACGTCGAAGTGATGTAGTCGTTGACTTGATGTAATTAAAGTGACTATTTTAAAAAATCTTAACTCAGTAGTAAAAGGCCAAATTAAACTTTTCGTTCTGCAAGAAATCACCTTTTCCCCTACCCCATCAAATAATAAAAATGCTCATAAAAAAACCACACGTATGTAGAAGTTCTTCATCATCAACACTACTCATAGTAGACGTCATAAAGGATTTAAACTTAAACATCCCTCAACCTCACCGCCAGCCAATACATATCCAAATACACTCCCACAACCAAACATACATTAACACTTACAGTGCCAGGCAAAAGGAACTAGTGTAAGTACGTAACGAACTCCAAACAACATTGTCAGTTAGTAAAAACGTGCTTTACAGAATAAAAATAATAAATGAAAAAGAAAATGTAAAAACTAAATTTCTAATTCTTGAAAATTTTATACTTGACAGTAGTAATAAAATACAATAAATGAAATGATGAACAAATCCCACACCGTGGAAGATGAAAACATAACAAGCCGCACCCACTTTGCACAAAAAAACCGGGCTAAATAGGTGGGGAAGAAGGTGGGTGGCCATGATTTTAATGCAAAAATACAACAATAATAGCAACACATTCGGGCACAAAGGAAAAAAAGGAAAATCATTTCGTTTTGTTGAACAAACACAAACGTGTTCAGCATGGCTAATATGGGCAAATATTTATATTGGTTTTTATAACAAACGATGTCATATTCATCAGCCAAACTAATGCGGGGGAATGCAAAGATGAACGTGATCTACCGTCATACGAGTTCCTTCGTACATCCATCCTTTGTAGGCTCTTGTTTGAACACTGTCAGTCAATCTACTTAGTATGAGAATGACAATGTAAGTAAGTGCATAGATGTATGTATGTATAACTGTGTATACTTATGATTCGTTTGCCTAACAATCTTAATTTTTATTTTGAACCATAACTATCAAACTTTGTTTTGAGTGTACAACAAAAAGGAGAACACAGTAAACCTTGTACAGAAACCTTTGTCAATTATTTACCTTGAAGCCATTTTCATGTGTGAGGGTCAAAAGAGTAACGTATTCATGTCACATTATTTGACAAGTTCAATCTCTAGCTTAAGAACTACTAGAACCAAAGAAACCAACCCGACAGCTATTAGAGGAAAATGCCCATTTAAAATTCTTTGTATGAACATAAAGGTAAATATAAATGTCTTATCACTTTTACTTTTGAGTTTCTTAATAGTTGGGGTTTTTTTGTTTACTAATAGATCAGAGAATTGGGGGTGAAATGGGTATTAAAAAGTTATATTTCCATGAAAACCTGTAACCTAAAAAGCGGAAAATTAGGCAATTTCAAACTGTTAATAGATTTGTAGTAAAATTTTCCAAATTTAAAATGGACATTATCTCAAAGCGCTCCAACGTTTTAAAGTTTATAACATCAAGCTATGTTCACACCTATTAAATATTTGACGTCCTTCACGTAACCACTAGTTTAATAACAAAATTATTTGCTTTCGCAAAACGTTTAAATATATCAGACATCATTTAACCGTTTCGAAATTACGTTCTACAATTATTTTCTAACAGAAAAAACTTAGTAATTCAATAGAAAATGTAAAAATGAGGCTAAAGTTTGATTAATCTACTGGTCACGCTTTTTTGGATTTGTTAGGTATGAACTTACCTTAAGACTTTTTTTGTTTATTTAATTTTAATCCCACTTACGTTTAATGCTGTATTCATATTTTAATTATATATCGTCTGCTCCTTATTGGTTTGACCTACCGACCATTTAAAAAAAGATAGGTATGATTTTTTTAAATACCCCCATTCCGAATCCAAAACATGTCTCACAAAATTTTGTATGGTCTCTGAGATATTTAGCATAAGGATTGCTCTACACACCACTGTTTGGCAAATGCTGCCAATTTTTCATACAAAAACGTACAAAATAAATTTCACCTTTGCTTTGCTTTATTGCAGTAAAAAAACAAGTAGTTAAAGCTAAAGCAAAATAGAATGACAAAAAGAAAATAAATTTTCGACTTGCTAAAAGTAGTAAAAGGAAAAAAAAAGCGTCAACTGCTCAAAACACAGCAGTAGGTAAACGTATGCAGCACAAAATGCATCTTTTTGAAATAAAATTAGAAAAGCTGTGTATGCGTCACAAAACAATAATTTTCACTTTCAATAAAATAATATTAACTTTTTGGTTCGTTAATAAACGTTCACACATTTTTCTTCAAAACATTTAGCAGGAGTAGTGGTGGAAAAACAAAAAAATTCCATTGGTTATATTTTAAGAAACTTAATTTTTAAACATATGCGCCAAACCAATAATGAGCTGACGACATTTCTTTTTATTACTAGCTTTACTCGGTGTGCTTCGCTACCAACCGCTTGTTCTTATTTCGGGAATATTTACTTTGAACGTTTCGTAAATAGCTGATCGTTAAATATTTTTGAAAAGTCGCACAAACGTTCGTTTTATAAAAATAAAGTCGGGCATATTTTTTAACGTTTTTTATTTATAAAAAGCATAGCAAAACAATTGAAACAAAACAGTCAGTTGCAATTTTTCATTTTCAGAAGCCTGTTTTATATTATTAATGTCGCTGAAGATGACTCTTTAGTACACTAAAAGCTGTTTTCAAACACTGCAAAAGACCGCTTTGCCTCCATGTCTTGGTTAAGCCATTTATACTTCAGTTCCCAGTGTTTCGAATGGTATCAGCAAATATTACGTTTCTTGGAGGGACCTGCATTCTTTGACTCAGCGGCTAAAAATATTTTTGAAAAACGAGCATTGCAAACACCACAATTTTTTATTTTAAAAGCCTTTTTTGCTAAAACTAAAACTATTCTTTGAAAATTTGCGAAAAATTTCTTAAATACATACATCGTACCATGACAATGTTGCAAAGATTTTTGAGGTTTTTTTTTTTTTGATAAAAAAAGTCTAACAAAAAGTCGCAGGCTCTTAAAAAAGGATCAAATTGCAACTTTAGTCGGGCAAACGGTAACCCTGTACCATGCTGGCATATGCCACGCCCACTTGAAAATTTACAAATTACCTTAAATATGCTTTAAATACTTGGGTCTGTTCCACTAAACCAAAAATCGATTGAAAGGCCCTAAGAAAACATTAGTGCTGTATTACCACACGATTTAATTTGAGCTCTAAACGAAATGTACGGCCTTTAAATAAAAATCCATGGAATACCTATCATAAAGTTTTTTTACAGAATAACTTATATTTGGTGTAGATATATAATTGGAAATAATATTCAGTAATTACTTCATCTTAAGGCCAGCAGATAGACAATGTTTTTCGTCGGGAGCAATCCACATACAACTGGACGTGTGAAAAACCAGCAATATTCAATGATTGGCCTTGTGCTTTGTTGCTGGTAATAGCAGTGGCGAGACGCAAAGGGAATTGGAGCCGCTTGAATCGGAATGGTAAATCGTTGGAAATCATCGGAATTCGTGGAATAAGTTCGTCTTCATCTTTGAATCTGTTACCGATGATTGTTGCCTCGATTAAATTTGGTGAACAGTTTTTGATGTAAATACCCCGAAAACTCGGATTTTTGAATGCAACATTTCGAAAGTTTTAAAATGTTGATATTGGATCATTATTAACATATGTAGGTTGTTTCTTCGGAACTACATAACCGATATAAGAATTTGATATCTCGTTTTGAAAAACATGACAAGAATAAAAGCAAAAAAAATAAATATATGAATATGTCATTGGTGGTGCAATATAAAAATTGGATTATGCCACAACCCTCCGCCCGCAGACCGAATCAAAAATCAGACTTCACAGTGTCACCCGCCTGAATATTCTGAAGATTCCCTGAAAATTTCATCAAAATCGGCCCAGCCGTTTTGGAGTCCATACGTTATATACATCCTTTTTTAATTTTGTATATAGAAGATGTTGCCAAAAGCGATGGGCATAAATTTGATTGCTTGGAAAATTCTAAAGTAATAGAGCAATATTTTTGACATAAACAGTCAAAGTTAAATTTTCAAATACAGTTTATAGTGGTCATATTAATTCGGCGCTATTTCTGGATGAATGGGCAAGTAAACGCAAAAAATGCCAAATTAGGGCCAATATCAATGCACATGAAATCGAAAAGTATTTAATGCATCCCAAAAAAGTCCCTCTTTAGTGTAGATTTTGAGCGGTCAGCATCTTCGGTAGATATTTCTCTGAGAACTAACCACCGTTTCCACTTGCAAGTTCAAGTTCGAAAAACACACGTATTCCCTAACATTCATACAATTTTTGTACTTTCAACCAATCAGCTGTTTCCTCGATTTTTCGTTGATAATAAGTATACACTACTTGCAAGTATTTACTTGCATATGGAAACGTAGGGTAAGTGAGACAAGCTATTACCATCAACAACGAACGCTATAGATCTTGGGTTGGGTGATATGGACACCAACGACGTGTGAGTTCAATATTAAGGCGTTTAGTGCAATAAAGCTCCTACTACGTTGGACATTCTGCACGAGCGATTTTGGCGCATGATCATTTGCCATGTTGGTGATGAAAAGTGACCAAGGAGATTGGGTGAGTTGACCGCTTTAGACTTTTTCTTATGGGATTTTCACATTTAAGGGGAAGTCACAGGTCTTTTGTTATTAAACTATAAAAAAGTGGCCCTCACAGCGGATATAATCCATGCCATTGCTCAAATTCAGCCTCATTTATGCCCGAGAGTCATACAAATTTGGATATCTCGGATTAGCGTCACGCAGAAAAACAGAGAGGACATTTGCACGATGTTACATTTTACATAATAACGACCAATGGCAATTCAAACAAATAATCACGATGATATTTCAAACATACCTTGTTTTATTTAAATTTAAAGACAGGAAGCTCTTAATAAAATACCCTTTATAATACGATATATTACTTTTCAAAAGTACTTTCGTGTACGTACTTTGTCCCATCACACTAGAATACTTTGCAACGTCCCTAATGAAACAACCATGATACTCATGATGATGATGATGATAACAATAATGGAAACTTGTCCATTTAAGTTAAAACACGTAGAACGCGTCTGGAATACGTTAATTATTTGCTCCTTAACAAATGGGTGCCCAGTTCTACTGCAAATATACTTAATTAAATTCAAAAACAAAATATATTTCAAAACTATCCCATTCCATATTTTTGCACTCTCATATGCCTAATCCTTAGATTAATGTTATCGTATACAAGAAATTCTGGGAAAGGTTAAAGGGGAGAGTAAAGCAAATAGAAAAATTCTGCTAAATTTCTTTTTAAATATTTTTCCTTAGTTTTATACTTTTGTTAAATTTGCTAAAAGAGAGTGTTAACACAAATAATCCACCCAACTCTATCTACAAATTGTATCTTTGAAATAAAAGTAAAAGTGCTTATTTCAAGAAAACTGTATTCATTGGTATTTATACCCACACCATCATAGTAAAGGCAGTATTATGCGTTTGTGATGATGTGTGTAACGCATAAAAATATTGTTACGAAATTAGGTTTCTCTTAGAGTTATTTATAGTTTTAGTTATAAGTTATCTTTTAAAGTATAGTTTATGTCGTTTTAGTTTAAATTGTTATATGCTTCACTGTAATTGTAGACTTGAAGAAGATGCTCCACCAACAAAATGAAAGAGGCTACAAGTATTCCAATGAATAAATATTTTAAACAAGAACCTTCGATCGATTCTCTAGAGGAAATTATTTGCAGAAGCATAGCGGAGGATGGAATGAAAGTCCGTGAAAATTTTCAAAAAATCCAAAGTTTTAATTGACAATTTGGACCAACATTGACAAGTTTTATATAAAAAAGAATGTTTTTTTACTCAAGTACTAATTTTTTCTAAACCAGTCGAACAAAAATCTCGTAATATATGAAATTTCTGGATTTCAAGTAATACTATTAATCGATTAATTTTAAAATATTATTCATTTAATCGAATAAGTTAAAAATGCCAAATATCGATTAATCGTTTAATCGAACAAAAATAAAACCCGATTAATTGAACTCCCGAAGGAAGCTTCAAATGCCATATTTTTTTTATAATTGTAAGTATCGATCATAGATGGGGGTAGTGCACTCATTTTGCAGTTTCAACTCACAAGTAGTGATAGTGCAAAAATATTGCAATCATTTTGTTGATATTGAGTGATGAATTGAAAATTTGCAGCCTCACTAAACTTGAGTGATGTTAAAAAATTTTGCACTCAAAAACAAATAGTTTGATTTAAAAAAAAGTTTATTACAACTTTTTTTTCTTCACTCATTTGAGTGCAACTAAAATTGTTGCACTAAATTTAAAGTCAAAAACTTGTTTTTTCATGATTAAAGCCAATAATTATACCGTTGTTAACAAAATTTCATTTTGTTTAATGTTTATGCTTATGCAAATCCTCAAAAGAAATCAAAAACATTGCATATGCAAAGTTAAATTTTTAAAATTTTAGTGAGACAATATTTGTAGGCAGCATTTTTGATTGCATGTCCAAATTTTGCACTATTTAAATTGAGTGCAGATTTTTGCATTCAATTTGCAAAAAAAAAATTGCAATATCAGTAATTTTTTTTAGTTGTAGCTGAAAAAATAGCAATCATCACAAAAGCTCTTTTAGTGAGTGATAGTGCACTGCTGATTTAATTCAATATTTAGAGCACTACCCCCAACTATGGTATTGATATAAAATTTTGCGAAGATAATTTTTATAATATCTACTATATTAATGCAACATTTTGAAGCAGCAGGTCCAAACCTGACCTTTGGTCCCATATAAACCCCATCTGTCTATAATCGTTTAACGACTCACAGATCTCACATAGATTTTAAGTCTAGATAATATTCGGCACAAAGAACTCCTTCATGGATCTTTATCTCATTACATAACTTTTTTTGCCGGGTCCATGGTCGCCCATGCCTCCCATATAGTGTACACTCTAAGAAATTATATCCCTAAATACTGTTGTGTAGGGTATTAAAGTGGTCGACCTTGACCGAACATACTTTTTTACTTGTTTTTATACAGAGGAATTCCTCCCCCTTTTTACAGAGTGACATGCTTTCAACAGTTTGATTTGAACCATTTTTTTTTTATTTTCGTTGTTATTAAAGAATGTTTCTTTATCTTTCTAAGAAAATAACTAATATTTGTTCATTAAGCCGGGGCCACAAAAATTAAATAAACATGACTTTTTGCTCGAAATTAAAGAGGAAAAAAGTTTTTTCATCACGCATATTCGCCTTGTACGCACGACTGACGAACAAAAGGTTTTCTAAAGAATATTTCCATCTTTCGTTCTTTTACTTTTCGTGCCATTCTTATGAATGGTTATAATTAGTGTGTTGTGATAATTGAATTCAAAGAAAATTTCTAAATGTTTCAAGTATAATCAGCCCCTCTCCCCCATTTCACCATCACTTGAGTATTAAGGTTAAAGGAAGGTTTTAATATTTATTTAACGTCTTCATTAATAAGACTTTTATTTAGAAACATTTTCATAAAATTTTTATTAAGCTGTTGGCAGATTTGATGAATTTTTATGATTAGGAAAGATTTTTGGGTACAAGAGAATTTGATATTTTATTTGTTGGTATTTATATGCAGAAAGCGTTTTTAGCTTAACTTCAATAAAAAATCCCTTCTTTTTGTGAAAATTATGCTACAGATAAATGTTCATCAATACATTTTTGTTTAAAATTTGGATTAAAATTTAACAAGTACGTGCACTTTCTGTTACATTATTCGTATGTGAATGAAATCATAAATGGTTAATGCAGAACGTTGAAATTGAATCAGGGATGGAAAATGGCTTTTATGATTTTGTATCAACTTTTAAAACAAAATATAATATACTTTATGACGGTTTAGTTAAAAAAAAACTTATAAAAAAGCATGTACAGGGTGGGCCATAAGTCACTGACCATTGTTCTATAACTTTTTTTATGTTTGTATATTTTTTTTCTTTTTGATATTTTAGTTATAAAAACAACGTTTGGACGTTTCAGTAGCAATGTATAGGATTGAGGAACGAGCAAAATTGTTGAGTTTTGTTTTGCTAGTCAAAATTCAGTATTTCAAACCCATGATTTCTAGTCTTATAAGACTATGACAGGCAATTTTATTATAACAGCATTATTCGTTACGGTTTGAGGGGTGCTAAAGTGTTTTTTAAGAGTAGGCTTTATATGGGGCCTATGGTAAATTATGGACCGATCTTCACGAAATTGCGTGATTTCTTGTCATATAAAACTATGACAAACCAAAATGTATTATCATAGCTGTATTCATAATGGTTAAAGGGGTACTTAAGTGGTTTCCAGAGTGGGCTTTATATGGGGCCTACGGTAAATAACACTATGGGCTGCTGATCACGCTCGAAATTTTTCAAAATACCAAAAAAAAAACTGCAGAAAAACACGATATATCTCGAAAACGCTACTTGAGAAAAATAAATGAATGACATATTCGTGATCTGCAGCCCCGATTTATCTAATGGTGTTTTATTTTCTACAAAAAATGTCACATTTTAATTAAAAAAAAATGCAATTTGGTGTTCGTTTCTTAAAATTGCTTTGCTCTCTAAAAGGGCAGCGTGTTTGATTCTAAAAAAATTCGTATAAATCGAAAGTGTTGATAATGCCCTGTTACAAGATGGCTTCTATTTATATATTGGGTTACCAGACGAAGTTGGGAAAAAATCGCCTCTAATCAGGTCAGTAAAAATTTTAAGTTTTAATAGTTATTTTTTCTATTATTTTATAGTAAAAACAAAAGAAAGCATTACATTGTTAATAATAGGTTGTCAGTGATATACAATTTGTAAAAAAATTGTAAAAACTTGGTGTTAATAAATCGGCAATCTGGCAAAGGTATTTTCTTGATTACATATTTTATGAAAAATAATAATTATAATAATAAAAAAAAAGATAACATCTTATTTTTGAGGTTATGGCAAAAAGTTAAAAATTTGTGAACCAGTGTTACTTACCGATCATCACGAAATATGTATAATATAATTTCAAGTCATATAGAACGCATTTTTGCAAAATCTTACATACAAATGTGAATTCCGCTACTATTTATATTACTTTTGTTAACCTTATTATCCATTTTTTAGGGAGATGGTTTAACATTTTGTTCCAAAACCCATTTCCTGTTGAACCGATTTTCATGGCTTTCAGCCTGAAACTGCTTTTCTTTTGAGTTTTTCGAAAGTAAGCGTTGTGTTTTTAACAGAAAAGCCTGAAATGTACTACTTCTTCTCTAAATTTAATATTTGTAATAAGCCTTTTTCCGTTCTCTAATGGATTTACAATGTACTTTGAATGGATTTCAAAGTTAATTGGGGGCTCAAAGTAGATAACATAATATTTTTCCGAATAGGGCTACAACGAACACAGATTTGTTCGTAATTATTCGACCCATTTTACATACTGGTTAGTTATTAAGCTTTATATTTATTATATATTTTTTAATTACGTTTTTTATATAAACTTTATATAGTCTATACAAAATTATCTTTGAATCCTGCGTAACTCTTTACCATTTTTTAAACAGAATCATTTTTTTTTTTCAAATTCAAAAATATGTATATTTCGTTTTCCCGGACTGTAAATGTGAAAAGTCTTAAGATAACTGCATTTTATTCAATGTATTTCTCTATCTTTGCATCTCAGCCTACAGCTTAACGCATTAAGTTTGCAATATATTTACTTTCAGCTTCAAGTTGATTTTGTTGCAAAATCTTTTAAAAACTCTACAGTTACAAACTTTTTAATTTAACCCTCCATTTCAGTGCAATATTAAGTACTTTAATTAAAATCTTTGCAAAAATAACAAAAATGTGCAATTTCAAGTTGAAAGTTTATTGACTGTACAATTAGCAACAACTTTGAAATAGGAAAATCTTAAAATTTTATTTATTTTTTTTTCTTTCTTGAAAATCACTCAAGAAGCTGTTGAAAAAAATAAAGTTGGTTTTCGTAAATCTTCGAAAAAAAAACTTTTAGATTTTGTTTAATTAAGTTGTTTATTTGTGTTGTAATTTAAAGCACGTTTTCAATTACACTAAACTGTTTTTATTTAAAACGTTCTGGCAATAATACTAAATGTCAGAAAACTGACAAGTGGAGAATGAGGCAGGTATTTAATGGAGGAAGGAGATATATGGGGCAGGAAATCAGTCAAGCAGGTGCTTGTGTTGCCGTAGTTGGTACATATTTTATCTTTTACCAAGAGCAAAAAGCTTTTCATTCTTTTTATAGTTACCACAACTATATTTTATTAAATGGATATAAGTGGAGATGTTTGTACAAATATATGCTGTAATACTCTTCCGAAAGGCTCAAGAAAATTTATGGATTTATGTAATAAACCAATCAGTCATTTATAGAAAGGAAACGATGGTGTTTGAAAAGTCTAAATCTGGTCTATTAAAAGCTAATTTATATTTTGAATAAGTTTTTCTTCATAAGTTTGTTATTCAGTTTGTAATTTCTACAATATTGATTTTGGATCTCATATATATTTATATACAGCGACGGACGAAATCACTTTCAACTTCACATTTGATTTTAGAGCCTTGTTATATTGATTTCTAGTAAACAAATATGTTAACTAAATAGAATGTCGAATTTACCAAAAAATTCACTTTGTTTCTATTTAAAATTTTTGCTATATGACCTTTAACAAAAAAGAAAAAAAATTCCCAGATTTTGGACGAAATTATTGGCACAGCGTAGTTAAGCTATTAAAATTGTATTGATCTGGCAACCTTTTTTTTGGATCTGTCGTGAAACAGTTGAAATAACGGTACTCCTTAAATTTCAAAGTTTTGACATGCCCAAGTCAGTGTGCATAAAATGTTAAAAAATTTCATTGATTTTATTAAAAATTACTCTAACAAAGCTTTTAATGTGCTGTTTTTACAACACAAGTGACTGAACGTGTAGTAAAATTTATGTATATGAAAAGCACTCAGTTTTTTGAGTGTTTTCCATATAAATTTTACTACACGTTTAGTCACTTGTGTTGTGAAAACAGCACATAAGTCAATCCTGAAGTGGAAAGTTCTTTGTTAACAAAGAAAAAACTTCATTCTGTGTTAACAATTTAGTCCGTTACTGTATTTATATTGCATGTACTGTGGATAGTTTGCTGTTGAAGCTCAGCCAGATCGGTTTAAAGAACTGTCTACATTTCAGTTCCACTTATTTTTAGTTAGTGTGAGCATTTGTTCGTAAAATCTTGTATTCACAATTGTAATAATGTGAAAAAAACGTTTCTTAACTTTTGGCTGCTGATCTTAAAATTTGTTTGTCATTTTATTGTGGTGAGTGATAGGGACCAGTGTGTTTTTTAATTGTCATTTTATATTTTTAAGTTTCCTTTAAAAAAATGAATTTTTTAATAAAAACAACTGTTTTATTATCTATTGGTAAGAAAATTACAAGTCTGATTTGGTAAATGATAGATTCTTGAGAAATAATTCATGTCGGCAAGTATGCGTTTGATACATAAGTAATAATTAATGGTTACTTTTAGTTTTTTTTTACTATTATAAGTGTATTTGGTTTGGTTGTAAGAATGCCTAGGAGGTTCGAATATAAAGACATTGACGATTTTTCAGCCTTCTGTAAGATGGTGATATTTCTGAAGACGAAATGAATATGGGTGATCTAAGCGATATTGATTATCATCCCGAATATACTCAAGATTTCAAGACGACGCTCATGATCTCATAAAAGGATTATAAGGTGATACTAATGCTGATGAAGAGCATGACAGGGAATATCCATCTTTAGCTGTAGAAGTGGCACGATCGCTGGATCAGTGCAGATTCCAACTGTCCTCCTTTAAATGCTACTGAAATCCCTTTATTTCTAGGTATCATATTTATATCTGGGTATCATTATCTATATGTTAGATTATTTTGGGGTTCGATCAAATACAACAAACAATGACGCTAAATAGACTTGAGAAAATAACATCCGTGCTTCATTTCAATAACAGTTCACAGCACAAACCGATTGGCCATCCAAAAGCATGACCATCTTCAAAATAAGACCTTTTGTTGAACACTTCAATACGATATTTAAGAGCGTTGAACAAATCTGTTTCACTAGGGCAGCACATTTAATGAAACAATACGGACCAAACAAACCCAAGTTATCGGTAAATCTCTAATTTGTTTACATAAGCCCACACTTTTTGATAATAACTTAATGTTTTAAGTTTAACCCTTAATAATCTAAGTAGAATATTGATTGATTGCATTCTTCAGTTTTAGGTGTTTCGCACGATACGTTTCATACAAAACATATAAGCCTTATAAATATGAGATGTTGTTTGGTTTTTCAAATTACCTAAGGCCCTAATTATGTAAAACGCAACGCAACGCAAAGACAAAGAATTACATTGAAAGCAAAAACAAAGTCATAAATATTTTGTAGTTTTGTTGTTGCTTTCTACAGAAATTCACATTGCTTTGAGGCGTTGAACATTTGAAAACGGTACATGAATTTCTGTAGAAAGCAACAACAAAATTGCAAAATATTTATGACTTTGTTTTTGCTATCAATGTAATTCTTTGGCGTTGCGTTTTCTATAATACAGCGCCCATTCAAAAAAGGTCATACTAATTTGACTAACATATTTTCCATTTACAACATTTTTTTGGTATTGTTAACAGTGTTCGAAAATAAGCCGAACATTATTTAACGTACGGTACATACACCCAGAAATTGTTTAGCGTTTTTGTATAAGTACACAACCCTTAATACCGACCATAACTATTTTTTAAGTATTTACTACACATATTTCTATAGTAAAGAACACTAAAGTACAGTATATAATATACATTTTCGAACACTGCTTATGACCTTGCCCATGGGCAAATGTACTCCCGAAATAAGATGCTTTAGATGTAAACGGTACCTAACTAGCCTCAATGTTTAATGTTAGGTCATATACTTTCTCTGTAAACGGCTTATTTAACAATTAAAATGGACCCAATATAACCCTTAATTTAAATCTTATTCAAAATACCGATTTTAAGTGATAACATTAAACAAAAATAAGTTTTATATGCCACTAAATTACGATACAATATTTTAAGAAGATCGGTCCATGAGCCAAGTGGAAAATACAGGACAAAAAGAAATGCAGAAATAGGCAAATTTTTTTCAATGGCTTTGAAAATATATTAAAGTGCGATAAACACAAAAACAAAGTTGTCTTACAAAAAGGAATAAATAAATTATTGAACTATTTCAAATTGTACTATTTCGATTCCTACGATATTCTAAGGTGACAGATATCAATTCGACCTCATTTCGTGTCCCACCTGTATTTGTCTTTATTCAAAGGTTTACTTTGCGTGTGCACTTCAACGCCTTATTTACTGTTACATTCGTTAGTTTATTTTCTTTTTTTTTTAATTTCATTTAAAAGTGTAACGTTTGATAAATTGAATTGGAAAAATCGAGAAAAAGTATGGAAGAAAAGTAAGTAAAAAAAATAATATCGAAATATATTTGAGTTTTCTGCGTGTTGATTGCTCGTTTGCCGCACATTTTCATTTCATTGTGGGAAACAAAAATTGTATTTCTTAAATTTTTGTATATTTTTTTAAATGAACCTTCAACATTTAATTTTTCTTAAATAAACACATTTACACAAGGGTTTGTCTTTCAACGCATTTTTTTCAAATCGCGATTTCGATTTAAAATTGTTGTCCAATAATCGCGATTATCGATTAATCCTATTTACAAACTTATTAAATAAAACATTTTATTTAAATTTTAATATAAAATAATATCACAATAAATAAGCCCGAAGCGGCATTTTGGCAATTAAAACTGGACAATTTAAATTTTTAAAATAGTTTTTGTTGATTTTAAAATTTCAAACATTAACATATCGCACAGTTAATCATAAACAGACATAATTCAAAATTCAAATATTTTTTGGAGAGTTAGACAACTTGCTTCGAAAACAACTGCTTATTCAAATTTTATCAAAGAAGAAGACAGTGACGCAGTCGAAATTTTCGTGGACGCTATAGGTTTGATTGGTGAACTGGTTTGCGAAAAATGAACGATTTTGATAAATTTTGCGTTGTGCCTGTTAGTGATTTAGTATGCGATATATATAAACATTAAAATTCATATCTTTAGGTTTTCTTATTATTTTTGCGCAACAATTTAAAGTTTTTTTTTAATTTTGTTTGCTTTGCCAAACCGGTTAATTTTTGAAATGGACTTATGCCCATAATTTCTACAAGCAGAAAGCAGGACGTGTTCGTACCTAACAGTTACCTTTTCAACGTTTATTTTTCATACGTGTTTTTGCCTTCAGTTTTCCTTTGAAACATTTCGTGATTTTTTTCAGTGAGTTTTTTTAAAGCTTTTTTGCTATCTTATCTCGACTTAAGATGTTTTGTCAAAATGCCACATTACACCTATGATGCAGGGTATAAAAAGTATTTAAAATCAGTAAAATTGGATTTTTTTAACCCGTGTAAACCATCGAAAAGTTGTCTTAAGATCTGTGTGATAATATTTTAAATAATTAATTAGAATTGTGGTTATTTTTGTTGAACTATTTATGGCTTTTAATCCAAATTTTTAATATTTTAATCAGGCTTAAGTTCATCAAATTTAATTTTCATTAAATTATTTTTATGAAGAAAGGAGTTTTTTCAACATGAAAATTAATTAAAATTGTAATTGATAATCATTCATTCTTGACTGACCTGAGATTCGAACCCAGGCGGCTGGTTACCATGACATGTTTCGATCACAACCACTTGATCTCCTCAGATGGATTTGCCGTCTTACACTCGCAGCCATCGACGGCTGCTGACGTCAATAGTCAAATATCAATCCTTAAACCAAATTGTATTTTAACCTTTGGTAGATCGAAATTTGCTTTTTTGAATGATTATCCATTTAATTGATTTTACATGTTTTTCCTAACTTCTGTTTTTTCCGTACTTATGTCAAGAATTCTTCTTGAAGTCCAAAGTACATTTTTTTGTTTTTTCATTTTGTCTTTCTTTTTCTTGTTGACCTTTTTCAGCACAACTTGAAGGACAAATGTACACATAGAGCTCGTGCCTTAGCTTTAACAATAATTAGAATTGTGGTTATTTTTGTTAAACTATTTATGGTTTTTAATCCAAATTTTTAATATTTTAATCAGGCTTAAGTTCATCAAATTTAATTTTCATTAAATTATTTTTATGAAGAAAGGAATTTTTACAACATGAAAATTAATTAAAATTGTTATTGATAATAATTCATTCTTGACTGACCTGAGATTCGAACCCAGGCGGCTGGTTACCATGACATGTTTCGATCACAACCACTTGATCTCCTCAGATGGATTTGCCGTCTTACACTCGAAGCCATCGACGGCTGCTGACGTCAATAGTCAAATATCAATCCTTAAACCAAATTGTATTTTAAACTTTGGTAGATCGAAATAATTTAAATTAAATAATTTTTATTGATTTCTTCAGATCCGCATCCGATCCTGGTGATGGGACTTCCAACCGGCGTAGTGCACCGAAATTTCCACCATGCTGATGTGAAGGTTATGCCGTTTGCGGTAATAGAGGTCACCAGATCCTTAAAAGAACAGTGGGGGCAGGTTGACAAGAATTAGATCGGTTCACTTTTCCTTCACCCCCGAAAATCGGTTAATAAACTAAAAAATTCGTACAGTTTCTGTACTTCAACTCGTACAAATATTTCGGCAATGCATCGTTGTATTATAAATACTAATATGGGACTAAAAGTCATAGCAAATAAAAATCACTTAAATCCGAGTTTCACCAACGAAAAATATAATTAATGTTCGGTCTATAATGGATTATTGCATGATTATGTTAGCTGGAGAATCGGAGAGTTAGGCCACGTTTATAACCTCATTAACTGTTCAAACAGAACTGCGTCGAGACCACATTTTCCATACGAATTTGTCAAAGAAAGCCGTTGTGAAATAAAATCTATATCTAATGCTCTCACAAATAGACACTTACTGCCTGTTTCTCAAACTTAAATAAGAATTTTATATTGATATTTATATTGAAAACAAAAACAAATTTGAGTTTTTATTGTTGTTTCTATATAAATTCCGATGCAAAAATTTTAATTTTTTTCAAAAACAGGCAGTTATTCTCCAAACAATGCTAACCTAATTTCATTAAATTTCATACATTTTTTAAACAGAAAATTAAAAACAAAATAAAATAAAAATTTAAGTTGCTGCCGACGTTTTAATTATGGGCTTTAGGAATTTTGAAGACTCAATTCTGTTTGAGCACTAATGGCTAATAAATCAATAAATGTTTAAGCGTTGGTTTAGTTGACCTAAACTTAAATTAATATGAAGTTTAAACTTAACAGCTGTAAATCAGTGCCCCATATATTATATGTAGTGCAAAAAATAATAATGTCGCAGCACTACGATTAATGTTGTCAAATCCATAAATTTTGTATTGATAGTTTAAACGCCAAATTTTATGCGTTTAGACATGATATTAATATTTACTGAATCATAGATTTGCTGGTTTAAACACATTTTAAATAAGAAAGAGAGTTTAACTTTCACTAATTTATTAGCCCTAAGGTAAATAAAACGAGGGTTTGAATTCGGCTTGGGTTTTTTTGCTTTCATAATCGCAGAATATTTTCTACGATTGCGATTAAAAGAGGTGGTTCAGCGCATTTGCGATTACTTTAAATCGTCGACTTGCACACCCTTATTCACACATGTGTATGTACATGAATTTAGTCATTTTATTTAACCATCCATCCGTACAGTCAGTCAACGTCATCTTTTGATTTTGTTGTATCGATTGCATTGTTAAGTTTCATAAATCTTTTTACTATTTATTATTCTTCTTTTTTTTATTAAACCAAATAAAACTGTTAAACGTATAAGAATTATAGCAACAGTTCCACTTGTAGATCTGGCCTAAGCAACCAGTGAAATGCGCATAGGAATAGATTATCCCATCAACAATAAATTTCAAGTGTTTTTATCAATAATAAAAACTGGGAATTGAGCACGAATAACAAAATCTTTTGAAAAAAAAAATCAATAAATGTTTAAGCGTTGGTTTAGTTGACCTAAACTTAAATTAATATAAAGTTTAAACTTAACAGCTGTAAATCAGTGCCCCATATATTTTATGTAGTGCAAAAAATAATAATGTGGCAGCACTACGATTAATGTTGTCAAATCCATAAATTTTGTATTGATAGTTTAAACGCCAAATTTTATGCGTTTAGACATGATATTAATATTTACTGAATTATAGATTTGCTGGTATAAACACATTTTAAATAAGAAAGAGAGTTTAACTTTCACTAATTTATTAGCCCTAAGGTAAATAAAACGAGGGTTTGAATTCGGCTTGGGTTTTATTGCTTTCATAATCGCAGAATATTTTCTACGATTGCGATTAAAAGAGGTGGTTCACCGCATTTGCGATTACTTTAAATCGTCGACTTGCACACCCTTATTCACACATGTGTATGTACATGACTTTAGTAATTTTTTTTAACCATCCATCCATACAGTCAGTCAACGTCATCTTTTGATTTTGTTGTATCGATTGCATTGTTAAGTTTCATAAATCTTTTTACTATTTATTATTCTTCTTTTTTTATTTTTTTTTTTTTATCCACCAACACGATTGGAGAATAAGGGTATATTAAGTTTTAAAAATGGTTTGTTACGTTAAGCAATATTATATATAAATATATACACATAAATATATGTTCCGGACTCTGATGTAATTTTTAGTCGATTTAACTATGCCTGTCTGTTTTAAAATTCTCTCCTTTTTGAACGGCTTAACAGAAAATTTTTTTTTATTGTTAAATTGTTTCAAAATCTTCTAAGCAGGAATTAAAATCTGTTCAGAAGGAAAGGCTTATAAATGCAAATGTGAACCTTCGCCAAAAAAATATATTGTTATTTCAGTCGTACAATATTATATGACTTAAAAGTACACAACTAAGTTTTTTAATGATCGGTACATAATTTATTTCGTATATGAAGCTCCCATCTCAATCCCGAAATCTCTTTGCAACACATTAACTCATAATGAAAAAAAATTTTAATAAAATTTGGCGTACATTGGTACTTTGCAGCAAAAAAAAAATAAAACAGTTTAAACACTTGCAACGCGAAATGAAAGTAGACTACTAGTAGAGCAATTCTGCCAAAGGGTTTTGCAAAGTTAGCTCGGGCTCCCGAAATATGGGCCCCTAAAGTTTTTGAATTTCTTGAAATGGCGTTTGGTACAAGTCAAAAAAAATATACTTAATGTACTTCTGAGCTAAAAAATAATTTCAGACTTCTTCAGTAGAATCGTATGGTGATTCTTTTCATAGAATATATTAACCCCCTAACACTCATTTTAAGGGGTAATTTTTGTTCTTTTTTTGAACTCCCCACAAGTTTTCGAAATTCCGGGTCTTGAAATTTTTTAATTTCTTGAAACCCCGTTTTTCATAAATTGCACGAACTTTTTTTCTTAGAAGACTCCTAGTGAAATTTGATGCAAAAAATATTCGTACAACAATTTAACTCTCTAAACTGCCGTTTTAGTGCAGAAGTTAAAGAAAGGACAAAAATTACGCCTTAAAATAATTGTTAGAGGGTTTCAATGAAAAGAATCGCCATAAAATTCTTCTGAAGACATCTGAGATAGTATTTCAGTATATTTTTCAGAAGTACATTTAGTATAATTATTTTGACTTATACCAAAAGCCTTTTCAAAAACTCAAAAACTTTAGGGGCCCATATGTCGGGAGCCCGAGCTAACTTTTCAAAACTCTTTAGCAGATTTGCTCTACTAGTAGTCTACTTTCATTTCGCGTTGCAAGTGTTTAGGCTGGTTTTTTTTTGTAGCACAGTGTTATCACCATTAGAAGTTTACTTTCAAGTAATTTTGTTTCCTGATGGAGGTTATCAAAAATTCGGCTTCTGCCTTATTTTATTTATTTTTTTTATTATTGTTATTGCTGTAGTATATTGCATTGTTATTGCTATTCCTTCCGATATCGATCTAGTAAAATAATTGTGTGGTTTTGTGTTATTTCCTTTTTACAGGATATTACATTGACAATTGATGTGTAATAATTAACATTGATTAAGACATTGTTGGCAAAAGGAAGAAAAATATCAATAATGTTTGGGGAAGGAGTTTAAAGGTAAAGTCTTCAATGTTTTTTTACGATAGTAATTATTGCTAAAAGTTGGTGGAAATATTTGTGGTGCATGACTCATAGCTACCATGAATGAAAAGAAGGAAAAAATAAGGTTATTTTTTTTACTTCACAGGATTTTAGAGCTTGAATTGCTTCTACGTTAAGAAAATAATAATAAATATTTAAAAAAAATTAATTTTCATTACGTAAGATAATAGCGAGATATAATTTTTTTTTTATTTATAAAGAAAATTAGTTGACAACAAATGAACAAACTTTGTTCTTTAAAATTTACTTAAAATTAAATGATGTTTTATAAAAGATTCAAAACTACCCTTTTTACCGATTTCGAATCCTTTTTTGCCTGGACTTTTCTGTTGTTACCAGTGTTCGAAAAAACAGTACATTATTTAGCGTTCGGCTCACACACCCAAGAACGATATCTATTTTTTTAGTGATTGTGTAGACGAACACAACCCTTAATACCGTTCCTAATTTTTTTCAAGAAAGAGCCAAACATTATACATTGTTCTGTTTTTTAACAAACATTATATTTTAATGTCCTTTAATGTTTCTTTTTTTATTATTGTAGTGATACTGTAGACAAACATTATATTTTGATGTTATTTAATGTTTCTTTTTTTACATTGATAAAGAAATTAACAAACAGTACATTTTATCGTCGACCGCACCACGAACAGCTTGTGTGTGTATTGTGGTGTATCAGTTTTGTTTGTGTAAAATTATTTTGTTGGCTTTTTGTTTTTTTTATTTTTTTTATGTGTATTTTTTTTTGTAAAAAATGTTTGTTTTTTTTTTTAACAGCCAAAAGGGAACCGAACACAATGAAGTTTGAAGATTTAAAAAAATAACCGAACGGAATTAAATGTTCTCATCTTTTGTAGAGTTTGATAAAAACATTAATTTTTTTGTGTTCGAAAGATGACTATCAGGGAAACGTTTTTTTATTGATTTTCTACACAAACACTATTAACGTTTGCGTTTTCCACAAATCTACCGAACGGAACACTAAGGAGCGATATTTAGTGTTTATTTTCGAATATTACATTGTTTTACGTAGAGATTCACTAAAATAAATATATAAATTTCTAAAAATTTCGTTTGTTAAAATCTTTTCATTTACTTAAAAACATTATAATAATTTGCTTAATATCTTAGAAAAATGTATTTTAATGTATCCTGTTTGCCTGTTTTGAAATTTTTTTTTAAATTTATGACCTATATGACAAAATTTAAAATATTATGAAGTTCCGACTCAGACCCACTCTGGCCGTCCAGTCGGCTCATTGTTTTTCTGTCCATGTCACCTTATGCGTAATGTACAGGTTGAATTTTGAAAGTTATTTGATGCAATTTATCATAAGGACTAAGATTATTAAAAATGGTGAGAATCGGTCAATAATTTTACATGGCCCCAACACAAACTTCTTTTTGGAAAAGTCTTTGTTTCCATAAACTATTTTATTATGTTGGTATTTCTTTAAAATTAGGATCAAAAATATTTTATTGCATCTTACCAATTTTTTTTTTTTTAATCGGTCCATATTTGCCCAGAGTTTGCATGCAAACACCAGCCCCAACAAAAACTTTAAATTCCTTATGAATATTGGTATCGTTATAAAATTTGGCGGATCCATAATTTTCAAAGGATCCCAGATACGATACTCTCTCGAAAATGTTTCTGCATATGGGCAGTTCCAGCGAAAAGTCTCCTTTTTGTAACGTAACGCCAGAAGTAATTTAAATTGTTTCTCAAAAAATTGTTGTTATTTTTTATATTTTGGTTTAAAGCGCAACTAGTTCTACATTAAGTTACAAAAGGGATAACGGTTGAACAACATGGGTATAAAATACAACCTTCCCAACAAAAACTGATGCTTCTTCGGAAGCAATAATGTAAGGGAGAATTCAGAATGAAGCGCTTACACTTCTATGAAATATTATATGATTTTTGTTTGGAATTCTTCGCGTAGGAGCTCGGCTGTAGAGCTCTGAAGAACGCTTATTTCATGCTTTGAAAACTGACATGATTTACGTGTACAAAGTAAGTAAAATCAATTAAGCATTGAAAAAATTGTTATTTTAGCGCTTAAGTTTTTTTTATAAATCTCAAATATTTTTTTTATATAAAAGGATTTTAGTTTTATAATAATTATGTATGATTTTTGTAAAATTATGTTAAAAATTTTTATTTTTTATCAAAAGAATAAATGATATCACTGCTTCAATAAAGCAGTAGAAAATATAAGGAACATTAGAGTAAGGCAGTAACTTTTAGAAGCAAAAAAGGAAGCAGTTGGGATGCAGTATACGTGTTTTTGTTGCTTCCAAATCTTAAAAAATGTTGCTGGGTTATTTGCATTCTGGCGTTACATTAAAAAAGTAGACTTTTCGCTGAAAATGCCCATATTTACCTTTAAACGAGCAAAGATTTTTAAATTTGTTAGCTTGAAAAATAAATCTATATGAGTCCAAAAGTTACTAAAAAAGGTTTTATACAAATAGTCTTGCTAAATTTGCAGTCTTATTCAGTTTTGTAATGCAAGTCAAACTCCGATTCCGTTTTTTAACGTCACGCCAGCGCATATTTTTGCTTATATCTGCAAATCCTTAGCGTCGATTGCTGTAAAAGTGCTACTGCATTACTTTGCATATATAAAAACCCTTTTTTTAAATTTGACTTCTTCATATAATTTTTTTACATTTTGTGGTACAAATATCCCGACACGTCAAAATGGAAATGCCCATATACTGTGGAGTAGGATATCAAGTGTTCAGGTTTGACTGAATATAATTTCTTACTTGTTATTATTTGGGCACGAACTTCGGCGATCGACTATCGCTATTGCTAATGACAGATGGGTCGCGAACATTGGATGCAAATCTGTCAGGCAATTGTGGCCCGCGTGAAAGACAGGCTATTCCAGTCTCTTTTCTCGATGACCAAGAGGGTCAAATTTCTTTGGGTATCTGTCGTCACGGCACACCTTCTTATAGGGAGGCATGCACAGCAGCTGGGACCCATACTCTGCGAATACTGCCGCAGCTGTAATGACGAGGACGAAGAGGAAAACATAGAGCACCTTATCTGTTACTGTCCTGCACTGGCGAGAAGATTACTGGCAGCAATGGGAACCGCCAACTTTGACGGATTAATAGACGGTTGGGATTGACTCTACAGTGGAGGATCTACTAAATAGGAACTCCATGCTCTAACAATTGATTATTGGTTCTAAGTGTGTCAGATGGATACTGATTGCCATTTTAACATAACCTAAACTACTAAGGAGTACAAACGAAAAATGAAAAACATTCTGTGTGATATGTGCACATACAAACGATTAAAACAGGAACCTACGTCTTCGTTGCAGACTAAGAATAATTTTAAAGTTGACAACTTATTCAATTAAAGACTACTTGATACAAGGGAAAAGGCAATATTAAATACCAGAACTGCGGTAGCACCAAGGATTTATGGATTACCTAAAATCCACAAACAGGGAATACCATTAAGGTATCATATGGGCTATGCAAATATATTGTTGGCATTTTAAAGAATTTGGCGAACGAATCGAGTTACAACGTAAGAGACGCAATTCATTTAAGTCTTAGATTAATAACACCAAAAAAGAGAATGATGAAATGCTGATATTATTTTACGTAGTATCATTGTTTCCAAGTATCCCGGGAAATTTGGCACTTCAGACGATATTAAGAAAATGGGACATCTTTAAACAATATACCAACATACCTCAGGAACTGTTTATGGAAATTGTCAAATTTTGTATTAAAGACACAAGGTATTTTAAGTATGATGGTGAAATTTTTGAACAGCAAAAGGGAATGCGCATGGGATCACCGGCCTCACCAATCATAGCTGACATTGTTATGGAAGAACTTTTAGATTTAACAATTGGAAAACTGAAGACGAAACCTAGAATAATGACGAAATATGTGGATGATATGTTTGCCATTGTGAAGAAACATGCTGTTGATGACACGCTGAACATGTTAAATACTTATAATGGGCTGATTAAATTTACTGTGGAAATAGAAAAGAATAAAGAATAAAAGAAAAGACGAGACGAGGCGGAGAATCAAAAGCCGACTTCATCTAATAGGTTAATCAATTTTTATTCTAAACACCTCAGAAGAGTTATAATAAATACAGCGACGAACTTCATTATAAGAGTATTAATTATAAGCGAAGAAATATTTCACAGAAAAATTAATATCCGAAGAGCACCATAAAGGATCTAATTAGACATGTCAAATCAACATAGGAAATATTGACAATCAACGATAAGCCCCAGAAAATCAAATTCATAACAAATGTAGCAGGATATGAAGACTAAGAACTCAGTTGGAAAGCTGTTTAGTTAAACTAAAGACGAATTGAAGAAGGAAGGCAGATTAAACCTAATATACAGGATAAACTGCAATAGTGATGGTTTACATTTCTGCAATAAAAAATATTTGTGGGCACAACAAAATCCAAATTAAAGACTAGAATCTCATCTCACAAAGCTGATCTGAAAAATACGGAAACCCCATTAGAGCAAAAAGCTGCACTTGCGGCCCACTGTTCAAAAAGTGGTCACAAGCCAGACTTCGAGAAGGTTAAAGTACTACAGGAAGAGAGTAATTATAAAAAGAAATTTACCTTGGAAATGTTACATATAATAAATATTCCAACAAACACACGACATAATTATAAGACAAATACAGACTTTTGCGCTCAATTATATCAACAGATAAATAATAAACATAATAAG
Organism: Pollenia labialis; assembly: GCA_949318255.1. Taxonomy (NCBI): domain Eukaryota; kingdom Metazoa; phylum Arthropoda; class Insecta; order Diptera; family Polleniidae; genus Pollenia; species Pollenia labialis. Next base: position 129,604,121 of record OX439142.1, on the reverse strand, counting down.
ACTTGTCAACAAGTTGATTAGTTTTGTTTGAGGTTATAGGGTTGTGAAAAAAGACGCGGTAAAATAGATTAACGAGTTATGAGAGTAAAGACGGTGATGAAGAATTATTCAAATCATTTTCAGTCATTTTTTGTAGTTGTTTGCCACGCTAAACGGAAAAAAGTGTTTGTTTGCCAATCCATTTGTATGGTTTATTTTGACCTTTACGACTTAATATGCATTTTATTGGTCCCTTACCTCTGTAAATTGAGTTGTGTTTACTAAAATTAACTTTTTATTTCAAAATTGTTTTTTGTGGCTGTATTTATTTGAATAGAACCATTTAACCGGATATTTTTTAAATTCTTATCCGAAAACAGGTTTGTTTTAAAAGAGCAACTATTCGGAAAACCCCGTTTTTTGAACAAAGTCGAGTAATCGATCTCCCTGTTGCTTATCAACCGTAACATATTGTTCTAAAAAATGCACGCAGAGAAAAAATATGGTTGGGCATGGTTACGGCAACCACACTGTGTTTATTGTAACAATATATTGTTGTTGTACACAAATAATTGTTATTTTTATTAAATATCAGCAATATTATAGTTACTGTAAACATATTAATGTTTATCGCAATTATAAATTTGAGTATTGTTGACCGAAAAATAATTATTTTTCTAACAACTAAATTATGATAACTGTCAAAACATATTATATTACTCACAGCCATAACATGATATTTAATAGCCATAACATGATAACTTTATATACATTTATCATAATAAGTTTAAGATGCAATCAAAATATCGTTACTCTAATAATATTTTGGTATCGCCATTTGTAAAATAATTTTGTATCAGTTGTGTCGTGTTTTACATAAACATATCGAATTATTTGTTGGTGAGTGGCTAATAATAAAAAAAACCATTAAAATAAACAAGAAATTAAAAAAAAATAAAGAAAAATATTAAAAAAGAAATAACAAAATAACCATTGAAATAAACAAGAAATTAAAAACAAAATAAAGAAAAAACATTAAAAAAGGGTTGAAGTGTCACAAAATAAAATATCTTTGCTAAAAAATTTTAATAATCTTAAAGTGGTGGAAAAATTTGTGAAATATTGGTGCAAAATATTGACCATTACTGGTAAGTTTTGTGTTATTTTAAGAGAAAAATAATGAAAACTCCATAAAATAATTTATAAATAATTTCGACCTACGACAAAAAGATTACAGTAACTATATTATGTTTTTTATTTTATCATAAGTATTTTTTCCCAATAAAAATATTATGTTTAAAGTTGTATCATATTATGATGTAAAAAATTTATGTATAACAGTTCATATCACTTTGCATCATAATATGATTACTTCTAAACTTATTATGATTGTCATGACAATAATATGATTACTTCTAAACTTATTATGATTGTCATGACAATAATATGATTACTTCTAAACTTATTATGATTGTCATGACAATAATATGATTACTTCTAAACTAATTATGATTGCCCTAACAATAATATGATTACTTCTAAACTTATTATGATTGCCATGACAATAATATGATTACTTCTTATCTTATTATGATTACCATGACAGTAATATTATAACTTCTTAACGTTTTATGATTAACAGGATAATAATATGATTAAGGGAAAAATATTATGATGTAATATTACGAACATATTTGGTCATAATATGATTTAATAACAATCGTAATATGGTGACTACAATCATGAATCTTATCATAATATGTTGCTCTTAGAATATGTTTACCACAACCATGTTTTTTCTTTGCGTGTGGATATTGTTAATTAACAACCATGCAGTTATTAGCGGTAAGCATATTTATATTACTATTAACCATTATATGGTTGTTGCCTCCTTATGAAGGTTTAATTTAAATATATAATATGGGTGCCTGTGACAGTAATATGAAAATAGCAACCATAATATGTTTGAAAACTTTTTGTTAAAAAAAGTTTTGCTAGCGTTAACCATTTTAGAAAATTTGTCTTATTGACGTGTGTCTATCACAACAACTGCTAATGGAAATTTATAGAAAACTAAAATGAGCCTAATCACCGAAAGTTTGCGATAAAACAAGAGAATGGTTCTCAACTATTTAACTCATTGTGACACTTGAAAATTAAATTTTTTTAATTAAACTAGCATTAATAATAGACAAAAAAATTTACTCGTACTTAAGTTTTTGCACACCCTTCTTATTTGTTTTGGCCTAACCCACGATTAAGCATCTGTAGCAAAAATAACGCCAAATAGTTTTCCTTTTTCACAAAATTTTGTTGGAAACTTCAAGTTCCTATTTAGAAAAAACAACTTATTTGATGATAAATTTATTTATTTTTAAAACTTACCACTTAAATTTATGCCAAAAAAATCTTTTTGCTAAAGTTTTTACAAAAAAAATCCAAATATATTCTACCTATTTTACATAAACTGAACAAACTGTTATTTTATTTGAATTATTTAAATTTTATTAAAGCCTCTAACAATACAAAGCAAACACATTTTGCATTAAATAAATTATTTTATAAATTTATTCCCTTTTCTTCAAAAATTCCCCGCTCTTCCTCTTTTAAATACCTTAAACCTTATTACAATCACAAATTTATTAAAATAAATGAATTCATTCACTGTTTGTTACAATAAGAAATATTTTCATTATTCAAATATATTAAGCAATACTACCAAATAGTTGCTCAGAAGCCCAGACAGACACATTTACATTGCCCTCCATCAGGGATGGAAAATTATATTTTTCATTTTGTACCGACTTTAAAAATAATATGTATTTATTTAAGAGAGTAAGTAGTACTTACTAAGTACGATGATAAAACGATTTTAAACTATTTTTAGATTAAAAATATGGGCACTTCCGCAGACAAGCTCCCTTTTTGTTACGTTACGCCACCAAGCAGTTAAGCTTGCCTTTTAGAACGATTTTGTTCAAATTTCTTCTCTCTTTCACTAAATTAAAAGTGCAACTCAATATCAATATACGAAAAAGTAATTAATATATAAATGATTTCTTGAGAAACAATTTAAAAAGCTTGGTGGTGTAATGTGACTAAGCGGACTAAGCTGGATTTCAACCTCGAATTGCTTAGGAAAACCGCAACATTTTTCTTTTCTATTAAGTCGTTCGAAAGTGATCGTGTTTTCCATAGACGAACAGACAGACGGACATGGCTTAATCAAATTAGAATTATTCAAGCAACCAGAATGTTAATTTATACTTAATGGGGCCTTAGATGAATATTGAAAAAATCTTTCACCGATTGATAAACAGCCTACACCATCATTTACTACTTATAATGGAAAGTATATAAAGTAATATTATAACATGATTTCCATCCCTGGCATCCGTGAGCTTATGTACTGGTTCGCGTATTTATGTATGCACTAGAAGATGAAATGGAACAAAAATAAAAAGTAATATCGATTTCTGGGTGTCAATAAGCCTTATTAGGTTTTTAGTTGACTTGATGATGGGCAGCACAATAAATATAAAAATCCAAGAAAATGAAAGAAAAAACTCATAGAAAACGAGCAATAATATCGCATAATAAGAGCCAGCAAGTTATTGACTTTTCGATGAAGACACAGAAAAGCTCGCGGGATAAATTAAAATTGTTTTTATCATTGTTTAATATTCTATTTGCTCTAAGGATATTCTATGTTGACAGTTGAGTTTACATCTTCGTGTATTTTATTATTTGGAGCTCGTTGATGCTATGCATGCAAGTTGGTAAGACTGTCTTTTTAACACACAGAAAAAAATACCAATGTAAAATCAACATGGATAAATGTTGATTGAGAATCATAGTAAATTTCTGCAAAAGTATGCCATTTATTTAAATTTATCATTATTTCATATTAATTTTAAATGAAAAATATTTAAATAATCTTTAATCACGTTTATTTAATATTATTCACTGTTAAAAAAAATAAAAAAAAATTTTAAAATATAAATAAATACGGATTCAATATTGAATCCATAAAAACCTGTTTTATATTAAAATCAAAAGTGTATCTTGTTAAATTAACATGCATACATAGTTAAATATGTTAATTTTTTTATTTTCATTCTTAAAATATGTTATAAAAAGAAGGCAATTCCCGTATTCTTTTAATTAAAATTATTTAGTTAAATAGTACATCAAGTTTTCAAAGTAGAATGATGACGAAAACCATATCGGGCCATTCTGCTGATTGATCTGTTAACAAAGGCGACTACAAAATAAGTGAATCGTGTGTTACAGGGGTAAGTGTTTTGAATTATTCTTAAATAAATGCATATGTTGTCTCTGAAGCTTCTTCACACTGTTGTAACACACTCAAACCTATTAGTTTCTACATGAAATTCACGTTGTTTCAACATGAAATAACTTTCATTCAACGTGATTCGGATTGTTATAGCAATATAAATGACATTTTGCTCTAACTTTACTGCAATGTTAAATTAATATGAATTATAGTTATTTTAAAAGAAAAAAATGTTGTTCGCAAGTAATTATAAAATCAGGTTGAATTAACATGAAAAACGTATGAAGCAAAACCACCACCGAAAAATTTTAAATCAACCTTGTTTTCGACGTTTTTAACTTGATTGTTTTCTGTGTGAAGGTGGAGTTTAATTCTTTAAGCTTTCAATAGAAAGCTATGAGTTTAAGTTTCGAATTTTATTATGAGCTTTTACTGAGACAATAACACTACGTTTCCACATGCAAGTAATTACTTGCAAGTACACACAGAAAAAAATCAAGTTAAAAACGTCGAAAACAAGGTTGATTTAAAATTTTTCGGTGGTGATTTTGCTTTATACGTTTTTCATGTTAATTCAAACTGATTTTATAATTACTTGCGAACAACATTTTTTTCTTTTAAAATAACTATAATTCATGTTAATTTAACATTGCAGTAAAGTTAGAGCAAAATGTCATTTATATTGATATAACAATCCGAATCCCGTTGAATGAAAGTTATTTAAAGTTGAAATAACGTGAATTTCATGTAGAAACTAATTGGTTTGAGTGTGTTACAACGGTGTGAAGAAGCTTCAGAGACAACATATGCATATATTTAAGAATAATTCAAAACACTTACCCCTGTAACACATGTTTCACTTATTTTGTAGTCTCCTTTGTTAACAGATCAATTAGCAGAATGGACCGATATGGTTTTCGTCATCACTCTACTTTGAAAACTTGATGTACTATTTAACTAAATAATTTTAATTAAAAGAATACGGGAATTGTCTTCTTTTTATAACATATTTTAAGAATGAAAATAAAAAAATTAACATACTTAACTATGTATGCATGTTAATTTAACAAGATAAACTTTTGATTTTAATATGAAACAGGTTTTTATGGATTCGATATTGAATCCATATTTATTTATATTTTAATATTTTTTTTCATTTTTTTTAACAGTGAATAATATTTAATAAACGTGATCTAAGATTATTTTAATATTTTTCATTTAAAATTAATATGAAATAATGATACATTTAAATAAATTGCATACTTTTCCAGAAATTTACTATGATTCTCAATCAACATTTTTCCATGTTAATTTTACATTGGTATTTTTTTCTGTGTGTAGTGTATACGTATTAATTACGAAAATCAGGAGAAATAAAAAAAATACAAAATTTTTAGTGGCTACACAGGACAGTGCAAGTTAATTTTTAAAATGTCGGCATCAACTAAACTTCTAGCTTATATTTTCATATCGTTGCATCGTTAGACTGGCTTCATGGCTCCGATGTAAATTAATTAACTTTATATTTTTTTCCTTATTTAACTTTTATGATTTCTTTATAAAAAGTTATGTTTATTTTTAAAAATATGTGAATACAATATAGCCGTGTTTCCGTTATCATAAAATTACTAAAATGAATTTTTTGATACACTGAGAAAATTAAATCGTAAAATCAAAGAAAAAACATTTTGTTGCAAAGAAGTCTTTGGTCAGATTGTGCCCAAAGACAAAACATCTTTACCGGAAAGGCGCAAAGATCTTTAGATTGCCATGAAATATATACTTAAAATCAAAGACTTAAAATCTTGTGTCTTTGGAAACACATGAAAAAAGTCCCTAAACTAAGGAAAAAGTATTTTGGCACAAGGACTTTCATTCGTTAGTCTTAAGACTTGAATTTTGGATTTTAAGTACAATTTTCATTGTAACAAAGACGTAATTTTAACATTATTACAAAGAAACGCAATTAAATTCAACGAAATAATTCTTTCAAATACTAAAGACTGATATGTAGAAACAAAGGCAATTTTCTTTGAAATCTGCTATAGAAATGTTTTAAAAAATTAAAATTTTTCTGCAAAATAAAATATTTAATGAAACCAAACACAGCATTTTTATACAATTTTTTTATTTCAGTTTAATGTAATAAAAATAAAAAAAAATTCATATACAGCATAACTTTACTTAATTAATTAAAAAAATACAAAGACAAGGCGCACATGCACAATTGAGCGTTCCTATCGACTGACTTACAATTAATGACAACCACGAAAACAATTCTTTTTATTTCTTACAATTATTGTAATCAATCGGCTACACTTGTTTCGTTATGCATTCGTATACAAATTTAACTTTGAAGACTAAATTCTTTAAAGATACAGATTTTATCTTTATGTTTTTTTTAACCGCTCTTGTTTACCGTTGCAAGCAAACATGTTCATTTATGCATTGAAGACAAAATTCTTTAAAGTTACAGACTTTGTCTTTGTAGCAAGGATGCTTAGCTTTAAAAAAGCAAAGAATAGTCTTTAATTTTAAATACGTTTTTCAATCCCTTATTAGCAAAGAAATTAATCGTTGTAGAAAATATTTTATCTTTACGGAAAAGATAATTTCTTTGATTAAGCTTCAAAGAATTTTAGTCGTTTTAGTGTTGTAAAGTTGTGTTCTATTTTATTTTACATTTTTTATAAATACACAGAAATTAGCAATAAGCATTACTTTTATTTTACTAAGTACCAGTTAAAGGCCAGTTTACACAATAATACAATGTATTACGACTTTGTAGAATCAAAATATTATGAAATTCTCTCCGTGTTTAAAAGGAAAAAATAAAAATCTGTTGTATGTATTTTTCATGTTTACACGGATGGTACAAGTAAAATCAGTTTTTCAATTTTTACAAAAACAACATGAAAATTTCCTGAGTTGATTTTAGTTGTTTTTGTAATTGCATAAAAATGCTTCAACCTTCAATATAGTCTGTTAAAATACAGGTCTGGTGGGATGAAAATACATAACCCTACAAGAAATGAATGAGCGAGTTGTCACATTCTTCATTTTGGTGTTAAGAAAATGATAGAAAGAAATGACCGAATGTGACCGTAAACTTGATTTCGGTCATTTTTTTCTATAATTTGCTTAACACCAAAATGAAAAATGTGACTACTCGCTCATTCTTTTCTTGTAGGGAAGTTTCTAACATGCCCTACAAGAAACAAATGAGCGAGTAGTCACATTTTTTCAATTTGGTGTTAAGAAAATGATAGAAAGAAATGACAGAATGTGGCCGTAAACTTGATTACTGTAATTTTTTTCTATAATTTTCTCAACACCAAAATGAAAAAAGTGACTACTCGCTCATTCTTTCTTGTAGGGAAGTTTCTAACATGATTTAGAAAAAAATCATTTACCGACCGCTTGTCAGATTTTGTGTTCGTATTCTCTCTTGCTCAATACATTTTGCTTTTACATGGTATGATTTTTCTCATTCTACATAATGTCGTAATACAATGTATTACCGTGTAAATTGGCCTTAATTGATGCAAAACCCATTCACTGTAACACTGTTTTTCCATTTGTCATTTTACTTGCGACAAGTGTCAACAATTTACTTGCAAGTTAAGCCGCAAGTACGAAAAATCTGCAGGTGTTAGTGAAAAGGTGTGAGTGTATTGAGTTTTTGAACTTGTACTTGCATGTGAAAACGGGGGAAGGTTCAAAACTTAAGAATGGGTTTAGGTTTTCATTAAATTTTTATAAAGTTAATAATTTTTCAAATGCAAGTTTTTCGAGCAACTTTTTTTAATTGATTTTAAAACAATTAAATATTTTTTTAACTTTTTGCAATTCTTTTTACGTTTTTCCACAGTTGAAAATGTCATATGTTATACATTTAAAAGTTTGTCATTTCGTTTGTATTTTCTACAATATTGATCTAAGATCTTCTTTGGTATATACCATGCTGAAATAATAATGGACTTTTTGTAAACATTAAAAAACTTTGGCATAAGATTGGACAAACAATGCAAAGAGCAAAAAATCGTCATCTGGCGTAGAATTGTCACCTGTTAATTCATATCATGTTATGTATGTATGTAAAACACCGACTGATTGATTTGAAATTCTTATAATTTTTTTGCGTTTGCAGTTTTTTTTATTTTTTTTTTTAGGTAATGAAAAATTTAATAAAGATTTTATAATGTCATCATATACAATTTGTTAAATTTTTTTCAGTTACAAGACAAAGAAAATACCGTCTGTATTTCAAAACTGCAATGAATCCCAGTATAAAACATGATGAGATGATTAATAACCCATTTTAATAGCCAGGGTTTAATAGTAAATTCCAACGAACTGTTTCTCGATATGTATGCAGTGGAGTAACTGTGGATGATCTACGAGAATGTATCTACAGGGATTTATCTTAGTTTACTAGTCGACGTGCTTCTCAATTGGGAAATTCCAAAACATCGCTGCCGGGCAATCTTAAATTTGAATTTTTTTCCGAGGAATGCATTATAACGGCTACAATATACTAATCAGTCATTCGAAGAAGTCGCACCCTGCACATTCTGTGTGTTTATGAGCAGCAAAGTGGACTTCGTTAAGTTAACGCGTCTGCCTCTGTGTCGGTTGAAATTAAATTTCCGAAGATCCAGATACGATGGGGACTAAAGTGGCATAAATTTATATTACGTATAATCCGGAAAAATTCGCTATTGAAATTTACCAGATCGTTTGCAAATGGGTGATAAGTGATAAATAACAAAAGCACGTCTGCCTCTAATTTTTGTTCATGCATCTTCAATTCCCACCCAAAAGCCTTGATTTTTTTAAGACTCATTATAAGCCATATATTTGCACTTTCACCTAAAATACTTAATCTCAAATATTTTTTATACACAGGACAGCAAAATAATTGATTCGTACTCGCACTAGGTTTTATTAATCTAACTCTCTACTATAATATTGTCTAAGAACTATAAATGATGTATACGTTATCTCTTCTTAATGTTCTTCCCAATGTTTCCTTCGCTAACGCAGATAGGAGATTTTGCATTTATATTTTGATAAAACGTCTGTAATTTTAATACTACTAGATAAGAACTTTTGTATAATAAAGAAATTTATTAATCAGGCAAAACAGTTAAGGACACCATTTGAAAGGAATTTGCTTCCAGAAACGCATAATATATATTTTATTAAGATCAGGGTGTAAAGAGGGTAATAACGGGTAGATTTGTTAACCTCAGAGCCAAATAAAAAGTTGTTCATTATAAAAATAATCGAACTGGTGTGTGGTACTTTTTTTTTAATTCGCCCCTTTTGCGGAGCAAATAGGTTTTTAAACCAATAAACATAGAAATAAAGATACTACAAAAATATAAATTTTGTCCTTTTTCGAAAATATTGGCATTTGTACTTACGCTTGGTACTATATTTTACAAACACTTTTTCTCCATTCATTGAAATATGCATATTAAAGCATGGGCTCCCTTTGCAATATTGAAATCTTTGATACTTCAATGGGGAGAAAAACGTTTTTCGTGCCCCATTTGGTAATTTTTGAATTTTCTATAATATTGAATGAGAACCTACAAAATTAAACATTTTGGTACTTTTGTTTTATTTAATTGGTACTTTTTGAATTTTCGCTATTATTAGACCCAGAAACATAAAACTAAACATGCAAATTAACAGGGAACTTTTTGGTACTGTTTTGTTCTGCAACTGGTACTTTTTGAATTTGACCTAGAAAAATATATTTAAGCATGCAGAGTCATGTTTTTCAATTGGTACTTTCTGTTTTTCTTTGTTTTATTATTACTGAACAAAATTATATACAGCATAAACGGTGTGGAGTGACTTCGATATTTTTTTATCTGTTGTTGTGACTAGAAAAGATCGAGCTAGGAGAACCAAATTAGGAACAATGATTTCTGTTACATACGGAGTATTAAATATCGAAAGTAAGCCAAAGCGATCTTTCAATCTATATTGAACTCAATTTTTCTACATAAATAAAATTTATTTGGTTTAAAAAAAACAACGGAACCGACTTTTGATTAAACCTTGCGCCGATGCAAATACGCAACAAAATATTGTCAATTTTCTATACACAGGGTAAGGCATAAGTAACGTTGACATTCTTTTCAATATGGTCACCGCTAACAAACAGATTTTAGGAAAAACATTTTAGACATGTTATGGTAACTTCAACCATATTATAATATCTAAAGAAATCCTTTACATTACTCGAACAAGCAAAGAGAATTTAATCCTTTTTAAAAGAAATGACAACTCCACATTCCCATTTATACAAACATTGTATTTAATAAGAATAAGGAAAAAAAATTTGTATGAATTTAATAGTGAAATAAGAACTTGTCGCAGTTTTGCTATTTTTTAATACTTTTTTCTCAGAAAAAGAAACATTTTTGTACTCTGAAATGCAAACGTAATGTCAAATGCAAGAAACAACAACAATAGCAAAGTTGAACAAAGACATGACAATAGTTGCAGCATCAACAGCTGAAGAAGCAGTATGGAGAGTAAATAATATAAAAATGCTTTAAGGATTAAGTAACAAAATATTTTTCTTCATTTTGTTTCGTTTTTTTGCAGAAAAAAACAGAATCAAAAGAAAAGAATTTTTGCAGTTTTTACAACTCAAGCGTGTAAATACTGTAATGGCGCCACTTTGCAAAAATTAAATAGAAAGAAAAAATCCGAAAAGAACTGAAAAAGCATAGAAACATACACATACGCACTTTACAGCAATTGCACACTTCCACACTCACAAACAGTCAAACATCTGCAGTTTTGTGCAGCTTTTAAACTTTTAGTCAGTCTTCAAATGGCATCCTTTTATATGAACATCAATCGGATTAGCTTTTACCAGATCTTGTTTGTACATTATTGCTGTTGTTCGTATTCGAACTTTTGATTTGATGCTTTAAAATGTACAAAATTAGGGTGGTCCATGTGTCTAGTTTTTGTAAAGGTGCAAATTTATTTTAAAGCTTTAAAAAACAAATTTTATATAAAAATTAATAATCGCTTATGAATGCGGGGGTTATACTTTAAAAATTTGCGTTTAGGATCCATCGTAAAATACATACACAGAAAGAAAAAAACTTATAGTAACTTTAAGTTTTTTCTATTTACTTTTAGTACGAATTGTACTTAAAAATTTAGGTATGAATCATACTTAAAAGTGCAGAGATAAATAATGCGACATTTATTGCAGTAATTGTCAAAATTATGTTATCTTTAATATAGACAGCACTTTTTTTTACATATTTATTGCCGGCAATTTATGTTGCAATAATTATTAGTCCATTTTCGTTGACAATTATTGCTAACATAAAACGTCAAATTTGGTGCAATTGAAAAAAAAGCAAATTGTGTGGGAAAGAAATTAAGTTTGTGAAATTGTAGCAAATTATAATTGTAGTAAAAGAGTTAAACTAAAGAATTAAATAAACACTTAAACAAAATTGCAAAAATTATTTTTATTAATAAAATTTTTTTTTTATTCGATCTTTATTATTTAATTTTATATTAATTTGTTTAAGCTTGAGTTATATTTTATATAAAAATATAAATTTTATTTTAACAAAAAAAAAAAAAAAATTTAATAAAAATTTATATTTTTATATAAAAAAAAAGACCTCAAGGTTAAACAAATTAATATACATTAATAAATATAATTTTTGCAAGTTGGCATTATTTCAAAAACCCATATGCGTGCATACGCTTGTGTTAGTAAAATTTGGCTTTAAAAACAACCACAACACTAAAAAAAGTTAACAACGATTTGCTTGTTTTGTGTAGAAACAACAACAACATGTTTAATGTAAAGGTTCATGATTAAAATATAAAATAAGAAGCTAAAATTCCCATATTTTATATGTTCAAATTATTAAATTTAATACAGAAAATTGTTAAAGTAAAATGATTCGAAACCCATATCGGGAATGCTACTATTTTCTTTCTGTATCCAAAGGGGGAATACAACACAAGTGAAACAAACATGTGTAACGGGTACGTAAATTATAGTATTCTCTCTATATAAATATCACTTTCAGATTATTTCAAGTACGAATTCGGGATTGAACTAACTTAGAAATTCTTTAATTAAGCACAGTTTGAGATTAACTTTTATCTCACTTCTACTTAAGACATTCTAAATTTTGGATTATTTTAAGACTACTGCAAACTTGAATCAAGCATTCTGTACTTTATATAGGGAAATCCGTACTTACCGTATACATACTTGATATATTTAAGTACGGATAGATACAATTTTCTTTGCAGTGTACATCTGTCGAGGTAAATGATTGTGTGTTTACATGAGAACAGATAAAACACAACAGACAGCTTTAACATCAAGAATGGCATCAAAGTTAATAATAGGATTAAACTACTGCATACAAAGTAGGTCAACTGCAAATGGCAAAAATGGATTTTACTTTAAAAACAACCTGTTCAAGGCAATCAGTCGACCTTATTTCGATTCGATGGAAACAAATGGAACACAGAAAATGTAAATACAGTATTTTGCGGTAGTCTAAGTTCGACTCGTTGGACCCGCAAAAAATAATATAATTTTTTTTTTTTTGATTTTGTTTTAAACACAAATTAAAATTAAACCAATTTCTCTCTCTGTCAGAAGTAAGACGCCTCAATACAAAAACAAATTTTGTCCGAACAAAAATATTGCTTGGAACGCATGGGTAGTGAATCGAGCTTTAAGCTTCGTTAATATTTTCACTTGGTGTTCACATTAAGCAAACATTTTTTTTGCAACCCTACACATTTTCGGATGTACGAATATCGTTAGATCCAATCTAAAAGTAATTTTGAGCAGCGTTTAAAAAACTGCAGTCATAACGGGTCCGCCATCTAACGTTTTTTTCCACTAGTGCTTATTTCGTGAATGGTAGCACTTAGCTCATTTTTGATTTGACAGATAATTAGTTTTATCCTTCCGCTGAACGAATATGGTTGGGTATACGCTTGAACAACGCTGGGAAATATTGCGAAATTACTTTGAAAATCATGGTAATGTTGCAGAATGTGTGCGAAAATTTCGTACGGATTTTGGATGAAGGTCATTTTGATATGTAAACAAGCAAAATTGTCGCATTTTGGGCACAGAAAACCCGCACGCATACATTGAAAAGCCGATTCACCCAAAACGAGTCATTTGAAAAACTGCCATATCCTTCACATCTTCATATGTCATTGGCCAAAAACACTGTCGCTTTTACTTCTTATTCATTCAACGTAAACAGTGGCTGTCAAACCAACTCAAAAATCGAAAAGTTTGTTCGACAGTTATTGGTTTCGACTGCAGTTTTTTAAATCCTGATTCTCTTTCGGTATACTAAATGTTGACTAATAGTTTGAAGTGTACCACACATCAGCACAAACACACACAGTAAAAAAAAATTAAGATTGATTTCAATTAAAAACATTAATTCAAATTTTTTGACATTAACAAAATTTTCTGGAATAATGTAGTTGATATAGTAAGTAAACGTTTAAATCACTTGATTAAATTTTAATGTAAAACTGATTTTATTTTTAATTAATGGATTACTTTAAAGAAAAAATTGCTTAATACGCTCTCTACTATTGTCGGTGTGGGGATATTGAAAATATATATATGTGTTAGGGTTTTAAACAGTTTTAAACTTTTTCAGGAACCCAGAATACATTTTATCTCGAAACTCAAATAAAAGTAAAATAACGTTTTTTTTTGTAAAACAACAGTTGTGAGTTTTCGGTTGCAGGAGTCGGCACAGTCAACGAGAAGCCATTTTCAATCCTTCCACTCATTAGAAACATAAAAATGCAATAGCATTAGAAAATTCCTTGGTCTTGGAAGAAAGTGCGCTGTCGAATCACACCATAATCGGCAGTTAGCTAAACAAAAGATGATTGCTAGCACATACATATATGGCAACAAAGAGAAAATTGCTACATATACCCCATATACAAAACAATTCTAAACAGATATATTTCAAACAACTCATATCATTGTAATTCCTATACATTTAGAAAATGTTGCAAGATGAAGGACGGACACAGACTCACATAAACCAAATTGAATCAAATCTTGATGTTGTAATTTTTTTCAAGTTTTTGTTTTCTTTTCTTATCAAAGTGATACGAAAATCTCTTTGTGACATTTGTTACTTAATGTTTGATCATATAAAGTGTCAAATTCAATCTGCCCCCCCCCCCCCCCCACCATGGGTCATCAAACGCATAAAAACAAACTTGTAGTGCCACTTATAGCAAATGAATTTTCCTCTGGTTTTTTTTTTACATAAACTGCTTCCAATTTACGATTTTTTTCTCTTTTAATCCTGCACTCATTTATCACTCAACTTTCAACAGCAACAAGAAAGAAAAGACAAATAGAAAAAAAAATAGGAAATAAAAATGGTAAAAGTAACTTTTACTTCACCATGTATGTACATCGTATGTTCTTTATACATGATGTCTTGTGAATCTGCGAGGGGTATGAGTTTTGTTTAGTAATGAAATTGTGTCAATATGATGTGACAACATTAACTGTTATGAACATAAGTGTCAACAACATTAAAACAACAACAGCAAAGAACTAGAGCAGATGCATAAACTCGGCAACGAAAATAACAAGAAAGAAAAAAGAAACAACATGAAAACGACAACTTCTGTATACTTTAGAACTATAAAAAGTTGCTACAACAAATGTGTTATACATTTGATGCGATACTGGCACAACAATAAACTAATGACATCTATTAAGGACACCATCAACGTATCTCAACTTTCACACACATCCGTTCGTTCATTTCTATAATCCTACGCGAAGTATAACTAAAAAAAAAACGAGGGTTGGAAAAGTTCTAGTGGATGTTGATAAGGCCCAATAGTGGCATGTGGGGTGCATTAAATTATGAGAAAATATTTCACGGACTTATTTAATAATAAAAAAAAAAGAATTTCTTATATGAAATAAAAAGAACATAACCATAAAGTTTTGCAGCAGATTTAAAGGACTTTTATTGTGCGGCATTAGGATTTTTTTTTATATTAATTCTTTTCTATTGATTTGCAATTGTTAAATTATTAAACAAAAAACAAAATTATTTATAGCCGTAGTAATAGATTAAATTATTAAAAGAACAAAGAAACAAACTTCAAAAAAAAAAGTTTTTCTTTTAGAACCCCTTTTAGGTATTGGTGAAAACTAGTTTTGCAATACTCTAATAAAACTAGGTTATGTTAAATAGAGAAATTGTTTTTCCTAAAACCAAAAAAGACAAAAATTCATAGATCCACTTATCGCACTTTGATAATTAAAAGTGGTATTGTTTAGAACGAAAGAGGGAATTTTTAAAAATAAACAAGGAAAAGTGCTGTATTCGGCTAGAATTAGAGTTAGAATATTTAAGTAGTGGGCCTATGATTTATTATATACTAATCTTCACAACACTTAATTGTGTGATTTCCAGTCTAATAAAACTGTGTTAGACCAAATTTTACTACAACAGCTTTATTCGTTACAGTCTCAGGCGTTTAAAGGTGTTTTTAGAGATTGGACTTTACTATAGTAAATTATGAACTAAACATCCCGAAACTTAATAGAATGATTTCTTGTCACAAATGACTTAAACGATTTGGGCAAAATCTTGTGTCAATCCGTGCATTCTTCCGCCATTTATATTAGTTTTTGTAACAAAATTATTAATGCTGTTGTTTTTGTTTGGCTTAAGGTCATATAAAAATTATAAATAAAAAATCCACAAAATTTTGTATTTTTATTTTTCATCCGATTTTTCGACCATACATCGATGGTCATCTTCAGGGGCTACAAAAAAACATATATTTAACATATAAATTTTATATCATAAAAAAATAAAACACTGTCAAATTAAAACCTACAAAAAAGTTGATACGTCCTAACTGCTTGGCATATTTTCATAAACTGATATTGTCACGTTGATTTCGTTCCAGGGCTGCCAGAAATTTTCAGCAAAAAATCTTAATTTCACCAAAAAAAAATCTTATTTTTGAAGAAAAAATCTTATTTTTGGAAAAAAGTAGTTTTTTTTATTTTAAATAATAAAAACAATTCATATTTTATTTAATACATAAAATAAACAAAAAAAAAACATTACAAAAAATTTAATTTCTTATACTAAATTGTATTATTTAGTTTAAAAATTTTTAAATGGGAACAAAGAAGGTTTTTTTAATTGAACCTAACCTTCCTCCAGACAAAACAAAAAGTCTTGTTTTTGGGGAAAAAATCTTAAAATCTTTTTTCGGTTAAAAAATCTTAAAAAATAAGGTAAAATCTTACTTCTGGCAGCGCTGTTTCGTTCTATCGACGTTGTCTATTCGTAAATATGCGAAATCTTATCGGTGTCTGTCTTGTAATTGAGACCAGGGTTGCCGAACATTTTTTCATCCGACCAAATTTGATCGGATATTTGTGGTTTGATCGGATGGTAGGTCAAACCTAATATTGGTCGGTTTAAGTAAATGTGCAACATATCCTTATTTTAAAAAATTAAGAACATTGGACAATTGCAAATTTCATATCTTTTTTACCAAACACAAAACTTGTTTTTTGATTGTTGATGAAACTATGAATATGGCATTGAAATGTATTACGTTAGTAGCAAGCTTCTTTGACGGTGTTAGTGTTATAAAGGATAGTTTTGTCATCTTATTCGAGCTAACCAAGTCGGATGCCGTTTAAATTTTTCTTATTATAAAGAACTTTTGATCAACAAACAATATTCCAATAAAAAATTTGATCGGATTGGCAGCAAACGGCGCTCACGCCATGACTTGATCTGTTGGTAAGCTTATAGCCTGTTCATCGATTTCGAACGAAGACTTCGTTCGCTTAAATAACATGTAAAACAAAAACAAAATGGTATAAGAGCCGCAGAACTTGCAGAAAGTATGGATGAGTTCCAAAACGTCGGTTGCAGAGCAAGTTATCAACGCGTAACAATTAGAAAACTATGCATTGTTAAACGCTTTGATACATTTTTACGTTGTCTGCAAAGTAATAGGATGTATTGGAGCTCACTCAGCCTATGTCTTATAAAGTTTAATATGTACTTTTTTCAAAAATTTTACAAACTTAAGTAAATAAATTTTGATTCATATTTTATTAGTGGTCTATATGTGTAATTGCATACTTACAAAGAATTATTCTAGTTTATAAGCGTTATTAAATGAATTTTATATACATTTCGTTAAACGTGACGAGCAAATACATATTTAATAAAACTAGGGGTTACGTGTAGGACGTCAAATATTAAATAGGTGTTAAGTTCAAACTGTGAACATAGCTATTAATTGCATATTACAAAAAAAATATGAAGATTAATCCAATAAAAATTATACTTTATTTCAAAAATGCATATACATTCATATCGTCATATAAAATGTAAAAGGGCATATCTTCATTAAAAAAAAAAAAATTAGGAGAGATAAAAACTTAATAAAAATGCTGCTATTGTGATTATAAAAAAGGGATTTTCTGGTTAATTTCGTTAACACATTACGGATAATTGACACTATCCTGAAAAAACTGTTTTGCAATCTCAATAGTTTGCTTTTTATTAAGCTTCGTATCGCAACTAAAAAATTTTTACAAATTATTATAGGGCCCTTTTGCATTTTTATGACGATGTAATTGTTTTTAAATATTTCAAAAATTTGGTCGGTTTCAAGGGATTTTGGTAGGTTTTGTAGACAATTTTAGTCGGATTAAAATTTTTTAAACGGCCACCCTGATTGAGGCGTAAGTTTGTTGGTGTGTTTTAAAACATCTCCCAGCGGCCCATTTTCGCTACAAAAACATTTTTCAATATTTAAATTAACAGATTTTATTAACTAAGGAGTGTATGTGACATTTTTTTTCTTCCGTGTTAAACTGTTTTAATATTCATCTAAGATCCCAACAAATTTATATTTTCTAGGTCCTTGAGTAATTCTCGTCGATTTAGCCATGTCCGTCTGTCTATCCGTCTGTTAAAATCAGGTTCACCTTCAAACGACTCAAAAGAAAAAAGAAATGCTGGTATAAAAATTGTTTCCAGTTCTCCTAAACAGTTTTGGATTGAAATTCAGCAAAATCGGTTCAACCAACCTAAAAACTTTATCATTTTCTTACAAAAACCAGCATAACTAGTGGCGGAATGCAGATATAGATATGTATATGATTTTGCACAAATTCGTTCTATATGAATAAACCTTATTCATAAAACATTTTTTCATGTTAGTAACAGGCTTATAAGATAAATTGTATATGAAAATTTGTTTAATAAACCTCTTCATATAAAACCCACTCTCGAAAAAAAACCTTTAGTACGCCGAAAACCGTAACAATAATGCTATTGTAATATGTTGGGTCTGTCACAGTTTTATAAGACAAGACATTACACTATCAACTATCCTACAGATAGGACCATAATTAAGCCTACTATCGTTCGGCACAGTCGAATACATCACTCTAACTTATTTTATTTAAATAAAATAGCTAGGGAAGTTGGAAACTTTAGTATGCACGATTTTTTGATTCCTGTCGGCGTAAATTTGGATTTGTTTGGTCTTGATTAACCGAATCTTCTATTCCATGTGATGGTATAGTCGGTCGAAAGTTTATTTTAAAGAAGGTGATTATTTAAGCTCTCCTAAACCAACTGATGCTGGAGCATCGTGGGACCACCCAAACTTCAACATTTGTTGATAATACAGCTTTTCTTAACGTGCACGAAAACCGTCATAAAGCATATCGTTACTTACAGGATCATATATTTCAACTAGATATATTTCACCTTGCGCCGGGAATCATGCCCCCTATTAAAATCAATAAAAAAATAACACCTCAAAATTCGCATGTAAAATACCTCGGTATTCATCTAGACCACCGTTTTGCGTGGAAAAGCCATATAGAGGCAAAATTAACTCAAATTAAACTAAAAGCCATCCAAATTCATTGGCTTATTGGAAGAAACTCTGTCCTTAGTCTTGACTGCTAACCTCTACTTTACAACTCCATCTTAAAGCCAATCTGGTGCTATGCTATTCAGTTATGGGGCACTACCTCTGCCTCTGATATCGAAAAAAATGCAAAGGCGCTAAAATAAACTTCTTCGAATAATCACAGCTGCCCCTTGGTATGTTAAAAACTCAAATATTCACAAGGATCTCAATGTGGCATTAGTTAAAACTATGATTACGAAATATGCAGTAAAATACTTAAAAAGGCTCGAATTGCATCCGAACCTACTAGCCCGAAACATTTTAAATGATAGCGGTCACACTCGCTTAAGGAGAAGAGATACTGCTTATCCAATTAGATGAGCGATAAACACCTTGATATGTGAACAGAACCCGTGATGAAGAAAATTTTTGTCTGGCACCGGCAGGACATAAAATAAAGTACTTGGATAAGATTTGATTAATTTTTGTTTGTTTATATTTAAAATATCAAGAATCAATAAATAAATAGTGAAAAAAAAACTTTTGCTGATTTCGCAACTCCGCTTGAAGCAAACATGTAGCGCAAAATGGTGTCTCATGTTTTTTTTTTTTTCGGTTTAACATTTAATTCCTCCAGTAAACATGCGGAGCTGTATCTCTAGAAAATTTAGAAGATCTTGATATATCTGGAACTATTATTTAGCTGAACCACATCGTAGCTTGGACAGAGGCTCCAAACGTGCAGTTCTTGTAGACTTATCTGAACATTTAATTGTTGAAGGGGTGACCGTGTTTTCAAAATTTTCGGAATGCAGATTCATTTTAGGTAGCTTGAAAGTGTTATTTTTGTTTTTTTTTTTTGTTTTATTGGCTTTGAAATATTCGAGGGTAAAGAAATGTAGGTTAGCATTAGGTTTCATTATTATCTTAACCATTTATTCTTTCATGCTAAGTAACGCTTAGTAAGTTGCCGTTTTTTGGGACTCTGAAATATTCTGCACCTCAGTTTATTAATTTATTGTATTTTCTAATAATGATCGAAGACTGTAGTAGTGGATTTTCTTGTGGTCTCCTCGACTTAACCAAAAATTTGTAGCAAAATTTTTTTTATTTTCACAAAAATCATTAAAAGTAAGCAAAAAAATCTTAAAACGTACAAATACATTTGACTACTAAAGTGTAAAGCAAAACGTCTTAAGCAGCAGGTCCACACCAAGCGTTCATAATGTGTTTATGCATCAGAGTAGAATATCGTATCGAAATCATGAAGTAGGATTACTTTCTACTTCATCATGCGTCGCGTGCTTCCTCAAAGAAAGTCAAAAAAAAGTTACGTACGTATTCAACGAGTGGTTTGGACCTCCAGCTTTAGAATTAAAAAAAAATATTAAAAATTCTGTTTGATTTTATGCTCTGCCCTAAAATGTGTTATTGCTCTTAGTTGTTATGCAAAAATATGTATTGAAAATAAAATTGTTTGTTAAAAAAAACTCTAAAAAGTATCGTCGTATCGCCAGAAAAATATCGCTGATACCGATATATTGGCAAACCTGAAATATCGCCGATATGTCAGTATCGGTATTCGTTACATTACTAATACAAATCTGTGTCCATGTTCTGTAACTCTCGAGTCGAGAAACTTTTCGATTGAACTGTGTGAAATTAAACAAAAATGCCATATATTGAAACAACCAGCTGTTTTTCCCACAAAACTACATCTGTTCTTTTTTTTGGCGAGTACAAGGTGTCTCGTAAGGAAAGATTACTCTCCAATTTACAGAAAAAGTGTGTCTGTAACATTTTTGTGAGCAAAGTACACGCCTTGAATTGTGAAATAAACTCACGAATAAAAATGTGGCGAGAAAAAAATTTTAACACTAAGAAATAATTAAAAATGCAAAATGCAAATAGTAACAATAACAATATTTTGTTCTTGAAACATTTTTTCATTGTTTAATTATTTTGCTTTTAACATTTTTATAAAATATACAAATTTTTTCAAAGCCATTTTGTAAACAACAAACATTAAAGTTGCACTTAACATTTGGTCGCCGTCAACGATATGTGTTACTGTCACTGTCAACGTCTGCAATGTCACATCGGGTTCGAGTGCAATGTTATGACATTTGTAACGTAACGACGTAATCTCTTTTGATAGTTTTTAACATGAGTAACAGACACAGTTTTTTCTCACTTTTCGAGAAACGATGGAATATTTTGTTTCACATCTTTTCTATGCGAGAAGTTTTCACTAAAGTTACAGAACATGGGCACTGGTATGTGAAACTTTTGTTGTTCTTTTATAACAACATATTTTGTACCAGACTGGCAAAAAAAATAGACTTATTGTCCTTTTCCAAAAAACGGAAATCACTTGTCAGGCTTATATATTTTGTATAGGCTTCCTAAATATTAATAAAAAATTTTCTAGCAATTTAAGTGTGTCGCTACTACCTGCCAAGATTCTGAATTTTCACAATATTTGGATACAAGCCTGCTTTAGACATTTAAAGCTGCTAGTTGCTGATGGCTAGAGGACGTTATCAGTTTGCTATGATGTTTTCTGCTTCTTAACAAAGGAACAGTCAAGAATAAAGGATTTTCAATAACAATTTTAATTAATTTTCATGTTGTAAAAATTCCTTTCTTCATAAAAAATAATTTAATGAAAATTAAATTTGATGAACTTAAGCATGATTAAAAATAATAAAAATTTGAATTTTAAACCATAAATAGTTCAACAAAATTACCACAAAGGATAAGATTTTTAAAATCTTATATACAATTTTGCGAAAAGTTTTTATAGCGAGCCTCTTTCCTCTACTAAAAATGTATTCTCCATCACTACTCTCGTTTTCTTGTTGACCAAATGCCTTCTGACAAAATACCAAAATGACAAACAAATAAATGCGGTGTACATGAAGTGCATCTGAGCGTAGTCGCTAAATTAAGTGTTGACACACAATTTACTTAAAATGATAAATGTTACGTAGGCCAATTATATTGTCATTAAGAAATCAACATGACAACAAAATATCAAAGTCAAATGACAAACAAAAATTAACTTAACAATTATATGACAAGTTAATATTGTACTAACATGAAAAGCCAAAGACATTCTTTGCAAATTTTATTATTTTAAAGAAATTCCAAAATATGAACATATTTCCAGGACATTTTTAAACTTTTGCATATTTTATTGACAATATGGTTAAAAAAAATGTTAAAGAGAAATGCAAAAATAACACAACATGCTGCAAATGGAAGTAAAATAAAAAGGAAAATGCAATTTTTGGACACAAAATTCAATTGTGGTTTACCAACCAACACAATTTTAAGTTTGCATCCGGTCACACACACACACATATGAAATCATAAATGTATGCAGTGTATGACTGTCTGTATGCACTATTAAACATAGACGGAAGGAAGAATGTTTACTCTTAAGGAACAAGTTTAGTTATTGATGTCCTCGAATTTGTTATTTGAATACCCTCCACACTACGAGTGGTAGATAAAGTTTTTCGTTCCATTTTTACTTAAGCAAATGACAGATACATAAAACTTAATAAAGATTTTCTTGAAGTAAAATATGGTTTGAGACACATGATTTACGTGTGTTTGCAAAGTTGCTTAAGCCAACTTAAGCATTTTAAAGTTGGGCCTTTAGAATGTTCTTGAATTTAACTGCCGATATTGCATGTCCAATTCAATATCGACGTTATTGCAATTTCCTGTAATAATATTAATTCTGTAGGCTTATTTTAGAGCGTAATTACATTTTGAATTACTCAGAAAGCTTTGAACTTGACTCCTCAATATTTAGAGAAATTGCAATTAGCCATATGCGTCTGTTGAAGCGAAAAGTCTACAAGCTTTTGAAATGTGGGTCACAGAAAAAATTAAAAATTTTCTCTTATCACTAAATTCACAGAATCAAGTAACACATTTGTGAGATTGCCTCTCCTACCAAAATGATTATATGGATATTTTTAAAAATTTCATATTTTGAATATTTTTTTTTTTTTCAATAATTTATTTTTTTAATTTTAATTCAAAAAATGATGAAAAACTTTGCCGTTTCAAACAATTTCACAATTTTACATTATTTTATTTTTAACGAAATAATTTTTTGTTATTTAATTAATATTTTAATTAAAAATTTTATGTCAAAACAACTAAAATGTTGTTTAAATCAAAATAATATTTTAATTTTTTTTTCAACAAAAAAAGTAATTTATTCAATTATCACATTAATTAAATTAAAATAATTTTTAAAAAATTTTTTTTGAGTTGATAAAAAACTACTAATACCAGTAAAAACTTCGCCTACAAAATAATGTGTTAAGTAATCACAAAAACATAACAGCACTACTTACAATTCTACTGAAAGAACCAATGAATTTTATATGGGATGTCCCAAAATTAACGCATTCAAAAGTAAGTCATTATTTTTTTACATTAATACATCCTGAAGAAAGTAGTTATAGAAGTTGTTATAGATGTAGTTATAGAAGAAAGCTACTAAATAATGAGTAAAAGAAGCTATTCATTTTGAAAAAGTAAGCGAAGTTTTTACTGGGAATTGTTTCTGTGCTATGATGCGGCCGGCTCTATGCTCCAATTTGAAACGACGGGAATACAAATATATATAAATATGATGAGGATACCCAAAATTATATGGAGTGATCACATATCTAACAGAGAATTATTAAGGAAAAGTGGACAAGATTGCCACATTGACACAACCATCAAGCAACGCAAAATAGCGCATTTAACATGTTTAATGAAAAACGCCAAAGACAAACTTATACAAAGATCAATAAGGGCAAAAGTTCAAGGGAGATGACCAAGAGGAATATAAGAGAGAAAATGGGTAGATAATATCTTAGATTGAACCAACTATAACGGGGAGGCACACTTCTTATGTGATGCAAGAAATCCGGAACTAACACTACAAAACAGTTAATAACAACTTAAAATCTATAGCGCTTATTCATAAATTATTACCAAGTGTTAACTTTTTTAAATACATATTTAAGTTATTCACAGATCATTACTTTCAGCATAAAAAATGTACACTTAATTATAGGTGAAGCTGTAACTAAATGCCAACTAACTACCCTACAAGAAATGAATGAGCGAGTAGTCAAATTTTTCATTTTTGTGTTAAAAGAACAGCTGATTGATATCATTTTATAATTTATTTTAAAAGTACAACCGTTTTGAAGAGGTTATAAAAAAAAATAAATGGAAAAACTATAAGAGATACTCAAATAATATCAGATATAAATATGGCAAAAAGCAGTTAAGACGTATAAAACACGCTGCAATTCATTTGAAATGCATTTATTTCTACTGCATCAAAAAAACATTAGTCGACAAAATTCTATTGAATATTTTTAAGTTTAAAAGTCCTTATTTTAATTGACTTTTCAACCATTTTAACCAAAATATAACATTTTTAAAATTTATGTTAATTTTTTCGAGAACAAATAATGGGTTTTTAATAGTTTGATAAGCTTTTGAATTAAATATAGAAAATATTTTTCAAAATATTATCGACATTGGATTTTTTCTACATGCCAATATACATGGTTGTATTTCTTCTATCAGCTGAGAGCTGTAAGATTTTTTGAATACGCGCCAATATCAACACGTTATAAAAGTGTATTATTTTAAAGATAACTACTGTAAGCAATTGACAATGAGTTAAAGAGAAAACTTAAAATTATATTAGTACGATGACTTACAACCGGAACGGATACACAAATAAAGAAGAGTCTGTTGAAAATACGCTCACTTTCGAAGCGACTCAACAGAATAATCAGTTTTGTTTGTTTATTGTCAGGACGAGCACTCAGAGGATTACTTCTTGTGATACATTGCATTCTGTTAGAACTAGGTAAAAAGGTTATGGGAAGCAGGATAGAGAGAGTAGGGCTTATGGACATTCGATTTCAACGTATTCATGTTAAAAATTAGGTGTAAGACTTTTGAAAGAAGGTTATTCTATATACGGACAGGCCGTCCAAATAACGAATTTTACCTGTAATGTGTGGTGCGATGAGCCAGCTCAATCGTCCACAAAAGGGTCGGCTCTTGAAGAAAAACGCCTATCCCTAATTTCATCTAAACACGTCCCATTGTAGTAACCATTAAACAGGTAAATACAACCCACGTTACAGCGTTGCTCAAGGGAGTCACCCGTCTATTGGACGCTTCCGAGAAGTTCCAAAATTGACTTTAAATCATCGGTCCATACTGGCTCTTATTTTGAGAAGACGGACGAAATTATTTTTTTTTAAGTTTTCCAAGTTTATAATTATTTTATTTATATGAAAGTTAATACTGGTTAACCTCGGGAGTCAAAAAATTGCACCCAATTTTAACATTTCATTGAGAACGGGGTGGTCCAATTGGACTCTTTCAGTATTTGTTATGAATTTCTGAAAAAAACGCATAAAAAATACCGATCCAGTCAATAGTTATTGAGTATTGACCGCATTCTTGTGAAATTATCCACTGTGCGCCCACACATGAGAGTAATACTTAATTCACGGTCGGTTATAAGTGTTATAAATAGTAAGAAGATCAGATGGAGTGAAATATCTTTTCCACCGTTTTGAAAAACCGAGGCACTTGAATGGTTCTTTCGACACTTTGAATATATGATATGTCCATCGGACATCACATTGTATTTTTTACTTTCCTGAACATCAAGAGAATCTGATATCTCAATAGTTAAATCAAGCATATATACAGATAAATCACCTTGATCCTTCCCATGTTTAAGCGTTCGCATGGAACATTTGATCTTCAGGGCAATCCAACAATGGAAATCGTACCTTGACCAAGCGTATCATTAATGTTTTGCCTCATAGCACCAACATCCGATTCGCTTGGTCTGCTGGTTTTTAATTATCAATAATTCTTTTCAAAATCAGGATTTTTTTTTTAGTGAATGTCAAGAATTTTGCAAATTCAAATCTGGCAAGCCTAACTGAATGCACAGAACAGAAGGACAATGTAACTATCCAAATACCTGTGCCCATGGTATGTACCTTTATTGAGAACTTCAAGCATCGAAAAGATGTGAAACAAAATATTTTATAGTTCTCGAAAAGTGAGAAAAAAGTGTGTCTGTAACTCATGTTGAAAACTACCAGAAGGGATTAGGTCTTTACGTTATAAATGTCATAACATTGCACTCGAAGAAAGTGTGACATTGTAGACGCTAAGAACTCCAGTCACACATATTGTTGACGGCGACCAAAATTTACTAGAACTGAAAATTTTTGAACGACGGCGGCGAAAATACAACCGTCGGCAATACAAAATAATGTTAAGTGCAACTTTAATGTTTGTTGTTTGCTCTGAAAACATTTGTATTTTTTTATAAAAATGTTAAAAGCAAAATAATTAAACAATACAAAATTGTGCCAAGAATAAAATATAATTATAATTATTCTTTGTATTTTGTTTATTTTTAAAGAGTGTTGAAAAATTTTCTCGCACCGTTTTTATTTGTGAGTTTATTTGGCAGCTCAAAGCGGGACCTTTCTCACTGAAATTTTACAGACACACTTTTTCTGTAAATTGGCGAGTTATTTCCTTACGTGACAGCTAATGCTCGCCAAAAATGTTACAGACGCTGTTTAGTGTTTAGTGTTCGTTTCAATTTATGGCATTTTTGTTTAATTTCTCACATTTCAGTCGAAAAGTTTCTCAAAACGAGAGTTACAGAATATTGGCACTGGTGAAGGATGATAGTAAAAGTTTGAAATTTGGTTCTTTGTTATCCTTACACGAAAACTGTTTTAAAAAAATTTCAGATACTTAAAAACATTTTTTAATGGGCGAAGCGAAACGCACCGGGTTACTCTAATACGACCATAATTCATAATTTACTTTGATGTCCAATTTCATGCGCATTTCCCTAAAAGCTCAGCTCCTGCAGAATTCCAAAAATTATTATTCTTGAAGGGAATTTAAGATGCGACAAAGCCGAACTTGTTTTTTGTTTCTAAATACTTCTCTACCAAGAATTTAATTTTCATTTCACAAAATGTAAAATATTTATATCGTTTGTTTTGGTTACAACCCAGAAAAACTACTTGGACTATTATACTGTGACGTAGGCCTTAAAAGCCAGGCGGACATATGTCACACATAAAGTAGTAAAAATTACTGCTAAAGGACAAGAGATAAAAAAGGCCTTAACCTTTTATCGACAAAAATGCATCTAAAGAAAACATGAATACTTTGGTTTAAACATGCAGGTTTGGCATATTTTTATGTCTGTCTGATTTTTTTTCTCTACACACAGATGCATAAATATAGATATGTACATATGTATATGTATGTGCCATATAAAATCATGTAACAGCATCTGCTGTCAATTGCTGGTAACAATCATGTCCTCTTTTATGCCCTGACTAAGGAGTTGTGTGTGATAGAAGGTGCTGCTGCTGCAGCCTGCTCTACATGTTCTATTGTAGAAGTATTTGCATGTATTTAAGCTTGCACTTAGGAATGTTGCATAAAATCTATATTTGGTATACTTGGTAGTTGTCCAAATGTCTGGAGGATGTTTGATTGTGTGTTCCCTTGAAAGTAATTGCAAAAAGAGTCTATAACTACCTACAAATTGTGGGTGGCAATAAAAAGCTTTACATGAATGTTTGAACACTTTGAATGGTAATTTCAACCTTTTTTTAGGCTGAGCTGTGCAAACGGCGAAAGAGTTCAAGTTTTCGAAAGTAAATTAAGAAATATTTTGTGAAAAAAAAAAGTTTAGTATACCACAAAAACGGATTTAGGTTCTACTTTAGTTCGACAGTGGCCCGAATTCCGACTAGTTTTGAAGATCCTTGAGCTGTGGTTAAAAATCTTTAGATCCAAAGAAAAGAATTAGTGCATGAGCCATGTAGTTGTATTATAATATTGACACCTGTCATTTGTATACATGCAAGGGCTTTGATGAAAGTTTTGTTTTCTTTCGGTGTTGCCGGCACCCAAATTGTAGTACTTTTTAAGCTTGCAGAATTTTACATTGATCGTGAAACCTTAAGTTCACCATTTTTACAACTGAAAAGTGGACCCGTCAGCATAATCCGAATACAATAAGCATGTCTTTAGCCCTTATGACACAACATTTTTAATGCATTGTTCAAGTTTTGGTGAACAGTGCAAATATAAAGTAATAGAAAAATTTACAAAGTGCGAAGGGTTCAGCTGTATTAAGATAAGTGGCAAACTGTCAAAAATTTTACTAAAGTTATCGATAAAAACTGAAGTTATGTCAAAAAAAAAATGTAAAATTGTTCAACTTAAAATTGACATTTCAAGCTTGAAATATTAAAAGTGTTGCTGACTCACCGGTTTATGGGCAAATTCAGCGATTTACCGCTTTTTGTTTTTAGGTTTCTCATAAACAAAAAGCTGGCAACATTTAATTAAATTAACAGAATTAACATTTGTTTTAATTTTAGTAAAATTAGGGTAAAAAAGTACAATTTTTAAAGGTTGTTGGTACAATTTTAAAAATCTTTGTTTACATTTTTTTATAGTTTGCTCTTTCTAGCATTTACTGTTTCTTTCTATCAATTCCAAGGTATATTTCCACAAGGTAGACTCGTTAGCCCATATGTTTGTCAGCTGTTTACCCCAGTTAGAACCCAAACGCCAAAATTTGTACATGTGTGCGTTAAATTATTATTGTTTTATATGAATACAATTTTGACAACTCTGTTCTTTTCATAGAGCAGTATGTCTACCCTCCCAAATGAGTCTACCTTGTGTTAATGTACCTTGTATCAATTCTATATCAAATAATGAATAAAACATGTAGTGTCATAAGGGCTTTAGGCAGGGTCAATTAATTTCAAAATCTAATTCATTTTTTGTTTTTAATTTAAAATTAAAGTTTTGTGAATAATTTGCACACTTCTGCATTTGCATCCAACTTTATATATAAAATAATCCAAAAGTATACTATACACACACATGGTCACTTTAAATTATTTTTAAATTACAAAAGGCTGGTAAACTGAATCATTTGAAAATGTTGTTAATGGATCTTCATATAAATAGACATTTATTTTGTTTCAACATACTTCCGACCATCTCAAATTTTAATCCTCTCTTTCGTTTATTTCTTGACTGCAAGGCTTGCTCTACGACTACTGGAAAACTAACACAAATGTCAAAAATTTCAAAAATTCTTATTCTCTCGATAAATTTTATATTAGTCTTTTGATATTTTAGTATTTAATTATTTTTATTATACAATATTTTTCTATGGTCGTAACATTTTTATAGTAAAATCAATAGACAATAAAACCAAGTGTCATAGAATTTAATATTAAAGGATGGATGAAGCAAAAAAAAAAAAAATATGCTGGTCATTTGACAATAGTTAGACACAAAGCATATGAAAATGTGAATATTTTATTGAATTTATAAATAAACTATAAACAAAGTGCTTACTCTTTTGTATTCCATGTATGTAGACTAGTTATATTAGAAGGATTTTTGATGTATACAGTAGAATGCCATATGACCGGATAAAGTTTAATCCCTACAAGCGAGGTGTTCTCTTAAAATAACTCATTGCTTTTCTAAGGGAATGCTGCCGTCACCAAGCAAGAGTGTCCGTATGAAGTAGTTGTCCGCTTTATAAATGATGTCCTTAAAGAGAGATTGCACTGTAAACATAAATATAAATTATATTATTGAAATTGTTAAAGTCTGTCTAAAATATTTATTGGTTTGCACAAACAAAATAGTAAATTGAAATATTTAATGATTATAAATATGAAAAAATTAAATTGAATTTAAAATAAGTAAATTCAATTTGTTTTGGACAAAAAACAAATAAATAACGCAAAATATTTAAGCAAAATGTAGACTTATTTAGGAACTTAGGAAGTCTTATTCGGAGCCGCTGCTGGGCAGGAGTAAGGTCTGCGTTAGGACCATGATAGGAACTATCACGGGCCACTGTATGAAAGGCATGATGGCAGTGAGGATGTGATCCGACTTGGCGGGTATGAGTGGGATGTATGAGGACCCGAAGGAGTTGAAGACAGTTGAGCACATGTTGTGCCACAGTCCCAGGCTACAAAGCTGAGGGGGCTTGGCAGTAGATTCCTGGGCAAATCAGGGGATACTCGGGTTGTGGACTCGAGGGACTGATAGGATTCGTAATGGGGTTGGCCTGGCTGCGCAAGGGGAGGGCGAATTTGGCTGAGTAGGATTTCTCTCGAGTTTGGTACGAAAATACATTTTCCTATCTATCTTTTGAATCTGTCTTATGCTTTCGCTATTTATTTCACCTACTTTCCATCCGATCATATCTCTCTCTAAATAAGGCGTCACAATGGACCATATTGGTCTCTGGGTGAGGGTGTGCCTCTCTACCTATCTACTAGGGATGCCAAAAGGGTTACGTTTTTTGAAACACGGGATTCGGGATTTTTAATTAAAAAAAACGGGATCCCGGGACGGATCGAGATTTTTCGGGATTTCATACATAAAAGCCAATTTTTAAAATTTATATAATTATAATTTAAATGTTTATGAATAAGTTTTAAATTAATTCATGAAGAAAATTAAACTCATTACAAAATAAAACAGTTCAACATATTCTTTTAAAGTAATATTATGTATTAAACTTAAAAAGCTCCTAAATCAAATTAATGACGTTTGATAAACGATACCTTTTTTATTGCAAACATATACTACCGAAGAAACCAATGCTCGCATTCAACACTTCTGGGTGCTATCGTAAATAAATAGATACATATACATTAGGCTGTCCCATTCAAAAAAAAAATTTGGGGATCATTCTTAATTTGAATACTCATAAGGCTAAGAATTTTTGAGATTTTTTTCCAATTTTTCGGAGGTGGTTTAGAGGTCGCGCAAATTGATTTTGTACCAAAAATCGACCTTTTTGGAATTTTGGTTGAAAATTGGTAAAAAAAAATAGATATTTCTTCAGCTTCTGAGTCAATATTCTTAAAGAAAATTTTCCGATCTTTAATTTTATGTGCATAAATAATAAGTTTCGTCAGGGATTTTTCACATTTTGATACATTATATAACAGTTTTTCGTAAATTTTCAGCAAATATGAAAAAAATGCTTTATAACTTTTAAAATGTGTATGAAGACTAAAAAAACTAATGATGCAGTTTAAAAGATTATGAAGTTTTAAATTAGCAAAAAAAATGAATTTTCTCTCACCGTTCTCGAGTTATACCCTTTTAAAGCTTTGTACACATTGTATGAAATGTATAATACTATAAGGTGTGAACTAGGTTTGCATTGCTTTAAACTTTAAATAATTGAATTTAGAAAATGTTTTTACAAATAAAATAATAGTTACTTACAACTCATACATAACAGACCTGAGCCCCATCCAACAATAAAATCTCCTGGAGCCATTAACCGAGCTCGCTGGATGATGAAAATTATATACTCTCTAAAAATATGCATTTTTCGAAACCAGCTACAACCTTTCATTCAAAATTCAATATATGCTTTAAAAGGGTATAACTCGAGAACGGTGATGGAAAATTCATTTTTTTTTTTGCTAATTTATTTAAAACTTTATAGTCTTTTTAACTGAATCATTAGTTTTTTTAGTCTTCATACAAATTTTAAAAGTTATAAAGCATTTTTTTCATATTTGCTGAAAATTTACGAAAAACTGTTATATAATGTATCAAAATGTGGAAAATCTCTGACGAAACTTATTATGTATGCACATAAAATTAAAGGTCGGAAAATTTTCTTTAAGAATATTTACTCAGAAGCCCAAAAATACCGATTTTTTAGCAATATTCAATAATAATTCAATAAAAGTCAAAAACGCTAGATTTTTGGTACAAAATCAGTTTGCGCGACCTCTAAAGCACTTCCGAAAAATCTGATAAAATTCTCAAAAATACTTTACCTTATGAGTATCCAAATTAGGAAAGATCTTCCGAGAAAATCCAAATTTTCATTTTTTTTGGGACAACCTAATATACATATGCTATATGACAATATTAAATTTATTTTTTCTCAAATATATATGCAAGTATTAATCTAATAAAATAAACTTAAACAAATTGTTATGTTTGAAAAGACTTTTGCTAGAACCTTTTAAGTTTTTAACGCCTTTTTGCACAACTTTCATTTTGCGTGCGCCGTTCTATTATCATTCACTTAGAAAAAAGACCACACCGAACTTTATCTTCTGATTTTGTTTTCTGTGGTACAGACTGCTTTCTTTGGTACAATTGCATGTAACGTCTGCAGCTTCACAGCGGCTTCGAGTGGAATATTATGATATTTACAACGTAGCGACGTAATCTCTTTTAATAGTTTTCTCATTTTTCGAGAAACGATGGAATATTTTGTTTCACATCTTTTCGAAGCGAGAAGTTCTCACTATAATTACAGAACATGGGTACTGGTCCCTAATTTCAACAGAGCACATTCCATTGTAGTTATGATAAAACAGGTAAAGACAACCCTCATTGCGAAGGTGCTCAAGGGAGTACCCTACTCTCACCAATGAGAACATTCGCCCTCCCCTGGAAGTGGTCGAGAAGCTCCAAAATAGACTTTGAAGCACCAGCTCACCCATGGGAGTTGGAGAGTTGATAGGTGTTATAGTATAGTAAGGGGATCAGATGGAGTGAAATATCCTTACACCGTTTTAAAAAACCGAGGCACTTGAATGCTTCTTTCGACACTTTGAATATATGTTTCGTCCGTCGTACAATACATTGTATCCTCATAATTATACGATCCATATATACAGATGAGGCATCTTGATCCGTTGGACATGTATGCCTCAACATGCAACATTGGGACTTTCGACCACTACAAAGGACCCTAATCGCACGACCTTATTCCGAGATTATGTGAAGGTCTGTCATCTGCAAAAGAGTAGGTAGGGTTAAAAGTTTGACTAAGGAAGTCATATAGAAAAATATGGAATAGAGTAGGGAGAAATAACGGACCATTGCGGCACCTCTGAATGGCCACTGTTTACGACCTAGGGCCGATTATGGGCCTATAAGCACAAAATGTATATAAGATTTATTCGCTTAAATTTTTGGAAGGTGATCCATATGAGACTTATGGTTTACTTCGGGACTGACATAACTATATTCCCCATGATATACACAATACTATGGCAGTAAAAGGAAAAATGAATAATAACATATTTAGAAAGTTTATGTCTAGAAATGCTCTGTTTGTAGAGGAAATTTGTATGCGGTACTCTCACAATTTTTTTTAAGTTTCGTCCCTGGACAAATAAAAGCTTATGTTGAAAAAATGTATATGGGATCTGCACTTTGTACTTTTAGTTTAAGATTAACACACAGACAGCCAGCCGATCACAGATACAGACAGAAAGTGAGTCGAGTGGTATAATTTAAAAGGGATCAATGACTTATGTTGCGTTAGAAACTTTGGCTTAAACCTATAATACGCCCCTCACCTATGGTGGCAAAGGGTATTAATCTATTTTTAAAATTAGTTACAAGATGAAATTGCTTATAAAAACCATTTAAGTTTAGAAAATTAAATGCATTCAGGAAGTCTAGAAAAAACTTAAAAGCTATTATTAAGTATACTTTAATCAATATTTCTAATAACGTTAAAACATTTCACCTAAACAATTTAAAAAAATATTTCTTCTATGTAAAATTCTCTTTCCATAACAACTCAACACATATCTGAAGTTAATTTAAACCAATAATCTGCAACTAATTTGAACATAAATAAACTCTTTAAAAAAGTTTTAAAAATAAAAATCTTTTGCAAAAGTCATAAATATTTTTTAATGATTTCATACGTCTGTTTAAAATGATGTTTTAGGCTTTAAGATTATTTTGCAAGGAATCCTTTACTTTTCTCTCATTTTCCTTTTGCAATTTTAGGTTTATAGAGGTTGGACTTTAGAACGCCTTTGTAAGGTCCATTCATGGCTTATTTAAGTCTCTATTCTACCACTAATTTAAACCAAGCATAACGAATTCCTTCTAATTGGCTGTAAAACTTATATGAACTGTAAAGAAAGAAGATGAGATTTTAGATATTGCACATTTTGATTTTCGAATATGTATTCCTAGAAATAGTGCACGTAATCGTGGTTTGAAAACTAAAATGTACATATGAGTTTAAACATAGTTAAAGCTTAACATCCAAAACTTTTAATTAAATTTTCATTACAACACATGCGTTTACACATACCAACTAAAAGCATTTCTAATTTTCTGTGGAAAATTAAACACTAGACTTCAGGCAGACACTTAAAACAAACACCACAAAACAGGTAATATGTTTGTAATATGATAAACAAATATGAAAAAAAAGAAAATACTCAACTTGAAGTTACAACAACTATCATCATCATCATCGTCGTAGTCGTCGTCATCATATCACATCAACAACAGCCATGTCACACCCATTTCCGGTGTCCGTATTTAAAATGTCATAGTTGCATATAAATGTCAAACATTAGATTCTGCTTGCAATGCAACTATTTCAAGTGACAAATTCCATCCACCCATTAGTCGTTTATACACTTGTCGAAGTTTCATATATTTTTTGTGTATTTACGAGTATCTCTGCCAAAAATTGTAGTTGACAATTAACAAGTTTTGTTGTAAAATGTTTGTGCTAAATTTTCTTCTTATCTCTGTAAATGATGGTAACGTTATCGTCACAGAACGACACAATCAAAATCACCAGCATCATCGTTGTCATCACACTGAATCACAAGGGGGGTTCACTTAAAACTGATAATTTGTTTTAACAGAATTTTGCAGAACTTCGCTTTATAAGGAATATGTTTTAGGCAAATTTTATATAAATAGTTTGCAATGTTCCAACTTGACACTACTCAAAATTCTTTCAATAAGACTAAAAAAAAATATCCAATTTGGCAAATTCTTCTTGCTCCAGACTCTTTTTTATAAATGTCCAGTTCGCAAGCTCGCATTATCGTCGTATTTGATGTCTAATCGTCTAATGATAAAATTTTGTATATTTATACCCACCCCACCACTAGTAGTAAACGAGGGTGTACTAAGTAAGTCATTCCGTGTGAAACATTTTTTATTATACATCTAAGTCCCCATAAAGTATGTAACGGGTCCGCCATCTAACGTTTTCAACTAGTGCTTATTTTGTGAATGGTAACACTTAGCTCATGTCTGATTTGACAGATAATTAGTTTTATCCTTCCGCTGAACGAATGTGGTTGTGTATACGCTTGAACAACGCTGGGAAACATGCGTTTTCGCTGCGCTAAGTTAGCCTGCGATCGACTTACAGAAGATGCCGATTTTGCCAAAAAAAATCATCTTTTCAGATGAAGCTTGATCTTGGCGGATATGTAAACAAGCTAAATTGTCGTGTTTGGGGCACAAAACGAGTCACTGTTTGGTGCGGATTTTGGTCCAGAGGCATAATTGGGCCATTTTTATTCGAAAATGGACAAGGAGTAGCCGTTACATTCAATGGCGATCGTTACGGGCCATGTTGAACGAATTTTTGTTCACAAAAATTGGAGAGGAGGATATTGGCAACATTTGGTTTCGTTTGGCCACCTCGGAGCTGCAATTTGACACCGTTGGACTTTTATTTGTGGGGTGCCGTCAATCATGTAGGCTACTACATGGCCAGCCGAGGCAGCCATTTGCATGAAATTATTTTCCATTATTAACCGGAAGAATTGTACTTTCAAATAAAAAAAGAAATTTGAGAAAGTATTCAGTAGTTTTTTTTATAGCATTTTCAAAAAAAAAAAAGTTATTTGGAGGACCCTGTTTATATATTCTGGCTCCTTGAGTTATTCTAAGTCGATTTAGCCAAAAGAAATGAACAAACGTGGTATTAAATTGAAGGAAGTTATCCTAAGCAGTTTGGGTTTGAAATCCAGAAAATCGGTTCAGTAGAATCAGAGCTAAAAAATTAAAAATTTTGTAACAAAACCAAAACATAAATATTGAAATAATGCACGGAATGATATTTTGCAAAAATTAGTTTTATATAACTGGAAATCATAGTTAAATTTCGTAAAGATCGGTCCATAATTTACCATGAGCTCCGTATAAACCCTACTGTCGGAAATTATTTTAATACGCCTAAGACCGTAGCAGATATTAAGGGTGGTTGAGGGCCGATGTTGAACGTGAACCCCACATAAACGTCAGGTTTTTTCTGCATTTAATTTTTCATTTCTCAATATCAGACTAATTCAATTTGAACCATGGACAAATGCTGGGTACAGGCAGTGCAATCTACATCAATGCAATCTCAAAATATCAAAACGTTTTGATGTTGATGAAAGCTAGAATGAATGAACATGAATTTAATTTGCTAGATTGCGTAAATCCATTGCATAGTGTGTACTCTGCATTTTATGCTGGGTACAGACAGCCACTAACCACACAACTAGCGATACAATGGCTCTTTTGCGCGACAAATTCAATGGCCGTGGGTGATGTCGCGCAAACGAGCCATTGTTTCGTTAGCTGTGTGGCAGTGGCACCGTCCTGTTGAAACCACATATCGGCCACATCCATATCTTCCGATTCGGGCCATAAAAAGTTCGTTATCATCTCACGATAACGAACACCATTCACAGTAACTGCCTGACCGGCCTTATTTCGGAAAAAATACGGCCCGATGATGCCGCCAGCCTATAAACCGCACCAAACAGTCACTCTTTGTGGGTGCATTGGTTTTTCGACAATCACTCTTGGATTATCATTCGCTCAAATGCGGCAATTCTGCTTACTGACGAATCCACTGAGGTGAATGTGCCTCAGAACTGAAGATGATTTTTTATGTTCATTCTGTCCGTCTTTGGAACACGCTACCGTCGTCCATTCAATTTATAAGCAACGCTCTGCACTTTAAAAAAGAACTCTTCAAGTATTACGCATAATACCACTTTTCTACTTTGATTTTTGATTCTTCATGTTTTAGTTATTTTTATTAATTTATGTATAATTAATTTTAATATTTTTATAATTTTTTATATATCTTTATTATGTTCTAGTAAACTTATTAAAATATATAAAAGTATTTTATAAGATTATAAATCTTGTTGTATTGGAAAACAATTAAATAAAATACTAAAATACTAAACTACTTCGATATGCATTTTGATTTGAATGCCCATTTTCATAATAAGCCTGAAACGCGTTGCTCGATTGTGGATCTTTCCATGTTTCAAATTGAGTTAGTCTGAAATTGAGAAATGTCAAATGAAATGCAAAAAAAAAGGTGTGGTTCATATTCAACATTGACCCTTAAAAATTAACCACTATTTATAAGTCTGGTTTTTTTATTTTTAATTGGAATAGAATTTCCTGCATCAAGAAACAAATGCTAGGAATTTTTTAAATTTTCCAGAAAATTCTCAACAAAGCTTGGGTTCTTAATTCATATTAAGATATGTTTGGTGTAGAAACAAGAACAACAACAAACCAAGAAGAAAAATAATATTTATTTTAAATTTTTAAAAAGTAAAATAAAGGGCAAAATTAATAAGATTTGATTTGTCGTGCTTAATTTCCAATTTTTTTTTCTTCATAAATATACTGAAATTTATTGTTGGTGGATATGCAAGTTTCTTTGCGCATTTAACTGCAGAGTGAACGAAAGTTGCATACACTCAAAATTTTGGTTTGCAACGATATCAAAGCTTAAACAAAATACCAAAAATAAACAGAGAGTTTAACTTTTCTTACATTCACCACTGCAATTGGTTGGAATTATCCCAACATCAATTATTAAGGTTCCCATTTAGTTTATATGGAGTTTAATACATTTATTTATAATTGAAATTGAATATGCTTGAATTTCAAAGTCCAAACATGTATTTGAATCGAGTTATAATTTCTTAAGATTTTGAAAAAATTCAACATTTTTTATTTTTTCGAATTTATTCTATGTTGAATATTAGTGTATTATGAATTTTTGATTGTATATTTAAGGCATTACCATTAAAACTTTCTTCAATTCAAGAAAAGATTTCTGCATTTCCAAGAAAAAAAAATAATAAAATGTTGGATGGTTTGAATTTAGCGTATTTTGTAAAATATTAAGCAACGTATCAGGGATGATAAAGTCAGTACAATTGTACTTTTTTCAGTACTATTTGCATTGCAAAAGTACTGAAGTACTCCAATGAGATATTAAGTACAATTTAAAATTTTCCAAATATTTATTTGTAAATGGCATATTGTCTACACAACATTTGTCGGCGAATATGGAAAGGATTTTTTCGTAGCAAAATATAATTAAAACAAAGCGTAAACCGTCTTTTTGTGATTATTCCATCGCATTTAATTCAGACAAAAGATTTACTACAGTCTAATGAATCTTGTTGCTTTAAATAAACGAAAACTTTTAAGCTTGATTTCTTATGGTATGGTGAAATGGGATATAGTGCGGCCCCACAAGTTGCGACTTGTTGTACAATTCGATCAAGTTGTACA
The DNA here is from genome assembly GCA_949318255.1 of Pollenia labialis. Taxonomy (NCBI): domain Eukaryota; kingdom Metazoa; phylum Arthropoda; class Insecta; order Diptera; family Polleniidae; genus Pollenia; species Pollenia labialis. The sequence goes on along the minus strand of OX439142.1, from coordinate 129,565,312 downwards.
ACCATTTGTTACGTTAGAGGTGTGGTTGGTCATCGGTTAAATAAAAAATCAATTTGATTTGAGCTTTCAAATTGGTACGTGTGATAGCGATTTTTTCTTTCGTTTTTCATTTTCATTCTGACGTTTTGAAAGCAACAGTGTGAGAAGTGAACAATATTTAAGAAAACGAAAACGAAATTCGAATGCCCAATTTTAGTAAAGAATATAAAAACTACCGGAACTATTATTAATTTTCTTTCTTGCTCCTTTGCTTACTACACTTCATTTATCACCACTAGTGCTAAAAAATCAGTACTCATGTTGACTCTTTAAAATTAATATCTTAATAATGCTTAATTAAAAGGTTGCTAAAAAATTTAAGCATGTGCTGCGAACGATAAACTGGTCTATTTAACTCAATTGTACGACCAGCTAAAACGTATAGGGGCCGCATAAGGGCCCTTAGACAATATCTTTGGGCTTATTACTGGGTTAAAAAGTATTTATACCCTGTTCTACTTTGTTGCCCTAAGCTCCAGTGGGAGTTAGAGGAATACAAAAAATGCCCTGTTTCACTATCAACTTTAAAAATGACAGATAAAAAAGCATCGTCTAAATTCCTTATTACGTATTAACTTAATATTTTTTTGTTATTTGCCAAAGGTGTATTGTAAATAGTACGTATGTATGCATAAGTGTATAGTACACGTGAATTTTAATGCACCAATGTTCGTACATTTTCTGTTATTTTAATAATAAAACTAGTAAAAAATATTTTTATTACAATTAGGGTCAAAAAAGTACAATTCTTTACTAAATTAAGTACAATTTATAAAATATCATTTATCATCATGCAACGTATACTTGATTTAAGTAATTAAGAGATTAAAATAATTTTTTTTAGAGCAAACTAATACACGTTTTGGCATGGTGGAATAAGCAGGTGGCATCGTTACGGCAACAAATACAACATTACAACAAAAATGAAAATTTTATCACCGTTTACGTCAAAAAATACTTTCAACAAAAATCAAAGCATGCCGCTGAACGTGATGAAATAAATAAATTTTTAGTCTATTTTAATTTAATTATGGTCAATATCTTATTTATTTTAATTTAAAATTATCAAAAACTTTATTAAAATACAATAATTACAGCACAAAACGTGGACTTTTTGTAAACATAAACAACACATTGGCAAACAATGCGTAGTGCTGCCACCTGTTTATTGCACCATTCGTTTTGGTATGTTCAGTGGATTCTATGTGATTAATGAAGTGAATTATTTGTAATCATGTTAATTTGAAGTGATTAACAAATCACTTCAATGAATGGGTATTCAACTTGATTTTAATGTGATGTGAACATCGCATTGCAGGGAAAATTCGTTTTTTGGCCGGATTTTTCGTATGTGGAATAATTTTCCTGCTGAACTCTTCCCTCTCACTTTCAACATGAATATGTTCAATTCAAATGTTCACAAACTCTACTCCCTCTATCCTGTCTTAGTTCCAAAACAATTTAATGCATTAGTATGGGCCATCCCATGACTGCTGGTCCTAACACAAAAAACATATTTTTTAGTACCGCAAATACGCTTAAGTAGAAAAGGTTTAATATCTTTTATACTCAAGCCTGGTACTCTGTTTAACATTTCTCGTGAAATGCTGTCAAAACTATTTTAAAATAAAACTTGTGCGGAATATGAAACAATGTTGATAGAGTTGTACTCTGTTCATTTTGTAAAAAAGTAACTAAAACTAAACTAAAAGTAAAAGTAACAATTTTTTTATAACTGCGAAATAATTTAGCTGCAGTTTTTTCACGTGAAATTTTTAGCAAATCGAAAAAGTAGAAACTTTATATAAAATCCGTGTTTGAAAATAAACAGAACATTTTTTAGCGTTCGACTCACACACCACGGAACGATATCTATTTTTTAGTGTTTGTGTAGACGAACACAACCCTTAATAGCGTTCGTAACTATTTTCAAGAAAGTAACGAACATTATATAGTGTTCTGTTTGTCGTTATAAAGCAGAACAACTGTACTGATAATGTAGATAAACTTCATATTTTAATGTTTTATAGAGTTACTTTTATTACGTTGATGAAGAAATTAACAAACAAAAAATATTAGCAACGACCACAGCACGAACAGCTTGTGTGTGTGTATTGTGTATGTGTTTTGTTTGTGTAAGATTTTTCTGCTGAATTTTTGTTTTCGTATATGTATTTTGTTTTTGTAAAAATTTGTTGGTAATATTTACCAGCCAAAAAGGCTCAAAGCACAACAGAAACGAATGTACATTAATGAGCTGAACCGAACAGAATGAAGTTTCTGGATTAAAAAAAAACCGAACGGAATTCAATGTTCTCATCTTTTTGTTAAATTGGATAAAAACAGTATTATTTTTGTGTTTGAAGATGATAAGCAGGGAAACGTTTTTTAATGATTTACTAAATAAACACTATTAGCGTTTGTGTTTTCCACAAATCTACCGAACCGAACACAAAGGAGCGATATCTAATGTTTATTTTCGAACACTGGGCGCTACGCACAACAGCAACGAACGAACATTAATGAGCTGAACCGAACACAATGAAGTTTGTGGCTTAAAAAAACCGAACGGAATTTAATGTTCTCATCTTTTAATTAAATTGGATAAAAACAGTATTTTTTGTGTTTGAAGATGATAAGCAGGGAAACGTTTTTTAATGATTTACTACATAAACACTATTAGCTTTTGTGTTTTCCACAAATCTACCGAACCGGACACAAAGGAGCGATATTTAATGTTTATTTTCGAGCACTAAGCGCTACGCACAACAGAAACGCACGAACATTAATTTGCTGAACCGAACAAAATGAAGTTTGTGGTTTAAAAAAAAACCGAACGGAATTAAATGTTCTCATATTTTTTTATGTTTTCGAAGATTACAAACATGAAAATATTATTATTTAATGATTTACTACAAAAACACTACAAGCATTTGTGTTTTCCACAAATCTACCGAACCGAACGCGAAAATTAGTGTTTATTTTTGAACTCTTTATAAAATGAAAAATTTTTCATTTACATTAACTTTCTTTTTTATTTAATTTTTTATTAAAAAAATTTTTTTTGGCATACGCAAAACAAAATTGTGCAAACTCGCGACAAAGGTAACATTATTTCATGTCAAATTTTTGGTATGAAATAGTAAATGTTGCCCAACATTTTTCACAAATGTAAACTCAGGAAACTCTTCGAATAAAACTTCAACAAAATTGAGGAAATCACAAAATTAGACATACGGGCATGTTCTACAAATCGAAATGAAGTGGAATTGAAACCGAACGAATTTTAATTTCAATTTTTTACAAAAATTACTGTAGTTTTTCCTGTCTTAAGAGCTTTTCTTGTAAATAAAATTGGTACTTAAAGTATGAAGTATATATAAAGGAATAATGAACTTTCTTTACAGGCTTGTTTTTAAAATTTGTTCGGTTTAAGATCCACTTTATTTCTATTTACAGAACATACCCCATATTGGCACAGAGCTAAATATCTCAAGACAAGGTACTGATGGATGGCATGAATACCCCTACTATTTTTCCAACATTTATATGATTATCTTTTTGTAATATAATGGAGTAGTTATTCTAAAATTTAAATTTGTGCATGATGATGGTTATTGGATGATTATCATGATTGCACTTTGAGTTTGAATTTCATTATGGGTTTCATCACATCTGCATACAAACTCCACTCAACGATTCTGCTGGGAAGAAATCTGTACTAAAATTTAGTTGATGTTGCATCAAGTACAATTCATGTAACAGCATGTTGTTCATTTGAAAATGAGAAGGAAAATTAAAAATATACCAAAAAGAGTAAAACTAAAGATATACGTATGTAATATCTTTAAATTTTACAAATGTGTTCACACAAGTATCTTTGAATGAAAATAAAAAATTCAATAAACGAAATTGAAAAATGATTTAAAAATGTTTGACTTTAATTGCATTGTTTTTTTTTTTGCTCCCCCAAACGATGTCATCAACCAACTTTCAAGTAAACACAGTTTTGGAACAATTTGATTTACTTTGCCGTCCTTGTAAACTTAAAACAAAAGAAAAGAATAAATGAAAAAAAAAGGAAAAATCTTAGAATGTTCATAATTCATTTTCAAATTTCATAAAAGTGAAATCATACTCGTAAACACGTAAATAATTCAAACACTCTTAAGAAACCAAAGAAAGAACAAAACATAAAAAAAGTACCAACTTCTACCATAAAATCCTGACGTGACCCAATTTTGTGAACAATAATTTGTTTGTTAGTTTCTGTATGAATTTTTGTGTGTTCAAATTGTGTGATTGTGTTTTGCCTTTTGTTATTGTTGTCAGTCAGTCAGTCAGTCAGTCAGCCAAAATCTAGATCATTCAAAATCAAAATGTTTTATTTGTTGCAATATTCATTTTGCAAAACGGGAAAGTAGTAACAACAAAATAAACATGAACACAAAATTAAAAAAAAAACAAAGAGAATAAAAAGAATGCATAAATAACATTATTCATAATTGAGTTTAGATATGCCACTACACAGTGGTAACAGAATAGGGCAACATTCAGTACCAGAGGGGATTTGAAAAGTAAGCTTACAATCATAATTTGTTTATATGTTTAGAACATAATAACAAGTTATACTCAAACTTAATCAAAAGAAAAATAGTAATCCAGGAAAATCATTTTGATTTTTAGTAACAGGTGGTAGTTATTTCATACGTTACCTGGTAAGTAGTTGTCATTACAATTGTCGTTTTTCTGAAAACGTCAATAAGTACCCTGCGGGAAATTGGTGTCAATCGGTCCAACAGACTGGTCCTGGGATTTGTGAAAATAGAACAAGTACAAAAAGAAAAGACTCATGACCAGTGAAGGAAGAACCAATCCCTTAACTGGTTTATAAAGAACAAAAAGGTAGAAAAAGTAATGAATTACAGTACAGTTTTAACTGGTGCTGTAACACATGTTTTGATAATTTCTAAAATTTGGATCTTAAATTTAATTCTAGGATTTTTTTTTTGAAATAATACCACATTGTATTGAAATATTACTACATTTAAGTAACTGGCACAAAGCACGTTCATTGAGAATAGACCTGTGACTGGTCAAATGGTGTCAATTGACCCCCTCCAATGACAACCCCATGTAAAAGTGATAGGTCTTATTCATATAAAGTGTTAGAACTAGAACCGGTCTCTACTACCAAAGACCTATCACGGGACTACTTTAGTGTCAGTTCGCTTCCCTCTAGGGTAGCTACTAGTAATGACTTATTACTACTATTATTTTCACAACTCAATCTTTGCTTACTTATAATCAGCTCAATATCTACTTGTGTGTTGTTTCATTTTTAGTACTGAATATTTACTTACTGGAAATCGAAAACGTAAAACGCAAGAATTTGGAGTAGTTTTTAATACACTTTTAATCAAATTTTTATAATTTTTGTTATAAAATTTTGTTTAATGGAGATATATTTGTATAATACTTTTCATAAAATTCGTTAAATACAAAAATCTTATTAAAAATCGACTTTTAAAATTCTTCCGTTTTACGTTTTTACTCAATTCTGTGGACACCTCGAACAAAAATAAGTAGTGTTTATTTTTCTTCAACATTACTTGCTAACTTACCAGGTAAGTAAAGTTTGTGCTGGGATGTTAGACTTTCTACTGTTGGAGTGAACCAGACCATAGTCTTCCCAGTCAGTATGTTAAAGGTTGAATAACCAAACTGAGTCTTTTTAGACTACCTTAGATGATCAAGAACTGATAAATCGGCTTTTTTAGTTTTCGCTTAAAACAAGTCTTGAAAATGATTCCTAGAAATGCCTAGAATAGAACTTGTTCCAAAAACCAAATGTATAGAATGTGCGCAATCATAAATTGATCAAGCAGATGATCGAAACGTTACTATTTTAAGCATTATTTTTGGGTGCATATTAGCGCAGCAAAATAAACTTTAAAAAATGCGAGACAAAAAGACTCGTAAATAGCAAGTATTACGACCGAAAAATTACTCGGAAAAGATTTGCAAATGATTGTAAGTACTAGTAAAAGACTCTTTTAGAAGATTCGCGGGTAGGTAACATTTTCTCCCGAACGAACAGTAATTTTCGACTTTAAAACAAGCGCAAATACACACAAAAAAATCTTCGAAAACAAGGTTTCTTTTACATTTGTTGGCAGTGATTTTGCTTCATTGTTACTTTATGTTAATTTTACATGATTTTACAATGACTTGCGAACAACATTTTTAAAATAACTATAATTCATGTTAATTTAATATTCCACTAAAGTTAGAGCAAAATTACATTGACATTAAAATAATACTATGAATCAGATTAAATGAAAGTTTTTTCAAGTTGAAACAACGTGTATTTCATTTAGAATCAATTTGATTTGAACGTGAAAAAACAGTGAGAAGAAACTTCAGAGACAACATATGTATATATTTAAGAATAATTATAAACATTTACCGCCAGAACAAGTGAGAGAAAGAGAGACAATATTATTATTTATTTGCCCGTAACACATATTGAACTTTTGTTGTATTGTTTACAAAAGCCCTCACAACTAAAAAAACAACAGCAGAATAGCCCGATATGGGTTTCGTCATCATTCTTCTTTAAAAATTTTGTGCATTTAACTAAATAACTTTAACAAAACAGAATACGGGAATTTTTATATTTTTTATAAATTGTTTTAAACTAGTGTTCGAAAATAAACAGAACATTATTACGCGTTCGGCTGTGACCCAGGAACGATATGTATTTATTTAGTGTTTGTGTAGACGAACTAAGCCTTTAATGCCGTTCGTAGCTATTTTCAAAAAAGAGCCGAACATTATATAGTGTTCTGTTCTTCGTTAAAAAAAACAGAACAATTGAAGTGATACTGTAGAAAAACAATATTAAATTTTTAGCAACTACCGCAGTACGTGTGTGTATAGTGTTTATGTTTTAGTTGTGTAAAATTATTACTGGCTTTTTGTTAATTTTCGTATGTGTATTTTGTTTTTGTAAAAAATTTTCGTTTTTTTACCAGCAAGAAAGGCACTAAGCACAACAGAAACAAACGAGCTTTAATGAGCTCAACCGAACACAATGAAGTTTCTGGTTTAAAAAATAATAAAACACAACATTATTATTTTGTGTTCGAAATATGGCCAACAGGAAAACGTTATTTTTAAATGATTTACTACGCAAACACTTTTAACGTATGAGTTTTCCGCAAATCTATCAACCGAAAACTAAGGAGCGATATTTAATGTTTATTTTCGAACACTATTTAAACATCAAATAAAAAAATTATGTTTTGCTTCTTGTAGTGTTGTTGTTAATTCTAGACGAAACAAGTATAACAATTAAATTAAATCAAAAACCAAATAATCAATTATGAACTAAATTTATACAAAAAATGGAATAGAAACAAGGTGTTCATTTCTAATTCTTGGAGATTATCTTTGTGGTATTTTGACAAAAAAATTTAAGTAAAATTTAAAAAGTTGAACAAATTTCATTAAAAAATTATAAACAATTGTTTTGTGAACGAAATTTTTCTTTAATTTTGGTTTATTTTATTATTTCATAAAAATGATTTTTTCATCGAGGTTTTTTTTTGTTAAAATGCCACAGATCTGATGTACCGAAAAGAATTTTTCTTATACTTTTGACAGAATTTCAGAGTATGATAAAAGATATGTGTACAATTATGTTAAGAAGCTTTACATTAAGCCTTGTTTCTACCGGATACGTCAGGGAAACAGAATGAACGTCTTCAAAATGTTCGAGTATTGCCATCCCAGTAAGTTGCATCTTATATCATAACCACTACTTACACTGATACTACAAACATTTTTACAAAACATATAAATACATACTTGACATCAAAGATGATAACAATGATAATGACACTGTTGCTATAGAAACTGATATTTTTTCGTTATTACGTTCCCCCCTTTTTATTTTGTTTCCTTTAAAGAAATGTATGTTTGTATGTTGATGGAAAACAACAAGATTTATTTCTTTTCTGTGCGTTGTAGGTACTTGAAACTTATTCATTTTCTTTTGTCATTTCTTCAAATGCAAAACAGTCATGTTGAGACTGTCACAAAGCTGGAAAGATTTGAAAGTGGAGGAAAAAAAATAATTATATAACTAATGTTTTTTTTTTCTTTTCTAAAAAAATATTATGCATTATTTTTTACCTTTAATCATACATTAAAATTTTGCGTAGCCAGAATGTTATGCATTACGTATCATTAATGATACTTAGAATTGTAAAAAGTGCACGGAAATTTCAAAGTTTAAATAAAAATTTCACTGCAATGAATAAATTAGTATCAGTAATTAACCTTTTTATTGCGTTAACGAAAAGGGCCTAGTTTTTCTTTCACTATAGTCTTGAAAAAATTTTGTTAAAAAAAAACAAACGTGTGTTTGTTGCCGTTGCAGGGACCATAATATGTTTTTTTTTAGCCATATTTCAACAATGTTTTTTCTCTGCGTGTTTAAATGTGTTATATTTATTATCATGTTACACACACTCTTACAAAGTGTTACATCCCAGCGGTAAAACTTAGAAGACCTTCTTACTTCAGGCCTTTTTGAAGGCCTGATTAAAAATTTTTTTGATTTAATTACTATTCTTATGTAACTGCTAAAGAATGCCTCCTAGAAGGCCTCGGCTCTCTGGTATAAAAGATAAGATACACCTTCCACACTCGCTTCTATGGAAGCGATAAAAGAAGGAGTAACATTTTTTGTTTTGTTTTTCTTTGCACACGCAAAAGTAAAACAGTTCAGATTCCTTTACAAAAACAAAGTAACATACATAATAAAATAACTTCCAAATGAAAACAATAACGTAAATCTTTTAGTTGATGTTAAAAAGAGAAAGAGTAAAATTTTTTGTTCTGTTTTTTCGCCAAAGCAAAAGCGAAAGAATTCAGATCCCGTTATAAAAATAAAAATACATACATATTAAAATACCAAGTGAAAACAATAATGTAAATATTTTGAGTTGTGTTTTGTTCACTGAAGAAGAAGGTTCTGTGTAGGGATGGACACTGTAAAAAAACATCGATGTTTTTTTTCGATGCGATGCGAATGAAAATGGTCAGCCAATTTCCATTAGAACCGATGCACTTTTTACAAGGATGGTCCGAAAGGCCTTTTAAGAGCCATTAATTAAAACCTTTTAACATACCTTTCTTAAAAACCCTTTAAGATAACCTTTATTCTGAAGCCTTTTAACAGTCCTTCTCAGGAAAGCCTTCTAAGAGCCATATATTTGAATGCCTTTAAGAAGCTCTGGCGAAAGAAAGGAAAGCGGAAGGCCTTCTCCGCAATGACAACGCGTGTAAAAAAGATATGAGTATGGAATGGAGCAAGAAGGCCTTGTACATCCAAAAGAAGGGGTACAGAGGCCTTCTAGAAGGCCTTCGTACTCCTTCTTTTTCCCGCTGGGATTTTTCTTTGTTTCAATGGAACAGAAAAAATATCGTTTTCCTTTACTAAACACTACTGAATACTTAAGGCGACCGTACACGACATGTATTTGGCATCTGACATGTCAAATTTCCCACTGCAAAATACAAACATGTCGTGTGTTACCTTTTTAACTTTGCTTCTGTAAAAGTCAGACGCAAAGTCATCTGACAAAATTTCAATTAGAGCGTGCTCTATTTTCTTCTGACAAGCCATCTGACATCAGAAATCTATGCCGGGAAGAAACAGGCAGCGGCGTCCACTATTGACGGAATCATTAGCCGGCTGAAGTTAATTTGTTACAATACCGAGATATGTTTGATCATCTTACCATTGAATAGAATTTATGTGAATATATATATAAAAACCGTTTTATTATAAAATCCTAAATTGGTATCTTTGAATTAAAAGAAAAAAATGTTAAGATGGCTTAACTATTTTACGGCGTAAATAAAAAATTTCATGGCGGCAGCAAGCTGTTTTAAAACCGAGCACTACTTTGGTTTCTGCAATAACAATGCGAAAAAAACAGAGACTATGTCAGAAGCAAATTACATGTACGTTTGTGACCGAATATTATAAAGCTTATGCAAAACAGCGATTTTGACAGACATGCACAATTACATGCGACTTGAAAATTTGACATGTCAGATGACAAAAACATGTCGTCTATATGCTCCTTTAGCGTTTCAAACATTGAATGGAATGTTTATATTATAAGCGATATTCAACACTGCTAAAGCGATTTTCAACAAAAAAATTTCTGTGGTTACCAATAAAAGTTAACAATATGGATTTTCAATTTTGTACCGTCATTGACAAAAAAAGAATAAATTTTCCTAAAAAAAAGTCAAACTTTAACTTCGCTTTTCATTTCTGTAAAAAACATTTTCTCTATATTATTTATGTGTACGTAACTGAAAAAAAATTAAGAAATAAGTTAAATACTCGCTTGTTAAGGGTGTTCCAAAATCAACGCAAAACTTTAATTTTTTAAAGGCTTTTAAAGGTTGCCAACACTTTACGCCACAAATGGCGATAAATTCAAATCTTGCTGCAATGTAACTGGGGGTAAGATATGGAACATTATTCGTGCAACATATTTTGAATGGAAATCGATCACTTTTCACAATTTTGCATATATTTCTCGAATGGAACATAAACCCGAGCAAATGGTAGCATACATGGCGCCTTTTCGTCTAAAAAGATATTACCAAAAATAAAAGTTTAGCAATTGTGTCAAGTTTTATATAAAAAGCATTGCCTTTTACAATGTATCATCGATAGTTAATATCATCAAACTATTCTTTTAAAAGTGCGGAAATTAAAAAACAATGTTCTCTTATATCTCTGGTCTCAATTTATATTACTAGGCTTACGTAGAATTTAAAGTCGTCAAATAAAAGCTTAAAGGGTAAATTCCGACCGAACATTCGGAGTATGAGTTCTGCGAAAAGCTATGTTCGGTTGATGTTGGTAAAATATTCGCCCAACGCAAAACTTTTACTGAACTTTGAAACAAAAAAATTTCACATGTCGTGGCTTGTTACAGGTTTGCAGCATGGCACATTTTTATTCTTGTCGGGAGTAGATAGAGCAACAGACGAAAATGAGATTAAAGCTCGTTTTCACAACTTCAACATTTTTTATTTTTTCGAATTTATTCTATGAGCTAAATTTCAGTTATGTATTTTATAAAGCTTTTTTGTAATAGTCATATTCCTTCAATTTTTCAGAAATGACTTTATACACTATCAGACTATTATATTGTATCTTCTTATTACATTTTACCTTAGCTATCCTTTGGATAGAAATGAAGTATATTGTATGTACAGAAAAATTTACAATTATTAGACACCAGCAGAATGTAATGTTGAATATAATAAAGTAACCTATGAAAGGAAATAATTTCCAGTTTCTATTTATTACAACTTTACTTTAACCTAACAGGTAGGATGAACCATAACTTACTTCACTTTTGTTTAAAGTAAAGTTTTAAAAGTGGAACACTTTTTATAAGGCCGGTTAAAGTCTAGTGAAAACGGGCCTAAGCGTCTTATTCAAATAACATTTACACATGCCACTGCCAGTTCGAAAAACTCAATACAATCTCGATTTTTACTAATTCACTCACATTTTTCGCAATGGCAGCTCCAGTGGCAGCAAAACTTGCATGCGAGTGGAATTTGCCACTTGCTTGCCATTAAATGACAAAACGATCAATAAGGTTACCCTGTTTTAGCACAAATTTACTGGATTATTATCGAATTGTAATTAAAGTTTTAACTTGCTAAATGTATTATTATGATTAATTTTTTTAAAAGTGTATTAATAAAAGCAAGTTTGTTAATAACAGAGCATTAATATTGTTAAAATAATGCTTATATTAATAAATGTAGACCATTTCCCCAGAAATGTGCATATATGATCAACTCGGTAACTCTATTGTGAGAAGTAAACAAATTATCTCAAGTTGACGCTTCAAAGACATTTTGAAAATAAAATGAAAATGAACAGTACTGGCATGCCACTTCTTGCATGTGTAAAGGCTAGGTCAAGTATGTATGTTGTTCAGTCCATAACTTAAGAAAGCACAGCTGAGTGCTATCGGGCGCGTCCACAGGATAAATATGCGGAGTATTTGCTAATTTTTAGCCGCGGACAATCAGCGCCACCAAGTGATGGATCTCAGAGGGGGTTCAGCTGGTATCAGTCTCTTAACAAGTCCTCCTTACAAGTCTTGAGTGCCTACGATACTTAAAACGTCATAGCTACCAACGGTTAGTGCATGTTCCCCATGTAAGGGGCGGCTGGAATCGGGCGTCAGATCTTGCTACAAAAGCCATGCTGGCAGCCTCAGTTCCAGGATCAGATCCAAAAGGTCTAATCAGTCACTTTTCTTAAGCCAAATGATTACCAAAACCTAAAATAATTAAAATATGGAAAATAATACCCAGTCAACACTTTGGTGTTGTAAGTTAAGCGGACGAAGTCTTCGTTCGAAATCAACGAACAGGCCCTTGGCTTTGAAAGAAACAAAAGCCTAAAAGTACCATTATCTAGATATTTAGTCGTGCGGGTGAACTTTTATCCGACCGCAAACTTAATTTACTATTTAAAAGTACTTTTTCGCTTAAAATTATATAATATTTAAATTTGAATTTATCATTTACCTTTAAAAAGAAAGCAATGAAGTTCTCTTATTTTTTATTTAGTTATATAACATTAAAGGTTCAAAGACTATTTATTACATACTACGAGTTTGTTAATATTGTTGGTATTTAAAATTAAATTAAACAAGTAAGAGTGCTATATTCGGCTGTGCCGAATCTTATATACCCTTCACCATTGTGCGAGCAGAATACATAGCAAATAGACAAAAACTAAATAAAACTGGTAAATTTTTTTTTTAAATAAGAGACAACCGGTTTTGAACTTCGCCTTTCATAAGGGCCCAGAATAGATATACTTTATAGGCTGTAGGATCAATATTGTAGAAATTACAGTTATACATATATATATATATACCTTTTTACCTTCCGTGAAGGGTATAAAAAGAGTAATTTTCGGGAATTCAGGGGTCTAATCACCGCATTCGATACCATCGTATCGAATAAACTATTGAATTTTTTTGCATACCATAGACACTGGCGTATCGAATGAAAACTCAATTAATGTAATGTCGAGTTACTCGATGTCGAATGGTATTATTTCAAATTCAATAAATTTCATTCTATATCGAGATTCATGATACCAAAATAAATAATTTCGATCAATTTTGCTCGATATCGTATGCGGTGATTAGACCCCAGTATTTCGGTTATAACTCATACAAATTTCCGAGATTTTGGTATATAAGTCATATACATAGGACATATGGCAGCCCTAAAATTTAGGTTTTTATAAAAATTTTAATATTTTTTAGCCCATTTTTTGAGTATTTTGCTCATAAATTACCCATTGTCTAACCGATTTGATAGTTTTATATACCGACGTGTTAAGGAAGAATTTTACCATTTAATTAATTTATATTCATATATAAACATTTATATAAACTTGTAAATATATATTTTAGCAAAATTAATTATAAAAATAGTAATTTTGGTCATAACTTTTTTGTATCTGAACCGATTTTCCCGAGTTTTTTATAAAATATGTTCTACTTAAGATATTTTGATATATAAGTCATATCCATAGGACATATGGCAGCCCTAAAATTTAGGTTTTTATACAATTTTTTGTACGGGAGGTACCACGCCCACTTATCCAATCCCGCCCACATTTTGTAGGATGGTGTGAATTGGCATCCTTAATGTGTGTACCTAATTTAGAAACTTTGGCTCTTTCCGTTCTCAAGATATACAGATATAAAAAAAATACAACAACAACAAGGGATTTTTGGAAAAATTTAAAGGTAGTCGTGGTTTTTTGCTCATATCTCCGTCATTTTTGGACCGATCTGGCTGAGTTTCAATAGCAAACTTAAACGGAGTATATGTGACATAAATAAACATCAACCTAGTCCACATCATTTCTGGGGTTTTCGGAAAACCCATTTCAACATACACACGGACAGACGGACAGATGGACAACCGGATTTGAACTTCGCTTTTCATAAGGACCCAGAATATATATACTTTATAGGGTGTCGGATCAATATTGTGGAACATACAAACGGAATGACTAAGTTATATATACCCTCTTACCTTCGGTGAAGGGTATAAAAATATCAATAATAAAAAGTTGGGGTTTCTGTCCGGTTAAAGTTCGCGCTCGGTCTTTAAAATCTACCGAAGTTCGTCTTCGGTCTGAAAAAATGCTTTCGCTCCGACACTTTTAATAGCTTTTAATTAGGGATCGATAATTTAGATTATAAAATGGATCAGAAAAACGTATTTTTTGGGTTTTGGGGGGATGGGTGGTGCGGTATTTTTCATAAAAAGTACTTAAAAAAGTACAATAGTACTAAATTTTGCATGTTTAAAATTTTTTCCTTACGAAGCACTGCTTTTAAGCTAGAGAAAACAAGCAATTTGGATTCGTTGTCAACTAAAATTAAAACTTTTCGTTTAATTTTCTAAATGCCAAATATACGAAGAATAATTTGATTGTAATTTCACAATGTTTCTATCTTTCAAAATACTTTTGCAAAAAAAAATTATTTCTATAATTTTACTTTTCAAAGTTTTTCTTTTATGTTTTTTTTTTATCTTTAACTACTTTTGTTCTCAATGAAAACTATTTTGTCTTTCAGAATACTTTTCGCTTTCGTACAAATTATTCTTCATAAAATTGAAATGCTGTTACAGTTTTCGAATGTCATTGAGTTTGACTTTGATTTGATAAACTTTTGTAAGTTGGTGAAAATTTTTATTGAGTTCACAATTATTTGACAGAAATGGACAGAAAAATTAATTAATAAACTAACGTTGATTTGAAAATTGAGAGAAAAAAATGTATGTAGGGCTTCTCAGATAGAAATTCTTCTTTTTGTTATTTCTTGTTTAGAAATTAATTTGTATATTTCTTTGATTACACTGTGCTAGAAATTGACACTTTTTTTAGTTAGACAAGCTGGGCACTTGTCGTTTTAACCTAATTCGGGTACGCTGAATCCAGTGGAGCTAGCCTTTTTTTCAAATTTAGAAAAACGTTTTCCCCACTACTTAAACAAGTAAAAAGTAAATGAAAGCTTTACTAGCAAGTTACAGCCAAGGCGAATTGACTAAAAGGTGTGGTCAAATTAACATATAGTGTTTTTTCGGTTGTCGAATTGTCAAAATTTGTATATAACCTACTTTTTTATGTAAACAAACGATTTTTACACAAGCAATATTTTTGACAATCCAACCACAGAAGCAGTGTTGTTTTAGTAGTGTTAACTTTCTTGTTTAATAAAACCTACATAATAGAAATAAAAAGAAGAGCAAAAGAGGAAGATTGACAAAAAACAGCTAAATTTCCATTATATGAAAAAACAAAAAAATTTACTTTGGACTTCAAGAAGAATTCTTGACATAGGTACGGAAAAAACAGAAGTTAGGAAAAACATGTAAAATCAATTAAAAAATGGATAATCATTCAAAAAAGCAAATTTCGATCTACCAAAGGGTTAAAATACAATTTGGTTTAAGGATTGATGTTTGACCATTGACGTCAGCAGTCGTCGATGGCTGCGAGTGTAAGACGGCAAATCCATCTGAGGAGATCAAGTGGTTGTGATCGAAACATGTCATGGTAACCAGCCGACTGGGTTCGAATCTCAGGTCAGTCAAGAATGAATGATTATCAATAACAATTTTAATTAATTTTCATGTTGTAAAATTCCTTTCTTCATAAAAATAATTTAATTATTAAAATTAATTTAATAATTTCAAATACAATTTGTTTTAAGGATTGATGTTTGACTATTGACGTCATCAGTCGTCGATGGCTGCGAGTGTAAGACGGCAAATCCATCTGAGGAGATCAAGTGGTTGTGATCGAAACATGTCATGGTTACCAGCCGCCTGGGTTCGAATCTCAGGTCAGTCATAATGAATGATTATCAATAACAATTTTAATTAATTTTCATGTTGTAAAATTCCTTTCTTCATAAAAATAATTTAATGAAAATTAAATTTGATGAACTTAAGTCTGATTAAAATATTAAAATTTTGGATTAAAAACCATAAATAGTTTAACAAAATAACCACAATTCTAATGATTATATATTAACATTAACGGCTAACTTCACTATTAAACGCGCTATCAAAATCGGATTTTCCAATTGCAAAGCTTTATCGCCGCACTATTTAGGGATGTTTCATAAAAATTGTATTGGCAAGCGAATTTTTGACAGCTGAAAAACGCTTTCCGCTCTTGTTTTGGTACGGGGCAGAGGCTAAATTTAAGAATTTTTTAAAACCGCCATATTTGTATGGTTGAAATTCTGAAATTAAGCCGATTTAGGATGCTCCTAGATGGGTCAAATGTATGACCAACCCCATTTTATTTTTCATCTCAATAATTTTTTTCTAATATACCTACCCGCTATCTGCATTCCTTAAGGGGGCTCCCATACAAAATGTTTAATGCAGACTAGAAAAATATTGGAGAAAGTGTCCCATAAATGCCCAGGAGTTGCCCCTAGTGTGATAAAATGTATAACCGACCTCAATTAGTTTTTTGTCCTTTACATTTTCTCGAGACATACTCGAGGGGCTCCAATACGAATATTGCGTTTTATGAAATTCTTAAATTAATTGAACTTTTTCGACTTTTGTGAATAAAATCAAAAGTTGCTAACAGATTTTAATCATTTATGGCTTGTTTTGTTTGCAATTTTTTATGAATTTTTAAAAAACAAAAACTATTGTTGGTATTTTGTTTTATAATTCTTATTCGCTTTAAAGTTTTATTTGTATAATATTTTTGGCTTTTCTAAAATTTTTGGAAAAGGTTTCCTGATGAGCTGGCCTAAGCAACCAGTGAAATGCGCATAGAAGCTAGCTTTCCCTCAACAATAAATTTCAGTTTTAGTTTTGTGCTTTGTTGCAATACAGACGCGTATTCTTAACCCCGCATAAAATTTTAATTATTAATAACATTTTAATATAACAATTAAGCGAATGGACGCATTTTTTTTTTAAAATAAATTTTTAAAATAAAAGTGAATAATTATCGAAAACGAAAAATTTAATAAGAAGAAAATAAATAAAATATATGTATGTATACATATACTGAACAAAAACATTAAGTTTAAAATTCTTATTTTTTTTGTAATACAATAAATAATAAAAATAAAAAAGCACAGCAAAACGGTGAAAAAACAAAAACAACTTTTTGCATGAGTAGTCACAATGTAACAACAATAAAACTAGATGAAAGAAATGCATACGTAACAGTTAATGCTAAAGAATGCAATACTGAAAAAAATAAAACAAAACAAAATAATATTAACTACCTAACGGCTAAACCAATTGTTCGTACACGTTCCCTTTCGCCCTCTGTTTTTACAAAGACGGTTGATGCTGAGACATTAAAAAATATTAATCTCTCGCTAGTGCCTGCAAGTGTTGCCGCTTCGGCAAAAACAATTTTAGTAACAAATGTTACCATGAATTCAAACACAGACGCAATGGAAAAATCACAAGTAAAAAGTTGTCAAAAGCCTCAAGTACAAGTTGGTATGGACAGGTACATAACAGTTCTTAAACGGGGTCGCAGCCCTACCTCTGCAGCAGTTGCTTCGGCCTCAAAAGTACCATCTTTTGATAAGATAAATTCTCAAAACCGTTTTGCAATTCTGGAGGATGAATCCTCTGAAGCACCAAATATCATAAGATCGTCAAAGCCTCCCCCGATATACCTTAGGGAGCAAAATTCAAATGAGCTCATAAAGAGTCTGATATCGGTGATAGGTGAAAATTCGTTCTACGTAGCGGCTATCAAGCGTGGAAGTATAAACGAGACAAAAATACAAGTCAATCATGAGAATGACTTCCGCAAAATAATAAACAACTTTGAAGCACTTAAAAAAAACTTTTATACATACCAACTGAAAAGCAGTAAAGGTCTTCAGGTAGTGATCAAGGGTATTGACTCATGTGTGGACCCAGAAGAGGTTAAAACATTCCTAGAAGAAAAAGGCTTCAAGGTAAAACATGTTGTAAATATTAAAAATAGAGAAAAAATTCCCCAACCACTTTTTCGAGTGGAGTTTGAACCCGGCGACGTAAAACTTAAAAAAAACGAAACGCATCCTATTTACAATTTAAAATATATTCTCTACAGAAGAATAACAATAGAAGAGCCGCACAAAAGAAATGGTCCCGTTCAATGTTTAAACTGTCAAGAGTATGGTCATACTAAGGCATACTGCTATTTACCCCCTGTTTGCGTAGTATGTGGTGAATTACATGGCACAGTTCTTTGCGATAAGTCTAAAACCGACCCCAACGTAAAAAAATGTAGCAACTGTGGCGGTAATCACACTGCCAACTATAGAGGATGCCCTGTATATAATATCGTCAAGCAGTCGGCTGGACCGAAAACTAATCCTCCCCAAATGCAGGTAACAAATCAAGTAACCACAAATGGCATACAGGCTCCGCAGCCTGGTAATACCAGACCATCCTATGCTAACGTTCTCAAATCTAACCATGTGCCTATGCAAGGTGCCTCGCCAAGTAATGATGAAACTCCGGTTTCTAATTTAAGTCGTCTAGAAAAAACCATGGAAACATTAGTGCAAACAGTAAATAATTTTACAAACACAATGGGTAATATGATGCAAGAAATTCTTAGAATGCAATCGATGTTATTGCAAGCTGTACTTAACAAGCCATGAACTGTTTAAAAATTTGTTTTTGGAACGCAAACGGCATCCGCCAACATAAAAATGAATTAGAATATTTTCTTAAAAGTAAACAAATTGATGTCATGATGGTTTCTGAAACTCATTTGACCTCAAGAAATAGTTTTAAAATTAATGGTTATATACTGTATGATACCAAGGACCCTCGAGATAGAGCTTGTGGAGGTTCTGCCATTTTGATAAAAACTCGAGTTAAACACTACTTAATGTGTGATCATCGTGAGGATTATCTGCAAGCAACAAACGTTTGTGTTGAAGAGCTAAATCGAAACATAGTAATTTCATCTTTATACTCTCCACCTAGATTTTCAATATCAGAAAGCCAATATTGTGAATATTATAAATCACTAGGACCCTGTTTTCTGGCCGCTGGCGATTATAATGCTAAACATACCTTCTGGGGGTCACGACTTATAACACCAAAGGGTCGTGTTTTGTTTAATGCAATCTCTAAAATGGATTTAAATGTGGTCGCGAGCGGACAGCCAACATATTGGCCTACTGATCAGCAAAAAATTCCAGATGTTATAGATTTTGGCGTGGTTAAAAACATCCCCACAGAAACTATTCATGTTGAAGCTTCCTTAGAATTATCCTCCGACCACACACCTACAGTTGTTACTATAATGAACCCCAATAGAATTGTATCTCCGACTGGTTATTTTGCGCCGACAGCCACACAAATTAATTGGTTAAAATTTAAAAAATATCTCAGTACCCATTGTACAGAAAATATTCCGCTTAGAACACCGGAAAATGTAGATCGCTCTATTGTTAATTTTGACAGTTATCTGAAACTAGCTGTTCAACATTCTAGTACTGCCCCCAAAAAAACAAAAAATATTAAAATATATTCCACAGATGTCGAGCGGCTCTTGACTGAAAAAAGGAGAGTTCGAAGAGAGTGGCAACTTTACAGATCCCCGCAACTTAAGAATTTATTAAAAGAGTGCACAAAAAGGCTTAGAAACTTACTGCAGACCCAGAAAACGGCTTCTCTAGAAAAATATCTTAAGGAACTTGATGCAACTCCACAATCTGACTACTCATTATGGCGTGCGTCTAGAAATCTAAAAAGACCAGTTATATCAAAGCCACCACTAAGAAACTTGAATGGTAGTTGGGCAAGAAACGATATTGAAAAAGGAAATCTGTTTGTGAGTCACTTGAAAAACGTATTTACACCAAATTTATCTAACGATACTGTGGTCGAGTTACCACCTGTTGCTGCTAGAGCTGCTATTCCCATAAGATTTGAAATAAGAGATATCGAAAAGGCTATTTGTGACTTAAACACTAAGAAGGCACCTGGTATTGATAAGATCAGTAATAAAATGCTTTTAGAGCTACCTCGCATAGCAAAGAAAATTATTGTTTTTATTTTTAATGCTATTTTACGGCTTGAATACTACCCGCAAGAATGGAAGGTTTCCTTAGTTACCATGATACCAAAGCCAGGGAAAGATCATACAAAAGTTGAGTCATATAGGCCTATTAGCTTATTATCAAATATGTCAAAGCTGTTTGAGAAATTATTAGTTTCAAAATTAACACCAATTTTAAATGACAATAGATGTATTCCAAACCATCAGTTTGGATTTAGAAGAAAACACAGCACAATTGAACAAACTCATCGAATAGTAAATGTCATAAGAAAAGCATTTGAAGAAAAAAAATATTGCTCAGCACTCTTCATCGATGTTTCGCAAGCGTTTGATAAAGTCTGGCATGAAGGCTTACTACATAAGTTGAAGCAAAATTTACCAGCAAACACTCACAAACTGTTAGAAAGCTACTTAGTCGGCCGTCAATTTATTATTAAAGAAGGAGATTTCTTAAGTTCACCTCAGCCAATTGGCGCTGGAGTTCCACAAGGCAGCATCCTTGGCCCTCTTTTATACTTAATTTATACTTCGGACATGCCAACAAACAACTACACACAGACTTCAACATTTGCAGACGATACAGCTTTTCTAAGCGTACACGAAAACAGTTATGAAGCATCTCGTTATTTACAGGATCATATATTTCAACTAGAAATATGGCTAAGACAATGGAGGATAATGGTAAATGAACAAAAATGCGTACATATAACATTCACCTTGCGCCGGGAATCTTGCCCCCCTATTACAATCAATAATCAAATAATTCCTCAACATTCGCATGTAAAATATCTCGGTTTACATCTGGATCGGCGATTAACGTGGAAATGCCATATAGAGGCAAAATTAACTCAAATGAAACTTAAAGCCATTCAAATTCATTGGCTTATCGGAAGAAACTCTGTCCTTAGTCTCGATTGCAAGCTTCTACTTTACAACTCTATCTTAAAGCCTATCTGGTGCTACGGTATTCAACTATGGGGCACTGCCTCGGCCTCTAATATCGAAAAAATTCAAAGGCGTCAAAATAAACTTCTTCGAATAATCAAAGCCGCTCCCTGGTACGTTAAAAATTCAAACATTCATAAGGATCTCAATGTGCCATTAGTAAAAACTATGATTACAAAATATGCAGTAAAATATTTAAAAAGGCTTGAACAACACCCAAATCCACTAGCTCGAAATATTCTAAATCATGCCGGCCACACTCGCTTAAGAAGAAGAGACACTGCAGCACTTACCTAACTAGAAGAACGATAAGCACCTATATATGTGAACAGAACCCGTGAAGAAAAAAATTTTTGTCTGGCACTGGCAGGACATTAATAAAGAATTAGAATAAGATTTGATTAATTATTGTTAGTTCATATTTAATATATGAAGATTCAATAAATAAACAATGAAAAAAAAAAAAAAAAAAAAATAAATTTCAGTGTATTTATCAAATATGAAAAACTGGGAATTTAGCACGTCATACGGAAATCGTATTAATAAAAAACTTTCGAAGTTTTGATAAAAAAATTATTTATTTTTTACCAAAAAAAAAACATGTTTCTAAATTTTATAGCGGAATTTCGGTTTTCTTAGTAATTTTAATAAACTAAACCTAGAGATTCGCTTTGATATCCAAATTCAAATATTCATACTTATACGAAACATGTCACATAAAGTAATTTTAACGCAGAAGGAAAAGTTAGACAACTCTCATCTTTTTGCGCGCTTTGACAGTCTGCGAGTATATTTTTTTTTTATTTATTTATTTTTTAACAAACAATTCATGTGTGTTGTCAAAGTGTTTATTGTGACATACACCATTTGAGATACGCTTTTCTGTCACGATGATGTTTTATCTGACATGGCCTTAAGCCTGTTGACTCTGACAGTTCCAAACAATTTGTTTTGGTTTTACAATTGGGGGATTCACAAGGTGTCATAAAGTCATATGTCTTAAAATAATAACATGAAAAAATACGACTGTTGCGAACAACCCCTCATAATTCAGTGTGCTATTTTTAATTTAAATCAGCTGATTAAAAACAAATGTAAAAAATAAATATTTACTAAAAATAAAAATATTTTTTAATTCTTATCCATGAATTTATAAATTAAATTAGATCGTACCTGATTATTTTCCATTTTTCAGTAGCAAATCAGAAATAAATTTTATTTTGTTTGTTTACCAAACAGCAGAGAGTCCTAAGCCGATCTGATTTGAAACTGCAAGTGATTTGTTGCAAAAATTGCTAGCCGCAGGTTTAATTCGGTTGTTTGCCGGATAAAATTATATCATTAACGGCAACGGCTTACAAAAACTAATTTATTTATTATATTTATATTTATTTAAGACACTTTTTGTTTACAATGCAACAACAATATTTTTAAACCATTGTAAAATGTTAGAACATTTTGACAATATAACATAACACCTTCTGAATACCCCAATTGTTTTGTTTAGAAATGGTTAACGTTTTTAACCGTGCATTAAATCAAGTAAACAATTTTAAAAAATTGTTTAATTCTTTCAATTAATTTGTCTTAATTGAAAATAAAAATTATAGTGTTTGTATGTATATTTGCAAATATGTATGAAAACATACACACAAACTTCAAAATAATTTAAAGTTTCAAAGAATTTTATTTTTGTTTCAATTAACTGTGATGATTGAAAAAAATATTTTGATTTGTGTTTGATTTGTGTAAGCTCAAACTTACAAATATGTTAATTGATATGGACAATTTGTTTGCAGGCGGATAATCAGTACGGAATTTAATTAATAGTACAAATTTCAAACTAATATGAATATTGAAGTTGGTTTTTCATTTTTTCTATTTAAACACTAACAAGGCAATGCAAAAAATTTGCCTTGTTTTATACCACAAAAGTTGTTTACATTAAAATAACTAAATTTTGCATGTATGTACTTTCAAGCAGACTAAAAGTATTATTTTCAGAAGTTATCCGCTTTAAATAGGTAACGAAAAGTTTAAACAAATTTATAAGGAGAAACATTATTTTTTGCAGTTTTAAATACAAACATTTTAAATTTTGCTTAAAAATTTTATCATTTTACGTAAACGATAACCTCAATTCCTTTATCCTGTAATTTATATATAAATTTTCAACACTATCGATACGCAATATCCCTTTTATCCATTGAACTCAGTTGTGCCCCTATAAATCGATGTTCATACACATTCTACAGTAGTTGTGCTGTGTATATTTTAATTTTAATTATTATTGCGGAAATGAGGGTTTTATTGTGAATTTATTAATTTCTGGTGTAATATGTAATATGTAATACATCATGTAGATGTCATCAGGTTGTGTCATGTTGACACTCATATCGTACTCAAAAAACAAACTCGAACTCAAACTCCAACTGCAACTGTACTATTCTCTTCTTTTGTCTGCATTAATGTAGAAATTATTAACCAACCAATAAATTCGCAATATCCATTTGCCTTGTATCTGTGGGTATATGAGTGCCACAGTACCCATATGAATAATTTGGCTGTTTGAAGGACTTGCATCTGCAAAGGGTTGATGTATGTCGCGAAAAAAAAATGATTTAGGGATTCTTAAAAAGTCAAAAGACAAAACGTATCAGTAAAGGTAACTTTGCACTTTCACACAAGTCTTAAGTAATTTGAAGGAGAACATTTACAACCCTGTAATGATAAGCGGTTATTGTTTTTTGAAAATTTTCAAACAATAATTAGATCAGGGAAGCATTTTCGTCAAAATACGCATGACTTGTGTAAAAGTGTTAAGTACCTTTTAAGGCTTTTGTGATAGTTTAAAGTACCCTCTCAAAGTACCTTGCACGTTTTTAATTGTGAATCACATCTTAACATCAAGTTCTTTGTCAGTTTGGTGCGGGGTATGGGCTGGGGGCGTCATTAGGCCGTACTTCTTCGAATATGACGTCGGACAAGCAGTTACCGTGAATGATGTTCACTATTGCGTCAAAAAGCCAAGAACAATTTAAGAGCCAAAGGGTGAGATTGTTCGGCACATTAACGACATTGAACCTCAACTACGTCTCAAAATCATTGAAAATATGGACCATCGGATAGAGGTATGTCACCGAAGACGTTGCGCGTTTGGCCGATATTTTGCTCCACACATAACTGTCATAGATCCTTCTATCATAACAACAAATATTAAGATAATTTTCCGAACACTTTTTGTTTTATTTACAATTTACATCGTGCGTTTTGGTTGGACCTTTATATTTATATTCTGTATCCTTATTGATTGCAAAGGAGTTAAGTCTCTGATCTTATTAAGGTTGAAATTTTCGTTCCAAAACCCTTGGATGACATGCTTTTCAAAGCTTCCAATAATGCAATAACGTTAATAGTGTCAGATATTTCGCTATATGAAATCGGTACTACAATCGTCCATAATCCTGTTCAACTAAAAGTAAGACTCATCGATATTTGCACCATTAAAATCGCGAATTGATCTCTAAGTTGCGCAAACCGTTGGTTGATTTTCAACGTAAATTTGGATAACTTTTTTGAGTTGTTTTAGCGCAATGCTATTCATGAGGATTCAACAGAGTACACTGATCATAAATTTCAAAAAGAGAATGTAGAATAACAACTCATTTGATTAAGTTCTATCAGGCTTAAAAACACCCTTTAAAACTTCAAATCAATATCATTTCAAATGTGCCGGTTCGATTAATCGAATAGTAATATTTGTACAACACTACAATATTTAAAATTTTTCAAATGACTCATCAGATGCCAGATATAAATTGCATTTCAAGTGAACTTTATTGTAACGTGATAATGAAATAAGTGGAAAAAACAGATTGGATGCCGATTCAGAATTCTGTTGCAAAAGGAGAAAAAAAATAAAGCCACAAAAAGAAATCAAAAAAATTATGATGACCTGTTACTATTTACATAAAAACGGTTAATAATGGCAATGAAGCCAATTCACAGACAAAAAAAAAAGTTCTGCTTTTTGCCACTGCATGTTGATGCATCAAGTGAATAACAATAATTTTTGCGTGACCACCTTTGTTATTTATATTACAAAAACAATAGCAACAGCAATAATATTATTATAATTGATTGTCATGTTTCTATATAAAAAAGTGTGTACGTAATGATTTTTTTTTTACCGTAATTAAAAAAGAATGATTGGAATTCTGGGGTGGTATGGGGTACTTAAATACAGAAATTATGATTTTTATGCAAAATATACAAAAAGAAAGCAAAAAGAAAATGTAATATAAAGTTTTTTATATTCGATTGTATGTGTATATCGATTATTTACAAGTGTTTACATTAATAAATATTGTGGTCATATATCCGTATCCGTTTTTATCTTTCTCGTTTAAAATGAATACCCTACATTACTTCAAGGACGGCATCATTAGGTTGTGCTGTTGTGTTTATCACAAAGAAGAATTGGTTGTGGACCCATTTTTAAGAATCACAATCCAGGCATGCAAAATCAGAACTTCTGAATTTTACAAACATGTTAATAAAGTTGTACTTTTCGGACCCCAATTGAAAAAAACCGTTGTGTCACACTGAATCGAATGCAGCTTTGACATCCAGCAATATCATTCCTGTTGATTTTTGGTTCGCAAAATTAGAGTTGACTAAATTTCTTATTCTCACTAACGGTTGTGTTGTATTATGTTGACTACGAAAGCCAAATTGGTGAGCAGGTGTTGGTTTCAATAAAATTGGTTAATTTTTCATTAATAACTTTTTCAAGAATTTTGCTGATGGATAACAAAAGGCTTATAGGTCGATATGAGGAGGACCAGTCAGGTGGTTTGTTTGCCTTCTTAATTGCAATAACCTTGACTCTTTAAACTCGCGAGGAAAGTAACAAAGTTTTAAACATGAATTTATTATAATTGTTAGGTTTTTAATCCCCGTTACGGGGAGGGCTTTTAAACACCCATTATTAATACCGTCAATACCTGGGGCCTGATTCTGGCAGTTGTGATCGAATACTTTCTCGATTGGAAAGAAATTTTATTTCAGTCGATACTTGACAAATCGAAATTATTTTTCCAGTATTGTGAAACTCAAATTAATGCTTTATAACACTTAAAAAATATTTTCGATTCGTTCAGTATTGACTGAAATAATAAGATAGTAAATTGCTTTCGAATCGAGAAATTACTCGATCACGACTGCCGGAATCAGGCCCCTGGTGATTTTTTTGGTTTTAACTTCCGTATAATACAAGAAATGTGTGAAGTATTTGCGAAGGTATGGTTTGACAAGCTCATAGTTGATGACTGAAATGATTGGAGAGTATTATTAACCAGGGATTAGTTGATTCGTTTACACTTTTCCGTAAATATTGTTAAAATTATTCAGAATTTTCTCTCTCTACGTAGTTCTAGAGTGCACGTTGGTTCTTTATAATTTGTATACATATGATTTTTCCTAACTTGATTATTGCAAAATGTCAATTTTTGCAGATTTTACTGCAAACCTTTGCATCGATATGTGTGCGGCTGATATTATAACAAATTTGCAAAACGCCTTACAGAAGAGTTTAACTTATTTTAATAAATGGAAAATACTGTTAAATAGCAAAAAAAAAACACAAGCAATATTTTTCACAACGAAAAAGGAAACCTTGTTACATCCCACAAGTACAAAAAGTTAGGTATTTAGGGGTCATACTAGATCCTAGGATGAAATTAAGGGATCACATACCTTATATTTTAAATAAGATAAATATTCTAAACCGCATGCTGTATCCTTTTATAAACCGAAATTCAAGGTTGAATAAAGCAAACAAACTGATTATGTATAGTTAAAGCAATTTTTTATGGGATTATGTTTTACGCAGCTCCTGTTTGGGCAATTAGTGCCAAATGTCATAGACTCTCTGATAATTTCTATATCGCTGGCTTAACATGTAAAGGCTCTAAGTCCATATTTGAAAATTTTACAGGAGAGACAAAAACATTCAAAATACATGTGATGGGACAATTTGAGAGAAATGGTTATACTGTACTTTTAATTGGGACTTAGAGCTTTTTCTTGTGATAAATTGGACTTAGCGCTTTTGCTCATCGCTACAAAACAACAACAAAAAATTAGATAACTGTAATTTTTTCTTTGTAAACAATGTATTTTTACTTATTGCACATTACTGCATTAAAATCTCAATTTCTTAAAAAAGTGGAAAAGTGGAAGAGCCTTTACACGTTAAGCCAGCGATATGCTTTGCCGAAACTCTAAACATTCCCATATTAATGGTTTATTGCCACCTTAGTAGATGTAAGCTAGTAAAATAAGTGTAATGTAAAATTTTTAAAACAAATTTTTAATAGGTTTTTGTAAATTTTTCCCTCCAAACTTTGTATATTTGTATATTAAAATTTTATAATTTAAGTTAATTTATTAAGAAAAAAAGAAATAATCTCTTTGCATATAACATAAAAGAATAATGTAATGTAATAATGTAATGTAATGTAATTCGGCCTTATTGTGGTTGTCGTTGTCGTATACGACTGTGTAATAGATGAAAGTAATTCACAACATGTGTTCTTTAATCTACTACAAAAAGCGACACGTTTGTTTAGGAAAACGACAACCACAATAAGGCTAAATATTAAGCAAAATAAATGAATGAATGAATAAAAATTTATTTTTATTTTATCAACGTAAAAGTCGTACATCGCAATTCAATAATTCGCTGAGATGGAAGGATTTGGACACAGTGGGCATATCCCTCACAGAGCACTATTATGAGAATTTCACTGTAAGTAAAATTTTCAGAAATGTATAAACATTTTAACATATACAATTTGGATACAGTGCTTAAAGATTATGATAGCCTTGTCCATAGTCTTTATATTGTATTTGGATTGGGTCCTTGATATGGAAGGGTTTGCACAATGGCCATATCACTCATAAATTCAAATGAATTTAGTCAAAGTCATATTATTACAAAAATCATAAATTTTAACATTTAAAAATTTAGCAAAGCTTTATTAAGGAAAATTTTAATAGAAAATTTGTTCTGTAAGCATTTATTAAATTTAAAAATTTTTTATGAATACTGACATAAGAAAATAAATTTTAAGGGCCGACGTGGAATGTGAACCACACCTAACCGTCAAGAATTTTTTTTGCATTCAATTTGACATTTTTCAATTGTAGACTAACTCATTTCGAACCTTGGAAAGATACACAATCGACCAACGCGATAAAGTTATTCAGGTTTATTATGAAAATGGGCGTTCAAATCAAAATGCATATTGTGCACTTCGTGATTTTTCGGTCAATTTAATCGTGCAAATGTGCGTATAATCGGAAAATCGTGCAAAAATTTGAGCAAACCGGGTCTGTAGGAGATTTGTACATCCAGTGCATTCTCGCACAGCTCGTACTGCAGAAAATATTGCTGCTTTTTAAAATATTTTTTTATCGAACGCGATATTGAGATTTTTTTTTTTTTTTTACTGTTAGGACCAGCACTCAGGGGATGACCCCTACTAATGCATTGCATTGTGTTGGAACTAGGAAAATAGGTTGTGGGAAGGAGGATAGAGGGAGTAGTGTTTGTGAACATTCGATTTGAACTTGATCATGTTGTAAGTGAGAGGGAAGACTTCTGCAGGAAGGTTATTCCACATACGAACTGTGCGGGAAAAAAACGAATTCTCTCTGTAATGCGTTGTACGATTCACCTGCCAATCGACCACATAAGGATGGGCTCTTGAGGAAAAACGTGTATTACGAACAAACGTACGGGTTTCGGGAACCAGATCCCTTATTTCGTCAGAACACATCCCATTGTTGTAACGATAAAACAGACAAATACAACCCACATTGCGACGGTGCTCAAGGGAGTCAATAGAATTGGATACCCTACTGTCACCAATGAGAACCTTCGCCCTCTCCTGCACGCGGTCGAGAAGCTCCAAAATAGACTTTGAAGCACCGGCCCACACATGAGAGTTGTATTCCATACGCGGTCGGATATAGGTGGTATAAATAGTAAGGAGATCAGATGGAGTGAAGTATATCCTACACCGTCTTAGAAAACCGAGGCACTTGAATGCTTCTTTCGACACCTTGAATATATGTTCAGTCCATCGGACATCACATTGTATCCTCATGCCCAGAACATCAAGAGATTCTGATTCCTCAATAATTGACAATTGCTATTGAGATACAAATTGGCAATTATAACTCTTATACAGACAGGCCTGTCACACATTCCGATCAATGGTTTTAATTCCGCAGTTGTAACTCCAATCGAATTTGTTTTAGCTTCTTTAAATTTAATTAAACTTTTGCTTTTTAAAAAGCAAAATATCGAATTATTCTCACTTTTAATAATAATTAATATCTGTGATAAGTCTGATATTTCAGAAAAAATGTAAGTAACTACATATGTCCTGAATAAAAATGTTGGACGTTAGATCCGGAATTGGTAATAAGTCTTTTACGGGCATCCGCCCGTTTAAAACTATGAATGCTTTACTATGGACTAGTCAGTGGTGTACGGTATTATATGGTTGCTTTTGTCCGACTATAAATTCTGTCTTGTTTTTATGTTGCTTAAATGCTTTTGTGTTCGCATGAGTATTTTGGAAAACTTTAGTGTATGTGTAAATGAGGGCAATTAAAGTTATCGATTGAGCAAGGAAATATGGTAATATTGTGCTTTAAGAACGTTTAATAATATGTTATATAATATTATTGATAAATTTTATTACTATTACACAATTTGAAAATGTATAATTAGCGAGAAAAATTTAATCAATTTAATAAGGTGATTTGTTGCAAATGTATTTGAATTGCAATTGGAATGACACCGCATTTCAATTGCTACAGTAGTTCCCGCTAAAATGAGTTTTTTATATGAATGCGAAAAAACTTCAGGCAACAGAAGTATACTGTATTACAACAATTATAAACTTAAGCTCGCCCTGCTTAAATAAGTAATTTTATAGGAACAAAAGTTTATATTGTATCTGAGAAAATCATTCGATTAACTGCTTTGGAAAGTAAAAGTAATTTTTTTTTTTAAAATGTATCTGGCAAGGGGTTATTTGAACTAAAATATGGCAATAATAAAATAAGAAAGAAATAAGGAATATGATCCTAATTTTGTAATTTTTATATGAGCTTGTCATACAAAGAATTTCTCTTTTTTATTACTTTTCAATCGATTTGAATCATATCCGCAATCAGCGATGCCAGAATGAAGATTTTATCTTATTTTTAAAGATTTTTTGACCAAAATAAGATTTGAAATTTTTTTCCTCAAATGAAGATTTTTATTTTTGGGAAGTAAGATTTTAAACTTAAAGTTTGTACAACATGCATAATTTCTCCACAGTTTTAAAACAGTCAATTTTTAAAACAATGAGGTTTTGTATCAGCTTGTTGTCTAGTGCTTATGCACACATTTGTACCCACTGTCTTGCATACACAAAAATGCATCATTATTTCTGGGCATACAAAATATTAAAAAAGCAACTCAGATAAGCGTTTGTTAATTTTGAGAGAATGTTTATAAAGTTTCATATATTAAAGAACAAAAAAGGTTCATTTATTTAGTACCAAAAATTAAAGCTAATGGAACTTAACCTTAGAATTACCGTCTTTGTTTGATGAGAGGGATGGATTAAAGTTTCCATCGTCATTGAAAACACACTAAATGAAATGTAAACGATTAAAGTTGTGAACTAGAAGTAGAAGCAACGCATAAACTACATTGCATCCGAGCGAATAAAACTAATCTTTATAAACATCTATTAAACCAAAGTTCTCATGAGGTTAGATCAAAAAGGAGCAAAAGAATAACTTAATTATTGATTTGATCAATTTCACCCGATAAAAGTCCATCCGAAAAACCTTTTTACCCTGAATCGTTTAGCCCATACTAAATAAACTACACCACGACTGTAAAGAACAAAAAAAAACTTTATCAAGCTATTAAGAGATTGGTTTAATCACTTTAAAAATTTTGTTTTGATGTGGGTAAAAACCCGTATTTTTAAATATCGTCATTGCTAACAAAACTATTTTTAAAACAAATTTTTAAACATATTATGATTACTTCAATCATAAATGTTATGATTGATAAACAACCATATTGTTATTTCTGGTAAAGATGACATGATCGGAGACAACCATGTGACTTTCATTCAGAAATTAATTTGAGTTGTATGTAAGTAGGAATTCCAACCGGGAACGGACTTATTTTCTTTCTTTTGCACAGTGTTGTCAATATACTTAACTTTAAGCATCTCTGTTTGTCTTATTGCGTAACTCATAATTTTCGCTAAAAATAAATTTTTTTTATTGAATAAGAATGCTTTTTCTTTTTGAGTGAAGGTTGGGTCAAGAAGACTCCCAATTTTTAAATCATTATGCAATAATTTCTGTTAAGAGCAATCTAAAAAAAAAATTAAAAACAAACTGCAGAAAAAAAATTAAATGAATAAATTTAAATGCAATTTACGATAATTAAAAATATTGAAATAATTATAATAATTACACCACTTAGTTATTCTATTTATCATAATTTGCCATCTCTATTTATGTGCTTTTTTCTACAACTATAACAATGATTAATTATATTTCCATACCAACCGAAAAAAAAAACATTTAAAAATTTGCATAAAAATTAAAACTCCTCCAGTTATTTACGGCTGTATTAAGTCAATTATAAAAATTATAAAAGAAAATGAAGAAATACACAACAGCCAGCATATTTAAATCAAGATAATAAGTTGGTTATTATTAATCTTTTAATCCAAAGTTGTGGTAATAAAATAATGAGTGTATTTTCTGCGGTTACTTTGAGAACGGAATGACTGACTTGGATTGTTGGGATTGTTGTGGTGCGCTAGTGATGGAATGATGAAGATGATTCGCTCAAGGCGTAAATCACACCAATTTTAAGTGTTCGCTCATACTGCGGTCGGTCTTTAAAAACGGACAGTAGTTGCTGTGACGTTTCATCAAGATTGGGCAAAAGAGGTTTGATGTCCAGAGGTTTACATTAGCGATGGAAATATTTTTGCAATACCAAAATTTGTTAAAAGTTTTCTTTGCTTAGCTGAACACTTCACTCACTAACACTGAACTAATCAGTTGTTTTGCCATCTAATGCAACCGGTAGCTTAAAAGATTTTAAACTGAAAAAAAAATTATGACTTTTATCTCATAAAAATCTTTCTGACAAAACTAAATCCCTTCATATTAGGTAATCCAACATACTTGTGCATTTTCCATTTATTAATTGACCGTAACAAAATAATGGCTGGAAAAAAAATCTTGTTGGTAGCAATTGTGTTAGAGGCTTATATCAGCCAGGCTCATTCACTTAGCCATATTTATGGGTACTGACTGGTATGTTGCTAACCTGGTTGTCTGGTTGGTTGGATACAAACTTGCTACTACTCTAACTATTACCACTTAGGCAATAGCAACAAAAGTTCATTTTGAAATTTTTAAAAAATCCATGAATTTTTTTTCAATTTCGGTATTTTCTTTCCTACATTTCATGCATCCAATTTAGATTTTCATATGCTTATGTATGTATGTATGTACTTGTTTCCTGGCCCTACTCGTGCAGTGCAACATGGTTGCTGGTATTGCAAAGTAAAAAGGTATGTTACACTTAATTATGCAAATTACTTTTGTTAATTTACGATTTTGTTAAATGTTATTTAATTGCTGACATTTAACCATGTTTTAAGTCATTTTGGCAAAACAACGAAAAAGCAAAAAATTTTAAAAAAATGAAAATCCTATGTAAATGTTCCCATTCGTATAGTACATATTGTCACCTCAAATGCAAAAGGGCCGGAGCCAAAAAAAAAAAAAAATCAAAATTGAGTTTTAGATTGATAATAGTATAAAGTATTAAAGCACACGTCTCAACAATATTTGTTGCCATCTATTTTCAAAAATAACTTGAATAAATTCAAAAGGGCATAATGGCAAATTATTGATTTATTTTTTGGAAGTCAAAAGGACCTAACGACGCATTAGGAGGCAACAAAAGAAGACATTTGACTGAGTTTTGAATCCAAATGACTTTTGTACTATTACGTAATAACGCAATAGTATAAAGATAACGGTTGTAAACAACGTTGCCAGCTTTGCCTTTTTGAGACTTACTTTTTATACCCTCCACAATTAGTTGTGAAGAGGGTACACTAAGTTTGTTATTCCGTTATATCTACGAAAAGAAAGCTGGTCGTGTTCGTACCTAACAGTGAAATTTACCTATTTAAACCAACGTGTTTTAACCTTTAGTTTACTTTTAAAATATGACTTTCAAAAATCAATCCCGGAATTTCTTGAAATAAATACGAAATTATTAAATCAAGTAAAAAAAAAAAACTTTTCGTCGTGTTTAACTCTTTGGCTTACGCTTGTTTTGATTTTCTATACACATTGAAAAAAGGTCTGGCCAGGCTCGTGTGTACCACGAAGGGTTAAAAAGTATATTTGAACTCTTGCTTCTCATTAAGTTTATATTTTTGGTTAAATATGTACATAAGATTTCTAAAGTAAAACCCATATCGGGCATGATGTTGGCGTTTTATCATTCTGTATGGTGTAAAACGTTTTCTTTCTAATTTCTTTTTTGGTTTTTTTTCAAGCACGAATTCAGAATAAAATCAAGTTTATAATACATTTATCATGCGCATTTTGAGATTGATTTAATCATAGTTTTACTTAAATCAATCTGATTTTCGGATTATTTCAAGTACGAAATCGGGATTGAATATGGATAATTTAAATATTTTTCGATTGAAAATCCATACTTGAATCAATCTTTCTGTATTTGATTCAAGAAAATCCGTACTCACCGTACTGTTAATACCGTTTCGGATTGATTTGAATACGGATGGATTGATTTTTCCTTTGAGTGCAGTATTGATGTAAAATTCTTTCTAGCTCTTTAGGCAGTTTAGTATTGAAACCTAGAAATAAGGAAATTATGTTGTTGTTTTAATGAAATGTTTAACTTTATAGATTTTTCTTTGAATATTGATGTTATTAAACGCAATATTATTTAAAGTTTTACGCCCGTATTTATACAAATTTTTTAAATTTAAATTTTGTATCAAAATTTGCCTTAATAAACGTTTACAATTACTTAATTAATTAAATAAATAATTGGTTCAATAGGAATGAGTTATGCTTAATTGTCGTGCTTAATTCCCAATTTTTATTCTTTTTTTTTAAATTTCCTAAGCTAATCCCGTGAAGCTCTTCATTTGTCTGTAGGCAAGAAACCAAAGTCACTGGCGGGAATCGAACCCGCAACCCCGGCGCTGATAGACTAGCCCACTATCAACTACCCTCCCGGGGTGCACATGAATCTAAATGTGGAACACCCTTCCAACACCCTTTCCAAAATATTGATAATTTTGCTACAATAACTAACATAAATGGTGGCATAGTGAACGGATCGACATATGCACAAATTCGTTCTATAAAACTAGAAATGATATTACTAAGTTTCGTAATGGGTGGCTCATAATTTGCTTAAGACCCCAGCGACCCACATTAAACTATAACGAATAACGCTATTGAAGCAAAATTTGGTCTGCTATAGTTTCAGATCTTTATTTGACCATAGGCCTCATAAAAGGCCCACTTCTTACATATTCTAACTCTCGGTGGAGGGTATCAGGGATTCGGCACAGCCATATATACAAGAGATAAAGATAATTTTTTTCCAGTTTTTGTAAAAATTTTTCCATTAAATAATTTATTTTGCAATTAAATGTAAAAGAATCGAAATGTGTACAAAATAATCGTTATAATGAGATGTAGAAGGCAAAATTTGGTTAAAATTTTATAAAGTAACTAACATTTCACCAGGCCATTAACGTGTCTTAGGCACCTTGAATAAGAAATGCAGGAACTAAATTAGCATTTTTTTCAATAAGATCTAATCTACGCTTAAGATATACATACCCATATTTACTTATTTATGAGTTTTGGTCTTTGTAGGATATCGCTAACCTGTTGGAAGGTATGACAAAAAATTATAATTCTTTTTACGTCAGTTTTAAAGCTCCATTTTCTAATTTAAAAAAATGTTGGTCATCACTTTGGCATTTATTTAGAATAAAATAGCGAATTAAAATATGAAAAAATTATGTTATGTTAGAGTTTTTCCGTACTTGCGATTTTAATTTAGCGATTTTTCAGGAAAAACTATTTTTTGATCATATTTTGGCGATTTTCCAGGTAATTTTAAATATCCTCTTAAGGTTTTACTAAAATTGGAAAACATTTACCCTAAAATCATGAAGTTCGACCTATTTAGAATTTCTAAAGGAAAGCTCGCGAAATAATGTATATTTTTATGAATAGGGGGAGCCGTCAAAATTCGCTTGTTCATTTTTGGGGGTACTCTATGTTAATATGTCTGTACATTAGACTGGTCGCAATTTTTTTTTTTTAAATTTAATTATTTGCGCTACTTAAAATATGAGGTTTGGTGTAAGAAAACATGTCCTAATTTTTCAGCTCGATCCGACGGTGCCTAGTCGTGCCAAGTGGGGACTAAAGTTCCCCATATGATGAAAAAAATATCTATTCAATCAGATACTAGTTGAAAAGCCGGTCCCAAAGACAGAAAATCAAAAATCTGGCTTCGTTACGATCTAAGTAAATTTTATTGCGGAATTTCGGATTTTTTTAGTTTTTTCAATAAGCTAAAGCGTTTTTGAGTAACCCGCACATATGTTGTGCAGCCTCCTTCATTTTCGAAATAACGGTATATCTCGAAAACCAGAGCTAACCTAAAAAAACGGCTAGCACCACTGGATTCAGTGTACCTGAGTTAGGTTAAAAATCGTTCGTTCGTATCATACTAAAATATTAAATAGCAAATACTTTAATCTATCTATACAATATATAATTTCTTAGTATTTGCGGATGTTTGTATGCATGTCCTATTATTTCCGCAACTTTCTGAAGCCATCGGATGACATATGAAGCTGAAATTTGGCATACTTAAAGTACTTTCTCTGCAGAAGATCGTAACGAAGCCAGATTTTTGATTTTCGGTCTTTGGGACCGGCTTTTCATCTAGTATCTGATTGAATAGATGTTTTTTTTATCATATGGGGAACTTTGGGCCCCACTTGGCACGACTAGGCACCGTCGGATTGAGCTGAAAAATTAGGACTTGATTTCTTACACCAAACCTCATATTTAAAGCAGCGCAAACATTTAAATTTAAAAAAAAAAATCCCATACAAGATGCGACCAGTCTACTGTACATTCATACTATTGTTAAAACAAAATTTTAAGTATAACCCTTTATAAAAAAAACTAGCATTTAACCCGCTGCTTCATTAGCGTTTCCCTTTATGCTTAGGCTTAAAAAGTACCAACATTTTTAAAAAAGGACAACATGTAGAACGGAAAGGTAAAAGAAATTTAATTCCCCGTATTTCCCCTTTCTGATACTTTTCTTTTTTAAACGTTCGAATTCCGAAAAAGTACCAATTCTTTGTAAATTGTGATATAATTTGTGTTTCATTTTTTATTAGTTTAAGAGAAAGATGGAGTGCCAAAAACTTTCCAAAATACTGGTTTTACCCTTTTACTTCCCAAAAGCAAGAATTTCAATAAAGTACCAGGAACCTGTCTGCTTGTTTATTTTAATGCACTTTTTTATCTCTTTCAGCTTAGAAGATGTGAAGTTAGTGAATTTACATGTTTTTATCTGTTTTTTCAACTTCTTAGCTTCAGGCGTTTACTTTGTGCGATCATGAATCAGTCAGCCAGGCGTTGCAATTTTATACAGTAGAGTCCCGATAACTTGTAATCCCAAGGGACCAGTAATTTTTTTACGAATTACAGGCATTTTCGATTTAAAGGGATTTCGGTTTAACAAGGCAAAAATAGGAAATATACAAACAATAAAAAAACACACAACAATAAAACAAAGACATATGGGCATTTCCAGCGCAAAGTCTACGTTTTGTAACGTAACGCCAGCAAGTAATTAAAACTGTATATGTATAGTTTTCTTTTTTGTTTTGGTGCAAAGCGCAACTAGCTTTACATTTAGTTATAAAAGAGAAAACATTTGAATAACATGGACCCAAAATACGAGCTTATGTGCTTGCTGCCATTACGTTACGTTACGCTGAAAATGCCCATATACATATTTACGTCTTCAAACAAGACAAAAATCCATTAAAAAAAGTAAACGGTAAATCCAGTTTTTCTTCCAAATATGACTACGTATATTTTAACTGTTTATTTTTATGACATTGCATTACGAAATATAAGAGGTACCATTTACGATTTGTAAGAGTTTCAACATAAATTCGAATCAACTAAGCGACTGAAACGAATGGAATTTTTGCGATTTAACGCGATTTTTTTACGGACCAATAGTTTGCTACGAATTGTTGAGTTTCTTAACTAAACGGGGTACGAATTATCGGGACTCTACTGTATATAAAAAAATAACTTTCTTGTAGGAAATAATTGTAAAAAAGCAAAACACGCTTAAAAAAATGTTTAGTAAAATTTTTTGGTTTTCTCATAACTTTTAGGTACTGTGTAAAGTAATCATATTGGCTCTTTTGCATTTAAGGTGACGACATGCAGTAAATTTCGCTTACTAGAGAAGGAAACATTAGTAACAAATTTAAATAAATTTAAGTGGAAAATATTGTTAAATGAAAACTGAGTTAATGAGTGAAATGAAAATGGGGAACTAATTCGTATGCTCTAACCAATTTTACTTTTTTTTTAAAACTAATTAACTATTATTTAATATTTTAGGGAATTTTTTTTTTTTTGCTAACTTGATTAATGTTTTATTTAATATTGTTACCCAAGACGACTTTACCGGTGACAATTATTATAAAAATTCTTAATATCAGTTAAAGATTATATGCAAATAAGTAACAATGTTCAACTGCATAGAATATTGTTGATAAGAGTCTGTAAGTTGACAGCTGTGATGACCATGACCCTGATTCATTTTTTTATTTTCACTATGGCAAATGGTCATGACATTGACTCGAACAAATATAAGACAATTAAAATGACAAATTTCTAATTACTTTTGTAATGAAAAAAGTTTTTGCAAACTTTTGCTATCACATTCTGAAGAAAATTTATCAATGGAATTTCATTTACAAATGTGGGCAGAAATTTTTATGTAGTTTACGATTTGGTTGGAGTGCAAAGTTTAAATAAATTAAATGTCTGCCAAGGCACGTTTTAGTGTTATTCGTACTTAAATTTTTGAGTACGACTCGTACTTAAAGTATGTATAAAAAACTTAATTTATCTCGAGTTTTTTGCTTTTTGTGTAGAGTCTCAGAGGGATATCGGGTTGCACCGATCTTCACTTAATTTCTGAGTATCAATGATACTCGAAACGGCAGGCGACTCAATTGCGCCATTCAAAACCATTAGCTACTGTCAGGTGTCGCTGTTTTTGGTATGTCTGCAAGCGGACTTCTGTGTTCGGATGATCTCCGTGCCTTCCTGGTAGGCTTAGCTAGCAGCCCTGGCACCAGACTAGCCCAATCCGCTAATTATACGAAGTTTAAATGAATAAAGTGATATACAACCGGATTAGTTGACGAACTTGGCATTTAAAAAACGTATTCGAATAGGAATAGGAATATGCGTAAGGACACTTTTACACCCATCCCGATTGTAAGGATCTCAAAAATTATAAACTGGCATTACCGAGCTGCGTTAGCTTTGATGCAGGAGACCAGATATAACCAGTGATGGTCTGACCCTGCTTTTGTCTGGAAAAAGGGCTGACGAAGTGAGCGCAAGTGGTGTTGGGTTTTTACTCTCGAAAGAGCACTTGTATCTTAGAAACCCTACTCTGATCGAATAATAACTGCCACATTTGACATCAAAGCTAGAAGAATAATATGGATCCAGAGCTACACTCCTACTTAAACATAGGAAAGATCGATAAAGGATGCATTGATATGCAATATGAAAGAGTTTTACTGCTATTAATTGCGGAGACATACTAATAATTATAG
The DNA here is from genome assembly GCA_949318255.1 of Pollenia labialis. NCBI lineage: Eukaryota > Metazoa > Arthropoda > Insecta > Diptera > Polleniidae > Pollenia > Pollenia labialis. Next base: position 129,526,018 of record OX439142.1, on the reverse strand, counting down.
GCTAGTTCAATGCGCAATTTGGTGCTGAAAATCCCAGTATGGAGAGTACGATGGGCAGACATGGCTTAGGGAGAATGACGTAAAATGGCGAAATATGGACTGATACGGCCCTATGCTCCTTATGGGAACACAGGAATTAATTTATTTAGAAAGTGACTGACAATGTCCATGAGTTTGACAAGCTTCAGTTTAGTTTAGATAAAGCGTTTGAAGTGTTAGGTAGATATTTTCATAAATATTTTCTGATTTTGTGCTTACAGAAACCTAAACAATAGTTTGATCATGACTTTGACCCTCACTTATGTTACAACTGTAAATATCGCAACGGTTATAACGGATGAAAAAACTCAACGATACATTAATAACTGAACTGGCCTGATCCAATTTCAATTCTCTCATGTGTGATCACGATTCAATTTTTCTAAGTTTGTTTTATTAAGTAGATTATCGTTATTGTTTTTATTTTTTTTTTTCAATGTCCACCTTTTCCAATATTTCACTAAAAGTTCAAATCGTTTTCGCTTTTGTATTTTCTTCTTGTCGTATTATTCCTTTTTGTTTATTGTTGCTGCTGTTGTTGTTGTAATGTTTGTGTCAGACATTCATAAATCATTCCTTATTATACTCATGTTTCTCGTCCTGCATTATTTATGATCTTCAATGCTTTTCTACATTTCTTTTTTTTTATTTGTCTACCAGTTTTAGTTTTTGTAAGTCGTTTGTGTCTTTTGTGTGTGTTTTTGTTATTGCCAAAAAATCAAACAAAAAAAAATAAATACGGGAAGTATAGGAAACGTTTCAAATAAATCGCGCATGGATTAAAACAATATTCCAGTAAATAATAATACTAAAAAAAAACACACAGATAATACTTAAACCAAAAATACTTTTTTCATGGCAGTCTATATACAACTTTTATGACATGTCCATGATATTGTTGCTGAATTTATATTTAAGAAATCCACTTATAAAAGTTGAATGTTTTTGCTTTCGGTGGTGGATAATCGATGAGTCTTAATATGATGTTTTTTGTTGTTTTTAGTTTCGGACATTGTAAAGAAAACAAAAAATTTCAACAGCGGCATATTTCAATTGTAGTAGAATATTTCTTTTAAAGTTTTTTTCTTCTTGTTAATTCAATATGATCATCGCGTGGATGAATAATGTGCTACAGTGTAAACATACTGAAACAAAAAAAAAAAAAAAATGTATAAATAAATAAAAACGGACACTGGACTAGTAGAAGCTTATAGTTTTAAGCCTGTTGCTTACTACTTGGCTACTGCCTTTGCCTCCTTGTACGGTTGTCTTTGAGATGTATTTTTTTGTTACTGAGTTTTTTTTACTAAAACATGTCAAAGTTAAAAATACAATTTGGAACTTTGGGAGAGAGATTTTTTTTTTTTGAAAAATTCACTTAGTTTTCTTTTTTTATTAATAAGCTAGAGGATAAGAAGAGGACATTTTTATGTCTGACATAATAAGAAAACAGGATACAAATTTTTATTTGGTTGCAACGAAACGAAAATGCCATTTATGAAAAGTTAGACGCAGAGAATAAAATATGGTTGGGCAACTACACTATGTTTATTGTAACAATACATTGTTGTCGCAAACAAAAAATAGTTATTTTTATTAAATATAAGCAATATTATAGTTATTGTAAATATACTATAATGTTTATCGCAATTAAAAATTTGAGTTTTGTTGACTGAAAAATAATTGTTCTCTAACAACTAAATAATGATAATTTTGAAAACATATTAAATTACCCAACACCATTTCATGATATTTAATAGCCATAACATGACAACTTTCTATACGTGTAGTCATAATATGTTTAAAAAGCAAACAAAATATCTTTACTCAAATAATATTATGTTAGCGCCATTTGTAAAATAATTTTGAATCAGTTGTGGCGTTTGTTTTAAATATGCCTATCGAACTATTCGTTAGTGAGTTGTTGAAACACAATTAAAAAAAGTACCAATTAAAAAAAAAAAAGTTTAAAGAAAATAAGAAATGAAAAATTTTATTTACATTAAAAAAAATTGTAAAGTGCCACAAAATGAAAAATCGATGCAAAAAAATTTTAATTAATTTTTTATTGTTGTGAAAGTGGAGCTGTAATATGATTACTTCTAAATTTATTTTGTTTAACATGACAATAATGTGATTACTTTTTAACTTATTATGATTTACAGGATAAGAATATGATTGAGTGAAAATAATTGTGATGTAATATTACGAATAGATGTATTTGGTCATAATAAGATTCAAATAACAATCGTTATATGGTGACTTCAATCATGAATCTTATCATAATATCTGGCTCTTAGAAAATATTTACCACAACCATGTTTTTTCTTTGCGTGTATAGAGGTCAAAAACTCAAATAGGCTCCATGCATTTTTTGCTGATCAATCATCGACACTACTCGGAAGCATTAATGCACGCAGAGAAAAAACAGGCACCACCAACAAAACTATTTTTAACTAAAAATTTTTCAGCACATTACAGGTTATTTAGCAATATAATTGTTACCGGCAGGCTAGCTGGTAGTGAGCTACTCTTATCAGAGCCGGTATTTCGGTTCCCGCCAGAGACTCTGGTTTCTTTCCTGCAGACAAGCGTAGAGTTTCGCAGGGATTACATTGGGGAATTCAAAATGAAATAAATAAGTGTTCCATTAAGAAGACACAACCATATTATGGTTACTTTCGACTTGCTTTATATTGAATAATGTTTTTTTCTATGGGAGTGTAGACCCCCTGGTATAGCAGAGGCTACAAATAAAGAGGAGCCAAGCGCATACCGGCTAAAATTTAACCAGCTGATCCTACAAAATGAGTAGTTTCTAACCAGTTAGTCGAAAGGCTCAATCATAAACCTTCAAAAAAGAGGCGACTTAAGCGAGTAAAATAATTCGAGAGGTATAACACTTCTTAACGTCAGATATAAACTAAGGCCACTCTCGGCTACAACCTGTCAAACAGCATAATTGTCATAGATCTTTTTTGATATTAAAAAATATGAAGATAATTCTCTGAAAACTTTTTGTTTAATTTACAATTAACATCGTGCATTTAATATCGTAAGCTCATTATTGGATTGGCGCATATGCCAAAAAGTCGTAGATGAGAAAAACTACAATGAAGGTTTTCTGAAAATATACGAAATAGAATTTTTTTGTATTTTCACCACTGCTTCTGGCATGTGTTTTAAAGCGAAATGTAAGCTTTTTTGCTTTCGATTTAACTATTTGTTTTTCTTACGGCAATGAAGCAAAGCAAGAGTGCTTTTTTTTTTGTTTGTTTTTGTATGAGTAATTTACAGCATTTGCCAATCAGTGGCGTGTAGGGCAAAACAATACTTAATAAACTTTAAAATAGTTGATACGGAACCAAACTAATGCTTTATATCTCAGAACCCATAACAAATTTTGTAAAACAGGTATTGGATTCAGAAAGGGGGTATTCGAAATATAAATATCCCACACCTAACTCAATATTTTTTTTAAAATGGTCGGTAGGTCAAACAAACTATGAGTAAACGATATAAACAATTAATGTATTAGTTTTTTATACTTCAATTGGTGGATACAGTTTTTCAAGAGTACTCGAGGTCATTCTTTAGAATGAAAATTATTTTCACGAACATTCTCAATTCTAACTGCTTAGGATGAGCAAACATAATTGCTCGCTGTAGGGTAAACAAAGAGAAAAAATTAAATAAATAAAAAACCCCAAAGAAGTCAAAACAAAGCTCTGCCTTAAACAAAGCCATAATAAATAATAATTGTGCTCTGATATTTGCCAGTCAACTAAACAGCCCCTCCCATTATTGATTCCCCATACTCCCCTCTACCAAAAACCAAAATAATACTGCATACCTTTATAATGAAGAGTGGAAAGAAAACAAAATTGAAAAAGATAAATAAATTGAGTGCGTGCTTCTATAGAAATTGGTCATTGTTTTATGTTTTGTGATGGCTAAAAAGATAAAATATTTTCTTGCAACATCAGTAGGCGACTACACGTACACACATGTTCAATATCCCTGCCACATTTAAGTTAGTTTTGGTGGCTTTAATTTTGTTTGGTATATTGTTTGTCTTTCGAAGATTATGATTATTATTTTCGGTTGTTGTTCTTCTTATTATTATTGTTTGTGATATTTCATTTAAAAAAAAAACCTTGATTTTTTTTTTTTTTGTTAAGTTTGTTATAAACTCATAATAATTGAAAATCACACATAAATTGTCTGCCTTTTTTTAAAGGCCAAAAATGAAATGAAATCTACACAGATCAAGATCAAGGTTCACAATTGCGCTTGACTGACGGACGTTTGATGATGTTAAATATTGCAGCGGATTGTACGTATTCGTTTATAAAGTTATTCTCTTGTTGTTTATTTATTGTCTAGATCAAATTAAATTAAAAATTATTTTGGCTTCTTCTCCTTTTTTAGTTTATAATAAAACTGAGCAAACTTATCATTATTATTATTTCGTTCCAGTAAAATGTCAAAGTCAGCTACTGTTTTAAAATTTTAAAGGATTGATGTTGATCAATCAGTTTTTAGATATGATCTCATTTAATTTTTTACAGTTTTGCCATAATTTTTAAGGTATTTTATGTTTGCCTTGGATGATTAGTAAATATTTTGTGGGCTTTATGTTTAGAGGGAAATAAGAAAATAAAAAATAATGGATTTTCATTATCCTACAAAAAAATTATTTTTAAAATATTTTTCAAAGTACCATTGTACCTTTTTCAGTACTTTTTTAAGATAGAAGACACAGCAGTACCCCCAGGACATAAAAAGTAGTCCCTTAAAAAACAAATTTTCAAAATAAATTTTAAGAAAATATTTTTAATTTCGATATCCAATGCCCTAATTTGGCCTCAGGTTTCTAAGAAAATTTTAACCTATAAGTCAAGTGTGCGAATGCGGCAAAAAACAATCATTTTCACCTGCTATAAAATACTAATAACTTCTAAGTTCGTTCATGAACGTTCAAAAAAGTTTACATTTTGCTTTAAAACATATGCCGGAAGTAGTGGTCAAAATACAAAAAAATTCTCTCTCGTATATTTTCTGAAAATCTTCATTGTAGTTTTTCTCCACTACGACTTTTTGGCATATGCGCCTATCCAATTGTTGACGATATAAAATACACGATGTTAATTGAAAATAAATCAAAAAGCTTACAGAGAATTATCTTTATATTTTTTATTATTATAGATCCTTCTATATCTATTAAAATTATGTGTTAAACAAAATATCGGCGAATTACTCGCCACGGCTTCTGTGGTAAACCTCTATCCGATGCACAGTGCAAAATTTCTTGAGTTTAGCGGAACTTAATTATTTAAACCAGTAAACCAGTTCTATTTGTGATTTTTTTAAATTTTTAATAAAAATTAATGTGTTTTTTTTAAGTCTTTGAGTTGCATTTTTTTTAGAAATTATGCTAAATTTCGACTGGATTCCCACCACCTTTTTTGTATTTTACAAACTAGCGCACGAACAGGTGCCTTTAAACTGCACAGCGCGTCAGATGTTAGCACTGGTAAGCCTATTTTTCCCAAAACAAAACCAATGATGGCGTCCGATGTCGGTTCTTCCTTCCACTTTTAGAAAATGCAGTTATATGAAATTTGCAAAGTCATTCTGGAAAAAGTTTAATTTAAAAGAAGATCGCAAAATATCGCAGAAGATATTTGGTGTTCCCAATAGAGGAAAAACATACCTTTAAAATGTTGTGGGTTTTAAGATGGTATTATGCGGTATCACCTTTTAAAGTCTCCAACGAAGTTAAAAAACTAAATTTACTTACTTCTTAAAAATCACTTTTTTAACGAACAAATCACACACGAGTACGAAACGATTTTGCAATTATTTAAATGCCAATAATTGACAATTTTCTCATAAAATAAATTATGTAAAAATCATGGCCTACTGCACTGCCGTTTGTATGTACCACTCTATCAAGGCCCATTGAAAAGGTCTGCGCAAGAAGCCTGATGATCATTGTTTATGTTCTTTTTAGTTGTCAAAAGTTGTTTACATATTGCTTACGTGTGCATGTATACGTTTGTTTACGTTTATGGTATGCCACACATACACGTTTTTTCCTTTTGCTTTGTATATGTGGTAGTAAATTTTTGACAACTAAAAAGAATCGTTTTTTGTTTTTGTACAAGTAAGCAGACCTGATAGATGGGCCTTGCACTCTATTAACTGAAACAAATCGAAAATCTTTCTGTATGCAAAAAGTATAATTGAATAAGAAATGCAACTTTCAGGTGTATTTTGGAGTTGTTTCGCAGGGTAAATCCCCAAACTGAGTATGAGGTTTTTGAGGTGGGATATTAATCAACCGCAATAATGAGTAATCTTATGCATTTTATGTATTTAAAAAATTTAATAAAGTTCCGCTAAACTTCCTGAATTTCGCACTGTGCGATGGTCCGTATTTTCAATGACTCTAAGACATAATTTAGGTTCAACGTTCGTAAATCATCTCATGCTTTAGCTCTTGCATGATTATTGGCTTAATAACGTTCACTTTTTCATTTAAATTGCACCAAAGAAAGAAGTCCAACGGTGTCAAATCACATGATCGTGCCATCGCCATAACGTGAGATAACACGGTCACTGAATTCCTCGCGCAAAAGAGCCAAAGTTTCGTTAGCTGTGTGGCAAATGGCACCATCCTGTTGGAACCATATGGTCCAGGTCGAAATCTTCAATTTCTGGCAACAAGAAGTCCGTTATCATCTCGCGATAGCGAACACCATTCACGTTAACTGCTTGGCCACTTTCATTTCTGAAGAAGTACTGCCCAATGACGCCGCCAGCAAGAACGAACTTGCCGAGCATGCACAGGTGTTTTCACATTTCCTACTTTTCGTTAAAGGCTTTAACAATCTTAACGTCCTGCTCAATTGTGTACCTCTCCATGGTTGAATTTGCTAAACACTGAAACAAAGAAATGGCAAATTAAGTTAAGCTTGCTGTGTGAGTCACAATTAACATCGTGCATTATTGTTGGACCACCCTTTATCAAATGAATATGGTGTGTTAAATCGAAACATTTTAGTTAACCTTAATAATCAGAAAGGTTGCATAAATCTTCTTAAAAACATTTAGGCCCAAATAAACAGTCATAAGTTAACTGATAACAACAGTTTAACAAATAAAATATTATTTCCAGCTTTTCCTTAACCATTAGTTAAACCCTCAAATGTTATTGGTTAACTACTTTTATTTTTTTATTATTTATTATTTTAATAGAGTTGCCATTTTTTTGTATGATTAAACTTTTACTTAACCAAATATTGTCAATATGATACTTTAGTTGAACAAAAGTTATCATTTCAGTTTTGCTAATAATCAACTAATGGCTGTAAATTTAAGCCTTAAAGTATTTAATTTTCATTTTTTTCAATATACTTAAAAATGACTCTTTTGGTACGCAAAAGACCCTTAAAAACAAAAAATTTTTAATAGACTTCTTCATTGATTCTGCTCACTTGCATCAAACCCATCGTCCCAATGCTCGAATTTTCGAACAGTAAATTTTACGTGTTTTTGTATTTGTTTACTCTTTTTAAGTTAGACAAAGAACAAATTTGTTTAAGCAATTAAATATTGTCAGTGGTTCCCTACAAATATAAAAATAAAAGTTCTTACCCACTTCGCTCCTCTCTTTTATTAAAAGGTGAAAGAAAAAACATTAATTTTAGCACTATTTGAAAAACTGAACATTTTGTATAAAATATAAAAAAATAAAACAAGTGAAAAGTAGTTCAATTGAAAAACGATTTCATCAAGAGAAAAAAAAATGTCCGTGTTTTTCAAATGTGTTTTTGCACATTGTTTTTTTTTTTGCATTGCATTGGCTTGGAACTAGTTTAGGGGAAGGAGGAAAGAGGGCGTAGCTTGTAAACATTCGACTTGAACTTATTGAAAGTAAGAAGGTTATTCCACATACGAAGAGTCCAGCCAAAAAACGAATTTTCCCGGTAATGCGTTGTACGACTTACTGGCCAATCGACCACAAAAGGATGGGCTCTTAAGGAAAAACGTGTATTTCGAACAAACGTACGGGTTTCGGTATTTGCCAAGCGTATCATTCATGTTCTGTCTAATAGCACCAACATCGGATACGCTTGGTCAATAATCAAATAAATACGAATAGTATGGGTTGCTATCATTTGCAAAAGAAAAAGTAGGAGAAAGAACGGAGACTTGCGGCAGCCCTAAATAAATTTTGAACACGTTTGACGAAACTCCATCTATAACAACTCGTATTGTGCGATCTCTGAGAAAACTCGATATACGGGCCTGTTCTGAAAATCACGTGATTTCAAATCACGTGTTGTTGAAAATCACACGTGTGATTTTGTGGTGTTCTGAAGGTCATACCGTTTTTGTGTTTCTCGGCGTACTTTCAGCAATTGAAGATCACACTAAAACACACAAAAACGGGACACTAAAATATCACACGTGTGATTTTATTAGGCACCTGTGATTTGAAATCACGTGATTTGAGTAAAAGTGATTTGCAGAACAGGCCTGATAAATCGAAAGAATTTACCACCGACACCAAATGCAAGAAGTTTCTTGTCAAAACGTACACGTACACGCCTTGGAAATATTTTTCCGATAACAGGGCCAGTAGGTCTCTAGTAGAAGGACCTGACAACCAAGCGCATGGTCTCTCTGAGCTCTGGTTTTAATAAGACGGCGCTACGAGCCATACAGCGAGTGAAAAAATTACCTTGTTGAGGAATCATTTTGGTGAGCACTTAATTTCTCGTTTTGCTACGGTAAATTTGCCCCTAGAACATTCGATATCACACATTTGGACTATTTCTCTGACGATATTCAAAGTATTGGGTCTTCAGAAATTACATGGCCAATATTTTCATGATATCATTTTCAAACAGTAAATGCCATAAATTGTTCTTTTAACCGATAATAACAATTTTAAGGTCAATTTCAAATTTATGTGCTTTATTTTATATTATAATTCATACCTCACGATGAATCACCCGATATATATATTACCCATTTTTTCTTATTATCCATTCCCTGCCCGGTCCTATGCTGGCCTGATAATCGATCGGTAGGTGGCAAAAAATTAAAATATATAAAATACTTCTGAAGTGACCACGCAATGAGCAGCATGTGAGCGACATTTCTATGCAGCTAAGCGGCGCCGCTCAGAAATAAAACATGTTCTGATTTTTAGTTATTTTCTGAGCGGCAAATAATAAACATTGCAAAAGTGATTTTGGATCTTATAATTTCATCTGTGCAAAACCAGCCGCAATTATAGCAACACAGAAAACCACATTTTCTGTTAACTTTGAACCAAATCTGGTGTTAAATTTTTGTAACAGCAATTCTAAGGATTTCACAGACATAAGATAGTATTGCCAAAATCTGTCTGGATATTTGCTTGATTTATAGGATGAACACCAAATCTCCTTTTTTTCCCAAACGGCATTGAATTAAGAAATGCCGCTCAGAAATAAGCCACTTGCCGCTCAAACTCGTCGCTCACCGTTTAACCGCTTATTGCGTGGCCTCACCCTAAGGACTCTACTGTGGCATTTTTTATAGATATAAGAGTTAATATTTAAAAAAAAAAACAAACAAAAACGTCTTCTGCAATCTACTGATTAACCAAATTCGTAACATTTCTGACTTCTCCAAATATGGGAACTTTGTCACTTAAGCAAATGAGAGATTTAAGTTTTGTGACTATTAATTAATATCTGTGGAATGTCACACAAAGTTAAAAATCGATGGTAATAAAACTTAATATCTTGAGTATTTTATTAGGAAAAGCTTTTTTCCCCCTCTACTACAAATATAGGTTTTGCTTACGATATTTCAAGACAAGAATTTATTTAAAATTAAAACAATTTAAATTTTCTTAAAACTTGTTCCTATTAATTTCATTAAAGCAATAAAAAGCTTCTTTTACTGCATAAAAATTGTTCGTACAAACATTAAAAGTTTTCCACAGCAATGGCCACAATTACTAGAGCCAGGCATTTTACTACTACCGCTCTTCATATTTCCGCTAACTGAGTTAATCGTTAACATTGTTTTGGTCGTATTTAACTGTGATGATGTCCTTTTTCTATAAAAACATTCGTATTTTTCACTTCAAATTCATGCAGCCGAAACAAACAGTTTAAGCTGCAACAGCAATTATTGTAGTTGCTGCTGTTGATCTGCATGTTGTTTAAAAAATGTGGTCTTGGCATTCTTTTTCCGCCTCACTCAACTGGAAATTAAAATTTGAAAGACACAACACAAACAAAAAGAAAAACCAACCAAAAATTACAACAAGTTTACAGAAAATAATAAAACAGATATCTTTCTCTTAACTACACCATCTCGTTGTTTAATTTTTTTTTCAGGAAACAGGGGTAAATTATTTAACTTCTTTTTTCTTTGTGTTTAACAGAAACTTCAAGCTGTATTAGGAAGTTTTGTCGCTTTTAATATCTTCATCACAGGTGGAAAGGGTACATTAGTTTGTCATTCCGACTGTAATTTACAAAATAATGATCTTACACCCTTTAATGTACAGTGGACTCCCGATAATTAGTAATCGCAAGGGACCGGCAATTTCTTACGAATTATAGGGATATTCGATTTTACGATTTAACGGGACTAAAATTAAATAAACACGAATTAACGGGGGATTTTAATTTATTTACTAAAACGATAAAAAAAACATAAAACCATCTTAAGATATTGAGAAAATAAACACACAAATAAGCAAAAGTAAAAACCCACCCAAAAAAAAAAAAAAAATAGCGGTGAACAAAAAATCATTCATTCCATGGTTCTCTTGTTTTTATTACGAATTATAAGTGGTAGTTAGCCAACAATTATAAGAGGTAAAATAGATTGTATTTGAAAAAAATACGATTTAGCGAGGGGACCAAAATGTATGGAAATTTTTCGAATTAACGAGATTTTTTCATGGGACGATTAATCGGTGTACGAATTATCGGGATTTGACTGTATATAAATTCCAGTTCTTATTAGTAGCGAAATTGGTTTTAGGATGTCCATCTGTCCGTCTGAACGTCTGACTGTTGCAATTTAACGATGACCGTTTGTCCGTGCATCCGTTGAATTTGGGTTTTCCAAATCGGTCCATAAATGGCTGAGATATGTGCAAAATCCCCTGTTGTGTGCTTTTTTGCGTTTTTTACACATACCAAATACAAACATGGTTTGCCGCTTCAATATACAGAAAAAATTCTTCAAAAATAGTTCTCCAATTAAAGCATTTTTCAAAAATAAAATCAGTTTTAACTTAAAATTTAATCAAGTGAATTAAACGTTTAATTGATAAGTTTAATTTGTTTACTGGTGCAAGTTAATATTGAAATCAATTTTAATTTTTTTTTTTTGTGTAGAGAAATGTGTTTATGTTAATTAAAAAATTAATTAAATGTGCATCAGGAAACAAAGTATTACTGCCTGATCAAAATTTATTTGCAAAACCCTCAGTTTTAAAAAAATTTTGCATATAAAATTCTATGCGAACGTTTACGTTCAAAATTGTTGAACAGGCGGTTAGTTTCGATTAAATATTTTCTGATATTAACAACATGTTCTGCAGTAATTTTAATGATAAAAGTAAAAGTTTAATTCACTTCATTTAATTTTAAATTAAAACTGATTTTATTTTTGATTAATAGTTCAATTGAAAACAAATTGGCGAAAAATTTTTCTTTGTAAAGGGTATTAAAAATTCTGCACTGCCGAATATAGATGAAACCCTTACTTGTTTTCGTTTCAACTTGTCCATCGTTGCTTTAAAAACCACATTAAAGTTATTTCAATATTTTACTTTATTTTATTATGAAAAAAAAAACTGAAGAGGCATTTTTCTTTCTGTTTGACCACAATTATTCTTTTATTTATTTAAAAATGTTTAAATAATTATAAAATATTCTTAACAATACTTATTGTTTTGCAAGTACCTTGAAACAAATACACCAACACTTAGTGGTTACACTTGAAAATATAAAAGGTTTTGCTTTTAATTTTTCAGTACTAACACTTTAAGGAGCAGAGAAGTTTAAAGTCTTGTAAAATAATATTGGAAAAGAAGAGATCAGGATTTACTAAGAAAATTAAAAAAGGTAAATCGTAGGAAGTTTGTTAAAGGTTATGAGAAGTAACCCTTGCTGAAAGTACATCTCGACAGAAAATGCTCAAATGACTAACTCAATAACAATTATAGTGGGACTTGTGCACACTTTCCTTTCCCCTTGTCATATGTTGGCCTAAAAGGGTGTGTATTTTACATTGAAGAGCGGAGAGGGGGCCCGGTTTTTTTAATAATTATGTTTTTACGAATACGAAGTTAATTATTTGATAGCTAAACTATATAAAATAACTGAAAATTTATTTGTTTTTACGGAATATGGGGTTGAATTTTTGACAGTAAAAATGAAATGAGCTTTTCGTTAAAAATAAATGAAATATAAGCAGACCGGTTTTTAACTGAATTTTCATTTATTTTATATTACAATTTCAGTTAATTTTACGTACAGAATATTGTGAGTGCGGAACGAAAAAGAAAGGAATTTAATTTCCCGTATTTTCATTTTTGGATAAATTTTTTTCTTCCCGATGAAGTATCAAAAATGTTAATATTATAGTTGAAGTCCATAATAATATGTGTATGACAATAAATGAAAAAATTTTTTATAAAAAAGGTATTCAAAAAAGGGTACGATGTTCACCCCTTAAAGTTCGAATTTCTCAAAAGCAGCAAGTTGTGTATTTGACGGGGTAACAAAAATGTTGCAAACACACAAGTTTTGCCTGTTTACTCCAAAAAAGGATCAAAATTAAAAAAAGTACCAAACACCTGTCCTCTTATTTTATTAATGTATAACGATAATTATTAAGGGGGTAATTTTGTTGTTCACGTCACCTTGCGTTGAGAAAATTTTCATATAAAATTTTTTAAATTTTCAAAAATTCAAAAAATTTTATATGAAAATTCAAAAAATTTTATATGAAAATTTTCGGGGTTAAATCTGTCACTGATAATTACGAAACATTACACTTTGAAATTACTCTGTAGCTGTCACCACTCCTTTAGGACTCATAGACAGAACCTTCTTGGGAAACCCACTAAAGATCCAAGTGCAATTTGTGCTCTCTTGTCTGCCGTTGGTACATATCATTCAAAGGGTCGCAGTGCCTTTTTTGAAGTATAATTTAAATTTCACATTCTTAACTCTTTGCTCTGTATCACGTCAAAATTTTAATTTAAAATCTTAATAAGATCTCCCTTAAAACTTAAAATTCATTAAGCCCACTTAAGCGTATTATAAGAAGCCACACATAACAAAATTGCTTCAAATAGATTTATGCTCAAACTTTATTAAATAATAACATGTACCTACGACAATGTCTTTAAAAACCCAAATATTTGTTTATTTGCCCAAATAGTTTATTCGTTAGAGGATTAAAACGTTTTTTGTTTTATATATTTTAATCGATATTACTTTAAAATTCCTTTAAAAACTATAAACATTTTGAAACACATAAATGTCGAATCAGTTAACTTTATTTAAAATGTAAAAAGTTTCAAAACACTTTGCTACATAAATACACAGTAGGGTTCGTGTTAAAAAAAAAAACTTATTGGGAATGCCGGGGTAAAATGCTTTTTTAATTAAGAAAGAATATTTCGAAAAAAAAATTTTCTAAGTCGTTGATTGAAAAATAAAACTTTGCGGCATGAATGGCTAGTTATTATTTATCTTTAAGTTCTATTTAAATACGGATTTAAGTTTTACTGTACTTTCTTTAATGATACTTCAACAGCATGCGTTGCTTTTTTAAAGCATGTTTAAGTTTCCATGGTTTAAAAACTTGACAAGATGGACTCAATATAACAATACAAAAACAACAGGCAATCAGCTGTTATTTTGATCCCACCATGTGAATAAATACCCTACAAGAAATGAATGAGCGAGTAGCCACATTTTTTCATTTTCTTAACACCAAAATGAAAAAATTGACTACTCGCTCATTCATTTCTTGTAGGGCACATTTTTCACGTTTTCTTATTTTTGTGCAGTATGACATTTTAGTAGTGCTATTTTGGTGCTCGGGTTGTTAAAGTTAGTATACAAACTACAGTTTCTTATGCAAGCAAACACCTTTGCCTTGTCGAACCACCAAATCGAACCACAAAAGCAGTGCTGTTGTTAAGAAAACCTCACCTTCTAGTGAATTCGCCTTGACTCTGACTATCTAAAAGAAAACTTTAAATTTAATTTCTAAACCTTACAAACAATTTAAATTGATTTATGAAATAATGCTCAGCAGATAAATCAATTTCGATTATTTTTTACTTTTCGTGCGAGTCGAATAACATGTACGCACAAACAAAGATTTTATGGCAAAAACAATTTTTAAATTATAGAAAATATGGAAAAATTTTTATTAGACTTCAAAGTCTGAACTGATATCAAATAATTCGCTCAGTTTATAATTTTCTTACAATGGAAAAAACTACTGAAAATTGAAAACCCCTTTTGCACACACAAGTATACAGCATATTTAAACATCTTCATGTGTGTCTGTATTTTAGAGAGTGTGCGGTATTTTGTAGAGGTTTTACTTCCTGTTGTTTATGAAACAATTTCATTTTTCAATAGAAAAAAAATATTTCCACAATGTTGTGGTTTTTGTGGGCTAGTGTTTTAAGACTGATTACGCTCGATTTGTTAAAGTATTTCATAAATATATATGTATAGAAAATATTTTACATACATTAGAAGAAAGTTTAGGGAAACACACATACGCATGGACGCAAACGTTTAAAATTAGTCTGGCACCGAATTCAATAAGATTATAATATAAGAAGACAGTTGCAGCTAGAAAACGTCAATACATTCACGATTCCCGGTAATCTGTGTCTTACTTTAACATTGCTCTTTAGTAATGATTGCATTGTAATCTGCATATCTCTATCGTAAACCACCGCACACAAAAAGAAAAACTCATTCAAAATTTAAGTTTTTTCTACTTTATTTAGTACGAGTTGTACTCAAAAATTTAAGTGCGAATAACACTTAAAAGTATCTTAAAAGTATCTTAAATTGGGATAACTTTTAAAAACCAGTATGCGTGCATACACGTGTGTTCACAAAATAAGCAATAACAACACTAAAAAATTGATTATTTTCATGTTTAAAAAGTAAAATAATGAGCAATAATTCCCATATTCTATTTGTAAAAATGATTGATTTAAATAGAAAAAATTTCTAAGTAGAATAATTGGAAGACCTATATTGGTCAGGCTGCTGGTGACTTACAATAGAGAATTCTTCTGTAAAAAAAAAGGCCGGAATACAACAACAGTGAAATACACCTGTGTAACGGGTAAGTGATAAGATTATCTCTGGTTCAGTGGGGTAAGTGCTTAGGTTAGAATCAATCTATTCTCACTCACTGATTATTTCAATTACGAATCGAGATCAAACCAGCTTAGAAATTCTTGAATCAGTATTAAGATTAAATCAGCTTTCTAATTTCGAATCAAGCGCATTTTGAGATTGATTCAATCTTAGTTTTACTTAAATCTGTCTCATTTTTGATTTATTTTAAGTATGAATTCAGGATCAAATATGGATAAATAAAGTATTTCGCACTTAAATATACGTTCTTGAATCAAGCATTCTGTACTTGATTTAGGGAAATCCGTACTTACTGTACTATTGACACCGCTCCGGCTTCATTTAAGTACGGATAGATTGATTTGTTTTTTCAGTGTAGGTACGTTTGTGCTCCAATTTGTAACGCATAAAATAATTTTTCCTTGGCCCACATTTAAGTATGTTGGATATACCTTAATAGAATAATGAAACTTGGTATATGTATAACCATCTGTTGGCATATGGACAACTAAAAGTTGTTTAAATTGGTCCATAATTCCAAGATTTTTTAAATAAAATATTTTTAAAGTAAGCGGGATTAAAAGACATTGGAAATCTGTCATGAGTTAACGTTCGCGATAAGCAAAAATTTGATTTAGTCAGGGTAGGACCGTATTTCAAATACTTGTATTTTAAATACAAATTTGCACATGTGCACAGCGGCTGTTCTCTACGGAGCGCTTTCTAGTTTATGACCGGTGTAAACCGCTCCAAGTTGTGCATTATTCTGTGTCAATTTTGTTTATTTACAAAAGCATTAAGCCAAACATGGGCGCGAATCGATGACCGATTTAAAAGCAAAATGGTAAATTTTAGTAGTGATCATAAATGACAAAAGGCTAACGCAGTATGACAGTTCTTTTGACAGATAACCCCTTTGTCAGTTCTATCGGGCTTAAAAACTTACGAAAGAGCTTGTGAATTGGACAGTTGTGGAAAATAAAAGTATTTTGTATTTCAAATATACGACTAAAATGTTTTTGCATTTCAATTGCATCAATGCATGTATGTATTTGCCCAAGCCTGTTTGTAGTCTTGTGTAATCGAGAAAATTTTAAAACGTGCCATTTTTTAGGTGTCTGGAAGCACGAAAACTACGGGAAATGAATTTATAATTTAATGATTTAATAACTTCGCATTATCCCGTAAAGGTAAGCTTGTTGTAAGTTAATTATTAAAATCATCATTTTAAAGAAAAAATTCACAAAGTTCTAAGTGCTTCTGTTATTCCCTTACATGGAAGCAGGTTGTATTGCAATGTTTTTTAAATGTGTTTACGACCATTTCCAAAATATTACGGAACGTAGAAATTAAGTTTTATATAACGCAATCAGTTATTAAATTGCTTTTTAGCAAAGAGAAAAAAGTGGGAATTCGCCACATAAAAATCAGGCTTCTTGCAAGCAGGTTTGTAAAGGGCTTTTGTGTCTCTCCCTTAGAAAACTGCTTACCAGAAAGCTCCATTTTGAACTGGGTTATTTATGCTTTCTGAAATCTATATCACCCTAATAGGCATCTTAATAGATATTGAAATATTTTTCTCAGGTTTATTTCATAAACTTTGTTGTTTTTATTCAACATGTCATTCTAGTGGTTTACAACTTTTGTGTGTATTAAAATTGTTTCATATGTAGATTTGACATTTACTATAAAGTTAAAGGGAAAAGCGTTTATCCGAATAAAATTACAGCGATGAATGAAATATGAGGAATACAATTTTGTGTTTGTGTTTTTTTAATGTTAAGCTAAGAAAAATCGATTATATCTGTAAATAATTGTCCCGTAAAAAAGAGGAGTCTTTTCGTTTCTGACATTATTTTAGCAATTTACACCATTTTCTGTTTTATTCGGTCAGTTTTTCGTGAACCTTAAAAATACTTTCTGGATTATGAATCTACACAAAAATCTCTTTCTTTTGAGAAGGGGCACATTATTGAATTTATCCGGATTATTGCAAGGATATTAACATATTTGTGTTTTTCGTTTAGTCCTTAAAATTTTTTTATGTTAATTTTCTGCAATAAAAGTAACAGATCCTTACGTATTTCTGACTGCTGATTACGAATATAACATTCGCTTTTGCCTACCACATCTTGTTTTAGAGATATTGTGCATCAATTAATATATTAATATTTCTAATCAAGATAAACAATAGATGCGAAATACTGTTTAGTAAAACTGCGCAGTGTCTTTATGTACCATTAAATTAAATTTTTGGCATTAATGATCTTGCGGGATCTCCGTTATCATCCTGAAGCTTGTTGTTGTTGGTACTATTTAAAACATGTAGAAAATTAGATTATATATGAAGATGTTTTCAAAATACTTCACGACCCTGCAAAAATAGCACTTGAAGGAAGAGTCAATAACCCCGCAAGGTCGAAAGGCATGAATGCTAGATGTTTTTGAACAATTTTTTAAACAATGCTCTTGTTTAGAAAATCTCCTCGGAGGACGAGCCTCGTAAGGGGCACTTGCCTTTTACAATTGTAACAATTGCCAGTACTTTAATATATCGAGCGTTACGATATCTGGGTAATGAGTAGCAACTCCAAAAGCTTTATTTGGTGGATATGGCGCATGGAGAAAGATCTTAAAAATATGGAGTTAGGGGTCGATTTGTATCTCTTGGCGGCCCTCTCTATGTTTAACTCAAAAGTAAGGAGTTATGTTCTTGTCCAAAAATCATCTGTGTTTTGGTCATGCATTCGCAGAATCCCTCGTGGGGAACCTACATATATCTTAGAGTTCCACTCTTTGGAGGCATATGTTAAGCTAATATTTATAGATTGTCAGGGCTTAAAACTGGCAGATATCTGATAGGTAGGGGCAGATAAACGTCCATTTATTTTACCGTCAACTAGTAGCCCCCAGGATTTTATATTTTCTAGACTGCTGGGAAGCGGGTAGAAAACTCTTAAAAATACCAAGCAAGAGACTGATTTTTCACGTAACTAAGGCTGATTCGCTGACTGAATGCTGATGTCCCTGTGAGGCTTATTAGTTCCAACCACTTAGCAAGGGGAAAGTGCATGGTCCAGAAAATCATATACTCAAGAAAGACAACCTTTTGTAGATTTTACATACCGGACATTAGTTGATGCATTGTGTCGACTTGTTGTATAGAGAATCGTTGGATTAGGCCGTGATGACGGGTGCACACTTTAATCTAGAATACATCTGGTTTTGAGATCTCCCAAAAGGCTGGTACGCCAAATCGTTGGCGCATAGTGCCATTACAAAAATGTTCCATTCATTTTCATTTTATTTCATTATAAATTTCCAGGATGTGAGTTTGTCTCTTCTTAAAGACTGTGTCTCCACTTAATTGAAGTAAACGTATACGAGTTCTACGAATAACACTTAGGAGTATTTAAAACAATTCAAAACGGATAACTTTGGATAATATGTGTGCATACGTGTGTGTTTGTAAAAAGTTTGTTGTAGAATCAACAACAATAATAACACTACAAAGGTAGCTAAAAACGATTTGCTTGTTTAGCGTAGAAAGTCCCAATTTCCACAATGCAAGTCTTATTGATAAACTTATCACATTTTCTTCTTTGAATCAGCTTCGGCGTTTTCACGAGTCAAGTCTTATTATTTATCTGTTATTCCATTTGTATGAATGTATATGTGCGTTTTGACATTTCGTTTAAAACATATTTCTTATTAAAATGTATTTAAATTTAAATTCGTGATGAATATTTTAAAAATTGTTTAATTTAAAATTAAAGTTGTGTTAAATGTACTTTTAATTATAAATTTCTTTTGTTTTGTTAAATTGCAAATATTTAAAAAAATTCACGCACAAAAAATCACACACGCTACGAAATTAACTTTGTACAACGAAATTAAATATGAAAGATGATTGTCAAAATAGACCTGCTGAAAATTACGAATGAGAAAACAAAACGCATATGACGAGTACAGCAAGCTGAGTACTCGTTTCTTTTCCCCTCGTCACTCTCGCCTACAAAGTAGCAAGCTGATCAATAAGACTTGCATTGTGGAAATTGGGACAAACGACAACAACTCTACAAGAAGAAAAGCATACATTATTTCCATGTTTAAAAAGAAAAATTAATAACAAAAATTCCCAAATTCTATTTGTTAAAATTGTTAAGTTTTTTTCATCAAATTTTTTAAATTAGAAGAATAACTACGAAAACCATATCGGAGTTCAGGATTAAACCTACCCAGCAAAAACTTACGTTGCAAAGTAATGAGTTAAAAAGCTAATATAACGACTTTTCACTACTTATTCATTGGCATTTTAACTCATTATTTTAACACGGTGATGTCATTGGAGACAAGTACTTACCACCCTCGCTTACAAATAGGGAGTTAAATAAGTCATTACCACATTCGCTTACAAATAGGGAGTTAAGTAAGTTCATTGGATGAATACTTTCAATAAAAAAAAAAAAAATTTTTTTTCTATTTTTTCTTATTTTACTTTATTTTATTTTTTTCTATTTTTTCTTATTTTATTTTACTTATTTTCTTTTACTTATTTTATTTTTCTGTCTCTGGTGGGATTCGATCGCGCAACCTCGGTGCTGATAGACTAGCTCACTACCAGCTTGTTTACTGGAGCAGTGTAGTTTTTGGATAAAAAAACTATGTTTTTTACTCAATTAAGAGCGTAAACATGATATTTAATAAATTAATCAACTCATACACAAGTACTTAGGTATCAGATTATATGTCAGCCATTACTAAACTACTTCTATGTAATGCAGATGGTATGAAGTAGTCATTGAAAAGTAAGTTGTTCAGTAATGGCAAGTCATTACCAAGTTTTTGCTGGGTACTTATAAATTCTTGAATCAAGCACGTTTTGAGATTAATTTGTATCTCCCTTTTACTTAAGTTTATCTCGTTGACAAATTATTTTAAGTACGACGGGGGGAGGGGGCACTTGAATAATTCATAATTGAATCAATCACTCTGTACTTGATTTCTAGAAATCCGTAATTACTAAACTATTGACCCCGCTTGTGCTTGATTTAAGTATGGATGGATTCATTTTTCTTTTCAGTGCAATTACCATGCGGTCTACCTCTTTTACCATGTTTTTTGTGGATTCCAGTCAAAGGCTTCTCTGCATATATCTATCTCCTCTTCTTTTTACGAATTTTAATAGCAATAGGTTTCATATTGCTTCAATAGTATAACTCCACGTTAGATACCCAGTTGTGTGGTCACCATATGTAAAGAATAAAACGCAGCAATCTGTTTGCATCTCATTACTGATTTCAACAGACCTGAGCCAAGTTTCACATCCATATAACGACACAGATGAATTTATGTTCTGGTGCTGATTTTATTGAATCGCCAACTCTTATATAGGGCAGCAAAGGCACCTTCAAAATGCTGTGTGGCATATCAGCACGCGGGCCTCCATCTGGTGCAATTTGGCTGCTAAGGTAGGCGAAATCTGTGATAGATTCGAAGTTCTGGCTATACTGAGTAAGCGGTTCTGTAGGTACTGCATTTATATATTAAGCGATTTTGATTTATCGGTATTGATCTTAAGGCCAAATTTATTAGATATTGTATCGATGTCGTATCTTCAATAATTTCTGCAAAAATCTCTATATTACACAGAAAAAAATTTTTGCAAAAAATTATTCAATTAAATAATTAATTGGTGTACAATTATTATTCAATTAATTTTTTGTTTGCTGCAATTAATTTTTTAATTGACCAAATTTGTGTCCCATGACTCGAAAATACAAATCCGTTAATTGATATGATCAATTCCTTTGCAGGGGCAAAATTAGTTAAATATTTAATTGTCTGAACGAATTGTTTAATTAAAGTCGATTTTCTATATTTTCTGTGTACAAATATAACTAAAGTTTTTATCTTTTAAAAGAAATTAGCATTTATACAAATGAAAAATGTTCAGTTTCAGGTGTAAAATTAAACCGTTTTATGAAAAAAAGATAAGCCTTTTATATGGAAAATATATAAATTTTAATCCTAAAAATGGGGCGCACGTTTTAGAACGTTAAAAAATTCTTTAAAAATATCCATTTCCAATGGTTCCATTGTTTTAATTTTGCCCACCTCTGCTTATTGTAAGTGGCGACTTAAATTAGGATAAGCATTTTTTCCTTTATTTCTACTTTTTTTTTATTAAATTTAAGCAATTTTGATTGCCATTTTATATGCAAGTTTAAAAAGTACTCACAAAAAACTAAAATTTTATGAGATTAAAGTATAAAAAGCCAAAATAGTTTAAGATAAATTTTTTAAATGCATATTTGCTATAAAATTAATAAAACTTGTAGTACTTTTTTCTTTTTATAGAAGTTCCATTAGTTTAATGAAAGATATGTAAATTGTTTCAGTTGAAAATGTTTTTTAAAATTTACACATACATACATGCGAAATTTTCATGCATACATTTATACACTTTATATTGACAAAAAAAAACAAAATAAAGTCTTTGAACCTGAATATTTAAAGAAAAAAGTACAAGTAAAGGGTTTTTTACAGGGACATATTAGAATAAGATGAGAGTTTTGACATTTTACTACGTCGCTGTAAAATCAGAATTCATGTACACAGAAAAGATATGAATGTTAAATTAGCATGGCGCAATGCTGATTAAAAATCATAGTAAATTTCTGAAAAAGTTTATTTCAATTTATCGTGGCTTCATGTTTATCTTAAATGAAAAAAGTTAAACAAAAATTTTTAAATATTGAAAGCATAAATGTTGAAACAACAACACCATAAAAAGAAAAACATAAATTTATTTTATTTTCATGTTTAAAATAATCTAAAAAGAGAAGAATTCTTTCTATTTCGTTAAATAGTACATCAAATTTTTATCGGGCCATTCTGCTAACAAAGGCGAATAAAAAAAAGTGAAACATGTATTACATGAAATTCACGTTGTTTTAGCTTAAAATAACTTCCATTCAACGTGATTCGGATTGTTATTTCAATATAAATGACATTTTGCTCTAACTTTACTGCAATGTTAAATTAACATGAATTATAGTTATTTTAAAAGAAAAAAATGTTGCTCGCAAGTTATTGTAAAATCATGTTAAATTAACAGAATTTCCTATGAAGTAAAATCACTACCGAAAACTGTAGATTTCGGTGATTTCTTTGTAAGAATTTTAATATTAAAGTAGTAGAAAAATTTTTCCGCTCATCGGATCGTAATTTTTAAACATTTTATTTGCAATGTTCTTGTTTATAAAACCTCCTCGGAGCATGTGCCTCCTAACTGGCAATTGCCTCTTAGAATTGTATCAATACCTCAATCTTAAGCATCGTGAGCCTAAAATTGCCTGTACTTCAAGATTAAACAAAGCACGGTAATGAGTAGCAACTTCAAAGGGCATTATATGGTGGCTATGTCGCGTGAAGAAATATCAAGTAAGTGGTTCGTTGTTGACTTTTATCTCTAGACGGCCATCTCTATGTCGAACTCAAAAGTAAGGTGTTAAGTAATTATTCAAAAATCTTCAGTGTTTTGGTCATGCAATCGCCAAATGCCCCGTGGGGAACCTACCACTTGGAGGTGCACTCTTTGGAGGCGTGTGTTAAGCTAATATTTATAGATTGCCGGTGCTTCAAATTGGCAGATATCTAATAGACGGCGGCTGAACAACGTCAAAAGAATTCTTTCAGACGAAGCCTATTTTCATGTGTATGACTACGTCAACAAGCACAAAAGCACAATTTGGTTTTTAATAATCCTAGAGCAATTGTGTAGAAATAAGCCCTTGCACGCTTAACGTGTCATTGTATAGTGCGCTTTGTGGTCTTAGCGCATGGTTTAAAGTGTGACTAAAAAAGTTTGATAAAAGAATTGAGATCTGATAAATAGCAAAGATTACTTTTTCAAACCATTCTACATTCAAGTCGCACTTAATATTATTTGGTACAGCCGACGGTTGCATTTTCGCCGCAGTCTACGAAAAATTTAAAATTTTTGTAAATTTTGGTCGCCGTCAACGATATGTGTGACTGGCGTTCTCAAAGTCACATCGGCTTCGAGTAGAATATTATGACCTATAACGTAATGACATAGTTGATAGTTTTCGAAATGAGTAACAGACACACTTTTTTTTCCAAATTTTCGAGAAACACTGGAATATTTTGTTTCACATCTTTTCGATGCGAGAAGTTCTCACTTAAGTTACAGAGCATGGGTACCGGTTTAAGAATTTTGTACTTATTTTTAGAAATTTCGGGATTGATTTTCGAAGGTAAGCCCATTTAGGAATGTTTCAAGTACGTTTTAGTGTTATTCGTACTTAAATTTTTGAGTATGACTCGTACTAAAATTAAGTATAAAAAACTTGATTTATCTGGAGTGTTTTACTTTCTGTCTATATATCAACCTTTCTATTTATCTAGCTGTTTATCTATCCATCTATCTATCTTAGGAACTATCTTTCTAGCAATCTGTCTGTTTATAGATCTACTTTCTTATCTTTCTATGAATCTATAGACATATCAATCTAATTTTTTTTAAATAAAAATTTTAATGATGGTTTTTTATATTCCATGTTTTTTTTTTTTTTTTTTTTTTTTTTTCAAAACAAAGTTCTTTTTGATAACCCCTCTGTATTTTGTACATATATGATATGAAAAAAAAGAGAGAATACGTTTCCTATTATTAATATTAAAATACGAAGTAGTTTTTTTTTAATTTTCTACTTTTTCTTTCTTTTTTCAATTACGGTTTTTATGCCATATTCAGAAAATAATAAAAACAAAAAAACCTACAACAGCATTGAAGCAATGAATTTCATACTCCGAAATTCATTTGGATGGCTTTTAGGTTCTTCTTTGTTTACAAAACAGTAATAAAAAGTCCCTTGTTTTTCCATCAACCAAACAACCTTTTCTCCAATTCATATTCCTTCCATATCCTTGATACACAGTAGTACTTTGTTTGCATTTGTTCGTATGTTCAGTTTTTTTTTATTTTTTCTTTCCTGAATCTGCAAAAGAAATGAAATGAAGAGATGAAAAAAGTTTAAAATAAACGAAGGAGGCTTTTTTTCTTCTGGGGGGGATAACAAATTCATGCATCAACACTGTTGTCAAACTTACATTCCTTGACTTTGATTTTTATTTTTTTATGCGAGTTAAATACGAAAAATCCATACCAATTTCATCTATTCATATTAAATACATAAAAATTCTAAATAAACATACTATATTTAAATTTAAAAAATAATAAAAAAAAGGAGCTAAATATATTTTTCCCTGCTACTCTTAAAATTTGCTATTAAAGAAAATGACTTTGTTGTACAAATAAAATAAAAATTTGCATATTTAACTTGTTTACAATTGAATATTTATTAAAAACCAAAAAAAAACACGGTGTAGGAGTTTCTTTCTTCAATATTAATAAAAGAATATTTTCTCCGGGATTCCCATTTCTGGAAATACTGATAAATGTAAGCTGTTTTTAATTTTTAAAGTAAAAATCAAGAAAACTACAGAAAAATTATCTTATTTCGTTTAAATTTTGGCTAACAAATCTTTAGGCCAATAATTTGCATAATTTTTTTAATTGGTTTTAATTCAATTTTAATAAAAACACATACTTAAAAAAATGAATACTTAAAAACATTATTGATTTTTAAAATTTGTGATGATTAAAAACCGAATAAATATGTGTCAGAAACAGAGCTTATTGAAATTATTTCAAAAACCGAAATTCCGCAATAAATAATAAAGTGGGGTTGGTCATACATTTGACCCATCTAGGAACATCCTACGCGCTACAGGGGCTAAATTAAAGAATTTTATTAAACCGCCATATTTGTGTGGCACAGCGCGTAGGATGCTCCTTGATGGGATAAACGTACGACCAACCCCACTTTATTATTGATTGCGGAATTTCGGTTTTATAAGTAATTTCATTAAATAAACCGTCGTTGAGTTACGCGAATAAATGCAGGGCAACCTTCTAGATTTTCGATATAACTGTATATCTTGAAAAGAAGAGCTAACCTAAAAAACGGTAAGCACCACTGGATTCAAAGTGCCTCAATTAGGTTAAAATATCAGGTGCCCGGCTTGTCTGTTTTTTGCAACTAGCATAGTGTACTTATAGCTCAAAATTACAATATTAAAATTCTATTTTAAGATTATTTTTTTAAAGGTTGCGAAAGAAACAAAAATTATATCTTAAAAAAGAAAAAAAACCTCCTTCAAAGTTTCAGGATTTTTAAAGAACAGTTTGAGGTATTATATAAGGAGCTTTACTTAGCGAAGCCGGTACATGTAATACCATTGAGAAGAAAGTCCTTGCGCTCTACCGAAGGCCGGCTATGTCAGGCGCTTTAGTTAGCGCAGCCGGTATTTGTTTTACCATAAATTTTAACCATATTATTTTTAATTTAACCAAATTACTGTCACCGACAACCATATTATGGTTAAATTAGTTTCTTTAAAAATAGTTTTGTTGGTTGTGACGATATTAAAACATTTTTTTTTCTGCGTGTAGTAGATCTTTTTTTTGTATTTTACTCCTTTAGTAATTATGGACCCTATGACATGTTTAAATATGACATAATTTCCATTCGCAAAGTGTCTTAATGTGCACGGACATTATGAAATTTTCAAATGCGTCACACTGTCCATGGACACTGTTTCACTGGACGTTATGACATGCCACCATCTCATCCCTAGTAATCTGTATACCAAATTTATCAAAAAATAAATAAGAAGTACAAAAAGTACCAATTTTTTTCGGTTTTACATAATAAAAAGACCCTATATTTTAAACTGGGTCATATGCTATCTCTATAACTAACTTTTCGAAAAGAGAAAAAGTACCAGCTTTTACCCAGAAGGTACACTGCATATTTATGTATGTTTATCAAATTTATCGAATAGAGAAAATGGACTGCTTTTTCTCTTAAAAAGTGACAATTTTATCCCTTAAAAAGTACCCTTAAAATATACCAATTAAATTTATCAAAATAAGAAAAAGTATCCGTTTTTCACGATTCCCCTCTTAAAAAGTACCCTTTATTTGAATCTGGGCCATATGCTATACGTCTACCAAATTTCATCAAATATCACTAAGAAGTTTTCGAGTTATTGAACTACAAACTAACAAACATCTTAACATCTAAATATCCAAACATACAAACTTTCACATTTATAATATTAGAAGGATATTTCGTTGCCCACTCACCGCTTTCGATACCGAGCTAATTTTTGTTTTGGGATTACGGCACTCGATATCGAAGACAGATTAAATAAATTTGTGATGATGACTTTCCATAGCGAGTCATCGATCGATCGATAATCTAAAAAACCTTGTTCGGTACCAAATTGTCAATCGTAAACAAAACAAATAGTTTTTTTTTAATTTAACGGCAAGCAAGAAATTTTTCTAGATGTGTTTTTGAACAATGTAGTATTTTGAAAGAAAACCGCTTAGTTTACAATTACACTTAGTAACTTCTTTTGAGCATCGAGTTCCCAAAAATAAGTGCAATACTCGGTATTCACTACTCAATACTTTGCAAACACTACTTAATTTGCGGAGTTTCAATAAAAAAAATCGGTCTAAAAATGAATAATTAGTATACATCAATGTGTGTTCAGACTTTTGAAAGAGAGAAATTTTTACAAGGATATCCTTTTTTATTAATAATATTTTCCTAGAAGTTTATTTATAATTAATGTTGAACTTAACCCTAAAAGCCAATAAGGAATTTAACTCATTTCCTATTAAACACTGATATTTAATGCCACACTCGAACACTTTGCTAATGACTGTTGCAATCATATCAATTTCATTAAATTCACAATGGCCTTGTTGTTGTTATTTGTAGCAAATACTCATGGCATATTTATTTCTTTAATTCGTAACGAAAACATCACTAAAAGCAAAATTCTACTAAATTGGTTTAATCACAAATGATTACCTTTTTATTTTTCTTTGCTGTTGAGCAGCTGATTTCTAATATAATACTAATGGTAAATTTCTATTTAATAATTAATTACAACTTAGATATTGAATATCCTTTAAGAATTTAATACAAAAGTATATTAAATACAACACACATCCATTTAAGTAGATAAATTATTTGATAACATGAAGAATTAAAGGAAAAATATTCTTAATACTGAGAAATGAGAAGATGAATAGAGAGAAGAGCAAAAACAATATGATGTAAATAGATATAGAAATCCTTAATACTCAACTGAAGATGATTAGAAAATAACTTGAGAAATACAACACAATCCAAAGTAGGTTTCTAGAGATAGAGGCAAACAAAAATGAAATTAAGTAAGACAGAAAAGATAAAATGTATAAGAAATTAAATAATAAAAAAAAGAGATTAAAAGCCAGTCAATGTGTACTACAAGTTTAGGTGGGCGGATAAAAATTAAAGCAGAAAAAACTATTGATACCTAAAATAAAAATTATTTCCCACCATACTACCTTTGACTGTAGGCTTGCAACCATGTTGTAGTATGTTGTACCCATTTGATGACGTTCGTTTTCAATAAAATGCCAGTACAAAGAAATACAACAAAAAAAAATTTAGATTAAGCCTTGAGTTTGAAATATTTTATTGAAGCTTCATTTCCTAGTGTTCTACAAATCGAAAACGAACAAAAAACAACTAACAAAATAGCAACTCAACTTTTGCACATACAAATAACAACAAGAGCAATAACATTTAAATACCTACAAACTACTAAAAAAAAAATAAAACATATTAAGACAAAATAAAAAAACAAAAAAGAAATACGACAAAATGAAAATAAGAGTACTAAAGAATAAATATGCTTGAAAGGATAACTAGGACACATTCAATATCCAGCTGTGGTTTTAAACTAAAGCAGCAGAGATACTTAACTTACACTTACACCAACATACACGTCAAAACCCTGTAGGAAGCCTGGCCATACACTAAATAAGTTCAGTGCTCAATTCTGGCACTGTACAGTGCGTTGGTGAAGTGTATGGCGCTGTTTTGGCTTTTTGAGCAGTTCAGTGCAGTTCAGTCACTTGTGTGGTGAAAACAACATACTTAGAACGTTAATTTTTTTCGCGGCTTTTTAAGAATTGACCATAAAAAACGAAAGCGAAAAAAATATTCTTAGAATTATGTAAAGAATCACCAAAAATTATAGCGGATTTAAAGCAGCAAAGACCAAAGAAAACTATGCAGGGCTGTGGAGTCAGAGTTGAGGTTTTTGTACCGGAGTCGGAGTCAAAATAACCACAAAATTTCGCGACTCCTACTCCAAAATTTTTCAGCATAAACAATTATTTATTTTTTTAAATAAAAAAATTGTATGTTGATCTTTAACATTTTGAAGTCAGAAAATAAGAACTAGTCTACTTTACATATTTAAACAACTACATATACAGTAGAATCGCGAAAAAGTTAACCAAAATGTCCGAAGGGTTTTTAACTTTTCCGAACTATTAACTTTTCTAAGCGGGCTTAAATTTGACAAATATACAAAAATAAACATGGATTTTTCAAAAATAACGCACTAAACTTATTCCAATGGCTTAGTTTTCATAATAACAAAAAAGAAACTCTTATTTTTCATATTTATTCGCCACAGCTTCGAGAATTTCAAAAATTTTTTTCTAATTTTAAAGATTCACAATCCAACGCTATTAGTTTTCCCTAAATATCTTTATAATTTTGTTCAAATTCTCTACTTTCTGCTCATTTCCGATGTTTTTTATCAAAACTTTCAGAAAAGTTAATTAAAAGTTAACTTTTTAGAGCGACGCAGGCACGTTAAAATTCAGTTAACTTATCCGCGAGTTTTACTTTTTCGAGAGTTAACTTTTTCGCGATTCTACTGTATTAACAGCCCAGCCCCCGATGTCGACCGCAATCGTTCCCTTGCAGTTTCAACCAACAACAGTTGATTTGCGGCCCATTAAAACTTTTCATCACTACAAGTCGATCGGCAATGTAAGCGACCGACAACGTAACAGTTTTCATAAAAATTTGCGGTCGGTGGTTGTCGATCGAGGCATTTTGTTTGAATAATTAACAAAATTTTCTTTGCACACAAACACTAAATATTTTTTTTTATTTTTATATACCCTGAAGGAAACCTGGGTGCAAGTGTCTCCCAGTCACCAGTTTTGTCGAGTATATTGTCGCGAAGTGTCTACACTACACTACATTTGCCACTATATTTGGCTTGTATACGAAATTTTTTTTTATCAATAACAACTGAGAAGTACAATTCCTATCAAAGTTAAAGAAATAATAAAAAGAGGTTGTTATGATTTCGTATTCGTACCAAAAGTGTAGACTGCATTTACTTTAATGTACTAGTGATTCTCTAGTTCCAATGTCTACATACTTATGTTGCCAAAGGAACTACATAATCAATAGTACTAACGTCAGTAGTAGATTACCAATGACACGCATATGTTAAATGTCTATAATAAATAACATTGTATGGGGTATAATACGTCACGTCACTAGTTCTTGTGGCTGTGTCAATAGTAAATCAGAATCAGATTCATTAGTGACATTTCCTGCAGGGTATTTTTAAAACACCACCACTTATAAAATTATATAGGTTTTTAAAAAATTTTCATAAAATTCTTTTTTCTTATATAATTTTTGTTAACTGCTTTGTTTGTGTTTTGTTCACTCCTTTGTTTTCTATTCTGATTTGTGTTCTATTTGTATGGCTTAATTTATATGTTTTGTCGATTTTTATTTGCAAGCAAGCGTTTGTTTTGTTTAAATGCTGATGTGGCAATACAGTCATTTGACAATAAACAAATGAATTAAGGCCATGTCAGATAAAACTTCTTCGCTTTGCGTGACGTTTCTAACTTTGGCAGAAAAGCGTAACGCAAAAGGCGTATGTCACAATAAACACTTTGGCAACACACACATATTGTTTGTTAAAAATAAATAAATAAAAAATATTATACTAGCAGACTGTCAAGGCGCGCAAAAAGATGAGAGTTGCCTAACTTTTCGCTTCGCTCTGCGTTAAAAGTTCTTTATGTGACATATTTCGCATAAGTGTGAATATTTCATATTGGATGTCAAAGCGAATCTCTAACGCAGGGCGAAGCAAAAGTTTTATCTGACATGTCCTTTACTTTAGAAACGTAAAACCAGTCGACCGACAAGTCGATAGTTCATGGGCCGCTTAAGAGAACGATAATGAGCGACTTGTTGTCGCTCGATTAAGTTGTCGATCAATATCGGGGCCGGGCTGTAAAGCTCAATGCGGCACGTGTTAGAATTAAAATATCGATTTGAAATTGTAACAGAATCATTTTCTTGCTATATTTAACCATTTGATAGGTACTGTATTAAAAAAAGAGTTTTAAGGAAAACAAGATTAGGGTTGAAGTCGGTCTGATGTTTGTTTGACATTGTACGATTTTTATCGTTACGACTTTTTCTTTTGCAACCGAACTTCATACATTTTTCGTCAAATGAGAGAACGAATGAGCGAACAAAATGAATCGAAGAGTACACTAGCTTGTGTACCTCTTTTAATTCCTCTCTCCCCTCTCGACCATAAGGTAAGAATCGCAAAGACTAAAATCGTATAATGTGAATGGGCACTAAGTCGTAATTAAAAAAGTTTCAGCAGATGGAGTCGGAGTTAGAACTATTTATTGATGACTCCACACCCCTGAAACTATGTATGGTTTCCTTTTTTTATTTGCATATGCTGTCTTCTTCGATCTAAATTTAAAATGAAAAATTATACGGTTTACTTCTTAGTAACTTAAGGCTAGATTACACTATCTCACAAACCTTACGTATTCCATAATACTTTGTGAGATAGAAATCTAAAGAGTTTTGTTGCGACTGTCAAAAAATCTAATTTAACATGACAGTTTGTAATCACACCATAACACAAAGTATAAACACTCACACATGAAATAAAATGCAACCCTGATCCAATGAAAAGTATTATTGTTTTGAAATTTTTCAAAAAACCATGAAGTCGTATGGGATGTCAAAATTTTTTCTTTAATACCTGTCATTTTCATCACACATGCATTCATACTATCAGACTTTTACATAATACTTGAGTTTTTGACATGTATTAATACAAAGTATAATAGTGTAAACTAGCCTTTAGTAACTGTATGTACTGAGGTATATCAAGCAAAATTTGCGTGTGCAATTTGCGTTTCTGTCGGATCATCTGGCGAAAGTGATATACATATCTGTTTAAGATAGTACAACATCGTTAAGTTCATTTCTTATGTTTTATTTTCAGTCTCCGAATGGAGTACTAATGAAAACGTTTAGCTTTTATTATTGAATTGTAATATTTGCTATAGCTTTGCACGGATCTTTTGTTGGTTAAAACCATTCTTTTAATGAAGGATTTGATTCCCAAGCCTTTCTATACTTTCGACCGTAGCAAAAAATGTGTACACTTACAAATACATATAATTGAACCAAATAAGAAACAAGAGGCTAAAAACGGGAGGATTTACTTATAGATGTAAAAATTGTTAAAGGTTCTAATATCACGATTGAATAATAATAATATCGTTTATTTAAAAAAGAGCTAACGGGAAAAATAACGAGCCTGGAGCAATTAAAAAGAGCCAAATCTGGCCCCTTAATAGCTAAGTTGGCATCACTGATTTTCAACTTGAAGTAGTCTGTAGGTGCACTTTATTTAAGCAGTTCGTTTAGACAATTCATTTTTTTGCTAATTTTGCACCTACAAAAGAATTGATTATATCAATTAACTGATTTGTATTTTCGAGTCATGGCACACATATTTAGTCAATTAAAAAATTAATTGCATAAACTAAAAAATACACAACATATACACAAACATTTAAATTAAAGTGTTTTGATTAAAAAATAAATTGCAGCAAACAAAAGATTCATTGAAAAAATTAATGTACACCAATTTATTATTTAATTGAACCATTTTGGGAAAATATTTTTTCGGTGTGTATTTGCATTTATAAATAAAACTAGCTGTTTGGTCCCGGTGCTGTTCAGGACTTTCGAAATAACAATTAAATCCTATGGAATTTTTTTAACAACCTCACCCCAGTGCTATCTACCGGGTCAACATTTTATCAGGAAACTTATTTCTGTTTGATAAATATATTTTGTGAATTTCAGCCAAATCGTTCCATAAATTATACCACAACAACAGCGCCACCTATTGGAATTAAACTTAAGAGAAACAAAGCTCCAGACTAAACTAATTTATTGTCGAAGTTTGGTGTCAATCGGTCCAGCGATTCTTGCGTTTTAGGTGCACATACACGGCACAAACGTGTTTATATATGTATATAGATACAAGAAGAAGAAGAGGAAAGACAAGATGAAAAAAATTTTTTGCAAGACTAGAATTTCATAATTTGGACTGTAATGCAATTTCAAAGCAGACTTTTAAAAAAATGCAGCACAAAAATTTCAAGTCTGGACGATGACAAAGTCAATAGTCCTCAGGTCAGTAGTTGATTCTCAATAGCCAGCAAGTGCTAAATGTCTGCACAAAGCATTATCATGTCCATAGTTTTTACTGGGTTGGTAATCGGTACATTTTAACTACTGACATTTCCTACAGGGATCCAACTATACAGACACTCACACACACACACACACTCAGCCTGATAAGTAGACAAGCCAAACAATCAAAGTCGTAGAATTCCTTCTTCTTTATAGCCAATATATATTTCAGCTTCAGCAAAGAAAGAGCAAATTGTACGACTAAATACACAGTGATGAATGCAAGTTAAAACGAAGGATAAAATGACAAATTGTGTTCATAATGCCAAGTTCCATACTTATTTTTGTACAAAGAAAACGTTAAGAAAAAAAGATAAAAATCGGTCCATACTTGAACTCATGTTTCAGTTAAGTAATTCCAAAGTTATTTTCCCAGTAAACACTTCGCCTACAAAATAATGTGTTAAGTAATCAGGAAAAAGTAAAAATACTACTTCCAATTCTACTGAAAGAACTAATGAATTTTAGAAGAGATGTCCCAAAATGAACGCATTTTAATGTAAGTCATTATTTTTGCCTACATGCATCTGAAAAATAAGTAGTTATAGAAGTAATTATAGCAGTTATTTAGAAGAGAGCTACTAAATAATGAGTGAAAGAAGCTATTCATTTTGAAAAAAGTAGGCGAAGTTTCTACTGGGTTAATATTAAAATTTATTTGCATGAAATAAAGATTGAGCTTGCGTCCATATAAACAGAAGCGTTATAAAATTTCAGATATCGATCATTATAGTCCTTTTAGAGGAATTAAATTATGAATTAAAGTGTTGCCAATTAGTCCGAAATCGAAAAATTTTCCGTACTTATATATTTTGTTATAGAGCATAAAATGGTCGGGCTTGACCGATTATGCTTTCTAACTTGTTTTATATTGAATTTTTATTTGAATTTTTTTCTTAATTTGTCTGGGTTCACACTATGAAAGTTTTCTTTCAGAAAGTCATAGTTTATTGGTGAAAGTGGAAGATAACATGCTTTTATTATCTCCCTTTACATGAATAAACTCAGACTTTCTGAATAAGAACTTTGTATAGCGTGAAACCAGACTTTGATGTGCGTCACAAAAAAGTCGAGCAATTCAAGAAAATCATTTTAGATCTTCTGTCCCAAATCCTAAAATGATCTTCATAAGCAAAATGTTCCCGCTAAGTCTTTTAGGAATATCTCTCAGGTCGTTACCCAAAATTAATTTTTTTTTGAATCAATTTTAATTAAATATATAACAAATAAGGGTGCTATGTCCCACCTCCACCGAGAATTTGAATATCTCAGGAGTGCTCTTTATATGGAATCTATAAATTTTAAGCCAATCTTTATAAAAGCAAACCTCAAAGTTTTATAATTCGTTGCCTAATTTTAATAAAATATCATGATTTGTTTCAGAGTGATTTCCAAAAGGGGATTAGACCTATCATTAATTAGGGGTTGTAGAGGTATTTCTAACATTTAAAAAAATGTTTAATTGGACCAAATTTAATACCACCCATAAAAATTTAGTGCTTCTTAAATTGCTTTTCGGAAGGCCGTTTTGGCTAGAACCTATGAAAAATTATGGATCTATTACAACAATATAACATGCTGTTATATCGAGCCCTATGCTGCTAAGTTGGACCAACTTTTAAAAGAAATTCTATTTTTGATACGGTTTTAGGCCTATTTAAATGATCTAACAGACTAGGCTTTATATGGGACCAATGGTAAATTACCGATCTTCACGAAATGTTACAGTGTGATTTCTGATCTTATAAAAATATAACAGAATATTTTTTCTGATTACTAATTTTCTGAAATTTTGGCAGACTAAATTTTACTAAAATAGCATTATTCGTTACGGTTTAAGAATTACTAAATTTTTTTCCAAAAGTGGACTATATAAATGTTGCCTATGGTAAGTTATGGGCCGATCATCACGGGCTGAAGTAGTGTGATTTCTTGCCATATAAAACAAGCTTGTATGCAATTAATTAACAATGACTTAGAATTACTCAAGGCCCGAGGACAACTGTACTTTGTGGAGCCTTAGATGAACATTAGAAATGTCTCTCACGTAATAACAAACTAAGTACACCATTTCTTACAACTAGATTTGGTGGATATAAAAATAACTAATTCTTATTTTTCGATCGAGAATAAAGGGATTGTAACAATTGTCAAATAATGTTATATTCTTGACTGGGAATAAGGCTACCTATTAGTTCGGCTGTGCTCGTCAGTGGGAGGGGTTTAATTGTGCTCCCAGGTAATAATTTAAAAAAAAACAAATATGTTACTCGAGAAGTAAAATTTTAGATAGCTGACTCTCACTGCCTGTTTAACGATTTCGAATGTCAACGTTCGCATAGAAAACTACATCTAAAGCAAAAACAAATTTTCGAATATTGTTTTATTGAGGGGAGAAAAGTGTAATTCCTTTCTTTTAAAATTAAAAAAAAAAAAAAAAACAAGTAAGAAAGTATATATTTAAGGCGTTACACACGTCAGCACTAATTCATAATATACTCTCCACTATTGCGGTGTGGGTATAACAATCGATTGATGGCCAAACCAAAATGAAAATGTTTTTAAAATACATTTAATTGGCAGTAAATTATAAATTATTCTTATTAATTGAAAATTTTTTAGCTGGCAGTTATAGTAATAGTTAATTATATTTTGCTGGACTAAGTTAAATTTGCTGTTTTACAATAATTATTAAAAAATCAGACAAAACTGATACTCAAGGGTTTAATTTTTGCCAAAAAATTACATATAAAGATTCTGTCAAAAATAGTATCAGAGTACGGTCAACGTTAATCTTACAATCGTACATTTGGTAGGATTTTCCAAAATAATACAACATTCTGGGATTATTGCTTTATATCTAAATTACATTCAATATACATGCCCATTATTTTTACAGTGTACTTTAATAAGTTGTTTATTTATCATATCAATCAATACAGTTGAAGAAATTCTCGACATACGCACATCATCCTTGTACATGCAGCATGAAAACAATCATTAAGAATTGTTTTTACAATAGTGAGTTTTTCATGTGGTAATCTTTCACTATTTTCTACTTTCATTTAATCGCTTAACATCATCGATAGTGAAAAAGACGATGTAGGCCGAACAAAAAGAATTTGAAAGCATTATTGCTAAAAACCAATACAAATACAGAGAGAAAAAAACTACTACAACTGTGGATGTTGTACTAACAAACAAACCATTCATTTAGCCATTCAACTGACTGCCAACTATTTATTCCCGTATTTACTGGCCCATACTCGTGGTACTTATACAACTGTTGTTTGTTGCTTTTGCTGCTCCTATTTTCGATTTCAATTTAGCTTTCTCTGTTCTTTAAGTAGGGAAAAGGATATTTAAGCATGTGTGAGTGATAAAATGTTTGATATACATTCATTTATTTCGATGCATGTTGGTAAAAGTGTGTGTGTATGTGTATGATTTTATCCTTTTAGTAATGTAGGATAATGATGATGAGTTTTTAGTGTTTATTTTTTTTATTCCATTTACTCGTTTACTCTTTCTTTTCTTTAGCATTCAGTATTTGTAATGAGTACTACAATTAGTAGATCATATTAAAATAGATGTTTTAAATTGAGTTGAAAATAAAATTGTTTACTTGTGGCATTAAGTGAGTTTAATTAAAGAAGATATTAAAACAATTGTTTTTTAAGAAAAAACAGAAGGACACATTATTTAAAGAGCGTTAAAAAAAATTAAAAGTCCTAAATACCACTTTACATCCCATACCCCTTCACCGTTTTTAGAAATTTTTCTAAACAATTATACTTTTCATTTGATCAGGGTTGAGTTTTAACGAAGGCAAATTAAAATAAAACAAATACAAATATGTAACATGATAAATTCCCAATTTTTATTTTTTACAAATACACTAAAATTTATTGCTGAATTTCCAAAAGATTTTAGAAAAACTAATGAATTTTCAAAAATTTTATATGAAAATTTTCTCAACGCAAGGTGAAGTGAACAACAAAATTACCCCCCAAAGCCTGGTACTGTGTTCAACATTTCACGTGAAATGCTGTCAAAACGCATATGAAAAAAACTTGTGCGGAATATCTATGAAATAATGTTGATAGAGTTGTACTCTGTTCATTTTGTGAAAAAGTTAGGAAATGTTTCTGGCAACATTTTTTTACAACTGCGAAATAATGTAAGCTGCACTTATTTCACGTGGAATTTTAAGCAAAAGCAAAAAAGTATTAACTGATTATTAAATAAGAAATAAAAAATTAAAATAACACAACCGGTTGCACTTTTTTATCAATATTTATATTCTTTTTTATTAAATTTTTTAATAAAAAAATAATTTTCAGTTAAATAAATGTGCGGTTTGTTTACATACGCAAAACAATGTCGCATACTTTGCAGGAATAAAAACGTCAAATTGTACAAACTCGCATGGAAGGTAACATTGATACATGTCAAAATTTTCGTGTGAAATAATTAATGTTGCTCAACATTTTTCACAAATTTGAACAGAGTACCAGGCTTAAGTATATTATTCAAATACAACTGTAAAGCGAATAAGAGTTATGAACTCTCAAAGTTTTACTTATAACTATAAACAAAACACCAACAATACGTTAAACAAAACGTTAAATTAAATTTTTTAACAGTTGCAATAAAACTCATTAGATTTCGATCTTAAGTAAAAACTTCGCTTACTCTTTCAAAATTAATAGATTTTTTCACTTATAATTTAATGGTACTTCACACTATCACACAAGTCTTACGTATTTTGAGTAAAATGCAATCCTGCCATGATAAGTTGTTATAGTTTTTTGAACATTTTCAAACAATAATTAGGAAGGGATGAATTTTTGTCAAAATACTTAAGATATGTGTGAAATTGTAAAACGGCCTTTAGCAGCTTTCTGCGCTACTATTTGCGTTGCAAAGCAGCTATTACTCTAGACTTTCTGAACAAGTATTTTATAGGTCATTCGCATAATGTATAAAATAATCACTTGCAACGTAAATGCTTTACAAAAGTGGTTCAAAAAAAAATTATTTTTTTTAATGCAAATTGATTTTTGATAAGTATGCAAAATTTTTTATTAACTTTCTATTTTTTACATTCATATTTTTGGCTTTTTGGTTAGTATTTCTAGTTACCCTGTAAATTAATTGAATTTTGACTAGTGACATTTTACTTTTTTGGAAGTTAATGTGTAGCGACTCAGTTTTTGGAGTTTTTATAACTACTCACTTTTTGGATCTATGGAGGTGTAAAAATAATTACCTTCTTTTCAATAACCATTGAGTAAATCCCTTGTCAAATTCATTGCTTCTGCTGGTTGTAAAAGAAGTATCTTTGCTTTTTCTCATTACTCAACACATTATTCTGTAGGCGAAGATTTTATTGGGACACAATTATGGAATACGTTAGACGTGTGTGATAGTGTAACGTACCCTTTAGTAAATATATAAACTATCCAAGGAATTTTATTTCGAAAATGAACAAATTTTTAAATAAAATGCAATTGGCAAATCTCTCAAATCCACAAATTTAATCCGCTTACAAAATATCAAAATACCACCAGGATATTGAGATTTGAAAAGCAATCAGTGTAAAAGTATTTATTTTTCATATTCGCTAAAAAAAACTATATAATAATGATTTATTAAAAAACAATCCCTGAGAACGACATCACTATATTTTATAATTGTTCTTATATGAAGTATTAATGTTTATATTCGTTTTTTTTTTAAATACAATATTTACTTTTATAAACAAATCACTAAAAGTATTTATTCAAATTTATTTAGTTAAAGGGTTGCCAGCAAATGATTATATAAATTTTAAATGGTGTATGTGAAATTTTAAAAATATAACGGTTGTTATCTAAAATGTAAAATATTTTTAAATCTGAATTAAAACTCAAACGAAGCCATCATTATAATTTGTAATAAATTAACATGCGATTTTTATTAGAGCCTTAAATTTTTCTAAATTCAAGTTGTAAGCACTTAAAGAAATATACACCAACAATGTTGCCTTCAGCTTTGTATAGTCTATGTGTTGTATTAGAATTCATTGTATAAATATAAAATGAATTATAGTAACGAGGATAAGACCAAGTGGAAGACCAATAAAACGTGTTTTTCGAAATAAAATAAAAACTAAAATTGGTTTTATGGACAAATTGAGCGAGTTACCGTATTTTGTTTGCTTTGATTTTATGTTTCATATAAACAAAGAGTAGACAACAAACAAAACCATAATAACCCTCCGCTTAATACGTTTAATCACCGAAAATTCGGACTAAAAGTTTAATTCACTTGATAAATTTTTTTGTTAAAACTGAAATTTTTAATTTTTTTTTTATGATTTAATTGGTGAAAAAGTATTTTCTGTGTATGTATTTATTATTGGGGGATTCACAAGGTGTGCTATCAAGTAATATCATCATAACGTCCTAAATAATATTTTAAAATTGTTAAAAAAACATATTGTATTTCAAACAAAATAAAAATTGCAATGCTGTTTTCATTGATAACTAAACAGTAGTAATCAAAATTATAAGCGGGTGCCCACAGCAGTCATATACAGACTCTGTTCTCCTGCAAAAATTTGCAAAAGACGAGATATGAATGACTTTTTGTTGATATAAAAGATGATGCTGCATTTTGTTATTATTCGCTATAAATTAAAATAAATTAGAACCGATTTTTCACGCAAATTTTTTGTTTAACGAGCACTTCAAATTCACATTGTTTTTTTTTTTGCATAAGTCCGTTATTAATGTTAAATACTGTTATAAGATACAGTAGATTAGCTGATTACGCTGTATAAAGAGCGGTATAAGATGGAATATAAGAAATATTGTAGTAGTTAATTGCTACCTGTTTTTAAAGTGATCTTTAATATAACTAAAATAGGTACCTACATACATATATATAACAAATTATAATTCCTACTTTACGATTTTATATTATTGAATATTGTCATTCCCTCTAGCAACTTATCTCATATCATATAAAAAAAACTCTATGGCAATCTTTCACTAGCAATCACATCGTAAACTATCCTTCAATATGCACAACTATTTAAAACAAATACACAAACACTGGTTGATTGATAGACAATCTCTGACATGATATCGAAATATATAAATATATTATTTACATATGTATATGTATATGGCAAAATAAAAGAAAATAAAAAGAATACTACAAAATATATGGAACTAAAAACTAACAATGATTGAAGTACTTATTTAGTACTAGTTAGTCAACCACGCCTAAAGCGGCATCAATCATGGAATTGTTTGTGCACAATAACACAGCTCGAACAAAAAAAAATTTAAATGAACCAATAAAAGTAAGTAAATAAAAAATAAAAAAAGTTAAATAAATATATCTAAAAGGATTGACAAATAGTTATGCGAACGTAGACGATCAAATATTTTTAAGAAATAAAAATAAAAAAATAAAAGAAAAAAGTTGAACACGTATCATACGAACAAATAAAAACAAGCCAAACTGCAAGCAAGTTTTGAATGTTTGTCATGATTGAAATAAAGAAAAAAAACTTTTTCTACAATTTGCTTTTGTTGATTTATGTTAAGGTTATTAGTAAACTAATAAATCACCGAGGATAATGAATGAATTTTATAATAAAAATAACAAATTGTCATTAATAAAATGTAAAATTTTTTAAAATTCGTATAAAATTGTTTGAACAATTTGTCTGCGTAAAATAAATAGTGCATGCTTTTAGGCTTACATTACTCAATGGTTTTTTAGAATAAACACCCTGCAAATAATAGGACCAGTCCAAACACGCGTGTAAAGAGTAGCCCACAAGGGACTAGGACTAGTCCAAAAGTAACCCAAACGTATGGAAAAACATGGTCTATTTAACATTACGATGTCCCCATATTTGGACTACAAAGGAGTAGTTTTAAAATATGTCCCCATATTTGGACTACAAAGGAGTAGTTTTAAAACTACTCCATTGACAAGAGGATTAGTTTTAACTTCGTTTAAAAACGAAAACATGTCGTTAAAAAACGAAGACATGTCGTCTCACTGCAAACACTTTTTAACAATGACATGGTCCATGCTTGCATTACATCGCACCAGTCCACGGAGTAGTACATTTTATGAAATTGGATCAGGTGGTCCAATAATAGTTGCAGGGTATGTTCAGACTTGGGTTCTTAAACGCGTTTAAGCAACTCGAACGTGATTAAGCTCTAAATCACATCAAAATCGAGATAATTTACCATAATTGACATGATTACAACTTGATTAATCACATAGAATCCTATGAGCATACATCGAACTGAGTGTGAAGTAGAATCGGCCAATATGAACGTGTACAACCGGCCACGATTTCTGCTTAATGTTTTTATTTTTTACCTTAAATAATTCATAAATGTTCACAATTTCATCATTAAAATGATCTTCTGATAACTTTATATAAGTATTTTTATCCATTTTTGATACTTTAAAGAAAACTAAATTTGTTTGTTGTGTTTTTTTCTTAATCATCTGTCATCTTAATCATCTCAAATATTTTGCTTTAGCGCGATTAAAATCCCAAGTGTGAACATAGCATAAAATTGCCTGGGTCTAAGTTACCCGGCGTTTCCACATGCCAGTTATTACTTGTAAGTAGTGTATATGGATTATCAACGAAAAATCGAGGAAACAAACGATTGGCTGAAAGTACAAAAATTGTGTGAATGTTAGTGAAAAAGTGGGAGTGGATTGAGTTTTTCGAACTTGTACATGCATCTGGAAACGGGGGACTAAGTGAAAGAAAAGCATAAAAATTTTGCAACTTTTTATGGCATTGCCAAACTGATAAAAATGCCTAAAAAGGTACTAATAAACTCACTAAACAACAACGCGAGAATAACATTTTGACGTTTTTTTTTTTTTTTTGAATTGAAAAATATTAAAAATTGTAGTGTTTAAAGATGAACTTTGTAAAAATATAGCAATTATAAAAATACTGGAATGCCTCTGAAAAAAATTTTTATGTAGATAATAAGTTACTTTATTAATATTGTCAAATAGAAATTGCGTGAACATTAAACGTGCAATCAAAATGGGTTGCTCTCATCAAATAAGTGCAACTATGCACAGTTGCAAGGGTAAAAAAAATTGACGTAAATAACTTTAATGTATTTTTATATTATATATGGCCATTTTCTCAATGTATCGATCGTCAACATAAATAATATAAACTGTCCGTTAACGATTTTGGTTGGCAACACCTCTCAAAATACATGTAAAAGTTGGGAGTCGGCTGATTGAATTTATCTGTACGGCAAATTAAAGGAAAATAAATAATTGTTAGATGAGTGCTGGTTAGCTTTGCGACAGAATAGAAGCA
This sequence comes from Pollenia labialis, assembly GCA_949318255.1. Taxonomy (NCBI): domain Eukaryota; kingdom Metazoa; phylum Arthropoda; class Insecta; order Diptera; family Polleniidae; genus Pollenia; species Pollenia labialis. Next base: position 129,483,596 of record OX439142.1, on the reverse strand, counting down.
AATGAGACATTGAGAAACCCCAATTATTTTTAATGTGCAGTTTTTCGTTGGGAAAAAAGATAATCGCGTAATGAGAAAACGGCCAGTAGTATTGTTCATTATACGAGATAATTTTTGTTAATATCGCCTTTTAAAATTTTTAAAAACTTAAAGAATTTAAAGAAAACAAAATTCAAGAATACATTCTTAAAAAAATATGCCAATAAAATTCGAAATAGGTTTTTACCGTTTACCGTTACCGTTATGCGACTAAAGTCGCATTTTTGCCCCTTTTTGACTGCAGTGCCACTGGCCCCTTAGTTTTAAATCCCCTTTTGTATCATTTTGTAGTTTTTTGTGCCCCTTTTTGAACCAAATATTTTTTTTAAACTGGCAATATTATCTGACTTATCATGGAAACCAGGGGGCCTACTTTCTATTGCAATGCGAAAGAAAATTGTAGCAAATCTATCGATTGTTACTCTTTAATACGTTTGCGCATGTGTCTTTCGCATCTTTTATTTTTTTTCTTTTCTTTTCTAAATCATCACTTTATTTTATTTAAATTTTTCAATTTCAAATATTTTTACACACTTTGGCATTTCATTACTGTAAATCCGTGCCATCTTTAATTTTTATTGTCACTATTACTTAATTTTTAGAACATTTTGCGAAAGTGATAGAGAGTACCAAGTTGGCATTTCGCTTTCGCATCGAAATTGTTTTCGCATCGCATTAGAGAGTAGACCCCAGAAGTATGCACTAAAAACCCCGTCTTATTCGCATTAAATATGCAATAAAAACTTGAAAATATGCCCTAAAAATTGTTAAAAATATGCCCAAAAAAAATCAAAAATTGCTTATTTGAAAACAAAATATTCCACAATTTAATAACAGTTCCATTTATAAAAATATTGCTAAAATTATAATCGGTAAATCCCAAACGCAATAGTATTTAAAGAAGAATTTTCGAGATTTTACCCTATTTGGAACCGAATATTATCTAGATTTTAACATCCATAAAAGATCCTTTGTCTTAAAGAGATTTTAGGGACGGTAACTAAATTATAAATTATGTATTTATTAATGTTAACAGTTTAAAGGAAGTTAAAGCTATTTATAGATGAGAGGTTTTGGCAAATGTGAACCGATTCAAAAAGAATTTAATTTGCAGTAAAATATTTTTGCAGCGAATTTAATCTAAATACCAAATATATTAAATAGTTTGTAGGCACAAAGAGTCTAATTTGGAAAGAAGTTTTTATTAACATAGACTTCGTCCTTGATCAAATTGTCTCAAAGATTGCAAATTGTGCTTTGCGCACAAGATTAACATGGACAGATAACTAGCCAGTGGACGGATGGAGAATTCCCCTTTTTGTGACACTTTTTTTTTTTGAAAATCCCCTTTTTGTGCCCCTTTTTGAAAATTTTGAACGGTAACGATGACTGTGTATTATAACCAGTTATTGGAGATCACAAAAGCATTCCAAATTAACCAAACTGAAAATAACATGCAATTGCAACGAAATATGATTATTTACATTGTATAATAATTTTAAATTAAATTACATATCATCGGCTTAATATGCCAACCTGCTAAATCCACTATTTAAGTAAATTGAGATTTTGATGCCTTGTGGTAGAGAAAGATACGCCTCGTTGACCAGCATGTAGGTTTTCTTCAATTCGATTCTCTCCTGTAAAATGTGTTGAAAAGGAGTTAGCAGTAGCTCGTTTCTGTATTTCTCGCATCGTAAAATTTTCAACATGAAGTGTGAAACAAAAAATTCCATCGTTTCTCGATTTGCGAGAAAAAAGTATTTCTGTATTTAAATGCGAAAACAGACAAAACAGATTCAGTTTTAACTGGAATATTTCCAGAATTAAATGTCAAATGAAAGCGAAACATCAACAAAACAAAAAAAAAATATAATAAAAACAGGGCTGCCAGATTTGACGATTTATTTTCATTTCAACGATTTTTGCCGATTTGCTGATTTTTTCTAAAAAGTGACGAAAGCAAAAACAAAATCGACAATATTATATAACTTTATTGTAGCTTTCTATAAAAATTCATATCGAATTTTTAAATTTCAAGCACTTCATATTTTGTGGCATTGAAAATTTAAATGACAATATGATTTTCTGTAGAAAGCAACAACAAATTTATATACATATTTGATATTCTTAGCTTATATGGACACTTTTATGCCATTTTCGATTTCAACTAACAGGTATTCTACTGCGTATATTTCAGGTGAAAAAGAAAAAGTAAAGTTAATAGTTATAAGAATAGGTAAATTATAGATTTATGGGTAAAAATTGGAGGCGTGTTTTTCACTCATATCTCAGCCATTTGTGAACCGAAATTTTTAAATTTCAATTATATCCTATTTGGACACATACGATACAAATTTAAAACAACGTCGTCACTATGAATCCTTGGTTTTTCGCAAAAATAAAAACCCTAAATATTTATTTTACTGTTATCTAAGCGGAATTAATTTAAAAATTTTTAATTTCTTGGTATTTGTATATATCTATTTTAAATAAGTTTGTATGTTTATTTTATTAAGCTTGACTTCTTTTTGTTTTTATAAAAATATTTATTTGATTTTTTGTTAAAATTTATTTTTAATATGATATTTTGTCACGCCTTTGTGAGACTTCTTCAGGGAAAAAAACAATTTTAAATTGTTATCGGATCAAAGAAAATAAATAATTTTATAAAAAATAGACCTCAAGCTTAATAAAATACATATATATACATTAAAAAAAAATTAAGTTCGAACAAAAGACAATTTATATGTACATATGTATGTATAAAATACCCATGAACTTTGACTACTTCTTTGTTTGATTTTGTTGTAATAAAAAATCGAACAAAATTTGTTTATAATTAATTTTAAATTGTCCGATTTTTTAAAACAAAAAGGCGATCTTTTTATTTTTCTCAAAAAATTGACGATTTTCACGCAAATTTATCTGGCAGCCCTGAATAAAACCAAAACAAGGAAAGGCTTAAAAAAATTTAATTAACAAAATATAACAATGGTGTTTTATTTACTTTTCATCATTTAAATTACGCATTCATAATTTAAATGTTTTTTATTTATATTACAAAAATAGTATATAAACATATTTTAAATTTAAAATATCTATATTTTGTTTTTCTCGCACCAATTTCAAATGCGACTTATTTTGACAGTTCTTGTAAGAAACTTTTCGCAAAATATTGTTACAGAAACACTTTTTCTCACATCCTTCCAATAATTGCTGGAAAATTATTAAAATGACAGATAATTCTCGCAACGGATAGATACAGAAACACTTGTGCGATAAAAACCATTTTTTGTTTCATTTTGCACTGTTTCTGTCCCGATTCACTGGTTTCATGCGGAAAATTTTACGATGCGAAAAATACAGAAACGGGCTACAGGATTGCATATTAAGCCGACGAATTGTTACATAGAAGTAACTGTAGCCAAAACTTTCGCTTTTGTGTTTAAAGAGCAAACAAAGAGCAATTTACAAATTAAATAAAAATTTTTAAAAATTTAATCTGGTAGCCCAATTTCAACTTAAAAAAAATGTATTGTGCAACGCACCGTTAAAATTTTAGTTTAATAATAATAATTGTGATTTTTCATTGAACTGTTGGTTTTTAATTGAAGTTCTTGATATTTGAATTAGGCTAATGTTCATTTAATTAAATTTACATTACATTATTTTTAGTCAAGGAAGGAATTTACAACGTGATATGAATAAAAAATTGTTTTCCAAAAATTTCAAAAATAACTAAAAGTCGACAAATTTCATGTGTCTTCCATACATTTTAATTTTACGTTTTGTATGGGAGCTAATGTTAGAAGCATAGATAGTGTTTTTAGTTCTTAAAGGAAATTACCCTCCTAGGGACAAGCGTTAACCCCTAAAGGGTACGAAAACTAATTTTTGCCTAGAAAGGTCTTTTGCACGGGAGCCATGTTTTGATATCGAGATAGAGCTTTGGCAGACAAATCAAAATACTATGAAAGTCTATACGTGTTTAAGAAAAGAAAGCAAAAATGTGTTAAAAGTGTTTTACATTTTTACACAGATGGTAAAGGACGTCCCAAAGTTTAAGCAAGATTTTAATTAAATAGTTACACAGTTTTTAGTCTTTTGATAGTTATTTTTAAAGCTACCAACACTTAACTGCACAATTGTCGACAAATCGTAATCTCGCGTTAATTTTGGGACACCCTTTACAAGTAAAATCAAAGCAAAAATATTAAAAAGTTGAGTTAATAAGAAAAAAACTGGTGGTTACAGTTCTACAATATTTACAAAAACAACATGAAAATTTCCTGCGTTGGTTGCTTTTGTAATTGTATAAAAATAATAACACCTTCAATATATATTGTTAGTGCTGCCAATGATTACTTTAAAATACACCTCTGCTGCAATGATAATACATTGCATGCAATCCAAGCAAACACGGAGGTTTGATTTCAAATAGAAAATGATTTGATATCAAACGTTTTCTCAAACGACAAACGTTTGATAATGATTTGAAAATCATAGCGTTCTCAACAAAAAGGGGAAATTATTTTCAAATTAAAAAATGCCTGGATTATAATATAATGTGGAATATAAATAAAACTATTTAATTTTTTTAATTTAAATTTATTATTTATTTAAATAAACTTTGAGATAAACATTCGGTACCATAGCTAAAAGATGAAATAGTGTTCTTTCCGTCCTCTAATTCTTGGAAAGACAAAATACTTGGCTCCCTTTTATTTTGAGGATTGTAGCACCGCGATCGTTCAAAAAACTTTCTTCACTTTCCCGTTTTATTATTTTTCTTTTTTTCGTATTTTTAATCATTGTAATTTCTCACAAATAATTTTTATTTTTCACAAGAAATAAACTGTTCACTTTATATTAAAATTTATTTTTAATAGTAAAACACATGTAACCACAAAGTAAAAAAATGTAACTTTAATCGCCATCTTTAATGCTTACATTTATTTTTCGCTTTCCCAACAAACACGAAGTCAAACCTTTGATATGAAATGACTTTATCATTTGACATCAAACGCAATTCTCAAACGTTTTTCAATTGTTTGATTTAAGATTTAAATTCAAATTGATAATGATTTGAAAATAAACATTTGATATCAAATGTTTTTTCAATTTGATGTCAAATGTTTGTCAAAGTTAAAATCAAATAAAAAATAAACTTGGCAGTACTAAAGCTAAAAATAAATGTAAGCATTAAAAGTGGCGATTAAAGTTAAATTATTTTTCCTTGTGGTTACATGTGTTTTACTATTAAAAATAAATTTTAATATAAAGTGAACAGTTTATTTCTAGTGAAAAATAAAAATTATTTGTGAGAAATTACAATGTTTAAAAATACGAAAAAAAAGAAAAATAATAAAACAGGAAAGTGAAGAAAGATTGTTGAACGATCGCAGTGCTACAATCCTCAAAATAAAAGGGAGCCAAGTATTTTGTCTTTCCAAGAATTAGAGGACGGAAAGAACACTATTTCATCTTTTAGCTATGGTACCGAATGTTTATCTCAAAGTTTATTTAAATAAATAATAAATTTAAATTAAAAAAATTAAATAGTTTTATTTATATTCCACATTCTATTATAATCCACATTTGAAAAACATTTGAGAATTACGTTTGAAAGCAAGTTGAAAATAAAGGCATTTTTCAATTTGAAAATAATTTCCCCTTTTTGTTGAGAACGCTATGATTTACAAATGATTTTCAAATCATTATCAAACGTTTGTCGTTTGAGAAAACGTTTGATTTCAAATCACTTTCAATTTGAAATCAAACATCCGTGTTTGTTGGGTTAGTATTGCCAAATTTATTTTTGATTTGATTGTAACATTTGACAAACATTTGACATCAAATTAAAAAAAAACATTCGATATCAAATGTTTATTTTCAAATCATTATCAATTTGAATTTAAATGTTAAATCAAACAATTGAAAAACGTTTGAGAATTGCGTTTGATGTTAAATGATAAAGTCATTTCATATCAAAGGTTTGACTTCGTGTTTAATGGGATGATCTAAAAACAAATACATTTACCGATCACTTGCCATATTTTGTATCCGATTTATATCCTAATCCAAGTATTTTGCTTTTACATGATAAGATTTTTTCACTTTGTAGTAGTTTTTCGAAATGGCTTTAACTTTGTTTCATAAAAAGTTGTCAAGATTGGGTGGCAAATGTAATTTTCCATATATTTTTTTAAACAGCTTAAGCCTGTTCATTGATTTTAATTTTCATTAAATTATTTTTATGAAGAATTTAATGTTTACTAATGCATTTCATTGTGTTGGAACTAGGAAAGTAGGTTATAGGAAGGAGGAAAGAGGGTGTACCGTTTGTGAACATTCGACTTAAACTTATTCATGTTGTAAGAGAGAGGGAAGACTTCAGCAGGAAGGATATACCACATACGAACAGTCCAGCCAAAAACCAAATGCTCCCTGTAATGCGTTATATGATTCATCTGCCAATCGACCACAAAAGGATGGGCTGTTGAGGAAAAACGGTTATTACAAACAAACGTACTGGTTTCGGGAGTCTGATCCCTAATTTCGTCAAAACACATTTTTTATAACAACGGTAAACAGGCAAAACAAACTCACAGTGCGACGGTGCGCAAGGGAGTCAATCAGATTGGATACCCTACTGTCACCAATGAGAACCTTCGCCCTCTCCTGCACGCGATCGAGAAGCTCTAAAATAGACTTTGAACAACCGGACCACACATGCGAGTTGTATGGAACGCAATCGGATAAAGGTGGTAGAAATAGTAAGGAGATCAGATGGAGTGAAGTATATCTTGCACTGTTTTACGACAGCTTTAAAAAATATTCTGTACATCGGACACGACATTATATCTTCATTCCTAGAACATCAAGAGATTCTGATTCCTCAATAATTACACCACCCATATATACAGATGAGGCACGTTGATCTGTCGCGTTTTTAAGCGTCAGCACGCTTAGCGTATCATCTATATTCATTCTCATAGCACCGACATCGGATACGCTTGGTCTGCAATCAAATGAGTACGAATGGCAAAGGATGCTGTCATCTGCAAAAGAGTAGATAGGGTTGGAAGTTTGATCTAGGAGGTCATTTAGAAACATCAGAAATAGAGTAGAAGAATGAATGGAGCCTTGTGGCACTCCTGAATGAATGTTGAACTCGTTTAACGAAACCCCATCTATACACGCAGAGAAAAAACATGACAAATGAATGGTCACTACGACCATTTTTATTCACATATGCCTAATATGTTACCCATAACAAATTTATCATAGTCCTTATTTAACTTGAAAAAAATGTCTGTCCTTAACATTTTTAAATTCACTATAATAATATTATATGGTGTTTTACATCTAAAAATTTTCTCAGATCTTGCTAAACATATTTAATTATGTGAAATGTATGCTAATATATTTTCAACTATACTACAATTCAAATAATAATATTAGTTGCCCACAAGAGGTGTGTTTAATACCATAATTTTTGTTTGCTTAAAAGCACATTCTCTGAATGAGAAAACATTTATTGTCAAAGCAAACAGTCAGCATTTTAAAATAAAAATTTTTCTCTCATGTTATTTTCCGTCCGCGAGCGTAATTTAATCGGGAAACATCAATTACAAAATAATTAAAACGTTGCCATGTAAAATTAAGGAAATAAATAAGTTATTGTACGTTTATCGAAAGAAGTAAGCTATTTTTATATACACAATTATAAAAATGTAAGAATACGCAATTTGATTGTATTTCTTGCAGCAAAAAAAGCAACAGTATTGAAACCGGCATAGAAATTTTGACACAAAATTTTGCCATTCGCCCCGAAATTTCTGCTCAACAGTCTATTGATACAGTAGATTTCATAATAGAAATAAAAGGTATGTTATGGTATTGGACTTTATTTTTACTTTTTGTATATGTCTCTTAAATGTATGTATTTAATTTTATTTTTAAATATTCACACTGTAATTTAAATGTTTTTGTTATTCGTGCTTAATTCCCAATTTTTATTATTTGATAAAAACACTGAAATTTATTGCTGATAGGATAAGCTATTCCTATGCGCATTTCACTGGTTGCTTAGGCCAGATCATCAGGAAACTTAATTCATAAAGATTTTAGAAAAACTAAAGATATTAAACCAAATAAAACTGTTAAGCGCATAAGAATTACAGAACTAAAAAAATAAATAATTTTTGGAATTAAATTTGTTTTAGGTTTTATTCTGAGAACCATATGACATGTTGAAATAGACATGTTGCAAGGTGTTGGGAAATATAAAAACATGGTTCGAATAATCGTTTGCTTTATTCTTCTGAACATAATAATATGTTTGAGACAATTATTAGCTATAAACATTATTTTTGAACATATATTGTTACTTAAGACGTGTTTGATACAATACAAACATTAATGATAGTTTGCGTTTGTGATTGTATCAACCGTGTTTTTTCTTTGCGTGTAACAACTCGTAAACTGCAATCTTTTATGGCGTTTTCTTTTCTGAGTAAAATTCTGCATTTATTCTGCCTTTTACATTTATTTATGTTCTTTTCTGAAATACATGTGTTATTTTAAAAGTGTGAAGCGTTCTTTTCTGATGATGTTCCCTTTAAAATTAAAAAAAGTGCTACATGTTCAACACTCATTTTAATTAAAGGTGGTGGCAAGTTTCGAGCCGTAAACAATAACAATGCAATACAAAAAACATATGTTGTTTTGTTGGCTTTGGATTGTTGTAGTCTTGCCACCACCTGTAATTGCATTTACATTGCGCTATTTGTACTTTATTGTTTAATGCCGAAATTTGTGTTCTTTTGTAAACGTAAAATATGAAACACTTCTTAAAAATTAGGAGAGCATTTAAAAATGTTGCAAATTAACATGTAACACTTATGCAACACTTTGTTTTAGAAAAGAAAACGCCATTAGAAAGCTCCATATAAATCGAGAGAAATTATTGCCGACACCAAATGCAACAAGTTTTGACAAGAGTGCAGGGCTGCCATGTACTTTTTCCTTGACCCCAAAAAATTAAAAAAAAAATCCGCAAATTAAAAAACAAAACCTTAAAAAGTTCATATTTTTAGTAAGAAAAATTTTAATAAGAAATCCCCAAAAATACCCAATTAAAAATGTGTAGTAAAACAAATTATTTTATTTTGTTTGCAGCGACTGGTGTCGGCATGTTTATTAAATCATTTTTATGCGATTCCAGTGAGGAATTACAAGCAAGTTTTTAAAGACGAATGAGCCAATTTATAAGAATTTTTATTTACTTACCCGTTACATATGTTTGTTTCACGTTTGTTGAATTACGATCTTTGTTTACAGCAGAACTCTCAATAACAAGTAGCAATATGCCAAAATCGACTTTTTGCGAAAAATAACTTTTTTATTGTTGAAAATGGTTCTTTAGGGTATCAGAAGCAACTTTTGTTCCGCGACTTTTTTTATTATTCCGTTATTTACAAAATTACCGTTATTTTTAGGTTCTTGAACTAACAATATTCAACAATTAGAAAGGTAATTTTTATACCTTTCCAACAAAAAAAAAACTTGAAAATCGGATAAAAAATATCCGAATGAGAAAGAAAAGATCTATAAGATAATGAAACAGTATCAAATTTATATTAAAATATGTATGTAACTTTTATTAAATTGATCATTAAAGTTTACATATTTAGTTTTGCGAAAAAAAATTTAGTTATTTTACTAGAATTGTATTTAACAGAAATCTTTATAATTTATACTTTTAAAAACATCGTTATTTTATTGTTTAAATTTTTAGAGATCTACATAAGAGTGCAAATTCTTTAGCTTTTCTTTGAGTTGGGACTCTAAATCCAAATTTGTTGTTTGCCAAACTTTTTCACCGTGATATTTATAATTTAAACCTCTCAACATGTTTATTTGCTTTTTAAGAATTTGTATCCGATTACTCTGTACATCGACATAAGATAGTTTATTTTTTCGTCTGTTTTTTCTTTAGTAAATCATTTGAGAACAGATAATAAGAGATTGATAACACAGCCCCACAAAAAATAAAAAAAATTATGACCAAAGTGAAAACAGTGTCTATGTTCTTAATAACTAATGTATAACTCTTTTCAGTAGCATAAATTTATGTTTTTTTAAAAATTCACCCTGTTTTTTTAATCAATTAATAAAATTTGTCGAAAATAGGCTGTACTGTATGTAATACGGCACAAATTCGGGTGAATATTATGCCTTGGGAGACAACATAGTTGTTGATGACTAAAATATCTAAAATCCTGCGGTGGTGCTTGAAGATAACACTCCTACTTCAAAAGTAATAAGTGAATGAAGGTCAAAAAACCCCATTATTTTCATTTTTTTCGCCTTTTAAATACATTTTCCTAATTTTCTTGTAAACGAAAAATGCGATCGCCACGCACCACCGCAGAATTTTAGATTTTGATGTCATTAACAACTGTGTTGCATGGCAAGCCATAATATTCAGCCCAATTTGTGCAGCGCTAAATGTTAGAAGTAGTATTTTCTCACTTCCAAGTTTTGTTGTTGCCACTTTGTTTTTTTCAGTGTATTTTTCCAACAAAAACCAAAAATTTAAGATTACTACCCAAACTAACTATTCAACACATAAAAACATTGATTTTGTTGCTTTTAACATAAATAATGAGTTAAATTCATAAAAAGTCAAAAAAAAACAAGTTTTAAGGAACATAAATATCCGTTTTAGAACAAGTGAGGGGCACTCTAATAAGCAAGTAGGGTACTTGACTCTAGCTCCGAAGTTTTAAAAATCATTCGGCATTCATAACTTGAAAACGAAAAAGTTAATTTGTTTGGCATATTGTTTTGCCCGACACTGCTTTAAAAAAATCAACCAATAGAGAAGAAACATCAATTAGGAGCAATATTAATTGAAGATAAAATAAATTTTAAAACTAAAATAGCTTTAGGGTTTTGATATGTTGTAAAACTGTTTTAATCAGAAATGCAGAAAAACTGCCATAATATTTACACATAATTTAAAACATTTAAAAAGCCTGCGCCAGAAACAAATAAACTCATTAAAATAAATAGAAAAAATAAAATTAAATCAATCGTGAGTTAAATGAAATTATTTAAGGCGAATTATGGTGGCCCTTCAATAAGTTTAAAAAAAATCATGATAATAACGTTAGTAAATAAAAACTAAAAAAATTTAATAAAATAGCACACAAACTAATTCATATTAAAAGCTGAAGGAAAACATTCAAAAGACTATCGCATATTATTAGTAAAACCAAGTTCCTGTTGAGAGATAATATTCAATAGCCGACTACAATTAAAAAAAACATTTTCTCTTAATTTTAAGCAAATTATAATTTATTAACGAATATTTCAACAAAGAGTATCGTTGTTTCGTAAAAACCGATTATAAAATAACAAACAAAAAAACATTAACTTGATTTAATTGTACTCTTTCGACATCACTTAAATATTCAAATGAACTCAATCATATGAAATTGATAAAAAAAAATTTATACATTCAAACATATAATTTGAAAATGAAAATAAATTATAATTGCTTTTTTCTGTTGTCGCAACTCATACCCGGAAATACAACGAATACGTTCGAGTAAAAATACGCGCCACAAATTTAACCACAAATGGAATTTCAAAATTAAAATGCATCAACGACAACTACGAGTGCAAGGCGAGGGCGAAAAAACAAACGACCACAAATAAAATTCTTATTCATTTTCATCAATTTTATTTGCAATAAAATATTAATTGACCTCTGTGTTGCATAAAAATGCAAAATAATTATTGAAGCGTGTTTGGAGTTATTTGAATTATTTTTATGATGGTTCAATTCTATTTTACCTTCACCAATTTTTATACACAATACCGATCGATCGACTTACTTTTGATGGAGAGCAGAAAAGTGATTTTGTCAAATCCTTACAAAAATGAACTTGTTGGTACAGAAGTTTTTAAAATAATTCTATTTTTTTTTTTTTTGAAAATCTTAAGAACTTTTTGATAGTTTCTCCTAAGAAGAGAAAAAACCGTTTTCAATATGGACACCTCCAGCAAAACTATTTTCAACGAAAATTTTTAAACATATTATAGTTAATTTAACCTCTACCGTATTATGGTAAAATTGGTCCTCTATCAGAAAGTCACAATCACATTATGGCGAACCAGCTCTTGACGAGTACGGACGTGTATCAGTGCATAAGAAAAATAAAAAAAAAATAAAAAAAAATTCGAAGTGAAAAAAAAATATTTGTAATAGGTGAAAAAAAAAAAATATTTGTTATACATCCATAATTGAAAAAAAGAACAATAACTAGTGTGCCCGAAGAGATTTGTGAATGAGCCTCACAAATAATCCCAATAAGGAGAGTAGGCCCAGCACAAATAGCAGAAATGCGTATATTGTGGTAAGCTCCCCGAGCGTGAGCAACGAAAACATTCGATACCCAGAATTAAATAAAAATTATTTAAGTGCAAAAATTGCCAGCGCAACTGGTTTTCCATACAGCAATTTAAGTGCAAGTGTGCCCAACCTGAGCAAGTGTGTTGATCCGACCGTAAATGTGGTTCAAAGTGTGAAGTCGTCTGAACACAGGAATAATAACGAAAAACCTGGAACATCTCGATCTGCATTAATAAATACAGGAGCTGTGCCAAAAAGTACTAAAGTGCAAACAGGCATGGACAGATATATTACAATAACTAAGAGAAAGGCTAGCCCTAGCGCATGGCCAAACAATACAAAAGCTCTAACGTAGTCTCTTTGCCAACAAATGGTAACAGATTCTCTGTACTATCCATACCTGACGATGAAGAAGCAGAATCAGCTAATGGAACAGCCACTAAAGAAGTTAAACCGCCACCCATCTATCTGCGGGAGCAAACATCAAATAGCATAGTCAACATGTTGACTTAACTTGTAGGTAAGAATAATTTCTACGTCGTTTCTATACGACGCGGGCAAATTCAAGAGACCAAAATTCAAGCCAGTACAGAAACGAACTTTCGTATTATATCAAGACACCTGGATGCAGAAAAGAAAAGTTACTATACATATCAATTAAAAAGTGCTAAGGGATTGATTATTGTCATAAAAGGCATAGATAGTTCTGTTCCTACAGAGGAAATAAAAACTGCCGTAGAGCTAGAGGGGGATGAGGTAAAATCTGTTCATAACATTTTGAACAGAAATAAAGTTCCTCAACCAATGCACCGCATTGAAATATCGTTTGATTCATCGGTTCTCAAAACCAAAAATTCAGTTCATCCCATATACAACTTGCGCTACCTACTCAACAGAAGAATAACTGTTGAGGAGCCATTAAAACGAAAGGGCCCCTCCCAATGCACAAACTGTCAGGAATATGGGCATACAAAATCATATTGTAAATTGCCTCACGTATGTGTGGTTTGTGGCGACGCTCATAAAACCGCCGAATGTAATCGTTCTAAAGCTGACCCGAATGTTAAGAAATGCAGCAACTGTGGCGAAAATCACACGGCAAACTATAGGGGTTGTAAAGTCTTTTTGCATTTAAAAAAACCTGCTTTTGTTCAAAAATATACTCACTCCCAATATGGTCCGTCAAATGAGCCCAGCCAAGCCGCTGGCTCTATTGCTAGTACTATACAAGCAAATAAACAAAATCAATCATATGCCCAAATCTTAAAAGGAAACCCTAATGCTAAAAATCCCCCGAGTACTTCCAACACAAAGCAACCTCCATACGCTAATGTTCATAGGGAAGGTCTACAAATGCCTTCTGGAAATATGCCTACCTCAATAGAAAATTTAATTCAAACTATGAATAACTTCATGGCCACTATGCAGAACATGTTTCAGAAAATGATGCGAAACCAGAACATGCTCCTGCAAGTTCTACTCAACAAAAAATGAACCAGTTAAAAATATGTTTCTGGAATGCAAACGGGTTATCCCAACATAAACAGGAAGTTACAAACTTTCTTCATAGGCATGAAATCGACGTACTTCTTGTCTCTGAAACACACTTTACTCATAAAAACTGCTTTAGGGTAAATGGATACCTTACGTATGACACAAAACATCCCAGCGGACGAGCTTGTGGTGGCACAGCCATAATTGTGCACAAACACATCAGACACTTACCATTGCCAGAGTTCGAAGAAGATTGTATCCAGGCCACATCTATAAATCTTACTGATTTCAAACTAACGTTAACATCCGTTTATTGTCCCCCGAGGCACAAAATTGTATACGATAAATTTCTCAACTTCTTCTCCACATTGGGTCAGAAATTCATTGCTGCTGGCGACTACAACGCTAAACATACATATTGGGGCTCCAGACTTATTAGTCCTAGAGGTAATCAGCTATACAATACCGTAACTGCAAATAATTTTGATGTGGTATCGAGTGGTGAGCCTACCTTTTGGCCAACCGACTTCAATAAGCTACCAGACCTTATTGACTTTGCTGTAATCAAAAACATCAAGCGCGATCAGGTACTAGTTAGTTCCTCCTATGATCTTTCGTCTGATCATTCACCTTCAATCCTCATTTTAAAAGGTAACTCCGACGCCGCAGCTGCAAACTTTATTTCCTATCCAAACAGAAACACAAATTGGTTAAAGTATAAAATGTATGTGAGCTCTCACCTATCACAGTGCATTCCACTAAAAAAATTCATCTGACATCCAAATAGCTGTCGACCGATTTACAGAAGTCTTGGATACTGCAGCAAGAAATGCAACCCCAATCAAGCGGACAATTAAACGTGCTCCTTACAATACATCGGCGGATATTGAGACCCTTATCAGAGAAAAAAGGAAGTTAAGAAGACAATGGCAAAACAGTCGTTCCCCAACCACTAAGGCCCAACTTCAATTATGCCTGACAACTCTTCGCAACAAATTGAGACAGAACCACGAGTCTGCAATAGAAGGCTATCTAAACAGCCTAGATGCCACAAAAAACTCTAATTATAGCTTATGGAAGGCTGTACGGCATATGAAATGCCCTATAACCCAAGAATCTCCATTAAGACTGGAAAACCGCACTTGGGCCAAAAACACAGATGAAAAATTAAACGCTTTCGCGGGTCACCTTCAGAAAGTTTTCACGCCACATGATACACATACTTGTTCCAGTCGTCCAATCATTCCTAATAAGGTAAACCATCCATTAAAATTTAACATAACTCAAGTAAAATCTGCAATAGAAAAAGTGAATATAAGAAAATCTCTCGGACCTGACCGCATCACAGGGTCAATGATAAGAAACTTACCATCGACTGCTTCCAGAATCTTGCTGCTCATTTTTAACGCTATATTAAGAGTCGGATACTTCCCATCCTCATGGAAGAGGTCTATAATTGTTATGATTCCCAAGCCAGGAAAAGATGCTAGCCAGGTTGCGTCGTACAGACCGATAAGCTTATTATCAATTCTATCGAAGCTTTTCGAAAAAATATTCATTTTAAGTATAACTCATCATCTAAATGAACACGACATCATCCCGGATCACCAGTTCGGATTCAGAGCGAAACATGGTACAATAGAACAAGTGCATAGAATTGTCACCCTTATTAGATCGGCGTTTGAGAAAAAGCAATACTGCTCAGCCCTGTTTATAGACATTTCCCAAGCATTTGACAAAGTTTGGCATGATGGGCTACTCATCAAAATAACACGAATGCTTCCTCAAAACACTCACAAGCTTCTGGAGAGCTATCTAACAGGCAGAACATTCATAGTAAGGTCGCAAGATAAATACTCCCCCCTCAAGAAAATTACTGCTGGTGTCCCCCAAGGCAGCATATTAGGACCGCTTCTATATATAATATACACAGCGGATATGCCAACAAACCTGAGCACGCACACCTCTACATTTGCAGACGACACAGCATTTATTAGTGTTAACCATGACCCAAAAGTCGCATCGCAAAATCTGCAGTCCCACATCAATGAACTAGAGGCATGGCTAGAAAAATGGAGAATAAAGGTTAACCCGGCTGAATGTGCTCACTTAACTTTCACGCTCAGAAGACAAACGTGCCCAGCAGTAAAAATAAATAACATCACTGTTCCGGTAGAAACCATGTTAAGTACTTGGGAATTCATATAGATAGACGCTTGACCTGGACTCGTCATATTGAAGCGAAAATAACGGCTATGAAACTTAAAGCAGCTCAATTACATTGGCTTCTCAGTAGAAACTCAAACTTGTCTTTAGACAACAAAATTCTTTTATACAAGTCCATCATAAAACCAACATGGACATATGGCATCCAATTATGGGGTACTGCATGCGCATCTAACATCCAAAAGCTTCAAAGAAGACAGTCAAGAATATTACGACAAATTGTCTGCGCCCCATGGTATATACGTAATGATATTATCCACAGAGATCTCAACGTCCCCACTATCCAGGAGGAAATTAAAAAATATTCAATAAGCTACATCGATAAACTAATGGCCCACCCTAACTACCTCGCTCGGGGTCTGCTTCAGTTCGAAGGTCACCAGAGGCTAAAAAGAACCGATACTTTGAGCCTAACTAGAAGACAGTTTTAAAATTTGAATACAGCAGTTAGTGGTTACACTGGTAACAACTAATAAACAACAAGTAGAATTAAGATTTGAATACATATTGTAAATTTCGATAAGAAAGATTCAATAATAAAAATAAAAATTTAAAAAAAAAAATTATGGTTCCCTCTACACTCATCAAATTATTACAGTAACTGATTGTGGGTTATTAAATTCGTTTTCCGTGCTGTTAAAATTTAGCAAAAATATAGTTATTTTACGAATAATTTTATTTTTCAACATTTATGTTTGTTACTCAAAAAACAAACTACCTAAAAAATAATGTTTTTTCGTATTTATTTTGATTTTTGTCGGTTAAAATATATTTTTTACAAGTAAAAACTATTCAATTATAAGAAATATGGTGTTTAATAAATAAAAAATTTAAAAGTTATTGTAAAAATCATTATTATTTAATTGAAATGAAAATGATCTGTTTTTTAAATGAATTTAACGTTGTTTCAAATTAATTTTCGTTTGAATTTAACAACATAATATTTTGAGTGTAGACATGTTTTAGTTAACCCATTAAGGACTAACGGGTATTTAAATACCCAAAAACAGAGCGTTCGTAGAACAATTCTGGCTAACTTCATGTAAGAGGTATCGGAAATTGGTTTTTACAGAAAGATAAAGAAAGGATAGGAATACTTTAAAAAATTTTTGAAGTTAAATTTTACCCCTTTTCATTGGGAAAGTTAACAGCTTAAAAGTTAGAAATTTTACATATTTGGAAAAAGTGAACGACACCGGCTCTGAAAAATTGAAAGAGAAGAAAATCGGAAAACCCTCTTGATGGATTATAGCCTTAGGTGTGCTCTGCTTTAGAAAAAAATATTAGCTAAATTGGACAAATAACGTTAACTACAGGTTTGCTTCAATGACATGGGTATTTAAGTACCCACTTCGCTGTCAGAGGGTTCAAAACACATATTTTTTTAATTTTTTGGCAAGTAAAAAAGCTCTGTTTTATGTAAAATTTACTATTTATTAGTAAAAAATTATGAAATAAATATCACAAATGTGGTCCATGATAGAGATAAATTTATCTTTTTAGGCCATAATTCTGTAAAACGCAACCACCACGGCAAAAATTACAAAAGTTATCCTCATGATGGGAGATCCTTCAGCTTTTCTTAGCATACACTGTAATTTCCAGGCATACACCATACCAGCAACCAAAGCATTAGCAAGAACGCATAGGCTCATTCCCTTCTATGAGAAGGGAGAAGAGAAGGAATAACATTTTTTGTTTTGGTTTTTTTTTCACAAGCAAAAGTAAAAGAATTTTGATCCCGTTACCATTTTTACTTAACTGTTAAAGAAGCGAGAGCAGTGACAACGTGTGTCAAAAAGATGCATTCAAAAGATGTGGCCTGACCACAAAGTCACCTGCCATGTTCGCAGCATCCTGCATGATTCCTCCTTTACAGATATGCGTAAAGAAGTAAAGGTATTATTGGCTTCCGTTATCGATGCGCAGATTAGGCGATAAACCTTATTGAGTATCACTCTAGCTTTGACCTGTTCGGTCTTAGTCCACGACGCTAGGGCGGCGTTGTTCAAGATTGGTCTAATTATCGTAACAAAACACTAGTAGATCATTTAAGGCTTCAGCTCTCATGTCATACTCCGCTAATTTTTTGACATTTATGCTCAAGTTATAAACCACTTCGTGATGTTGAAGGCACATGGCCTCATTTTCGGCTTAACGGGTTTGTTCATAAACAAAATTGCTGCATTTGAAGTAGACCAATCCACAACAGACCATATCCATATATCCAGAAAAATTTGGTGCTGTTTACACGCTAGACATATCTGCGCTTAAAAATGAAGAAAGTTGGACGTCCAGAATGCGTGTCGTCAAGAACAGCCGATATGCCCAATCATTTTCAAAATGAGACAAACTATTTCATTATTCTACCTGGCCCCAATATACGTGTACAGAACACGCAAAACTTAGCACAAATATTCTTAACAAGCTTACATAAAATATGTTTGGTGGTTAAAATCAGCGAAATCGAATTATTATTTTACTTAGCGTCCATATAAATATACTATGGTGAAGGGTATGTAAGATTCGGCATAGCTGAATTAAGCACTTTTGCTTAATTCTTGTTTCCTTCATGCATATTTATTTATTAAACTGCGAGGAGTTTGAGTTGCATGCGATTTTTATGTAGAATTTTGTTGATTAATAATCTTCAATGGATTTTATTCATTCAATGTAGATGATTTGTATTTTGTCAGAGAAATAGAAATAAATAAATAAATAAATTATTTGGCGAATGCAGTTAAATGCAGAACGATGGAATGGGTTGGATGAAATGAATTGTTGGAAATGAAATGAATTTGTTGGAAAACGTTGATTTAGTTGTTTGAATTGTTGGTTTATGTTGACGTCAAAAAATATGGTCGTTTTTAAATGTGACTTTTGTTTTTTTGTTTTTTTTACATGATAATTCTGGCTCAAGGCATTAAATAAATTTCATAATGTTTTAAAAAAATGTCCAGCTTTTGCTATTCAATCCTTTTTTATGCAAATTCAATAGATAGAGAATTGTACAGAAATACCTTAATAATTAAAATACAAATACACGGCGCTACATTTAAGCAATTAATTACAGCTAAGTTTTTTTTTAATATTGCCAGAGAATTGTTTTATTTGAACTCAAATTGTTATTACAACTAAATAGCCACAATTGTTAAAATGAAATTAATATCAAAAAGACTTTTAAATTTTAATGGTGTTAAATAAAGGGTCGTATATTTGACTAAAACCGATATTTAACTTAAAAACTGACTGTTTATTGTTGGTATTTTGTTTAAGCTTTGATATCGTTGCAAATAATATTTTGAGTGTTTTTAATTCTCAATCACTTTACAGTTTTGTTCTCTATCTTATTTCTTTAACTCTTCTGCAGTTTTTTGCAAAAAGTTTTCTGATGATTAGGCCTTAGCAACCAATGAAATACGCATATAAACTAGTATCAAGAATGAAAATTGAGAATTAAAACGACAAACAAAATTTATTTAACTTTAACTTAAAAATATTAAAAATTCTTAAACCAGTAATAACTTTGTTAAAACACATTTAAATAAAAAAACAAACTTAGCTTTATCTGGATCACCAGGGAAACCAAAAACATGCAATTGCATGTTTTTCTTTGTGCGACCAATAAAGGCAGAAACAATGTATTTATCCGTTTCAGGGCTTTTTATGAATTTGGGCATCGATTTATTAGTTCATATTTTTGCATATTTTACGCTTTGCAGAATTTGTTTGCATAATTTAGTTAAAAGAGCCTTTTTGCGGCATTTTTTAAGTTTATAAAGCATGCTTTGCCTTTTTAAAGCCTATTTTGATACATGTTGAATGTTTTTATATGCCAACAAGAGTTTTCGCAGCAAATAAAAACAAAAGTTTCTTCGAAAATTTGGGTTTTCTGTTTTAAATATTTATCTGTATTTTATCTGGAATTGGGTCCATTTCGCCATCTACATTTCATTTTACTCGTAAATTGTAGGACAAAGCAGATTGTCATTAAAGATAAATGTTATTTTAAATTTTAAAATTTTATGTATAAACAAAATTTAAGGAAAAATCAATTAGATATATGTGACCTTCTCCGAGAAAAGGGACCTAGTGTATGAAAATAAAATTTTGAGAAAAACTCATTTTATCTTATTCTACACCCTTTTAGGTAACAGAATCCACTCTTTAGTCCAAACCCGTTTTTTGACAAACAAGCAGGGCTGCCGTTGAAAATTTTAAAAGTGTGTCATAAAAAGGGTATTTAAGAAAAAACAGGGTCAGAAAAAGGTTATTTTAAAGTAAAATAGGGTCAAGTTTATTGGTATGTATTAATTAAATACATTAGACTAAAATAAAAGTAATTATTCGTCAATTATAAATCAATTATAAATCAATTCACAGGTACATTCCTTTATTAGTCATATCATCAAAAAATAGAAGTAATTTTTACAAAAACCCTTGATAATGCTTATTACTTTTTAGAAATGCTTATTCCATATTTAGTAATTAATTCTTCACTTGGAGTCCATTCTTCCAGCTCCGATTCGAGCAAATTGGGAGAGGAAAGCATGGACTCACAAGTTTCTATTATAAGTTTGTTCCTAAATAGTGTCCGTGGACACTATGACACTGGACGTTATGACAAGCAACAAATTTTTATATGTATGTGCACAAAACTCATGGGAACTTTCGTAAGGAATATGGAAACTTGTTCTTATTTTTAAAAAGGTTCAAAAAGTGTCTTAAATTTTGTTAAAATGATACAAAGGGATAAATTAAAAATAGGGTCACAAAAAGTGTCATTGGCATGAAAAAGGGTCAAAATGAAACTTTAGTGTCACAACGGCAACGCTGCAAATAAGGTCCTTTTCTCGGAGAAGGTCACATAAACATTTTTGGCGATGTGTGTAATGCATAGAAATCTGGACCATTCTTTAAGTATACCGAGCGATTAAGAATCACTTGTTTAATTGATCTAACGATAACTATCCGTCCATCAGGCTGGTTGCCTGGGAGCCGTGCTATAAAGCCATAATGGCCTTATTTCTCATTTGAATTTTTTTCTTTTAATATAATTCTAATTTACTTAAAAATTGTTGTGTTGTTTTTTCTCTGGGAGTATAATTATATAAAAAATATAACGAAAACACTTTTGGGCGCAAGGATTTTCTGCTCTATGGTATAACAAAGACCGGCTTCGCTAGCTAAAGATTCTCTGCATAGCGGGCATTGGCCGGCCGCAAGGATTTTCTTCTTTATAGTATAACAAGTACCGGTTTCGCTAAGCAAAGCTTCTAAAATCTGCATGTGCACGACATGTTTTGTACATCTGACTTGTCGAATTTCCCACTGCAAAATATGTCGTATGTTACCTTTATAACATTGCTGCTATAAAAGACAGATGCAAAGTCACCTGAAAAAATTTGAATTAGAGCGTGCTCTATTTTCTTCTGACAAACCTTCTTACATCAGCTGTGTCAGAAATCTATGCCGGCAAAAAACTGGTAGCGGAGGTCCACTATTGACGGAATCATTAGCCGGCTATATAACAATGATGATATATGCATAATCATTTCACGATATTATAGAAATTATGTACATAGATAAAGATATAAACGTTCTTAATAAATAAAAAAGTGTTAAGATAGCTGAACTCTTTTACGGCGCAAATAAACATTTGTGTGGCAGCCGCACGCTGTTTTGAAACCTAGAACTACTTTGGTTTCTGCAATACCAATGCGAAAAAAACAGAGACAATGTCAGAAGCAAATTATATGGACGTTTGTGACCGAATGTTATAAACCTTATGTGAAATAGCAACTTTGACATGTGAGTTGAGAAGTTAACAAGTCAAACGTAGAAAACATGTCGTGTACATGCTCCTTTAGCCCATAATAAAACCTGTTAGCAAGCGCTCTCCTTCGTTTTATTTAAGGTCTGGGGGCTAATTCTGGTAGTCGTGATCGAATATTTCTTCCATTCAAGAGCAATTTTATTTCTTATTCTTTCAGTCGATACTGAACGAATGAAAATAATTTTTTCAGTGCTATTAAGTATTTATTTGAGTTTTCACAACACTGAGAAAATAATTCATTCAGAATCGACTGTAAGTATAAGAAATAAAATTTCTTTCACGACGGCCAGAATTAGCCGCCTGATATTATGTTCCTTATTTATAGCGATTCCAAGGCAGGCAAATTTTTCTACTACCTTAAAATTACAATTTGGCAATGATTTTTCTGCATCCTGCATGTGTCTTTATATAATGTCAATATCATCTGCATAATCGATGAGCATATGACTTTTGTTTTCAGGGGCAATATATTGAAAACGCTATCCGATAAGTTATCTTTACAATATAAACTCTATATATTTTAGATACGTAGAGTATCATTTGTTTATGCAGAGCTACTTATAACATAAAAAAATAAATTCAACATTTTTTTATTTTTCGAATTTATTCTATGAGCTAAATTTCAGTTATGTATTTTATAAAGCTTTTTTGTAATAGTCATATTCCTTCAATTTTTCAGAAATGACTTTATACACTATCAGACTATTATATTGTATTTAAATAAAAAAATGTTGAATATAATATAAAGTAACCTCCAGAAGGAAATAATTCCCAGTTTCTATTTGATAAAAAAATAAATTTACATTGGCAACATTCCCGTGTAAAACTCGTAGAGGTACCTTGGTGCGCATTTAAGGGTGTTGAGAATAAATTGGTCTCTCATTCAAATTACAAAAATATTTTTAGCTTTACGGTTGCATACACGCTAAGTTTTTTAAATGTTAGTAGTTCTCAAGACGTTTCAGCATACGGATTATCAATTTGAATGAAAACAATTTAGTTGAAAACGCCAAAGGTACCCGGGTACCTTGGTGCGCACATAAGGGTTAAATTGTAAAATGTGTTGGAAACAAAAAAGGTAATACACACACGTACTTTTTTTTAATTCTGTTTAATAAAGTGTATTAGTGGATGGGTGGTATAACCCTGAAAATAATGCGACTAGTCCATACACGCATGTAAAATGTAGCCCAAAAGGGACTAGAACTAGTCCAAAGGTGACCCCAATGTACGGAAAAAAATGGTCTAGGGCAGGACCATATAACCCAGCTTTGGAGCAAAAAGTTGATTAGCTTTGAAAGGCATGTCGTTTCACTACAAATTCTTTTTAACAATGATATGGTCCATACTTGCATTACATTGGACCAGTCCAGGGAGTAGTCCATTTGATCAAAATGGATCAAGAAGTCCAATATTATATGCAATGGAGACACTGTATTACGATAGTTGAAGGGTGCTAAAGAACCGACATAGCCGAATATAACACTCTTACTTGTTTTAAGATAAAACCTCTTTTGCATGGAGCGAAATAATTTCATAGCAATAAAAAAAATTTCATTAATTTGCGTACTATTTTTTTAATTGCCAAAAAAAAATGCGGCAAATAAAATTATAAATAAATTTTAGATGATATATTTATGTAATTTTTATAATTAAGAAAACATAAAATAAAAACTTTAATCCAAAAAACATTAGAAAATATTATTTGGAAAATTATTGATAAAACTGCGTATATGAATAATTAAAACTTATTTACATTTTCTTTCTATAAATTTGCAATGATAAAGCACTAAAGTTGCTACATTTGTGATTGCGGCACAGTGGGATAATGTAGAAAAAAAATATTCGCAATAGTTACCTATTCCCTTTTCCTATATTTTGGAAATATAAGGACTATGCGCTGAAATAAATACTCATTTTGAGGCCAAACAACAATTCAAGCTTATTTCGAGTACCCCGCTCTGAAGTAAAGCGTTTTTGTTGTATCAGGCAATTCACATGGAGGCTTTTACGACGTCGCTTTGTCGACGTCTCTTTTGGTTTGACGGCAAGCGGTGTAGAGAAGAAAGAGGAGTAAACAAAACGACTCGTTTTGTGTTTTTCATGTCGTTTTTGATATTTCTCTTTTAACTTTTTCTTTTTACGCTTTATTCTTTTTCTTACTTTGAAGTGTGTGGTTGAAAATACAGCGAGTCCTCGATTATCGATAACAGACGGGACCGGCAGCATTCTTGGTTATTAATTTTTTTTGGTGTGTTTCATATTTTATATAAATATGTAATGTATTATTATGTAGACATGGGGAAAAAAGTAATTGGCAGAATATGCTTCCAGTACGTTGGGAAATTCTCTTTCTTCGTTTATTTAAATTTGTTTTGATTGTTCAAAAGTAAACGAAAAAAAGATAATTTGTTTATAATTACGGAAAACAGAGGTGATTTAAATCAATGCAAAATAAAATTTATTTTCCAGTTAATTGATGCTGCCGGTTAATCGAATGACGAATAATCAAGGCCATACTGTAAATAAAAAAAAGACATGCAACCAAAAATCATCGTATGAACGCAAAAAGATTTTGGAATTTGCTTTAAAAGGGAATCAAGATAAAGCGACGTCGAAAAATCCCTCATGTGAATTGATTGTAAGAAACGTCTGCAACGATCGAAGCAAACGGTATACAATTTGAACTGTTTTGTGTTGGCGTATTGGAACAATTAGTTGAAGTGTTCAATTTAAAACTGAATTCTGTTTTTGTTGTTCGTAAAGTTTCAGGCATCCAAACATCTTTGGTTTTTAACTTGAGTAGTACTTGCTTTAGGATGAATCTTGAGACTTGCTAATTCCAGCTTGAATGGTTCCCAATTAGTTTGCAAGTACTTTTTTAAAATTATTAGCTTCTTTCACTCATTATTTAGTAGCTTTCTTTTATATAACTACTTTTATCACTACTTATTTTTCAGATGTATATTGGTAACAAATAATTACATTTAAATGCGTTCATTTTGGGGCATCCCTTGTAAAATTCATAACCTTTTGCTGGGATGGTTCACTCGGGACAATATCTGCGAAAGGCATTATATTACCCGAAATCGAATGTGTCCATTATGGTTATTTCAGTGACCTCTTTCAAAGTGTCAAAAAGGTGCCAATTTACCCGCTACCAGGACATTGCCATGTTAAAGTGACAAGTCCCCTTCATAAAAAGTGTTTGAACTAGAACCAGTCCCTGCCACTTTAGGTTAGTTCCCTTTCTCCTAGCGAAGTTTGTCATTTCGTATGAAACTTTTTTAATATTCATCATAGACCCTATTAAGTATATATATTCTGGGTCCTTGAGAGATTCTAAGTCGATAGAGCCATGTATGTCTGTCCGTCTGTTGAAATCACGCTCACTTTCGAACGACTCAAAAGAAAAGAACAGTATTGGTGTCAAATTCTTTCATGTCCTCCTAAGCAGTTTGGGATTGAAAACAAGCACCATCGGCTGAGTAGAAAACGAGTTATGAATTAAAATTTGGTCCAACCAACCTTAAAAATGTATATATCTGTTACAAAAGTTAACTATAAAATTTTGCGTTACAACAAAATAACCTTTCGGGTTGACAAGAAATAAATGACAAATGTATACCCTACAATATGACTTGTAAGTTGTTAAAGACACAAACTATGTGTAAGAGATACGCCATCCGTTGTGAATCTCGAATTTTTTAATTTTATCACCCAGATAACAACTAAATAATATATTTAAATAAATCTATTTGCTGACACACCCACTTCTCTAATGCCACCCATGTTTATTACTTATAATTGTATGGCTGTTTTTCAAGCACAACATGTTACTCTTGGAAAAGAAGAAAATGTTATTGTAGATTTTATAGCATGCAATTACTAGTGGTAAGCAAATTATTGTTATCAATTACCATAACATACTCGGAGGCAACCATAATATGGTTGTGGCCTCTTTATGGTGACAATAATATTGTTAAAGCAGCCATAATATGCCATATAGAAAAATGGTATTTCTCTGCGTGTGGTGTACAACTAATTTTATAACCTAAAAAACACTATTTGGGAAGTTTTTTTTTCTGGCTATAAAATGTTTTATATCATACCAGTATTTAACCCGCTACTTCGTTAGCGTCTCGTTTTCCTTCGTGGACATATTGGTATGACAAAGTTTATTAAAAAAATACCAGTTGTAGAACCAAAAAGGTACTATTTTTCCCCCATTTAAGTATCAAAAATTTCAATATTGTAGTGGCAGCCCATAATTAAGTACGAAAATGTCAATGAATGGAGAAAAATGTTTTGTTAAAAATAGTACCAAAAATAGTTACGATTTTCGCCCCTTAACTGTTCGAATTTCGAAAAAGTACCAAATTAATATTCGTATTTTTTTATAAGGTTCGAATTGTTTCTATATTCATTGGTTAAAAAGATAGTTGGGGTGTCAAAAAAGGACCAAAACTCAGATTTTACCCGTTTACTCTCTAATAGGGCCGAGTTTCAAAAAAGTACCAGACACCTGTCCGCTTATTTTTCTAAAGAACAACGATATATATTACATTTTTTTTGTATCTCTTTTAGTTTTTTACCGACTAAACATTTGAATTTCCAAAAATCCCGTCTTAGTGGATCGATCTGGAGAGTGACCAATCTCTGGTCCAAATTTCAAGTTTTTAGCTTCAGGCCTTTTGGCTGTGCGATGATGAATCAGTCATTGAGTCAGTCAGTTACGTTACAATTTTATATACATATATAGATATTTTACTTAACTTAATCCCACTGTAAGAACTTTAAAATGTCACACTATAGATTATTTCCAAATGTTAGTTCCTATGCAATGTATTTAATATATTATTGAAAAAAATATATAAACATTTGCAATTCTAGCTGCAACGATGAAGAGCATAAAAGGGGCTACTAATATTTTAACCACAAAACAAAATTAAAACTATAAAACATATTTCATAAATTATGAAAATTACATCCACATGCACAGCGAGATACGTACACGTATCTGAATATCCAAATACAAACTATGCAATATACACATACATACATTTATGAATATGTATACAATAAATTATGTTTATTTTTGCTCATAGTTATAAGGATCAATGCGTATAACAAATTACCCAAAAACTCATACAAATAAATTTAACAAATTCATTTTTACAGTTTGACTCTGTGCGTAAATACAATGAATAGAATAATAGAAGTTTGTCAATATACAAAATACCAGTTACGAATAAATATAGAGATGTTTTAAATGTGTACATATAAGAGTATGAGTAAATATTTTAATATGATTCTATTTTATGACTCTAATTACTTAGATACACATCCATACTTACATTCTCATATATTCAGTTGTACATCGACATTCGATTTATTGTAAAATTTTTATTACAACTGTATACGATGTATGCATTTTTGAAACTAATAATTAAGTATGGATGACCTAATTTTAACAACAAACTATTAAATGGATTGTAATGATAATTGCATTCATACGAACGTTGTCTAAATACTGCAAACTGCTTAAATATCCCTACAAATGTAAATAAACAAAAATATTGATTTAAATTAAAACAGTTTGGGGTAAAAATGACAGGGGTAGAACTATCCAAAATTTAATGAACATTGCAGTATTTTCATGCAAAAACAGTTTGTCCTTTTTGGTGCTGCCAACTCTTCGGGACAAAAAAATAGTTAAAAAAAAATGGCTGAAAGAATTTTGTTTAACAAAACTCGTCTTAATCAAATATTTAAGATGGCCTTTAGCGATTTTTAATTTATTTAATTACAAATAATGTAACGTCAAGATTATTGAAATAAATTTATTATTCAAACAAACCAATTCTTGAAAAATATAGAACTTCTTACCCTGACCCCTTGAGTATTCCTAAAGCTATGGTCAGACTAGTTAAATATTTGACCAAATAAGCATAACCTCTCCTTTTGTAAATAGTTATTGTGATTTAACATTATCTTTCTTTTGTTAGATGTGGTATCATAATCGAAATAAATATTGGAATTATATATTTGTTTGCTTCTTGCTGGTCCCCGTCAAAAATTTGCCAAGTGTGACAGAAAAAATAGGGGATATTTCTCATCAATGAGTTCGGCCTTTCGGTGTATTTTGTTCTTTAAAGCTTTTTGCAAAAGAAAAAAACTTAAAATCAGCATGTGTTTTTTTGTATGTCTCGGTCATAAATCTCGTATATGGAAAAAATCCTTTTTTGTAGCACAATGTTTGTCATTAAATATAATTTAATATTTTTAAAATAAATGTATGCATGTATTTTTACTATAACAAGCCAGTGTTGGGATAAGAAATTTAGTTATGTAACTGTGTTATTTTTGTCCCATTAAGAAAATGGTTCAATACTTTTAAAATTTTGAGTTCATTTAAGAGCAACGTGATTGGCTGTCACATAAATACAAACTATTAGAAACTGCTGCTTCGAAGAATCCAAAAGGCATTGTGACTGGAAATGATTAAATGAAATTGAGCGTTTTAATCTCATTTAACTTATCAAAGTTTGTTGCAGACACTACAAGAACACCACACAAGTAGTTCAAAAACGATTTGTTTGTTGTGTGTAGATACAACAAAAAACAACAGAACAAGACGAAAACACATTATTTTCATGATTAAAAAGTAAAAGCAAGAACTCTTGCTTCTCATTTAGTTTATATTTTCAGTTATATACATATGTACATTAAGTATTTAAAGTAAACACCATATCGTGAAAGATGCTGGTGTTTTTTAATTGAAATTCTGCAAGGTGTGAAACGGGTAAGTAAATCAATTATAATATAATAGACTCTTTCTTATTTCTTTCTTGGATTTTTTCAAGCACGAATTCGGGATAAAATCAACTTTAGAATACTTGAATCAAGCGCATTTTGAGATTGATTAAATCTTAGTTTTACTCTAATCAATCTCGTTTTCGGATTATTTCAAGTACGAATTCGGGATTGAATATGGATAAGTTAAGTATTTCGCGATTGAAAATCCGTACTCACCGTAATTTTAATACCGCTTCGGATTGATTTGAGTACGGATGTATTGATTTTTCTTTTGAGAGTGCTAGTGCTAACGGGGTTAGTGTTCTTATATAAAAATACTAGGGCTTATGAGTACCAGTATTTGGCGTAGTACAAGGGCACGACTTGCCCTTTGTAACAAAATTAAAATTCGAGTACATATTTGCTTTTTAAAACTGCTTCTTTAATTTGATTTTTAATTATTTATGCCATTTTTATTTTAAAAAAATTTTAAAATGCAAAATGCTAATTTTTGTATGCACAAGAACTAGTAACAAACTCGTTCTGAAGAACCCAATGTGGTCCAAGTATACAAGTACACTTCAAGAAGCGATAATACTAGTGATTTTCCAGCATTAAGATGGTATAGAAAAGTTATCGGGTGAGAACTAGTACTGTATATTTTTGGAAAATCTAAATTGTGGACTGGTAACAGTTTAAAATGCATTTTATTTTTATAAACAAATTTTAAATATTTAATCAAATCTAAAAGTTGTGCGTTATAAATTTTTAAATTTAAGCGGTGCAAAAACTTTTCCCATTTTTTGCTAAGAATTTAAATAATTTTAAAGTCCCATCACTGACAGATGATAGTTCATACTTTGTAGCTTTTCTAACTTATGAAAAAAATTATAAAGTACATTACACTTTTACTACCAAATGTAAACCATGGCCAGAACATAAGAGTTCCATGTGGCCCAGATATCAATTATCGCAACAGTGTTTTAAAGTGGTAAATAAATCTCCAAAATAAACAAAAAGCCAATTTTAAAGAATTTTTTTTAGGAAAATAATCAAGTGAATAAGAAATTAATGACCAACTTCATCAAGTTCAGCAATAATTAAGTTATAGTTATAGTAAGTTATAACTGAACTTGGTGAAAATGGCGGTAAATATTGGAAATTTAATATAAAAAAATATATATGTACAAATAACCATTAGAGGTGTTTAAAAATACGAAATTGAATTCTTACTACACAATCACTTGCCTGTTATTTCGAAACAGCACATTTATAAACATATTTTCTTTCACAAATATAATTTCGTAAACTTTTATTTGAGCCATCGCATAGTTTACTGTGTTTACTGTATTCTAATCGGCGTCGACTTAACCCTACGTTTCCACATGCAAGTAATTACTTGCAAGTAGTGTATACCCATGAATCAAATAAACAAGATTGCGCATTGCGCTGGTCCGTTATTTTTGTGCGTGACAAAACAATAGACTTTGTGTGTGTGCATTTGTGTGTGGCTTAAGGGCAAATTAAACCACACAAATGGCTTGGCAAATATGTCAAAATTTTACGTTTCTACAAATATTTTGTGTTGTTAATTGGGGTGTTTGCTGTTTGTACAAACATTTGAAGCAATGTTTGTAGAAATATTAAAAATTTTTAATAATTGGCAGACATATTGGATATTTGTCAAACTTTTTGCAGTGTATAGTGTTAAATGTAATCATTTCAGTGAAAATTTTGCATAGTGAAGACGTATAAGAAGAAGCATTAAGAAATGGACGAGAAAAAAATATTTTTAAATGAATTTATTGACCTCTATAAAAGTCTTTGATTGTGTTGTTTGTTGGCAAACAGAATCAAAAATAAAGCGCAAGTTTGCCAAGCCATTTGTGTGGTTTATAATGCCCTTTACATTTTGTACAACAAACACTCATATTTAGTCTATGAAGACGTAGATGCGCAGTAGAAATTTTTTTTGTACGGCTGAGTGCGCAATCTTGTTTTATTTTTGATTCATGGTGTATACCTAACTATTATCAACACGCTGCAACGACATTTTAAAAATGAACTCGCAGTGGCATGTGTAAGCACAAAAGCAAATGACATGAGATTCGACTATTTCGAAAAATTTTTCTTTGATAATTGGGGTATTCACAAGGTGTGCTACCATGTTATATTGTCGTAATGTTCTAACATTTCACAATGGTTTAAAAATATAAATGTTGCTTTGTAAACAAAAAGTGTCTTAAATTATTTATTTAATTGAATCAGAAAAGACCTGCGCTGGGCGGCTGAGACAAGCCGTTGATGGTTTGGTTTTATCCGGCTAACATCCGGATTTTACCTGCGGCTAGAAATTTTTGCTTAGGATTCTGCTGTTTGGTAAACACACAAAAAAAATTTATTTGTGATTTGCGTCTAAATAATGGAAAATAGTCAGAATAAAAAAATATTTTCATTTGAGGTAAATATTAATTTTTTTTTTATATATTTTAAATCATCTGATTTAAATTCAAAATAGCACACTTAATTATGTTCACAACAGTCGTATTTTTTCATGGTTCCCCCAAATAGTATACAACATTGGCATGCCACTACATACTTTTCGCTTATAGTCCACTACTATAGTTGCACAACTTTTGTGGACTATAAGCGAATTTAGACTATAACCGATTTGTTTATAAGCCATTTTATGGGTAATAAGTGAAACCTAGTACAATCCACATGTTGGACAAAAATAAATAAAATTTATAAAAATTATTTTCTTCAATAAAACCACTCTTGTTAAACAAAAAAAAACGTTTATTTAAAACATAACCGAATATTGATTTAATTTAAATAAATAGTTAAAACAAAAATCTTTTTTATTTATTAATTCAACAAAAAGCTTACATTAAAAACAAAAATGTAAATAATTTCAATGCTTCACAAGCCTCTATTCGAAAACAAACACAATTTAAATATCAATGTCATTGGTTCTTTAGATGGGGTCTTCACCTGACAATTTTTCGTTATACAAAACGTCAAAGTCTATATATAAAAAAACGCAAATATTTTTGTCAGCGTTTTTTTTTTTTTTTTGTATGAAGTTTGTCGTTTATTATGACAAAAAATTGTCAGATGAAGACACCATGTTATGAAATATAAATTGCGAAATTTGGCATTTATAATAGTTTCCAGAAAGGTTAATAAAAACATGTTGTCAGTTGATTAAAAAATATAAAAAACATAGTGGACTGTAAAGTCTACAGTACACGGAATGTAAAAAGCCACATGTGCATGTGGTTCTGACGTAATTTTGACGTCACTACAAAGCCACAATAGCAAGTTCGTGATTTGTTATGACGACAAAAACCACATACGAATATGGTTGTTTACATTCCGTGTACTGTAGGCTTAAACGAACATTTTTACATAAAGAATAAGAAACGCATGCTAAGGAAATGTGGCTTTTAAACGAAAATGGACTACAAGCGAAATGGACTTTAGAACAAATATTTGTATGAAATTCGAAAAAATCTTTTTGTGAATATAACAGTTTTGGCTTTTTTGGCCTCTAAGCGGAATCGACTATAAGCGAAAAGTACTGTGATTGCATGTGTAAAGGCAAGGTAAGAGTGCCGAGGAAAATGCCAAGTATCTGTCAATAGTAAGAAATTGTTGTCAATAACGTCAAGAATTATTATTTCGATGTAGTCGACCTGCGTCGACGTCGACTTTCATAATTAGAATAAATAGCTAATGATGTATACATCTATCATTTTCGATTTTAAATAACGGAAATGAAATTTTTTATCTAATTAGAACAACTTTTGCAAAACCTTTAAAACACTGTTCTAGTTTGTCTTCATGCACTGCAATCAAAAAACACAAAAAAACCTTTTTTGCATAAACCAATACACGTGTGTATATGACCATGACAAATTTTTCATATTTACATACAAAAAGCCATACAAAATTATTGGGACGAAATGATGGACAATCTACCAGTATCATTCTTTTATATACATATATACCAAAAGGGCATACAGTAGAACACGGTTATAATGAATTCGAAGAAACAGAAATTCTTAAAATTCCAAAGATTTGTCAAAAGCTATTTATTTTATAAGAATTTCCCTTTAATTTTCCATATTAATAAATTTTTAAACAGAACTAAATTCCAAAAAATTTGTTTAAGTTTGTCAATTTTTGTTAAATTTGTTTTATAATAAAAAAACTTTCATATCATTTTAGCAACAACTTATCATGTAATAACTTCCTAAATGCATTATCTGTCATTCCGTACAGCTACTCGGAGCATTACTTTACACCAATTAATAAAGAAAGACTCCGCTGGAACTGTATTGCCTATAAACGAAATGATATGAAAGAATTTGTTAATTAGCCTTTACACAAGCAAAAGTGCAAGTCCCTCAACCTAACAAACGGTTAGCACCATTGGATTCAGCGTACCTGAATTATGTTAAAACGCCAATTGGTCAGCTTGTCTAAATAAAATGTCAATTTCGAACACAGTGTAATTATAATTACCAACGCTTTATAACAGACTTTCACTTGACTGTGTAAACATTTATGCAACGTGCATGACATTCAACCAGTGTTGCCAGAAGTAGGGGAAAATCCCTACATGTAGTTATATTTT
The DNA here is from genome assembly GCA_949318255.1 of Pollenia labialis. Lineage (NCBI taxonomy): Eukaryota > Metazoa > Arthropoda > Insecta > Diptera > Polleniidae > Pollenia > Pollenia labialis. Next base: position 129,450,131 of record OX439142.1, on the reverse strand, counting down.
ATACTAAAATAGAAGCGTAGAGAAAATCAGACAGATTTTTTATAATCTCCAATATGTAGGGATTTTTCATCATATCGCATTATTTATGAAATAAATGCAGAAAAAACGTATTTTTAGTTATATTTTCTTGTCCAAAACGGTTAAAAGTTTTTATTTTCCCTGAAATCGCTTAAAATATATTTCCAGAATTGGTTGTAGTTTAAAAGGTTGGCGACACTACTACGTATGTATATGTTTTTTTTAAGATATTTTAAAACACAAAGTATTGGGGTTTCTAAACAATTGTTTGCTGAAGTAATGAGTGACATAAAGAATTTATCTTAGAAAAAAATATGTTTCCTGCATAACTATGGGTTAGCGAAGAAGCAAACGAATAGTGGATACCAATTGATACAGCTGTAAGTGTCTGCAGAAAGAGATATGTATGCACAGTGTGGTATACACTATCATTAGCGCCATTGTTGTATAGAGTAAATATGCCAACAATTTCGCTAGTTACTAATGACAATGGTTTTTTCTTATACCACTGGGTTATCATTCAATGTTAAAAGATTTAACTGAATTTATTAAAAGTACATACATACATAATTATGTATTATTTTTTTGTTTTGTACTTAATTTTTGTCAAAGCTTTAATCAACATATTCGAGTAAAATTTATTTTTTATAACTAATTATTTTCTTCTATTTAAATGTAGGATTTTTGTAGGGGAAACTTTTTCAACGTGTAGGGAAAAATATGATTTATTTTTTAGCATGTGTAGGTATTTTTTCGAAAAATCCACTGGCAACACTGAATTCAACTATTTCTTTGGCGTTTTTGACTTTAATGTGCATACTATAATTGTTAGTAATTACTTGTTTAAAAACAGGGTCAGTTCGTAATATCCGGTATTCATAATAACCGTATTCGAGTGTACTTAACATTCATGTCTATAAAAATGTTCTGTAATACTCATGCAATGTAGGTTAAATTATAGTCTTATTTTTTAGATTAAAAAAAAGAAGAAAAAATATCAAGTTTACATATAAAACTTTACAAGGATATGTGAGGATTTAAATATAGTATGGATATTTGTTTTAAGTATATAAATTCATACATATGTGCCTTAAATATAAAAATAATATTATTTTATATTTTGCATAAATACAAAATAGTACAAATATTAAAGAGAACCCTCAGGGCCAGGGTGACTTTATCACTAGAATCAATTCAATCCTATAAAGATTTGTTATAGAATATTTAAAAGCAAATATCTACATACATACATACATATATAAATATATATTCAATAATATGTAACGGATGTAAAGGCAATAGTTTAGGTATTGGAAAAAGGAATATTCAAAATAAAATTACAGAAACAACATAATTAGAACTATTAATTCCCAATAGAGTTGTAATAATGTGCTAAATGGAAAAAGTCAAGCACAACTTTTTTCTTTTACCACGATGGAACGGGGAGGTTTCCCCACAGTGACGGGTACCGCGACCAGGTTAGGTCCATTGTACCCACTCCCCTTAGTTGGCCTTTTTAAGCTAAATTGGGGCGGCTGAAAACGAATATGGCACTTATTTCATTCTCTCAAGAATCTTTTCCGTTATATTCGCGAAAATCCTTTTTTTGGAGTTATATTAGATATTTTCAAAAATCTCGAGAATTATTCAAAAGAATTGCATACAATTTAAACTCTTAAATCAATATGTTTTTCCTCTTACAGCCCATATATACAGTGTGTTGGTCGGATAAAAATTCATTTAGTTAAAGACCTTTAGATTTGAAAAAAAATTGTTAATTGAGAGACTGAAAATTTTCAATACTGAAAAAACGTAAAGACTCAGTGAATTTTTATCCGATCAACACACTGTACACAGAAAAAATTAAAAATTGTCTGTATTTACCAAATTGATTTGTTGATATAATATGTTTATTGTAACAATATATTGGTGTCGTACTTTTTTATTTTTATTAAATATTAGGAAAATTTTAGTTACTGTCAACATATCAATGTTTATCGCAATTATAAATTATAAACTTTGAAAGCATATTATATTAATCACAACAATTTCATGATATTTAACAGCCATAACTTTCTATACGTGTAGTCATAGTATGCTTAAGATAATAAAATATCTTTACTCTAATAATATTTTGTTATGTATCGCCATTTGCAAAATAAATTTGCATCAGTTGTGCCGTTCGTTTTAAATATGCCTATCGAATTATTATTTGTTAGTGAGTGGTTAATAAATTAAAAAATACCCATTAAAAAACAAGCTTAAACAATAAAGAAATTGTATTTACATTAAAAAAAATTGTAAAGTGCCACAAAATAAAAAATCGATGCAAAAAAATTTTATTTTTTTTATTTTTGCGAAAGTAGTACTGTGTATCTTAATATGATTACTTCTTAACTTATTATGATTATCAGGATAAAAATTTGATTTATATACATATATACACAGAATTTGTTGCCAATCAAATTTCGTCGGTTGCATGTACTATCACACAATTCGGTTGCAATTTCGTGCCTTAGCATAATATTTTTGATAGCAATATTTGAATTTATTACACAATCAGTTATAATCTCAGATATTGTTAGTTGTAAGTATGGTTTTAAGAAATTAGATAGAAAATCAAAATAATTACATGAACCTCCATTTTTTGATAGTATGTTTTTTAAGATATTTTATGTATCGTTTATATATTCGCCCTTATCATGTTTGGTTAATTAAAAATACGTCTGCGATTGTTTGGTAATTAATAAAAGAGAACGTGAACCTTTTTCATTTAAGGCTTAGTTAGCCGGGAGTAACAGTAACCTTACCGTAATACGGTTAGACCAATCTATATCTTACAGATTGAGACGTAACAGCTGACTGCTAACTATAATCGTTCTAATTGCTTTAAATACAACAAAATGAAGCAGCTGATTTGCAACGTTACTGTTACTCACGGCTAACTGAGCCTTAAATCTATTACTAAACAGTCGCAGTCATTCGCCAGCCACGATAATGGTGATTATTTAATTTTATAAAGCACATGCTTACATACATTAATTACCCGGCCAACACAGATAATGTTGAGAACATCGTGGGCCTACTCCCTTAAACGGAAAGAATTATTATCGCAACTAAAAGAATTCCAAAAGGACCAAGCGGCAGTGTTGAGGAAAGCAATGGGCTAAATTCATAAGTGGCGAACATGACGAGCCTTTTAGAAATCCAAACGAAGCACTGCTTCCTGCTAGGTTGCCTATCCTCGCCAAAACTCCTAGTGACCCCTGAGCTGAATATACTTGTTAAATCACCAGTAGAGAAGGAGAGTATTAAAATGACTCACCCCTCGATGTCATCTACAGCTACCGAGTCCAAGATGGATTTGATGGATAAGCTATGAAGGTGGAATATTGGCTTTGACGGGACTAGTGATCCAAGGGAGTCTATAGAGCGTGCTGAAGACTAAGCCCACATGTACAATATTGATTGGACTAAATTGTTTTTTATATATAAAATTAAAACTTATTTTATTAAATCTGTGGCATTTTGACAAAACATCTTTTGACAGAAAATTCAGTAATTGTATTTTCGTTTGTTGTACACGAATTAAAACTACACTAAAAATCAATAATTAGCTGCAATTAATGAATAAGCAATTACATAAATTATAAAATTGATTGGCAAAAGCAAATTATTCATTATAATGACCAATATTCAGTATTGCACTGCATTTTATTTGGTTGTAATAATCGACACTAATCGTACTAATTTTTAGCATAAATGAAATTAATTATCATAACTAATAAAATAATTGAAGAAATCATATTTCCGTTAGAATTACGTTAAATAATCAATATTTTATTACTGCAACCGTTTTCCAACCAACTTATTTTCTGTGTGTATATAAAACAAAAAGCGCTGTATTTTAGGGCGTGGCTAAAAAAGTTTTTAAAGTTCTTCAAACTTAATAAATATACTTTTAATTCAAGGACGTGACTGATGAAAATTGTTTATGTTTTGAATTGGGTTCTACGTGGGTTACTGTAATATGTATATGAATGTCAACCTGCAAACTATAGAGGTATCTCATTTATGAACTGTGCTGTTAAAATAATGATGGGCATTTTAAATGAGCGATTGTTAAATTGGGTAGAACATAATCAAATACTTAATGAGTATCAAGCAGGTTTTCGCAGAAATTATTCCACGGTTGACAATATTTATAACTTATCAGATCAGCTATTGTGAGCATAAAGTTAACAGAAAAAAAGAAAGTTTATGCTTTTTTTGTGGATTTCAAAGCTGCGTTTGATAGTGTCTCAAGAAAAGCTCTGATTTATAAGCTCTTTAAGATGGGAGTATCGTACAAATTTGTCCAGTTCATAGAAAGAATATATACTAATACACAATCTGCTGTCTGGACTGGTGAAGAGTTGTCACAATATTTTGAAACAAAATCAGGTGTTAAACAAGGGTGTTTACTGTCACCATTGCTTTTTGCCCTGTACATTAATGATCTACATGAATGTTTGGAAGGTGGACTTATGGTGCAAAATATGAATATCCGGCTTTTACTCTATGCTGACGACATTGTCATATTATCTGATGATATTGCGGTAATGCAAAAAATGATACTAAACCTGGAAAATTACTGCAACATGTGGAATCTGGAAGTAAATTTAAACAAATCCGAGATTTTGGTATTCAGAAATGGTGGTCGATTAAGTCAACAAGAAAAATGGTTTTTTAAAGGATATGAGGTAAAAATATCCACCGAATTTAACTACTTGGGAGTTATCTTCACGCCAAAACTTAAGTTTAACAAACATGTCGAAAAAAGAAACAATCAGGCAAAAGGTGCAATAAATTCAACATGGCAAAGTTTAATAGGGAAACATGATATAAGCCTAAGAATGAAGTGGAAAGTCTATCTTGCAGTGTGCAGAGCAATCCAAGCCTATGCAGCTCAGGTCTGGGGCTTTAGACACTTCGAAGATGTTAATAAGCTGCAACGATATTTCATGAAAAGAATATTACATTTACCTAGCTTCACCCCAAACTACATTCTTATGTTAGAAACCGCTGCTGAAGACAGTCATATTTATACGTTGGGACTTCATCTTAAATACTTAAGCAGAATAATGTTCAATTACACACAGAATAGATTAAATAAAATAAAAAAAAAAAAAAAAAACATACAATGGCCAGAGACAAACCACACGAAACAACAATGGAATTGCTTTAGTACGGAATTACTTAGTAACCTGAAAATCAATATTTTGAATGAAAGATTGGAGAGTAAATCAAAAACCACCACAAGAATCTACAAACATCTGGATTATGAAAGGGGAATACATTACATTACTGATGACTTAAATACGGACAAAATCACATGGATATTTAAAGCACGCAGTGGGTTAATTGCACTAAATTATAACAGGTTTGGTGCAGCAAATGCAGACAAGTTTTGTAAATTGTGCAATCTACAGGAGCATGAAACATTTCCACATCTTTTTGGTATCTGTCCTGTGCTAAAAGAATTTAGATATGCTATATTTCGGAAATCATACCTAGCGGAAGAAGATATGATACATATACTAAATGGCCAAAATGAAGAAGACTGGGTGAATTTAGTAAAATACTTGAAATGTGCGTTAACTTATAGAAATTTTTTAATAAGAGAATTTAACTAAATTTGTCATAATTTTATTAATCAAATTTAATTTTATTTTTGCATTAAAAACCAATATTTGTTTGTGATCGTTCGACAGACGTTTTTTATAAAAACATGTCGTTAAACTCTTTTATATTTTTCTTTTTTTCTTCTTCTTCTTTTATTCTTTATATGAAAAAGAAAAAAGGAGCTTAATTTGGAGGCGTGGCAAAAATGTGAGTATAATAAAAGCTTGACATACTTAGCTGTAGAACAGAGACGTTCAAAGTGTAAACTGTACTTGTATTGCTTCATATTAGTATAAGTGAATAGAGACCCTGCAAATAATAGGACTAGTCCAAACATGCGTGTAAAGTGTAGCCCACAAGGGACTAGGACTAGTCAAAAGTAACCCAAAACGTATGGAAAAAACATTACGATGTCCAAGGGCAGTACCATATTACCCATCTTTGGACTAAAACGGAGTAGTTTTAAAACTACTCCATTGTATACACAAGATGATTAGTTTTAACTTCGTTTAAAAACGAAAACATGTCGTTAAAAAACGAAGATATGTCGTCTCACTACAAACACTTTTTAACAATGACATGGTCATTGCATTACATCAGACCAGTTAATGGAGTAGCGCATTTAATCAAAATGGATCAGGTGGTTCAATAATATTTGCTGGGGAGACAAGTATTCTTAATAAAAATATAAGAAATATGTAAGCATCCGCCGCATGTGCACTCGTCTCTTGATAATTGACGAATGTACTCTCGTGGATGAAATGAAAGAGCGTAAGAATGCGTGTGAAGAATGTGTGTGAATGTATTTCCTTAATTGTGGTATGGCCTGGACAACAATGTTTAAGAAGGACTTTCTCGACACTTGCAAATAGTTGGACATTTGGGAGGAGGATCCGAGATGGCATAAATGGCGCCCAGAACTGAATATCGGATTAAAAAGATACCAAAGTCAAAAATTAAGTCACTGTCAAGCGATAAGCAATGATATGCGATATGATGAGATCGGGCTTTAAGTGGCCGCGCCAAAAGGGCTGTATTTGGGAGCGTGGCAAAAAAAATATTCGTGTTTCAGAAACATTGACATAAATTTCTTTCTATTGGGTAACTGGCACCACATTTTTTTTAATGAAGGTCGAGCCGGTCTAATTTACATACATTTATTCAATCAGAATTAAAACCATTCATACCATTCGTAAAGTATTCGATGCTTTTAGAAGTGTTAGCTTGCCATTGTGTAAGACATGCAATACATGCATCATTTTTCGTTACACTTCGATTTCTGAAGCGTTGCTTTACTAAATTGATTTACAAATAAAAATTGATTTCAATTAAAAACTTTGTGATATAAGTTTAATAATTGGTTAAATAAGCAAATAAATAGTGGCATATACATAAAAATTATTTAATATTGAAAACATTTTCTGCAGTAATGTTGTCGATATAAATAAACGTTTAATTTAATTGATTAAATTTTTTATTAAAACGGATTTCAGTTTTGATTAATGATTTAATTGAAAAAAATTGGCGAGAATTGTTGCTATGCATATTGCCAACATGAAGCTCCATTTAAGAGACTGCGCTCCAAAGCATAAGCCCATAAGCGATAAATACTGCAATACAGATCCAAATGATTTGGAGGTATAGCTTTTGTACAAGAATGCACCGATTAAAAAAAAATGAAAACGGTTAAATCAAATAATTGTTTATTTATTTATTAATATATCTAAGCAACGTGTATTTTTTAATTTGAATTTTTCTCAAAATGAAAATTTTAATTGGGAAAGGGAATATTGTGAGGAATATTTCAAATAGTTTAAGAATTTTGTGCAATTTTCTATTGAAATGCAATGTCTAAACAGCTGACAATCAAGAAACCATTAAAAAAACTTGATTTATAAAGAGGTGACAACTTAACATTAAAGAACACTTTTAAGTTTACTAAAGTTAAAAAATTAATAATTTAAAAATCAGCAGCAAAATTTTTTTTTATAACTTAAATCGAGATGCATGTATAGCTAAAGAAATGCTACAACTGTCAGACCAACAAATCTTTTAACAGAAACAGCAATAAGAAAATTCCTTACAAGCCTACTGGAAGTCAACTTAAGAAATATTAAAGGAGAAACATATTTACTAAGAAGACTGCATTTAACGAGGAGTTTCTGGGGAGGAGAAATTAAAAAGAGTGTTTATTTCCCTGTCCGCTATAATAAAGCAGACAATATAAAAATGTTGAACAGGCTCTGCAAAATGAAAATTAAATTGTTTTTTCTCAGCAATTTAATGGTGGAAAAGCGTCAGCTGGTGTCCAAAAGAAGCAACAAAACAAATTTTTTATTTTTTTTTGTTTTCAACTTCAATAAATTGAAATAAACATTAATAGCAAACCATTGCACTTAAAGTTATAAAGTTAAAGGGTTTTGCTGAAAGGGTAGACAGAAAAATTTAAATTAAAATACAGACAATTCAAAAGTTCTTTTGCAAACAAAGTAACGATCCCCAAAAATCCATCAAAAATTTCATTTTTAAATTTTATATTATAAAAAGGATTTTAAGATTCCAGTTTCCGATAGGGATTAATCTGGCACAGTTATTTGTTTTGAGAACAGTTTAGTTATTTTTGCTCAGTTTGGTTTGCCATGCTTGCCATTCGTCATTGTTATTATCTTTTAAGGACAATCAGCCTTCGTACGACTTATTTCGCATTGGCATATACTTTGGCGTTGCATAACTGTACTGAGTTACAGATTTCGGTATTTAACATTAACCATAAGCAATTATTTGTAAAAGAATTAAAAATTGCGACATTAAAAAATGGATTAACGGCCATGTTCTGGAAATCAAAATCGCGTGATATTGAAACTAAAAAAGTGACTTTTTCGCATCGAATTTTCTGTATCCAATCAAAGACAAAGTTCATATTAAATGTTATTAAATACAAAGGAACCAAATTAGGCCATTCATTCACTTTAAAATTCACTTCGAAAATTGGCAATACAATGTTGGGCACATCTAATGTGCACACTAGTGTGGCACTCAAAATTTCAAAACTAGCTTACATATCTAGACACCGCCTAACTTTTTTTACTAATAATAAAACAAGTATCTAGAAAAAGCTTAAAAAATTGTAAGTTTGCGGTTTGCCTTAAATTAAGTACAACTCTTTGAGAAGTAGAAAATTTGTTTATTTTATAGTATGCAGAATAGTTCATAGTCCGAAACATGGGCGAATTACTTAAGCTATGTATGTTCAGTGAACACTTTTTACACCTACTGAACATTTGACGTCATACGCGTATAACCACTTGTTTTATTAAAAAAGAATTTGCTTTTGCAAAACTTTTGGCTAGATTAAACGTCATTTGACAGTTTCTTAATACATTATAAAGCTGAAGGTCCACCCCATGCGTTTAAGCGTCTGTCCTTTTTATGCATCTGACAAAAAAGTAGAATCAGTGTTATTGCATATGACAAGTTTCACAGAAAATCGCATAGAATGCATAGTTGTATCAACGCATGAAAGTAGACGTTCGCCAAGATAGCAACGAAAGTTAGCAACGGCGGAAATTAAAAATCAAGGGATTTAGTGGCAACGCCGGAAATGAAATTGAAGGGAACTCTTGGATATAATTTTAGAAATATTTATATAGATATAGACCAAAGATTAAAAAAAATCTATTTTGGAAAAAATCATCAGAGCCGTTCCAGAGAAAAGTGGGTTCATCCAAAATGGTCAGTAAAAATCGTTGCTGATTTTTTTTAATCTTTAAGTGGTATTTTTCCATATTTCAGTTAACTTATGCCGTGACACTGCCTAGTTTGGCTGGCATAAATCAGCAACGATTTTTACTGACCATTTTGGATGAACCCACTTTTCTCTGGAACGGCTCTGATGATTTTTTCCAAAATAGATTTTTTTTAATCTTTGGTCTATATCTATATAAATATTTCTAAAATGATATCCAAAAGTTCCCTTCATTTTCATTTCCGGCGTTGCCACTAAATCCCTTGATTTTTAATTTCCGCCGTTGCTAACTTTCGTTGCTATCTTGGCGAACGTTGAAAGTAGATGTACTTTCTACTTTTGTATCCGTCGCATGTGTGGTGGAAAAAAGTCAGCTGTTATTGATGGCCATGGATGGCAAATCACATTTATTTTCAATGTTATCGATAAATATGTTTGTGTGATGGATTACTTTTCCACTATTTTTTTGCATTTAAAAAGGTTTTTAATAAGAGAAAAAGCTTTCGTTATAAAGATTGTAAAAACTTTAAAGAATAAAATACATTAAAATTTATTTTAAGCACAATTTTACCACGAACAAAATTTGCCATTCTAGTTATCGATTACTTTTATGTTCTGAGTGTCATCTTTGTTGTGTTAAATTTTTTTTAAAAAAATGTCATTAACTAGAAAATTATTTATACCGTGAAAAATCACGAATATTTTTATAATAAAAGCTTACTTCTCTTTGAATTCTTTTAAATAAATTCTATTGAAATATCAATTACACTTTCCTTTTTTGGCAAAATTGTTTTTTGATAAAAAATATTATTGATAAAAATATTAGCACAACAGCTGATAAAAAAAAAAACAAATTTGGCGCATAAAACGCATGGCATGTAACTTGAATTTAGAAACTCTTAAAATGCATAAAAAGTATCATACGCATGAACGCATGGTGTGGACCTTCAGCTTAAATAGCTTTTTACAAATAGTAAATCAATAGAAATTGTTAAAAATAAAGCTAAAATTTGATAAATTAAATGGTCCCGCTATTTTTGGATTTTTGATCTGAATGTACCTTAAGTCGCCAACTACAATGAATGAAAGATTTGAGACACAAAGATCGAAAATTTTAAAGGCAATAGATTGAAGAAAGGTATTATTGAGCTGCTTAACATGACTCTGCACTCCGAACTAGCCTTCGGAGCATTTATGAAAATATATAGAAAAATTTCGAAAAGGATTATCCTCCTTCCATCCCACGCTGTGGTTCAGCTTAAGATATTTACTGGCGGAATGAAATGTTATACCCAAAATTTAAGAACATGGCGCAGAAATAATTAAGTTTTCAAATGAGTTCTGTCGCATCTGAGACACTATTTTCCACATCAAGTCTGCTCCAAACGGATTTGCAAAATCATCCTGCAAAAGTTGAGAATACTTTTTACTTGTTTAAACAAAAATATTATTTAGGTATATTAATTTTTAATTTTAATAATCTATTACGCTGTAATTTTATAGGTATAATAAAAAATGCTCTACTTGACTTTTGTTAATTTTACCTTGAATTTCAATTGTATTTTCGTATCGGTATCGCCGATACTTCATTTTGAGTATCGGTATCGTATCGTATCGCCAAAAAGGCATATCGTTACATTCCTAAAATAAAATAAACTTTAAATTTAAAAAATTCAAAACTCATGTCATAAGTGCTGAGCAGAAAGTGTTTCTTTAAGAAGAGTCGCACGTTCGTTTTCTCCTGACAAGTGTATCTTTTATGATCAGAAATGGAGCTAATTTTTGCTTTTATTATCCAATAAGGCTCTTGTAGGGATCATTAATTTCATAAAATTCTGACTGAGTATAACGAAGTAGCATTAAGGTATAGCCAATGTAAAATTTGCAATGCATAGATGCATTTAAAAAGTGCATAAAGTTTTCATTTTTATACACGTGTACACACACACACCCACATGAATATATGCTTGCATACCCTGCAAACAATTTCGTTCGAAAAATAATTTAAATAGTGTCCCCATTAAGCAAATATCTATAGCTTTTGCTAATCAATTCTTATTTATGTAGTAACATCGTTCGGGAAGAAGTGTCCCACTATGGTAATATTTACATTCAGAATCCTCTTAGTGTCTATAATTTATAACGAATTTGAGCGCTTTGGTAGTTGAATATCAATTGAATTTAGTAGTTTCGCTTTTGGCTCTAAAAAGAACACTTTTGAAGTTAAATTGTTTCTAATTGTTCTTTATAATAAAAACTGAAGCATCTGTTAGGCAAGTCTAAGTAAAATAAAAAATAACTGCTGAAAATTTTACAAATAATCAAATATCTACAGTACATTTAATCAAAATAATTGTTAATGTTGAAAAGTTAAAAAGTTAAAAACCTAATAGGAACAAATTTTTTAAAAGGAACTTACAGAAAGTTGCAAATTTAAAAAAAAAACACTAACCTCGTGGTCTCGAGGTTGAATATTTATTTCTTTGATTTTCTATAAAGAAACGGTAGATTAAAAAAACCAACTTTTATTAAATCTAAAAAAATCACAGCTACGTACAACGAGCTGGTAACTAGAATGCCGACTAAGCCTAGCAGCTTGTAAGCACGGAGTTTATTATTAACAAACTTTTTTCCATCTGCTAACTTTTGGTGTTGTCATTTTTTTGTTATTTTTTTTTTGTTGTTTCCTCCACATTTTACAGTTTTTAAAACTAAAATAAAATAAAAATAGATAGAAAAATAAAATAAAACAGTAATTTAAATAAAACCAACCAAATTGTTTAACATTAAACAGCTGTTTTTACAAGTTGGCAAAGGTTTGGCAGCTCGTTAACAAGAGTTTAGCAAATCGTTAGCCAGAGGTTGATAAGTGTATTAAAAATAAACTTTGTGCAAACTTCATGCCAAATATACATTATGAATACGGCTGTAAATGTATAAGAAATTATTAAAAAATTACCCAATCTAACCGAAGAATGAATTTGGGCTGTTTTGTGAACTCATTTTTAAAACTGTCGTGTACTAGAACGCTTTTTTTTAAATATTTAGGTATTTCATTATTTTCACATTCACGCACCACCGATCACATTGCAATTTTAATAAAAATTGTCATAACTTAGGCAAATTTCCTTTGTGCTTGGTATTCACTATTTAACTGCAAATCGTAGCAAAGAAGTCAATAATATATCGACCCCTTTGCGCGAAATTATCGTATGTTACAAATACCAAATTTTACAGGACAATTAGTTTTCTACTTTTCTCTGCTTTCACTTGCAATATCAAAATGATAATATACATGTGCTTAGATAAGATAAGATAAGACGAAGTGGAATTCGCCAACAGTATTTGGCCAGGTGACTTCTCTTTGAATGTAGAACAAGATTGCATCAAAAACTAAATTTCAAAAAAATTGGCATATACGAAAATTTCGCGCAAAGGGGTCGATATGTAAGGGGAATGTTTATTTGTGCTATTGTTGTAATTCTATAACTGTAACAATTATCTGAACAACTCTTTAAAGTTACAAAAAGCATAATTTTGGAGCTCATTATTCGATTCTAACGTAGGTATTTTGTTGTTGTTTAATTCCGCAAAATCTACTGTTTAACTACCAAATGAGACGAAGTAGTTAAAATTTCGTAGACAATTGAAAAGAACTCTACCAATTGCCTGGTGGGTAGATATGTACTTGTATTTTCGTTATTTTGTTTTGTCCTGTTCTTTACTTTACTTTTGCCGTGAACACCCATTGTCAATGTTGGCATCGATTTTTTGCACAAAAACATACGGTACTTGTGCACATCGTCATCATCAACACTCACCATCATCATCGTCATCATATTCGGTCGTCGTATCATCGTATTATTTCTTGTACTCGTTCTGTGATGAAAATGAAAATTTTTGTACTTTTCTCTGCAATCACAAAAACAGCAGCCGCAACAGCACAAGCAGCAGTAACAACACAAAATCCCATCTACAGCAACAAGAACAAAAACAAGGAAGACAAAAGAGATGAACTCAATAACAATAATAATAACAACGAAAGCAGAAAAAGGGCAAAAACTTGCCTTGAAGCAGCCAGCTGCCTGCTGCCTGCTGCTTGCTGTTTTTATCTTGTGAAAAGAAGGGAAAAAATTATACAAAGTGAAATAAAAACGAGAGCACTTTTGCACCATCATCAGCAGAGGCAGCAGCAGAAAGTAAGAAAAAAGCATAGTGGTGGAAGTGGAAGTTGTGCTTTAAAAACTCTACAATTAAATATTTAGTTCTCAATTCTCATTTAAGGTTTTGTCAACTTTAAACAGCCAAAGTGGAAGGCAACAGCAGCAACAACAATACAAACAACATTGCCGGCCCTTGAAAGTTTATTTTGTTTTGAAAACAAAACAGCAGCACAAACAGGAAAAACAATTTGTACTTTTAGCAGAAACTGCAAAAACTTTTTATGCAGAGCCAGAGCAAGCTTAGAGCTAAAATTCCTGTTTAGATAAATGAGATACACCACCCAACATTTTGCAGATTATCTAAGACTCGATTTTGTGTTTACAAACATTGCAGCCTGTTTAAGCTAATCTCGTGTTATCTAAACTTTAAGGGGCATAAAGTTAAAAGTATCTACAGATTTCTGGAAAAGCTCTTTTTGTTAATGGTTGCAGGGGAAGTTATTCTCATAAGGATATTATTAAAGTATTTCGATGTTGTGTACGTGTTGCTTTTTGCAGAAGAAAAAAAAAATACTTTGTTAATTTGAAATTGTTTTTTATTTGTTCTGTTCGGCTTTTCATTAAAGATAAACATGTTGATGGACGTTTTAAATAAATTTTTGTGACGTATGCATAAGAATTTAAATATTGCGTGGGATTTGGTAGACAATATAGAAATAAATCTTAAAAAAGGAATTCTTCCTTGAATTTATATTGTACTACTTGTTTTAGATGGTATTATAAACAGTGGCAGGCATCAATTCTATGGTAACACACGATGGTAATTATACACGGGAAGAATTATTTACTAAATCACCGGAGATTATGGCTTGAACTAAGAAAACTTAGCATGATCTCCACCAAGCTGAAAATTACTTATTCTAAACATATGTTGCTTTATTTAATAAAATTTTACTTAATACATACGAACGCAATAAATTAAAATGAAGAAATTATAATGGATTTTCTTGTTTTAGGAAGCAAAATTAGTTACTTTAGAATAATAACTTCTCTCCGTGTATTTGTATATAAATCTAAAATAAATATTTGTCTATTTTTCATATCCTTGAACAAGGACTGCTAATCCGATCATGCCATCTTTACCAGAAATAACAGTATGGTTGTTTATCAATCATAACATGTTTCTCTTATAGGTAGATTACTAATTTATGATTGAAGTAATCATAATATATTAATCATAATTATATGTAAAACAAAAACAATATTCGAAAATTTGTTTTTGTTTTAAATGTAGTTTTCTATGCGAACGTTGACGTTCGAAATCGTTGAACAGGCTGTTAATCTCTGAGTTACAACCCAGCGGGAAAAAGAAGGAGTACAGACCCTTTTTTGGATATAAAAGGCCTGCTCGCTCCATTTCATACTCACTTTTTTTTACACACGTTGTCATTGCGGAGAAGGCCTTCCGCTCTCGCTTCTTTAGCAGGTACATAAGAATGATTACGGAGTCAAAAAAATATTTATTTTGCTAATGCTTGTGCAAAAATAAATAAAAAACATGTTACTCATGCTCTACTCGTTTATCATAGAAGCGAGTGTGAAAGGTGTATCTTATCTTTTAGACCAAAGAGCCGAGGCCTTTAATAAGAAGGTCTTCTGAGTTTTCCAGCTGGGAAACTATACGTTTACTAACCAACCCAATCTGTGTGATAGCCACCAGCACACGCGGGCTGGCAGAATTATACACTGCCTCCTTGTTTAGGAGGTGGAGCAATCTTATGTCCGCTCCTCTAAGGAACAGCCAGCAGCATCTGTTGGATAGCAACAGCATACAGAAATGATCCGTCCTTACAATTCAAACTTTCCACAAGTGGAAAGCTCTCTTACAATTCATAAACTCCCTACCTGCGATTTGGGTTTTACCCACAGCTATCACGTGTTCTCCAAAAGCATCCTTCTTTGAAAAACCAGCCGCTTAAAAACGATATATTTTTGAGAAAAACATTGTATGTGAGTAGTCATCTTCTTCTTCCTCCTAGGATTTTTTTCTTCTAACAAATTTCAAGTCTCACTTCTCATCCATCACACTCAATGCTTTTGACTCTTATTAATAACCAACTCAAAGTCTCACCCCTTAACAATTCACACTCCTCCAATAACCATCCTAGACTCTTGACTCTTCGTTTTAATTAACTAATCCTCGGTACCACAAAACATAACTCCTTACTGGGGTTAAACCGATCCCTCAACCCTTTATTCATTCTTTTACTATTAGGTTTTCATCACCTCCACCATCATCCGCCATTTTGACTATCTCAATATATGTACTTTTCACAGAAATTATCTCCGCGAGCAAGAAAATACCTCGCCTCGAAAAAAATCGCTTTCTGCCAAAGTAATAGTTGACTTTATGACGCAGTGTTGCAAAGCATCACTAGAAACAAATGTGTTGAGAATGCATTACAAATAAAAACAATGCACAAATTTCGCAACCGTTGTGTAGTGAATGCGGTTAGCAAGCAATAGTGAACTAATGGCATTGTCTACAGAAAAGTTGTAGAGTTTATGAAGCTATTGCTTTCAGTGTTGCATTGCAACACTGCGTTTATGAAGACAGCCAATCTTTCCACGGCGATATAAATTCTTGGCCTTGCAGGCCTCAACCAAAAGTCAGACAGGTTACGAAGCACCAGGCCACGATCTCAAAAATTCTGTCACTTTTGAATTCCTGCATAATTTCATGTATTGACAGCACCTGATTTCCACGGAAGGGGAGTATTCTTAGGATAATCAATTTAAACCCCCGTGGAGTCAACAGAGAGAAAAGATGACATTGATTGATCGTTTTAGCAAATCTAAGGATTTTGGTCAACAAATCTAATTCGATTGGCTCATGCATGTCCGACCGATTCGTTTAAAACAGTACAGCCCTGAGCCGAAGTGTTGAAGGAAAAGATCCACGTTTGTAACCACCTTGAAATTCTCAACATTTAGGGCTTTCCATAACGATTGTATTGATTTGACTTAAAAGCCTCAGAAGGAGTCACTGTTGTATGAATTGAAGCCAACCAACAACATCAAGAAGCAAAATTTACGCAATGGTGCAGAAACCTTAAAAGGCGTGATGTGGTCAAAACGTGCTTAACAATTTTGCTAAAAAATCGATATCTGTACGGGTGGGTGGTGGACTTCTTCCGAAATCTTTTTTCATTTATATACAATCGGCAAACCTCCATCCAACAAGAAAAAGTTGTTCTAATTTCTATTTAACAATTTCCTCAAAAGAATTTTAAACATCAATTTTTATTTTAATTTATCTTGTGCACCTACATTTTTCATAATTTTTATAACTTTGCCAATAAATTAAGAACATTTTTTTCTCCAAAGGTTCTCTAACTCTGTATTTTAGCTCTCGTATATTTCAAGTACAAGTGCAAAAACAAAAAATTAACTAAAACTTTTATTTTACGTAGTAACTCGTATAAACTTTATTTTACATTTTTTTTCCTAGAAAGGAAGGTTTGTGTTAACTTGTTAGTAAAAGTGCGTTAGTTTCGTAGTTCATGAATAAGCCATGATTTCTGAATATTTTGCTTTTGGTATAAAAGTTTTTTACCATTTTTTTTTTAAGGATAACTACTCTCGGCAAATAGTTCAGTTCAAGACAAAGTCAAAGGGATTTTCTTTACATCTTTAATTCATGTTAATGTTAGCAGATTTTAGATGCTTATTTTCTCTTAGCGGTCTTATTTTATTCGTTTTTGAACTAAACTAATAATTTATGAGGCACTACAGTGAAGGAGAATTAAGTGACCAGCATATGAAAGAACAAAGTTAAAACAAACAACAATACCAAAGTAAAAAAAAAAATATTCAAGGAATAAAACTATAAAGCCGCATTTACCAACACAATAAATTGTAAAAAGGATCAATCAGGTAAAAGGCCACACTTTAGCTCTCGCTTAGTCAGCAGGAGCAGGTACCCCACCACCTCCAGCAGCAGCACCAGCAGAAGTTCGAAGTTGGTTTATTGCAAAAATACAAAAAGTTTTAATGGTAATTTAAGTATGTTTATGAAAAAATTTTTGCCAAAACTTTCTTTGTTTCTGCTTTAATTACCTGAAATCTGAAGTAGGTTAAAATTAAAGTTTAGTTCTATTTTTCTTTTTGCTTGTTAATAGAAAATAAAGTAAAACAAGGTTGTAGTTGTTGAAGCGAAAAATGATGTTGCCTTGATAACTTGAATAAATAAATGGTGTTAAAATTTCGATTTTATTTGACCGCATAAAATTATAGTAAGGGTATTCATTTCAGATTTTTTTTATTGCTAAAATGGAAAAATTCAACTTTTTTTTTATAAAACACAAGGAAAAACTTTTACGTTGAAAGTTGCAATTTAAAAACAACATTCAGCCAAGTTTTAAGAAATAAGATTGCAAAATAACAAAATTGCAATTTTTAAAGCATTGAAAATTTATAAAGCCGGGTACTCTGTTCAACATTTAATGTGAAATGTTGTCAAAAGGCATATGAAAAAAAACTTGTGCGGAATATCAATGAAATAATGTTGATAGAGTTGTGCTCTGTTCATTTTGTGAAAAAGTTCCGAAATGTTTCTGGCAACATTTTTTACAACTGCGAAATAATGTAAGCTGCACTTATTTCACGTGGAATTTTAAGCAAAAGCAAAAAAGTATGAACTGATTTTTAAATAAGAAATAAAAAATTAAAATAACACAACCGGTAACAGTTTTTTTTTTATCCATATTTACTTGCTTTTTTATTAAATTTTTTATTAAAAAAAATCATTTTTAGTAAAATACATGAGGGGTTTGTTTACATACGCAAAAAAATGCTGCATACTTTTCAGGAATAAAAACGTCAAACTGTACAAACTCGCATAATAGGTAAAATTGAAACTTAGCAAAATTTTCGTGTGAAATCATTAATGTTGTTCAAGATTTTTCACAAATTTGAACAGAGTACTAGGCATTAACGTCAAATTGAATAGGGTTGCCACTCTATTTTTATATATTTTTCACAAAAAGCCCTAAAATTTGCATCTCTCTTTAGGATAGCCAAGTATGATTGTTTGAACTCCATACTAAAGACCTCTAACTTCAACATAAGTGTAATTTTCATTTTTCCTTTTTTGCAATCAAAACAAATCTGAACTGAATACCCTTACTTTTTCGAGTATCAAGTAGATTTATTGTATGTTAAGTAAAAGTTGTATTACTACAGGGAGGTTTTTTTGTATAATAAAAAGGATAAAACTCAGGTTATCCGTTTGAATAGGTTGTAAAGGTTTTGAAGTGTTTATTTTTTTTTTCTTTTAATGGGTTAATTTTAATGTTAAATTATTGTAAAATCGTTTTTTATATCTGTAGAGTTTTTTCCCCGGATTTTTTTTTTTACTTTTCAGGAAATCGGGAAAAATTTGAATTTCCCGGAATTCCGAAAAACTTAATAATATTTTAAAAAAATGTAAGGTTTTAATGATGGAGCTCTGCCCGTTTGTGGGTTTGACAGTCATATACTCGATTTTTTTACATTTTATAACATATTGTTTTCGCACTATTATGCATTTTACATTTATTTGAGCTTATGGCATACAGTAATACTTAGCATTAAAGTGTAAAAAGGCCTTAAGCAATTATTAACCTAAAGTCAATTGCAAATGTTAATAAATTATCGACTTAGTACTGTTTAATATCTAAGTGAAAAAAGTAATTTAGCTCTTGTTTTTTAGAAAAAATCTGGGATATTTGCATTAAATTCCCGGAAAAACGGAAGTGGAAAGCAAAAATCTAGTAAAAAAAAACTCTATTTTTATGTATTAAAAAGAGTACAAATGAAAAAACAAAGTTTGTTAAAAATCAAAAATAAAAGAAAAACTTTTATACACCCAATCAAGATGATAATCAAGGACGGGCGGACATAAAAAGTTAAACAGAAACACCTTCTTTTTAATAGAATACAAACAAATGAGTAAAAGAAACACATAAATTTCTTATAAAAATATGTTCATAAAAACATACATGCACATAGAGAGATACATATTCAAAGAAATATTTAACCACCAAGAACTTTTTTAGTTCAAAATTCAAGTGAATAATAAATACAAACATTCTTACCAACTTTGACATGTAAGGGGTAGGTCTACACCAGTGTTCGGAAATAAACATTATATACAGTTTTTGTTCAACAAAAAGATGAGAAACTTTTATTGCGTTCTGATTTTTTTTTTACCACAAACATCGTTGTGTTTGGTTCAGCAAATTATTGTTCGTTTCAGTTGTGCTTTGCGCCCAACATTTTTTTTACAAAAACAAAACATATCCTCAACTCATTATTTTTTTGGCGCATATGCCAAAAAGTCGGATTGGAGGAAAACGACAAAGAAGAAGAAGTTAACATGAGGATTTCTCAAAATGTATACGATAGAATTATATGCTTTCGCTGCTTCCGGCATAAGTTTTGACGAAAAATCTAAATTTTTGTCAACTTTCATGAATGAAGTTAGAAGTTAATAGTATTTTATTAAAAGTGAAAAATATTATTTTGTGCCGCATACGCCACTTTTCTCAAAATATTTTTAAAAAGTCGCTTTTTGTGCTGCGTACGTATACTTATTGCTATGCATTGAGTAACTTGCTAAAATTTAAGTTCACAATAAAAAATTTTATCATTTTGCGAAGCACTAATGGTACATTTAAAAAAATAAGCGCACAATTATGCGCTACGCAATAAGACATACAAAAATGCAGTAAAGTAAGTGAAAGAACTCTCAACAACTTTTATACAAAAAAAAAAAAAAATATTGGGAAATAATATAAAATAAATTTGAATTTTTAAACAAAATATATTTATATTTTTTATTTAAAAATTTGGTTTTAACTCATGACCTAATGCCGAAAAAATATTAACAAACAAAAAAAAATTAACATTTCAAATGCTACGACATTCCCTTACCACGAAGCAGGTTTGTAAGGGAGAGTACTAAAAAATAACTGTATTTAGTTTTAGCTTCTTCAGATTTCGATCGATCTTGCTAAATGGTTTTACAATTGGATATGGCAACTTTACATAAAAACAATATGATTTTTGTGTTAAGTATGGCAATGTGCAGAAAAAGTGGTTTGTGAGGAAAAAAAGGTGGCAACGCAACGGTTAAGAATTTATTATGTTTTAAATAAAATCAATATAAAGTAAAATGAATAAATCAAAAGTGTGTTATTTCTTCAATCTTTATCATAAAAAACATTTATTTATCCATAAAAAATAGTTTTAAGTAGTTTTTTCGGTTATAAAATACTGAAACAACCAATTCCACTTAGAAACCCAAAAGTGGTTTCATTACGAAAAAATTTTTCGTTTTCTGAAGATGCAAAATACGGAATTGAAACCACTTTCGATCGGAATGGAATTCTATGACAGGCCTGTATAATTATATTTCTAATAAATTATCAAAATAATTTTCGTAGGAATACAAAATTTAAGTTAAATGATTTTGTTATTCGTGCTTAATTCCCAATTATCTGGCTGCCCGCTTTATATATTGTTTGCGAAAACAATAAAGCGAGTTGTTTTTGTTTTTTCTTAACCTACTTACAACTACAATTAATGTTGGAAGAATTCCAATCAATAGTAGTGGGGAATGTAAGGAGAGATAAACTCAATGTTTATTGTTGATGATTTTGTTTAAAGATTTGATATTGTGACAAGTAGAACTGTTGCTGTAATTCTTATACGCTTAACAGTTTTTTTTTTGGTTAAATATCTTTAGTTTTTCTAAAATCTTTATGGATGAAGTTTCCTGATGATCTGGCCTAAGCAACCAGTGAAATGCGCATAGGAATAGCTTATCCCACCAACAAAAAATGTCAGTGTTTTTATCAAATAATAAAAATTGGGAATTAAGCACGAATAACAAAATCATTTTAATAAATTTTAGAAATTTTTAGTATTTATTAAGACGATTTAATTATTTTATAATTAAATATTTAATATAAAAGGAAAATTTTAAATAACAAATCGTTAAGTTAGCAATAAATTATATGTTATGTAACAAATACCAAGAGTTTAAATACTCTCTAGACTTTTTTTAGCAAAAAAAAATAAAGTATGGCCCTTCAAACGTTAACCATCGAAAATGAGAACAAATTCGATAATGTGGACTACCTTGGATTTTATTAATTCACATTATCGCGAGTTCACTGTATGAATATAGATTTTCCAACTTAATCGTCTTCATTTTCTTCTTCCAACTCAATATTCTCCAATTCAAAACTGTCAATTTTATTTCCATCACCTTGTAATGTGTCTGAAAAGTCAATACCAGGGGCCTGATTCTGGCAGTCGTGATCGAGTTATTTCTCGATTCGAAAGCAATTTATTATCTAATTATTTCAGTCAATACTGAACGAATCGGAATTATTTTTTCAGTGTTATAAAGCAATAATATGAGTTTCACAATACTAAATAAAAAGTTCTCGATCACGACTGCCAGAATTAGGCCCCAGGTATTTCGAAAAGGGCAATGACTTCTCTGGGCAAGCTCTTCTTTTTGTTGAATTTTTTTTCGTTTTGTTAACTTTGTTGAACTAAACTTAAATGTATATGTAGTTTAAACTCAGCAGCTGTAAATCAATTCCCCATATTTTATATGTTGTTTAAACCACAACAAGTGGTGTCAAATTCATGTGATCTTTTATTGGTAGTTTAAATGACCAATTTTATGCGTTTTGAGATGGCTTTAATGTTTAAAAATGAAAAAAGTGAAAATGTAGTTCCATTGAAAAACGATTAAACTTTTAACAACAGCAAAAGTATTTCCGTGTTTTTCAATTGTGTTTTTGTTATTTGACTTTAAAAAGCCGTGTTCGATTTTTCGAACACTGGCCACTATTTGGCACTTTTGATTTTTCTCTGAAAGGCAAACTGAATCAACACAGTTTTTACGCATTTGAATAAAAGGAAATAAATTTATTCTGTTTTTGCTGGTCAATAAAAAGTTTATGCACAATCAGTGTATTGTGAGAAATGTTTTTCGTGAGATTCGAGGAAGTTACGGTGCGCCGAATCGGCCTACTGAAACCACTATTGTCAACATCATTCGCAATATTGAGTCCCAGTATACATTGGCGGATGATACTCGACCGGATAGACCACATCCAGCACGTAGTGAAGAAAATATAGCAGCTGTAGCTGAGAGTGTAATCATTGCCAAAAAATTTTTTTTTTGAATTGAAGAAAATCAGAATGTTAATGGTAACCTTGCACCATATTTTTTTGTTAGGACCAGCACTCAGGGGATGACCCCTACTATTGCATTGCATTGGGTTGGAACTTGAAAATAGGTTAAGGGAAGAAGAGAAGAGAAGAGAAGAGAAGAGAAGAGAAGAGAAGAGAAGAGAAGAGAAGAGAAGAGAAGAGAAGAGAAGAGAAGAGAAGAGAAGAGAAGAGAAGAGAAGAGAAGAGAAGAGAAGAGAAGAGAAGAGAAGAGAAGAGAAGAGAGAGGGAAAAAGCAGAAAGGTTATTCCACATACGAACAGTCCGTCGAAAAAACGAATTGGCCCTGTAATGCATTGTATGAAACCCACATGCCACATATTTATGTTGCCAATAGAATAAAGTTGTTAATCGAGTTTAAAAATTTAATACTTTAAAATAAGAAGAAAATATTTTTTAACTAACATCAGCAAAATTTTTCAAAAACAGTCATCTAAAATAATGTGCGTACATTCATACATACGTCTTATCGAAATTCGTAAGAATCGAATAATGAGTTCTAAAATTGTACCTTTTCCGCACTTTAGAGAGTTGTTCAGATAATTGTAACAGTTATACAATTACAACAATAACAAAAATTAACATGGCTCAATAGTAGAAAATTCGATAGTATCCCAGCACTAGTTGGAGGTAACCATATAAAATATGTATTTCCTCTGCGTAGGTATAATGCTATGTTAATACGACGATAAAAACCACTGGTTTCCCCTTTTTAGGGTAATTTTGGGCCGCAAAAGGTATCAAGGTAATTTTATTTAAAATACGGTAATTTAAGGAAATTTGGATTTTTGGTATAAATATACGTACTTACATATGTAGGGTTTAAAGTTTTAACTTTTTAGAGGTGATTTTCAATTTTAAAATGCATAGATAAATATTATAACAAAAAAATTAACACCATTATGTTTCTATAAATGTTTTCGTAACACCGATAAATGCAAAATAAAATGTCTCTTGAGTATTATTAATTTTATATTTAACCTTTTGTTTGTTTAAAAATCAGCAATTCTTAAACATATGACATGGCCGCAATGTTATAAATTTAACTATTATTTTCGGATTATTGTAAGTACGGATAATATTTAAAATTATTTTACTACCTTATCCATAAAAATTACAATGTGGGAATTCACAAGGTGTGCTATCAAGTCATAACGTCATAATGTCCTATTTTGCAATTGTTTAAAACAAATATTGTTGTGTTTCAAACAAAATAAAAATTGTAATGCTGTGTTCATTATTCGTCATAACTGTACAGTAGAAATCTAAATTATAAGCGGTAGCCCACAGCAGTCATATATATATATATATATATCTTGTAAATATTTTAAGACATATGCCTTTACAACTTTTAAGATAAACATTTACACTCAGATTTTTTTTAAAACACATTTTAAATTTAAATTTATGATTTATAAATACTGCTCTTATGTTCTATTAACAAACGAAATAATCAATTGCCTGTCATTTAGAAACAGCACATTAATGTTTTGATTAAAAATCTTTGCGTAGGGTAATTTCTTCTCAGGAACGGTAATTTTTAGAGGGCCGTTAGGTAATGAAAAAATAAAAGTTAACATCACTGGTGCCTTCCAATTCGTATAGATTTAAAGCATATTTTAGGGGATTTTCGGGAGTTGACTTTATATGGTACCTTTGTTTAATTTATCATTATACATACATATATGTAATTTATAGACATTTACAATGAATTTTTGCCAAATTTCTTAACAAATACCTAAATATCGATACAAATTGTATGCTAAGATTTTGAAGCACACGCAATAACAAACCTAATGTACCCTCATTTAACGCTAATGGTTGGAACAACTAACTAAGTTCTATTCCTGTTTCATTTTGTTGCAAAATAGATAAATGTTTACAAAGCCAATTGATTGTTTTTGTTTCCTTGTTACCTTGTTATTCCATTAAATATACGAAATATGTTTGTTGTATGTGTGTTAAAAAGCAATATTAAAATGTATATTTTAAGGATATACGAATGCGAAGGGTTTATTAAAAACATTTGAAATGGAATGTATTAAAAACTTTTTTATTACAGGGTTGGTACTAACTTACGACCAACCACATTTTTTCTTCTTTATATTTTATTCCTTTGAATAGTATTTTGTTTTTATTACAAAAAACAGTACTAAAATTCTAGTTCTACTTTAGTTAGCCAAAAAAAGGAAGAATAGAAAACGTTTTACTTGCATTAGAGTTTAACCTTTTATACTTTCAGCCAAAAACTAAACACTTAAATAGATCATCCACAAATATTTATGATAAAATTATTGATTTTCTTTATGGGAAAGTTATTGAAATGTAAGGAATTAAAAGACTTATTTAAAGGTTTAAATATGTTTGTATGTAAAAGCAGTGTTTTCAAAACCGGTAGAAAAAGATATTAAATTTTAATTCAAAAAAATAACGTTTTTTCGAAGGAACAAATACATGGAACTTACATTTGAAAACGAGTACGGGCGTCCATGGACATTTCAACACTATTTGGTGTGTTTATGGACATGAAGTCATTGGACATTATGACATGTCAACTTTTGACAGCTAACCCCGCCTGAACTGAACAGACGAAAGTTCTATTGGGTTTTATATATTTAATAGGGAATAATTCCTACGTGTCAGTTCGATGCCACATTTTGTGTTTTATTAACGTTATGTTTGCAAAAATTTCGATATTCTTTTTTACTTTAATATGTACATTAAATTTTTAAAGTGGAAGAATAACTACGAAAACCATATCGTACATCACTGAAAGTTCTTCTATTAACAAAGGGTGGAATACTGCAAAATTGAAACAAACATGTTTAACGGCTAAGTTAATAATAATATTCTTATACTTTGACTTGAGTCAATCCCAAGAACTCAATTTAATGACAGTTTGTCACTAAATGACAGTTTGTCATTAAATTGAGCCTAATGAGTCCTTTCTCCGATGCTACTGAGTCCTCGCACTGATGAAATTTTTTATTAAACTGACTCCAATTCGTCGTTGCTGTGATGCCGATGTGTCATCCCATTGATGACATAATTTCACCTGATGACAATTTCGCCAAGTGATGTTAAGGCTGACGTCACAATGATGAAAAGTGTCATGAGGTCAAAAACGGAGGCACTTGTCCTAGTATTGTTGTCAAAATGCATCAGCGTTATGACGACTTTTCTATGAGAGTACAACTTAATTGCAATAAAACTAGTTTATCACTTGTAAGATCAATAAATTGGTATTTTAAAAATTAAATTTTTGTTAAGTCACTTTTTAGCCTAAATTTTAGCATTTTTATACCCTTCACCGAAGGTAGAAAGGGTATATATAACTTTGTCATTCCGTTTGTAATTTCTACAATATGGATCCTACACCCTATAAAGTATATATATTCTGGGTCCTTATGAAAAGCGAAGTTCAAATCCGGTTGTCCGTCTGTCCGTCTGTTTGTTGAAATGGGTTTTCCGAAGCCCCCAGATATGATGGGGACTTGGTTGGGGTATCTTTATGTCAGGTATTCTTATTATAATTTTGCTATTGAAATTCAGCCAGATCGGTCCACAAATGGCTAAGATATGACCAAAAAACCACGACTACCTCTAATTTTTTCCAAAAATCCCTTGTGTTTGTTGTATTTTTATTACTTTTTGCTGTATATCTGGGGAACGGCAAAAGCCAAAGTTTCCAAATCAGGTACACACATTAAGGTTGCCAATACACACCATTCTACAAAATGTGGGCGTGGTACCTCCCGTACAAAAAAAATTAAAAACTGTATAAAAACCTAAATTTTAGGGCTGCCATATGTCCTATGGGTATGACTTATATATCAAAATATCGGAAATTTTAAATAGAACATATTTTATAAAAAACTCGGGAAAATCGGTTCAGATACAAAAAAGTTATGACCAAATATTTTTAAATAAATTTTAAATACCCACTTTCGGGAACCATAGATCTCCCCGAGTCCAAGTTTTATAACTAAAGTAAATGGTAAATTTCTTCTTCAACACGTCGGTATATAAATCTGCCAAATCGGTTATAAAATGGCTGAGTTACAACCGAAATACTGAATCCCCAAAATTACTCTTTTTATAATTAACTTTGTTAAAATATGTGTATACAAGTATATATAAATGTTTATATACGAATATATCTTAAGTAAATGGAAAAATTCTTCCTTAACACGTCGGTATATAAAAATATAAAATCGGTTAGACAATGGGTAATTTATGAGCATAATACTCAAAAAATGGGCTAAAAAACATCAAAATTTTTAAATTTAAATTTTAGGGCTGCCATATGCCCTATGTATATGACTTATATACCAAAATCTCGGAAATTTGTATGAGTTATAACCGAAATACTGGGGTCTGATCACCCCATACGATATCGAGCAAAATCCATCGAAATTATATATTTTGGTATCTTGAAACTCGATATCGAATGAAATGTATTGAATTTGAAATAATACCATTCGACATCGAGTAACTCGACATTACATTTATCGAGTTTTCATTCGATACGCCAGTGTCTATCGTATGCAGGGGTGATTAGACCCCTAACTTCCCGAAAATTACTCTTTTTATACCCTTCACCGAAGGTAAAAAAGGTATATGTATATGTATAACTGTAATTTCTACAATATTGATCCTACACACTATAAAGTATATATATTCTGGGCCCTTACGAAAACCGAAGTTCAAAACCGGTTGTCTCTTATTTAAAAAAAAATATTTACCAGTTTTATTTATTTTCTGTATATAATAAAAACAATGGTGAAGGGTATATAAGATTCGGCACAGCCGAATATAGCACTCTTACTTGTTTTTAAACCACTTAAATAATTTTTGATCGGAACGAGTTGGTAACACTGTTGAAGTGTTAAAGAATTTATGAGTATTTGCATAAAAAAATATTGTTATACATAGTTGGGGGATTCACAAGGCAGTCGTAAAGTTGTAAAGTCATATGTCTTAAAATAATAACAAGAAATATCTATGACTGCTGTGGGCAACCGCTTAAAATTTAGATTTGTTACTGTGCAGTTATGACGAATCAATAAACACAGCATTAACATTTTTATTTTGTTTGAAACACAACAGTATTTTTTTTAAACAATTATAAAATATTATTTAGGACATTTTGACGATATGACTTAATAGCACACCTTGTGAATCCCCCAAGTATGTCATTGGTAAAACAAATATTAATAGTGTTAGTTACTAACTCCTGAATTTAAGATTAATCTTTTTTCTCTTTTTAATTTCTGTTAACATAATTGTAGAACGTTCACAAATCGATACCTCCACCTAATACTCTTATGAAAAATTTATTTGAAATGGATATTTATAATTGAGTACATTTTATCATGTTTATCGTTTTTTTTTTCAAAATTATAGAATTTTGATTTCTTTATTTGATATCAATTGCAAAAGAAACAAAAATCCGAAACAACCAAATGCAGGATGCCAAAAATGACATAAATGAAATAACTTTAAAAATGGTTTAATGATGTATGATTGGATTTCAAGAAGTCAAAAGACAAATGTTTTTTAACTGATGGCAAGCAACTATACACTTGTACGACGGATGGAGAAATTGACGAATTGCTGAACGAATGGATGGATGTCATCACACAAATTCCCAAATAATTGAGAAACGAATCAGCAACAAAGTTATTTTATTTTTTTTTTCTTATAATGATTACTAAAGTACAAAAGCAAAAAGACAAACTTTTGCAAAGCCGAAATATTTACACAGTGGTAGGTTTCCAAGAATTGTCGTCTCCTGGCCAGCAAGGAAAAGATAAAAGACCTCAATAATTTTTTTTGGAAATTATTTACTTGTTTTCTTTTGTTTAGGAAGTTACTAAGAAAACACTTTAAAACAGCAATCTTTTATTGTTGAACGATATAAATTAAAACAAACAGAAATGAAATAAAATAAAGAAAACCGACTTAAATAAATATTTCAATAATGAATTTGTACATACAGAAGTACAACAATTTTAGGGACCATTTAATTGTTTTGGGCCATTTTATAAGGTAATGACAAAACAGAAATTCTACAAATAATTAAATGACATTAATTTTTCGAATGATTTCTTTTTTTTTTTTTTTTTTGTTGATTTTTTGTGTATTGTAAAATTGCTTTCTTTTTGTAAAGTTTGTGTTTTTTTTATATAAACTTTTTGTTATTTGTTGCATCATGTTTGAAAAATTGCAATACATTTTAATTAAAGTTATTCACTCAATACCACTCGTTCTATAAATAAAATTGTGTGTACAAAAATAGCAGTGACTGCAGGTTGATAGAACCCAAATAGTTTTAGGTTTAGGTTAGAAAGGCTGGTGAAAAGTAAACTTCATACGTTAACCCAGAGAACAGTATGGTCCATTGTGACGCCTTAATAAGTGAAAGAATTCTAGTATAAAAGAATAGGATAAGTAAAGAGTGAAAGCACAGAAAAAGAAAAAAGTAAAAGATAAAAAATCGGACAGGACAAGCAAAAACAACTCCACCAAACAGAAAACTGCCGTACATGTGCCCAGTCTCTAGTCTCCTGCCGCGCATCCAGGTCATTCCCATTACGAATCACTTCTGATTATCGAGCTCGCAGCTCGACACATCTCCCGATTCCCTTAGGAATCTGCTGTCCAGCCACCTCAGCCTGGGACAGTGCAACAGAAAGTGCTCAACTGTCTCCAACTCCTCTGGTCCTCACACAACCTCACCACCATCCTGCCTATCATACGGTGGCCCATGATAATACCTATCATGGTTCTGACGCAGGTCCTACTCTTGCCGAGCAGCGCATCCGAATTTGGCTTACTCAGCACCGGCCAAAGCGTGCGCGATACCCGGCAGTCCGTTCGACTCCGCCCGATTTGTCCCGCTCAAAACCCCCATCCCCAAATTCTTCCAAAGTAGAACCCCATAGAAGGCCAGAATCCTCCATTTCCGAGCCCAGTCCCGCCAACTCACCAGCTATCTCGTAGCCGGTGATGTTGAAGTGACCCCGGAGTACTCATAGCAGCCCACCAAGGCCCTAAGAGCCGCCTGGCTGTCAAAGCCACTGGCAATGATAATTTTAGATTCAGTATATTTCGAGGCCTAAAGAACCATTTCGATTTCCTGATAATGATGAGGACTTAACCATGCACGCATTGCTATCAAAAGTCGGCCCTTGACCAGCCAGAACTACATATGTTCAAAGCTTACAAGGCAGTCCGTTGCGCAAACCTTAGGCATCAAAGTCTATAGTGTCAGAAGACGAATCAATTCTTGCACATCTCATTTTCGTTTATACCCACAAAATCTTTTTCTTAATTTATGGCTTTAAAAGAATTAAAGAAAACCTTTCAATATACCGTTGGGCCTTTGCAACCTTAGTTATGGTATTAATTTCCGACTGGAAAAAGCTTTAGGTATTAGACAAGCTTTTAGCAAAAAATCTCTCTAATACTTTTAAAATAACTATCACACTTACAAAGAAACAATATAACATTTTCTCTAATCACCAAATTCATAGAATCAAGCAAACAATTTGTTGATTTTGCACCTATTAACAAATTGGTTATATAGATTACCAAAAATTGTACAAATTTGATATTGTGCAAATTTTTGTTTTTTTTTTTTAAATAAATATGTTTTTAATTTTAATTAAAAACCTTTGCCGTTTCAAACAATGTGTTAATTGAGTTAATTAAATATAGCTCTGGTTTTGACAATTTTCACTTATTTTATTTTAAACAAAAAGATCAATTAAGATTTTTTGTTATTTAATTAATACTTTAATTAAAAAATTTATTTCAAAACAACTAAAATGTTAATTGAATCAAAATTTTACTTTTAGTTTTCATTCAACAAAAAACTAATTGATTCAATTATCACATTAATTAAATTAAGATACTCACTGATTTTCTGTGCATATTATTTTGGAAATTTCTGTAAAGACTAGCATTGTATTGTTTCGAATTGCGAAATCAATTAACCAATTATCGTCGTACGGTAAGAGAATCTTAAAGGTTCTTTTGAGCTTTTGAGTTTATAACTAAAGAGTTTGTAGAATAGAGTTCTCCACTTTAGCTTAAGAAGACACTGTAAGTCATACAGCATACAGCCATACAGAATGCTAATGCAACATGAAGAATACTTTTAAAAAACGAACAGGACGATAGGATAAATATCCGTAAGGAAGTCCGTCAAGCATGCATTTTGTCACAATTTCTTCTCAACACAGTGTTGGTTGTCATGGCGTGGGGCCTCTACGATAGACTTAATATATTTCTGTTTACACA
Organism: Pollenia labialis; assembly: GCA_949318255.1. Lineage (NCBI taxonomy): Eukaryota > Metazoa > Arthropoda > Insecta > Diptera > Polleniidae > Pollenia > Pollenia labialis. Next base: position 129,418,940 of record OX439142.1, on the reverse strand, counting down.
TACACATTCGGCTATGGAGAGCAAGATTCGCGCCATAGTCGAGTATGCTGAATTTGCTGGACTAAAAATCAACATCCTGAAGAGCATAGTTTTTGCGCCTTTTTAATTGAAATGTTAAGAACGTTATTTTTTAAGGATACAAAACATGGAATCCCGCTACAGGTGTTCATTAGCCGCTGCCTTTAAATACTGCTGAAAATGTTCTGGGCAAACACAATCGCCCACTCTCGGCTGACGGAGTGAGCACATCAAATTCTACTGCATATGAGAATACGCCAGCGAAAATGAAAATGCATACGCCATGCTCCTCACAAGAATTAAAACGATGTTGCCGAGCAAGTATTTCAGGGGACTCCCGAGGGCAGTAGACATAAGGGGCGCCCAGCCCACACTTGAAAGCGACAAATCGAATAAGAAATTAGTAAAGTGCAATCAAGCTTAAGAGAACTAAGGGTAATTTCTTTGGTTCTACAAGAATGGAAAAATCTTGTAACGGCCCGGTGTTCCTCATAGGAACAATAGGACTACAATATTATACTCTTTTCGCAGCCTCCTCTGTATTTAAATTGTTATTATTTTGTGTGTTCTTTATTTTTTTTAGTTTAAAAATTTTTCATAAAAGACCACAAAAACGAAATAAAACAAAATACACACACATATAAAATAAAAACGTATGTATAACAAAAATATTTATATTGCGGTAGAGAATATAAAAAATATATAAATATTTTTATATATTTTTCCGAAAAGAATGGAATTACACGGAAGTATAGTGAAAAAAGTATGTAACATTTTTCCTGTGCCAGCTTGGAAAAGCTGAAACGTTTGTATCCGAGTTTATGGGAGTGTATATATATTAACTGCCATATAAATATTCACACACAAACACAATCGGAATAACATCACAAAGATATACAAAAATTAACTTAAAAGGTACATGTGTGTGTGTTGATGTGTCTGTGCATGGTATGAAATTTATTACATATATTTATTTGTTTGAATTTCGTTTCTATTTATGCAGTAAAACTGTGATGAATTTCAAATGTCAGTCAGTGATCTCGATTTTTTATATTTTTTTTTTCCTTTTTTCCTGTACTTTGAAGTGAAGGAGGAGTGAGGCTTCGACTTTTGGTATGAGTAAGTGCATTTATTTTATGATACAAAAATATCGTGGTATGCCACATAAATATACAATTTCATATATTAAAATTAAATAACAACAAACCAAAACACAATGTACACTAAAAAAAATATATTAGTTAGTAAAATTATTACTAGTTTTATATTTTGTTAGTTTTTAATTTAGTTTTTGGCATTATTTTTCTTCAAGTGTTTTAATTTTATGTAAAATCTACAAAACTGCATAAAACTGTGACGGAACAAGGTACCATTGACCGCATACCTACTATATGTAGTCATTTTTATACGGACATTAGCAATTTTATTTAGTTTAAGGTGGCCAGCTTAAAATAATTAAAGTAATAAAATTAATTTAACAAATAGAATCTGGAAATTTATTTCTTATGGTGAGTAACATTTATTATATTAATTTTAATAATCGAATGTGTATTAAAATTACAATTTACATATAAAGCTTTTCATACTTAAAAAGTCTTATTCCTTATTTTCAAGGAATACACATTCGATTAATATGAAAATGTATATAGTTACCCAGCAAAAGTTTTTTAAGATTTGGAAGCAATAAACACGTATACTGCATCCCAACATCTTCCTTTTTTTGCTTCTAAAAATTACTGCCTTACTCTAGTGCTGTAAGACAAGGCATACAATCCTACAATTCTTTAATGCGATACTAAATACTAGAAGAGAATCGATGTTTATTCGTTTTTCCAGGATACAATTTTCTACTGCTTTATTGAAGCAGTTAAATCATTTATTCTTTTGATAAAAAAAATTTACTTAATTTTACAGAAATCATACATAATTATAATTAAACTTTATCTTTTTTTTATTAAATTTATAAAAAAAATGTTTTACCCTTATGTGAGTGCCAAAAAAACCCTTTAAACAGAGTGACAGGGCACCTGGGTATTCCTATGTGCATTTTACTGGTTGCTTAGGCCAGATCGTCAGGAAACTTCATCCAAAGATTTTAGAAAAACTAAAGATATTATACAAATAAAACTGTTAAGCGATTAAGAATTATAAACCCCAGTTTTACCTGTAACAATATCAAAGCTTAAATAAAAACAACAACAATCAACAGTGGGTTTATCTTTTCTTGCATATAAAAAGGAAACTTGTTTTGAGTAAAATGTGGTTTAAACCAGTGATGCTAACCGTACGGTAACCACCATTTTTAAGGGTAATTTTGGGCCCCAAAAGGTATAATGGTAATTTAATTTAGTAACAGTTATTAAAATAATTTTGGATTTTTGTAGGTTTTATGATTTTAACTTTTAAGTGATTTTCAATTGCAGGTTCATAAATATTTCTCTGCAAATATTTTAGTAACACTGATAAGTGGAAAATATGAAACATTAAATCATTTTAGAAAACTACACGATTTGAAATCGATAATATCGTTTTCAGTACCTTCAGAAATTGATTTCTAGTACATTTTCATCTATACACACAGAAAAAAATACCAATGTAAAATTAACATGAAAAAATTTGATACTAATTTTAAATGAAAAATATTAAAACAATCTTTAATCACGTTTATTAAATATTATTCAGTGTTAAAAAAAATAAAAAAAAAATATTAAAATATAAATAAATATGGATTCAATATTGAATCCATAAAAACCTGTTTTATATTAAAATCAAAAGTTTGTCTTGTTAAATTAACATGCATACATAGTTAAGTATTTAAATTTTTTTATTTTCATTCCTTTTAATTAAAATTATTTAGTTAAATAGTACATCAAGTTTTCAAAGTAGAATGATGACGAAAACCATATCGGGCCATACTTCTGATTGATCTGTTAACAAAGGAGACTACAAAATAAGTGAAACATGTGTTACAGGGGTAAGTGTTTTGAATTATTCTTAAATAAATATGTTGTCTCTGAAGCTTCTTCACACCAATTAGTTTCTACATGAAATTCACGTTGTTTCAACATGAAATAACTTTCATTCAACGTGATTCGAATTGTTATTTCAATATAAATGACATTTTGCTCTAACTTTACTGCAATGTTAAATTAACATGAATTATAGTAACTTTAAAAGAAAAAAATGTTGTTCGCAAGTAATTATAAAATTAGGTTGAATTAACATGAAACACGTATGAAGCAAAATCACCACCGAAAAATTTTAAATCAACCTTGTTTTCGACGTTTTTAACTTGATTTATTTTCTGTGTGTATATGTGTGTTAATTGAGCTGTATTTAAGACTATCAGCCATGTCACAGAGTACAATTCCGTTCGGAAAAGGAATTCACTCCGTATTTTGGTGCTTCAGAAAATTACGAAAAAAATTCTCGGAATAAAACCATTTTTGTTTTCATGAACGAAATGGGAGTTTTCTGTGTGTGAAAGGCCAAAAAACTATCAAAATACACTTTCTGTCAATAAACAAATGTGTTTTCTTCGATTCCGAACGGAATTGTACTCTGTGACATGGCTGTATAATTCAGAAATAGATCTTAAATTAAAAACTTTTTGAGCATATAAAATAGCTGTAATAAAATACAATAGTTTTGGTTTAAAATATTACTGGCTTAAACAACGAACTGTTTTGGAACACACAATGCCGCTTAAAGAATTATAATAAACGTCTGAAAATAATTGAGTAGGTGGGTTGCAAAACACGTTCGTTACAAAATTAAAAATACGAGATGACAATTGATTCTAACAGTTCTTTAGGCGTTTTATGAGAAGAACTATACAAATTGTTTCAATGCATGCCCTCTTCCATGTTTTTTCAAAGGACATGCATTGATGCAATCAGAATCAGAATCTTCTCATAAAGCGCCAAAAGAACCATTATCATCATTTGCCATCTCATATTTTTAATTTTGAAACGAACGAGTTTTGCAACTCACCTTCTCAATTGTAATGCTTCTTTCTTTTAATACTTCTCCATTCTGCAAAGTTTTCACTGAAATGATAATAACAAAATTTGACAAATGTTAGAAAAAAATTTAATACTTCTACAAACGTGCTTCAAATGTTTGGACCAACAGCAAACACGCAAAACTTTTGTACAAATGTAAAATGTTGACATTTTTGCCAAGACATTTGTAGATTATTTTGCTATAAAAATGTTAACTTGCTTGCTTAGCCGCTTGGTCAAATTGGAGTTGCCTTCGGTGCACTATCTTCGGTGTGGAAATCCACGGCCATATCCAGATGCACTAATTTCGACATCTTTAGTGCCAATGTAAAGCCAGTCCTCCTCTATGCATGTCAAACGTAGAACCCATCCAACCTCGAATTGAAAACAATGCAATCATATTTTAAGAGCAACAAGAAATTGTCAAAAATTCAAGTACAAATAACACTAAAGCGTACTTAAACCAATCATAAATGGGATAACTTTCGAGATTCAATCCCAGAATTTCTTAAAAAAAAAAGTACAAAATTCTTAAAGCATGTAAAAAATAGATTAAACTTTTCGTTGGTAGTGCCACTCTGAGAGTAAAATTACAGGAAGTGAGCGTTTTAATCTCATTTAACTTATCAAAGTTTGTTGCAGGCTACTACAACACCACCGCACAAGTAGTTAAAAACGATTTGCTTGTTGTGTGTAGAAATAACAAAAACAACACAACAAGCCGAAACACATTATTTTCATGTTTAAAAAGTAAAAAACAAGAACTCTTGCTTCGCATTTAGTTTATATTTTCAGTTCTATATGTACTTTAAGTTTGTAAATCAAAAATCATACCGGGAATGATGCTGGTGTTTTAAAATTGAAATTCTGAAAGGTGTAAAACGGGTAAGTAAATAAATCATAATAAAATTCTCCTTCCAAATTCACTTTTAGTTTATTTCAAGTATGAATTCGTGAATTCTGAAATCAAGCGAATTAATCTTAGCTTTATTAAATCTCATTTTTGGATAATTTCAAGTACGAATTCGGGATTGAACATGGTTATCCATGGTTAAGTTGGTTTATCGATTGAAAATCCATACTTGAATCAATCTTTCTGTAGTTGATACAAGAAACCCCGTACTCACCGTACTTTTAATTTCGCTTTGGATCGATTTGAGTACAAATGGATGAATTTTTCTATTTGTATTTCCTTATTAAGCTAATACGGCCTATAATCTTTTATGTAATTAAAAACCCAATTTTAATACATTTTTTCCCGACGTTTCTTTTGAGTGCGTGCACCAGAAATAGAAAATATCTTAAAACTGACAAATCGAAATTAGTATGTATTACAATCACCCCAAGTTTTTGCTTAATAATTTGCATGGTCACTCTAATTAAATAAATGAATATCTATTCTGTAGCCACTACGAGCTTGCATTCTAAATTAAATTTATAAAATATTTTATGGCAAATTTTAACTAAACCATCGTTACAATTTTAAACAAAAAAAAACACTAAAACCAAACAAAAGGGAAAGAACAACAATTGTGAATGAATGTATGTATGTGCTCGTACAAATTTGTTACTAACTCACAGCAAAAACGTTTTTTTGTTTTTAATTTTTTGCATAATTTTTGGTAAATTGCCAAATTTTGTTTTAACTATTAGTGGTTTATTTTTTCACACAATACAAACTCAACCGCACACATTCCAACTTCAACACACAAACACAGAGACAATTCTCAAAATATCCATACAGGTGTAAACACAAGTACAGGACAAATATTTATGACTAAAATACGAGTATATTTATTGTGTTTGTGTGTGTGTTTATTTGTAGTATGAGAGTCTGTGCAATGTTCCCAGCAAATAAAATTGGACCACCTGACCCATTTTGATAAAATGGACTACTCCATGGACTGGTCCGATGTAATGCAAGCATGGACCATGTCATTGTTAAAAAGTGTTTGTAGTGAGACGACATGTCTTCGTTTTTTAACGACGTGCTTTCGTTTTTAAACGACTTCAAAACTAATCCTCTTGAGTATACCATGGAGTAGTTTTAAAACTACTCCCTAGTGGTCCAAAGGTGGGTTATATACCATGGAGTAGTTTTAAAACTACTCCTTAGTGGTCCAAAGGTGGGTTATATGATCCTCTCCTAGGACATCGTAATGTTAAATAGACCAGGTTTTTTCCATACGTGTGGGTTACTTTTGGACTAGTCCTGGTCCTTTGTGGACTACTCTTTACACGCGTGTTTAGACTGGTCCTATTATTTGCAGGGTTGATCTCTTTTAAAAATTAATTATCATTAATGTTTTTTTAAAACCAACAAAACCAAAAATGCAAAAAATTTCTATGTAACATTAGCTTATAGCCAAAAAAATTTATGACCATTTATTTTTAATAACGTTTAAATTTAATTGAAAAAAAAAAATAAAAATAAATTAATTTATATTATTATTGCTTTTGCGTTTCCTTTCAGAAAATAGTAACAGTTTTGTGGAAAAAATCTGAATAATTTTAACGATTTTAAAGTTATGTTTTGATTCTAAATTGTTAACTTCCTTCAGCATTTTCGAATGGTATTACGGAAAATATTGTATAAGGATAACTGTTTTAGAAAAAGAAAAACAAATAAGTACAGTTGTTCAATTCAGCCGTGTCGAACCATATACATATACCTTTTATAATACACCTGTTACAGCCTATGCGACTTGTACTTGCAACAATATTTGAATTTTCTTTTGGTGTTTCTTCGATTACTTGTATGCGTTCTGTCATTACGTTTATGTTGCAATCTAAAATTTCACGTTTTTGTCTTAAATTCAAGTTAAACTATTCAATTTGAAAAATTGGGGCGTATAAGTTGGGCGTAGCATAAAGTCTATTTATTTATATCTAAAGTACAGGGGGAGAAAAATTGTTCAAATTTGGCACATAGCTGGGTTATCAGTACACAACATATGTATGTTAAAAAGTGGGTGCCGCTCCCACCCATAAGTGGGCATTGCACCTCACATACAAAGCAAAAGAGATTACTGTAAATATAGAGCACAAACTGAAAGAATTTTCTTCACAATAATAATGAATTTTGACATTAATGCCATGAAAAATTGCATTAAAAAGGAACCTATGCAGCGCTTCGTTGGATGAATCAAACCTGTTTCATTAAATATCTATAATTATTATTCATTAGATGAATGAATATATTTTTATTAGATCCAATGATTTTATTTCATAATATTCATGAAAATATTCATTAAATTGATGATAAATATACAAGATTTTAATGACACAATTTCATTGAAAATAATATTTTTTTATCACTATATTAATGAAGACTTAAAATTTTTTTTTTTTAAGTTTTATTATTTTTTTAATTTTTTTTTTTTTTTTTATTTTTGTTTTTTATTAATTCCATAAGCTTATACCCCAAAGCTTTACGCTTCGTCTGCAGGAACCAGAGTGAGTCTCTGGCGGGAGTTGATCCCGCACCCCGCACCCCGCTGATAGATTAGCTCACTACCAGCTAGCCTAAAGGGGCAGTGTAGGTTTTGAATAAAAAAACTATGTTTTTTGCCATTACTCAATTAAGAGCGTAAATTGTCCATAACAACAATAACAACGTTGATTTTTTTGCCATTGTGTTTACATATTAAAGAAAACTAACAACATATATATTTATGGATTGAAAGCTTTTGTTTTATTACTATAATGATATTTTTCATTGCCATAATGAAAATTTTAATTTATGAAGCAATGCTTTTTCGAAATATTTTTATACTTTTAATTATTGAGACTACAGAGTTATTTGAATGTTAAAAATAATTTTTTTTCTATTATTGAAATATGTTGCTTTTATAAAAAAATTTTGATTTCATAAATTAAATGGCATGTTACATTAGATGTATGAAAAAATTAAATCGTACATTTTTTAATTAACAATTAAAAATTTTTTTAAGGAAACTATAATTTTGTATTAATTTATGAATGTGTTTGTTTTTATGTTCCCAATTAAAATTTTTTGTTTAACTTGATATTTATTCTTATTTGACCTTTATTTTGTAATTACTTTAATTATTTAAGCTTGAGGTCTTTTTATTTATAAAAAATAATATTTATTTATTTCAATATTTCGCTAACCTTTGGTTAGCATCGTCAGGAAATTAAATTTACAAAATTTAATAATAACAAAAAACGATAAAAAAATTATGATAATCTAAATAAAGGTACCTATCGCAGCCTTGGAACAGGAGGGTTAAATTTGTTACTAAATTACATGAAAACTAGGGCCTTCTTGTCCTTAGGTCACGGTGTGCATATTAGTTTGTAAGAATGAAAATAAGTTTAATTATGTCTGTAAAATAAGATAAAAATAATATTAGTTTAAAAAAATTTATTTATTTTATAGGAATTTCATTAGCCAAAATATTTTTTTATTATTGTAAATATGGTTTTCGAATAAGATTTATAGATAGGAAATTTTTTCAGTTTATATGAATTGTTATACTTTAGTTCAATTTTTATTTTTTGTTGTTATGGTTTTTGAAAAAAATTTTTATGACAAATAGGTTTTTGAATTTAATTTATGACAAAAATTGTTTTCATAATTTTGTTATCGTTTTTTGTTATTATTAAATTTTGTAAATTAAATTTCCTGACGATGCTAACCAAAGGTAAGCGAAATATTGAAATAAATAAATATTATTTTTTATAAATAAAAAGACCTCAAGCTTAAATAATTAAAAGTAATTTTTTATATAACTTTAACCAATGAAAATTTTTTTATGAAAATAATCCATTAAATATATGAAGCATTTTTCTTTTATGCCCTTTATTTCAACAAACAGATATCTGTTCGTGTTCTTACCTAACAGTTATCTTTTCCTATCCGGTAACAATAGTTTGGTAATTTCAACGTTAATTTTGCCTTCGTGTTTTTTCCTTTAAGTTTTTTTTAAAATATGGCAACATTTGTATTTTTATTAATATTTTTAATTAACTGTCAAAATCGATGGTGAAAAATACACTACAGTTCAACTCAGGGATGTTAGATGTGACGATTTTACGTCATTTTGACGATTTTTTTCGATGAATTTACCAAAATGACGATTGACGATTTTTGATGTAGAGTCACTAATGTTTTGACGATTTAATCCCGTCAATAAATTTGCTTTAAACTTTAATCTGGCATCAATTTTATAACACTTTAATCTGACAAGCAGGTTTGGTAGATGTGACGATTTTTCGTAATTTTAACGTTTTTTTTGAGAAAATACAATAATATGACGATGGACGATTTTTCGACTAAAAGTAATAGTGTTATAACGATTTTCTGGCATCGATAAAACACAAGAAATATTGAAAACAGTCCAAAACTTAAAAATCAATTTTTTGAAATGCAAACATTTTTGGAAATTAAACAAAAAAAAAATTCCTCCCCCATCACAAACCAGGTGGATTTCATTAGAAGCATTAGTAATTCAAATTCTACAATTATAGAAATGCCATCGGTACTGCAAAAAATATTCACTAGAGCCCCGATTTGCGTCAGTCCTATCTGGTCCGCTTTTAAAAAATTGGTTAAATCCGCTTTGCGTTTTTATGATTTCGATTTGCGTCGCCACATACGAATGCATTTTTCGATGAAGTCATAATCACATGTGAAGAATTTTTCTATTTGTGTGTAAAAAGGCAAATCCCATTTAATTCTGTTGGTTAGTTATTATTAGTAAAATTGCGTGTAAGGAAGTAAGAAGTTATTTTTAAAAAGAAGTTGTGTAGAAAAATGAGTGCAATGAGAAAAAAATAGTATTTCGCACTTGAATAATCCGTACTTGAATCAATCTTTCTGTACTTGATTCAAGAAAATCAGTACTCACCGTTCTATTAATACCGCTCCAGATTGATTTGAGTACGGCTGGATTGATTTTTCTTTTGAGTGTAACAACTCTTGTTTTAGAGATATTGTGCATTTATTTAAAAATACTTTAAATTATCCTTTTTTAACTCCATCCAAAAGAATATTGTTTTTATGTTAAATTTATTTATTTATAATAACATATTATTAATTAATTAATTCATAATCAAAAAATTTATTATACAAATTAAAATATAAACGCAACATTTAATAAATAAATTATAATTATTTCACTTAAATAGACTAAGCGAAGCGAAATTTGGACTGAAGGTGAGTCTCTCCCCAAAACGGTCCAATAAGACGGGATTTTTGGAAATTCGAATGTTTAGGAGGTAAAAATGGGTAAAAACGAGTAAATTCGATAACCGTAGATCTCCAAAACTAAAAAAAATACAAAAAAAATGTAATACTTATCGTTGTTCTTTAGAAAAATAAGTGGACAGGTGTCTGGTATTTTTTTTAAATTCGGCTCTTTTAGGGAGAAAACGGATAAAACCTGAATTTTAATTCTTTTTTTTTTTTGTTATCCCATCTACCTCTTGAACCAATAAACCTAGAAATAAAGTTTATACCACATTCGAAACTTATCAAAAAATACGAACATAAATTTGGTACTTTTTCGAAATTCGAACAATTAAGGGGTGAAAATCTTAGCTATTTTTGGTACTTTTTTACAAAACATTTTTCTTCATTCATTAACATTAACATTCATTAACTTAAAAATGGCCCCCACTACAATACTGCTATTTTTGATACTTTTATAGGGGAGCGGTGGGGGAAGGGTAAATAGTATCAAAATTGAAAATACGGGAAATTAATATCAAGTTAAACCCTAGAAAAAAAAACTTTGACATATAGATATGTCAACAAAGAAAAAGGTGAAGCTAACGAAGTAGCGGGTTTAATGATAGTAATGTATTAAAGAAAAACGTTATACTTTCCTGTAAATAGAGACATACCGAATTTCGAATACTAATACTTATTATTTCAAAATTTTTTTTTTTCTGATTTCTGGTCAACCTTGAAACTATTTTGATTTTTTGACGCTTTTGCGGCAGAAAGTTGGTTAACTTTGTAAATCGTGGAGAAAAACGTTTCTGAAGAGATTAAAAAACATACAGTATTCTATATAAAGCTTGGAATTCTATAAGATAAATAAGGAAACAAATAAGAATAATAGCTGAAAGAAATGGCTTTTTTACAACGTGCGATGTGTAACTTGCCATTTTTAATCGGATGTTACTCTTAGACGTACTGATGCGTGCTATGTACTTCAACCTTAATAGTGTTTGATTAGGAAGTGCACAATTTTTAATACCCTCACCTAATACAGCGTTTTAGAACACTCACCCTATAACACACGTTATCAAACAGAATTTAAAAAAAAAATGTTAAATATATTTTTTCATTTAAAGCGGCAAATCATTTATGTATTTGTTAAGTGTAAAAAATAGCAAAAAAAAACGTCTACACATTAAAAAAAAGATATAAGAGAACAATCGGGGGCAGGGCTGCCAGGTACTTTTTTTCGTTCTCCCCAAATTTAAAAATAAATTTCCCCAAATATCCCCCGATAAAAGCAAGAATCCCCAAAAAAAGCCCCTGTAAAAAAATACATAATTTTTAACGGATAATTTAAATATTTATTTGAGTTTTACTTGTACCATGTTCTACAAGAGATCATTTCTATCGAAAGGAAATATGTAGTTGTTTTTTTAAATATATACATATATACATATGGGGGATTTCGAGTCAAGTGACCCAACTTTTAAATCGAACTTTTAGCTATCGAAGCTACTTGAGACAAATTTTGCTATCACCAATAGGTTTATTACCTTATTACCATGTTACATGGATGAGAAAGAACACCTGTATGGCCAAAGTGTCAATCTTTGACCTCCTCTAACTCAGTAACTTTTTGACCGATCTGGTTGAAAATGTGTGTCTAAAGTACTATCCAATAGGACTTACTTTCTTCCAAATCGGAAGACATCGATTTCAAAGTTGGGTCACTTGACGCGAAATCCCCCATATATATACAGTCGAACTTTCCTATAATGAATTTGCATGGGACCACAAAATCACTTAATTTTTAAGAAGTTTATTATACAAAATTAATTTTATTTCCAATTTTATTAAAAATAATGAGGCTGTTTTAGTTTGGATTACATTCCCACGCGCACCAGTTCTCCAGTTGAGAATTGCTTTATTTGTTTCTCTACAAACACGGGTTTGAAGGCTCTTGCATTTCATGCTTAATTGTTTGCATTCTACATTTTAAGAATTAAGGTTCCTTTAGTCGACCGTAAATGTTGTGCAATGCAATGTAAAGTACCGTAACGTACTGTATTTTCTGTATTGCGTTATTATTATTTGACAATTTTTAGTCTTTTGCACAAATCAATTTTAAAACTATTTAAGGTGTGTGCTCGCATTTCTAGGTCAAGTAATAATTGGCACATTAGTGGTCTGGGGCATCATTTATTACTAGTTCTAAACCGATTTTTTTTTATTTCTTTTTTAAAAACATAATGGTATGTTCATTTCGAATTATCTTTAATCTAGACTAAAAACTTTTACGACATTTAAAAATGTTTCCAAAAACTTAAATAAGTGATTGTTTTGCCTTGTACACACTATTTGACATTTCAATCGACTTTTCTTTACCAAATCGTCACCAAACTTCATATTAAATGTTGTTATATACAAAGGAACCATTAAGCCCATTCATTGGCTTTCGAGTTCATTTTAATTTTTTTGAACACCTCTTATACACATAAAGTTGTCCAGGAAAATGCAAATTTTGGACTTATTGGCAGATTAACTTCAAACTTATCAGATATTTTTTTTAATAAAAACGAAATTTTTTTTGCCCGGTGCTCATTGATATCAAGTGATGTTGCAAAAAATCCACTGTAATGTGTATGTGACACATACTATGTGTGCATTAAACTTAGTTGTCTTTAATAGAAAAATTAAGCTCATATTTTTTATTTCCCCAAAAAATCCCAAGTTATTTTTTTAATGCAAACCCCAAACCCCAAATTAAATTTTCTGTCCCTTTTAGCAACAAGAAAACCCCTAATTTGGGGTCAAAACCCCTAAACTGGCAGCCCTGATCGGGGGTTTTATGACAAAAATTAGAGATTAACAGAAAGACGTACGTCGTTTAATAAACTTCGCATATCGCAAAGACCCAGAGTTACATACTTTGTACGGTAAAAATAACAAATGAAATTACAAACATAAACACATCTGCCCTTTACATCTGAGGTGAAAAGTATAAAAATAGTGGTTATGTACGGAGCATCAAATATTTGATAGGTGTGACTGACCAAAGCTTTAATAGTGTGGCCATTGCTTTAATATTTAATACGAATTAACTAAAGTGTATTTATGTCAGTATATTCAAATTTATTATCTCTAAAAGTATGACTTGTAAAAATTTAAATTGTCTTAACAGGTTTTTCTATTATAAAAAATGACATCATGAATAATTTGCCTAAAATTGACAACAATGAATTTGTGTAAATCCCACAAATTTAGTTCGCTTTAAATTATGTGTGTATGTATGTATATTGTAAATAACTATAACTTAAACTAATAGCAATAATAACTAACCTTAGACTAACAAAAAACACGAATAACAAAATGTTGTTACTAAAACAAAAACAGAAAAATTTACAATAAATGTATTCACGTCAATTTTGTTTACCCTTGCAACTGTGCAAAAAAACCTAGATTCACTTATTTCACGTGAGCAACCCATTTTGATTACACCTTCAATTTCCGAAACCATTTTTTAAACAACGCACATTCCATTTGACAATATTCAATTGCAAGTTTCTTGAAAATTACACAAAATGAATAATTTATAATTAATAACACTGTGTGTAATATTTTAAGTCATGGAAAAATAACCATAAAGGACCAAAAAAAATAGACCCGTGTCTCCCAGTTTTACCCAAAGGCATGCACTTTTTAATTTATGGGCCCTTAAAGATTTGGGGCCTCGTCTCAGAGTTTAAATCAAAATTCCGAACGGTTTGCAAGATATGAGCCTGAGAAAATGATGACAGACACGGGTCTTTTTTTTTTGGTCCGTTATGGTTTTTTATTGTCCGTATATGGTTATTTTTTTCGTGTTGTACTGTGTAATTTATCTACCTTGAAAATTTTTTAGTTGACAGGAATTGTTGCGACGACTCAAATGAACGAAATTTTAAATGAAATGTAAGCTTCTTTATTATTAAAATAAAAATGCAAATTAAAAAGATGTTATGGGCACAAATTTTATTAGTAAATTTAACGCGTAAATTGCGAAAATTCGGAAAAGTTTGTTAAAATAATAAAAATTCGCGAAAACTTTTAATTTAAGACGGTCGCCTCAAAGAGCCAAAATTGCGGAAATTCGGAGAAGTTTTCAAAAATCGCTTTAAAAATCGTTAAAGCTGAAAAGAATCAGAAAACTTTTAGGAAAAAATCGCTTCTATCGCGAACATGCAAAAAAAACAATTTATGCAAAAATAGCGAAAATTTCAGAAAATTTTTAATATTTCAAGCATGCCAAAAGATTGACAAGAGGCCCAAATACACTGATCAAAGTACTCATCAAGCATTGTGGTAGTATTAGTGAAAATATGTTTGAATGTGTGACACCGACAACGCTTGATAAAAAATTAAAAAATTTAGATATGACGGCGAATATTACGTCCAGCACACGCACACGTTGAATTCGCCGGCTGGACAAGCATTTGGCAAGTGTATTTGGCCTTTAAACTATAAGGAATGGCAAAAATTTGGTGAAGATTTAATTAACGGAAATTTTATAATGGAATTTATATAAGAAAAATGGGGAAAAGGAGAAAACTCCTGGAAAATTTTTATTCATAATTGGGCTGATTGTATTATTTCCGAAAGAATAATAATGCATTCATTGGAATCGAGATATGTATTACATTCTCGATTCCTATTGATTACATTTTCCCGCTGGGTTAGACCCTGATAATTTGGCATCGCTTGTGCGAAATAATTGTCTATGTGATTGTTGTTTTGTTTTTGCACTTTTGCTTTTTCGCAAGGGTGCAACTTTTGACGTGAATACCTTTAATATGTATTTTAAATAATTAACAATCACATTTTTAACACAAACAACAACATTTACTTCAAATTTAAAACATAAGCGAGATGTAAAAAAATGTTATATTCATCTTTCTTTTAATTAATGTATAATTTTATTGTTGTTAAATATAGACTTTATTTTAGATTTTTGCATGCATTACGCCATAAGCAGAGACGAATTATTTTATGAAAAAGTTTTAAATATGACAGCAAAAATGCTGAAAAAACAGTGAAGTTTGCGATAGAAAACATGATTATGCATGCTAAAAGCTTTAATAAATAATTTATTACTGTTTAATTTAAAAAAAATTTTGATAAAAAAAGTCAAAATATTTATAATTTCTAGATTTTAAATTCAAACATAACACAGACCAAGAGAATATATCAAAAATGTTGGTTTAATGTTTATATTCCATTTCGATTATATCTAAAAGGCATAAAACAATATTTTTGTTAAAAAATTGATTGTAAAATTTGTAAAATTTCCAACAAAAAAAATTGTGTAACCTTTACAAAAATACTGACCCTTCTGCAATATTTATCCATTTGGCCTAGACCTTATAAGTATACACACAGAAAAAAATACCAATGTAAAATTAACTTGGAAAAATGTTGATTGAGAATCATGTTAAATTTCTGCAAAAGTATGCCTTTTATTTAAATTTATCATTATTTCATATTAATTTTAAATTAAAAATATTAAAATAATCCTTAAACACGCCTATTTAATATTATTCACTGTTAAAATAAATAAAAACAATTTTAAAATTTAAATAAATATGGATTCGATATTGAATCCATTAAAAAACCTGTTTTATATTAAAATCAAAAGTTTATCTTGTAAAATTAACATGCATACATAGTTAAGTATGTTAATTTTTTAATTTTCATTCTTAAAATATGTTATACAATGAAGACAATTCCCGTATTCTTTGAATTAAAAATATTTAGTTAAATAGTACATCAAGTTTTCAAAGTATAATGATGACAAAAACCATATCGGGCGATTCTGCTGATGCTTCTGTTGACAAAGGAGAATACAAAATAAGTGAAGCATGTGTTACAGGGGTAAGTGTATTGAATTATTCTTAAATAAATGTATATGTTGTCTGTGAAGCTTCTTCACACTGTTATAACACACTCAAACCAATTTGATTCTACATGAAATTCACGTTGTTTCAACTTGAAATAACTTTCATTCAACGTGATTCGGATTTTGATTTCAATATAAATGACATTTTGCTCTAACTTTACTGCAATGTTAAATTAACATGAATAATAGTTATTTCAAAAGAAAAAAATGTTGTTCGCAAGCAATTATAAAATCAGGTTGAATTAACATGAAACACGTATGAAGCAAAATCACCACCGAAAAATTTTAAATCAACCTTGTTTTCGACGTTTTTAATTTGATTTTTTTCTGTGTGTACATTTTCTGGATCATTTTGAAAAGGGCAGATGATAAAATGATATTCGTTTGGTTTTTTAAATGGGGTTTCTGAAGACCCCAGCTAATTTTATCACAAATAGTTCTAAGAATTTAGCTTTTAAATTTTGCAAGGTTAAAAATAGCTAAAAAATGAGAAAAAACTAGGATTGCCTTAAGTTTTAAGTCCCTATGTGATTAATAAATGTAATAACTAATTAGCTAAATAAAATATTGGTAGTAAAAATTACTGATAACGGCTTATAAATGACCGAGTTATTGACAAAAAACTCCCAATTTTCCTTCCGAAATAGCGACATTGGTGCAATAGCGTTTACACCATGTAAGCTAGGAAATCAAAATTTTGATAGGTATCTATATGGTTACGGCAACTACACTATGTTTATTGTAACAATAAATTGTTGTCGTACACAAAAAATTTTTATTTTTATTAAATATGTACATATAAGCAATATTATAGTAACTGCCCAATGAAAAGGTCGATTACTTTTTTAAAATGAATAGCTTCTTTCAGTAGAATTGTATGGAGTGTTTTTAAGTTTTTCTGGTTACTTAACACATTATTTTGTAGGCGAAGTTTTTACTGGGTGTAAACATAAAAATGATGAAACAGAGTTGAGTCTTCAACTTCAGACAACCATTCTAAGGTCCATAATTAAAAGGTCGGCAGTAACTTCAAAGTCTGTGTCATCTTTTTCTTCTTCTTTTGTTCTTATATTTCTTTGTTTACAAAATGTATGAAATTTATTGAAAGTATGGTAGCATTGTTAAGAGAATAAAGCAATGTTCACATTATGTGTATTTGTCATGTGGAATGTCACTTTTCTGTCAAAATTTGAGTTTTACATAAGGTTTGTAATTAACATGTTCACATGTTGGTATGTAACGTACATTTGACATAACCAATCAAAAACAAAAAAAAAACATTTTTAATAATTAATTTGTGTATTTTTTATCTGTTTTATTATTTATTTACTTTTATAATATATATGTATTAAAATTTCAATTAATTTTTGCCGCCACACACAATTTTGTTAATTAAAAACAGCTGATGACAGATGCATTGTCACTTGAAAATAGAACACGTTCTAAATCAAAATTGTCATGTGTCTGTACACGCAGAAACAGGTGTTCAGACGAAATGTACAAATTTAACATGGCAGTCCACATGACAAATAATGTGAACATAGCTATACTCAATACATTTTGCTTTGACATGATAAGATTTTTCTCATTCTACATCATTTTTTGCAATGTCGTAACACATTGTATTACCGTGTAAACTAGCCTTTCCTGGGAATTCCGCGAATCTTTTGTGTAGTATAAATACATTTGCAAAACACAAACAAAAATTTAAATGAAACACTTTTTAAGCTTATTTTATTTTTTATGAATACGGCAGAAAGTTTTTAAAATTTGCTTTCAGAATAAAAATGTTTAAAAATAGCTACAAGAATAATTTGTATACAGACATGTTTGGGAAATCGAAATCACGCGAAATTGAAATCGAAAAAATTTTGAAAACTATACAGAGTTAAAAATTTATAAAAATATTTCCAACTTTGAGGACAACTTATCTTCCTCAGAACATCTTTTAATATAAAAAATACGTTCATTTTTAAAATGATTTAAATGAAAATATCCATCAGTTTCAAGTTCACGTGATTTCGATTTCTAGAACATTGCCGATAATGTTGGGTCTTCAAAAATTTTGACCTCTTAGGACTCGTCTGTGAGAAGACATGTTAGAAAGCATCAAACAGTTCGAACTTTTTTACTGAAAAAAATGAAGCTTTTTATAAAAAAATCTATTTCAAAATTCACATTTTAGAATTAAAGAACATCAAAGCTTTTCGATGTAAGTGCCGGTTCACACACATCAAGTTTGACTAATCAAGTCTTGAGTTTTTAGGAGAGAGCGGAAAAGAAATGGCATTCTCTTTTCCCTTCTCTCCTTAAAGCTTAGGACTTGACGAGTCAAACATGATGTGTGTGAACCGGCAATAACTATAATCTATTATATTTAAGGAAATATTTAAAAAAATATTCCATTATAATCGCTGCTAAGTGCTGATTGAAATATCACTCGCCTTTGAATTTATGTAGAACGCCTCAGCAACTAAGACAATAAAAAAATGTTGTACAATTTAGCAAACAAATAAATGCATTTATCAATTAAAATTGTAATTAGAGACAAGTTACTAATTAACTACTAATCAACTAATGAATGTCTTGGGTAAATAAATCGTCTGTTCATTGTTTGGGTGCATTTTCCATATCGGTAGTTTAATGTAACGGAGAAAATAAGCAATGTGAAATGAAAATTAAGAGAAATGACTTTGTTATATTGAAAAAACAAAAACTGATTGTACTATTTGAATAAATTTGCTGGGAAACGAGAGAAATGCCTAAAGTAAACGCAGCATTGTACTATTTTAGCTGGTCATATTTGTATTTGATGCTGTATGTAATTTATAGTGAACACTGTATAATTATTTTAATCATATTAGGGTTTCCGCCCTGTATAATTATATTTATCATATTTGGGTTTCCATTTCCACTTAAATGGAAACATTGTAATAGATATTGCTACAGTTCGGCTTTCAGCATTAAATTACGTCACTGTATGCCCATAATGTACAAGTCATCAACAATATTCTAAAAAGATTCCGTAGGGGCTTCCTTATTACACTTTTTTAATTTTGTGTCAGTTATTAGTATCAGGTTAGCACTACACTTTTGGAAAAAAAATAGCTGCATTAAGTACCTTAAGCTTAGCTGTGCATTGAAATTGGTAGATATCTGGATGAAAAGAGTCTAATCTTGTGCTATAATAAATTCGGTTCAAGCCGCACTTGATACCGGTCAAGGGGTTGATTTTTCCCTTAAACTTATTATATTTAATAGAGGGTCAGTTGCAGGGCGCTTTAGTCAGTTCCAGCTCATAAGCAGCGAAGCGATCTATCTTTCCAGACTATGTATACTTTGGCTTTGGCGTTTGGAAGTACATTCTGTCCAATGTTTTTTTTTTAATTCCCTAAGCTAATCCCGCGAAGCTCTACGCTTGTCTGCAGGAAATAAACCGAAGTCTCTGGCGGAATCGAACCCGCAACCCCGGCGCTGATAGACTTGCTCACTACCAGCTAGCCTACCGGGGCACTCAATTTAACTGTTTAAATAACCATGGCTGTAATGGCAGCCATGTACCAAAAACCTCCTTTAAGTGAATTATGGGGAGTATCTAACTCTTGGCACTATCGTGTATAAAGTTGCAAAAATGTAAGCTGTTCTTAAACGTAAAATTTGCAGGTCTTCAAAAGATCGCGGCTAGCCAGAGGCCAATTCAGAATTACGAGATCCGGTAGACCGAGTAAAGATTAAATAGATCCGAACGCTAAACACGCAGTTAAGTACATGATCCAGATAGTCATGTCATCGCAGAGGCAAACCCTGAACAAGATATGATTCAGATAGTTATGTACTAGAAATTGTGTAAAGAACTGTAGCATGAGACCTGTATGTCATACGCCTACCAAAATATGGACCACAACTGTGCCAAAATTCTTATTCCGGGTAGTATTTGGTTATTTTGAATTCCTAATCTAAAAAACAAAATTTAACTTCTAACACTGTTAGCGCGCTTTATGTAGAAAATCACATAAGAAATCTAATCTTGCTAAACACGAATTTAAACGCTTAATCAAAGTATTGTTAATTTTTTAATGAAGACAAACATGCAAAGTACACGCAATGTTTTATATAATAATTAAGATTTGTACAACTATAATAAAGATAATAAATATTAAAGCTAAAAATTAATTGCAATAATTGTTTATAAAAAATAATTACAATTTTTGATAAGACTGATTTAGAGATCAACCAACGATAACATATTAGTACTAGTAATCGTTCTCATATAGCAATTTTACAACGTTGGATTTAAAAGATTACGAAGCTTCTTGAAATTGTTCTTGATCACTTCGGTGTTTGTTGTAAATACATCACAGCTGTTATATAATGATTACCAGGGAAACCAGAAATATGCTCTAAAAAACGCGTTTTATACGCATTAAATATGCAGTAAAAACTTCAAAATATGCCTTAAAATATTTTAAAAATATGCCCCAAAAAATTCAAAAATTGCTAATTTGAAAACAAAATACTCAACAATTTAACAGCAGTTCCAATTAATAAAAATAATCCTAAAATTATAATCGGTAAATCCCAAATACCAAAGTATTTAAAGACGAATTTTAAAAATGTTACCCTATTTGGAAAGGCATATTATCAAGATATTAACATCCATATAAGATCTTTTGATTTAAAAAGATTTTAAAAGGAAGTTAACACTATTTATGGATGGGAGCTTTAGGCAAATTTAAACTGATTGGAAAAGAATTTAATTTGCAGTAAAATATTTTTGGGGCGAATTTAATATAAATACCAACATAATAAGATGGTTTACAATCACAAATATGTAAAACTATATACCAATTCTCACCATTTACATAGAATTCGTCCTTAGTACAATTAAAATTTATTTACCAAATTTGCGCACAAAATTAACATGGACAGACAACCAGCCAGACGGACGAATGAATATCGGTAGATCACTTTAGAAAGTGATTCTAAGTCGATCGGTATACTAAAAATGTTAAATAAGTGTTTTCCTTAATTTTTGTTATATATATATATACAATTTTAAAGTTTAAAAAAAATATTTTTCTTAAGTAACAACCTGATTTGAATTACAATGTTCAAGTAAAAATTAAATGAAGATGGCGAAATTGAAGCAACACGTTGTGTATATTTAAGACAAAAAATCCAAAATTTTGCAAAAAAAAAAAACAATTTTTATTACGAAAGGTCTTGTAGGCATCTAAAAAAATTTAATATGTATCAAAATATGCCTCAAAAAGGCAAAATATGCGCTATAAACGAAAAAAAAAATGCTGCAAAACAGTTCGTTTAACTAAATTATGCAAAAAAAATGCTGCAACCGGTAAAATATTCAAAAAGTTGCACATAACAAATCGATGCCAAAATTTATAAAAAGTTCTAAAACGGATAAATATATTGTTTGTGCTGTGCCTTCATTGGTCGCTCAAGAAAAACACGCAATTGCATATTTATGGTTTCCCTCCTGATGATAACTAATCGTAATGATTTGTAATTAAATTATTTTGATTTGAAATGGAAAGTAATTCATTGAATAAGGTTACTTTCAGTTTTTTATTTTTGCTTACGACTAGTTTACGATTACAAAAAATCCAAAGATAACAACGATTACTTGCGAGTATCGTAAAATAATCAAAAAAGAATCATGAACAATTCAGAACCCCATTTTCAATTTCATACAAATTATTGCTAAAGTAGAAGTAGACTCAACTTTTTTAAAAAACTTTAGTTTCATTTTTTTTTTTTTTTTTCGAAAAATGAAATACTTTGGGAAGAAAAAGAAAAATTGGTACTCCCATTATGAACAAAGCTTTAATCTTAACCAGTATGAAAATTGTTGGAAAAATGTGATTATTTCTTAAATTAAACGGCCATAACACATTAACTTTCTAACAGATTCCCAAAAAGGTTTTACTTTTGGGAATTAAAGAATTAAAATTTGAAAAAAAACTATTTTTTAAAATAACAGATTCGAGACTGTTCAAAATTTATTGCTTTAAAATTACCGTTATTTCATTGACATGAGGACTAAACGATAAATCACTTTAATTTTTGGTATTTCTCTAATTTGCTGGCTCTAATAAAATAGAGTTTTTGTATTAAATATTTCTCGTGTAGCACAGTGTTATAGTCAAAAAATATTGTCGTATTTTTCGCTAATTACATAACAAAAAAAAAACAAAGAGATAACAAACAAAAGCTTGCAATCATTTTTTGAGACACGAGCAGCGTTGCCAGAATGAAGATTTTATCTTATTTTTGAAAATTTTTTGACCAAAATAAGATTTGATGATTTTTTCTCAAATAAAGATTTTTTAATTAAAAAAATAAACATTTTTAACTTTAAGTTTGTATATCATACATACTTTTTTTAAAGTTTTATAAATAATCAATTTTTAAAACAAGGAGGTTTTTTATCAGCTTGTTGTGGTCTTGCACACTTTTGTACCCATTGTCTAGCATACACGAAAATGCATCATTATTTCGGGGCATACAAAATATTAAAAAAGCATCTTAGATAAGCGAATATCATTTAAAAGGTGTACCAACATTACTTTAATAACTATTCCATTAGGAATGTTTTTAGGAAAGGCCATATATTTTCAATGAGCTTTTTTTAAATGCAATTTTCTTAAAAAGCCTTCGATATAACAACGGTATCAAAAAATATAATACATATGTATGCACTTAAGAACCCTTAAGATTTCATCTGATGTATGTACATATTTATGAGCTTCACAGCTCCCAAAATAAGATCTTCTTGCCCAAAATGTATATATATCTAATTTTAGCATTTAATTACTTTCATTAAATGGATTTAAAATGTAGTTTTAGTAAAAATTTTATGAAATATATAACTTAAAATACAATTTAAACCTACAATCTTATTTTGTATAAATACCGCAATTATGTATTTATGTATGTACCATATCAATTTAAATAGTGTTCATAATAAGAGATATGTATGTTCTTAAAAAAATTAATATTAAATGAGGAGTTTCCTTCCAAATCTTCTGGCAACGCTGGACACGGGCCTCCACAGGCAATTTCTATTACGTTTCTCTTTAATGTTCTGCACTATAATTTCCCCTTGTCGTCATATCATTAAACTAGGTTTTTGTCTAGCAACACATTCTCTCATTTTCTATGGAAGCAATAAATATCATCCACATATATTTAGCAAAGTTTAGCCCAAATCTTTTTCATTGCGAATTCTAATTTTTAACTAAACAGACAAACAAAGTGCAAACAAAGTTTTCCGTGATTAAACGTTGATCTTCAGTTTTAAAATTGTATACAAATAAATACAAATTAAAATTTTAAAATAAAATGTTAACTAAAAATAAAAACAATATTTTTGTACCAGATTATTTAAATGAGGAATTTTTTGTTAATGCCCTGGAAGAGGGTTTGCGGGAAGTAAAAGTGAATATTAATGAAATCGATTTTACGTGGGGCAGTAATCCTGGTGATAATTATTGTTCCAGTATTTATCGGGTATTGGTCGATTATGATGTTTCTTTTGACGAAAAAGATCCCCAAGAGAGGCAACAAATTTCTTTAATTGTCAAAACCATACCCATAACACCAGAAACTCAATTCTTGCAAGATGTGGGTGTATTTGTTAAGGAAAAATTAACCTATTGGGATGTTTTACCACGTTTATCTGTTTTGAGTAATGGCGATAGATTTGGAGCAAAGTAATTAGTAAATATGGAAGTGTGCTTCAAAGATTTTGCTTTTAATTAAATTTTTTTTATGTTTAAACAATTTAAGTTGTTTTTATGCAACAAAATTACCCGTACAAACAATTGTTTTCAATGATTTGAGAGTGGATGGTTTTACAGTCGCTTCACGACAAGATGGTTTAGATTGGAATCATGCTGTGATGATTTTACAACAGTTGGCTAAATTTCATGCTGCCTCAATGGTTTTGGCCAAAAAGGTGAGAAATATTTAAGAAAAATAGGTATCGAAAAGTTATAATTTAGATTTTAGAAAAATATTTAAGACGGTATTAAACTGATCTCTACGAATTTTTTTGGTGATTGCATTTTTTATTTTTTGTTAAATGTAACAAATGAAACTACAAATTATATTCACACAGAGCAAAAATATGGTTGGGGATGGTTACGGCAATTGTTGACCGAAAAATAATTATTTTTCTAACAACTAAATAACTAAAAATTTGAAAACATATTAAAATTACATGATAAGATTTTATACGTGTATTCATAGTATGCTTGAGAGGAAACAAAATATCTTTCTCCATTAATATTTTGTTAGCGCCATTTGTAAAATAATTTTGAACCAGTTGAGTCGTTTGTTTTAAATATGCCATCGAATTATTTGTTAGTGAGCGGTTAAACAATTTAAAGAAAAATTCCCATAAAATAATAAGTTTAAAGAAATTGAAAAATAAGAAAAAATTAGCGGCGTTCAGTATTATCACACTAATTAGTCTTGCAATAGTGCAAATGCAAAATATCATAGCTCTTTTGTAAAATCCAACAACAAAACACACAGAGTTTTGTTAAGATTTTATAAAAGTGTTACGATATTTTGCATTTGCTCTTTTGCAAGCCTAATATTAAACTTCGCTATTGTAGTTACATTAAGAATAATTGAAAAGTTCCACAAAATAAAAAATCGACGCAAAAAAATTTTAATTTATTTTTTTTATTGTTATGAAAGGTGCTGCATCATAATACGATTACTTCTTAATTTATTATGATTAACATGACAATAATATGATTGCTTCAGAATTTATTATAATTAACATGACACTAATATGATTACTTCTAAATTTATTATGATTAACATGACATGAATATGATTATGATGTTATATATATTTGGTCATAATATGACTCAATAATAATCGTAATATGGTAACTACAATCATGAATCTTTGCATAATATGTTGCTCTCAGAATATGTTTACCACAACCATGTTTTTTCTTTGCGTGTTCTAACCAGCGTTTAAAAAATGTCAGCCAAAGTAGAAAAAATGCCATTTTCCACTTCTTCAGTTGCCATTAGCCAAAAAAAACTGTTGCTTTTACTTCTGATTCATTAAATGTATACATTCGCTGTCAAACCAAACTCAAAAAGCGAAAAGTTGTACATACATTTTCGTTTTATGTTTGACAGTTTTTGGTTTCGACTGCAGTTATTTAATGGTTATATGGGCGATGCATACGATTTCCCCCTTTTTATTTTATATGTAAGCAATTCAGCTTGCAAATAACTTCCATTCTCTTTTTCTTAAAATGTCTATAAAGCTGTTTCCGTTCTTTGCTTAACAAATGTGACTTCTTGTTCTGTTTCTAGCCGCCGAAGAAGAAGGCACCTGTTACCAGTGCATTCAAAATTATAAGAAAAAGATCGCATTGTGATAGTTAAAAATGAGACACATCACTCATCTGGTAATTATGTGTTTAAACTTTAAAGTGTATTTAGTATAGAGGAAAAGTAATTGACACAAAGCTAGTCATCTGACTGGATTTTATGCGGCTGATTGTATCTGGTTCAATCACATCATATGAAGGGGATCTTTTGTATAAACATAGAGGTGGCCTAGGAGGTTGTAAATTGTAATTTTTTTATTTTTATGCTTGTTTAGTGACTTGTTCACTCGGGACAATTTCTGCAACAGGCATTATACTAACCGAAATCTAATGTGTCCATTTAAGTTATTTTAGTGACCTGTTACAAAGTGTCAAAAAGTCGCACTATACGAGTTCTAGTTAAAATATTTACTTATTGTAAATTATAAAGCTTTTGCTAATAAATGAATTTTAAAATAAAATATACAAAATTATACTGATGATATATAAATGTTAATTACATGCATTTGATGCTACAATATTCTTTTAATACTAAGACAAACTTGCTTTGTTTTTATTTTATTTAATTTTTATTTGAAATTTTAAACCCTCCAATACAATTGGTGAATGAGGGCATATGAATTTTGTCATAACGTGAGAAAACTTTTTAATATTTATCTTAGACCCCTTAGAGTATATTCCCGATCCTTGAATAATTCTAAATCAATTAATTCATGTCCGTCTGTTGAAAACACGCTCACATCCAACAGACAGACTCAGTATGTAGAAAAAATGTTGGTGTCAAATTGTTTTTAGTTATCGTAAGCAGCTTCGAATTGACATCCCGCACAATCGGTTTAGTGGAATAAGAGTTATAGCCTTAAGAGTGGAACAATAGAATTTTTACACTGATCAACATCTAACATCTACCATCAATTTGCAAAGATTTTAACATCCTAAAAAATGGGTTTTGTTTTATTGTAGTTCTATAGATATAAATAAAACAACCTTAAGCCATACCAGCTTGTTCAATCCGACAAAATGTGGTGTCGTGTGTTGTGAGTTGATAACCAAGATGCTTGTACCTAATTTGGAAGCTTTGACTCCTGCCGTTCTCCAGATATACATAGAAATAAAATTTAAAAAAACAGCAACAACAAGGGATTTTTGGGTAAAATTAAATAGAGGCAGTTGTATTTTTTTGCTCGTATCTCAGCCATTTGTGAAACAACAATTTGAAAAGCAACCGATTTCGAAATATAAGTGATATAAGTAAAGTGTGTTTTTTAGAGGGTCACAACTTTGAGTTGGCATCACTGCTTTATTTGAGCACCCAT
The DNA here is from genome assembly GCA_949318255.1 of Pollenia labialis. Lineage (NCBI taxonomy): Eukaryota > Metazoa > Arthropoda > Insecta > Diptera > Polleniidae > Pollenia > Pollenia labialis. The sequence continues at coordinate 129,392,095 of OX439142.1, read as the reverse complement.
TTAACAGATGATAGTTGGTTTTTGTTCAGTTTGCTTTGAAATTTAATTATGAATCGACTTGATCAGAGCAAAGCTTGCAAATTGTTGAAAGTTGTATCAAATTAATTCGGAGAATGGGCTAAAGCACATATTGTTATTGATTTTGAATTTCCATTCAAAATTTTATTTTCCGATGAAGCCCATTTTTGGTAAATAAGCAGAATTGATGCCTTTGGAGTGAGGAGAATCCACAAGCTTTTGTCGAAACATCATTACATCCACAGGAAATTACTGTTTGGTGCACTTTATGGGCTGGCGGAGTCATTGGCCCATATGTCTTCAAAAACGATGATGGGCAGAATGTTAAAAGTTGTTAAAAATTCATGTTTCGGTTTGAGCCTTTTACGCGCCAGCCGTGGCGGCCACATGGCAGAAACCATATCGCTGGCTTAACATGTAAAGGCTCTAAGTCCACTTTTTTAAGAAATTGAGATTTTAATGCAGTAATGTGCAATAAGTAAAAATACATTGTTTACAAAGAAAAAATTACAGTAATCTCATTTTTTGTTGTTGTTTTGTAGTGATGAGCAAAAGCGCTAAGTCCAATTTATCACAAGAAAAAGCTCTAAGTCCCAATTCAAAGTACAGTTTAACCATTTCTCTCAAATTGTTCCATCACATGTATTTTGATTGTTTTTTGTCTCTCCTGTAAAATTTTCAAATATGGACTTAGAGCCTTTACATGTTAAGCCAGCGATAATAAATTTTCTTTCCAATAAAGCCCATATAACTGATATTAAAAATGTATTTCCTTGTTTTATTATGATTAAAACTTGTGTCACTCTATAAAAAAAACCCAACGGACTGCGCTCCCCATAAGAACCCAGGATATATACATATATTTTACAGTGTCTAATGGTGTTTTCTTTTCTACAAAAAAATACTACATTTTAAAAGGTGCATGTATAAAATGTCTTGCCGAACGTGTAATACTGCAATTTTTGTTTTTAAACGAGAACAAAACACAAAATTGGATCGCCCTGTTTATAACAGCTGACAAAAAGTTTGTTTTTCAATATATACAAAATATGTGTACATAAATCAAAAAGTGTGTTCTTCAAAATATAAAAAAAGATATATAAAAACCCAAATTTGTTAATAGATTGATATTAAATAACTAAATAAATGAACAAAATGAATGACGAAGTTGCAATTTCTTTAGTTTGTTTTTCATAAAATATGTAAACAAGAAAATACCTTTGCCAGATTGCCGATTTATTGACACGTTTTTTTCAATAACAATTTTATAACACCGAATCCAATTTAATTTTATATCACCGATAACATACCATTAACAACGTAATGCTTTCTTTTGTTTTTACTATAAAAAGAAAAAATTATTATTAAAACTAAAAATGTTTAGTGTCATGATTAGAGGTAATTTTTTCCAAATTCGTCTGGTAACCCTTAAAAAAATAGAAGCCATCTTTTTACAGGGCATTATCAACACTCTCGATTTATACGGGGCGTAAAGTACAATGCCTTATGACATTTAAGGGTTAATTTTTTTTTAAATAAAACACGCTGCCCTTTTAAAGAGCAAAGCATTTTTAAGAAACGAACACCAAATTGCATTTTTTTAAGTAAAATGTGACATTTTTGTAGAAAAGAAAACACCATAAGATTAAACGGAATGACAAACTTATATAATAAATGAACCAAATAAGTGTTTTATAGATCATTACAATTACAGAGGGAATACTCTTGGGAAATAAAAAAATGTTTACTATAATATTTCAAACAACTTATAAAGATATTCCTTATTTTGCATGTTTTGATTTTCTTAAAGTATAAAGTTTATATTCTAATTATTTCAGATGTTGTTAATTTAAAATTTGTTTACTTTCAAAATAATCTTACTTATTTTTTGTCATAAAAATGTTAACCGTCAATTATATGCTTTAGGACCCCGCCATAAAGAAACGTTTTCAAAAGGGTATGTTGTGCGAGGAAACAGTATTAAAATCTGAAACATTCTTTAATATGTTTGGTGGCTATTTAGCACAATTGATAAAAACATCCAAAACGTGGCCCGGTTATGAAAGTATTTCCCTTAAATTGCAATCGTATTACAACAATTTCAAAGAAATAACATACAAATTGGCAAAAGCTAAAGAAGGTGATCGTTTTGAAGTTCTAAATCATGGTGATATGTGGACCAATAACTTTCTGTATGCCTATGGAAATGAAAATGAATCTACAAAACCCACTAAGGCTATATTCGTAAGTTGTAATGTATATTTTTATTATGCTTAGTCCTTTATTGAGCAATATTTTTCTTCTTTCCTACAGGTTGATTTCCAATTAAGCTTCTACGGCAGCCCCGGCTGCGATTTGAACTTCTTCCTAAATACCAGTATTCAATTGGACATTTTGAAGTCAAAACGTAGTGACTTAATAGAAATCTACTACAAAAGTTTTTCCGATGCTTTAGAATATATGCGCTTCGAGAATATCCCCACAATGGATGATTTAAAATATGAACTCAGATCTAGAGAGTTATATGGTTTTTTGCTCTTTTTGGTTTCTTGCCCATGGTGACACTGCCTAAAGAGCTTTCGGGTGATACCAGTATTGAAGCCTTCACCAATGAGGAATATAAAAATCAAAAACTTGAGTCTATGTTTGCAAGAACAGAGCTGGCCGAACATTTAATGTACAGCCTTAAACGTTTCGAAGAGTTGGGCGTGTTAGATGAATTTTAAATGTTTATTATTTTTTTTTTTTGTTCACTTTTGTAAAGTGATGTAAAGATAGTGCGAAAGAAATAAATTTTTTAACTACAATAATAACAAGTTGCATAGATATGATTATACTCTAAAAATAAATAGTAACACAGAAAAAAATTACGACAAATCAATTGTTATATTGAATACCATATTCGTCAATACAATTAATTTTTTAATTGAAAAGGCACCAACAACCGATTTTGTAAATATAAAAAATACTTTTGTTGATTAAAATTGTTCTCATTAAAAAAATATTTTTAACATTGAGTTTGTAACATTAAATAAAATAATTGTTGGCAATCAAATACAATTTTTTATTACAAAATTGTCATATTAATAAAATATATTGTTGCTAATTAATTTTGAAAAATGTATTGCACTTTTAAAAGAAGGAAATGCATTACAAATGTTGATTTAAACTATTTTTTTATTTAAATATATTAAAGATCCCATTACAAACAGCTTGAGCAGGGACATACTTAGAAGTGGATGCGCTTGAAGGTTTTAACATGTGCACAAAGCTGAATCTTGACACAATCATCAACTATAATTTGAAAACTAAAATAAACAAAACCCCGTTAAAATGTTGATAAGAAGTTTTAAATAAAAGCTTTACTTACCCCAGAGATTGTCTTAGTTTTCAATCATATCGTTAATTCTTTACGAGATTAAATTCAAAAAATATTGAATTTTTGACACAAAATTATTTTATTTTTTCAACTGAAACAAATTGTTATTATGACAATTTACAAACAATTTAATTAAGAAAATTGTTAAAAATATTAGAAAATTAAAAAAATTTTTTTTTAATTACATAATAATTCTTGTTATTTTTTTCTGTGTAAGCTTTTATTATACAAATCTACATTTAGTCTATTGGAACATGTCTGTCCGGCTGTGTGTCCATTCAAAGCTTGTGATCAATTTAAGGTCACACTTATAAAAAATGGTACATGGTTTCATCTAGCCCCTATTCAAACGACCCTAGGAATAAGAAACTGTTATACATTAACCAATTCACAAAATTTTGTGGTAATTATGTTCATAATGAACATTAGACCCCATATAAACCCTACTATCAGAAAACACTTTAGCCAAAATTAAAATCCATACGAATTGGTTTTATGTTAACCAAAATTGTATTGCCAAAAAATTGCGTTCACATAGATTTAAAGATATGAAGTCAAAACTTAACAACATAGAAGCAGTAATTTTTGGTCTCAGAATGCATATCACAAAACCCAAATCAACACAAAACAAGTAAGAAAGAACAGTCGGTCAAGCCCTATATGATACCCATCACAACAGCATTTTAAAGCACATTTACGAGAGTGCACCCTATTCGGGACCCATGGAGAATCATGTTCATGTGTCAATATAAATATGGATCTATCTATGTCTTAAATTTAAATTAAATTAAATTAAATTAAATTAAATTAAATTAAATTAAATTAAATTAAATTAAATTAAATTAAATTAAATTAAATTAAATTAAATTAAATTAAATTAAATTAAATTAAATTAAATTAAATTAAATTAAATTAAATTAAATTAAATTAAATTAAATTAAATTAAATTAAATTAAATTAAATTAAATTAAATTAAATTAAATTAAATTAAATTAAATTAAATTAAATTAAATTAAATTAAATTAAATTAAATTAAATTAAATTAAATTAAATTAAATTAAATTAAATTAAATTAAATTAAATTAAATTAAATTAAATTAAATTAAATTAAATTAAATTAAATTAAATTAAATTAAATTAAATTAAATTAAATTAAATTAAATTAAATTAAATTAAATTAAATTAAATTAAATTAAATTAAATTAAATTAAATTAAATTAAATTAAATTAAATTAAATTAAATTAAATTAAATTAAATTAAATTAAATTAAATTAAATTAAATTAAATTAAATTAAATTAAATTAAATTAAATTAAATTAAATTAAATTAAATTAAATTAAATTAAATTAAATTAAATTAAATTAAATTAAATTAAATTAAATTAAATTAAATTAAATTAAATTAAATTAAATTAAATTAAATTAAATTAAATTAAATTAAATTAAATTAAATTAAATTAAATTAAATTAAATTAAATTAAATTAAATTAAATTAAATTAAATTAAATTAAATTAAATTAAATTAAATTAAATTAAATTAAATTAAATTAAATTAAATTAAATTAAATTAAATTAAATTAAATTAAATTAAATTAAATTAAATTAAATTAAATTAAATTAAATTAAATTAAATTAAATTAAATTAAATTAAATTAAATTAAATTAAATTAAATTAAATTAAATTAAATTAAATTAAATTAAATTAAATTAAATTAAATTAAATTAAATTAAATTAAATTAAATTAAATTAAATTAAATTAAATTAAATTAAATTAAATTAAATTAAATTAAATTAAATTAAATTAAATTAAATTAAATTAAATTAAATTAAATTAAATTAAATTAAATTAAATTAAATTAAATTAAATTAAATTAAATTAAATTAAATTAAATTAAATTAAATTAAATTAAATTAAATTAAATTAAATTAAATTAAATTAAATTAAATTAAATTAAATTAAATTAAATTAAATTAAATTAAATTAAATTAAATTAAATTAAATTAAATTAAATTAAATTAAATTAAATTAAATTAAATTAAATTAAATTAAATTAAATTAAATTAAATTAAATTAAATTAAATTAAATTAAATTAAATTAAATTAAATTAAATTAAATTAAATTAAATTAAATTAAATTAAATTAAATTAAATTAAATTAAATTAAATTAAATTAAATTAAATTAAATTAAATTAAATTAAATTAAATTAAATTAAATTAAATTAAATTAAATTAAATTAAATTAAATTAAATTAAATTAAATTAAATTAAATTAAATTAAATTAAATTAAATTAAATTAAATTAAATTAAATTAAATTAAATTAAATTAAATTAAATTAAATTAAATTAAATTAAATTAAATTAAATTAAATTAAATTAAATTAAATTAAATTAAATTAAATTAAATTAAATTAAATTAAATTAAATTAAATTAAATTAAATTAAATTAAATTAAATTAAATTAAATTAAATTAAATTAAATTAAATTAAATTAAATTAAATTAAATTAAATTAAATTAAATTAAATTAAATTAAATTAAATTAAATTAAATTAAATTAAATTAAATTAAATTAAATTAAATTAAATTAAATTAAATTAAATTAAATTAAATTAAATTAAATTAAATTAAATTAAATTAAATTAAATTAAATTAAATTAAATTAAATTAAATTAAATTAAATTAAATTAAATTAAATTAAATTAAATTAAATTAAATTAAATTAAATTAAATTAAATTAAATTAAATTAAATTAAATTAAATTAAATTAAATTAAATTAAATTAAATTAAATTAAATTAAATTAAATTAAATTAAATTAAATTAAATTAAATTAAATTAAATTAAATTAAATTAAATTAAATTAAATTAAATTAAATTAAATTAAATTAAATTAAATTAAATTAAATTAAATTAAATTAAATTAAATTAAATTAAATTAAATTAAATTAAATTAAATTAAATTAAATTAAATTAAATTAAATTAAATTAAATTAAATTAAATTAAATTAAATTAAATTAAATTAAATTAAATTAAATTAAATTAAATTAAATTAAATTAAATTAAATTAAATTAAATTAAATTAAATTAAATTAAATTAAATTAAATTAAATTAAATTAAATTAAATTAAATTAAATTAAATTAAATTAAATTAAATTAAATTAAATTAAATTAAATTAAATTAAATTAAATTAAATTAAATTAAATTAAATTAAATTAAATTAAATTAAATTAAATTAAATTAAATTAAATTAAATTAAATTAAATTAAATTAAATTAAATTAAATTAAATTAAATTAAATTAAATTAAATTAAATTAAATTAAATTAAATTAAATTAAATTAAATTAAATTAAATTAAATTAAATTAAATTAAATTAAATTAAATTAAATTAAATTAAATTAAATTAAATTAAATTAAATTAAATTAAATTAAATTAAATTAAATTAAATTAAATTAAATTAAATTAAATTAAATTAAATTAAATTAAATTAAATTAAATTAAATTAAATTAAATTAAATTAAATTAAATTAAATTAAATTAAATTAAATTAAATTAAATTAAATTAAATTAAATTAAATTAAATTAAATTAAATTAAATTAAATTAAATTAAATTAAATTAAATTAAATTAAATTAAATTAAATTAAATTAAATTAAATTAAATTAAATTAAATTAAATTAAATTAAATTAAATTAAATTAAATTAAATTAAATTAAATTAAATTAAATTAAATTAAATTAAATTAAATTAAATTAAATTAAATTAAATTAAATTAAATTAAATTAAATTAAATTAAATTAAATTAAATTAAATTAAATTAAATTAAATTAAATTAAATTAAATTAAATTAAATTAAATTAAATTAAATTAAATTAAATTAAATTAAATTAAATTAAATTAAATTAAATTAAATTAAATTAAATTAAATTAAATTAAATTAAATTAAATTAAATTAAATTAAATTAAATTAAATTAAATTAAATTAAATTAAATTAAATTAAATTAAATTAAATTAAATTAAATTAAATTAAATTAAATTAAATTAAATTAAATTAAATTAAATTAAATTAAATTAAATTAAATTAAATTAAATTAAATTAAATTAAATTAAATTAAATTAAATTAAATTAAATTAAATTAAATTAAATTAAATTAAATTAAATTAAATTAAATTAAATTAAATTAAATTAAATTAAATTAAATTAAATTAAATTAAATTAAATTAAATTAAATTAAATTAAATTAAATTAAATTAAATTAAGAGGCAGAAATTGTCCCCTGCCTCCCCTTGTGGTCCTATTTTTTAAAAACTGCATCCCTTATGTGGCCATATAAAAATGGATCTATCTAGGTTTTAAATTTCATTAAAATCGGTTTGATAGTTTCTGAGAGGCAGAAATTACCCATACCTCCACCCGTGGGGATCCTACGATTCAGCTCATTTTCAATTGGCGTGGTCCTTGTACCAATAAGATCCTATAAGCCAAATGTTATCAAATAATCTCCAAAATTGCGACCTGTACTTGGACAGCCAGCCAGCTGGACGGACATCTTTAAGAATCACTTTCTGAGTCGATCGGTATACTTTAAGGTGCATCCAGGACCCATATTTTAAGGTGTTACACACATCAGCACAAATGCATTATACCCTCTCCACTATTCTGGTGTGGGTTTAAACAGCTCTACCAAAACAACAGATCAAAGACATTCGTTCAATCCTCCTGCTACCTGGGCAGCATAATAACAATAAGTGTAGGCTCAAGAGAGAACGATGGGAACCACCTTAAAAAGGGCAGACAAGCCACCTTAACCATGTGTGGAAGTCTCACCATATTTCCAAAATGAACTTCTTTAACTGCTTGAGCTTTACGGCTGCGAGTCTTGAAACTCAAATCAATGCAATATCAATGTCGTACAAGTATTCATCAACCGTTGGCTCCTTTGCATACTAAAAATTTTCCGGCCAAACACCATCACAAACGATTGTTTATGGGCAAAGTACGGACAAACTATACATATGAACTAGCTGACACGGAAATCGTTGTTTTGCCACATAACTTATTTCTTTCAGATGTGACAGTGGCTACATGCCAAATTTTAAGAAAACCGGTTGATTAGCTAAAAAGATATTGGGAAGAGTGCTATTGCATGCCAAATTTTAAGAATACTGGTTGATATACTCAATCCATCCGGACTTGAATTTTTGAGTACGACTCGTACTCAAATTAATCATAAAAAACTTGATTTATCCCGACTGTTTTTCTTTCTGTGTAGCTAAGAAGATATAGGGAGAGGGAGGTTTTACCCCTCTTGCCCTATGTCACGCCCTAAAAAATTTAAATTATAGGCTATAGTTCCTTCCAGATGTTACTTTCCCGGAGTTGTTTCCCTTCTCCAATTTTCCTATGTAATTCAATTGTAAAAATTGTAATGCAGATCATGAGTTTATTTCCAAGTCTATTCTGCTGGTTTAGTACACAGAAAAAAATAAAAATTTTTTGTGTACAATTCTATGATTCGCCAATTATATGATTTCTACTTTTGCTATCAAATCAATTTGTTATTTAACTAGTTGCGGTATATTCTTTTATATTTTTATTAAAAAAAAAAAAACAAATAAAACTAAACCAACTCACAAGTCAATCAGTTTGCCCCACATTTTACAAAAAAGTATTAAAATCAAAGCAGAATGTCATTACAATGATTAAAAACAATTAAAATGAATCTTCCACCACCCCTCAGCACACAAATGTTACATTAATTGCAAGAACAATCACAAGTTATAAATACACATGATTTACAATGAAATCTCTTAGTTTTTTCATAGATTTTAAACTAAAAATAATACAAAATGGAGAAATTAGAAACACAAGTCCCGGAATATCTAAATAGTGAATTTATACAAACAGCTTTGGAAAATTATTTGTGTTGCAATGAAGTGAAAGTGAATGAATTTGAAATTCTTAATTTTGTTTGTGGATCGGGTGAGAATTATTGTAGTGATATTTATCAAATCACAGTTAAATTCAAGCTGTTAGATGAGGAAGAGCAACAAGAAAACTTTGCTGTTAAAAGTATGCCGAAAGAGAAGCAAATGGTTTTGAGAAATTTGAAAATTTACAATCGAGAATTGTATTTTTATAAAAATATTTTACCCAAAATGGAGACATTAATGAAGATTAAAGAAAAGCAATATGTAATCGCACCCAGGTAACAAAGATCGTTATAAAAGAATCAATATTTTATATTAAGTTTTTGAAAAGAAAAGCAAACATATTTCCAGACTGATTTACAACATTTCCAAACCTGTAGAAACCTTGGTGTTTCAAAATTTAACTCCTTTGGGTTTTAAGCTGCAAAGTCGCCAAAATGGTTTGGATAAAATGCATTCTATTATGGTTTTACAAAAATTGGCTGAATATCATGCCTCGTCATTGAGTTTGAATGAAAGGGTCAGTTTTTTTCTTACTTAAATTATAAATTATAAATTTTTATTTGATATTTAATATGTTTTTTTCTTTTCAGGATGATTATCTATTTTCCAATGTCTTGCAACGTTATCCTTTTGGTTTACTAAACATGGATTCATGTAAATCTGAAGCCTTTAGGTTTTTATTTGGTGGACAGCTTTTAAAACTTATAGAAATTGTTAAAAAGGACTCAGAATTAGAATTGGATATAATCAAGAAGTTAGAGCATTATTATGATCATTTTAAGGAAAGAGTTCTTAAGTCAGTGTATCCTTTAAAGGGTCAGTTGAATGTTTTAAATCATGGTGATTTGTGGGTGAATAATTTAATGTTTTGCTATAATGCAAAAGATGAGAATAAACCAAAAGACGTAAGGTTTGTAAGTATCGAAAGTATTAATTCTATAACAAAATGAAAAAATTTAAGCTTCATATTATTTCAAGACACGGAAGAGGTTTGTTTATGCTTAAAGGATGAGTACAAATTCAATATAAGTATAAACATTTTTAAATTTAGAACTCACTCTGCGGATAGGATAACAATTTTTATATAATTAGGCTCAAGGTAATAAAGTCTAACGGAAATATAATTTCTAGAAGGGCGAAAAGGAACTAAAAACTTAGGCCCGTTTTCGCAACTTACCGATAGCTTAAATTAGGCTTTTAACGGCCTTATAATAAGTGTCCCTTTATTAAAACTTTACTTTAACCTAAATTGAATGATAAAGATAATTAAGGCACATCCTACCTGGTAGGCAGTGTTGCCAAAACTTGGTGACCAAAAATGGCTAAATTTACGGGAAAAAATGGCTAAAAAATTTTTATAAATAAAAACACGTAAAAATTCAATAGCAAAACAGTAATAATTCATTTAAAGCTGTTTACGATGAAATTGTAAGTTATTATCAATTTCTTACACAAGAATAAACGTAATTTGATATTTTGATAAATAAAAAATGTAATCATCGATAAATTCGATGTCGTTATTGTTCATATCATAGGAATCACTAGAGCCTATTAGTTTTAACTAATTTGATGGTAAATCATAATCACGACAACATTTACCCAACCTTTTGAGCCCAGCAGCCGTTTTCTGTAATTCGCTAAGCTAAAGCTAAATCTCGATCGCTAAAATGCCTTAGAAAATACAAAATTAAAAAATTTTACCGATGAAATAAAAAACTGAAATTGCTGCGAATTAAATTTTTATGAAGTGCCAAATTTAGCAATAGTATTGCATTCGTCGCCGAAAATCGCTAAATCAACTTTTTAGATTTTTAGCGATAGAGATTTAGCTTTAGCGAATTACAGAATACGGCCAAACATCGTTAATTCGGCTCAAAAAGTAATTCTGAGTCTATCGGTATACGTAAAAGTGGGCTTAGGACCAATATTTTAAGGTGTTACAAACGTCAGCGCAAACGCATAGTACCCTCTCCACTATTGTGGTGTTGGTATAAATATTTTATTGTTATGGTAAACATATTTACCTAATTGATAAAATCGAATTAACGGTTGCTAAATGTAACATTTTTCTCAAATTATTTTTAACAATATTTACTTGGCAAAATGTCCTCTCTACTTAAGCATTAGACCATGGAAGTGAGACCAACTTTGTAGTCAATTCTGAAATTTCTAAAAAAAAATGTTGTTGCCGCCTGCATCTCTTTATTGAAATACTTGCAACCAGAAAGAAACACCGATGTTTGTGTTGATCCATTTTATAAATTTAATATTGGAATACTGTTCCTTTATTTTGAAAGATGTTTCATCATCATCGTTTATAGCGATTTTTAACATTTGTAAAAGTTGTGATTTAAATGAAAGGCGTTTTAATTGTTAAAATGTTTATTTTACTTTTATAAATTTTTAAATTAAAATATAAATTATTCTTTTAAAAGAAAACAGGGAAAAAAATTTTATGGCTAAACAAGTTGAAAAATGGCTAATGGCTAAACTCATTTTTTAATGGCTAAAAAGGTTAAAAAATTGCTAAATCTAGCCATTAAATGGCTTAATTGGCAACACTGCTGGTAGGTTTAAGTAAAATTGTAATAATGGAACACTTTTTATAGGGCCGAAAAAAATCCAACCATTAGCTATCGGTAAGTTGTGAAAACGTTATGTAATAATTAAGAAATTGTGAAACAATTTCACCGTTTAACAAAGTCAACATGAAGGAGGTGTTCATATATATCTTGCAATTTTTTAGGATTGGAAGATTAATAAGGATTAAGACATTCGAATTCTAGAATGAAATGAATTGCTTCTGTACGGATTCTAGTTTTTTAGAATGTACCTCATACTGGTGATCCCAGAAAACCAAGGCGTATTTCAGAGTGGGTGTTCTTAATGAAATATACAATTTTCTTAACATTTGATAAAGATAAGGTCACCTTTAGTCTTGTTATTGTTGGTAGCACACAGAAGAGCATATGCTGATAACCTGATTTTAATAAAAAAAATTAGCTTTTAATACACGAGAAGAGCGATAAATCCCCTCTCAAATATCGTTGCCGGGCGGGGAAAATTTATTTCAAAGCATTTCAATTAACGAAACCTGTATAAGTACATTTTGAAGAGTAAAGTAAATAAATAACGGTAACATTATAGAAGGTAATTTTATTAAGGACTAGCTTAACCCGGTGCGCTTCGCTACACTGCTTTAACCACTTTATCGGTTGAGAGATATTTAATATATGCATCCTATGGAAGGTAGTTCCCCCCTGCGCCTACCCGCTTTATTTTTATTTTCAAAGTAAAGTATACCATAAGAGTGACTTCTACAAAGTTTGAACTTTCTCACTATTACAGTTTTTAAGATATCCGATATTAAACATTAGCGTCCTATGGTGGGTAACACTTCCCCCGCTGCTATTTTATTTCAATTTTGGGGCTCAGAAAATCCTACTACCAAAAGTTCAACAAATTGCTTGCAGCGGCTCTTATTTATATTTCTATCTATGAGGGGTACTGCTCCTCCTCTGGCTACCCCGCCCATTTCTATATTGAAATTTATAGTTTACCATAATAGTAGCTTTAACTACGTTTGAAGACTCTCCCTTTAATAGTTCTTCAGTTGAGCGATATTTAATGTATGCATCCTATGGGAGGTATTTCCCCCCCTGCGCCTATCCGCTTTATTTTTATTTTCAAAAGTGTAGTATACCATAAGAGTGACTTCTAGAAAGTTTGAACATTCTCACTATTACAGTTCTTAAGATATGCGATGGTAAACATTGGCGTCCTATGGGGAAAACCACTTCCCCCGCTGCTACTTTATTTCAATTTCGGGGCTCAGAAGATCCTACTACCAAAAGTTCAACAAAATGCGTGCAGTGGCTCTTATTTATATTTCTATCTATGAGGGGTACTGCTCCTCCCCTGTTTACCCCGCCCATTTTTATACTGAAATTTATAGTTTGCCATAGTAGTAGCTTTAACCACGTTTGAAGACTCCCCCTTTAATAGTTCTTCAGTTAAGCGATATTTAATATATGCATCCTATGGGAGGTTTCCCCCCCCCCTCCCCTACCCGCTTTATTTTTATTTTCAAAAGTGTAGTATACCATAAGAGTGACTTCCACAAAGTTTGAACATTTTCACTATAACAGTTCATAAGATATGCGATATTAAGCATTGGCGTCCTATGGGGGGAACCACTTCCCCCGCTGCTATTTTATTTCAATTTCGGGGCTCAGAAGATCCTACTACAAAAAGTTCAGCAAAATGCCGCCAGCGGCTCTTAAGATATGCGATAATAAATATTGGCATCCTATGGGGGGTACCAATTCCCCTGCCCCTATCGAAAAAATAAGTAGCCTATTTTATTTTTAGGGCTCACGTGATGTTACTGTAAAAATTTCAAGAAAATCGGTTCAGTAGATTCGGAGTCTATAAGCCAACAAACAAACACACAAACACACAAACATACAAACATTTTTCATTTTTATATATATAGAAGAAGAAGATATCATCGACATAAAAACAATTATATTAGAGATACATATATAAAATATTCGGGCTAAGGCGAGTTTTTAAACTTGGTGCAGTTTATCTCTCACCTACACAGAAAAAATATCTTAACAAAATTTTTAACAACACAGTTTTCAGTTTAAGATCAAAAAACTTTTTATTTGATTCAAAGAAAAAATTTATCAAAATTACACTTTGAAAAATAGCAGTCAATAAAACATACATATTTAATAATAAAATAATTAAATATTTATTCATATTCATTAAAAATATAAATATATTTAAATCAAAGTAAAGAAAGTATTTTTACAACTCTTGTCCGTTTTTTAATAGCTTTAATATCGTTGCTTGAGTGTTTGTAATTCTTATTCGCTTAAGGGGTTTGTTTGTATAATATCTTTAGTTTTGCCAAAGTCTTTGGAAAAAGATTTCCTGATGATCTGGCCTAAGCAACCAGAAAAATCCGTATAGGAACTAGCTTATCCCCCTACAATAAATTTTAGTGTATTTATAAAAGAATAAAATTTGAGAATTTATCACATCTTTATTAATAAATTAATAATTAAAAATTCGTTTGCTGTATTCAACATATCCAACAATTTATTTAACAAATCACGTAAACATTTTGTTGAACAAAATTATTTTGGGCAACAACGTTTCTTATTGACTCAATAAACTTGGTTGTCGACTAAAAATTCAATAACTATACCTACAAACTTTTTTTTTCAATACCGCGAAAATCGTCAACGCAGAAATTTTAAAAATGTTTGTATCAAATATGCGATTTTCGTATTCAAATATGAAAATTACTTTTTCTGTGTACAGATGTATTAAAGCAGTTTTCGAAAATAAACAGTACATTATTTAGCGTTCGGCTCACACACCCAAAAACGATATCTATTTTTTTAGTTATTGTGTAGACAAATACAACCCTAAGTACCGTTCGTATCTATTTTCAAGAAAGACCCGAACATTATATAGTATTCTGTTTTTCGTTAAAAAAAAAAATAACAATTGTAGTGATACTGTAGACAAACATTATATTTTAATGTTCTATATGCTTCTTTTTTTACATTGATAAAGAAATGAACAAACAAAAAATTTTGGCAACGACCACAGCACGAACAGCTTGTGTGTGTAAATGTTTTGCTTGGCTAATTGTTTTTTTTTCGTATGTGTATTTTGTTTTTGAACAAAATGTTTGGTTTTTTACCAGCCAAAAGAGACGAACATTAATGAGCTGAACCGAACACAATGAAGTTTGTGGTTTTTGAAAAAAAAACAAAACAGAATTAAATGTTCTCAACTTTTTTTGCGTTGGATAAGAACAGTATAACTTTCGTGTTCGAAAGACGACAAACAGGGAAACGTTATTTTTTTAATGAATTTCTACACAAACACTATTAGCGTTTGTGTTTTCTTCATATTATCCGAACCGAACACTAAGGAGCGATATTTAGTGTTTATTTACGAACACTGTATTAAAGTATTTTATACCCCAATGTTTTCTTAACTTCCATTTTCAGATCGACTTTCAACTTAGTTTTTACGGAAGCCTGGGCTTTGATGTCAACTATTTTCTTAACACTAGCGTTCAATTGGATATTTTAAAAAACAGTCGTTCCGAATTAATCGATACATATACAAGCACCCTGCTAAAAACTTTGGAAATATTACCATATCCGAAAAAGTTGCGACCTACCAAAGAACAAATACAACATGAAATTCATGAAAAAGAGTCGTATGGCTTTTTTGTTTCATTTGCATTTTTCCCACTGATGTCAATGTATGCCACAGATTCCCACGATAATTCATTGGAAAAATTCAAAGATGCAAAATTTGCCGAACAAAAAATCCAATTAATGTTCACCAGCAATAAACGAACAATTGAAACGTTGAAATTTAATATAAAACGTTTAGATCAATTAGGACTATTGTAATTTGCAAATTTGTAATTGTGATACAATTTGTAATATGAGAGAAATTTTAAGTGGCATAAAAAATTTAATTTTTTTGTTGTATTTTTTTTTTTTTGTAATTGTTTTATAGAATTTGCACAAATTTACGAATTGTTATGAATAACGATGTGCTTGAATAATTAGTTTCTACTAGTTAAATATTAAAAAAAAAATTTTGAATTCTTAAATTTTTTAACATTGTTTTATTACGTGTTTTTATTTAAATAAAAAATTTAGGCAAAATAAAAACTTGTAAGATAAGCAATGTGCATACCTATCAAATATTTGACATCGCAACCACTAGCATTATTAAAAAATTATTTGCTTTTGAAACACGTTTGGCTCGATCAAACATTTTTTATTAGTTTTTAAATTACATTATACGATTGTCTTCTTACAAGTATAGGTGAGTAAATCAATAGAAATTTTTTTAAATAAAGCTAAAGTTTAATCAATTTACTGGTCACGCTTTTTTTGGATTTTT
The DNA here is from genome assembly GCA_949318255.1 of Pollenia labialis. NCBI lineage: Eukaryota > Metazoa > Arthropoda > Insecta > Diptera > Polleniidae > Pollenia > Pollenia labialis. Next base: position 129,375,807 of record OX439142.1, on the reverse strand, counting down.
TCGTCAAATATTTGTTAGGTCTGAACATACCATAGCTCAGGGCTGACGATTTATCGTCATTTTGACGATTTTTGGTTCCGTTATTAGCAAAGTGCCGATTTGATGATTTTTTTTTTTTTTGAAAGTGACGATTTTTTCAGTCTCCAAATTCTGAATAAAACTTTAAATTTTCTGACACGTTAATTTTTTAATCTTGGAATATTTAACAGCCGTACCTTAACAAGAGCGGAAGGCGGAACGTTTTTCTTCGCTTAGCTTTTACGCTGATATGCAATACCAAATCAAGGGCGTAAACGTTGTGTCACGAACATTAGTGATAGCTTACTTGTTTAATAAAACCCACAAATTATAAATAAAAAAAAAATAAAAACACTAGATTGACCAAAAAATAGCTAAATTGCCATTATTAATTAATAATAGCGGCAAACTTCACTATTAAACGAGCTGTCAAAATTGTGTTGTCCAATTGCAAATCGTTGAGGCCGCTCTACTCAAAAACTACAAAACGCGTGCCGCTTTTGTTTAGGTACGGCTGTAATATGCATGTCTTAAGAAAATCTTTAAATGATTATTTTCAGAGTACAAAAACAACAATGTTACACTTTGCTTATCTTTCGTTAAACCATCAACGAATCAACCTTTTACGACTCTCTGTATAAATCATATAAGATCAGGGTTTTAAAAGCTGCAGTCAAAATCAACAAATTGCTTTTTCTTCCACTTTCTGATTTTTCATTGGACGAAAATAAACCATTGCCTTTACTTCTGATTCATTAAATGAAAACAGTCGTAGTGAAGGCAAAGGCAAAATACGAAAAGTTGAAAACAACAAAGAATATCGGCACCAGGGATGTTAGATGTGACGATTTTACGTCATTTTGACGATTTTTTTCGATGAATTTACCAAAATGACGATTGACGATTTTTGATGTAGAGGCACTTATGTTTTGACGATTTAATCCCGTCAATAAATTTACTTTCAACTTTAATCTGGCATCAATTTTATAACACTTTAATCTGGCAAGCAGGGTTGGTAGATGTGACGATTTTTCGTCATTTCGACGATTTTTTTTTTTGAGAAAATACAGTAAAATGACAATTGACGATTTTTTGACTAGAAGTAATAGTGTTATGACGATTTTCTGGCTTCGATAAAACACACATGAAATATTTACAATTATATTGAAAAGAGTCCAAAACTTAAAAATCAGTTTCTTCGAAATACAAAAATTTTTGAAAATTAAACAAAAAAATTCCTCCCCCATCACAACCCAGGGGATTTCATTAGAAGCATTAGTAATTCAACTTCTACAATAATAGAAATGCCATCGATGCTTCAAAAAATATGCACTAGAGCCCTAATTTGCGTCTGTTCTATTTGGTCCGCTTTGTAAAAATTGGTTAAATCCGCTTTGCGTTTTGATGATTTCGATTTGCGTCGCTACATACGAATGTATTTTTCGATGAAGTCATAATCACATGTGAAGAATTTTTCTATTTGTGTGTAAAAAGGAAAATCCCATTTAATTCTGTTAGGTAAGTTATTCTTAGTAAAATTGCGTGTTTTTCTTATGTTTTCTTTTTGAATGATAAATATATTCAAGTGAGCTGAAATAAAAAGAATAAAACTTAACCATATCACTTTGTTAATCATAAATAGAATTTCTTGGTAAAAATTTATATTTTCGAACCAATCCATGCAATAAATTGTCTTTAATTTGTAAAATTTACATATTTGACGTTTTGTTGACGATTTTGTTCAATTTTCGTGAGGATTTTGACGAATTTTGTTAAAGCTTTTGACGATTTTTGAGGAAAAAAGTCTAACAACCCTGATCGGCACTCGACATGTTCGGAAGTGTTTCGTTTGACAGACTGAAACTTTTAAATAATACCGAAGTTAACGAAGATGGGACGTTGTGTTTTTTTCCGCAATTTTTTTTTTAATACATGTGTACATAAAAATACATACGGTTTATTTAATTTCAAAAAATTAAAAAGATTGTTAAGCATTAAAATAAGTACATATGTATGTATTTATTTACACATGTACCTAGGTATTATTTAAAAAAAAAAATTCGGAAAAAAAAACTTTCGAACATGCCGACTGCCGATGTTCTTTGTTGTGGACAACTTTTTGTTTTTTGCAACAGTTTTTTTTTGTCCAATGACAAATGAAGATGTCGAAGTTGCAGCACAATCTTATGACTTTTACTATCTCAACTGCAGCTTTTGAAACGCTGTATAAGATAATATCTACATGAGTCTCATATGCTTCTTGACATGAAAGAATCGTTAGATTATCTCAGTCGTGTTACAGACGATCAAAAATGTTTTTATTTTTCTACAAAAATCGAACAAAAATTGTTTACAAAAAACAAAATTTTAAGTTGTCCGATTTTTTTGACGATTTTTCGAAAGGTAAAAGAGGATTTTTTTATTTTTTTCTCAGGAAATTCCTCACAAATTTATCTGGCAGCCCTGCTATAGCTTATTGTTTTAAAAATATTAAACAGATTGTCTCGCACGTTTATTGAATTTTAAAAGGGCTGTATTTAAACATTTGTTTTGTATTTTGTTTTATTAAATAATATGGATAAATAATAAAAAATACAAGATGTTTCGGTCGCCTTAACACGATGTAAATTATTAATTAATTAACCTATTACGTAACATATTTTCATTCAAGAAATAAAAAAATGAAAAATAACACTGTGCTAGTCGCAAATTTTAACAAGCTGTAAAAGTATAAAAAACATCGTTTACGGCCGTTATACATACACTATCCCACAAAGTCTTAAGTATTTTATTTAAAAAAACAAAAACAACTTATGACAGGTTTGTATTTTTTTCAAAATACCTAAGTAAGACTTGTGTGATAGTGTAATGAGCCATTAATGATACATAAGTATTGAAATTTTTATTCGCGAATTCGAGCGCTAACTAAAAAAATGACTAGCAACATTGAATTTAGCTTTAAAAAATGTCAAATTTGTTCATCGTGTATTTAGATAAATGAATAAATACAAACCTACAGATAAGCTATAATTTATTAATTAAGGCGATTCCAATATGTACTTCTGAACTTTGACACTTAAAGCACAGTAGTGAATAAATTCAGGAAAGCAAAAATACGCTTTTTTACGGGACTCAATTCTGATAATTGGTTATGAAAGTAGACCCAAAAAGAAGAACTTCTGCATAATTAGTTTGGTCAGGGTACATCAAATAATAATAAAAATTAATTTGAAGTTAGTAAGTATTGTACAGGGGAATTTGTCACGTTTTAGGCTCTTTTGTTTGTCATAACTCGAGAACCACTAGTCCGAATAAGCTGAAACAAATTGAAAAAAATTAAGAATTACAATTCCTTTAATCTGTTCATATAACGTTTCGCTACATAAGCAACAGTTTCGCAGTTAGAAATAAATGTATGAAGAAAAAAAATATTTTTTGCCCAAAAAATTGAAATTTTTTATTTTTAATTCATAAAAAATCCAAAACGGTAAAAAATTATTATTTGATGTACCATGACCAAACTAATGATGCAGAAGTTCTTCTTTTTGGGTCTACTTTCATAACCAATTATCAGAATTGAGTCCCGAAATCATGTGTTGTACTGTGTAAGGCAGGATTACTTATTTTAAAATTATTTTTTTCGATTATCAAAATTAATGATAATAGAAACTTGGAAAAACTGTCGAACAAAAAACTAAAATTTGTGTACAACTTTTCGCTTTTTGAGTGGGTTTGACAGTAGGGTTGCCAGATCGCAAGAGTTAAAATGTGGACAATGGAAAAAATTCACCTGTATTTTGAAAAAATAACTGGACAGTTAAACCCTTAGATGTCCTTCATGGTCTGGCCCGATCATAATTGACTTTCATATGCAATATCTTTTTTTGTAGCAAAAGTTTTAAAAAAGGCTATTAATTATTAGTATTGTGGTTATTTTATTGAACTATTTATGGTTTTTAATCCAAATTTTTAATATTTTTAATTAGGCTTAAGTTCATTAAAATTAATTTTCATTAAATTATATAAATTTTATTTTATTTAACCTTTATTTATTAAATTTCAATATTATTTATTAAGCTTGAGGTTTTTCTTTTTTTATAAAAAATTAGATAACATTTATTTTATAAAAATTCCAATATTTCGATACAGCAATGTGTATCATCGTCAGGGAAATAATTAAACAATAAAAATAACAAAATAATGAAAAAATAATAAAAATTGTCACAATAGAAAAAATTATTTACAATTAGAAAAATTTTTATACAAATAATCTATTACATTCTAAAAAATTTTTCAATTTCCTGTTTTGTTTTTATACACTAAATGTCTATAATTTTGTGCTACATTTTCCGTGTCTGATTTAAAATTAATTCTTAACAATTCTGGTACTTTAATGATTTGCAACATTTCTAGCATTAAACGTCGTTTATAATTTTTTTCTGTGTTTAAAACTGATACATTCTCAAAGTCCGGTGAATGATTTAAACTGGCACAGTGGGCTGTTAATGCTGTTTTTTGTGATGAAATATCCCTAAACTTTTGATTTGATTTGTGACCCGAGATTCTAGTTTTCAGTTTGTTCTTTGTCGTACCTACATATACTTTGTTGCATTGTCCATTATCGTTTCCCTTACAAGGTATTTTATAAACTACATTCGACATTTCTAACTTATGTACTTTATCCTTAGTCCTAGTGAATAATTTACCAACTGTATTATATGATTTATGTGCATAAGTTAGAAATGCCGAATGTATTTTTGAATTCTTAAATTTTTTAAAATTGTTTTATTACGTGTTTTTATTTCAATAAAAAATTTAGGCAAAATAAAAACTTGTAAGATAAGCAATGTTCACACCTATCAAATATTTGACATCGCAACCACTAGCATTATTAAAAAATTATTTGCTTTTGAAACACGTTTGGCTCGATCAAACATTTTTTATTAGTTTTTAAATTACATTATAATAAAGCTAAAGTTTAATCAATTTACTGGTCACGCTTTTTTTTGGATTTTTTTCGTCAAATATTTGTTAGGTCTGAACATACCATAGCTCAGGGCTGACGATTTATCGTCATTTTGACGATTTTTGGTTCCGTTATTAGTAAAGTGCCGATTTGATGATTTTTTTTTTTTTTTAAAGTGACGATTTTTTCAGTCTCCAAATTCTGAATAAAACTTTAAATTTTCTGACACGTTAATTTTTTAATCTTGGAATATTTAACAGCCGTACCATAACAATACCAAATCAAGGGCGTAAACGTTGTGTCACGAACAGTAGTGATAGCTTACTTGTTTAATAAAACCCACAAATTATAAATAAAAATAGAGATTAAAACGCTGGATTGACCAAAAAATAGCTAAATTGCCATTATTAATTAATAATAGCGGCTAAATTCACTATTAAACGAGCTGTCAGTCAAAATTGTGTTGTCCAATTGCAAATCGTTGAGGCCGCTCTACTCAAAAACTAGAAAACGCGTGCCGCTTTTGTTTAGGTACGGCTGCAATATGCATGTCTTAAGAAATTCTTTAAATGATTATTTTCAGAGTACAAAAACAACAATGTTACACTTTGCTTATCTTTCGTTAAACCATCAACGAATCAACCTTTTACGACTCTCTGTGTAAATCCATTGTTGCCAACTTTTTTTGAAGACTTCCCGTCAAATCGTACTTCAAAACCGTAAGAAACCGCAAAATTTTTTATTTAGCTTAAAATGCTTTAAAAATATCGCTAAAATCTAAATAATATGAATAGGGTGCTTTTTAAAACGTGTATGTATGTCTTTCAATTAAAATTATATTGTAAGGTTCTTAATTTCACTGACTCTTTTAGTCCCGCGAACGTACAAAATGTGGATATTCATATAAAATTCAGGGATTTGTATTGCTTTAAATCGATCCAGACATTAGAGTTAAGTGCACTTAATCTAGTTTTGGTAATGATGCTAAAAATGTTAGACCGTAGACCAAGATTTAAAGAAATCGTAAAAGAAAGAAGGAAGTAAATGCAAGACAATCGATTTGAAATTTTAGACTATTATATATTTGATATATGCTTACATTTACTTTCTGAGGTACATTAATTTAAAAAGGTTGAATAAACATACTACTGCTTTATAACGATTATAATTTTTAGAAGTTTTTGCTGGCCATTATTTCAAACATTCATGCTTGAAAACTGTCTACAATCCTAACAAACGAATAGATAATTTTGTGTTTCGCTCCGAAGACTTCGCTTAGAATTATACAAGGTTTTTTTCACATTTTTAGGAAAACTAGAAATAAGGTTTGTATCCGTTAATTAAATAAAAATATATAAGAATAATGGCATATCTAGTTACATGCTTGCTTATACTAAACAACAAACTTATATAAACCCAGGAAAAGGCATAAAATGGCTCTTTCTTGATGTTTTTTAAAGCATAACAAACAGTATTTCTTGAATTCTCGAATTACAGTACGTTGTTTGGCATTAGGTTTGACAACTATGTGGAAGTTTTATCCGAGGGATATTAAAAAATACTTTTAATTTTTGGTTGCATAAGTGCTTTAATATAAACATTGATTTGCTGTAGACAACACCCTTTTAACTTTAGCTTTGACTTTAGATTAAATTTTGATCGTTAAAAGTTGATAACACTGGTTTGCTGTAAAAAGTGTTTAAAATAAATTCAACTCTGTTGTCAGTTTTTTTTTCTAACACGTCTAGTTTATGGGCTGGACAAATATTTCGCTGGAAATAAGACGGTTATGGTAATCTATTTCAATTTAACTTCCTAATAAGAAAATTTATAAAATCTGTACAATTTTTTATTGCGGAAACAAATTTAATATCCACAATTTTTTCTTATTACTTAATTTATTTAATTGAAAACAAATATTTTATATATTTTATTTTGAGATAAAAACTGTAATTTTCAAGTGCCTAGAACAAAAATTTTATTTTCTAATGATATTAAAAACCCGCTAGATTTCCCGCTAACCGCCAAAACGGAAATTTTACCCCGATGGACACGTAAAAACCGCTAGAATCGCGGTAAACCCGTCAAATTGGCAACAGTGTGTAAATCATAAGATAAGATATAAATGAGTCTCATACGCTTCTTAACATGAAAGAATCATTAGATTATCTCAGTCGTGTTACAGACGATCAAAGACGCTCTTAATGAGACTCCCAATATTTCTTACACGATTTAAAATGTTTTTTTTTTTTAAATCAAACAAAAATTGTTTACAAAAAACTAAATTTTAAGTTGTCCGATTTTTTTGACGATTTTTCGAAAGGTAAAAGAGGATTTTTTTATTTTTTCTTAGGAAATTCCTCACAAATTTATCTGGCAGCCCTGCTGTAGCTCTCTGTTTAAAAAATATTAAACAGATTGTCTCGTACGTTTATTGAATTTTAAAAGGGGTATAATTAAACATTTGTTTTGTATTTTGTTTTATTAAATAATATGGATAAATAATAAATAATACAAGATGTTTCGGTCGCCTTAGCACGATGTAAATTATTAATTAAAAGTACCTATTACGTAACATATTTTCATTCAAGAAATAAAAAAATAAAAAATAACACAGTGCTAGTCGCAAATTTTAACAAGCTGTAAAAGTATAAAAAACATCGTTTACGGCCGTTACACACTATCCCACAAAGTCTTAAGTTTTTTTTGTTAAAAAACAAAAACAACTTATGGCAGGTTTGTATTTTTTTCAAAATACGTTAATAAGACTTGTGTGATAGTGTAATGAGCTATTAATGATACATATGTAAGTACATGAAATTTTTATTCGCGAATTCGAGCGCTAACTAAAAAAAGTACTAGCAACATTGAATTTAGCTTTAAAAAATGTCAAATTCATTCATCGTGTATTTAGATAAATGAATAAATACAAATCTACAGATAAGCTATAATTTATTAATTAAGGCGATTCCATTACACAGTACAACATTTTTCAGTTAATTGATTGCCAACTCAATTCTGTGAACTGTATGTGAAATTAGACCCAAAAAGAAGAATTTCTGCATCATTCGTTTTGTCTTCTTACCTGCGATTTGAAGTTAGTATCGATTTGAAGTTAGTACTATCGTATAGGGGAATTTATCACGTTTTAGGCCCTGTTGTTTGACATAGCTCGACAACCACTAGCCCAAATTAGTTGAAATAAATTTTAAAAAATTAAGAATTACAATTCCCTTAACCTGTTCATATATTGTACAAGTATACAAGTAACACTTTCGAAGTTAAAAATGAATGTATGAAGGGAAAAAATTATTTTTTGCCTAAAAATTTAAATTTTTTTTTTAAAAATGCATAAAAAATCCAAAATGGAAAAAAGTTTCAAGTCTAGTTATTTTTTTAAAAATTAAGAATTACAATTCCTTTAATCTGTTCATATAACGTTTCGCTACATAAGCAACAGTTTCGCAGTTAGAAATAAATGTATGAAGAAAAAAAATATTTTTTGCCCAAAAAATTTAAATTTTTTATTTTTAATTCATAAAAAATCCAAAACGGTAAAAAATTATTATTTGATGTACCATGACCAAACTAATGATGCAGAAGTTCTTCTTTTTGGGTCTACTTTTATAACCAATTATCAGAATTGAGTCCCAAAATCATGTGTTGTACTGTGTAAGGCAGGATTACTTATTTTAAAAATTTTTTTTTTCGATTATCAAAATTAATGATAATAGAAACTTGGAAAAACTGTCGAACAAAAAACTAAAATTTGTGTACAACTTTTCGCTTTTTGAGTTGGTTTGACAGTAGGGTTGCCAGATCGCAAGAGTTAAAATCTGGACAATTGAAAAAATTCACCTGGATTTTGAAAAAAAACTGGACAGTTAAACCCTTAGATGTGCTACATGGTCTGGCCGGATCATATTTGACTTTCATATGCAATACATTTTTTGTAGCAAAAGTTTTAAAAAAGGCTATGAATTCTACAAGTAAGTTGTCCTGAAGCGAACAAAACAAATTTTGAATGATTTGGATCACATTTTGGGCACAAAAACCCTCCCACAAGAAAAAGTTCGCTTAGCTCTGGACTGTTATATGCATAATGGCCAAAACAGTACGCAAAATGTACTGTTTTTTATACTTTGTACTGTTTTTTTATCTGTTTTTTTTTTTGTTCAGTCTACAAAAATACAAGATATTAAGAAAAACCTTGTTAAAGTCATATTTTGAAAATATCCTTGTATTTAACAGTACATGGCTTAAAAAAAATGTTGTGTTCCAAACAAAAAAGCTCTAAAATAATAAGACTTTTCACGCTGTGGTCATTGTTTTCTCATAAATACGCAGTAGAAATCTTAATTATAATGGGTGACTCGCAGCAGCAGTATATTTTCATGTTATTATTTTTAAGACATATGATTTTATGGCTACCTCTTCCAATAATATTTTCTTTCAACACCTGAGAAAGACAAAAACAAAATCAAAATTTTGTTAAAAACATTATTTTTTTAACACAATTATCTTTAATTCCTAGAATTTGTTTTTAATATTCAGGCAAGTTCTAGAAATTGAAATCACGTGAAATTGAAAACGAACAAATTTGAAAAATTCTCCGGGTTCAAAATTTATAAAAAAATACCTAATTCATTTTAGGACCACTTTTCTCTACCTATACTGCTTTTGAAATAAGGAAAAGCCACGTTAATTTCTACATTAATTTTATTGAAAATCGTTAGCGTATAGATTTTATTGAAACTTGTTTTTTATTATTTTATTACTTTCAGATTTTGATAAATAAAAATACACCAAACTATGTTTTTTGGAATTTATAGATTATAGCTGAACTTGGTAAAATTGGCCGTAAATAATTTAAAAATTGTTTAAAATTGGAAAATTAACTTGGACACATACATTTTCTCAAATTGTATATGATTTGTGCAACCATATGTGTGGTGAAAATTGCTTTAAATACCAATATTAGGGCGGGTCGATTTTTTTTTTAAAAATCGTATAGCAAAAACGTAATCTACATAACATTCTAAGAAAATTCTCCGAAGAAACCATGGGTCTAAAACAAAATCCTAATCCGCGCCTCTCGACTTGAAAATTTGGCTGCCAGCCTTGGAAAAAAAATATTTTTTGAAAAAATATCTTTTTCCAAAAAGAAATCGAATTTTTTTATTAAAATGGTTTAGTAAGGTTATTCTTTTGCACTTTATATTTTTTTACAATCAAAATTTTTTTTTTATTGAAAAAATTTTCTCCCAAGTAAAAAAATTTTCAAGTCGAGAGGCGCGGACTAGGATTTTGTTTTAGACCCATGGTTTCTTCGGAGAATTTTCGTAGAATTTTATGTAGATTATGGTTTTGCTATACGATTTTTAATTTTTTTTTTTTCATCCATACAAATCGACCCGCCCTAACCAATATGCTTAAGGAAAGTCCTACCAACACAATCAACGAGTTAATTGTTTTAAGCTAAGTTAGGCTTTTCTCCTTTCTTATATGGCTTACAGAAATGTTATGGTCTTCCTGTCTTCAAATAAAAACAAAACCTTTAGGCCCAATGCTTCGTTTTAGTGTTTTTTTGTTTAAAGCAAAAGGAGTAATTTCATATACGTTTAAAATGCCATAAAACGGAAATCATTCTTTTTAAGTGTTTTCGTTATATAATTGTTGCATATTCATTCAAAAGATTTAATTTAATAATAATTTAAATAAATAGTTGTGTTTTCATCAAAAAAAATTGTACTGTTTTTTTTATTGTACTGTTTTTTTGTGTTCAATGTACTGTTTTTCTGAATTTAAAATCGTGCTACCCTTAGCTCACCTCATGGTCCAAACAGTACCGTACCCGTCAACTACAACTTATTCCCTTCCGTTGTGTATTATTTGTAAAACCACAATCAAAATTCATCAAAATGCGGCGGCAACTGCAACAAAGCTATGTGCTTTCAACATGGCAGGGAGACAAAAACCTATATTTGCAATTATTGTTTAACAGAATAATTTCAATATTTTACAATTATATTAAAAAGGCTGAATTATTTTAAATTAACACAAAATAAGTACAAAATTTCGTTTAGTGTACTTATTTGGCTGGGGTTTTCAATCGTGGTCTGGCCAGACCATGTGGTTAATAATGCACCTTTAGCTCGACTGTGCCGAAGCTTTTATCCCCTTGACCTTGGCTTTTTTTAACTAATTTTTAAAACCAGACAAATCTTAACAATAAAGAATTTCTTTTTTATCTGGACAAATTTTATTTTAGCTGGACAGGACCCAAAAAACTGGACAATTCAGGCCTTTCCTTCCTTGACTGCAGTTGTTTAAACGCTGATGCAAAATATCAAGAAATTTGAATTTCAAATAACATGCAAATTTTCAGTTTATAATTTTTTTTTTGTGGAAACCCGTTTCTTATCCACAATCTCGATGTCATTTAAAACGGTTAACCACTACGCAAGCGGCTTTTAAAACGTATGTCCAATTTTCAAAGGCATTAGATTGTAAAATTTTTTTAGTAACTAACAATGTTCTCTCACTGGGGGACTCTTTGCATTGCATTTTGAAGAGGTTAAGATGCATAATTTTGGATGATATGATGTTTAAACAATGTAAGAGAGAAATGTTAACGATAATTTGCAAAAAAAAAACAGATTTTTCAAAAAGGGGCTTTTACAACGTTATTAGCTTCAATTGATAACGAACATTTTATTGCATTTTATTTTATCGAATTAGAATTTATTCGTATTTTAATAAAATTATTAAACCTTTTAAGCTAACCCTAATTTGGTCCATCTATCTCATCTGACACACTTAGACCCAACGATCGCTTTAGATATTATGGAGTTCCACTAAACAGAACCCTCAACGCAAAATCAACCGAACTTCTAACGAAGTTTGAAAAAAGCTCTAGTTCAACGCCAGAAATATCGTACAATCCGTCGACGGTGACGGATGCTATTGCGGACAGACGTTTTCTCGCCAGTGCAGGACAGTGATAGGGAATGTACGAATTAAAGAAAGAGTGTGTAGGTGTAGAAGCAAAAAATAAATGTTTCACTAGAGTGGAAGTGCGGGTATAAAAAATACAGAACAAAAGCAGAACTGAAAGTGGGAACAAAAAATACACACATTCTGTATTTTGTATTGCAAGTTTGGGATATGTATGTACGAAATATTTTGTATGTTAATTTATTTGAAAATATTGAAAACAATCGATACAAGTAAACATCATGAGCAGGGAAACCAAAAATATGCAATTGCATGTTTTTCCTTGTACGACCAATGAAGGCAGAAACAATACGTATATTTATCCGTTTTAGAGATTTTTATGAATTTGGCATCGATTTGTTAGTGCAAGTTTTACTGTTTGCAGCATTTTTTTTGCATAATTTAGTAAAAAGAGCTTTCATACAGCATTTTTTAAGTTTATAGCGCATATTTTGCCTTTTTAAGGCATATTTTGATACATTTTAGAATTTTTTTGGTGGCTACAAGAGCTTTCGCAATAAATAAAAAAAATTTTTTTGTGAAATTCTGTTGCTTCAATTTCTCCAACGCTTTTTAAAGTGATCTAACGATGTCCATCCGTCCCTCCGGCTGGTTATCTGTCGATGTTAGTATTGTGCGCAAAGTACAAATTGCAATCTTGTAAATAATTTAAGCAAATTTTGTAAATACATTTTAATTGTACGATGGTGAGCTTCGGTCTATAATTTCACATTTTCCCCTTAAAAACTTCTTTCCAAATAAGACTCTTTGTGTCCGTTAACCATCTTATTATGTTGGTATTTAGATTGAATTCGCCCCAAAAATTTAAAAAATTTGTCTGTAAATACTATGGTGTTTGGTCTTTACCGATTATAATTTTAGGATTGTTAATATTAAATGGAACTGTTAATATATTGTTGAATATTTTGTTTTAAATTTAGCAATTTAAATATTTTGGAGCATATTTTTAACAGTTTTCAGTGCATATTTAATGCGCATAAAACGCGGTTTTTAGAGCATATTTGTGGTTTCCCTGATCATGAGTTTGTTGTATGCGTCCACTAAATACGATACACAAGTATAAAATGCAAGTTCTCGCAGGCTGCACAAAGTAATTTTCAAATACTAGGATTACTGGCAAATTGTTACTGTACTAAATAGTTTATATTATAGAGGGTATTTCCTTAAAGTCTTGTACCCACACAACACTATTTATTTGGTGCGACAAACGCTAAAGCCTAGCATTTGTGATAGTGGTTCCACCCAAACTTTTTATACACACATAAGGGTTTTGTTGTGTGTTTGATTTTTTAATTTATTTTTGCAGGCCTTTACTGTATAGTATGAATTTTGGGGAGTTTTCTTAACTTGCAGGTCTATAACAATAATCCAGAAACCACAGTAAAAGCTAGCATAGCCTATACCACCGGTCAAATTCAGCCTGACTTTTGCGCCAGAGTCATGGACAATAGGGCAATCTTTGCACGAAGTTAAATTCTTAACATTATGATATCGATAGGCAATTCAAACCAATAAAAATGTTCGATAATATGTCCCACATACTTTGTTTTATTAAAATTTAAAGATAGAAAGCGCTAAATGAAACCTCATTTCCATGCAAATACAAATCAAATTTTGCACCGTCTGAGTTCTTGTTTAACTCTTATGTAAGTTTTAAAAATAACTGACCATCTGAAAGATACGATCACATTAGTTATTTTGCTTTCGCCTTAACACTACAGCATTAAGCGAAGATATTTGTGCGATTTCTAATTTATGTATATTTAATAGTGTATAATTTTGGTAAATTAAAATTTCAAAAACACATAATTTAAATATACGAATCGCAAGTAAACAACAAATTAATTTTAATTTAATACATATTTAGATAAAAAAGTCGTCAAAGTCGTATTCGTTACTGTAATTATTATTTCATTAAATTGTTAAAAATAAATTCGTATTATTAAAATTCTTAAAAATTACATAATAAAAATTGCGTGTTTTATTTACAAAATTTAAATATAATAATGACTTTTATTGTATACATTTCACGTTTTATTAGTTTTAATTGATTTGTTTAACCTTTTAACTGGCTTAATAAATTTAAATATTGTAAAGAGATGCTCAGAAATTAAACTTAGCTGCCGAATTTAAAAAAAAAGAATTTAGATTTCAAACGCATTTAAAAAAAAATTCCATACGAATATTCCTTAGTGCCGGTTCACACACGTCAAGTTTGTCTCGTCAAGTCTTGAGTATTTAGGAGAGAGGGGAAAAGAAATGGCCTTCTCTTTTCCCTTCTCTCCTAAATCCTCAAGACTTGACGAGTCAAACTTGACGTGTGTGAACCAGCACCTAAAATAGATTTCAAATTTAATTTTTTTTATGATTGCAGCAGCTAAACATGTTAAAAATGTTTGTTTTAGCTAAAAATTATCAAAATTTGAAGCAAAGAGTACTCTCTGAAATTCGGACTAATCGAGAACTCTCAAAATTATCACTCAAAATAACACTGTCAGCCCAAATTTTTACCAGAATGTACGAGTAGCGCGACTACTTTTTTATTGCATCATCGAGATTTATAAATTAAATGTTTTCGGTAGTATGCAGCGAAATTTTTAAATGTTCACCTGAAACACTTTAGGTCCAACCATAATGTGCTCAAGTTGGCTTAAGCAAATGTGCGATTACATGTAAATCATATGAGGCTTACCAACTTAATGAAACTTTTTGTTAAGTTTAATGAAACTGTAATTTGCTAAAGCAAAGTGCGATACTGATCGCACATTCTGTAGGAAAATTAAGGGGGTAATTTTGTTGTTCACTTCACCTTGCGTTGAGAAAATTTTCATATAAAAATTTTTGAATTTTCAAAGTTTTTTTGACTTTGTTTTAATAAATAAATTTTAGAGACTTTTTGTTAGTTTTTGACAGTAGGTAAAGCAAGGCTTTGTATATTATAGTTGGGCCTTTAGACCTAATGATCCATTGCGGTAACAAGGAGGAGATCTCCATCGTAGTACCACCGCGAACTTCTTACGTTGTTCAAAATGCACTCAATACCAGAGGTATCACACAAACCCATTTAAGCCAGTTGTATTCTTGCCAGTGCAGGAAAGTGCCAGAGGAGGTGCATCGTAGCCCTGGCTTATGTTTCTCAAAACTACAAGTTACAAATCTACAAGTAAAATCCATTGGAAACAACAACAAAAATTTTAAAATTGTGGCTTTTTTTAATGTATTTTACTTGTAAATTTGTCACTTGTAGTTTTGAGAAACTGGGCCCTGATAGTAATCATATTGCCTGGACAGTAACCCGTGACAACAGACGCCAAAATTTATACGTTCCCTTTACTGCCTGTTTTTAGAAAATGAAATCAAAATTTCGTGTGAGAAATTATATAGAAAACAGCAGTACAGTACGAAAAATATTTTTGTTTTAATATAATTTCTCACAAAAAATGTTGTGTTCATTTTCTCAAAACAGGCAGTAAGTCCCCCCGTGGTTTTGTAGGGTTTATCTTAAGGATATTTCACTACCTGGTGTTACATTCTCTGGGGAAATCAGGTGCAGTCAATACCTGGGACTCGGCAAAAATCGAAAATTTTCAGATCTGAAAAGATATTTACGATATCTTTTGATCGCGGCTGAACAAAGATCCTAGCTGGTACCACGTGAGTCAGTAAACTTCGTAGGCACGGCACCGGACACCTACTATTGGTTGAGGCCTTCGTTAGTATACTTCTTGCGGGAAATGGATTCTGTCTTTCAGGAAGATTATCTTTGCGAAAGTTTAACTTTTCCAAAGTTGCACCTTCGTTCGATAAGGGCATGCGAAGTAAATCATGCTTTTACAAATTTGGTGCAACAGAAAGATGCTTTTTGACGGAGGGATACTTTCGGGGATCTCGTGGTGGTTATGGTTTGAACCCAAAGTCGATATCCTGTAAATCAAACTAAAGGACGGATTTTTCACCTCTTTTGGGAGAGTTCGGAATAATGGAGGATGGCGAAGTTCGAGTTTGCTGGTGAGCAGAGGAACCCTAACGCATTCCAACGGTCATACTCACTCGGTACTCTGAATTATTTGTCCAAAAATATGTTTGATCAACTTTGCATTATAAAAATGGCATGAAATTGTCTACAAATTTTTCAAATTAAAAAAATAAAATACTTACAAGCGAATAGCGGAAACTACAAAAACATTTGATAAGACTTTGACTATGCCCAGGCTACTGATTTACAAACGGGAAATTTTTTAATAATAAAAAAGTGTATAAATGATAAAAATACAACCACATATGAACTGTTTCACTTCAGATAAATCATATTTAATCAAATGTCTACGGAGATCGTTTATCTCCTTTTCAAAAATTATTTTAACACATCGTATGAGGGTTAATAGCTCTGTATCTGCTGATTTGATTTAAGAAAAATGTTAAACAAAAAACACACATAAAAACTTAAATTAATAACAATCACCGCAAAATTCAGTGCAGTTAAAACAATACAGTTGTAAACACAGACATTTTGAACAAACTGACGAACCAGAGACTATTTAAGAAATTTGAAAAGTGAAAAATATTTAATTTATTTTTAAACCTGTTTCAAGAATAACATTGAGTTAATGAATTAAAACAAATATATATAAATAAAATTACAAGTTAAGAATAAACCAAAAAATATTTAGTGAAAATATAAAATTAAGTTTAAAGTGTTTTTTTCGCAAATATCAAAATGACTATTTCATATTCCGGAGATGTCGAAATCGAACCGAAACATTTGGCCACTAATTTCTTTGTCGAAATTTTAGAAAATGCTTTGCTTCGAAATAATTTCGAAATTAAAAACATAAATTTTACGATGGGCAGTAGTACTGGAGAAAATTATTGCAGTCAAATTTATCGTGTCAAAGTCAGCTATAAATCTACGAACGAATCCGGAAGTGATGGTTGTATTTCGGTTATAATAAAAAGTATGCCACAAACGGAAGCTAACGACTTTCTCTTAGATTTAAATGTTTTCCTTAAAGAGAAAATATTTTACAATAATGTTTTGCCGCGATTGGAAGTGTTGTACAAGGATAATATAAAATTTGCTCCAAGGTGAGTTTCTTAACCCTATCATGCACTTGTTGTATCTGTACAACGACACTTTTTAGAGCAAATTTCTAATCTCTACACACAGAGAAACTCAATGTAAAATCCTCGAAAACAAGGTTGATTTTACATTATTCGGTAATAATTTTGCTTAATAGTTACTTCAAGTTAATTTATCCCGTAAAATTAGAGCAAAATGACATTCATATTGAAATAACACTCCGATTCACGTTGAATGAAAGTTATTTCATGTTGCAACAACGTGAATTTCATGTAGTATTGAATTGGTTTAAGTTTGAAATAACAGTGAGAAGAAGCTTTAGAGACATATGCATTAATCAGAAACCTACGCCGTGGGATTTTATCGGTGGCGGCGGCTGTCGCAAAAAAAAATCGGCGGCGGATCGAAGCCGGCTGTTTGCCGATAGAACACATACAAATTAAATGAACATTTTTGTGTACATATTTGTACAAAGCAATTTAAGCCATTTTTCGTACTCTAGTTCACTACTCTTAACACATTTTCGTATATGTATATCGATTTTTTAAGAATGTTGATGGAATTTTGATGCTTTATAAAAAAGAACTGACAGTATTGGAAGGCAGCCATTATTACTGGCTTAGCCGGCTATTGGCCGCTTCGCCGTAGGTCTCTGGCGTTAATTTAAGAAACATTCTAAACACTTACCCTCGGAACCAGTGAGAAAGAGAGAGAGGGAATGTAATTATTTATTTTCCTGTAACACATGTTTCACTTTTTTGTTTTCCACTTTGTTTACAGACACTCACCAGGGCTGCCAGGTACTTTTTTCCTTGTCCCCAAAAAATTTAAAAAAAATCCCCAAACTAAAAATCAAAACCTTTAAAAGTTAACATTTTTTTTTGTTTTTATTTCTGACCATATTTTGAATCTTGTTAATTAAAAATTTTTAATATTTTTAAAAAAAGTAAGAAAAATTTTAACAGGAAATCCCCAAAAATCCCCAAATAAAAATTTTTAGTATAAACATTATTTTATTTTGTTTGTATCGACTGGTTTCTGCATGTATTTTAAAATTCTTTTAATGAGATTCCAGTGAGGAATACTTCGAAGCATAATAAGTACTTACTAATAATAGCCCAGCATTCTTTTCCCTAAACCTTTATTATATTGTCTTTTATATTTCGTAACCTAATATGCAAAAGGCCCTACCTAAAGTTTTGAAAATTTTACAGCGGAAGCAAAAACTATAAATCAATAAATCGCCTTAAACTGTTTATAATTAAATATTCTTTTATTTTTCTTGTAAAACCTTCTAGTTGTTTCGACAATTGCAAACTGTGAGTTAGGCCTTTTAGCGATTACCATAGTATCTTTTGTAGATATAGACTTTTGTTTTTTGGTAATAAAATCTCAAATTTTGATTCCAAACTTTTTTATTGACATTATTGTTGATGCAATACATCAGAATCAATGAAAACATTGATTTTGAATTTCGTTAGTTAGGGCCTTTTGCGTTTCAGGTAACGATTTCTTATTTTTAGGAAAGTCATATTTGCTTAAAAATTGTCTTTACAAAATCAAAAATTGTATGTGTTGTCAACGGCTTAAGATTCTTTTTTAAGTTCTTCATTTTTAAAACATTTACTAAAGAATAATAACATAAGTTTAGTAAGTACCTTTTACACACTTAACAAAAATGTTAATCTTAATAAAGACCCTTTACCCTGTATTAGTTGTTGATAAGAGTAAGGTAAAAGTCATGCTATTTATTTTCATATTTTATGTACGAAACATAGAAAAATAAGCGTAAATAATAAAAGAAGGGAAATTTATATTTAAAATTTATACAATCCCCAAAAAATCCCCAAATTTTTTTTTAATCCTCGAAAAAATCCCCAATCCTCAAATGACTTTCTTTGTCCTTTTTGCTTGCATGAAATCCCCAACTTTGGGGGTAAATCCCCAACTTTGGGGATAAATCCCCAAGTCTGGCAGCCCTGACACTCACAATTAAAAGGCACGAGCATAACGGCCCAAAATTAATATAAAACAATGATCATTTTAAATAATATCCTTTTGCAGAAATTTACTATGAGTTTTAATCAACATTGTGCATATTTCGATCTTAAAGGAAATCTCCAATAAATAAATACTATTATTAAATTTTGCCTTACTAATATCACGATATTTTTAGAAAATAGTAGAGCTAAAATAAACAAGGTATCTATATCTATTTATATACATATATAAAATAGGATGTGTGTATGTATGTATGTAACATATGGGCTCTAAAACGGCCGGGCCGATTTTGATGAAATTTTCAGGGAATCTTCAGAATATTCAGGCGGAAATCTCTCCGCAAAAGTCGGAAAATTGATGGCGTTATACGTTGACTTAGACTTTGCGCAATCTGACAGGTGTCATTTTGGCATTTAAAATTGAGGCGAGGCGAGGCGAAGTTCGCCGGGTCTGCTAGTTAAAAAATAGGAATGAAACAAACTGTGGGAGGAACATACAGTAGACTCGGGATAGAGGCTATTCGGCCAACCCAAACTGTCCCCCTCAATTGTGACTGAAAATAAAAATGTATAATACCGTAGTATATACTAAGGGTCCTCATGATGTCGCTTAAAATTGCCATTTGTGCAAATGCGCAAACTTACGAGTCTTGTTTCATGAAGCCCCTTTTTTTACTTTTGTGTAATTTTAAACAATTAATGTCAGTTTGTAAGAAACGTCAATACAAAAATAAATTAAAAATTAAAATTCAAAAATATAAAAATTTGTGTTTAAATTTGTGATTAATATGCATGGCAAATTTGCTTTTAAAAATGCTCAAAGAAAGCCAAAAGACCAATTTACTGAAATTATTGCTAGAATTTATTGTTTGTGATTTATAGACACTTGGATTTTTCATTGAAATCGACGTTAAAATCATTAAAAGATCTGTTTGTATAAATGCACAATTGAACAGCGCAAGTTTACAAGACAAAATTGTTGGGCAAATTTACCAAGTTTGTGTAAATGAATTCTCATACAATTTTTGACAGTTCATTTACGAGAGCGTAAAAATGCACAGTTTGCACAGATTACGAGACTTATAAACGATATCATGAGGACCCTTACTATATTTCTTTACTTCTTTCCACTCAAGCTTACAATCTCTGTTTACAATACACGCACGAGAACCAAACTGCTCTTATGTATTTTAAATCAAGAAATAAAAAAACAAGGCAAAAACAATTGATTTAGATTTTTTAGAATGCGCACTTAACTTCCTTTTTCTAATTTTTGTTATGGCTTTTTTACAAATGTCCGAAATTACACAAATACAACAAAGTTCCTTCAACTCAGTACTCAACAGATCGAACGTTTCCTTGCTTGACATACCCTCGTTCGAGAGTTCCTTCAATCCTGGGTTACCTCTGTTCCCTAATCTACTGTTTCTTAAAAGACACCAGCAGCATACCAGATATGGTTTTCGTAATCGTTCTACTCTTAAAAATTGATGTTTTTAACTAAACATTCAAGCAAATAGAATTTGGAAATTTATGCTATTTATTTTACTTTTTAAATGTGAATATAATGTATGCTTTGTAGCGTTGTTGTTGTTTTTACACCAAACCATCAAACCGTTTTTTACCTTCTTTTGTAACAGGGATGGAAATTTTGCTACAATTGTCCTTTTTTTGGTACATTTTGGACCTTGTCGGTACCGTGGTACTGCCGAGGCTTACTTGGTACAATTTGAAAATCCCAACGTTTCGCTATTTGGCAACATTAATTTTATTCTTTTTAATTTTTTGTGCATTTTTTGAATTCTCAGCTTTTATGTTTAGATTGCATTACATCGGACCATGTTTTAAGTAGTCAAATTGCCCAAAATGGATCAATGCAAATAATATTGGACTACTTGATCCATTTTGATCGAATGGACAAATTAGTTTTTATAAAAAAAAGTTAATTTTAATAAAAACAAAGGTAAGGAACCATCAAAATACATAGATAAGACTTAAGGCATGTTCAGACCTAACAAATATTTGACGATAGAACCCAAAAAAAGCGTGACCAGTAAGTTGATCAAACTTAAGCTTAATTTTTTATAATTTCTATTTATGAACTAAACTTTATTCCTAAGATGATAACTGTATAATGTAATTAAGAAGCCGTTAAATAATGTTTGCTCAAGCCAAACGTTTTGCAAAAGCAAACAGTTCTTTAAGAAAATTAGTGGTTGTGTAGGACGTCAAATATTTAATAGGTGTGAGCGTAGCTTTAGAATTTTTGAAAAGTTTGGTTTTAAAAAATTATAGGAGTTTAATAAAATTTTAATAACGTTGATTCCGCCGGTATGTTGAAGTTTTAAGCATGAAGATATGCTAGAACTACTTAAGAGTTTTTCATTCATTTTTGGCAGCATATTTTAGTAAAGTATTATTCTGTCTCTTAAGAACTACTTGGAACCGAATCAAGTTAGCTTGTGGACTAATTAAAGGTGATTAATAAGTCGTGACATTGGCAACTTGTGATTTAAGGAACATTTTAGTGTGTTTGTCTTTTAAATCAGTTTGAAATATCACGAGAGATAAAAATATAATATTTAGAATACTCTCCAATTGCTAATTACTTTTTAAGATAAACATTTTTTTGTAGTATTTTGGATTGTTTTTGGTTTTTGTTACAAGATTGCTCGCTTATATAAGTGATTTGCATTACATTGCTTTTGTAATTTTATTTTGATATTTTTCAGAAAAAGTTTAAGTTTGACCAATATTCAATTAGAAAAATACTTAAACTACGGATACATTTATAACAAAAGTAAGAAAAAGGTATATAAATTAAACATTACTAAAATAACCGGCTTAGTTTGCCAAAATAACCGGTTTATTCGATATTCGAAAAATGGACATTTTAAAATATTCGACTTGGGCAAAACTAAAGTAACCGCCCGATCTCCCTAGATGTAATGCAAACATGGACCATGTCATTGTTAAAAAAGATTTTGTAGTGAAACGGCATGTCTTCATTTCTTAACGACATGTTTTCGTGTTTAAACGATTTCAAAACTAATCCTCTGGAGTATACCATGGAGTAGTTTTAAGACTACTCCATTGTAATCCAAAGCTGGGTAAGATGGTCCTGCTCTAGGGCATCAAAATGTTAACCACGTTTTTTCCATTCATTAGTGTTACCTTTGGACTAGTCCTAGTCCCTTATGGCCTACATCTTACATGCGTGTATGGACTAGTCGCATTATTTGCAAGGCCAATATTATTTGCAGGGTTTCAATAAATTCCGAAGTTAAGTCAGAAGAAATGTTGTGTGTGTGTTTTACATGAATGTATGTATGTATTTTCAAAACACCAAAAACAAAAGAAAATCTAAAAAACACACACAACATCTCTTCTGCATGAATACAATGGGTCAATTTCAATTAGAACGTACACGAAGACTTTTTCTTTCTGTTTTGAACGCCACAATGCAAAAATACATTAAAAGTTACTTGTATTGGAAGGATGGTTGAAATAAACCCCTTCTCTAATGTGGCGTTTGCTTGTAGATAATTCTTTTTCGCTTAACAGTTTTACTTGTTTAATATCTTAAGCTTTTCTTAAATTTTTGGGTGAAGTTTCCTGACGATCCCTAAGCCTAAGCCTAAGCAACCAGTGAAATGCGCATAGGAATACCTTATCCCATCAACAATAAATTTCAGTGTTTGTATCAAATAATAAAAATGGGGAATTAAACACGACTAACAAAATCTTGTATATTAATTTCCATAAAAAATAATCCTGGAATATCCGACCGAGATCGAGTTAAGAAATTGAATACAAGCAGATGTACCATTCAGCGTATACGTGCAATCAGTGGATTAAAGTCCTACCGAGTGATTAAATATCCAAACCGCACAGAAAAACAGGATTCTTCTGCCAAAAAACGTGCCCGTCTCGTATACATCAAAGTTTTAAGGAAGTTTAAAGGTTGCATAATGATGTACGATGAAACATATGTAAAATTTGATTTTAAGCAGTTGCCTGAAAACATATTTTATATTGCAACGCCTCCAAAAGCAAGTACACTTAATTGGATAAATTTGGAAAACAATTAATGGTAAGGCAAGCGATATGTAGTTGTGGATTAAAGACTGCTGTATTTGTGACATTATCAACAATGACGTCAGAATTATATAAAAACGAATGTCTAAAAAAAAGAATATTACCACTCAAACGTCACAAACACTCAGTAAAATGTTTGCCTTATCATGCGTCATGCCATTATTTAAATCAGGGCTGTGGAGTCGGAATCGGAGTTGAAGAGTCGGAGTTTATGTTTTTGTGCCGGAGTCGGAGCTCTTATGTGCTGTTTCCAAATAACAGGCGATGGACTGAGTGCTTTTCATACACAGGGGTGTGCTGGAAATCGCAAACGTAAAACGCAAGAATTTTAAAAGTCGTTTTTAAATAAGATTTTTGTAATAAAAGAATTTTATGACAAATATTTTCCTATTAAACAGGATTTTAAACCAAAAATTATAAGAATTAGGTTTAAAGTTTATTAAAAACAACTTCCAAATTCTTGCGTTTTGCGTTTGCGATTTCCAGCACACACCTGATAAATTTTGCTACATAATCAATCGCCTGTCATTTGGAAACAGCACATTAATGTTTGTGTACGGTAATTGCTTCTCAAAAACTCTAATGTTTAGAAGGCAGTACGGTAATGAAAAAATAAAAGTTAACATCACTGAGTCTCATATACAGTTAGCATCAAGATTATAGTAGGAGTCGGAGTAGGAGTCGGAGTATGAGTCGGAGTCGCACTTAAACAATTTCAGCATTTGGAGTCGGAGTCGGAGTTAGTACTTTTTTCGGACGACTCCACAGCCCTGATTTAAATGTTGCCATGAAGTGGTACAAGGACAATGGCGTAGATGTAATACCAAAATAAACATATGAATCCTCCTAATTGCCCACAGTTTCGACCTACCAAAAAAAAAATATATATTAAGGAGAAGTAAAAACAAAGCAAAAAACGAACGCTCAATGTTAAGAAAATGAAACAAGTGCGCTGCAGAGGTGGGCTCGAAAGATGTGCAAAAATTTATGCGAAGCATTAAGAGACATTTTCGTTATTTCATTTAGAAGTAGCAAAAATTAAAACTTATTTATTATTTTCTATAAATTTGAATAAATGTTCTTTAATTCAATATTTTATTTATAAAAATCAGTCTTTTCTTTTAAAAGTTATAGCTATTTTAATGCGTTCCCGAAAGGGAGGCGAACTGACACCAAAGCAGTCCCGGGATAGGTTTTTGGTGGTATAGAGCGGTTCTAGTTCAAACACTTTATATGAATAACTTTTAAAATGACAATGTAGGCGAAGTTATTTCGCAGTTTTTACTGAAAAATAATGTAAAGTACATTTTAAAACGGCACATACTGTTGATATTAAATTGCTTGTACTGCAAAATTATTTTTGTCAATAACAAACTTATATTGCATTTTTTTAAAAGGCCAAAATTAATATTGCGTTATCCCCCAAAACTACAGACACTTTAGCTGGAGGTCCATACCATGCTTTCTACCTTACTTGCGTTCTACGTTTCAAGTTACATGCAACGCTTTTTTTGCAGCAGCACCACACATAAAAATAAAATTTAATTTGTCAAAATCAGCTGATTTGTTCGAACGCTGCTTGTGACGCTTACAAAAGTAGAAATTAAACCTACTTTTCGCCTCAAGGCATCTACGCTTTTGTGCATGTAAGTTACTACGTATTACTACACAGGTTCTGCGAAAAAGCGGGTAACGCGTGGTGTGGACCTCCAGCTTAAAGTGCAAAAACTATAAACTCATTAAACTTCTTTTTATTACGCATTTAAAGAAAAAATTAACAGAAAATATTTTAAAATTTCAGACTTTACTGCTCGCTAAAAACACCAGTCAATACTTTGGTATTCGAAGATTTAGCGGAAAGCAAATTTGAAATGGCTTCACGAGAAACAGGACTAGATTTGGCACACAGTCTTATCGTCATGAATAAATTGGGCAAATTACATGGAACTTCTATAAAACTATTGAAAAAGGTAAAACAAAACAGCATCATCATTGAATTTAAAATATTAAACAACCAAATTTATTTGTTACTCCCACAATAGGCTCCTGAATTACAGGAATGTTTCAGTTCTGGCATGTTAGCTGAAGCTGCTTTACAAAAAGACGAAGGCATGCTTATGCAATTCTTCGGCAACAATTTAAAAGCTCTTATTGGTTTGATCGAAACTTGGCCAGGTTTTGAAATAATTACAGAGAAAATAAGAAAATACTCCAATAACTTTAAGAACAATCTAAGAATCTGTGGAGCTGTTGACGAAAATGGCTTTTGTGTTTTAAATCATGGTGATTTATGGGTCAACAATATGCTTTTCTTGTATGATAAGCAACGTAAACCTGTCGATTTGAATTTTGTTGACTTCCAAATGTCTGTTTGGAATAGTCCCGGTATTGATTTAAACTACTTCTTTTACACCAGCATTGAATTGGATATTTTAAAAAATAAATTGCATTTGCTTTTGGAGGAGTATCATAAATCCTTAAGTGAAACTATGAAGGAGATGGGCATTAAAGAAATACCCACATATCAGGATATTCACAACGAAGTACAAAAAAAGCAGTTATATGGATTTTTTGCTAATTACGGTGTTTTGCCCATAATTTGCCAAGATAAGGATAAGAGTCAGGATAGTAATTTGGAAAATTTCAAAGATGAAGAATTTACTAAGCGAAAATTACAACAAATATTCGCTTCAAAACGCCTAGAAATAACTTATCGCTATACGTTAGAGAATTTCAATAAATTAGGTATATTCGATTAGGATTAAGGAATTTATTATGAGAATCTAAATCTATTGAAAATGTATCTTCAATATAATTTCCAAATCATTGTCTTTTTAAAATCTTTGGAATCTTCTCTTTTATATATTTTTCTTCTGGACGTACTAACATTAACACAAGAATATTTATAGTAATATTGCTTACAAATACATATCGTTGATCTCATTTAGAACGGCGAAATTGAGTTTTTAAGTGATTCCAATTTGCTAAGTGTTTACCATTTACTGTAAAGTTGCAATCATGTACGTTAGGGCCTTTCTATATAAAGCCAACGATATGCGTATATTCTTTGAAATGTATAACGATTCGGTATTGACAGGAAAGGGGATTTACACATTTATTTGGTGATAGGTTTTCGTAGAATAATACATTTTAATAATTTATATACAGCCCAATTATGAATAAAAGTTCCCCGAGAGTTTTCTCCCTTCTACCATTTTTTCTATGTATAAAAAAGGGAAAAAGCTCCCGGGGTATTTCAAATTCATAATTGGACTGATACAAAGTAATTTCATAAGTTCGGGTCCACGGTTTTTATGCCATAAATCATTATGAAAAGTTTTTTTTAACAACTAGTTGAATTGTATTAGCTATTAATTTAGAAATGAAGTAAATAACTATTATAATATAGCCACTGTTTGCCTTCCAGCATGACAGAAATCTTACAGGCCTTCTTTGTCTATTGCAAGACCCTCGAGAAGCAGCAGATGTAATTTTAAAAGTTCAAAGGGCACACTATCTCGCATCAGTAATCGTATAATGAGGGCTCGCATATAATGGGGTTACGAAACTCTGTTTTGCGAAAAAGAAGTGAAACCCTCTGCACCTCTCTTTCAGGGGGACTTTGCGCCAGCGCATAAGGCAGAAACCATAAAATTTTGGTTAAAATTTTTTAATTTTTTTTTAAGTAACGATTGGCCTTCTGTTAGCCTCGATTTAAATGCCTTGGACAAAACAATTAGTCGGTATTAGAGACCATGGTCACACATATATTTTTAAAGCGTGCCCTTATCCAAGCAGTATATAATTTTCCTATAAATGTCGTTCGTACTGCTGCTAGAGACGTATACCCTGTTTTCAGACGCCTTTTATTTTATATTGCGCAAAAAGAAATATTTTGTTATGTGTTGACAGCATTGGTTTAGTTTACTTTAAGTCTAGGTTCACACTATGAAAGTTATCTTGCAGAAAGTCCGAGTTTAATGATGAGAGGGGAAGGGAATATGCTACAATTTTCTCCCCTCTCACCAATAAACTCGGGCTTTCTGAAAGAAAACTTTCACAATGTGAACCCAGACTTACATATATTGAATGAAAGATTGCGCCATATATACTTAATAATATTGTGTAGTCGATGGGTACCTAAGGAATATATTCAACACTTTTGTAAAACTATCAAACAAAAGACCCCAATTGTATTTTACTTAATTTGCTTAAATTATGTAAGTCCTATCAAAGTATCAAAAG
This sequence comes from Pollenia labialis, assembly GCA_949318255.1. Classification (NCBI taxonomy): domain Eukaryota; kingdom Metazoa; phylum Arthropoda; class Insecta; order Diptera; family Polleniidae; genus Pollenia; species Pollenia labialis. Next base: position 129,348,383 of record OX439142.1, on the reverse strand, counting down.
TTTTGTTGTATAAAAATAATATCGCACACTAAAAGTCTGGGATCAGACTATGAAAGTTTTTTTTCAGAAAGTCTGAATTTATTGAGAGGGGATAGAAAAATAGTCTGTTCTCTTCCTCTATTACCTATAAAGTCATACTTTCTGAATGAAAATTTTTATAGTGTAAACCCAGACTAACAGTCACAACTCTTATTTCAAAAATTCTCAGGAAAGGAAAAAAACTGCCTTTAAAAACATGGTTGCAATTTCTTTTATGAAATTGAGTTTTACAAAAGAAGCAAACCCGCCGCGTATAAAGTTGTTAGTGGCTAAATAATAATTTACTTTTGTTTATTTAGATTTTCGCAAATAAAGATAATTAAAACTTTTATGCAAACAAAATTAAGGAATTTAAATTGCAAGTTTAATTTAAATTTACTATTTAATTTTTTTTTTTATTGGAAAAACGTTTTATATCCAAAAATGCGATGTAAGTTAAGGCCGTATGCACGCACTATCCCACAAAGTCTAAAGTATTTTAAGAAAATGCAAAGTTTGAGTTGTGGCTGTTTATGATTTCGTGTGCGATAACTAGATTAAATCAATAACCAAGATAATTTCTAATTTATAACTAAAAGCACATTAGTTTTTAATTTTTTAGTTTAAACAAAAACAGTTATAAACACGTGAATATAATTTTCGTTTTTATACACGATTTCAATTAAATTTAAATTCAAGTTTAACTAAGTATGTACTTATACTTTCTATTAACAATGTAACACCTAATTAAGTTATTTTAACAAAAATATAACAGTTTTGCAATAAAAATTCAAATAGTTTATTACAATAAATAATGCACAATATGAGATATCATTTTCTTTTGTTACTGAAAAAAGGTGTTTCCTAAATACATTGTGAAAAAAACGAACATTTCCATTTACATAAATATCACCAACAAATTACATTTCAAATTATTTCTACAATGGAAATTCAATACGATAAGTCGGTGATTGTGATACCCAAACATTTAAATTTGGATTTTTTCGAAGAAATCGTAGAAAATGCTGCACAGGAGGCAAATCCTCAGTTAAAAAAGATTTTTATAAAAATGGGCAGTAGTGCGGGTGATAATTATTGCAGTCTTATCTATCGTGTATTAATAACGTACAACTTAATTGATGAATCGAGTGAAGATAAAACGATTTCGATAATTATAAAGAGTATGCCAGTAACAAAATCAATTGATTTCCTAGAGGACATGAAAGTATTTTTGAAAGAAAAAATATTTTATTATCGTGTTTTGCCAATAATGGAAATTTTGACGAAGGACAAGAAACAATTTGGAGCCAAGTAAGATGTTTGAAAATGTAAAGTTTACAAACAAATGTATGATCATTTTTTTGTATCTGTTTTTAGGTTGTATCAGTGCCTTAAGAAGCCTATAAATACATTAGTTTTCCAAGATTTGGGAGCATCTGGTTACGGGTTGGCCTCACGTGAGCTCGGTATGGATGAAAATCATGCAGCGTTAGTTTTAAAACGTCTGGCACAATTTCATAGTATTTCTTTGCTGGTTAACCAGAAAGTAAGTAGTTATAAATAAAACATTTGAATTAAATTAAATCGCAAAAATACAAACCTATCAGTATAAAGTGTGAAGTGTTAAGAAAATACCAGCCTGTTTATCGATTTCGAACGTTAACGTTCGCATAGAAAAGTATATTTAAAACAAAAACAAAATTCTAAAATTAGTTTTTGTTTTAAATGTAATTTTCTATGCGAACGTTAACATTCGAAATCGTTGACAGGCAGTACATTTTTAATATGGTCTCCTCTAGCAGAACTATTTTTAAAGACACATTTGTAAACATGTTATGGTTACTTTAACCGTATTTTGGACACCGGCAACAATATTATGGTTAAATTAGTTATTCATCAAGAAGCTACAGCCATATTATGGTTTTTTTCCTTGAACATGTTATGGTTAATAATAAAAAGAATATGTTTTTCACTAATGATAGTGCAGTTGTTTTTTAACCATAATGTGCTTTTCTTGAAAAGAATGAAAATGTTAGTGTTAATTTAAAATCATACAATTATTATTAGTGGTTATAAAATAATTGTATTATTAACCATAACATGTTTGCAGGTAACCAGTGTTGTCAAAACTTGGAGACCAAAAATGGCTAAATTTACGGAAAAAAATGGGCTAAAAGCTTTTTTAAATAAAAACACATTAAAATTCAATAACAAAACATAAATAATTCATTTCAAGTTGTTTACGATGAAATTGAAAGTTAGGATCAATTTCTTAAATAAGAATAAACGTTTTTTAATATTTTGAAAGGTATTTAAAAAATTAGATCATCGATAAATTTAATGTCGTTATTGTTCATCTCATAGGAATCACTCGTGCGTATTAGTTTAAAATAATTTGAAGGTGAATCATAACCACGACAAGATTTACCCAACCTTTTGATTCCAGATCTACAATAAAAAACAAGTAAGAAAATATAGTCGGTTAACCCGACATAACGACAATGATACCCTTCACCTCATTAGAACCTGTGTACCAAATTTGATTTAATGATCTGCAAATTAGCGATCTGTACTTTACGAACAAGGTTTACAAGGACAGCCAGCCAGCCGGACAAACATCGTTAATTCAACTCAGAAAGTGGTTCTGAGTCAATCGATTTACGAAAAGGATTGCTTATGGCCAATATTTTAAGGTGTCATCGTTTATAGCGATTTTTAACATTTGTAAAAGCTGTGATTTAAATTAAAGGCGTTTTAATTGTTAAAAATTTGTATAATAAAATTAAAATTATTCTTTAAAAAAAAACCGCAAGACACTGCAGGTAACCATAACATGGGTGGGTTCTTTTAACCATTTTATAATTGTTATATAACGTGTCTGCCATCTAACGTTTTTTTTCAACTTGTGCTTATTTCGTAAATCACTTAGCTCATGTCTGATTTGACAGATAATTAGTTTTATCCTTCCGCTGAACGAATATGGTTGTGTATACGCTTGAACAACGCTGGGAAATATGCGTTTTCGCTTCGCTAAGTGTGCCTGCGATCGACTTACAGAAGATGCCGATTTTGCCAAAAAAAAATTATCTTATCAGATGAAGCTCATTTTGATCTTGGCGGATATGTAAACAAGCAAAATTGTCGCATTTGGGGCACAGAAAACCCGCACGCATACATCGAAAAGCCGTTTCACCCAAAACGAGTCACACAGCCAAAGCTACACTCGATGTTTTGCGCCCTGTTTTTTAAGATCGCATTCTGAGCCGCAGAGCTGATGTCGTTTGGCCACCTCGGAGCTGCGATTTGATACTGTTGGACTATTATTTGTGGGGTGCCGTCAAAGATAAGTGTTACGCCGACAAGCCAGATACAATTGACGCTTGAAAGGACAATATTCGTGAAGCCATTGGTGAAATACAGCTGCACACAATCGATAATGTGCTTAAAAATTGTATCGATCGTGTAGGCTACTGCATGGCCAGCCGAGGCAGCCATTTAAAAGAAATTATTTTCCATTATTAACCGGAAGGATTGTACTTTCAAATAAGAAAAGAAATTTGGGAAAATATTCAGTAGTTCAGAAAATATTCAGTAGTAGCATTTTCAAAAAAAAAGTTATTTGGCGGACCCTGTACATGTTCATCTAACTCCCACTAGAATATAGGGCGCTAATAACAACCGATCTCCATCTTACTCTATTTTGAGAGATATACCTTTTGACGAAATGGCTTCGCTCTATACGCTTGTTTAGGCACATTGTCGTAAATTTCTTTCTTAAATAAATTTCTTCTTAGGCAACGGTTGGTGAATGTTTGTAGACGTTTTTGTATGTCACCTTCCAAATTTTACACTCATAAACAGCTCTGTTTTTACATTGGCCTCGAAAATTCTGAGCTTGGTGGTTTTACTGATTTTATGGCTTTGATAAATAGGATCTAGTATGCATTTTTTAAGTATCCGAAACGCAAAAAAAAAATTATTAGCGCTAAACTTAACAAATGCGCATTTTCGGCATTCTTTGTTATGGCAATTATGCTTTTGCTTAGGTATGGTTAAATTTTTTAATCTTCAGTTTGCACGAGTTCCCTAATTGAATGTAAAACTTTTGTTGTTTGCTTAAAAAAAATTTATTTGAGCCCTTTCTGCGCTTTTAAAAAAAATACCGTGAACATGTACTTAAACATCAAAACTTCATACACCATCTTGACTATCATTTGTTTTGTGTGCATAAAAACAAAAATTTAATTTGGGGCAACGTATGGCACTACAACCTTTATAAAAAGCAACAATAAAAATTAATATGGCTTTAATTTATGTGACAATATTGCAAAGAAGGCGAATTCACTAGATTTTCGGTGGTCGAGTTGTCAAACTACAGTTTTTTATTTAGACAAACCTTTTTTAATAGCAATATTTTTGACAATCGCACCGCGAAAGCACCAGCACTGGTTTTGTGGTCCGATTGAGAGTTGACTTCACCTTCTAGTGGATTCGCCTTGATTGCAAACGTTTGAGTCTTCACGATCCAAATTCATTGTTTGTTGTTTGAACATAGTATTGGCTAATGGAGACGGTGTGCAAGCTAAGCACAAAAATTAAGATTAAATAATAAATAATTCCATTAAAAAAAATTTTAAGGTTTGAAAATGTTTGACAAATAAAAATTATATCCAACACCGCTAAATTTACCCTTTTCATCTTCTAGGATCCCACTCTTATGAAATGTTTTGACTCTGGCATTTTAGCTAAAGGTGCCATACAACGTGATAATAGTACATTCTATTGTCTCATCAAAGCAAGTTGTCAGGCATTAATTGATTTGGCAAAAACTTGGAAAGGATATGAGGAAATTGTCTACAAATTAGAAAATCATTTAAAAAATTTACGCTTTAAACTCAGTCAAATGCAAAAGCCACAAGAGGGAGATTTTCAAGTATTAAATCATGGTGATATGTGGGTCAACAATATGATGTTCAAATATGATGCACAAAATTCACACCAACCTCAAGATGTGGTATTTGTGGATTTTCAAATGAGTATATGGGGAAGTCCTGGCATTGATTTAAATTATTTCTTCTATACCAGTCTACCTGTAAAATTGTTAAAGGAAAAACGTGAACATTTCATAAAAATTTACCATGATGAATTGCAAAAATGTTTAATGGATTATAATGTTGAAAAAATGCCTTCACTGCAACAAATACGTAAGGAAGTGAAAAATCGTGAATTGTTCGGATTCTTTGCCAATCATGCCATTTATCCCATTATCAGCATTGATAAGGAAATTGCCGGCGACAGTACGTTTGAAAATTTCGCTGATCGTGAATTTGCCAAAAAGAAATTCAAACAAATTTTGGACCAACAAAAACTTAAGGATATGTACGCTTACACTTTGCTACATTTCAACGAGATGAAAGTGTTTGATTAACACTTGAATTTTTTGTTCATGCAACAAAATTCCTCTATTCATGCACTAATTCATTCAATTAAATTTTAAGTTTCTATTTAAATGGTGTTGGTTGTTGGTTCGTTTGTTAAATAAAATTAAGCATTTCAGTTTCGCTAAAGTTTAAATAATATCAGGTGTTAAATAGAGTATTGTAATTGCCTAAATTAAAGTTTAAATTGTTTTTAAAGTGGATGTAGATTTTGTTTGTTTTATTTTACTTTTAACTGAAAATTTTTGTTTGGATATTTAGTGGCAATAAAGAAAAGGTTGGTATGTTCGACTTGTCGATATGGTTGCTAATTGGGGTTAAGTTTAAGATGAAATAGGTAAAAGAGCTAAACTAGGCTTTGCCGAATCTAATATCACCTACACTATAGTATTGAAAACCTAGCTTATATGGTATAGTCAATATCGTGTCAAAATCCTTAATATTTTTTAGGGCGCTGGGTGAAATAATACATAGTTTGAATATGCTGTTTTCATAGTCACACAAATCTGATGTTTGAATATTTGCGCTTAATTCTATTAAAATAGTTCGTCTTGTATGGACCCTGTTGTATCGTAACCCTTAATTCGGTAGAACACTTGTATGGTGACAGATAAAAACCTTTTTGTTGTTGTAACAGGTTGGCTGTTATCGGAAGTTATTCCCTGAGAAAAAAACTTATAACTTATGCCGGGTTCCAACCCCAAATAAAGGGAAATTTTGTTGTTGAAAAGTTTTTCATTTTATATTTGCAAAAGTAAAATTTCTTTTAAACTAATGTAATCACATGCACTGGTCATTTTCTACATTTGTGTTGCTCCCAAGCTTCAAAATATATTATCCCATTTTTAAAATGATATTATGCCATTAGCAACACAATTTGAGTCCGATGCGGAAATTTTTATATCTTTTATTGAAAATGCATGGCGGTTGACTTTTATGCAATGGCAAAATAATGATACTACATTAGAGTTTTGGACTAATGTTAAATAAAGGGTGATTAAATTTTAAGGGCCGATGTTAAATGTGAACCACACCTAAACGGCAAGATTTTTTCTGCATTTCATTTGACATTTCTCAATTTCAGACTAACTCAATTTGAACCATGGAAAGATACACAATCGAGCGTTAAAGTTATTCAGGCTTATTATAAAATTGGGCGTTCAAATCAAAATGCATATCGTGCACCTTGTGACTTAGAGATGAGGCACATTTTCACCTCAGTGGATTCGTCAATTAGCAGAACTGCCGCATTTGGGCGAATGATAATCAAAGAGTTACTGTCGAAAAACCAATGCACAAAGAGTGACTGTTTCGTGCGGTTAATGGGCTGGCGGCATCATCGCGCCGTATTTTTTCCTCTGATATCATTATCAAGGAATGAGTTACAGGTATATTTGTAAGACACTTATTACTGTCTCTACATTTATTATTGAACTTGATAATAAATGTAGAGATAATAATAAATGTAGAGACAGTAATAAGTCTCTTACAAATATACCTGTAACTCATTCCTTGATAATGATATCTGAGGGATATCGAAATATTGGAACAAATAATTTAATCAATAATATATTTATTTTTAAAAATAATTGGCTTCGAGCTCGAAAACACTTTTTATTTTAAATAAAAAAAGGTCGAAAAAGTTTTGATTGAAATTTTTGTTGTTATTCATTTTTTGAAATAAAATGAAACAATAAAAAGTAACAATGTAAGTGCCGGTTCACACACGTCAAGTTTGACTCGTCAAGTCTTGAGTTTTTAGAAGAGACGGGAAAAGAAATGGCATTCTCTTTTCCCTTCTCTCCTAAAAGCTCAAGACTTGACGAGTCAAACTTGACGTGTGTGAACCGGCACTAATTACATAAAATATGTTTGTTCATAAATATGTATGTACAAAGGTACATTAAATTAATTAATTTGGTAATAGTTTCAGCAAAATACGTTCGATATATCGATATTTTTGAAATAATAAATATCGATTCGATATATATCGATATATTTTTTCAATTTTCCCATCCCTAAATTCGGCACATTAACGGCATAGAAGCGCAATTATGCCTCAGCGTCATCGAAAATCTGGACTATTGGACGGAGGTGTGCTACCGAGGTCGCGATGACTATTTGACCGATATTTTGTTCCATACATAATTGAACTATACCAATATTATCATAATGAAAAGAAATTACAATAATTTCCTAAATAATTTGTCTTTTATTCAAAATCAACATCGGCCCTTAAAATTTAACCACCCTTTATTATGAAGATTATCTTAACTTAAATCCAAGGTGAATTCATGTAAACGGCGATACTACAACAGGTTCAACACCAAAAACACTAAAACGTATTTCATTTGTTGCTTTCGTTGGTAGATATATCAAAAAGACAAGCAACTTTTGACATTCCTCTCCCTAAGTAAGTAAAAAAGTTTATGTCACTTCCAAAATGTACACGCCTTCATTTCATCCGCAAATAATGAAGTGTTCCCAAATTGGCACAGCGAGTGGTAATGGGTTAAATGTTGTTTTGTATATTGCAATGCAATATATTTAAATTTTGTAGGAACAAGCTCGAGCGTCAGTCATCAAAGCGTTTAAGATATTTTGAAAAATTTGAATTGTAAAGCAATAGAAGAAAAAAATAACTATTTAAAAGAAGAATTAAAGAAACGAACTGGTTATTCGGAGGGCAACTCTCAAGTTGAAAAATAATTTTTTACATAATGCGTAAGTGAAGTCATTTATTGCAGGGAATTTAACAGGAGTTTCCGTGAATAAAAAATTAATTTATTATTTTATTAATAGTTTTTTTTGTATGGGCGGTACCCGTCTCCTCCGTCCTCCGTTGATCTAAGAGTTACCAACATCAAATTTAGTGTGCCTCAATATTGTAGCTGAGGAGCTATGAATTGATCCTCGAAAAATGGCTTTTGGCCCCAGTATGCGTTTTGGCGATGTTAGTCTACGTCAATAGCCAAAACCATTTCAAGAGCTAAAAGAAGGTATAATTCGGCACATTTACGAGAATATGGACCTTTGCCTATGCCACTGAAGCCGTGGCGAGTATTAGGCCGATATTTTCGTTTACACATACATACATAATTATCATAAATCCTTCTAAGGGCCATTATTACAACTTAACAATAGTTAAAAGTCGGATTTTGTCGGACCGATAAATAGCTTTGCATTATAAAACCTTCATTTATTATGTTTTCATCTATTAAATATTATTATTATTGAAAATAACAGCAATAAAAAATGGTAGTTCTAATAATGCAAAGCTATTTATCGGTCCAACAAAATCCGACTTTTAACTATTGGCAAGTTGTAATAATGGCCCTAAATAATATATAAATAAATAAATAATAATAATAAAAAATATTAAGATAATTCTCTGAAATCATTTTGTTTTATTTACTGTTAACATCGTGCTTTTCGGTTGGCCCACACTTTATAGCGACCGATTCCTCATCGTATCTGGGTTCCTCAGAAAACCCATTTTAACATACACACGGACAGACAGACGTCGTTAAATTAACATCGCTACTCATAAGGACCTAAAATATACACTTTATAGGATCTATGATCAATATTGTAGAAATTTCAAACGGAATGACAAACTTTCTACCTGTGGTGAAGAATATAAAAATTAAATTAGTCTTAACATCAAATGCAGAAAACAAAAAATGGAATGATTCGTAGAATGCAATGAAAAAATAAGCACTTTTTTTAACATGTTTTCCACTGTCTTAAAGAAGGGCAATTGAAAATTCGACCACTATTTAAACCAGGGGTTTCCATTTCTTTGCACAATTGTGCAAACCACTACAAACACATATTTTTATGCTCTTCAATTCAGTCGTCGGTGTGACTTCGACAAGTGTACATGTTTAGCGGATGCTATATTATTTTGTTTCAGCTTACACTCAAAAATATTGTGCGGTCAAAAATGCTTTTGGTAACATCCAATGCCTTGCGTGCAATATTTAGAGTCTAAATTTTAAGACTTAAATGCAGAGTAATATAACATTTCTATTTAATTTTAACATAATTTAAATTGTTGAAAATATTTAACAGCAAAAATTTTTAACAATAACATTTACTGCAACGTTTAAGCTAACGATATGTGTTTTGTTTGTGGAAAAAAATTCTTTGATACCTGTAAAAGGGTCCCTTTTGCTTTTTTTAAAAAGACGTACCTAAATGCAGAAATTATTAAGAAAAAAAATAGCCAAAAGAATTTGTTGGTATTTTGCTTGTAAAAATATTTTGGTTTCTGTACCAATCGCGTCGGTGGGTTTTTTCTTTCTTTGAAGACACTTTTCTTAAGTAAGTAGAAATAGAAACTGGGAATTATTTCCTTCTGAAGGTTACTTTATATTATATTCAACATTTTTTATTTTTTTTAACAAGAAAATACAATATAATAGTCTGATAGAGTATAAAGTCATTTCTGAAAAATTGAAGGAATATGACTATTACAAAAAAGCTTTATAAAATACATAACTGAAATTTAGCTCATAGAATAAATTCGAAAAATAAAAAATGTTGAATGTAAGTAGAAATATTTAAAAAGAAGTAAAAAAGTCTTGTTTTGCTACAATTTATGTGTAAATAACCTGTACACATAAAAGCAAATGTGACAGTAGGTAAAATGTTTGGGTAAGAAGATGTGTTTTATTGATGTATTAATGAAACTTTATTGTTTCGCACTATTTTTATTGCTTACTTTTTTATGCTACAATTATTTGACCGAGCCCAAAGAGTTAAGGCTCCGTAAGTCTTTACTTTCTGTTCTGTTACGAACCAGCTGATTTGTTTTTGTTATTAAAAAACCTGTGAAATTGATTAGTTGTTCTGTTCTGTTCTGTTGCGGTTCAGTTTGATAAAATCAAAAACTTGTAAAGTAATTGTAAGTGACCGCAAAATAAAAAATACATTAATTAAATTTTATTTCTTCAAATTTATGTGCATAAAAGTTATTGAAATAAAGCAATGGATGGTGCAAAACTAATAAATTTGTCATAAATGGCTAATAAGTTGCTACAGAAAAAGTAACTTTTACAATTTAGAAACAGAACGGCACGGAACAGAACAGAAACAGAAAGTAAAGACTAATTCTGCCTTTAAACTTACTAATTTATGGTAACTATTTAACGTAACTTTGACCTGTTATAATGACTTTATACATTTTTGCAGGCAAACTCATGTGTGCATTTGGTATTTTCTAAAAAGTTATGATATACCATTAGCTAGAATAAAAATGTATGCACAGATGTTTGAAGTATGAGCAACCCAACACCGTAAATACCATTTCTATATTACTTACCACTATGAATACCCTAACTGTTTACTAAAATAACTTTTTCACGTTATAATTCTCATATTGAATTGAAAAAATGGTTATTAGAAGAGGAAATTAATGAACCAAAATCAGTTCCCAAACTGAAAATGGAGATTTCAAGTTTAGTAATATTGGAAATTGTTAAGAAAGGAAGACCATTGTGGGATGGTGTTTTTATCAAGCAATTGCTGAAGAAAATTTGGGAAAGGCTTAATTATAATACTAAATTTATAGAGTCTCTTCCCCTGTCCAGTCAAACGGTAGGCCGTCGTACTGTTCAATTAGGAACTTGTGTAAATTGCTTTTTTTTCAATTTGTTTAGACGGAAGCAATGACATAAATGATCTGTGTGAACTTGTAATTTGTATTCGATGCGTAGACAGCGAATACACTATTTTTGAGTCAATGTTTACTTTAGAATCATTTTATGGAAATGTAACTGGCACGTTGTTGTACGATGTTGTCAGAGAAAAGCTTCTTTCCATTGTAAACATAAACAAATTTGCTGGAGTCTGCACAGATGGAGCCAATGTAATGTTGGGCAAATATAATGGACTTATAGGCTAATTAAAAAAACACGAATTTGCAGTTCATAATTTTCACTGCATAATTCATCAGACCGCTCTTGCATCGAAATTCATAAATGATACCCCAGCTATGAAGACAGCTGAGGATATAATAAATAAAATTCGAGGCGGACATCAAGCGTAGTTTTAAAATCAGCGACATTGAATTGGTAAAGAATTGCTACAAATTTTTTATCAACACAAAAAATTTTTAATTTTGTACCTTTGTGTTATACTTATAAAATATATTACTAACATTTTATTTCGGCTGTAAATAAATGAATTTTCTCAATTTGCTTACTCACTAATACACAAGCAAAAAAATTTTGGAAATCCCTGATTTAAACTCTTACTCCTATGCTATCTTAAAACCAAAAGTAAATGAACTGAAAACATGTGCAACATCGTTGTCATTAACTGGTGTAGTTGCAACAGCGATGTATGTTCTCGCTATTTCACAAAAAAAATCAAACAGAACGACAAATAATCGATTTTTGTTTCATTTCGTTATCCCTCTTTAAAAAAGAAACAAAAAATAAACTAAAGGTATCGTTAAAACAAAAAAGTTAAAAGATAGAAAAATTTGTAAACAAATATTTAAATGTTGTTGTTGCCATTTTGCGATGCATTTCTGCAGATTGTGTTGACAAAAACAAACGAACAAACAAACAAACATTTTTTTGCAATTTTTTTTTGTCTATTTTAGTAAACGTGACCAAACGGTAGCAGGAACAACATCAGGAACAACATAATGTTTCCGTTGTTCTGTCTGTTTGTCTTTAGTGGTTTTGTTTTTTTTTTTTTTTTTTTGTAATAAAAGTGCAACTAATGTATTAGGCTTTTGTATGTTTGTACATGGTGTTATTTGGTAAGTTAACCAACGTACCAGCAAACAACAACAACAAGGACGGCAATAAGAAAGCTATAGCATCACAACAACAGCAGCTGGTGTTGATGTTGATTTCACATTAACTGTTGTTACAACTGCTGCTTCAGCTACTGCTGTTATATGTTAGTATGTATGTCGTCGTTGTTGAAAATCAGCATGTCACCATTGTAAAAAATCAACGAGAAAGTTTCTATAAACTTACAGCAACAACAAAAAATGGAGTAGAAACCACAATCGTATCGCCTTTTTGTTTGTGACCCACCATCACCACCACCAGCAACAAAAAACGAAAACAAGAACAACTAGAGGATGATATTTAAAGGAAACAATTGCATTTAACCGCATTAGCAACAAACATGCCACTTCTGCTTTTGTCGTTCCTGCCACTGCTGCATTGACAATGCCAGTTGCTTGTACAATTGAGTGAGTGTTTCTGTTGCTCTATTGCACTAATAAAAGTTTAAGCTTTAACAACTGATTGAACTGATTACCAAGAATATTGAAATTAAAACAGCAACAAAAATAACAAAATATGTATTTGAAGATTAAAAACTTTTTAGCAAGAATTTAACAATTTCATATTGTAACAAATTTCGGCTTCACTCTTCTAAATTCGGATTCTAAAATTTCATGCAAAATTTTTAAAAGCTCAAATATAAGATTTTGATAAAAAAATATTTTTTGGAATTTTTTATTTTGGAGAGGTCGAATAGTCGCTAACGTGCTAAAATTTTAATTTCCAGAGGACATTTCTATGCAGCCCCTGTTAAATGATTCGATTTCTTTAATTTTTAGTACCGTTAATATCTTATGCACAAAACATATTTTGGGCAAATTTTGTTCTCCTAGCTAAAGAGTGAGCCAGAAAAAACTTATATGCCCAGCAAAAAACTTTTGAAGTTGTTCAAGTAGAAGCGATATTTTCATGACTTCTTTAGCACTTAACTACTTGAATGAATTTAAAATGCCTTCCAAAATTCGAATAAGTTTTAAATAAGTGAACCCATGAAAAATTACATGCAATGCACCCATTCAACTCTTATTTAGGAATTACAATTTTTCACTATACGTTTAGGAATAAATTTTTTTTTATATATACATATACATATGTATTTGCAAAATGCATGTACATAATTCTTGATGAAACTAGTGAAATTGTTATTAAAATGTTAATAATATAACAATTAAGTCACACTAATGGCTAATAAATCACTGATGTTTTAAACGCTGCTTAAGTTGAACTAAACTTGAATTTATATGTAGTTTAAACTCAAAAACTATAAAACAGTGCCCCATGTAGTATATGTTGTTAAAACAATAACATGTGGCAGCACTACGATAAATCTTACCAAATTCATATTGTCTTTATTGGTAGTTTAAACGCCCAATTTTATGCGTTTAAAGATAGTTTACATGTTTAGTGAATTATAGATTTGTTGGTTTAACCACATTTTAAACCAAAAAGAGAGTTTAACTTGCTCTGATTTTTTAGCCCTAAGTACTTTGTGAAAAACCCCCATAATTGCATATAAAAATTAATATTAATCACCAATGAAAATACGTATTAAAATCATTAAAGATTCATTGCTTTTCATTCACACTCATTTCAGTTAATATTCCGGATAAATGAAAACACCGATCTTATCACTGAACTTTCATTGGTTCTAAGCAGTACTTTAAATGACGAGCCGTTTACCTAAATGTGAACCCATGCTTGCCAATGACACGCTAATGTTAAAATCATGCATGTTTTACCAAAAAAGAACCAGTGCATTATCCGCGGAACCCATGCATTTACTACTTCTTTTGCATGCCTTTTTTGCTGGGTTATGAAACAGGCATTTTAATCAAAAAACTGATAAATAGTTTCAATCGTTGGGTATATCCTTAGGAAACTTTCCGCGCGAACGGAGCCGCGATAAAAAAGCTAGTAGTTATATAAAAATTCAACAAATAACAAAGTCTTATAATAGGATTGTCTAAGGCCCGTTGTTACAACTTACCGATAGCTAATGTAGGATTTTATCGGCCGTATAAAAAGTTTTCCATTAAGTAAGGTTAGTTTAGAGTTATTTAAACCTTAAGTGAGCGATAAGTGAATATCAGGTTCATCCTACCTAATAGGTTAAAGTAAAGTTGCAATAATGGAACAAAAAATCCGATCTATAGCTACCGGAGAGTTGTAAACACGGACCGTATCGTCAAAATTTAAATTGACTTTGTATTGTCTGCAAATTGAGGAAAACTATAACACACTTACCTTACCGCCAAATATAGTCTACTTAAGTCAATCAAATAACCTTGAGTCTTGAAAAACATCTTGAGTCTTGAAAAACATCTTAAGTCTGGAAAAACATCTTAAGTCTGGAAAAACATCTTGAGTCTTGAAAAAAGTTTTGCAATCTTGAGGAAAACCATAAGACTTGTAAGGTTTTAGTCGAAAATCAAATCACTGTACTAATTTTTTGTATAAATATAACAACAAAATCACTCACGACTTTTATTTTAAAGCGAATCAAAGTCTATAATGTTAGTAATGTTATTAATGTTCCTGTAAACGCGACGAACACTATTTGTTATACCGTAACGATCAATTGTAGAATTAACGCGTTTGAAACGATTAAGTTGTATAAAATTGTTTGAATTTAGTCGTTAGTATTGTTGATTTAAAATTCATTTTGTATTAAAAACTGTGTTTTATAAACAACTTTTAGGTTTTTCCTACCTATATATTTTACCGAAACCGCAAACGGTAGTAGTATTAGAAACAGTTAGTTTAGCGGTTTTATGTACATTGTTACGATTAAGTAACTACTAATTATCAGTGGTGGCCTCATTGAACTTATAAATGATGTCTTATAAGGCCCTATGATCCTTATAGGAACGTTGTGAATATATATAATAAGGCAGCTTGAATTTTAAGTAACAAATGATTTTATTTATTATTAACAATTTTTTCTATATATAGGAACCCCAGCCTATATACATTGAGGCCAAATTATCAATATTTGTGGCCTCATTTATAAGGAAATTAACTTGGCCTTCAGTAGACAAAGGCATACTGTTACCCTGGGTTCTTTTAACCTAAAATTTAAAAATATATACGTATACTTATAGTTGAAAGCTTTTTTTGTTTAAAGTTTTACTTACATAACCCTGTAATCTTTCTTCAATACGTTTGACATCTGTAATGGCTTTTGGGTCGGTTATTTCCAAACTGGAAGATGTGTTACTTTTTAAACGATTAATGGCACCCAAATCATAAACGAATGGCCTCAATACAGACATTAAAGTTTTCGATTCATCCTTAAGCAAGCGCAATGTAATTTCACAACATTTACGAAATAGTCCTTCTACTCCTAAGGGGCCCATAGCAAAGACCATGTTGTGTGTCAGACGAAAAGGTACAATTTCTGGATAGGCAAATGATTCACCTTGATTGAAAAGACAGTTAAAATCAACATGCACTGCATCACCATTCGTCTCATCGAAGAGTATATTTTCACCATGACGATCACCCAAGCCCAATATATAGCCGACCATTGACATTACAGCAAGAGTTTTGATATAGGAACTTCTCGCTTGATACCAACTATGTGGTGAGGGAAATCGTTGTTTAAGCCATTCATGAAAAATAGGTGGATGTCGTGTTAATAGAACGTCTGTGAACATAGTTCGTTTCTTTTCAATTGGATCTGTTTTGGGTAACATACATTGGCGTATTGCTCGATCTGGTATACCCAAACCTCGCATACGATACATAGAAACGCAAATGCCTCTAAAAGAATTTAGATTGGGTAACCATTCAACCAATCCACATTCTTCATTAAAGGGTATAGCAGCGTAGGTGCGTATACGTAGACGACGATGTCGTGCCTTTTGTAATGGGAAAAAAGATTACTAAAAAATTGAACACTTATTTCTGAACTCACCTTTGAATCCTGATGCAGATATCTTTTAACCAATCCGTTAAATTCCATTAAACGAAAATCTTTCCGGAGATCATCCTTAGGTTTAACCATTACATTATACGAAACACCATCACTACATTCAATTGTTATCTTTTTGGGCCTGGCGGCAGATCTTAAAACTACAACTTCTTCACTAATGCCACATAAATACACACAACAACTTGGAAAAGGATTGCTGGGCACAGAGGATGTCTTTTTCGTATTATCAGATATTGATACTGATGTATTTAAATTCAAGGATTCTGCAGTTGAGGTTATGGGAAATGAAGGTTGCATAAATTTCTCAAATGGCAACATTATTTTCGAAAAATTGCTATCTTCAAATAACCGGGGAAGTTGACGAACCAATGAGCTTAATTCATAATTACGATCTAAGGTGACATCTTTGTTAGTTAATTCAATTAAACGCTCCGCCAGCATATTAAAGTCATTGAGCAGTTTTTGAAAAGTGGGTTTATTAAGGCGATTATCAGTAAAGATGAGACGACAACGTTTGATCCGTGAGTTGTGACAGGATTTAAAAATAGGTAATAACATCCACAAGGATTGTTGGGGAAAATGTTCAATGAGCTTAATGAAAATGTTTCTTAAGTTGTTATAAACATCGGCTGAGGGATGACAAATACGTGACAGTAGTTGGGAGAAGGCGGTGTAGAATATACTCGTGGGTAATATGTTTACACAATTATTAATCATATCGTTCATTTTCTTAGCCAATTCTTGGTACATATTTGTTTTAGCCGTCTGAGGGTCTGTCGTTGATGTCAATTGCGATGTAAAATCCAACCAAATACTAAGCAAACGAGGCAATGATTGATATACATTAGCATAACCATATTTTAAAGACTTGGCGTAGTTAAGCATTATGTCCAATAGCAGTTCACAGCCATTTTTAGATTCCTTTTGTTCTCGGGTAAATGATTCATAGATCTTTTCCAAATACTGAGAATAGTGTACTAAATATTTCTCGTTTGAATGATTGCCAGCAATAGCCTCTTTAAAGTATCGAATATTTAACTCAGAACATATATTCATAGATTCAGCATTGTAAGAGGCTTGTAAAAATTTTGTTTCGGCATAGAGAAGGCGATTAGCTTTGTCAAAATTTGCTGGATTATTTTCAAATTTATTTTCAATTGCTCTTATGTTTTCTTCAAGCAACTTAAAGCAATTGCTTTGGTCTCCCTTTTGCCACAAAAGTTTAGCTTTTTCTAGAAACAAAGTTGCTGGTTGATATTGTTCTGCTTTCATTACAGAAATCTGGGCTTGTTGCAAGCACCCTACCTCACGATTCATGTGTATTGTACGCATCCATAGTTTAACAAGATGCTCATTAATTTTATCATTAACTTTTTGTATTAAATTTGTATCATCAGATAGATTGTGTTGTAAAACTCTTTGGGTTTCCAATAGCAAATTTCGCCTAAAACAAAATACCGGCTCTAAAACACGTGCTATAGGCTGTAGAACTTCTAAACGGGCATCCCAATTTGTAAAGAATGTTTCTACTTCTTTAAGGCACTGATCGGGGTTTTTAACTTCTTCTTTTCTGTCCGAGGTATTTGCGGTTGTGTACGTGTTAACTTGATTAATTAGTTCTTTGTTATTTTCCAGTTCATTTAATAGATGTAATCGTATGACTTCATCGTAAGAATGTGTGTAGGAGTTTCCCGTAACCACAGAACATGATCTCATTGAGCTGACCACATTAGAGCGTATAACATCTAGTTGTTCGAGAAAATTTTCGAATGTTTGATTTTGAGTCTCGTTTGGTTGTCGAAAGAGTAAAAATGATTCTGCGCATTGTATATTCCAGTTAGTAGTTTTGCGTTTGACAACTGAATCCTCTAGTAATTCTTGCAATTCATCGTAACGTCCTAAACGCCAAAGTAATTCAGATTTGCATTCTTTAAAGTAGTCATCGGTATATTGATCAGCCAACTTTTGCCAAAGGCCATCGGTGATAAGTAAAGCGGTTTCGGGATTATCTAAACGTAGATAGCAATCAATCATACCTAAATAAAAGAAAAACTTATATACTATGTGTTTGCAATTTTTATGAAAAATTTATTTTTTTTAATACCTTTAATATGATCCTGATTTATTTGATGATCATCTTTTGATAATAGTTGCTCATAGCAAGTTATTGTCTCTTCGGGTTTGTCAATCAAACGGTTAACCAGAATTTCCTCTTCCAACGACAGATTTGATTTTTTCATGTAAACGGCACCCTCTACGGAATCTGAGTCCATTAATTTACCATGGATTTCAATAAGAAAAGACAATTGTTCTTGCAATCGTACGGATGGCTGTTCTTCAATATACTCCTCCAAATACATTAGAGATCTGGCATATTCACCCGAATTGTAGTTGGCTTTAGATATCAATGCCTTATTAAATTTGTCAACAAACCCTTGAATATTTGTATACCGATCATCGCTTTGAGTTAATTTTCCACTAACCATATTGACTTTTCGCCACTCTCTAATCCATCTTTGCAAAAAATCCACCTGCTCAGAGCAAAGTTTTGCGCAAGTTTGCGTTGATGTTTCTGCCGTTTTAAATTGTTCAGAATTAGACGTTTCTGACGGCATTCTATCTGCAGAATATTTGGAAGATTTAAACTCTCTATAACCAGAGACTTCTATATCTTGTTGTGTGGACTGCTCACAACTACAAAAGTTAAACACAGCCATAAATTCCTCATAGATTTGTTGAGCTTTATCTTGAGTACACTCCTGTAAGACGTGTAATAGTATGTAGGGGAAAAATATTGCCAATATGTTGGTATCTCGCTTTATGCTGGGTTTATAGGAATTAAGCAAATGTTTGGTTTCATCCGTTTGAACCATTTCAATAAGACGACAAGCCCAAGCAAAGGACCAATCTTCATAACTTCGGCATAGACTGCTTTCAAACAGGGGATGCTCAGTTAATTTGCTTTCTCTTCTGGAACCAGTATAGCAGGAGGTAAGTAAAGGTTCCATTACTTGCTGCATTCTGGTGGGTAGGGCATCCCAAATATTAAGTTTCTTATTTTCTTTAGGTAATACTCCAAAGACCGATAAGGTTTCTTGTATGGCCAATGAAAAGTTGTCAACGTATTTTGTATCCTTTTGGAACTGGTAAGCTTTACAGAGTTCCGTTAAGGCCATTATGGCAAAATCATCGGTATGTATGCTCAAAGATATTTCAGCCGAATTCATAAAGGAAAAATTTGATGACATATAACTGGGATCGATAGCTCCTAGTTCGCCTAAGCACTTAGCCGAAGCTAAGCTCATGTTGCGATCATCGTGTCGACACCCCTTCATTAATTCATCTACTATTTGTTCGATTAGTGGATCCACCGGCACCGTATCCAAAATCATGTTATTTATTTCAGAACGATATTTGGCTATAAACGATCTCATGTAATTTAAGCCATAAATGCGCACTTGCAGATTTTCATTGCATACTTGTTTGTAGAGAAAGCCCAATTTGTCTGCCACATTATTTCGTTCAATGTTCAAAATCTCAGTTTGCCGGGCAACATATTGCCTAATATTTTCCCTAACTTCGGGCATATTTTCCAAGAAATATAGATCTTGTATATAAACACCCAATAAACTATCGTTTTTCATAATTAAGTAATCGTAGATATCATTGATTTCTTGGGGATTTGTAGCTATCAATGGTTGTAATGAGGCTACTATGCGACTTAGAGAAGGACCTAATTCTTGGGTATTCACAATATGCAAAAATATGTTCCATATTTTAAGGCAGATATTTTGAAGATTACGATCATTGAGTGTCAGAACAAAACTTAACATGGCAATGATTTTGAAACGAAATTGAGTAACATTGTTGGGTCCGATTAAACGCATTATTTGTCCCAGACTATAGAGAGTTTCCTCCTTGAGAGGTTTTTCAAAATTTGGTTCAGCCAGGCAAGTTTGAAAATAAGTTATAACACCCAAAAATCGATCCGTTATAAAGCTTGCAAATTCGTGCGTTGCACTTTTATGAGATTTCTTAATAGCTGTCGAGGTGTTAGCCCCTACCTCATTAGGTAGTAGACACTGGAAGGCTTGCATAACAAAGGTTGGGCTGCGATTAAAATATACAAGAAATTCTGAAACAGTTTGCTGCGTAAAAAAATATAAACATAAACGAAATAAATGAATTCCAATATTTTAAATTGTTTTTTTAATGTACACACCTTGATATCAGTATTCATTAATTTACTTAAACTTTCTCCTGTACATTTGCCAATGAACTCTATGCAAGCATTCCCTAGTTCCGAGTCTTCAGTTAAATAAATGTGAGTGTAAATTCGAAGAAAAGATACCACAAATAAATTAGTTACAGGTTTACGTGTTATTTTCGAAATGCTGACAATGAGCCCCTTGCACAATGGCTCTTTAACACAATAAGGCAAGATCATGGTAACCAAAAGCCGATAGTATTTACATATGAATTCTTGAACACAGGAAAAGCCAAGCATTTTAGTAAACTGTTAATAAAAAAATAAAAATAAAAACAAACAAATTAGAGTACTACACATATATCGAAAAAAAGCTTAAGCGACATCTTTTTCAATTTCCGTTTTTTTTTAATAAATAACTATTGACAACACTTGTATCAACTCCTAAAATATCTTGTTCACATAAGGTAACTTTACGATTTTTTGGCAAAAACTATTTTATCTTAAGCGAAAACCTTCATACAAAATTTTTAAAAAAAACCTTCTGTAAAATTTTGTTTTTGTAGCTTAAGCTTTTTTGCGGCAATGGCTCGATATACTATTTATCTTTATTGATTCTTATGTTTCACCATAATAGTATTACAAATGCTAAGCTATGTTTTTGTTTGGGTTTCAACAATCGATGTTTTTAATAAAATTGTTCCTTTAGCCTTATGGTATTTTCTTTATATGTAGCTCATCAAAAAATTAACAAAAAAATACTTTTTATCCATTCTTATACAAAATGCGTCAGTAAGATAAAGAGGACCTCCAGAAAATCGATTAATAGAAAAAGTTGGTGTTTCCGAAGACATTTGTATAGGGGCGAGGTTAAATAATGGTCCTAAAGAGCCGACAGTAATAACCAAAGCCGTATTCGTACCGTGAACATATTTTTCAAATGAAATTAGAGGACATTTCGAAATTAAGTAGAAATGATAGCAAGTATCAAGGTTATTGAAAAGGTAATAAGATAATTCAAAGAATATGATATTAGCAAGTAGAATTGCTATTAATACATATACATACATACTTTTATTCACCCCTATCGTGAATAATTTTTCCCTCGTAATTATTCCCCTTTTCACATATTTGCGATCATATAAAACTCCCACGAAAAAAGGTAATTCAAATCAAAATAATAAAGTAAAAAAATGTTCACGTGAAAAAATTCCCCTTATCGTGAAAAGTTTTTCGCTCGTAATTTGTTCACAATTCCCATAGATTTTCTCACTTTATTTTTGGTAGGGAACAGAACATGTATGTAACTAGTTCCTCCTATAAATCAAATATTTAGGGCTAGATCCGTTAATAAGGTACAAAATGATATACTGGTCAACAAAATGCTAAACAACAGGTCGATTGCCTGTGTGTGCTTTCGAAAGACGTTGTGGCAGAATTTTGTAAAATATTTTACTACATAAAATCAAACAATCCCTCCAATACTAACTGCCGTATTCATAAAAAATTAAAATGGATTTGAAATGCATTTTAAGAAAAAATTTTATGAAAATTTTGCCTTAAAACACATTTCAAACTCATTTTATTATTTATGAATACGGCAGTAAATATTTTGTTTTGTTGTATATATTTTTGAACAAAAATTTCATGATTTTTAATTTTTTTAATCTTTCTTTTTTTTACATTCATTTCGAGATTCACGATTGCTTTTTCCCCTTCGAGGGGAATGAAAATTTCATGGGAACAAAAATTCCACATGTTATTCACGATAGGGGTGATTGTCTATGAAAAAATTGATAAAAAATATACATACCTAGAAATTCATATAAAAAATTATTTAAGTCTTTAAAACAAAAAAAAATTTATAATTAAAAATAATTGATATATTTCTGTAGAAATAATTATTTTAAATATGACTGTTTTACATTGGAACTTTTCGATAATCCAAAAATTATTAGGAATTGAAAGAGTAATCTTTTTGTTGGCGCACTAAATTTAAAGTCGTACCGACGAGAAATATATTTATGAAATATAAAGGCTTGGCTGTGTCAAAAGTAACTTATGGATCATCAAAATAATTTTTGGAATATTATCGCGCTCCTTTGTTGAGAGAAAATATTTGTTCAATGGAACAAACAATTTTAAATTGAATCTAACACTGGTATTAATGTTAACCAGCATGTTTTGCTGGATTAATGTTGAAATGTTCGGGATTTGGGAAAATAAAACTTATAGTTTTTGAGTTTAAAGAAGAAGTCATAATCTAACAAGAGGACAATTTACTGTCCTTTTTTTAAAAAAAATCTTAAAGGACATCGTATCAAAAAAAAGGATTGTATTCTTAAAAAAGGACGAATGGTCACCGTACGTATTCGTCAACTAAAGTCCAGAAGGCCGAAAGCGCCAAAAAGTCGATTTTAAATTAATTGTCACTTAATGCCTTTTTGATTTTAGGTGGCGAAAAACAGAGTATATATGAACTAAAACTTAAAATTGTTGATCTTTGACATTAAGTTTAAATTTTAAACAAAAAATATTTAATTAATAAAATAATTTTGCAACATACCGCCTTCAAAGATCTCGTCATTCGAACTCCTTTTGTGAGATAAACATAAATCACAAGTTTTACGATTAAGTTTAAGGCATCACGTTTATACCAATTCCACAACTGAATCGGCTGAACATTATTAGCACTACACATTTCGCAGCCTGTTAGTACAGCCTCATGTACAACCTTTGACTCGGGATGTAGGAGATAGAAAAATGTCATTTTAAAGAAATGAAAAAGCCAATGTTCTGAAAGTAAACCACTTTGTGTACAGCAGGCAATAATTTCCAAAATAACTTTTTGATGTTCTGATGTTTGCATTGGTTTTAAGGAATCTATAACTTTTTGTAAAACAGCTGCAGAAAGTTGAGTTATGAATTCGGGGTCAGTTTCTATGAATTTTGCTAACACCGAAGACACTGTGGGCAAATAGAGTTTCGTCGTATCGGTGGTGGAAAATATAGCCTTATTACATTCTTCTGAACTGATGCTGCAATAGTTTAGATGATTGTTCATAAGATGTAATTGTTGATTTACAAAAAGTTGTTCTAAAAGTAAGGATTTTATTCCCGACGGCAATTTTTTGTTATTTAAAATCACAGACGACACATTATTTCTCACTGAGAGAATTCTAAAATCCTTAACTAAAAACTCCATTATATTGCTTGAAGATTGCAAGGTATAGTTAAAGCATTTAATACATAAAATTTCAGTTTGGAATAATTGTGTACAATTAGATTCACAAATACTTGCAGAAAAAGGAAATTTTTTTACAAACACAATTTCCTTTGTGTCACAATTAAAACAGCTTAACAGTTTAAGAAAAGTTGTATAGACCTCTTTCATTTTTAGATTAGTAACAAGAAATTCTTTCGTTATAAAATCCAAGGTTAGCCATTGATTTGCCACAAAAACGGGTAGACAAGAGGTAAACTTCAAAATCAAATTATCATGTTCTTTGTTAGACAAAAATATTTGCTTGCCTACTGACTTTAAGGAATTTTTAATGTTTAAAATAACCTTTTCGCTTTTAAGATTATCCATAAAAGTTAACATTTCTAGGGAAAGTTCTAAATTCGTGTTGTCATTTTTAAGAATTTTAAAAGGATCTAAGTTTTTTGTAGGGTTTAAAACGACTTCTACTAATTTTGTTTGTAATTCTGATGGCAGTTGTGTTACAATAATATTTGATTGAAGTAGAAAAGCGGCTATTATTATATCATCGGTCATTTCATTAGTGGACACTCGACTAGAATGGTTTTGTTTTAAGCACCACGACTCTAAAGGTTTAAGCCATTTCTCTATATCTATTTTGGCTGGAAGAGCGGGGTTTGTTACAGGTACAAATTGGCTTATGTTGGTTACATTTTTGGATTCTTCTGTTTGTTGTTGATGCTGATAAAAATGATCCCATTGCTTTAAACTGCTTAGGCATTCTTTTGCTATTTCGAATTGTGGCTTTTTCCAGGTTTCCATTTTTAAAAATTCTAAAACATTTAATTCGATAAATTTAAAATATTTATCTACTTTGCTGGAATCTTTATTGTTTAGCAAATACGTCGGTAAAAGGCGTAAAACAAAGGGATAATCTTCAACTACACGCCAGACAAGATTATAAAACTTTCCTTGCTGATCCTTGACAATAGTTAAAGAATTTATCAATTGAAACATTAGTTCCCACAAAGCTTTAAAGACTTCTCTTAAGTTTTGATGTTGCTGTCCCGTTCGAAAACGTTGCCATTGATGCATTTCATAAATATACTCCATTAACAGGAAACAGTGCCGTATTAATATATCTTTTTGTTCCACCTGTTGAAGCAAACTTTGTAAGATTTTCAAAAAACTACACGATTCTTCTATGAATTCATCCAATGAATTTAAAGAAAAACAATTGTTATTCAGCCATATAGGCATATAATTCCACATCATGGTTAGGGCCCTTAGACTCAATTCAAACATCTGCTGCAGATTAAAGTTTAAGCAGGGCACCTTTTGAAAAACTCTACCTATATATTGTAAACAATATAGTTTAGTAGTGAATTCACATTCTTTTAAAGCCTTCAAAATTGTTAACAGCGAATTTTCAAATAATGCCGAATAATTGGTATAGCCCACAAATAGTCCATGATGTAAAACTTGTAATAAAGCCTGTACATAGTCATCAACATCATCAATATCTACTTCGACGAGAGGAAAAGTAAACTCTGCATCAATTTCTTTTAGAAAATCGTCGGTGGAAGTGAAAGCAGTCAGTTTAAGTAAACGACTTTCAACTTCATCTTCGCAAGAAAGATCCACTTTAGAATATTCTTCACATAACTGATCTATGGCTGAGATATAGGCTTTTATTAAAGTTTCAAATAAGACTCCTCTGTTGATTAAGCATGAGTTTAATAATTTACGTTGAACTTTAAGATTTTTCTCAAATATTCTGCAATAAAAGATTAAACATTTACTTATATTTGTTAGCTATTGTTGAATTAAACATGTGTGTAACTACGTTCTAATAATTGCATCACAAACAACTTACTCGTAACCCTGACCACTTTCCACTTTCAAAGACTTTACAAGCTTGTTCACCAGCCAAAGAACAAAAGTATCTTGGAAGCGATTGGTGCTGTCCTTTACTGAATATCTTATTAAACTGGGTTCCTTGCACAAGATTTCATCCACATATACAAAGACATCATTCAATTCTGATTCATTGCGATTTACTAAACTGTATAACAGTTTCCACATATCCCTACGACGGTCTGTCATGTTTTAACAAATTTTTGTGCAATTTCGCAATTTAATTCATTATTGTTTACATTATTTACACAATTTAAACCTTTTAACACAATTGACACAATTTAATATTTTTTGTGCAAAACGCGCGCGACTAAACTTAATGGACAACTGAAAAACAGGGTTGTTATCATCAACAAGTTGCAAAAACTGAATATCAAAGTGCTGCCAAGTGTAGTTGGTTATAATAGTGATGGTAAAATAATCTAAATAACATAGAAGTCGATATTTCTTCGAGTGGTGCCTGTTTTGCCGCACGGACAAAAACTATAAAGGATTTTTTGATTAATTTTAAATATAAAGTAATTGTTGAGGGTTGAACTTTAAATTTTCAATACCTCAAAGTTAACACGGTTCACTATATTTTTAATTTAAATAAAAACACTTTGTTTTATTTTTAGTGTTTTGTATTTTAGTTTTATTCAAATGTATTTTGTTTTGTTTGCAGTTTTCTTTTTGTTTATGTATGTACATATACCTACTATTAACTTCTTTTTTTTTTTTTGTTGTTTTTTTTTTTGTTGGGTCACAATGTTTTTCTGTTGCTTCTCTTATTAAACAAGCAAGGTTTCTTACAAGAAAATTAATGTAATGACAGAATTTAAAATTAAGTAAATAACAATTTAAGAACTGTTAGGATTTTACAGGGTGCTGTGTGTGAAACGAGTCATCATTAAACATCCCGGCCCCCATGACTTGGTGCAGTTTTACATAGGTCCGAAAAACATGTTACATTGTAGCAAGGTGTTGCGATGAATTTGACAGATATTGCATCTAGGATCTCAAATTGATTCAAGGTTGCGGATCGTGTGAGGTTGTATATCGTCAGATAATTATTGTTATAGCCTACGCGCCATTTTTGAAAAAAAATGAGTTAGGAATGTATTTTTTATTACATCAATGTTCTCTTTTATATTCCAAAATCTATTTTTTGATATCTCGTATATAATCTTAGATATTCAGCATTGACTTTGGTCTACATCCACATTTTTTAGGTTAATTGAACATTATATTACTACATATGACAATTCTTTGCATATGGAGCAAATTTTGCATACAAACATAACAAAATTATACTTTAGTATTGCTTTGCGCCATTCGAATAATGAACAACGTAGGTCAAAATAAACCGTTACAATAGTTAAAATTTATTGGACACAATGTGAAACTTGAGATGAATACGGAGCCCACAACAAAACTAATTGATTTGCGCTAGCTAAACATTATAAGCAGATGTGATTTCTTGACGAATTTCGAATCAAATTTAGAAATTCAAAAATTCAAATTTACTAAGACTTTAAGTAAAAATTATTTGCATGAAGTTTCAGTTTTTGATATTTTAATAGATATTTATAATTAAACTCGGTGTTAAAGCCCACTCTTAATGTCATTTACAATTTCAAACTGGCATGATCGGCGATTACCGTGAATGGCATTAATTTAAAGTATTTTCAGGAACACCAGGAATTGGCATAGGTTGATAAGTAGCTGATGGAATGCTGAATCCGGATGGATAGAGGACGGCTCAATATTTTCGTATGTCTGTGTTGAGCGTGACTCTCCCGAGACTGTCACGCTCTTGCGAAAGTTTTCCGTACAATTCGGACATTTGGGCGTTATGATCCCCAATAAACCACATATATGTATAACAAAATAAATTTTTTTTGCACGGAAGGACAATCCATAAAAGTATGCCCAGAAACTCTGCAATTCCAACATTTTAAAGAAGCACTGTTCGACCGTGAGATTCCCGCATAGGGGTTTTTCTATTAAATCGCATTTCTTCAATGACTTCCGGTTGTCCTTTATTATAAGAATCCTCAACAACTTCCTCAACTGTACGCTTATTTGGGAAAACCCGAGTTTGTGCCATAGTATCCTTTCTAAAATAATTTATTTCCACCTATTTACATTCAACCCTCAAGAGTTCAACTGTGTAGATTCTCATAGGGTATAATATATGTGAAATACTTGATTTCTAATTTCTTTTTATTATCCTTACTACTTTATGTTCAGGTAAAGGCGTTTTTAGGCATGTTCTAAGTTTTTTCATTACAATAAAATATGAGTCAATAGATTCATCAGGACTCTGCCACCTCTCTTCAATCACTAGCCTTGCCCAATGGCTGTGTGTACTAAATTCCTAAGCGCCAGTTCAATTGAAGGCAGAATTAGATCCCATTCCCTATGATCTTTTTCCAAATACAATCGTATCGCAGTCAAAACGCTTTGATTCACTCTTTCTGTTGCATTCGATGTTATGAATAAAAATTCCCCGGGAATTTTTCCCTTTTCCCATTTTTGCAATAGAATTTAGATAGGAAAAATTGGAGAAGGGAGAAAACTTCCGGGGAATTTTTATTCATAATTGGGCTGTATATAAATATATATGTAACTATATACACATATGTATATTTAGATCTACATATATATAAACTTCTGTTCTTTTCAAACTATGGTAAAGGGTATATACGTAATAGTTTTTCTTTAGACTTCCCAATTTATGTTTAATTGGCAAAAACTCATTCGGAATAAGTCTAATAAATATGTGTAGAAAAAAACAAGTAAGAGTGCTATATTCGGCTGTGCCGAATCTTATATACCTTTCACCATTGTGCAAGCAGAATACATAGCAATTAGACAAAAACTAAATAAAACTGGAAAATGTTTTTTTTAAATAAGAGACAACCGGTTTTGAACTTCGCTTTTCATAAGGGCCCAGAATATATATACTTTATAGGGTGTAGGATCAATATTGTAGAAATTACAGTTATATATACCTTTTTTACCTTCCGTGAAGGGTATAACAAGAGTAATTTTCGGGAATTCAGGGGTCTAATCACCGCATTCGATACTATCGTATCGAATAAACTACTGAATTTTTTTGCATACGATAGACACTGGCGTATCGAATGAAAACTCGATAAATGTAATGTCGAGTTACTCGATGTCGAATGCTTTTATTTCAAATTCAAAACATTTCATTCGATATCGAGTTTCAAGATACCAAAATAAATAATTTCGATGAATTTTGCTCGATATCGTATGCGGTGATTAGACCCCAGTATTTCGGTTATAACTCATACAAATTTCCGACATTTTGGTATATAAGTCATATACATAGGACATATGGCAGCCCTAAAATTTAGGTTTTTATAAAAATTTTGATGTTTTTTAGCCCATTTTTGGAGTATTTTGCTGATAAATTACCCATTGTCCAACCGATTTGATATTTTTATATACCGACGTGTTAAGGAAGAATTTTACCATTTACTTAAGTTATATTTATATATAAACATTTATATATACTTGTAAATATATATTTTAACAAAGTTAATTATAAAAAAGAGTAATTTTTGGGGATTCAGTATTTCGGTTATAACTCAGCCATTTTTTAACCGATTTGGCAGATTTATATACCGACGTGTTGAAGAAGAAATTTACCATTTACTTTAGTTATAAAACTTGGACTCGGGGAGATCTATGGTTCCCGCAAGTGGGTATTTAAAAAATTTAATTTTGGTCATAACTTTTTTGTATCTGAACCGATTTTCCCGAGTTTTTATAAAATATGTTCTACTTAAAATTTCCGATATTTTGATATATATGTCATATCCATAGGACATATGGGAGCCCTAAAATTTTTGTATGGGAGGTACCACGCCCACTTCTCCAATCCCACCCACATTTTGTAGAATGGTGTGTATTGGCAACCTTAATGTGTGTACCTAATTTGGAAACTTTGGCTTTTGCCGTTCCCCAGATATACAGCAAAAAGTAATAAAAATACAACAAACACAAGGGATTTTTGGAAAAAATTAGAGGTACTCGTGGTTTTTTGGTCATATCTGGCTGAATTTCAATAGCAAAATTATAATAAGAATACCTGACATAAAGATACCCCAACCAAGTCCCCATCATATCTTCGGAAAACCCATTTCAACAGACAGACGGACAACCGAATTTGAACTTCGCTTTTCATAAGGATCCAGAATATATATACTTTATAGGGTGTAGGATCCATATTGTAGAAATTACAAACGGAATGACAAAGTTATATATACCCTTTCTACCTTCGGTGAAGGGTATAATAAAAAAAAATCTTTGTTTATATTTAAAATATATAAAAATCTATTTATTTTTTCTTCACTTTTAGGTATTAATGTTAAATAAAACATTCAAAAACTAAAATCATATTACTAAAAAAATTGTATTATGTGTATTTTACACTTGTTTAATTTAAATGATGGTGAAATATATTACCAAACCGGAAGAGCTTTTTTAATAACTTATTATTTTACTATAAAAATATACAATTACATTACATTAAAATAAAAATTTTTTCAAAAAATTGTTTAATTACTTTTAAATTGATAAATAAAAGCTCGCACACACAAAATCAAAGTCTAGAATTTGTTTAAAATTGCATATCAATGCCCCTATAAATTATTAGGAATGCTGAGTGTCTATTTGTATGTATTAAAGAACCATTGCATAACAAGATTCTACCACAAGGCCAAACGCCTTTACAAATGACTTAAACAAATAGAAATAATGATATCTTAATTTAACTCCAAACATCAGCGGAATAACGTTTTTGTGCTTCCATTTTTTTAAGATATTGCACAGCATCAGCTTCACTCATGTTACCTTTGGTGGATATAATTTTAACTAAAATGTTTCTTACATCTACAGCCATGTTTTTAGCATCACTGAAAAAAAAACTCAACAAATAAGATTTTGCTTACATTTTCAATATAATTACAAACTTACCCGCAAATATAAAAGTGACCCTTATTTTCGCCTAAAACCTTCCATAGCAAATCAGCATCCTCTTCGATAAGATGTGTGACATAAATTTTCTTTTCCTGATCACGAGAAAAGGCCGTCTTCAATGTCAATGTGCCCTTTTGAACATATTCTTCCAATTCTTCTTTGTAAATAAAGTCTTCACTCTTCTTTCTACAACCAAAATAGAGTACTGTATCACCAACAACTTTCCCTTCATCACGTAAAACTTGACGTTCTTGTATGAATCCTCTGAACGGAGCCAAACCAGTACCTGGCCCAACCATAATAATAGGAGTTTCCGGTTTAGTTGGCAAACGGAATTGTGATTTACGGATAAAAACAGGCACTTTAACTTCACCGGATGAGGGTTGTTTCTCTTTTAAGAAAGTAGTGGCTACACCTTTATTAACACGACCTGTGGGTGTTTTGTAATGTACTAAAACTGCTGTAATATGAACATTTGTTGGATAGACCTGAAATATTACATAAAAAAACATGGAATATAAGTTATTTTTTATTATATAATTTTATTTTAAGGCATTTTTTCATTCTTATTAGATACGAATATTATTAATGATTTTTACCAGCGGATAACCGGCGTGTGTACCTGCTGTAAAAATATCGTGCTATATTGTCTACTTTTTAGTAATGAAACGGTTAGTTTAAAAATTATTTTTGATAGGTATGCCTTTAATAATAAATTAAAAATTGTTTTACTTCTACTGAAAATTTTTAAATTTTAAGTAAAAACCTTCCCTACAAGAAACAAATGAGCGAGTAGTCACATTTTTTATTTTGGTGTTAGGAAAATGATAGGAAAAAATGACCGAATTTGACCGATAACTTGATTTCGGTCATTTTTTCCTATCATTTTCTTAACACCAAAATGAAAAATGTGACTTCTCGCTCATTTGTTTCTTGTAGGGTTCTGTATGGTCACCCTAGGTCTACACTAAAGATCACTATCTACATTAAAGATAACATAATTTTGACATTTACTGCAATATATGTCGCAATAATTATCTCTGGTATAGACGGGCAGTCAAGCGAGATATGGATTAAAAGACATGGCACTTCCTGTTCCCTTTTTAATACTGCCTAGAGTCATTAATATATTGTTATCGTTATTTTGTCATCACTAATAAATTTTTTTAAAGTAACCGCCATTTTTACGTTTGTTTTCCTTTTCCTTTTTAATTATAATTCGTAGTTAACAACTTAAAGATGATCGAGGAAATATTAGCAAGTTTAATTTTAATGTGCATAATACTTTTGAAATAATTTTTCTAATTTATAATTGTTGTGTTTAAGTTATAAGTAAATTAAATTTTAAAGAATCTATTCATTCGTTCGTATGCACATATATGTGTAAATAAATAACTTGGTGTCTTAAGAGTATAAAGAAATCTTGCGAAACTTCTTGGTTGGCAAAGTGATACAAAATTTTGAAGCGAAAGTTAAATAATAAAAAAAAATAAGCTGGATTTTTTTTTTCTAAATACATACAAAAAACTGTTAATGTTTAATAATAGTTTTTATCAATTAAAAGAAGGCCTGTTTGTGTTTCGTAAAAGAATAAGCAATACAAAATATGAGAAAAAAAAGAAATATATTTCCATATGCTTAAGTCAATTCAGATCAGTTAAAAGTCCAATTTTAAGAAAAGTGAAAAATCATAAAAAAATAAGTGTTAGTGTTAAATAATAGTTTTTATCAATTAAAAGAAGGCCTGTTGGTGTTTCGTAAAAGAATAAGCAATAAAAAATATGAGAAAAAAAGAAATATATTTCCATATGCTTAAGTCAATTCAGATCAGTTAAAAGTCCAATTTTAAGAAAAGTGAAAAATTCCTTATTTTTAAGTGAAAAAGTTTCTAAAATAAAAAAAAATTCATCGAAAATTAAATAATAAAACAAGATTGTTTAAGGTAAGTCTACTATTGTTCTTATAATATAAATCCACCTTTTTTGAAAAAGCTGAATTATGTAGTTAACTAAATTTGAACAATAAGTTTAATTTACATTTATTAGTTTTTATTACTAATCTAGTTTATATTTCCAACTTATTGTGCTATTTTCGTGCCGATGGAATCCTATTTTACTACCTACATAGTTAACTGTTACGTGTAGAAGGCAAAACTTTAGAAGAATAGTTTTATAATTGTTTTAAATAAAAATATAAGTATATGTATGTATGTACATATGTAGATACATAAGTATATAATAAAAATCAATATAAAACTTACTTTAGAAGATGATGAAATCGAATAGTAACGCGGTTGCAATCTTGGTAACAATTCACAAACATGATCAATTGGAGGTTTGCATGACTGAATATCTTCTAAAATATGTACAATATTTCTACAAGAATCTTGAATCCAATTTTGATATTTCACTTTGCCTTCAGGGGTAATTGAAGCCATATTGCGTAGGAATTCCTTATCAGCCTCATCGGTACAATACTCAGCTAATTCCTTTAAAATGTGAGTTCTTGGTATGGCAGTTATTTCTAAATAGTGAGTCAAAGCAGTACGATAAGTGGTAGGACAGGGGAAAGGATGTTTTTTGCTACTATCCGTATCGGTGTTTATCAATGAAAAAACAGTATCTAAGTCAGCGTTACATAATTTTCCTAATCTTTCGACCAAATCTTTGTCATTAATGGGATACATGGCAACATGGTCACCAGCATCGTAACGCATTTTTGAGCCCTCAATATTAAGTTCGATATGCATGCAGGTTCGATCCCCACCCTTGTGCAATTCACGATTTACAATAACAGGAGCTAAGAAAGGATTTTTGGCATCGAAGGGAGGGCGTTGATTTTGCATTGAGTGTAGGCGGGCAATTTCGCCTGTGTAAATGCGATCGCTTTGTACATCAGGTTGTTCCAATAAACGGAATTGGCGAATGAGTACTTCCTCGCCGCCACCTTCAATTCCAAAGTAATCACAGACGTTGGGCCAGAAACGATCCTTCCAAGTAATGAAATCCTCTTCAATGCTGTTGTTGAAAAATTAAAAATAAAAGTTATTAGTAATGAAATACTTTTAATATATGTACTAAAAAACTTACTTGGCATCATCATCACCTAAACCAAGCTCAAATACTCTAGTGGCACCCAATTCTTCCAAACGTGCATCAACATATATGGCAACTTTGTTGTAATGTTCATAAGTTTTATTACCCAAGCCGAACACCTATAAAATTTAAATAATGTTATTAACAACATTTTCTTCAACATTTTTAAAACTTAGTACATAGTTTATT
This sequence comes from Pollenia labialis, assembly GCA_949318255.1. Taxonomy (NCBI): domain Eukaryota; kingdom Metazoa; phylum Arthropoda; class Insecta; order Diptera; family Polleniidae; genus Pollenia; species Pollenia labialis. The sequence continues at coordinate 129,314,579 of OX439142.1, read as the reverse complement.
TTATAAAACGAAACGACAAACTTTAATTAAATTTTGAATTAGGAAAATTTAAAACTATTAAAAAATATCCCAATATTTTTCATACAAAATACCTAGTCGTAACGTTATCGTTTCGTTTTATATAATTAACCCCTTAATGAAAAATTCAAATAGTCAAGGTCAGGTAATCCCACAAGTTTTTAACGGAAAAAGTTTATTATTTAAGCTTAGGGTACTCGTACCCGTTCCTTAAATGGTTCTAATATTAGATTATTATTACACAAATGATCTAATACAGCCGCCACAGCTGGGTATGCGTTCCATATCACAGTTTCATTATTAACAGTATTATTATATGTCGTTGAACATGATCTTTGTATCAATTGTATAGACCACCACTTAAGGGGTTTGAGGTGTTTTAACATTTTGTTTTTATTTTGGTGAAAATTACTTATTATTATGTAATAATAAGCATATTTTTTTAGTTTATTTTATTGTTTGCTTTTTACAAGCTTATTTAATAACATTTTAATCAATTGTTATTTCATTTTTTATTCAGGTTTAGTTTATGCAATTTAACAAAAAATAAAATCGCTGCCTTTAATAATATGAAGTGTAGTGGTATGTACTATTTTTATGTGCACGTTGTGCACAACCCATTATTTTAGAGATTTTAGACATCTCTGTAAATGTAAAAGCCAACAAGGTTGTATTTTTTTAGTACTAATGTAGCAACATGACATCATTATCTTTTAATGTCAAATTTGCTGGTTTTGTTTTTACGAGAATGCGCTATCTTTAGTTCAAGGTCTATCCAATAGGTCTGCTTAAGAAGCCAGATGTTTATTTGGTTTTTTCCTCAACGATATCAAAAGTTGTTTACATTTTCCTTATACGTGTATATTTTTGTTTACTTTTTTGGTTTTTTGCCACACATACATGCACACAAAACACATTTTTCCTTTTGTTTTGCCTATGTAGTAGTAAGATTTTGACAACGGCGAGGAATTTTACACAAACAAAATGCCTGTTGTTTTTTGTATTGTTGTAGAAGTAAGCAGACCTATTGGATAGGCCCTGCTTTAGTTACTGCCTGTTATTAGAACGAGAGGGCTCGTTTACAGTGCTGCCACAACCAATCAGTGTTGCCACTTTGTGGTAACTACCCGAATTTGGTATAATTTTTAATGTCGTGGGTAGAGGGTGGGTAATTTCTTTTAGGTGTAATTCAGGTGCAATTTAAAATTCTTGGTCAGATGCCCAAATAAAATAAAGTTTCGATATCAGGCATTTATTTCAATATTTTTAAATATTGATGATACAAAATGCACAGTCTTCTCAACCAAAGTCTTGGTTTCTTTATAAGAAAAGTCTGCAATCATTTAATATATATTTTCAAAAGTTCGATAATGAATGTCGCAAGATGGACTCTTTGATTTCGATAAAGATTAAACAGTTGTTAAACTGAATTACGAAAGGGACAGTTGTATAAAACCCTGTAGCCCATTTGTTTACTAAATAAGGTATAAAGGGTATTTTTAAGACCATGAAACATAAAATGGTAGACAACACAAAAACATTAATTTTAATCACATATTAATACAAGGCATTACCAATTGAAACGTATTTCAAACAAACAGGCACCGCGCCTGTTCTTGACGAAATGCATTGCAGACGTCCAATTTTTTTTCTACTTTTTCGAGCATTTTTGGCTGCATGTCACCAGTTAAATTAACAATGTTGAACTCTAAGACGTCAATTTTTACTGGCTTATCAGTATAAGCCAGTGATTTCACAGCCATACGGAAAATAATCAAGAGGTTATACATAACACGGCCTTGAAGTCTAATTGACAGTTTATTTTCTCTAACTCAACACATCGCCTTTATTTAAAAAAAATAAGTTGCGTCATTTAAATCATGAAGTCGTCGATAAGTTGCGAAAACCGATGGTTGATTTCCAAAGTAAATTTGAATGATTTGTGGCGTTGTTCAAGCATGAATCTATTCATGATAATGCGCCTGAGCAAGAAGTGAGAGCAGTATCACAGTCCGTTTGACAGCTTACCTTTCGTAAACTCTATCGGGCTTGAAAAACTCCCATTATAAAGGAATGGCAATGAGCATTTTGAACCTTCTCTAAATGTATGCAACCAAATGTGGAAGTTAAACTCATTTTTTTAGGACTTTAATTTTATGTTTTATTAATAGTTTTTAAATCTTTAATTTTATTTCTGATAATTTGTTTTTTTTTGGCAAAAGAGAATGAACTTTAATTATGTTTCTTGTTTTTATATTTTATAATTGAAATCAATAATGTTTGTTTTTAATTGGAATATTTATTTTAAAAGTAAAAAATAAATTTTTCAGTCGTTGCCAGTTTTTGGAAGAAAACACATCAATTACTAACAGTTTTAAGTTACAATAAGAATCTTAACAGTTTGACTAATATTTATCTTCTTTCAATGAGTTTTTAGTGTTTTGCTTCTTTGTAAATGTATTTTTATTAAAAAAATCTTTAATTTCATATCAGGTGTAATTTCATTTAAATCGGGTAATTTGGCTTCATCTCGAGTGTAATTTTGAATTTTTCTGGTCGTAACACTGCAACCAATACAATTTTTGCAACCAAAATTTTTGAAAAAGTTACCAAATGTAGCAAAATATAACCAAATTTTAAATGCCTTTTATTAATTCGCTTTTTAGCTGTTATTGGCAGGACTGTCAAATGTGGCGATTTCTTAATCCTTTTGTCGAAATTTACGTTTGGCGATATGCAAAATGCAGTTTGTGTAAATATTTTTTAATTTACATACATACATAAGTATATCTAAAATATTATAAAAACTTTTTTCTCTTGTTTGTAAATTTTATTTAAAATTTATAATTCTTATTTTAAATAATTTGAAATATTTTGTGAACCATTGTAAAATATTATGGCGAATATAAACAAATTCGCCTCTCGTAACGTACATGAAATGGGGAAAAAGTATATGACTTACAGTCAAAAGTTTTTTTACCAAACAATTATATTAAAAAACATTCAATAAGTATACATACCGACAAGTTATACACAGTAAAATTTCAAATTATTTAAACTTTCTTAAAGAAAATTCCATAAATTTTAAAATTATATTGATAAATTAATGTATTTTTGAAAAATCTTTGAAATTCCTGTGTATATTTTCAAACATGTATTTCAATATAAATACTTTTGGAAATAACCTAAATAACACTTAAACGACTTTTGTGTAATTTTTCAGCAATTTTCTGATTCCGCATGATTTTATGCACTTCCTACTTTAAGTACTACTTATCTTTACTACTCTTAAAATAAAGAAAAACTACGCTCATTTAAAAAAAATTATTGAAAATCTCCATTGATTAAAACTTCATTTGTTTTCGATTTCAGAACATGGCGTTTTTAATATAAAAATCACATATGGCAATAGGTATTTTCTTAGCAAAAAACTTAAAAAAATGATTTAGTTGCGGGTTTGTAAGGGATTTTTTGTTTTCCATAAATTATAATAAACTTCCATTTATTGGTAACAAATAATGGAAAAATCGTAGTACACAGTACAAATTATTCGAGCTCGTAAATATTTGTTTCAAGAAGAATATATTCGTACGTATTATTATTTTAGAAAAAAGTAACTAAAATGAAAAAAATATTCACATCTCCACATTGAAAAAATATATAACCAATTTTGGTTAGAAATAACCAAAAACGGCAGCCCTGCTCGTTTAACTAACATTTAAAACAAAAATGTAAATGTAAATGAGCAATTTCTGAGTATACTAAAAAATTACTCTGAATTAAAGCTATTGCCCAAAAAAGTAAGTGAACGAAAATTTGTAAAAATTCCTAAAATTTAAGAAACAGCTGATGGCAAATAAATTTTGTGTTGGAAAATGTTTAAACTTTTGACTATTTAACTCGTTTTTTTTATCGGTACTCGATTAAATACGTTTTGCGCTGAGATTATTGTATTTTAATAAAGTTTTTGATAATTTTTAATTAAAATAAATAAGATATTGACCAAAAAATTGGCTAAACATTTATTTATTTCATCACGTTCAGCGGCACGCTTTGATGTTTGTTAAAAGTATTTTTTGACGTAAACGGTGATGTAATTTCCAATTTTGTTGTAATGTTGTATTTGTTGCCGAAACGATGCCATCTACTTATTCCGCCATGAGTGCTACTATAATTTTATGTTAATTACACTGATTTTTAGTTGTTGAGTTAAAACTGCATATAAATTCAAGTTTAGTTCAACTAAACCAGCGTTTAAACAATCAGTGATTTATAAGCCATTATTGTCCGTTTTTTGACTACAGTTTAAGTAAATTAAGTTAAATTAAGGTTTTTAGTTAAAAACGGAATTTTGTATTTAAAACGATTTTAAATATTAATGTGATTTCAAATCAAACCTAAAAGTTGGCTGTAAACTTTGGTATGGAGTCATCTAAATACTTCACAAACAAGTTTAATTATTAATACATTTTTATTTACTTTTATTTATTTCATTGTTTTTGTTTCAGTTTTATTTAAACTTCTCTTTTTTTACCCCACAAAAAAATAAATAAGCCACCAAAACTTTGTACAGAGAACAACAACGATATTTGGGGGATTCATTAACTTTTTTGGTGTCTTATTTAATTTTTTATCTAGTGGACTAGGTTTGAAACTTCTCCATGGTATTCTCCAAAGGATTAGTTTTAACTTTGTTTAAAAACGAAAACATTTCGTTTAAATACGAAGACATATCGTATCACTACAAACTGTTTTTAACAATGACATGGTCCATGCTTGCATAACATTGGACCAGTCCAGGGAGTAGTCCATTTTATCAAAATGTATCACATAGTCCAATATTATCTGCGGGGATAGGGCGAAATGGAAATAAAATGGCGAATAACATAAACAATAATATTGTTTTTTTTTAATTCCCTAAGCTAAACCCGCGAAGCTCTACGCTTGTCTGTAGGAACGAAACCAGCGTCCCCGGCGCTGATATACTAGCTTACTACCAGCTAGCCTACCAGGGCACTAAATGTATAATGGATAGGGCTCTTAAGTAAGTAAATATGAATATAAAATTGCATCTTTTTGAGATAAAAATGATCCATACTGATACATAGTACAAAAATGTATCCTACATACTAATATTATAAAAGTGAAAGTTTGTATGGTTGTTAGTTTGTGGCTCAATCGCACGAAACCCGCTTAATGGATTTCAATGAAATTCGGAGACGGACAGCTATGGCGCAGATTAAAATATAACTTTTCTTTTTTTAATAAATTTGGTATTCAGATTGCATATGGTACAGATTAAATTATTGGGTGCTTTTTACTTTTGATGAATTTAAAATGCATACGGATTAAATAAAGCCTATATTAACATACAATGTACTTTTTTGGGGCCTAAAATGAGGAAAAGCTGGTGCTCTTTTACATTTAGTACTTCTTCTCTTTTTGAAAAATTTGGTATAACGATACCATATGGTCCAGATTAAAATATAGCGCACTTTTTATGACGCAAACAAATTGGTCCTTTTGGTACTTTTCTGACTGAAAGAGGTCTATAATTTACCACAGGCCCAATAAAAGCCTACTCTCGGAAAACAGTTTAGAACGCCTAAAACCGCAACAAATATTGTTTTTGTGGTAGAATTTAATCTTTCTTAGTTTTATAAGGCTGCATTTAAATCACAGTAGAAAATGTCATTAGAATCGATCCCTAATTTACCATATTTCCCATATAATGCCATTTCTGTGAAAATATTTAATCGGTCCAAAACACTGCTAGAATTTGACACTTTTTTGAGACAAGCGGTCAGCTGGCGTTTTAACCTAATTTGGATACGCTGAAGCCAGTGGTGCTAACCGTTTTTTAGGTTAGCTCTTGTTTTCGAGATATGCCGTTATTTCGAAAATGGAGGAGATTGCAGAACATATAGTCTCAAAAACGGTTTAATTTATTGAACAATCTTAAAAACTGAAATTTCGCAATTAAAATTCCTTAAACCTGGCAAAAAAATAATTTTGTTTAAAAAAAAAAAAAAAAATTAAAAATTTTAAAATGCAGCTATGCTAAAAAAACGAAGTTGCGAACCAAACAACCCATAAATGTTTAAAATCTGTTTACAACTTTTGATGTTATTCACAAAATACGTAAAATTTTTAATTAAATTTAAGAATTTCAAAAAAAATTAATATTTTTATGGGAGCCCCCTAAAAAGTGGAGATAAAGCGCAAGTATGTTTTGGGAAAATGTAAAGAACAAACAACTTATGGAGGTCCGTCATACATTTTATCTCCCTAGGGGCAGTTATCGAGGGTTTCCTTCAAAATATTTCTAGTCTGTATTAAAAATTTGATATGGGAGTCGCCTTAACGAATAGTGATAGCGGGTAGGTATGTTAGAAACGAATGATGGGGATAAAAAATAAAGTGGGGTTGGTCATACATTTGGGGCATCATAGGCGCTGCATTTTACTTCTATATTGAAATTTGGTCTTATTTAGGGTTCTTAATATTATAAATGTCTCTACAGAATTTTGTGATGATTGGTACATAATTTACCGTGGTTCAAAATAATTTTAGCTCGGCTAAAACTGTTAAGAATCTCAATAATTTACACAAATTTGTTTAAACTAACTTTAATATGACTAAAAATAAAAGCATAAAGCTTTCTGATTTTCGGTCAATAATTAAACATAATATGTTTCATATTATGAAGCTCTAAACCGAGATTAATTGATAATATATAGATCTCATATAGGGCCCACGCCTGAAATATTCTAACTGTTGGTGGAGGGTATACAATTTTCGGCTTATAGCACCCTTACTTGTCTGTTTATAGTTTACGTGACTAGAACAAAAGTTCACTAATGTGTTAAAAATTTTAAATCGTATCTACATATTTATGTTTAAATTGTAAATTAAATTGCACAAAAAATAAACATATTTTTGTTGTACATCAATATTTATTAGTTTTAAATTTTATTTTTAAGTATTTTTGCTGGATAATTGTTTATTTTAAAATTATTTAATTATATTCAAAGCTTCCATCATTAGTAAAACAACAAATACAACTGCTTTGCACTTTATTTACCATTTGCTGAATACATACTTTTGTTAATGTAACCACTACTGACACAGTATCATATCGTAATTTGCTAGTTCTGTTTCCCGGTTATAACTTAAGTTAATTGGCTTGTGTGTATTTTTGGGTTTAATAATGATATGCAATAAATAATTGTTTTAGACTTTGTTGTCACCTAGTTTGACGTCTGCTTGAAGTACAAACATACATACATAAATGCATTAAAAAAAAAACTTTAATCTTTTCCTTAGAAAGTGGTTGGTCGAAAATGTGTATATTTGATTAAAATCTTATAAAATTATCTACGAAGTACAAAAATATATGGAAAAATCTTATAAAAAATGTGAATATCATGCTAAGTTTTAAAAATTGCGCTTGAATGATTATTTTTTGATTTTTAATTTAGAGAATTAAAGCTATTTTTTAGTTTTATTTTTTATTTAAAAAGTTCCCGTTATTTTAAAATAATAGTTATTGCAATTAAAATATATCAACGAGGAGCTTAAAAGTATAATAATTCTGAAATTCCGAAGGGGATTTGCAAGGGGGCTAGGTGATTAGTAAGCTAGATGAAATACAGGAATGAAATGACAAGCGAATCTGTAGTCCAAACAAAATTTTAAGTACTGTGTCGATTATGTATGACTGCCGAACTTTTGTTTTGTTGCCAAAAATATATAACAGATGGAAACTGTTGTCAATTTCAGTTGCCAAATAATAAATATTTATGGGTAGATTACAGATGGCAACTGAACTGAAGTTGAGTTGCCAGCAGCGAAATCAGGTATCGCCGATCATGTTCAAATATAAAATAAGACAAGTTAGTGTGTTATATTCGGCTGTGCCGAATCTTTGATACCCTCCACCGACAGTTCGAATATTTCAGGAGTGATATCTATTTATTATTAGTAATTCTTTATAAAAACAGACGCCAGCATTAAACTTGGTTGCGGTGTAGACCTATATTAAATTATCGACCGACCATCAGAAAGTTTTATGCTATTTATAGCAATTTTAATAAGCTTGAGCCGAACTTAAAGGATTGTCAGGAGGGGAATTTATATTGGAGCCATGGTAAGTTATGAACCTAAATTCTGCAGAGTGATACCTGATATTAAAAAACATAAATTTCAATACAGCGGTGAAATAAGTTTTAGCGTTTACAGTGAATTTCAGAAGGCTGCTAAATATGGAATCGAAGGTAAATTATGAACCGTATATCACAAAATTGCATGACATTTTTTCTGGTCATACGAAAGTAAGTTGGAAGAGATGTTACGACAATAAATATATCTGCTACGCTTTTAGGCGTATTTAATTAATTTACCAGAGTGGGCTTTATATGGGGCATGTACTAAATTTTGGACCGATCATCACGAAATTTATTAGTGTGTTTTCTAGTCCTATAAAACTGTGAAGTATTACATTTTATTTTGATAGCATTACTAATTATGGTTTTAGGCGTACTAAATTGTTTTCCGGGAGTAGGGTTTATATGGGGCCTAAGGTAAATTATGGACCGATCGTCACGAAATTTCACAGCGTTATTTCTAGTCCTAAAAAACTGTGACGTACCAAATTTTGTTAAGATAGCATTATTTTTTATGGGGCCTGGGTAAATTATGGACGGATCTTCACGAAATTTGACAGCGTGATTTTCAGTCGAATTTTTGCAAAATGTTATCGCATTCCGTGCCTTGTTCCACCATTTATGTTATTTTTTGTAACAAAATTATCAATTTTTTAAGGTGGTGTTCCACATTGTGATCCATAGCTCTGGTCTTACTGGACCGATTTTGCTGGATTGCAATCCCAAACTGCTTAGGATAACTACAAGCAATTTGACACCATGTTTGTTCATTTCTTTTGAGTTGTTGGAAAGTGAGCGTGTTTTCAACAGGGGGACAGACAGACGGACATGGATTAATCGACTTAGAATTACTCAAGGAGCGAGACTTTATGGGGTCTGAGATGAATAATAAAAAAGTTTCACACGGAATGACAAACTAAGTATACCCTCTTCACAACTAATTGTGGGGACTTGATTGGAATATATTTATGTCAGATAGGCTTATTTAATATAAGAAGATATAAGAAATCAAAAAAAAAAAGTTCTCCATACAACTAACGGCCACGCTAATGAACATACATATGTACATGATTATGTCAAATATAGTAATGCCCATTTGATGGAAACAAACACAACAATCTCCAAATTTCGTACTGCATTTATTCCAAAGGCTCAGAGTGGATTTAATTTAAACAACATATGAATCGCTAAGTACAGAAAGGGAACTACTGACATTTTTGGTGAAATGAATTAATAATGTATAAATATACATTCGAATACGCACTATTTAATATGTGCACTAAGAAAATGATGCAAAGATTATTTTTAAAATATTAATAATTTCAAACGATTACAAATTTTCATTAAGTTCAAAAAAGGAACATCTTCAGCAATAGTCCATTTTCTGCACTTAAGCGATCATTTTTAAAATTCCATATACTATTCAGTTTCGTTTTTATCGTTGAACAGATTTTATAATACTTCCTATTATTATTTCTTATTATTTAAAGTAATATGCATAAACAGTTATGCCAGTAACCGGATTTTAGACCTCTTATCAACAACTTTAATACTCTGGTATCCAGTTTTCGTTATTATTAAACAAAATTTTAATTGCAATTGGTATTTATACAGAAAAATTAGCTTTTTACGAAAAGAAAATCAAAGATGTGAATAAAGTTAAACAATATATTCACGATGAACATGATTATTTTTATAATGAACTTCTTGAATGGCCTATTATAGAAACAGTAGAGGACTATTCATATGAATAGTTTAATATTTAAGATTATTCTAATTAATAACACAATATTTTATAATTTTTATAACCATTAAACTTTTGAAATGTTAATTTTGTAATTGTATGGTCGCTAACATTCAAAAACCGAATACGCAAATAAAGAAGGAGAAGATAATTATTAAAATGATAATTATTTTTAAACAAAAATATTTCGCTAATCTAATAAACGAATCTTGTATTTATATAACGTGTTCTTTGAATTTTAATGCTATTAAGTGCAGAAAGGTGTTGACTTTATGCACTATATTTGAGTATTGCTAAGAAACTAGTTGAAAAAATGTCCCTCACTTGCAGTTTTTATTATCCGTAATTAAAAAAACTGTTTAAATTATTATCGCAAAATGAATGTTTTCAAGTCGTTCGCTTTCTGCACTTACATAGCTATTCATATGTATTACGAATGCAAATTTTTATGAAGATTTCGGTTTTTGGTTTTCATTATATAAAAACTATTAACAAAGGTTAGCTTCTATACCTTTCATTTGGGGTGTATGATTTTTTTAATAATTAAATGAGGGGTATAGATGCAAAGACTGCAATGTCCACATTTATAGTTTTCGTAATAAATAGTAAAAACCTCTAGCTCAAAGTATATTTATATTTATGTATTGTACAAGTATGTTATGCCATTTTGTAAATAAGAATATGATGAAGATATGACGCAAGTTTCAATCAAATCGATATAGCTATAGATAATAATAAAATTGGAGATTGCTGTGTTTGCTCTAATCAAATGGACATTGCTGCTTTTGAATTAATCGAATATGAATTTTGGATTTTTTTGATTTGATCTGAGATAAATAATACAGTTTGGTTTTAAGTCCAGTATTTTTTATTATAGCATGGGCAATGTACTTAAAAACATCAAAGGTTATAAAATTCTTAAATAAAACTTAACGAAGGTTTAATTCAACCTCTTTAGACTTTTTAGCAAATTACTTAAATTATTAAAAAAGTTATACATTTAATAATAAAAGTAACTGTTTCATATAAAAAATAAATTGTTATTTTTTTCAATTCTTTTAGTTTTGTTTTGCAAAATAGAAACAGAATAAAAAAATAGCGTGCATTTTCGCAAATAGTTGAGAGAAAAAGAGCTTAATAAACTGTGATCATTGCAAAAACCAAAATTTCCAATGGACATTGCCGTTTTTGCATCAATTCTTAATATTTGAACATACTTTTTTAAGGGATAAAAGTATTTCTGGTAATGTAATATTCACTAATTGGAAGCATTCAATAAATACAACTAAGAGTGAAAAAAATGGACTTTGCAGTCTTTACATCTATACCCCTCAAATTTTGAGTTCATAAAGTTCTTCATTAAATTTTTAGGTACATATATAAATTATTATTTTGCCCCTGAAGTACAATCAGTCGTTAAGACTTTTGTAGTCATCATCATAGGTTTAAATATAAAAAGAATATAAAACAACGTTTTACATCAATTCTACATTCATTAAATTCAAAGACAAAAATTTATTATGTCTTTTAAAAATAACACCTTATCAAAATAAGTCTAGTTTAAAGGTTTCAAAAAAGTATCTACATAATTAGATAAAAATATAATTACAATAATAAAAGTTGATAATGATCAAAAGGTTAATATAATATATTAATGTTTTTTTTTTTTTTTTGAGGGTCAGTCTTATGTTAAGGTTAAACTTTAACATGGGTTGTTAAATTGTTTAATTCAAAATATACTTGGTTAAAAGAAATAAAGCTTTATTTTAATACTTATATTTTAAGATGCCGTTTTATTTAAATAATCAAAGGGAAAAAGAAAAAGAACCAGTAAAATTTTAAAATTCTTCTTACGAAATTCAAAAAGAAATTCTTAAATTTCAGAGAAGCAGTTTTAATATTGAAATATTTACAATATATACAAAGTATTATCTCTAATACATTTTTCCAATTCAAAATAAGAGATTCATAAAAGATCTAAAATTGTTCAAATATAATTTGAAGTAAAAATTGTGATAATTTTGAATAACAATTCGAAATTTTTAAAATAGTTTTAGAAATTTCTAAAATGTCAATAGAAAAAATGGAGAGCTTTCGATTGTTTTAAAATAGTGTTTTGATTAAATATTTGAAAAGTTATGAAAAACTACTCAAAGTTGCATGTACTATTTAAAAACTTTCAAAACAATTTGCAGTATAATAGTTTTATAATTTTTAATTAAAATTGGTCTCTGTACGTTCAAATAAAAGTTGCGTAAACAATTATTTTCATAGTATTATTTAATTTTGAAACTAAATATTAATACTTACAGCATAGTTGAGACCAGTTAAATTGGCATCACCATTTGTAATCCATTCATAAAATTCCATAGCATTATCGGTGGGATCACCCTCGCCATAGGTGGCTAAACAAAACACAGCCAATGAATTGGAAATATCTTTTAATTGCACTAACTCTTCCTAGAAAGTACCATAAACAACAATCCGTTAGTAAAAATGTTAAAAATTGTCTTAAATTAAAAAAAATTACCATATCACATTCTTCAGGATCGGCTACCATACCCTTCATACGATAGCGAATACCTTCTTTAGCCAAACGGCCAGCAAATTCTTCAGCTGTACCAGTTTGAGAGCCATAAAACACGACTAGACTACGACCAGAGGCTTTCAACTTTTTAATAAATGAATTATCGATACTTGTGGTAGTGCTAACTGTGGTAGGCCTAAATAAAACAAAAGAAATTTATTAGAACACATTTGAAAAAAAGTATAAAATTTCAAAACACTTCTTACTGTATAGAATATGAACGTATGGGTTCTTCTTCCTTCTTGCGACTACGCATGAAATACCAAGCAGCACCCACTATCAGCACTACTAATAGGACTATATCGAGTGTACCCAAAAAGGTTTCTTCACCAGTAACAACTTCTTCTGCACTCTCGCTGGACATTTTAAAAAATTTCAATGTGCGCTTGTGTGTGTGTGAGTATCAGTTTTCAAGGTATTTGAACTGCAAAGCAAAAAGAAAGTAAAGAAAAACCTTTTTTTATTTTTAATTATTTTAAACTGAAAACTATTTTGACATTGCCTACAACCGAATACCAGTGCTTAATGTAAATTTTGCAAAAAAATTTAAATGTTGTTTTTATTTTATATTCTGTATAAAATTTATTTTCTTTATTTATACTTATCACAATACCCTGTATGTATGGGTTAATGTTTGTACATATATAAATTTTAAAGTTTATTGTGTATATATCCCACTAAACAAAGAGATATTGTAACGATACCGAAACGATAACATTTAGGTGATATCGTTTTCGAATGAAAAACGATTATTTTTACGGATCGAAGTTCCTTATAAAATTATTTTTTTCATTAAATTAATCATCAACATGTTTTTATTCGTTTTCAATTAGAGTAGTAAGGGGTTGGTGAAAGTAGAACGAATCGACTTTTATTCTAACATGTGAAAAATGCTTAACAAAAAAAATATTTGGTTTTTAGTTTAAAATGTTCTTTATCCAATTTAATCAAAAAATATCGTTACCTAAAACGCAAAAGTCCCTAACTAACCCAAAATCATAAATATGAAACTTTGCTATCATGCTACGGTTAGCAAATTATCGATCTTTAGTTCAACTTAAGTTTCATCGAACAAAAACTTCGAATACACAAAAATAAGCGGATTTGAGAACACCAGTTTATGAATTATGCGGATTCAAAAAATTTCGTTTTCAATTCGAGTCGAAACCTAGAACATACCTAAATGATATCGTTTTCGATATTTTTTTTTCAATAATAACAATAATGTAAACGCATTTTTAAATTGTTCCAAAACCAACAATTTTCTAGCGAGTTAAATTTTACAGTCTGTTCAACAATTTCGAACGTTAACGTTCGCATAGAAAATTTGTATGAAAAACACTCAGTATGTACATATTAAAAATTTTTTCTATACGAACGTTAACGTGCGAAATTATTGAACAGGCAGTTAGTTAAAGATTTATTTGATTTGTATTCTCACGCAATAAACAAATTATTCTTTCAAGAGATACTAAAATTATTCTGCAACAAAAATTTTAACACTTAAAAAAAATTTTATAGCTACAGTTTTTTTTTAATATTTATACAAAGATAATTCACAAGTATGTAAGTATGTATTATTTGGTAAAATAATTTTCTATGTTCAAATAGTTGTTGGTGTTTTTTTTCTAAATGTTTGTTTTTTTATTTTGAATGTATTTAATTTTAATCTCCAGGTCTTTTTATATAAAAAATATTTATTTATTTTTTTAATTGAAAAAAGAATATGATGTCGTAACGATATCGTTTAAATAATTGTTTTCGCCATCAAATCGTTCTATGGTTTATTGGGTATAGAAATAGTGTTTTATATATGTAAGTAAGTATGTCAAGATGACATAATGTGAACATGGTCGACGTGCGATCGTGCGGTCTACCATACGCAATATTTACGCCACGTCAGCATGTAACATTCAAAAGTCCTAGTTTTCATACAAAATATTTTTTTAATACTGACACATTTTGCAAATTTAAAAAAATCTGAGTAGAAACAAGTGACAACGCTATGAAATCTGTGATACCCACCCACCACATTAGTTCAAATAAAACGAAGGAAAATTAAAAAAACATTAAGGGGCAAAATCAGTTAAACACATTAATAGAAAAATATATTTTTATTTTACGCTTAGGTAGATAACATGTATGTGTTAAGGAATAATAAATAAATCAATTTCGATTTCAATCGAAAATCGATTTTTTGCAATCGAATTTAAGTCTGCGATTTCATGCTGAAATCAATTATTAAGCTTGAAAAATCGATATATTTTATCATAATCAAAATTTTGGCAATTTGAGAAATGCAGTTTGAGATATATGTATGTATATGTATATGAGTGAGTTGACTGCCTTTCAATTTTTATTACAAAACTCTTAGTATTCATACACACATTTAAATGTAATAGAAGTAATAAATTTAAATATTGTTTCGTAAGGCCGCTTTTGTGCTGAAAATCTTATTTCGGGGGGATTTAATGAGCGCTAGATGAAATAATGGACCGATTTAATCAATTTTTAATGGAAAAATTTTTTTGTATAGGGTGTTTTTTTAACCTGCATGAGAACTATCAATATCGATAGTAACTATGATTGCAAAAAATAAATCTGTTCGCGAAATTCATTGAACATTTCGGCCAATTTACAGTCAATATAATCGGGCTGGTGAGCAAGGAATTCGTGCAGTTGTTGATCGTTTTCGGACTAATTTTTCTAATTTCCTAACATCCATTAAAATTTACCTTTTTGTGTGGTTTACACGCTGGCAGCATTATCAGGCCTTATTTCTGCCGTTACCGTGAACGGCGAGCGTTTTCAAGTCATGCTGACTGAGTTCTTATTTCAAAAAATTAATCAGCTAAATCAACGATATTTGGTTCCAACAAGACGGCGCAATTTGATACACTGCGCTTAACAATTGATTAATTGCAAAATAAATTTGGTAACATTTTTCCAAAAGTGGTCCTGTTGCCTGCCCCCACCCCCCTTTAGGGCGATTTAACGCCGCTGGATTTCTTTTTATGGGGCTATGTTAAGTCATTAGCTTATGCCGACAAACCAGCAATTCTTAAAACATAGGAAGCCAATATTCAAGCCACAATTAACGACATACGGCCAGATTTATTAAAAAAAATAGTCAAAAATTGGACTGATCGAATGAACCATGTAATTCGTTGCTGCGGCGGCCGGAAATCATATTTAAAATATATTTTGTTGTTCGTGTTAAGTTTTGGGCTTTGGTGTGCTCTGACATACTTATCTAATAAAATTGCACGGCCAAAATTTTTGAAAAACATTTCGTGCCCACAGCCAAAAATTACCGTTATAAAATGGTATTAGAGGGTAAATATTATCCACAAAAATATTTGCCGTACCATTTTCTACATTGCCGATGAACATACCTTACTCCTAAGATATAAAAAACACATAGTTTCATATATTGATATGTTGCACAAATAGGCCGAATAGGTGAAACTTTAACTCCTCCTAAAACCAATTTCCGGTCTGATCTTTCTAAACGCCGACAAACGTATATTTATTTTTTTGTATCCTCTACTTCTATACAGGATCCATTGTCAGAACCCTCTTAATTTAACAGTGTTAAAAATGTTTTACATCAAGAAATCTTGAATTCTATATTATAAATCAAGGCGCATTTATTTAACAACGTATATGCTAGGGTGATCGATCGAAGAGTATTCGACCGGTTTTAACCGGTTATTTTAGTTTTGCCCAAGTCGAATATTTTAAAATGTCCATTTTTCGAATATCGAATAAACCGGTTATTTTCGTAAACCGGTTACTTTATTAATGTGTAATTTATATACGTTTTCCTTACTTTTGTTATAAATGTACCCGTAATTTAAGTAGTTTTCTAATTGAATATTTGGCAAACTTAAACTTTTTATAAAAAATGTCAAAACAAAATGAGACAAAAGTCAAAAAAACATTATGAGCTTATATAAGCGTGTGCTCTTGTAACAAAAACCGAAAACAATTTAAAGTACTACAAAAAAAGTTCAGCTTTAAAAGTAATTAGCAATTTGGCAGTATTATAAATACTATATATATTAAATAATTGATTTGATTAACTATATATATTTTTTTAAAGATGCCATCTCTGGTGATATTTCGAACTGAGTTAAATGAAAATTGTGCTTAAATGGCCCTAAAATGATAAGTTGCAAAGGTTCTTTAACGTCACGACTTATTAATCACTTTAAATTAGACTACAAGCTTGACATAATTATACGCCAAGTAAAACTTGACCCTGTTCCAAGTAGTTTTTAAGAGACTGCAAATATTACTTTACGAAAATATGTTGCCAATACTCTTAAGTAGTTCTAGCATATGCTTAAAACAAGAACATATTGGCGGAATCAACGATATGGGAAAATTCATCAGTTTAATTTATTAAAATACCAAGAACTTAAAATAAAATTGAAGGAATCAAAAATGTCCTGGAAGGGTTTAAATTGTGTGATCGACGAATTGACAGATATTTCACATAAAAAGCATGTTCGAATTACTATTGTTTCTATAATGCTGAAACAAAAAAATTTAAATATATAATCCTGGATAAGAGGTTTTGTTTGCCACTTTTCAAAAATATGGCCGAAGTTTACTGCTTCATATAGACATGCTTAACCAGCAACAAATTAAAACTCACTTACAATAAATTTGGGAGAATTTCTCAAATAATAAATTTATTAAATTCCTATATTTTTAAAACCAAAGTTTTTCAAAAATGCTAAAGCTATGTTCACACCTATTAAATATTTGACTCCTAACGTAACCACCAGTTTTCTTAAAGAATTGTTTGCTTTTGCAAAACGTTTGGTCTGAACATACCTTAAGTCAAATCAATGTATTGAGGCTCTATGCTCCTTATGGGATCGACGGGAACATATGTATATGTATTTTGTTGGTTCCTTACCTTCGTGAATTGTTTTGTTTTTATTATAATTAACTTTTTATTACAAAAACTAATTTGATTTTGGTATTGTTATGTATTCGAATTAAAACCGGTTAACCGGTTATTTTTAAAATGCTTAACCGAAACCCGGTTTTTTTAAAATAGCAACTATTCGGAATATTCAAAAACCGGTTATTGAAAAATGTCGAATAATCGATCACCCTAGTATATGCGCTAGAGAAGTTAATGCTGGCTGTCCCTTCCTTTTGTATATAGTTTTTTACAGAATGTACTAACAATTATACAACAATTCTTACTAACCATTTTCACCAAGTTCGGTTATAATTAAATATCGGTTATTGCTGTCAAAACATATTGGTAACCGAAACTTTGATTGAAAGTTAGTTTTAACCGAACTTGGTGAAAATGGCCGTAAATCCTACCCAACCCCAGATCTATTAATATTATACATGAATTTAACATTATTTTAGGTGCTTTATGGGCTTTAAATAACACATATAGCAGACTCATAAAAATATAAATTTCGTTAAAAAAAATTGATATTCATTAATAATCACAAAATTAGTTAAAGAAATGCAATTCATACAAATATAATTTGTTTTGTTAAAATAAATAAAATTGGGTTTATATATGTATGTACATACTTCTGGAAAAATTGTAGCGTGCGTTGTGTAGCGTGCGTCACAAAGGGTTCACAGCTTTTGTCAAAAATTTACAACATTTTTTGGCTGCGAACAAGTGATTTAAGAATTCTCTAATATTCAGCATTCTTTTAGGAATTAGATGTTGTATACCTTATGGTACAGTATTTGCTTTAAATTAGTAAATACACTACAACTTTTAAAGTTACTTCCACTTTTTGTGGCGTGCGTCACGAAACTTTGTGATCAATTATTTCACAACAAATACCTGCTAAGAAATTATGATATATGCCATTCGTAAGTACATATTAATCTCACTTAATACTATATATAAGTTGAAGCTATGTATATCTTTTGAGAGACCAAAAAATGTGTATATGTACATATATCAATCAGAAAACGCGTGCAAATGTTGCGTTCGTCAAGCAGGATTTGCCCGTATACATACTTACATAAATACATACACATGTAATTTTGTAAATGTGTGTACACAAAAAAATTGTTTAATACAATTTAAAGACGTTTAGACATATATTTTGCATTTCTATTGTATGTATATGTATCTTTTTGTTTATTTAATACTACCAAACATATGTGATGTATTGTAAGTTGTTCCGTCGAAAGTCCATAGATATACTGAAAAAGTACAAATAGAGCGAATATACCCGCATTCCATTTAATATACAAAAACCCTATTACTGTTTAACAAAAGTCACGTAACAAGGGTATGCCATTCTTTTTTAAACAGATTGAAACGTTACATTTAAATTCGGTAAGCATTTGTATTATTTTCAAAGAACAAAACAAATCAGCTGTTTCGTTAAGCTACCCATACACGAGTGATTTGTGCGTGTATTTTGTTCTGTTAGTGCCCATTCACATTATACGATTTTTGTCGTTGCGATTCTTACCTTATGGACGAGAGGGGAGAGAGGAATTTAAAGGGGTACACAAGCGAGTGTACTCTTCGATTCATTTTGTTCGCTCATTCGTTTTCTCATTTGACGAAAAATGTATTGAAGTTCGGTTGCAAAAGAAAAAGTCGTAACGACAAAAATCGTACAATGTAAACATCAGACCGACTTCAAAGAGGAAACGACAATAATCGCAACGACAAAAATCGTATAATGTGAATTGGGACTTACTTGTTAGTGGATATGTGCGGGCACAAATCACAAGTAATTTAAAATTTTCAATTTCACAAATCACAAGTAATTGAAAATTTTAAATTTCTTGTGATTTGTTCCATGTGTTAGTGAGCTTGTGCGCGAACATTTTATAACTTTTTCATTTAAGTGTACAAAGTCAAATTGATACGGATATGTTACTTCCATATTTTTTATAAAAATTACATGTGAACGCCTATTTATTCTTAAAACCCCGTAATTTGTCCTGTTGCTTAATTTTTTAGTTAATTTTTTTTGTGCACACAAATAAATTACCAAAAGTGCAATTGCATCATCCGCTTTACAATTTATCTTTTCTTTTTGGCGTTATTGTGATTTGTTCGTCGTGTGTGAAGAAATGGTACGTGATCAAATCACACACCAATAGCTTTTGTGTGGGTAACTTAAGGGGGCGTGGACGTTCGGCAAAAATCCTCGGTACTCCTACGTAAACGTATTCGTTGCGGATTAGTTGTTCCGTTTTTAAAATTTTTCTCCACTTATAGGTATGTACGTATCGGATGTTAAAGCACGTTATGTTTGTTTATGTTTAAAGATAAAAAGAACAGTCCGTAGAAGTACACGACGTTGTTTTTATATTTAACGTTTACGTGTATGCAACATTTATTTTTTAGTAAGTAAAGAGGCATTTAGTCTACCTTAAGGTTCACGTACTCGAAAAACTTGCAACAAGAAAGTAAAAAACGAGTGTAAAAAATTCAGACACAAAAAACTTATTGAATATTTTTGCTAGAATAATTTAAACAGCTGCTTCATATTTTTGTTTACAAAACAAACGTTTTAAAATGCGTAAAAATATAATTTTTATTATTTTTTTTAGAAATTAAAGATTTAAAAGATAAATAAAACGGTGAATAATGTAGAATACATATAGGTATATATGTTTTTAAATTTCGGAACAATAGCTATGTGTAAATAATCAAAACAATTGAATCTAACAGCTGAATACTGTCAATATACATAGATACATATATACATGGATATATACATACATATGTATGTATGTACCAGCATGCTAGTTTTGGCTGGTAAAGCATTCATTTACTTTTTTAAATGTTTAAATACATATCGCTCCTTTATTGCAACATAGTCATATCTCAAAAAATATCAAATTTGTCAAAATGAGATAAAAGTTTTCAAAATGTACCCTTATAGGTATACAGATTTAATAAATTATATTTTGCTATAACTTCGGTTGTTGCAAATTTCATCAAATTCGGAAGACATCGATTTAAAAATTGGGTCACTTGACATACAATCTCCCATATTTATATTGCAAAATATTTGCTTTAACTTTTTTTTTTTTGAGAAATTATAGATCTGTTCATTTTCATTAGTCTCAGAAACTTGCAACGAGAGTTTAACTCTAAAATCTAAAAATATGTTCTCCCAATTACCTCAAATAATAAAAAAGTAAATGAACGCATATTTGCAAAAATTTGCAAATTAGGCATATCGCTGGATCCAGCCGTAAGATATGTGCGAACGAAATTTTGCCTTTTTTAATATTTTTGCACATTGCTATTATTACTAAATTATATTAATATTATGTAAACAAAAATTTAACTGAAAATCTCCATTGATTTAAAGTCGAATTTTTGTATACGGTGGCAGTAATACTGCAACAATACAATAACCACGGCTAGAAATGTCAACTATTTATAAATAATACATTATGAAACCAAAACAAATCGGTTCGAACTGTCAAAGTCAGCAGCCTTTTCACTGCCACCTGTAGTGAATTGGCACTGATATATACATAATTTTTTAATATGACATAACACTGAATTTTAATGGTACATTCCCTTGCTTTTATTTTTCTTTTTTTTTATTGTACAAAACTAACTATGAAGTAAAATTTTACTTTTTCTTAAAGTAAAATGCATTTTTAAATTGTCCAATTATTTTTTCAAAATCCAGGTGAATGTTTTCTATTGTCCAGTTATTTGACTCTTGGCAACCCTGACTCCAATACGAAGTATTTTGCTTTATTATTTTTACTTTTCCTTAACAAAAATTTCATTGATTTTTAATTTTTTTTTACGTTCACTGGAATCGAAAGCGTGAAAAATTTTTCACGAGAGATTCACGTTTGCTTTTTTCCCTTCGAGGGGAATGAAAATTTCATGAGAACAAAAGTTCCACTTGTTATTCACGATAGGGCTGAATATTAAAAATTTTAAATATAATATAAACTTTTTTTTTTATTTGTTTACACAGATTTTATTGTTTTTAAAATATGTTTAGTTTCTGAAAATATCTTCTTATAATCTACAACACTTGTTCCAAAATCCAAATTGTATCGTTTTATTTTTTTAATCCTGGTATCTTTTATACGCATATAATTAATACTTTTTACTTTACCTATTAATTTTTTTGTGTCCAACTTGTTATAATTTTCACAGCAAACGTAATAAGCGTTCAACAAGCTTCATAAGTATTTGACTAACGAATTTCAATGTTATCTTTTATTTTGATTAAATCAACTTATAACAAATACCAACTTTTAGAATATGACATTAAAATAACAGATTTTGTTAGTATGTATGTATGTCTACAAAAAACAGTTTAATTAAAATAACCGATCTTGTTGCCATTGAAAGATTATGAAATTTTGCAATTATAACAACAAAATGTTAACTGGTTAGAAAGTATCGTTGGTCATGCCAATTTAATACCCTACACCAAAGTTTTTACAGAAAATTGTTTGTGAGTGTACCCTATTTGACTCCAATGGGCAATTAGGGAACTGGCAAAACAAAAATTATGTTGTCAGGCTTAGAGTTACTCAAGAGTTATTTGAGCGGAACATTATCTAGATATGTATTTTAGCTTAAAGTGTAACTAGGGAGGGGTTTTATATGGGACCTATTAGCAATGCTCGTAGTGATATTAGGGAGCAACAAAGTATGCCAAATTTATAAAAGTTATGGTAAATTTTATATCATTTAATTGTGGGCGGATTTATTTCTACAAATAGATATCTGGGCCCTGTTTGTCAAATTTACAAGTAAAATACATACATTAAAACAAGAAACAATTTTTCAATTTTTGTTTCATTTAATTAAAAATTTAAGATCTATCTTAAAAGAAAATAGTAATTCTAGTATACAGTTGTTATTTGGCGTTAAAAACAAATGTTCCAGTCTGAAGATAAATTCGAACTGTAAACTTTATTACCGTCATCAATATCTATGAAACTTTTTTGGCTAATTGTGTTCATCTTAACACAATTGCGTGCTTAATGGATCTAGAAAGGCTTTATTCTCAGAAAGAATTTATTTTTTTATTTTCTTTAAGTTAACAAATTAATTGTTTTCCTACTCTTTAAAAAATGTATACATATTATTTTTAATACTGAATCGGTTATACCAATATGATACCGGTATTAAGGGAAACTGTATACGTATACCGGTATAATATGCAAATAAAAAAAACAACAATTTCGATATCGGTATCAATACCGGTATTCAATTTAAACGACATTGGTATCGGTTGCCAACCTTAGTTTTAAATTATCAAAATTTGAGTTATTCAATTAATCAGAATTCTGATTTTTTGGTTTTATCAATAAATAAAAATAGTTAAATTAAAAATTAGTGTTGTTCATAAACATCAATTAATCAGTAATTTCAGTACAAATTTCAAATATGTACTTATAGAAAATGGCAGAAAAAGGGGCTTAATTCAAATTGTGGGCGGATCAGTCCTAATAGGGTGCAAAGTCAAAGTCCTAAGCATTTCAGAACTGCATGTGTTATGTCCAGATTTAATTTCAGATCAGAGTTATATAGTTCTGAAAATTTAAATTTTTTGGATTTTAGTAGGTATGTATTCCAAGTTATTTTGTAAAATTCTGAGTCGGAAGTTTATAATTTTAACTTGAAATATAAGTATGAACTTAAGCGTAAGTGAATTAAAATTATAGTTAGCCAGTAAAACTAGTTTTACGATATAAGTTAAACTCTTTTTTCTTATTTTTAGCGTACGACGTAGATACGTTGTCAAATTAAAAAGGGTAATATTTTAAACAAATGCACACAATAGATGGCGTAAACGTTAAAGCGTATCTACGTCGTACGTCGACTTAGATCTAATTGATATAGAAATATAAAATGAAATTATCAGCCTGTTTGTCGATTTCGAATGTTAACGTTCGCATAGAAAATTATATAGGAACCAAATACAAAATTCGAAAATTTGTTTTTGTTTTAAATGTAATTTTCTATGCGAACCTTGCACTTGCATTTGCTCAAATGTATGCGAATCTTTTTAGCGAATATCTTATGAAAGCTTACTTAATTTACGAAACTTAAAGCACTGCTCTCAAGAGTGATAAACCAACAAGAGTGAATAAATATAACTAGGCTCAGTTAAACTTTAAGTATTATGGACCTTATGTACAATAAATAGATTAGGCTATTTACAATGTATATTAGGGTGAGTCACTGATGTAATAAAAGTTCTCGAATCATATTTTAATAGCAATATTATTTTTGTCTTACGTTAGACCCCTTTCACATTCGGCAAGTTACTTGCGCAAGTCTCTTGCGCATTTCTTGGTTTGTGTACGTCAGCGGTAAGGTCGGGGTAAGGCAAAAAATATTTAGTACAGACTTTGTTGTACTCGCCAAGTTAAATACTTGCGCAACTAACTTGCCGAGTATGAAAGGGTTCTTAATACAAATACAAATTGTTAAAAAAAATGAAAAAAGTCACATCTTGAGCCAGTGCCGAGCTCATAAGAATTAAGTATTTTTGGAAAAAGCCATTTTTTTATTTTAATCTTTTATTTACTATTATTATTAATTGAAACTGAAAACATTTTTAATTAAACTTAAAAAAAGAAAACGTTGGTTCTTATACAACATAAAACAATTAAAACACGAAATTATATAAGTTATTTTTTTCACAAAATCTTGTTTAGTATCAAATCTGGACATCCCTTGTCTTTCGTCTGTATTCAACCTTCCCTTGATTTGTTTTATCAAATAGAGTCAACTTTTGACACTATTTTCACAAACTTAAAAGTCGTTAAAATAGTAGCGGTTTTCACCCTTTGTATAAAGTGTACAACTCCGATTTTCTTAATACGATTTTATACTACAAAGCTGAGTGAGGGAAAGAGACAGATATAGTTTATTCAACTGTTTTATTCT
Source organism: Pollenia labialis (assembly GCA_949318255.1). NCBI lineage: Eukaryota > Metazoa > Arthropoda > Insecta > Diptera > Polleniidae > Pollenia > Pollenia labialis. The sequence goes on along the minus strand of OX439142.1, from coordinate 129,290,148 downwards.
GGGTTATTTAACAAACGTGTTTATTACAGCTTTTTGTTAGATTTTTCAACCACAGCGTAGTAAATGTTAGTGTAATACATTTTGTTGTTACAGTGTTGTAAATCTTAGTACTTTAACTAAATTAATAAGATTTACAAGAACTACAAGGGACATTACTGTCAAGCGTGAAAACCGCTAGTAATATGTAATATGCTTTTCTGCAATACAATGCTATTGTTGTTATATTAAAAATTTAACAAAATTAAAGATCAAAGCGCGGGCTCTTGCACTTAAAAAAAAAAAAATAATATTTTGCAGCGGTCTAATGCAGACAAAAATACAACATACATATTTACGCTACTAGAGGTCGATACGAGAAAAACATTTTTGACCCACCCTTATGTATAGCTGGTACCGAATTTCTATGGCAATTTCTTAGTGCTTTATATACATTTTGGCATCGATTTGTTAGTGCATATTTTACTCTTTGCAGTATTTTTGCATATATTAGTCAAAAGAGGATTCTTTCAAGTTTACAGAGTATATTTCACCTTTTTGAATGCACAAATAACTCTTATATAAATATTAACCTCATAACATCATTTTTTTCTGGTTGGCCCATTACTGCCCATGGGCCTCAAAGAATAACGCTCGATAATTTGTTTTTTTACTTGTTTATTAAGTACATGCAAATATTAAAAAAAAGTTATTTAGTTTAAATGATTTTGTTATTCGTGCTTAATTCCCAATTTTTATTATTTGATAAAAACACTGAAATTTATTGTTGATGGAATAAGCTATTCCTATGTGCATTTCACTGGTTGCTTAGGCCAGATCATCAGGAAACTTCATCCATAAAGATTTTAGAAAAGCTAAATATAAGATTGAGGCCCTATGTTCCTTATAAGGAATTCCAAGGATTACATATATATATACATAACAAAATCAGTTAAATTAAATTTAGTATTCCCACGAAAATTATTTTGATAAAAGTTATTTAGTGCATATATCCGATTCTCTGTTTATCATTAATTTATTTGCATATTGTAAATATTCGCATTCGCAAAAATTTAATTTTTGTATTTGTTTTTGCATTTGCCAAACGAACATTCGCAACACCCTACTTGAATTTCTAAATTGCCAATTAAAAAAAATGAAATTTTCTTTTACTTAAAATTAATTTTTTTTACAAGGTTATTTATTTGTCAGTTAAAATTTCTTTTATTTTGTTAAAACTTTTAAATGTTTATTCTAGTTTAATATAATTCTACATAATATGTAAGCATGTACATATTCCATTTTTAATTACATACATATGTATTGATCTTTCTTCTATAATAACCAAGGCCCGGATTTTTATGCAAATGCATATTTGTTCTCGTCAGTCGGAGCTTACCATATACAAAATTTCTTTGCGAATCAAGAAATTTGCAGTAAAATGGCATTTGCATATTTTTCTTTGAATGTATGTTTTTGCATATATTGCTGATATTGCATATTTTTGTTGCATATTTTGAAAAAACTTGTTTTAATTGCTTTATTTGCCATGCACCCTTCCGCAGAAGAGGTAAAATACAACTTCGATGATATTTATTTATTAATTTCTTATGGGAAAATTATTTTGTTAAGCACCTTCGCGTGTTGCCGCATATAAAGAGAAGTATCCCGATTAATGTCTTCCTCCAAAACCTATAATAACCAGGTGGGGAACGTGGTTGGAAGCAATTGTGTATTATGCTGAAAACATTTACCAATTCAAAGATGTGGTGAATGGATTCAACAATGGTGATGCAGAATCAACAAAACGGTAACTTTAGTAAACAAATTCGTATCAAGCTTGATAAAGCTTAAACAAAAATGAAGGATTTAAAACAATAACAAAACTACTAGCATATTTAATTTAAACCTTACACTTCCATTTTATTTTCTTTTAAAAACAGGCAGTAAACTTTAATTTTGAAAATATTTAAAAAAAATTTATTTCTTAATTCATTTTATATGTAGGTTTAAATATCTATCTAACAAGTAATATAATTTACATGATTGTTTTAAGGCTCATTTAGTCTTTACGCTCTGTTTCTGTTGCTGTCACTTACAATTACTTAACAGCACAGAAAAACTAATCAATATCACAGGTTTTTGAATAACAAAAACAAATCAGCTGATTCGTAACAGAACAGAAAGTAAAGACTAACTGGGCCTTTACTTTTAGTTTTTCTCTATGTTTTTGTGTTTTACTTAATTTTAACTTCTACTTTTTGTATTGTGCTTTACTTACGTTAATGAGACTGAATTTTAACGTTTTTTGTGTAACTTTTGTTATTTTTCTGTTTTTTTTTTAACACTAATAAAAAAATGGTAAGTGCATATTTTTTGAATTTTTAGCGCATATATTTTTCTATTTTCAGTGCATTTTTTATACGCATAAAACGCGATTTTAACTGCATAAAAGTCCGGGCCCTTATAGTAACCAATGCGTTTAATGTAATAATTATTGCCTTCCGTTTCGCTTGCACGCGATTTATTCAAATTAAACGATTTTATAGAAACTTGAGATTTTATTTCATTATTATGATAACAAATGCTTTTAATAACAAAGTTTATATGCAATCCATGTAATTTTGTTTTTGAATAACTTAAGTTTTGACATTGACACACGTGTATTGTAAATCAAAGTAAGTTTTAAGGTGGGATACACACTATCAAACTTGAGTGACAGTCAAAAATTTAGTCAGTCAATAGCCAACCAAAAAATAATTTGCGGTTGACTGACAAAAATTAGCGGCAAATATAATCGAGCAATCGAAAATTTGAGCAAAACTGTCATTTTTGTTCGAAAAAAATAAAAAAGTTTATCAAAGGTTTTTAAACAAAATTTCATACAAAATATGCTTTATAAACCTATTTTTTATAAAAAATGCCGTTAAAAATTTTTTTATACATATAACACCGGGTTTCCGCGTAGCAATATTTACTGCGGCAAACGTCAAATTTGATTGCTCCATTAAATTTGCGACCACATATTGCCATGAGTGACAATCCCTTGCGCAATGATTGCTTACCGATCTGCTGTCAAATCAGTTGTCATTTACCCTAGGTCCACACTAAAAATAAATATCTCAGCAAGTTGGCAATAACGTCGGCAGAATAACAGAACAATATTTCTTACTGCACAGCTTATGTTAAAGGCATGGGAAAACGTATTTATGTTAACTCATAATTTAAAAAAAACCAAGGAAGAGGGTGCAGTGTAAAAACTCCCGCCATCTTGCAAACATTATTTTTATTAAGATAAACTCTTTCTTATTCGAATTATTTTTTTAATGTATAGTTATTTATTTAAGCTTGAGACCTTTTTTTTATAAAAGTATAAATTTGTATTATATTAATTTTTTTTGTTAAAATAAAATTTATATTTTTAATCCTATGTTAATAAACAAGCTCGAGGCCACAATTGATTTTTAATAAATTTTATTCTTTATTATTTTTAGTTTTTCAATATTTTCCATCAGGAATAGTAAAAGACGAGTTACAATATTAAAACACGCAACGTCTAATCGCGTTCACATGTAAAATTGCAAGGTGCAAAAGCAGTAGTAGCCAGTAATTAACACTTTTTGAACTAATGTCGCTCAAAAAATTATAATTATGTATATGTATGTATATCAAACACAAAAAAGTGTAAGATATAAAATCGATTAATCTCGGTCTATGGTCTAAAATTTTTAGCACCATTGCCAAATCTAGATGAATGTGCACTTAATTACCTTTAGCTGTGATGCTTAAAATTTTAGACCAAAAGGATAGACATTTCTATTAACTCTAATGTCTGACTAGATTCTAATCACTTATATTCACTTGATTAAATACATTTCGTTGCTTAAAACGGCAATTAATTGCTAACATTAGCGTAAATCTTAACACTTTAATGATAAGCATAATTTTGTAGCCTGAACGTCAATGAGTATCTCGTTTTAGACACTAAAATTACTCTCAACTTCAGCGTTTGTTGAGGGATATATTAATATATTTATATGTATCAAAAAAAAAATCAAGGAAGAACATGTAAAATTAAAATAGATAATCATTCAAAGCAAATTTCGATCTACCAAAGGTTAAATACAATTTGGTTTAAAGATTGATGTTTGGCTATTGAGAGATTGAGTGGTTGCGATCGAAACATGTAAGGGTAACCTGTCTTAAAAAGCGTGGGTTCGAGCCCAGCAGCAGTTAAGAATGTAAAATTATTAATATATTTTAATTAATTTTCATGTTGTAAAATTCCTACTTCATAAAAATTATTGAATGAAAATTAAATTTGATGAACTTTTGCCTAATTAAAATATCAAAAACCCATAAATAAAAAGTTCAACAAAATAACCACAATACTAATTATTTTATATCAAAATGGAAGGATTTTTACCAAATCAAACTTTTCCGTTCTCTTGATGTCACACTTCTTTAAACTTTAAACACAGTTTTCCAACTCGATATGGCCAGAGAAACAACAAATTTAATCATACCGGAGCGAAAGTAAAAACGATAAATTAAAATAAAAAAAGCGCAGCAAGTGCGCGGTTTGTAGTTGGGGCAAATTTAAATATTAAAAAAAAAAATTATGACAACGCTTTATTTTTAAACAAGGAAGCAAAACAGGAAAAGAGAACTAAAACTGACTTGGAAGTACCGTGCTATTTTTTAAATGAATAGTACAATTGTAGTGTATTTTCCATCACTGATGCACGAGTATAAAATTAATTTACTTTTTTTTATCAAATAAATAAATAAAATGTGTACAGCGTATAAACATATACATATGTATGTATATAATTTTATGAGATAATTCAATTTTTGTTGTTATACAAATATTAGGGGAAAAAAACAATCTAGTCAATATATTTAATCTCTATTCTAGTATATATTTAGTAGACGAGTAAGCATGAGTTGACTAAATAAAAAGATGAATTCAACAAGTTGCGGTTCTAGTAGGGTGCATTTCAAACGCTCTAATGAATTAGTACCAAATATTATATAATTTTTAAGGTTTCAACAAGAAAGAAAAAGAAAATAAATTAAATTAACTATGTTTTCAACAAGTATTTTTTAAAGTACATACATTTGTTTATTTGTTTAGGATATGTAAAATAAAATATTTTCATACATATTGTGTTGTAGAATTAAGTCAAGTTAGTATTTACATTAAAATTGGCGACAATGACTTTTACGATAGCTTCTATGACATGACAAAATGTTGTGGTGGTGGGTCCAAAATCAACCATAGGTTCCATATCCCCTTCCTAAAACCACTTAAAGGCAAACAAATTACAAAAAGACGAAAATATAGTATTCGGCACAAAGGACTTTCACATGAAAATTACCCTCCTAACATGATTGCCCATGGGTACACTTGCACAAATTTGCTCTTATATACTGAAGTGTAGGGTATCATATGGTCGGGCTTGATCGACTATACTTTCTAACTTCTTTTTATTGGGTAACTTTAGGCTCGAATTTTATTGTAACTTTCTGTGTTTGGGAACACAGAATCTACTTTTTAACCAAAATTTTGTTTTAATTCCATTTTAAAAAAGTTTTAAATTTTTGGTGGTTAAGCCTTCCCAAATTATCATAAAGGAGGTATTTACGCATTTTGACTTTTTAAGAATTCTCGCTTTACTAAACTATAGGAATTTAATAAATTTATTAAATGCGATTTTTTCTCAATTATATTTAAAAAAAGTTTTAAATTTTTGGTGGTTATTCCTCTGCAATACGTTGGGTTTTTTCTTTGCCTGATGGTATTTTTTACACTCCCAAGAGTTGTTCATATACTCTAATGTTTTATGTGCATTAATTATTCAGTAAAAACTTGAAAATATGCCCTGAAATTTATTAAATATATGCCCCAAAAAATTCAAACATTTTTAATTTAAAAACAAAATTTTCAACAATTCCATTTAATATAAACAATTCTAAAATTATAATCGTTAAAGCCCAAACACCATAGTATTGATAGAATAATTTTCGAGATTTTACCCTATTTGGAAATGATGGGCAGTCATGTGCTCACAAAAACAACGTTAGAGGTTAAAATTTTGCATTAATCATCCCTGAATTTGTCATTTTTTTCATTGCATATAAAAATTTTAAAAAGTTTTTAAAATTCAAATAAATTATGTTAAAGACAGTAAATTAAAAAAAAAAACAGTTAATTAAAAAAACCAACAAAATTGTTTGACATTAAACGGCTGTTTTTCACAAGTTGGAAAACGTTTTGCAGCTCGATAACAAGAGTTTAGCAAATCGTGAGCCAGAGTTTGGTTAGTATATTATGAATAAACTTTTTGCTAACTTCATGCTAAATTTTTGTTATGTATACGGCTGATATAAAATTAAAAAGCTTAAAATAACATTTATCGAAGCACTAATGGTACATTTAAAAATGTAAGCGCATAATTATGCGCTACGCAAGAAGACATACAGAGATGCAGAAAAGTAAGTGAAGGAACTGGTAACTGAATGCACTGATTCTCATTAAATTTTGCACAAATTCGTTTTATACGACTCCAAATCCACCATAGGCCTTATTAAAAGCACAATTTTTGAAAACACTTTAAACTGTAACGAAAAACGGTATTTGAGTATAATTTGAATATCATAGTTTCGTATGATTAGAAACCACTCCGTCATATTTTGAGAAGATCGGTCCAAAATTTACCATTGGCCCCATAAAAAGTCCAAAAATAAAACCGTCCATTTTAGGTTTATATGGCTAGAATTAACACCATGTAGTTTTGTGATAATTGGTCTATAATTCAGCAAAGGTCACATACAAAGCGGCCTTTCAAAAACCAATTTAAGAAGAATTAAATAAAAAAGAAAAATTTACTACTTTATTGAAATGTGGTCTAGTTTAGGCTTTTTTAAAACAAGAAATCACTCTACCGAATTATTTGAAAGATCCATAATTTACGATAGCTCCAAGATACAATCTCCTTTTGAAAATCACTTTAATACGCCAAATAATATTTCTGAAACAAGTCGAGGTATTTTATTTATATTAAGCAACGAATTATTTATAGTAGGGTAAGGTCAGGATTTGTAAAGATTGGATTAATATGTAAAGATCCCAAACAAGGCCCACTCGTCAAATATTCGAACTCGTGGTGTAGTTTATAAATGATTCGACACAAGAATGACCTATAACACGGTCATACTTGGCATGCCAGTTTGGTATGATGGGAGAGAGAGCTCATATCAAACATTTTCGAAACCCGATTTTCGAATTTTGCACTATTACACGAGAATGTTGGCATGTTATCATACCAAACTGTCATGCTCTTTACTTGTTTTGAATTTTTTTCGTCAAACATTTGCTAATTTTACACGACCCATAACTTCGAAAAAAAAACTAAAAATACAGGCCTTTTCTGAAAATCACTTGAACTCAAATCACGCGATTTCAAATCACAAGTGCCTTTTTAAATCACACGTGTGATATTTTGGTGTTACGTTTTTGTGTATTTCGGTGTGATTTTCAATTGCCGAAATCCCACCGAGAAGTAAAAATTCTGTAAGATTTTCAGAACCCCACAAAATAACATGCGAGATTTTAAAAGCACGTGATTTTCAGTGCCGAATCTTTGATAACCTCCACCGATAGTTATTGGATATATAAATTATTTATTTATCTGTATAAAAATGACCGTCAGAATAAAAAATTGTCGCGATTTATTGACCGAGAATTAGAAAGCTTTATACTTTTATTTCTAGCCATATATATAAAAGTTCATTTGAACAAATATTTTCGAAATGGGAATTCATATTGGCGTACTAAACTGTTTTCCGAAAGTAGGCTTTATATGGGGCTCATAGTAAACTATGTATCGATCATCACGAGCTTAAAAGTGTGCTTATCCTACAAAACATTATGTTGCATTATTTCTTATGGTTTTAGGCGTACTAAACGGTTTTCCGAGAGCAGGCTTTATATGGGGTCTTTGGCAAATTAAGGACAGATCTTCACGAAATTTAACTGTGTGATTTCTTGTCTAATGAAACTGTGACGTGCTAAATTTTCTTACAGTAGCATTATTTCTTACGGTTTTAGGCGTACTAACCTGTTTTTCGAGAGTGGGTTTTATATGGGGCATATGGTAAATTATGGACAGATCTTTACGAAATTTAAAAAAATTATTTATAGTCATACAGAACGAATTTGTCCCAAATTTTATATCAATCCGTGCATTAACCCACCATTTATGTTATTTTATGGAACAAAATTATATTACTGAATTGCTCTTGCTGGGTTATAATCCCAAACTGTTTAGGATAACAAGTAGCAGTTTTCTTTTGTGTTGTCGAAAGTGGGCGGAGTTTCCACAGAAGGACAGACTGACAGGCATGGCTAAATCGACTTAGAATTACTCAAGGACCCAGAATATACATAAGTATATACTTTATGGAGCTTAGATGACTATTAAAAAAGTTTCACACGGAATGACGAACCTAGTATACCCTTATTCACCACAGTGGTGGTGGAGGGTATACAAATAAGACGTACTGTAAAGTAGAAATTTTCTCAAAAATTAATTGTTAAAACTTGATTAAGAAAATGTTTTTTAATTAAAAAAGCGAACTTTATACTTATTAAGGTCTAACCTTGACCGTCGCACAAAATACAAACAAGAGAGAATGAGGTAACAGCAGATCAACTGAAATATACAGGGTTGGAAATTCGTCTTTAAAACTTGTTTATGTTATTGTTATTTTGGAATACTCGATACATAATTTGCATAAAAAATTAAGGTTGCCAGTCTAATTTTTTGAAAAAGCGGGAGAAATTGCAAAACCATAAAAAAACCTAGGATTTTTGGCGAGACAAAAAATAATTCTAACCCAAAGTATTTTTAATTTAAAAAGTAATAAAAAATGCTTAAAAACTGCAATTAAAATTTTCATACATACACTGCAAAAAATCCATGCCTTGTAAGAAAACTTTTATTTAATGTTTCAAACACAGTGCGAAAAAACGAAATTATTCAGAACAATGTAAGAACACTTGAAAATTTACGAAATTTACTTCATTTTATTGGGTATTTACAAATGTAAACAAAATATTTCGAATCATATACATGTGCGTGCAATTTTCATTCAAGTTTAATAACTTTTCGGGATCTAATATTGTAATTTATAAGATATTTTATCTTTTTGTATTAGAAAGGTACTTAACAAATGCAAATAAATCTTTGATGATATACTCTGCATTTGCCACTAAAAAGTTGTTTTCTTTTATATCCGTGAATATTATATTTTCCAGTTAATGTTATCGGATGTGTTCTAAAATCCAAATTCAAGTGAAAGTGGAATACTTCAGCAATTTTGGTGAGCAGTTGCCACTTACCTAAACGCACCTGTATATTAAGTCAATCTTTCCGAATTTTGTGCTTTACAATTTTTTAATTTTTTTCATCACTTATTTTTCCTTTATTTATACGTTTAAAGTTAAATCAATCCGTGCAAAGATCAGTTCAACTTGACCTAAACAAGAGTTATATACTTAAAGCAACAGTTATCGTTTTGTAATTCACTAGAAACTTACTAAACTAAAAATAATAATGTTTCTGAAGTGCGGGATTTTTTTAATCTTGCGCGGTACGCTTGGATAATAAAAACAAAAGCGGGACAAACCCGTGAAAAGCCGTACAACTGGCAACCCTAATTAATATGGAAGCATACAATCAGAAATAACAAAAAATTAATTTAATCATGGTATTTTAATCCCATTATTTTTTATTAAAATAAATTAGCACCATACATATAATTCTATTTTTGTTTTAAATTGTTATTACATATGTATTTATAACAATTTTGGCGCTGGTAATACCTATTACTTTTATGTAGTATAGAAAACAAACGCTCAAATATACATCATGTTATTGTTTTTTACTTTTTTAAATACATACTGCGTTTTGAAGTAGATTTTGCTAGGAATTTTGAAATTAAGAAAAATAATTATTGATTTATGTAAAACATATTTCTATTAAAATTTATGCGAAGTCGATTTTTGATTTATGGCGTAGTTTATACGAAAATACACTTAGAAATATGTACCTAAATAGTATTTATAAATAAAATTTCAAACATTTTTTTGATTTACACTGGTGTATATTTAGGTAAAAAAACAGTTGTTATTTAACTGAAGCGGACCTTTATATCTTATAATAGAATCATGGATAAAAGTTCTTGTTACCTGTTTTTAATAAAAAAATTTCTACTAGCTGTAAAAAAGTTACAAAAACGATACACAATACTACTAAATTTGCCTTCTCTGCAAGTGACACTCAAAAACAACTGACAGATCGCAGGAAAAGATAGAAATGAAATAGTCAAAAAAAATTAATACATAGGTACAATACAAACAACATTGTATGTATACAAATTTACACTTAATGGCCTCAATTTTGCAAAAAATAAAAAAATAAACGAAACATTGGTATCTATAAAATGTTAAAATATAATAAACTTACCTCCTTAATAAAGAAATTAACTTTTTTTAATTGTGTATCTAGTAGATATTAATTTAGTAGATATTTAAAATCATAAAAGGTTCATTGATTTAGAGTTGTGCGTGTCTTTTTGACGATTATTTTTTTATGACTAATGCCGCGTCTTTGCAGAATTCGTACCCTGTTTTGTAATCTTTAATATACCTATTTTATTTATTTGGTTTTTTTGGGTTTCTTTTGAGAAGGACCACAGCGATAACAGTTCAATTTACAAACGATCAGAGCCGAATACAACACTTAATAATTACACTAATCACTTTTACTTAAAGTGAAGTTTGAATCGCGTGTTTTTCGGAAAAAAATACAATTTCTTCGCTTTCCTTCTGTGCCAAATTAGCAAGAGAATAGCTATTTCACCTTACACGTCGTTCCAGCTTGGAATTCAAAAAATTACTGAAATCCTAATATTGGTCATAGTCAATTGATAGCAAAAGTGAACCAAGTAGACGACTTCGAACAAACACAACAACAGCAACAGCGATAATGAAAACAACAAATGAATTTTTTAGCAAGTGAGTGAGTAAAACACAAATAAAGATGAATGAAAGCAAAGTGGAAATACAAAAAATAAAATAACAACAACAAACTTATAAAATCAGCCAGTTCGTTTGTCCGTCCGTTCTCGGTTTAGTTAGACACATAATCATACACACGAAACACTTTTTAAAGCCAATACACTCAAAAAAAATTTACGTAAAAATATACAGAAAAACAAAAAAAAAATTATTCACTCATTGCGTTGTGTCGAATCTTGAGTTTTGAATACACACTTAATGGACATTTTTTTTTTACCTAATTCCGTCAGTCGTGACCGATTCGAGTTATTTCTTAAGGCCCAACTATAATATGCTTAAGTTGGCTTAAGCAATTGTGCGAATACATTTGATTCATATGGGCCCAGGGCTGGGCAGTATTTGAAATACATGTATTAGTTGGAATTTGTCAGTTTCCTCAGTGACAAGCGCAAAGACATTGTCACTCTTGAGAGCTATCAAAATATAAAAAGAGTATTCATCGAATTTAATACAAGTTTTTGCTCATCAGGGCCTGTAGAAAGATTATTTTCTTCAGCAGGTTTCATTTATTCTCCAACAAGACTCTGTTTGTCTAGTGCTACAGTCTAAAATCTGATATTTATGAAAGGAAACAATTGTTTTGTAATGTATTTTTTTTCATCTAATTTATTTTTTGGATTGAATAAAAATGGTGTATTTCGTATTTTAAATACATACATGTACATGACGTGGAAGTATTTTGTATTTGAAATACGAACAATAAAGTAAGTAATTTGTATTTTAAATAGATACAGATGTGTAAGTACATATTTTGTATTTTAAATACATAACCTGAAAGTATTTTGTATTTTAAATACATGACCAGCAAGAATTTTAAATACCGCAACCCATGTATTTTGTTCAACATTGTATGTAATTTCTACAATACTGATCTTACACCCTATAAAATATTTATATTCTGGGTCCTTATGAAAAGCGAAGTTTATTTAACGATGTCCGTTTGTCCGTCTGTTCGATGAAATGGGTTTTCCGAAGACCCCATATATGATGGGGGCCAGGTTATTATACATTTATGTCACATATGGTCCGGAATTGTTTGCTATTGAAATTCAAAAAGATCGGCCCACAACTGTGAGTCCTCTGGTTCGAATCTTTTTTTATGTTTTAAAAACGAATAAAAAAAAATATTTACCAATTTTAGATTTTTAAATTTAATTTATAATGAAGTTTTTAGATTTGTGAATATGTATGTACATGTAAAAATTATTTAATTTTTGTCTAGTTGCTCTGTATTCTGCACGCACAATGGTGAAGGGTATATAAGATTCGGCACAGCCGAATATAGCTTACTTACTTTTTTTTTTTTTTAATTTTTGACTGTAGCTAAAGCCAGCTTATGTATTTATAGTTGGGCCTTTATTCTTTCATTCTAAGCTGAACGAATTGAAATCATGTTTCAGTGTTGTAAGGCAGTTGTTTGAGGTTTTACAACACTGACAATTCGATGCGCTAAGTAGGTACAAACTGAAAGAGTTAGATTCATTAAAATTACCATCGAAAAAGTATTCGATCAAGACTTCCAAAACTAGCCCCCAGTTTTTTAAATATTAAGTCTTAAAATATTGTTTATAATAATACAGAAAGATAAACTAATACCACAGAATCAGAATTGTGAAAAAACGTATTTCAAATACATAAAAAAAAAATTAAAAATAGATTTTAGTAATTAGATAAAGTATTTTGTAATACAAAATTAAAAATATGTTTCAAAAAACACGCTCTACTTACTCACAATTCCGTCGTAAACGTATTTTGTTTTCTTATTAAAATATTCTTAAGCCTATAGTACACGGAGTGTAAAAAGCCCCATGCGAATGTGGTTCTGACTTAATTTTGACGACACTACAAAGCCACAATAGCAAGTTCGTGTTGTGTGATGACGACAAAATTACGTCAGAACCACATGCGAATGTAGCTTTTAGGCTTTAGAAAAATCCATATTTAATAAAATTTTTATTTATTTTTTTCTTCTTTTATTTTGTTTGCAAATATTCAATTTTTAATTTTTCTATGACAATACGGTCGCATACGGCGTATGAAATAGAATTACATAGATCTAAATCGATGTATGACGTAGATACGCTTTTACGTTTGCGCCAAATACAAAATAAATATTTTGTATTTTACAAATACATAATATTTATTTTATTGTGTTTCAAAAAATGTATAAAAAAATGTGGAAGAAAATATTTTTTAATGAAAGAAAAATTACATTTTTTGGATTTTGTATTAGCATTTGTAATAAATCTCTTTCAAATGTAATTCACATCTCTGCAAAGAATATTATTACATACATACATAAATTAATTATACAGAATGCGCATCTTAGACAAAAAACTTTCTATGGCAGGTTGTATCAGTACCCCTTTTTTATGATGTGCATACATTTTTTACTTATAATTATTTAGTGCTGTGGGACAGGGGTTCCCAAAGATTGCGGGCCGCTTGAAAAACTACTTTTTTCTGCGAAATTTGTTTACAAAAGGTATGAAGAAATAAAGGCTTAAGTCTAGTTTACCGACATAGCTCCAAATAAAACAAATACCTAGGGTGATAGAAAATTGAAAAATAAGAAGAAAAAATTAAATTGAAAAATTGGCGCAAACGCTTAGTTTTCGAGTTATGGACGTTTATAGTTTTCATGGAAATACGTTATTTGGCTGAAGTGCAATTTACAGGGCTACGAAAAAAATAAAAAAATATGCCACCCGATTGAGAATAAAAAAAAAAAAAAAACAAAATTAAAATTTAAGGGGGCTGAGGCCCGTGGGGCACCCTGGAACCAAAAAACTTCACCGCCAACTTAGTGATATGTGTTGGTACTCAAATTAAAGGTAATTTGCTCACGATTGCAAATATGGATTTGGTTTTGATTTGTTCCGAAATAGCCAATGATTGCTAGTTTTTTTAATGACTTTAAAATCCATTTAATATTCATTTTTGTACTTCAAACTCATTTTTATTAAAAAAATGTAATATACATATTAATGCTAAATAAAATTACTATTTAAAAATTGTATACAAATATTTACATTACAAATGTATCATTTCAATGAATAGAATTAAAACTATGAACAGTCATTTTCAAAAAGTGTTAAATTCTTCTTCAGGCCAACATTTTTTTGTATAAAATTTTGACTTTTTATATATTTCAATTGAATTTATTTTTACAAACATGCTTGCTTCGCAAAGGTTATTCATTGCTTAAAATCGTGTAGATATGAAGCAAGATTTTCAGCGCAATTTACGTTTCTGTCGGAACATCTGTCGAAAATTATATATCTGATTAAGATAGTACAACATCGTTAAATGGCGCTATTCTTTTTTTATGTTTTTGAGTTTCCGAATGGTGTACTAAATGCAAACGTTAAGCTTTTATTATTGAATTGTAAAATTTGCAAAAAGCTTTTGACGCATCTTTTTTTTTTTGTTGGTTAAATCCATTTTTTAAACACCGGATTTGATTTCCAAGCCTTTCGATAATATTGACCTAAGCAAAAAATGTGTACACATATAAAATTGAACCAAAAACGAAACAAGAGGGTTAAAACGAACGTATTTACTGATAGATGTTAAAAGTGTCAAACGTCCAACCAATATCACGTTTGAAAAGAGCCTGTGTTAGCTCTTTTTTATAAAAAGGGCTTAATTCTCTACACCCAAAATTCTGTCTTAAAAACCATGGAAAAAATCACCGTCTGAATCTAGTGTTAGGGTGACAAACAACGATGTTAAAACATTAAACTCAGCACTCCCCACCTAACACCATTTAATTTTTAATGTTTGTATATTAAGTCTCGTGGAGACTGGATTTTGCGACAGCTAGGTTACGGCCACAAATTCTTAATATAGAAAACTTGCCGATATATGTAGGTAGTAAAACTAATGTTTCTTGATAACTTGGACAAAACTACCTAAGCAGTCAAGTTAAGATCCTATTTTTTTACATAAATGAATACAAATTTTTTAAAAATACCAACTTTAATCAAGAAAATTTTTCATTATGAAAACCCTTTTTTTTTTTTTGATAAATTAACTGCGTGGCCCACAATGTCGACAAGAATATTTCGTTCGAATATTTATATTACAAACAAAAACAAATTTTAGTATTTTATTATTGTTTTCAATATAAAAATACGAAAGAAATGTTCTTGTCGACATTGTGGGCCAGGCAGTAAAAGTGCATTTTATGAAACTTACACATTTCTAAATTGGATTTTTAATAAAAGTTTCAGGAATTAAGATTTTTTGTTCTTTCAAAAAAGCGCCTACAATTTAAATATTTATTTGGGTTTCCTTACCTACCTACCTGGATGTATGTATGTAGTATGTATGTATGTATGTATGTATGTATTTAGGTAGAGATTTTTCACGTTTGGCAGCGCTGGATATAACTAAAACCATTGTATTAGGAAATTTTCCTGATAAATAATGAGTTTACTAGTAGCAGTTGTAACCAAACATACTAAAAAATCTAGTTAGAAAATGTAGAAAACGTGGTGCTGCACATATGTACATATATTAACTCTTACTGTAAGATATTGCAAGCGAAAGCAGAGAAAAGTAGAAAAATGGCTGTCCTGTAAAATTTGGTTTTTGTAACATAGGAAGCAAAAGATGCAGAATACAGACACACTACGCGTCGAAGTGCGTTGACTTAAAATATTGGGTACTTTCTGGGAAGACAAATTAATAAACAATTTCAATACAACTTTTGTGACATTTATGCTTTACTTCATATCTTGTCGTGTTTCGATTAAAATGGAAAAAAAGTTTTCCATATTATCGGGTGTGTTCTAGAAGCCGAATCCATTCGAAATTGGATTACTTTAGCATTATTGGTGTTCTGCATTTCACATCCACATGTTTTATTCGTTTTCAATTAGAGCTCTAATATCTACTAGTAGATATGGTTTGGTGAAAATAAACCGAATCAACTTTAATGTACTTAATATGAAATAACATTTTTAACAGAAAAATTTATTTTGCTTTTAGCTTAAAATCTTCTTAATCCAATTTAATCAAAAATATATCGTTATCTAAAACGCAAAAGGCCCTTACTAACCCAAATTAAAAGTCGACTTTTTCATTGATTTTAATGTAATAATAGCTAATTTTTTTAAACGATTTTAATGTTATTTTCAGACAATTTGCTTTTTAATCGATTTAGCAATTTTTCGAGAATTTTAGCCATGTTCGCGATGTAAGCGATTTGTTCGTGTAAGTTTTCTGATTCTTTACAGCTTTAACGATTTATAATAACTAGTAGACTTTGCTATCATGTCACTGTTAGCAAATTTTTGCGAATTTCCGTGAATTTAGCAATTTTTACCGAATTTTTACTATTCCTTATAGTTTTAGGGACTTTCAATCAATTTTATGGCTGGTTTGAAATATTAAAAATTTTCGCAAATTTTCGCTATTTTTCAATTTTTTTGTTATTTTCCGACATCGTGAATAACAAGTGGAATTTTTCTTCCCATGAAATTTTCATTCCCCTCGAAGGGAAAAAAGCAATCGAGAATTTAATCACGCTATCAGTTCCAGTGAATGTAAAAAAAGAAGAACGATGAACAAAAACTAAAAATCAATGAAATTTTTGTTCAAATATACACGTACATATATATCTTAAAGAAAAGTTAAAATATACATAAAAGCATGGAGGGATAGTTTGATTACAACGCTTTTTTGCATTTTTTAAATTTTATGAATAAAATATTTTCCAAAATTCTGCTACCACGTCTTTCGTAATCGACCTGTTGTTTTGCATTTTGTTGACCAATATATCGGTTTGTGCCTTATTAACGAATCTAGCCCTAAATATTTGATTTATAGGAGGAACTACTTATATAGTGAGAAAACCTAAGGGAAATGTGAACAAATTACGAGGGAAAAAACTTTTCACGATAAGCGGCATTTTTTCCCGACCTGCAAATATTATTGGACCACCTGAACCAATTTCATGAAATGAAATGCAAGCATGGACCATGTCGTTGTTAAAAAGTGTTGGTAGTGAGACGACATGTCTTCATTTTTTAAACGACATGTTTTCGTTTTTAAACGAAGTTAAAACTAATCCTCTTGTGTACACAATGGAGTAGTTTTAAAACTACTCCTTGGTAGTCCAAAGATGGGTTATATGGTCCTGCCCTAGGACATCGCAATGTTAAATAGACCATGTTTTTTCCATACGTTTGGGTTACTTTTGGACTAGTCCTAGTGGGCTACTCTTTACACGCGTGTTTGGACTGGTCCTATTATTTGCAAGGCGTGAACATTTTTTATGTTATCATTCTCATTTGAATTGCCTTTTTTTCATGGGAGTTTTTCATGATCGCAAATGTATGAAAAGGGGAATAATTACGAGGGAAAAATTATTCACGATAGGGGTGTTTGTTTTTAACCCCTTTAGAGATTTTAAATAGATTTTAGTGTTTGTTTAAAAGTTTGCAATTTTTCGAGAATTTTAGCCATGTTAGCGATTTTTTCCTGTGATTCTTTACAGCTTTTACAATTTTTAAAAAAAATTATACATTGCTATCATGCTGCGGTTAGCAAATTAGCGATCTTTAGTTCAACAAAAGTTTTTCGAACAAGAACTTCGAATACACAAAACATCCGTATTTGAGAACACCAAATTATGACTTATGCGGATTCCAAAAATTTTTCGTTTGCTTATACTGATTTTTTTGGAATCAAATTCTACTCATTTTGCTTACTGGTTTAAATCAGGGACCGTAAGTAACAGTTATTCCTTTTTCATAGAAGTCAGATGAAAACAGTTATTTTTTTGAACAAAAATTTCAATTTTTGGGAATACAAAATTTAAATTTCAAAAGATAAATAATAAAAACTGGGAATTAAGCACAAATAACAAAATCTTTTGAAATTTAAATTTTGTATTCCCAAAAATTGAAATTACTTTTTGATAATAAACAGGCAGGTGCACGGCCTAAAAAACACTTAATTGACAACATCTTTTGTAAGTTGTTGTTGTTTTTATTTTGTTTTTCTTAACCTACTTACAACTACAATTAATGTTGAGAGAATTTCAACTAATTGTAGTGGGGAATGTAAGATGAGATAAACCCACTGTTTATTGTTGATGTGTTTTGTTTAAACTTTGATATTATTACAAGTAGAACTGTTGCTATAATTCTTATACGTTTAACAGTTTTATTTGGTTTAATATCTTTAGTTTCTCTAAAATCTTTATGGATGAAGTTTCCTGATGATCTGGCCTAAGCAACCAGTGAAATGCGCATAGGAATAGCTTTTCCCATCAACAATAAATTTCAAGTGTTTTTATCGATAATAAAAACTGGGAATTAAGCACGAATAACAAAATCTTTTGAAATTTGTTTATATATTTAAACCATTGTAAAATGTTAGAACATTATGACAATATAACATGATAGCACACCTTGTGAGTACCCTATATGTATTTATGTAAAAATTTGTTTAGTTTTTTTTACCTACTTATATTTAATATGAAAATTTTAAGCTTTTGAAAAACAAACAAATTTTTAAAAATATTTTAATAAAAGGATAAATCTTACTATTGTTAATTTTGAATCGAAACTATCAATCGTTGATATTTTTAAAAAAAATATGTAGGTATATAACTTTTGTTTGTTTATTTTTTCATGTTTGTTAAGCTTGTTTTTAAACCTTGAACTGTAAACAACTGTTTAATTGTTATACAGTAGAATCGCGACAAAGTTAACTGAAATGTTTCAAGGGTTGCTAATTTTTTCGAATTATTGACTAAGCAGTAATAATAATAAAAAAAATTAAACCCCTCTGGAATTAAAAACAAAAAAAAAATCAAAATTAAAAATTAAGAGCGCGCCAACTTAGTGGAATGTGTGGTTACTCAAATTAAAAGTAATTGTACAAGAAAAACGAAAATAATAAAATTTAGGGCGGGCGGGACTTTTAGGGTCCTCTGGGTCACGTAAGGCCGGAAGCAAGGATTGTCTGCTCTATGGTATAACAAAGACCGGCTTCGCTAACTAAAGCTTGTCTGCATAGCCGCAAGGATTTTCTCCTCTATGGTATAACAAACATCGGCTTCGCTAACTAAATCTTTTCTGCACCTAAAAGATACTTAAATTAACCTAGAGAGGAAAATAATATGCGAATACAAAAACAAAATACATATTTGAAATCGTGAGCAAATTACCTTTAATACCCACACATACATATCACTAAGCCCCCTTACATTTTAATTTAGTTTTTTCTTTTTTTATTCTGAATCCGATGACATATTTCTTTTTCGTATGCCCCGCAAACTGCATTTTAGCCGAAATTGAAATGTGTTGGCAACATTGTACAATGCTGTTTATGATATTAATTTCCCTGCGGGAAATTTGTGTTAATTGGACCAACAGACTGGTCCTGGGATTTGAGAAAATAAAACAAGTACAAAAAGAAAGGACTCATAACCAGTGAAAGAGGAACCAATCCCTTAACTGGTTTATGAATAACAAAAAAGTAGAAAACGTTGAGTGCCCCGGTAGCCTAGCTGGTAGTGAGCTAGTCTATCAGCGCCGGGGTTGCGGGTTCGATTCCCGCCAGAGACTCTGGTTTCTCTCCTGCAGACAAGCGAAGAGCTTCGCGGGATTAGCTTAGGAAATTAAAAAAAAAAAAAAAAAATTTAAAAAAAAAAAAAAAAAAAAAGTAATGAATTACAGTGCAGTTTTAACCGGTGCTGTGACACATTTGTTATGCCCCTATTGCGGTTCTCCACTCAACTCAGTTTGGTCGTGTGAGAGTCAACCCAACTTATGCACAACCAAACTCATTTTAGATATTGTGATACCCAACTGTTTTTAGTTGAGTTTGTTATAATGTTGCCAACTTAAAATACCGATTTGCCAACTTTAAATATAACGTTTGACAAGTGAAAATTTTATAAAATTAAATAATTTTTTAAACTAAAGTATTTTTAATTGTTGTGTTGAATAAAAAGTATTTATAATAAATATAAGTGTCGATTTATTTTATGATGATGAAAAGACAAATTCGTGATGATTCCAACCCTCTTGAACATCCCAGTGCCAAGTAAGAACTTCTTACAAGTAACGAAATTTTCTTGTGCCTGATGAGTTCTTCTTCTTTTTGGGGTAGCTGTTGGCCCATCTGCTGGTTGGATTATTAGTTCAACTGACTCAGTAAAATTGCCACTTGATGGTGGAATATTTGCAATACCAAATACTTGGCCGGACTTGCAATACAAGAGCTGCGAAACAGTATCCGCAAGGCTATTTAATGGAACTTCTTGTGATAGCCCTCCCCCTGTCGCTTGAATGTTTCTTTTATTGTTGGCAAAATTTTTCTTTATACTTGTCTTGTAGTGTATCCAAACCTGTGCCACGAATATTATAATTGGATTAAGAAGTTTATAAGTGTTTAAGAGGAGTTCTTGTCGTGGTCCCAAACTATTTAACTCCGCTATAAACTCTTCCCATAACTCTTTACATGAATTTTTTATCATACCAAACTTTGGTGTTTTCCGAGAGCAATTTCTAGGTTTCTCTAAATAAGCAGGACAAGGCGCTCAAATTGAGCTTTTGTTTTTATTTTCAAACTAATAAAAGTTTTTAAAAATAGCGAAAAAGATATTACAAAAATGTATATGTCCATTTTGTTTTCGATTTTCAACGAATTTAAAAAAATAAACTTTAACTGCCAATAACACAACTACTTTTTAGCAGTTGTGTGTATTTACCATTTTTGTCGACCAAACTTTTACAAAGTTGAAAACGGCAATACCACGAAAAAACCAGATACACAACTGAAAAGCCAACTGCCAGTCGAGTTGAGAATGGCAATGCGAATTTACCAAAGACAACCAAACTGTTACAAAATTGGAGAACCGCAATAGGGGCATTAGTATTTTCTAAAATTTGGTTCTTGAATTTAATTCTAGGACTTGGTTAATTGAAATGATACTACATTGTATTGAAATAATAATTCATTTTAGTAACTGACACTTTCTCTGTCATTGCCCTGGACTGCGGGGTATTAGGGTGGAATGCCTGGGGGAACCGGTGTTTGCCTGTTTGGAGGATCTATCTGGGATGGAACTGAAATCGCTCCTTCTCTTCACTAGGAAGACGAGGTGGTTGGACTTTGCAGTGACGCCATCTGAGTGACTGCTCTAAGGGATGGGCATTGGCGCAGGGTATCACAAAGGGACCAATAAAGGACCCAAGTGAGCTGTCTTTGATGGCTGCCCATGGAACCTAACCTAACCTAACTGACACTAAGCACGTTCATTGAGAATAGATCTGTGACTGGCCATATGGTGTCAATTGACCCCCACCAATGACAATCCCATGTAAAAGTGATAGGTCTTATTTATATAAAGTGTTAGAACTAGAACCGGTCTCTTCCACCAAAGACCTATCACGGTACTACTTTGGTGTCAGTTCGCTTCCCTCTATGGTTCTTATAGGTTATGTCATTTTGACGATTTTTTGTTCCGAAATTAGCAAAGTGCCGATTTGCTGATTTTTTTCTAAAAAGTGACAATTTTTTGAGTCTCCATTTATTAAGTTAATTACAAATGAGACATTTAGCATAACACTGCGGCTTTTCAGTATTGGCAAACGTATTAAGGATAATCTTGTAGAATATGATGGGAGATTATCATATCCGCGATGTGTATCTCTCAGGCAAAAAAGCACGAACTATTTTTGAATGGATTCAATATGATCATTATGAACCATATGATGTGGATCCCATACAATCGAACCGAATTCCAGGATTGGTCTAACGAGAGATGTGTAAAGTTGTTTAGTGACGAAAGGATCATTGAATTCTTTCGTCCAACGTTTAATGAAAGCCAGAGTACAACGAGCCCTGTTGACAGTCATTGTTATGTGTTAAATAAAATCCAGTTTTACATCCAGTAAAATGCCAAGATCCATAATTGTGTCCAATATCTCGATTTTGTAGTCACCGAGCTTATAATTATTTATAATACTACGTTTTCTAGAAAAGAGCATGTTATATAGGACAAAATGGAAATAATATGGCGAATATCATATACAATGATATTGCAAGTGTATGGGCTGTTTTTAATGCCACCTATAAAGTTATACGCCTTGGCCGGTAACGCGTAGGAAAATTATTATGAGGTGGCAGCACTAGGTATTGTTGAACAACAATGCATCCAGGGCTGCCAGATTTGACGATTAATCGTCATTTTTTGTTCGATTTTTTGTTCCGAAATTAGCAAAGTGCCGATTTGCTGATTTTTTTTTTCTAAAGAGTGACAATTTTTTGAGTCTCCAAAGTCTAAATAAAACATAAAATTTTCTCACACGTTCGTTTTTTAATCTTGGAATGTTTAGCACACGTACAAGAGTGGAATGCAGAACATTTTCTTTCGCTTAGCTTTTACGCTGATACGCCACACCTTTGCAAGAGCGTCATCGTTGTGCCACGAGCAGTAGTGATAGCTTTGTTGTTTAATAAAACCCACATATTATTAATAAAAATAAAGACAAAAACGCTACATTGATCAAATATGTATATATTAGGGTGATCGATCGAATAGTATTCGACCGGTTTTAACCGGTTATTTTAGTTTGGCCCAAGTCGAATATTTTAAAATGTCAAGTTTTCGAATATCGAATAAACCGGTTATTTTAGTAAAATAAACCGGTTACTTAAGTAATGTGTAATTTATATACTTAAACTTTCTATAAAAAATGTCAAAACAAAATGTAACAAAAGTCGAAAAAACATTATGAGCAATGTAAATACAAATCGCTTAAATAAGCGTGTGTTCCTGTAACAAAACCAAAAACAATTTAAAGCACTATAAAAAAAGTTCAGCTTAAAAAGTAATTAGCAATTTGACAGTGTTATATATGTATATCTTTATAAAGATGTCATCTCTGGTAATATTTCGAACTGACTTAAAAGAAAATTGTGCTTAAACGGCCGTAAAATGATAAGTTGCAAAGGATATTTAACGTCACGACTTATTAATCACTTTTAATTAGTCTACAAGCTTGACATAAATATGCGCCAAGTAAAACTATGCTGCCAATAATGAATGAAAAACTCTTAAGTAGTTCTAGCATATCTTCATGCTTAAAACAAGAACATACCGGCTGAATCAATGATATGGGAAAATTCTTCAGTATTATTAAACACCAAGAACTTAAAATAAAATTAAAGGAATCAAAAATGTTCTGGAAGGGTTTAAATTGTGTGATCGAGGAATTGACAGATATTTCATATAAAAAGCATGTTCATATTACTATTGTTTCTATAATGCTGAAACAAAAAAAAAAAAAAAATATATATTCCTGGATAAAAGGTTTTGTTTCCCTCTTTTCAAAAATATGGCTGAAGTTTACTGCTTCATATAGACCTACATTATACGTAAATGCAATTATCATCTTAGACATAAAGTTTAGCAAATAACTAGAAATTGTTTAAAATAATGCTTTATCATTTACTGGTGAGGCCCTATGCTCCTTATGGGATCGACGGGAACATATATGTATTTTGTTGTTCCGCACCTTCGTGATTTGATTTGTTTTTATTCTTATTAACTTTTTATTACTAACAATTTAATTTGATTTTTGTATTTTTATGTATTTGAATTAAAACCGGTTAACCGGTTATTTTTAAAATGCTTAACCGAAAACCGGTTTTTTTAAAATAGCAACTATTCGGAATATTCGAAAACCGGTTATTGAAAAATGTCGAATAATCGATCACCCTAGTATATATATTATGTATATATTGATCAAAAATAGGTAAATTGCCATTATCAATTAACAATTACGGCAAACGTCACTATTAAACGAACTGTGAAAATCGGGTTTTCCAATTGCAAAGCGTTGAGGCCGCTCCATTAAAAAATTAGAAAAGGCGTGGCGCTTCTGTTTAGATACGGCTGTAATATGGAAGTCTTATAGGGCCCATACACAATACCATCATGATTGTACAATCAAGTGATTGTGCAATTAAGCTTGAAGCACACACCATAACAGCATGCTGGTACAAAATTCATTTTTTACCAAAAATTGTGTGGCAAAGGTTGCAATGAATAACGATAAAATTTGTGCTGCTGTTATTATGGCTTTTATCCTAAAACGAATAAGGAGTAAACAAAAAACGTGTTCTCCCGAAAATATTTTTTCTTTGGCATTCATGTTTTAAATTTTGTATTTTTTGATGTTTATGCCTTGACGATTTAACATTTATGAGCTAACTTTACAGCACACGATACAATCATGCTGGTGCAATCAAAAAAATATCAAACTATTTTTGATAAAGCACCATCAGCTGGTACAATCACACCACAAGCTCATACACGGCCAATCAGCTGGCACAATCACTTGATTGCACAATCATGATGGTGTTGTGTATGGGCCCTATTAAGAAAACCTTTAAATGATTATTTTCAGAGTACAAAAACAACGATTTTACACCACAACGATTTTGAACCTCTTACGAGTCTTTGTTTAAATCATTTTTTCAACAATTACACGGCGAACATTTTACGAGTTGTAAGATGATATCTACATGAGTCTCATACGATTCTTGACATGAAAGGCTAGTTAGATAGGTTACATTAGTAAATGCAGTTGTTGTGCATCAGTTGCGCAGTACATGGGGTCTTCATCTGCCAATTTTTTGTCTTAATAACGTCAAACTTTATATAAACAAAACGCTAGCAAAAATTTTAGAGTTTTTTTTATATTGACTTTGACGTTTGGTATGTCAGGTGAAGACCCCATGTTATTAAAGTTTAATGTTCGTAAATGTATCACTTGTACGAAACTTGGCATTACTCTCATATGTTGAAAGTTTTTTATGCGAAAGTTATGTTCTGCAGCAAATGTTGGCAATTATTGCCTCTGTTAATTTTCTGATGCAATAAGAAATAATTTTATTTTTCTTTTTTAGGCTTTTTCTTGTTATTTATAAAAGACTATTTCTTTTTGGTTCTATACTTTCAATAAAATTTACCATCGCTTTTGTTGATAACATTTATAGTATTGTTTTATGGTCGCTTATAAAGCTTTTTAAATTTAGCTCGAGTTCAAACATTCAAACTTTGCACAGCTGTTGTGCAGAAAAAAAGGATCAGCATCCCAAGCGCAACTTGTGATCACGCATCAGCAACAAAATTTTTCATGACTGCAGCAGTGATGCAGTTTTGATGCATTTACGAACATACCCATAATCTTTACCCACGTCTTAAACGATTCCCACAACGATTATTGAAGAAGCGTCTTTCGCTGTGCTATTGAAGAATCTTAGTCGTGTTACAGTTTGTCCCTACGATTAAAAAATGAAGAAGCGTCTTTCGATGTGCTATGGAAGAATCTCAGTCGCGTTACAGTTTGTCCCTACGATTGAAAAATGCGGTCATCGCATCTTTTACACGATTGAAAATGCTAGCTGGGTATGAAGTAATTATGTTTTTGTTTGAAAGTTTTTTTTTTAAAAAATCGAAAAAACAATTGTTAAAAAAAACTAAATTTCAAGTTGTCGAATTTTTTTGATGATTTTACGAAACTTGAAAGACGATTTTTTTATTTTTTCTCAGGAAATTGACGATTTCCTCACAAAATTATCTGGTAGCCCTGAATGCATCAAACTGACAAATTTTTGTGTATGGAGCTGGCAAACTATCGATAGTCACAGCTTTCGATAATTTTGATTAGTTTGTTGACAAACTATCGATAGTATCGAATTCTAATACAGTAGAATCGCAAAAATTTAACTCTCGGAAAAGTTTATCTCGCGGATAAGTTAACCGAATTTTAGCGTGCCTGCGTCGCTCTAAAATGTTAACTTTTAGTTAACTTTTCTGAAATTTTTGATTAAAAACATCGGAAATGAGCAGAAAGTAGAGAATTTGAACAAAATTAATAAAGATATTCAGGGAAAACTAATAACGTTGGATTATGGATCTCAAAAATTAGAAAAAAATGTTTGAAGTTCTCGAGGCTGTGGCGAATAAATATGAAAAATATTAGTTTATTTTTCGTTATTATGAAAACTAAGCCATTGGAATAAGTTAAGTGTGTTATTTCTGAAAGATCCATGTTTATTATTGTATATTTTTCAAATTTAAGCCTGTTTAGAAAGGTTAATTGTTCGAAAAAGTTAAAAGCCCTTGGGCCATTTTGGTTAATTTTTTCGCGCTTCTACTGTACATAATTTTTTTTTACCGTGTTCAGATATAACTACCTTTTTTATTGAGTCAATATTCGGTTTATTGACATAATTGTCTTTCTGTTCACACATTTACGGTTTAAAACCCTTTCAAGAGTTTGTTAAAATAGTTTTAAATATGCTTTTTGTACTTAAACCGTCACTTCTGTTGAATGTGTATTTTTCTATAATGAATACAACTAAAATAAATATTTGTAACAGAATTCAATATGAGTTATTGGAAGAAGCTCTTCTTAGAATAAATACACACTTTAAAATAATACGTGCTTGCTGTGACAAATGTATCAATCATCTCAAATGGAATTTTTAAACAATAAACATGTAACACAAAATCGCATTGGCTTATAAATCAGAAGATTTTGATTCCCTAGTTTTTAAAATAAAAAATTATAATTATTTTTCTTTTGCGATTTTACAATAATAACTGCGTTCGAGAACACAATTTTTTTTTAGTAAAACAATAAAACTTATGTTTAAAAACGTAAACAAACAAAAGTAACAAACAAAAAGCTTACAAATTATTAAATAAAAGAAAAGTTGAAATAAAAATTAAACCAAAACAAAAAGTGAATAAATATTAATTAAGTTAACTTGTTTGTGAAGCATATAATTGGTAAACATTTTTCAACACTTAAATTATTTGCCATCAGCTGTTGCCTTTATTTTACGAATTTTGACAAATTTTGCGTTCGCGTACTTTTTTATACGACAGCGTTTTGTGAGAGCAAATTATTCAGTTTACTCATTTACTGCATTTTGATGTACAAGTACGCAAACGCACCTAATATTACACAAATGGATTTATTTAAATAAATCAATGTATACCTAATTTTAAGTTGACATAATATTATGTATTTTATTTTTAAGGAAATGTGGGGATAAGAAAATAGCTATTTTGGGGATGAAAAATCGCAAATTGGGGATAATGCTTAAAGGAAAACGGGTAACCCTGGTTTCAAAAAAGGGTTTGGCCAAGGCGAATTCATACAAGGTGGTCTTATTTTGAAAACGTTTACAACACTGTAAAGTATTTTAACGTTGTGTCAAAAATAATACAACATTGTAGTGAACAATTTAAACAAATATTTCATTTTCTTTTTAATTGTTTGTTTTGAAATTTAATAATTTAAAAAATTTCTAATTTCATAATTTTAAGCGAAACTTATAAATGTAGTAAATATTCCCCAGAACCACATGAACGGTATATCATTTTGACACAAGGTTAGTAATCAGCTGTTGCTTTTGTAGCAAGATAAGATCACCTGGTATAAATTCGCCTTGGGTTTGGCTTTGTTTCTGAACGACGACTTGTTGTTGCCAGATAGAAACAAACATTTATTGACAATTTGCTAAAAAAATTTCAACCATAGTATTGCTATCGAAAAGAAACCATCGATAGTCCAATGGAAAGAGTACTCTAGACAGTATCGATAGTATTATCGATTGCTTGCCACCTCTATTGTAAAATGCTCTGAACTGTCAAAAAATTTGTGCAATATACACAAGTATTATGAAAAGTTTAACCAAAAAGTTTTAATGTTTTTTTCAATAATTGTTCCTTATCCCTTCTTTGCATCTCCACAACGTCCTTTGATGGTTTTAAGAAAATGCCGTACAAGTGCATAACAAACATGAATGCATTTAAAAAAGGTACGCACAACGTGATCACAAAATAATTTATTGATATTCCATACTTAATTAAAGACAAAACTTATGTGTATGTATGTATGTATATTAGCACAACTTGAAACGCACTTATTGTATATAAAACAATTATTATTTACATATATTTTAATCTCAAACTAATAGTATCCGTTTTATACCGCACAAAAATTATTCTTTTGGTGTCGAACAAAAAAATGTTTAAAGCAAAAAAAAAACATCTGCCGCAGTGATGCCACCTTGTGGATAATTTATAATAAAACAAGTAAGAAAGTAGTTGGTCAAGCCGGTCATATGATACCCTACACCACTGGTTTCAAAAACAATGTTTATGTGTCCATATAAATATGGATTTAACTATGTTTATAAGCTTCATTTAAATCGGTATGAAAGTTTGAGAGAGGCAGAAATTGCGCCCTACCTCCCCTTGTGTTAAATATGTTTCCATCTATGAACTTGCAAGAGAATTTGCTTGCAAGTATGTAAATATTTGACACTTGCAGCAAGTAAAATGACAAATGAAGAAACAGTGTTACCGTGGATGAATTTTATATCAATTTACTACTACTTAAGCTACGGTCACACTTACCAAATATTTGACGAAAAAAACGGGATCAACAAGCAAACTAAACATTTATTTCCTTCAATTCAAATATTTTTTAAGATTATAATACCACATCTTACAAAAAACAATTTTTCGCTATGTCTAGTAGTATAATTAGCTTGATTTGTGATATTAAGACCATTTTACATCTCAATAACTTTTAACAAAAGAAGGGGTTACGCTTATTTGGCCAAATATTTAATAAGTGTGACCGTAGCTTTAGTAACATGAATCAAATAAACAAGATTGCGCATTGCGCAGGTCCGTTATTTTTGTGTGTGACAAAACAATAGACTTTGTGTGTGTTCATTTGTGTGTGTCTTACTTTTTTACAACAAACACTCATATTTAGTCTATGATGACGTAGATGCGCAGTAGAAATTTTTTTTTGTACTTCTGAGTGCGCAATCTTGTTTTTTTTTGATTCATGACTTAGTAATATAAAAGTAATGTTTATAGCGGATTTTATGTGTATTTATAAAAAATAAAAAAAACACAACTATACAACAACGCATCTAAATGGAAATATTAATCATTTAATCATTTTGAAAAAAAAAATTGTTAATCAAAATATTTTCTAAGTACATAATATTATGACATCGCTACTACGGCAATACTGAAGTCACATATTTTACAAAATAAACATAAGTGTTTCATCAAGATGGACCGAAAATTAACACGCCGTCCAGACTTTCCATTGTTATGTTTGCTCAAGAACAAAACAATGGCAGAATTAGCGACGTACAATTGTTTATGTTCTTCTATGCGGAGAAAACGTATGGCAAGAAAAACCCTATAAAAAGCAACAATAACAATCAATATGGCGTTTATTTATATGGCAATACTGCAGTGATGTTAGACATAGTTGTGCAAACAATTGTTTTAACAACGCTGTTTAAACAAGAACAAAACACCGACAACAGCAGTCTTCACTATCCAAATTCATGTGTGCACAAGAAATTGTTTGTTGTTTTAACATAGCGATGTCTAATATAGACGGCCTGTAAATAAAGAAGAAATCAAGGTGAAATAAACAGGTGGCAGCACTACGCCAGATGACGATTTTTTGCTCCCGCATTGTTTGTCTAGGTTTATGTCAAAGTTTTGTTTATGTTTACAAAAAGTCCACGTTTTGTGCTGAGATTATGGTTGCCATACATACTGTTTTTAACAGTACATGTACTGATTTTTGGCAATTGTACTGTTTTATGCATAATGTCCAGAACAGTACGCAAATGTACTGTTTTTTACACTGTACTGTTTTTTTTTTGTTCAGCCTACAAAAAACCAAGATATTAAGAAAAACTCTGTTACATTGGGTCTTCACCTGAGATAATATCTGATATGAAATGTGAGAGAACGTCGGCATTATGTACAGTTCATTTTTTGGCGAAAACACAACTATTTATTTAAATTATTATATATGTATTTAAATCTTTTGATTGAATATGCAACAATTATATAAAAAAAACACTCAAAATGTGTAACGTCAAAGGAATGATTTCCGTTTAATGGCATTTTATACGTATACGAAATGACTCCATTTGCGTTAAAAAAAAACACTATAGCGGCTCATACACTTGCAATAAAATTGTTCAATTTAACGTATTGTACAATTATATCGCCAATGTGTATGTGATATTCGAAGGTATCACAATATATTGTCAACAATCAAAAGACTTTTGATTTTTATTGCACAACGAAAAGAAAGTGAAATGTGTTGGCAACATTGTGCAATGTTGTTTGTGTTATTCCTATAGGTTATGTTTACCTTTTTATTGAATAAATGAAATTTTTTGCGACTTATTGCATAATATAGGACAAAATGGAAATAATATGGCGAATATCATATACAATAACATTGCAGGTGTATGGGTCGCTTAAAACGAAGCATTTGGCCTAAATGTTTTTTTTTTTTATTTGAAGACAGGAAAACCATAACATTCCTGTAAAGGCTCAGTTAGTCTTTACGTTCTGTTTCTGTTGCTGTCACTTACAATTACTTAACAAGTTTTTAATATTACAGATTGGACCGTAACAGAACAGAAAAAATAATCAATATCACAGGTTTTTGAATAACAAAAACAAATCAGCTGATTCGTAACAGAACAGAAAGTAAAGACTAATTCTGCCTTTTGCCATACAAAAAAGGAGAAAAGCTTAACTTAGCTTTAAACAATTATCTTGTTGATTGTGTAAGTAGGACTTTCTTTAAGCATATTGGTATTTAACGCAATTTTCACCACACATTATTGCACAAATCATATAGAATTTCATAAAATGTATGTGTCCTAAGTTAATTTTCCAATTTCAAACAATTTTTAAATTATTTACGGCCAATTTTACCAAGTTCAGCTATAATCTATAAATTCCAAAAAACATAGTTTGGTGTATTTTTATTTATCAAAATCTGAAAATATTAAAATAGTAAAAAACAAGTTTCAATAAAATTTATTCGCTGAAGATTTTCAATAACATTTTTGTAAAAATTAACGTAGCTTTTCTTTATTTTAAAAGTAGTTTAGGTAGAAAAAATTGGTCCTGACAGGAATTAAGTATTTTTATAAATTTTGAGCACGGAAAATTTTTTAAATTTGTACGTTTTCAATTTAGCGTGATTTCGATTTCCAGAACTTGTCCGAAATTAAAAAAAAAATTCTAGGAATTAAAGATAATTGTGTTGGAATAAGTATTTATTAAGTATTTAAAAAATATAATATTTTTAACAAAATTTCGATTTTGTTTTTGTCTTTCTCAGGTGTTTAAAGGAAAATACTATTGGAAGAGGTAGCCATAAAATCATATGTCTTAAAAATAATTACATGAAAATATACAACTGCTGCGAGTCACCCATTAAAATTAAGATTTCTACTGCGTATTAATGAAAAAACAATGACCACAGCGTAAAAAGTCTTATTATTTTAGAGCTGTTTTTTTTGGAACACAACATTTTTTTTAAGCTATGTACTGTTAAATACAAGGATATTTTCAAAATATGACTTTAACAATGTTTTTCTTAATATCTTGTTTTTTTGTAGACTGAACAAAAAAAAAACAGTACAAAGTGTAAAAAACAGTACATTTGCGTAATGTTTTGGACATTATGCATAAAACAGTACAATTGCAAAAAATCAGTTCATATTCTGTTAAAAACAGTACGTATGGCAACCCTACTCAAGCTACTTGCAACCCTACAAGAAACGAATGAGCGAGTAGTCACATTTTTCATTTTGGTGTTAAGAAAATGATAGGAAAAAATTACCGAATGTGACCGAAAACTTAATTTCGGAAATTTTTTTCTATAATTTTCTTAACACCAAAATGAAAAATGTGACAACTCGCTCATTCATTTCTTGTAGGGAAGGCTTTCGGATTTTTTCGACATTTTCGTTGATAGTATGCAATACTTACAAGTAATTACTTGCATGTGTAAAGGCAGGGTTACTTTCGTATTGATAAAAAATACAATTTTGTTTTAAAATTTATTTTCAAACAATGATTACACAGGTCAACAGCAAAAAAGGGCTTGAATAACCACTATATTTTTTGATCTGCTATAGTAACCTAACTGCAAAAAACATAATTTTTTTACAATTCAATGGTAATGTTTTTTTTTAAAATGACGTCCAACATTGGACGTCATAAAATTCATCATGTAGATTGAGTGAAATACTTAGCAGTTTTAGTACTTAATCTTAAAGCTGCATGCATTAGAAGTAAAATACATACATTTTATTTCATAAAAATCCATGGATAAATACCTACCTGTTTTATTCCCGATAAAGTGAAAGTACCTAGTTTTGACCTTTTTTATCGCTATTTTTTGTAGAGCTAAAAATCACAAAGTTTTGCCATTTTATTACACATTATTTTTTTTTAATCCTTTACTTTATTTATTTTTTCATAAAGCTGCATATAATAGAAATAAAATAAATTTTGTTTCATGAAAATCCATGGATAAATTCGTGATTTATTCCCGATAAAGTGAAGGTACCTAGTTTTGACATTTTTTATCGCAAATTTGTGTAGAGCAACATGTTTATTTTATGTTTGCAACATGTTGCTCAAAACAAATTTGCGATAAAAAAAATGTCAAAAAAAATCTGGCGTAATTTAAAATGTTTTGAGGGACTGTATAACAAAATCGGGTACGTCGTTCAAAAGCTACGATAAGATGTATGGAGCAGCCTCTTCAAAAATCTCAAATTTTAGAAAAAACATTTTTTTAAAAAAACCTCTCCATAGAATTTAAAATTTGGACCATATTTGTACTACTGGAACCACAATACATCAAAATTGTGTAGTGCTTTTTCAAGCCTTTAAAATTTTTTCGATTTTGTTGCCTTGTATTATTATTAAAATTTTTCATGAAACACATTAAAAATTTAAATAAATTGTTTTTGAATACTGCTGTGAATGTTTAACAGCCGTACCTAAACAAGAGCGGAAGGCGGAACGTTTTCTTCCGTTTAGCTTTAACGCTGATATGCCATACCTTAGTCCCAATTTACACTAGGGACATTTCTTGCCGGACATTTTTTGAATTTTCTTTTAATCTTACCTGACGCGTTTACATAGGAAACATTAGAAGTCAGACAGAAATTAATACTTGTATGTAAACTACGAAAAGTAAGAAAGAGAAATGAAAAAATGTCCAGTACAGATAGTCATGTACTACACACTCTACCTTTTCGACCCCTCGCCATCAAACTTTGTCTGTCCGGCAAGAAATGTCCCTAGTGCAAATTGGGACTTAAGCGTCAATGTTGTGCCACAAACAGTAGTGTTAACTTTCTTGTTTATTAAAACCCATATAATAGAAATAAAAAGAAGAGAAAACCCCGCTAGATTGACAAGAAATAGCTAAATTGTCTTTATTTATTATTAATAGCGGCCAGCTTCACTATTAAACGCGCTGTCAAAATCGGATTTTCCAATTGTAAAGCGTTGACGCCGCGCTATTTAGGGATGCTTCATACAAAATGTATGGGCATGAGAATTTTTGACAGCTACAAAACGCTTTTCGCTCTTGTTTAGGTTTGGCTGTAACCAGGCGCGGATTCAGGGGGTGGGAAATAAATAAATTTCCCCCCCTAAATTATAAAAATTTGTTTCCCGGGAAAAAACCCTAGTAGGTTGGGATTTCGAAAAAAAGGACAAACAATTTGACAACCTATTGCAATACACCGGGCTAGGTGGATGGCTAGAATATTATGCTCTATTAAAATGTCGCTATTAAACTCTTAATTTGAGTTATCGACGGATGCACAGCATTTTAAGATGTGTGCTTATTAACAACAATATCTTGAATATCCCGATATCTTGAAATCTCGAAGTGAAAGAGAATTTTAAAAACGCAGTTGTGTTTAGAATAATGTGTTATAAATTGTTTGGTATATTTGTTGTATATATCACATGCGGGTCGATTCGACACCTTTGTCGTTAACGAATCGAATTTCACAAAAATAAAATTTTGGTCCGTATAAGGGACACAATAATGTACATACTTACTAGGGATGAAAAATGGGACCAGGTTTTTTGAAAACCGGGATTCGAGATTTTTTATTCAAAAAACGGGATCCCGGGACGGACCGGTATTTTTCGGGATTTCATATATAAACACGCAAAGAAAAAACATGGTTGTGGTAAACATATTCTAAGAGCAACATATTATGATAAGATTCATGATTGTAGTCACCATATTACGATTGTTATTAAATCATATTATGACCAAATATGTTCGTAATATTACATCATAATATTTTTCTCTTAATCATATTGTTATCCTGTTAATCATAAAACGTTAAGAAGTTATAATATCACTGTCATGGTAATCATAATAAGATAAGAAGTAATCATATTGTTGTCATGGTAACCATAATAAGTTAAGAAGTAATCATATTATTGTCATGGCAATCATAATAAGTTTAGATGTAATCATATTATTGTCATGGCAATCATAATTAGTTTAGAAGTAATCATATTATTGTCATGGCAATCATAATAAGTTTAGAAGTAATCATATTATTGTCATGACAATCATAATAAGTTTAGAAGTAAGTGATATGAACTGTTATACATAAATTTTTTACATCATAATATGATACAACTTTAAACATAATATTTTTATTGGAAAAAAATACTTATGATAAAATAAAAAACATAATATAGTTACTGTAATCTTTTTGTCGTAGGAAGCAATTATTTATAAATTATTTTATGGAGTTTTCATTATTTTTCTCTTAAAATAACACAAAACTTACCAGTAATGGTTAATATTTTCTACCAATATTTCACAAATTTTTCCACCACTTTAAGATTATTAAAATTTTTAAGCAAAGATATTTTATTTTGTGACACTACAACCCATTTTTAATGTTTTTTTTTATTTTTTTTTAATTTCTTGTTTATTTTAATGGTTATTTTGTTATTTCTTTTTTAATATTTTTCTTTATTTTTTTTTAATTTCTTGTTTATTTTAATGGTTATTTTTTATTATTAAGCCACTCACTAACAAATAATTCGATATGTTTATGTAAAACACGACACAACTGATACAAAATTATTTTACAAATGGCGATACCAAAATATTATTAGAGTAACGATATTTTGATTGCATCTTAAACTTATTATGATAAATGTATAAAAAGTTATCATGTTATGGCTATTAAATATCATGTTATGGCTGTGAGTAATATAATATGTTTTGAAAGTTATCATAATTTAGTTGTTAGAAAAATAATTATTTTTCGGTCAACAATACTTAAATTTATAATTGCGATAAACATTAATATGTTTACAGTAACTATAATATTGCTGATATTTAATAAAAATAACAATTATTTGTGTACAACAACAATATATTGTTACAATAAACACAGTGTGGTTGCCGTAACCATGCCCAACCATATTTTTTCTCTGCGTGAAGGCCAATTTTTTAAATTCATATCCATAGTTATAATAAAATGTTTATAAGTAATATTCATGAAGAATATTAAACTCATTACAAAATAAAACAGTTTAATGTATTCTTTTAAAGTAATATGGAAGAATTATATATTAAAACTTATATTTTTAAAAGCTTCTTAAACAAATTAATGGCGTCTGATAACCGATACCTTATTTTATTGAAAACATATGCTGCCGACGAAAACAATGTTCGCATTAAACACTTCTGGGTGGTATCGTTAATAATTAGATACATATGCATATGCTATATGACAATATTTAATTTATTGTATATCAAATATATACATATGCAAGTATTAATCCAATAAAATATACTTAAGCAAATGTGTCAAAAGACCTTTTGTAGAATCTCCTAAAGTTTTTCACACCTTTTTGCACAACTTGCATTGTGAGTGTGCAGTTCTATTACCATTTACTTAGAAAAAAGATCACATTAAACTTTATCTTCTGAGTTTATTTTCTGTGGTACAAAATGCATTGTATGTAACACTTACTCACTTGCGACTTCTTTTTGTAACCAGTTAAAAATTAGAATCATTGCCAGTATGATATAATATTAAATTTTTAAAGTTATTTTTAAACATAGTTGAATTAAAAAAAAAAACACATACATTTCTAAATCCAAAATCTCGGGATTTTTACATAAAAAATCTAGGGATTCGAGACTTAAATTTTAGAATAATTCCGGGATTTCGGTATTCGGGATTTCGGGATTGGCATCCCAAATACTAACACAAGTACATAAGTATATGTATTATTACTTTAAATTTATATTTATCTTCAAATTAGGCTTAAATTTGGATTTATTTTCATATTAACGTAAAACTTCTTGTATGTCATCATTATCCTCATCAGTGTCTTCGCCATTATTTGCATTTAAGCTCTGCATAGGTTTCCAAATTGTATTAAAATCTAAATTACATTCTTTAGCTATTTTTTGTACCAAAGATTTTTCCAGTACGCCTGAAGAGCTCCAGTTTGGTTCACGCATTGCTAATTCTTTCAAAGCTTTAGCTGCCTCGTTATACTGTTTCGTATAGGTCAGGGCTCGTACCATTAAAGCTATAATATCTGATTGTCTTATGGGTGGCATTTCTGGCTTGACTATTATTTTATAAATACAAATTTATTAACATATTAATTCAAATTAAACATAACATCATTATGTTCATATATATTACTTACTTAACATACTACGACATCCCGATATAACCGCTTGATTTTCTCCATTTACTAAAGCATTTTGTAAATCTAAAATATTTTTTACTTCAGCCATAGTGCGCTGTAGATTATTAATGGCCTGTTGGGTATGACCCCCTAACTTTTCTAAGCACTTATAAGCTTCTTGCATTGCTTTAAGGGCTTTTTCATAGTTATGAAATTCTTCGATTTCAATTTGAGCGCAAATGGCATAAAAATTAGCCAATGAATCATAGGCCTGGCCTTTAGAATAAAATGTCACAATATGTTTTAAGATATTATTATCTTCCTGCCAATTAAGTGCTTGCAAGTAATTAGCAGCCATTATATAAACTTCGTGCTGCCTGGCCATATTGGCGAAGAAAATTATTTTTTCGGTATTACCCGACTTGAGCAAACTCTTCATGCCTCTTACTTTATCACCAGCTTGGGTAAACTTCTTAGTAGCTGTATGATAATCACCCTGCTGCTGTAACAATTCTCCTAATTGGGTCAAAATGTAAACGCGCGATTCCTCGTCAACTTCTCCTTTAGCTGGGGTCAGCATTTCAGCTAAATCTTCTGTCACTGGCACACCTTTGTCTACACATATTTGTATAGATTTTTTCAATTGCTTTGTTCTAGCTAACAAAAGTGCTGCCTTCTGATGCTGCTCTACGCTTATAAAGAATTCAGCACATCTATGAATTAATTCCGGATCAGATTTTGTTGTTAATTCCGAGGCGATTATTTCCAATATATCTGGTTGCTCTGATTCAAAAGCCATATCTAAAGCCTTATGTAGCATGCCGGCACGGTGATATAGCTCAACAGCTCTCTTGTATGAACCGCACTCTTCAAAAAACGCTGCTGCTACCGCCTTTTCACGGCTTCTTGAGGAGCTGGCCACCGTCCAGAGTTCATCTTGAAAATCATTTTCTTTACATATTCGTATGGCATTACTAAAGGTTTGAGCTCTTGTATAGAACATTATAGCGTCTTGAAATTTGCCAACATTTTCATAATGACGAGCCAAATGATAACAAGCAGCTCGATCACCTGACTGACGGGCAATAGCATCCGCTTTTGATATTTTTCCCAAATAACAAAGTATCTTTACCTTAAGAATTGTAAAAAGATTATAGTTTACATGTTAGTATATATACTTACTTATATAACTAATTTTAAATATACCTGGGAATACCAATCCTCTGCTTTTTGATAAATAGCTAAAGCAGCATCCATATCTCCCGAACTCTCTACATATTGACCCCACCACTTAAGCATTTTTGGATCATTAGTATTTTGCATATATCGCTAAAATAAAATAAAAAATCCATTTTTGGGAATGTCCCTAACATTTTCTTCCAAAATATTAAAAAATCTCATTTGCGATATCTCCCACATAATAAAAATTTGCGATTTGAGAATCATGTTCTTTAAAAATTTACATCACAAAACTCGTATTTTTCCTCGTCTATATTATAAAGCATTTGCTGCAGAAGCTATCTTTAGTTCTCTTTTGAAAGTGCATTCTCGTACATACAATAAAACTTTTGTTTTGCAGCATTTAATTATTTTGTATGCCTTTAATCATTCTTTCAATAACAAAATTACAAAAACTGCTTGTATACGAAACAAAGTACAATCGTCTTTCCCCTTTCATCAACAAACTCAATTGTTTCGCAGCAAATGTTTCATAATATGGACGAGGACTATGTTTAACTTATAAATAAACCACTTACCTTCATAGTTAAAGGATTTTCCAAAAGCATTTGTGTGATATTTTGCACTGGATTTTGTGTTTTCTCATAATATTGCAATGCCCCAGATATGTCACCATTCTCTCTTAATTCAGTTGCCTTTTGGTAGTAAGTATTCTTCAAATTAATGCGGTCATGGGCTTCCGCCAATTTTATAGCTTCATCTACTCGGCCCATTGACCTCAAATGTTTATTTAGTAAATCATATCTTTCAGATTTCTTAAATAATTCTTGGGCCTTTTCATTCATACCCAATTCAGTTGCTAACACGGCAGTTTTTACTTCTTGTTCAAGATCATCATCTGCTAAAGCTTGTCTAATTGCTCGCACAGAGCTGGCCTTCTCTAAATGACCTAAGCACACCTTAGCAACATCTAAACGTTGGGTTTCGATACACATTTTAGCCAAATTTGACCAAACTACTTTCGATTGTATAGATCTTATGCTACGATAGGCCAAGTCCATATTGCCATCTGCTACATGCATGCTAAAATTTAACACCATTTTACGGGTAGATGGGTCACAGTCCTTGAGGTCTACAAAATCTCTCAAAGATTTTTCGCGTACCAAATTAATCTCAATTGTTATCTGAAAATTAAAGGATAACAGCTTAATAAATTTACTTATGTACATATGTAAGCATATTCATATTATAGCTTACCACACTCGGTATGCATACATTAAGCAATTGTTCTCCACTAAGTAAATCTATGACTTCTAATATATTCAATTTATTTTTATCCGAATAAAACATCACCCAAACACTCGTCTCGATAAAGTGACTAGAATTTTCTTGCGGTTTATCCTTATCGGATTGTGATTTTTGATAGATTGTTTTAATTTCCATGGACAATAGACGTGGTTCATCAATATCCCACCACAAAGATACGGGCATGCAGGAACTTGTTTTCTTTTTCTTATCTATTAAGTTTTGCTCCATTAAGACATTCTTTTCAAAATCCCAACAATATAGCACAGGCATAGGAACAAAACTCCGATTGGCTATAACCAAAGCCAAATGAGTGCCACTAGCATTACATTTAACCTGCATGACTTCACCAAAATCTTCAAATAGATCGTAAGCCGATTTTGGGGGAAATAATATTTTGGGATCATGTCTGGATATATCATACGTTTTTATATAACCATTCATAGTAAATATTGAAAAGAAGCATGATGTGAGATCCATGCCAATGATTTTTCCTTCCGTACTACTTGCTTGTATCTTATGCAACACAACCCCGCCTATGGAGTAGACACTGATGTCTACAGCCGTTAAGCAAAATACATTCTGATGATAAAGACACATAGTCAAACATTCGGCATTATATGTTTGCAATAATTTTAAATTGAGATTTGAAAGTTTATCGTTTTTCAAGGATCCACTAGAAGAAGACTCTAGGCTATTGCCAAAATCTGCCATACGATCGACTTTATCAATATTATAGGTAGATATACATCGCCCATTGCTTAATGCCAAATTCAAACCATTTAAAGCCAACACTGTGACACTGAACTCTGCTTGCACAATGCAATTTCTATGATCTGCATGTTCCAAAAAAATATTTCGTGAACTTTGTTGTACGGCCCATATTTCGCGGGTGTGGAATGAAAGCAAAGGTTGCTCCTTCAACACGTACACATTCGATACACAATTCACCAAAATGCACGGCTTTGCTAATTCATTAAGTCCCCATAAACATTGTTTTATAGCACCTCTTACAGCGGAAATATTCGTCAGTTTCCACAAATCTTCAGGTGCTGGCGAAATGTAACCTGCAGTTTGTTTCCAATTATACAAATTACCTAAATTAGTTCCAGCACATAAAGCTTTATTATCTGCTATATAAGCGATAGAGGTAAAGTACTCATTGGAATTATGAGTACTTTTCATTGGCCTAAGAATTGTACCGCTGTTACCATTTAACTGAAGTGCTAAAGAACTATTTTCGTTACTATCATGACTGAAAAATTGTGATGCCGTCGTTTGATGTTCGATTGGAGTTTTAGTGCTCGGTAAATCCATTTTTAATAAGTAATTGTCGCTCTTGTCTATGTCCCAAATGCGCACAGAAAGATCTCCTGAAAAGTGGATAATAAAAGATTGTAAATACTACTTAAGGCCTGGAACAGAATTAAGAAGTTGTAGTTGTAGCTGACGCTGAAAAATGCTTTGTAGCGCAACAAAGTTAAAAATTTCGAATTTTGCGCTTCAACTTCAACTGCAACGACTACTGCATCCAGCGCTATTCGTAACGTTGTACTACAGCGACTATTCTGTTACCCACTTAAGGTTTTTTTACACTATCACGCAAGTCTTACGTATGTAAATGCATCTCTGATATAATTATTGTTTGAAAATTTTCTAAAAACAATAACAACTTATCATGTCAGGGTTGTATTTTCTTCAAAATACGTAAGACTTGTGTGATAGTGTTATGTACCCATTAAGAGTATTTTGGATAAGTTTTAGACACGCAATAAAACCCTCCTAGCTAAACCAAGGTAAATATAGGTTTTTTGTTAAATCCCAAATTTTTATATTAAAAGAGTTAAACTCAGAAAGAGATTTAAAGAGATTTTAACAATGTCCAAACAGAAAAAATTCTCGCCAATTTTTTTTTTCAATTAAACCATTAATCGAAATTAAAATCAGTTTTAATTAAAAATTTATGGGTCTATTGTGGATGACAACTGAACAGAAGTTGAGTTGTCAGCAGCGAAATCCGGCATGTTAAAATATAAAATAAAAAAATCCCAGCAGGACAATGCACGATTGCATACTTCTGTTGTTACTTTGGAAAAAATTCCAGCATACTCTTCAGCTTATCTTCAGATGTCTAAGTTAGCAGAAATTAATTTGTGGTAAGATATTGGTTAATTTTTACCAAACGACTATTTTAAGGGTCTTGAGAACTTATATTATTTGAAAAACAAAATTTTGAAAAACATATACAACTTTACCATGGTGCAATAACAACAAAAATTAAATAAATACCGATCTTAAGATATAAATAAATACAAATCAGTATTATGCTTTTGGTTTTTCCGAAAACAATATTTTCTGGAGTGAAGTTGATTATACCTTTTAAGGTTTTTTTTTCAAAACAAAATTTAGTTCTTAATGTTTCGCAAACTGTCGAATAAAACGATTTCGCAGTTTTTTACTTTATAAACCATTTTCTTAACAATGCACGCTTCTATAAATATGGGTTTCATATAAATTTTAATTTTCACTAACAATGCATCCCTTTTTATACATTTTCTTGCCACATGTAAGAACAAATAACCCATTCAGGAAAGCAAAATATGAATCCTGGCGTCCACGCTTTGCATTTTAATATTCACGTCGTTAATTATTAAAAAAGACAACAACATACATTGTGCAACAAACATATGATGACCAAAGCCTGCTCTCGAAATGATCACATTACAGTTAAAAAGCTCAAATGATAAAAAAGTACTGAAAACAACGCGGGGGTACTGCGGTATTTTTAATATGAAAAAGTACTGAACAAATACCTAAGTACTGAATTTTTCAACACTGCTACACTAGATCTGCTTTAAAATAAAATTTATTTTAATGGGGGTAGCAAAGCGCATTGGATTATACTAGGCAATAAGATTAAAGGTAAGATGATGGAAAATCTGCAACTGTTTCCTTATCTAAATAAGCTTATAGGTGATAAAAGTTTGCTAAGACAAGAAACCTTTTTTTGGAATCATAATCTACGAATAATTACACAATTTAAAACGTTTTTGTGTTATTGTATTACAGTTAAAAATTTTAAGTAGCCAATAACATAATTATCGGCCATTTCACCAAGTTCAGTTACAAATAACTATCCGTTATAGCTGTCAAAAACATATTGTTAACTGAAAGTTAAAGTTATAGTTAGTTTTAACTGAGCTTGGTGAAATTGGCCGTTAATTAATTTTATAAGTATTTAACGTACCAGTTATTATCGCTAAAGTTGAACCTGTCCATGTTATAGCTCCTTTTTTACCCGTTGAAGAGCAACTCAGTTTGACACGATCTAGCTCAGTTAAAATACCAGTTGACTCTACTAAATACAAAATCACGGACATATCATCCATTAAGCAAACCACAGCATCCCTAAAAAGTTTTTTTCAGGATTTCTAGACACAATTTAAACTGTTTTATCAACTTACTTTTTAGGATGCCACAACATTTGGGTAATTGGTATAGAATTACTACTTAATACCTCTGTACATGTGCCACCTTGATTAATATAATACAAACGGCCAATTTGTGTGGATACATAAAAACAATAATTATCCTTTATATCCGTATGGGTGGCTGTACGTACTGCTGTGCGTGGTCTCCAATTGGTTAAAGTATCTAGGGCATTTTCATCACCTGCTACGGCTGCTTTTGCTAAATGTACCATTTCTTCTCGTAACTCACTACATATAGTACGCCGAAATGTAATCAATGTTAATACATCCCGTAAGTCATGAGAGAACATGGTTAAAAACTGATACTGGCCATCACAACGCCAACCTGTTAACAAGCCCATTGTGTCTGTGGAGACCATGCGTCCACCCTGCTCACTAAACTGCACCATTGTTATGGCTGCTTTATGAGGACCACTTACACTGGCAAATTCACGATGTCCTGCAAACCATACATGTATATCGCCATTTTCCCAACCGGTTACTAAAAGCACTCTTTCCGGATGCCAAGCCATAGCCGTGCATTGTGATGTTGGGTGGACTGGATATGTAACATCACGTTGTGGTTCTCCCTAAAATTATTTTAATTAAATTTTATTGTTTATATTAGAGCTAAGAAAGAGCATACAGTATCCGCAAACACAGTAACCGAACCACCTCTCTCCTGACTAAGTGAGGCCACAGCGAAAATCGGTTCATGTGCATGCCATGATCCTATAGTGCCAACTGCATCTGAGTCCAAAAATTCGACTTTCGTATCAAAAAGTAATGTCATTTTTATGTACCGTTTCTTTAACTAATGAAAATATGTATGCATTTATTGTTTTGTTTTAAACATTTTCAAAAACCGTTGATATGGCAACCATATTGCCACCCTTATAGATTAACACAGTTGTTCGACAACTGTGG
Organism: Pollenia labialis; assembly: GCA_949318255.1. Taxonomy (NCBI): domain Eukaryota; kingdom Metazoa; phylum Arthropoda; class Insecta; order Diptera; family Polleniidae; genus Pollenia; species Pollenia labialis. Next base: position 129,246,524 of record OX439142.1, on the reverse strand, counting down.
CTAATTTCCTTTTTGTATACTTTATACTTTAGCATTTATTTGTTTCCAATTCTATACACAAGACTTAAAGCCTCTTATTGCAGCATAGAACATTGCTTTAGCAGAAACATTAAAAATTATAATTCTTAAATAATAAAATTTTAAAACATAAGAAAAAAATTTTAAAAGAGAAAAAAAATTATTAGTATGTAACTACATATAACCAGGGAAACCCGAAATATGCTCTAAAATGCGTTTTATGCGCATTAAATATGCAACAAAAGCCCGAAAATATGCCCTTAAAATTATTAAAAATATGCCCCAAAAATCAAAAATTGCTCATTTAAAAACAAAGCATTCAACATTTGAATTCAAAAACACAACACTTAAATTAATAATCGGTAAATTCCAAACACCATAGTATTAACAGACCAATTCGAAAAGAGTTTAATTTGCTGTAACATATTTTTTGGGCGAATTTAATCTAAACGCCAATATAATTAGATGGCTTACGTACACAAATATTCTAATTTGGAAAGAAGTTTTTATGGGGAATATATTAAATTAAAGACCAATTCTCACCATTTACATAGACTTCGTCCTTGGTACAATTAAAATGTATTTACCAAATTTTATCAAATTATGGACAAAATTGGAAGTTGTGCTTTGCGCACAAGGCTAACATGGACAGACAGCCAAAAACGTATGTTTATAATTGCTTTTTCCTTAATTTTTGCTTTTATGTAAAATTTTAAAGCTTAAAATAACATTATCTTTAAGGACAACCTGCTTTGTCTTCACGTTAAAGTAAAAATTAACTGTGGATGGCGAAGTTAAAGTAACACACACTGATAGATATTTAAAACAGAAAAGCCCTCAGTTAACCAGAATTTCGAAAAAAAAATTTTTTTTTATTTGCTGCGAAAGCTTACAAGAGGCATCTAAAAAAAATCGAATATGTATCAAAATATGCCTCAAAAAGCCAAAATATGCGGTAAAAACTTAAAAAATACTGCAAAAAGGCTCTTCTAACTAAATTATGCAAACATATGCCCCAAACAGTAAAATATGCATTGCAAATCGATGCCAAAATTCATAAAAAGCTCTAAAACGGATGGATATATATTTTTTCTGCCTTCATTGTTTTGTAATAGGAACTTTTAAAAGTTGTGTATATAATTGTATAGTATGTATGTATGTATGTAAACAACGTTTGACAGTTCCTAATACAACACAACAATAAAAAGTACTAAAAAAGCAAAGAAAAATAATCGGCTGGCGCATCAAGCGTGTACCTTGTATATGATTATACCATATGGATAACAACATTATCCGTTTTAAAAGCGAAAGTTACGTATATTATAGGCGCTAGGGCAGAACGCCCAAGGGCGTAACGCCCAAAACCAAAAATGTCATAACGCCCAAATCTTGTTATATTGCCCAAAACCCAAAAAAAATAATGACAAAGTTCCCAAATGCTATGTCATATCGCCCAAATAACAAAGTTTGGGCGTTGTGACATTTTTTTGAAAAGTAAGCAGATTTATTTGGGTGTTGTGACATTTTCTTAAATATGAATTTTTTAAGTAATTCTAGTAATTTTAGTGAAACTGTATAATAAAAACAGTTAGTTTACTTGAAGATTTTGAAACTTCTTTAACAAAACAATCACAATTATTTAGTTTTTAAAAGAGTTTGCGAGAGGTAAGTCGATTTAGAATATTACTCGGCGCGAGAAGCTATCCACCACACTGCTACCTATCCAACGATATACAATATAATTTTTTGCTATATTTTAACTTATTTCTTAAATGTATATATATTTTTTGTAACTGCAGTAATCAGAGTGCTACCCAAAATCTAGTTTTCACTAGCATGAGACGAAGCCTTGCAAGAATCTCGTCAAATATATTTTTTAAATCACCCCGAACTCCATTAGATGTCGTTGAATCATTCCAACACGAATTTATTTTGAAAACCTATGGTTTAACAAGGCACCAAATTAATGCTCGTTCATTTTATAAAGCGTGCATTTCTGAGCCGGCATTTTCGTATTGCATCTTTATGTCGGAGGCAATAATGCAGGGTATTACCCAAAAAAATATACCATTTATTTACATACATAAACGAATCAATTTTTAATTATGAGACAGGGCTCAGAAAGAGTTTAAAAATATGTTTCCCACAAACCGCGTTAAAAGGCTGTTGGTTTCATTACTGCCAGGCAGTTAGACGTAATATTTCAACAAACTGGAAAGAACTGCTAGCAACTATTCGTTATTTACTTTTTTTGGCCTTATGACAGTTTTTCTTTTGGGTGTTATGGCCTAGACTATAACTTGAAAAAATATTTCAAATGGCAAAGCAATAAAATTTTTGGTCGTTATGACATTTTTGGTTTTGGGCGTTACGCCCTTGGGCGTTCTGCCCTAGCGCCATATTATATTACAGTATTTTTGGCTGCATAAAAGTGCAGCTAAAGTAGTGTTTAAAAGAAGAATAAAAACGTTTTTATTAATAAATTGTTGTTTTATTCAAATTTTATAAGATTGGATATTTATATGAAAATTGGCCACCATATGAAAATATTTTAAAGCTACCCAAAAATATGATTAATATGCAGGTATACAAAATGCACGAAAGCGTTGGATTTTTGTTCCCATGAAATTTTCATTCCCCTCGAAGGGAAAGAAGCAATCGTGAATCTCATGTGAAAATTTAATCACGCTATCAGTTCCAGTGAATGTAAAAAAAAAAAAGAAAAATTATAAAAAAATTAAAAATCAATGAAATTTTTGTTCAAAAATATACATACACGTATATATTTTAAAGAAAAGTTAAAATAATAAAGCTAAATATTTAGTACTGGAGGGATAGTTTGATTACAACGTTAGTTTTTTTGTACTTTTTAAATTAAATGTAGTAAAATATTTTCCAAAATTCTGCCACCACGTCTATCGAAAGCTTCACAAATCCGCAGGCAATCGACCTGTTGTTATACATTTTGTTGACCAATATATATCGGTTTGTGCCTTATGAACGGATCTAGAAAATCTAAGGGAAATGTGAACAAATTACGAGGGAAACACTTTTCACGATAAGGGGTATTTTTTCCCGTGGACATTTTTTCACGTTATTATTCTCATTTGAATTACCTTTTTTTCATGGGAGTTTTTTATGATCGCAAATATGTGAAAGGGGGAATAATTACGAGGGAAAAATTATTCAAGATAGGGATGAGTATGTACATATTTTGGGCAGTTAAGTCAAAGGGCAGCTACTAACTTTGATTTTTTTTATGAAAATAATTTTAAAAATCCAATAATTGGAGGTGCAGAAAGTGTACTTAAAAAAGAAATTTGTATGGAATTTTAAAGAATAATGACTAAAATTATACATAAATTGGGTGCAGTAAAGTCAAAAGTTCACTTAAACAAAAGGCAGTTAAGTCAAAACTACTGTTGTTTTGAATATTTAGTAATATCTACATGTCAGCAAAACCTAACGCTTAAGGAATAGAGGTAGCGGGTAAGTAGGTTAGAAACAAATTTTCGGGATAAAAATGAAGTAGAATCAGTAATACACATGACCCATCTAGGGGCATCATAAGAGTTGCGGAGCCAATTTTTTACACTTTCATAAATTTAAAACTATGTATGGAAGCCCCCTTAAGAAATGCAGACACCGGGTAGGTATGTTTGAAACAAGGACCGGTAAACGTTTTTTTATGTTTTTCAAAAAATATTTATCATTGGTGTTCGAAAAATATTTTAAACTGTACAAACAACAAAAAATGATAAAAATAATTTGGTTGATAATGTTTTTTAAAGTTCAAAATAATAAAGTTCTCATAAAAATCCCAAACTGCTTAGGATAACTACAAGCAATTTGGCACCAAGTTTGTTCATTTCTTTTGAGTTGTTCGAAAGTGAGCGTGTTTTCAACAGACGGTCAGACAGACGGACATTGGTAAATCGACTTAGAATCACTCAAGGACCCAGAATATATATACATTATGGGGTCTGAGATGAATAATAAAAAAGTTTCACACGGAATGACAAACTTAATATACCCTCTTCACAACTAATTGTGGTGGAGGGTATAAAAACTTAGCAAAACTATTCGTACGTGTTATGTATACATAAAGAGTAGAGTTTTTCTTTTCCCGGAAAAAGCAGGAATTATTTTTTAATTTCCCGGGAGTTTCCGCTTAATGTAAAACGATGCAAAATATAATTTATTTAAATTTAAGAATTTCAACAAACATGGCGGTTAAATAAAATTATTTAATTTGGCCACTACAGCGCGTAGGATCCTCCTAGATGGGTCTCTACCAACCAGCCAACTCTACTTTATTATTTATTGCGGAATTTCTGGTTTTTTAGTAATTTCAATATGTTGGGCCACCTCCTACAATTTCGAAATAACGGCATATCTTGAAAACAAGGGCTAACCTTAAAAAAAACGGTTAGCACCACTGGATTCAGCGTGAACCAATTAGGTTAAATCGCCAGGTGCCCGGCTCGTCTGTTCTTTTCAACTAGAAAAAGAATACCTTCTTCAAAGTTTCAGGATTTTTAAAGAACGGTTAAAGGTATTATATAAAAAAAATCAGCTAAATAAAAAAATATGTTTTTGGCTAAGTCACTTAAAAATTTTATATTTTTCAGATATTACTTTTATCAAAATATGGTTTGTAGCCCCGATTATTCTCTTTTAAATGAAAATAATCTTCGTATGTAAAGTAGTTTTCCATATATTGAAGAAATAAGCTCAACAAATTCGACTAATTCGGCGAAATTATGACATTTTGAATATGACATAACTTTTGAAAAAAAAAATTTTTAAATTGATTTTTTTACCCGAAAAATGTGCGGGATCCCGGGATTTTTGTTCCGGGAAATCCTGTATGAAACACAATAATAAAGAGACACTTTGGATATTTAATTGCGCCAATATAAAAGTTTATACATACATATGCACTTACGTATGTAAGTATATGGTCATATAATTTCAAAAAAGCCTTAAGTTATATTGAAAAATTTTTACAGGAATGCCAAAAAAAACTCTCTCTCTAGATTGAAAAAACCAATATTTTTGAAAATCTTAAAAAAAACAGATAATCTCTTACTTAAACACAACAAAGGAAAACTCACTGTTGATAAACAAATATAAAAAATACAATACCTTCCTTTTTGTGTATGATATGTGTTATTATTTCGCGGCTTGCACTAAGGTCTTTTAGAATTTTGTTGATAAGAACGTTATTTTTAATTGTAGGATTATAAAATTTTCAAGAAACATTATGTATTATGAAACGGTACATCATAACCGATGAACATGATTTTTAATTGTTTGTAACTTAGGGCTTTTTTTGAAAATCTTTGAAATTATGACGATTAGTTGTAACACAAACAAACACCACTTACCAGGCGTGGAAAATTAGGTTCTATTGTATTTTGAAGTACTTATTAAGATTAAAATACCCCACGACACCCTTTACAACAACTATTGCCTTTTATAAAAATAATTGAAAAATGTACATATTTTGGAACTTATTTAAGACTTAAAAAGGTCAGTGGTTAAGCATTTATTTGGACTTGTTAGGTATTCAAAAAGATATACTGTTGCATGAGGGATAATACTAATTTAATGCATATAAATCGACAATATAATGGGCTTGTAAAGACAGGTGCTACAGAAATAAGGAGCATGAAATCACAGTGAATCCTACTAAGAATCCAAAGACAAAAGTAGACTTTTCGCTGCTAATTTAATGGTTTCTGATCACCAGCCCAGAACTTACACAGCACTGTTTAGGTCCTCCGTGAGAACATTAAGTTTCAGAAAAATTAGTAACAACGAAAACTTACATTATATATACATATGTATGTACATACATAAGTCAGTGTCTTTAATTTGTTCAAGTAAATTGTTATACAAAAGTTTATTGTTATGGTTCTTAAAATCTACATGTTCCATCCCTGTCACTTACTTTATACTTATACATATGTACATATTTACAGAAAGTAAATAGCGCACTCCAAATGTTTCCAACTTGCTTTTAGTCATATTTAATTGTTTGTAGAATAAAGACGTCAATTCATTTTTTTACCGATAAGTTTAAAAAAATCTTAACCAAATAAAAACATGAGTGAGATGTTAAAAATTGCCGGTGCTGTGTTGCTCCCCAACTTGGGAGGCATTGCTGGAGGTTTTGTTACCAAAAATAATATTAAACCCTGGTATGAAAGTTTAAAGCATCCTTCATTCCGACCACCAAACTGGGTTTTTGGACCAATGTGGACTGCTTTATATTCAGGCATGGGGTACGCCTCGTATTTGGTGTGGAAAGACGGCGGAGGTTTGAGTGGAGATGCTAAATTGCCCTTAATAGCTTATTGTTCGCAGCTGGCCTTGAATTGGGCTTGGAGTCCAATTTTCTTTGGTCAACACAATCTAAAAGGGGTATGATGTAATTGTTTTACTATTTTGTAAAATTTTGCTCACACTTCTCTCTTTCAGGGTTTAATTGACATTATCGCTTTGACTGCAACTGCATCGGCTTGTGGTGTTTTATTTTACAAAGTTAACAAAATTGCCGGTTGTTTGTTTATTCCATACATTGCTTGGTTAGGTTTTGCCTCCCTCTTAAACTATTCTGTCTACAAATTAAATACGAACAGTGAAAAAGAGACAAAAGCTATTGAATCCTCTAAACAGTCATAGATACATATGTACATACATATGCACATATATAAAAATATACATATGTAGATTTTGAAACCATGTATAAGTAAATTAAATGTGCAAGCTGGTTGTATGTACGAACAAAAATACGCGTCTTTTTGTTGTGTGATGTTTTAAAAGCGTTTTTTTTTTTCATTAAGGTCCCTCCTTAAATAAATAATGATTTTGTTAAAATTTTGTTAATAAAGTTAAGCTAAAACAAAATTAATATGTGAAGTAATTTGGGTTAATTACCGAAAAACAATCAAAATTTTACATACATATCGCAAACCTAGTTCAAAATTGACTCGATCCAAAATTTAAATTTTTCGGGTTTACATGCTTAAACTATGCACAATACACTTCTGCGGCCGTGTGGAAAAACAAGATAACTCAATTTAAAAAAAAAACAAGAATAAGACTTAAAGTTTTACTGCCTGTTTGTAGAACGCGAGCGCAAAAGTGACTCGTTTAACTAAAATTCAAAACAACAACAAATTTTGAATTTTTGTTTTAAATGTTAGTTAAACGAGTCACTTTTGCGCTCGCGTAAAAGTACCAAAAACAAATTACTAACAGGTACTTATCCACTCAGGACGTTACATGTTTAATTTTTTTGTTATACATATGTAAAATATTAACTAGAATTATAGGCAGTACCAATTGTAAAACAAAAAGCTAAAGGAAGAAATTTAGTTTCCCGTAATTCCCCCTTTTTGGTCCTTTTTATCTCCCCATTTAAGTATCAGAAATTGCAATATTGCAGTAGGAGCCCAAAAATAACCGTTCGAATTTCAAAAAACAACCGAATTCGGATTTCGACTTTTTAAATTAGTTTCGAATGTGATACATACAAAAAAACATACATACATACATACATATATACTTTGTTTCTATGTTTAAAAGAAAGATGGGGAGACAAACAAGTTCCAAAATACAGGTTTACTCCGTTTACTCACTAAAAGGGCGGAATTTCACAAATAACCAGACACTTGTCCGCTTATCTTTCTAAAGAACAACGATAAGTATTAATATTTTTTTGAACCTCTTTAAGTTCTGAAGATATAAGGTTACCGAATTTACCCGTTTTTACCTTTTCTTTCCCCTAAACATTCGAATTTTAAAAAAATTCCGTCTTAGTGGCCCAATTTAAGGAAAGACCTCCTGTCCCGTTTTTAGTCTCACACTTTTAGGCAGTGTGATAATGAATCAGTCAGTAACGTTACAATTTTATATGTATAGATAACCTGAGGTTGAAACTTAAATACAGCTTTGTGGTTTATTTTATTTTAATAAATATCAAAATTTTTAACAAAAGGTGTTCCATTAAATTTGTATACTAGTCTTGGTAGTAAAATCGTTTTTTAGTTGTTTAGTTTAGCTGACCAAAAACACTGTCTTATCTTTGCAACAGAAAAAAAAAATAAATTATTGTTGGTTAAGTCGAAAGGTTTTTCGAATTTAACGTACCACATAGGGTACGGTTGATCTAGGTGGGATAGGATTTCGGATGATTGGCAGTCGTATTCTATAAATCAAGAACTTCAGAAATTATATAATATGCATATAAAGAATATTCTTTGAATTATCGGCAGTTATTTATCTTAATTCGAGCTGTGGCACTTTTGATAAAATAAACCATTGTTGGAGTTAATATTAATTAGACTTGTGTCAGTTTAGAATTTGACAGAAGTGTCAAGACTTAAGAAGAATTCAGCTTAAGTGACTACTCAAAATAATTTGGTGACTTGTGCAAATAATACATCATGAAAAATTACACAACTAAAAATTGTTCAGTATAAATATCTAAAAAAAACTTTTTAGATCATAATCTGTATGGATATTCTACTAAATGGTCCAAAGATTTGTTTTAAACTTTTGTTTTAGTTTAAAAACAGTTTTTTTCGATTTCTACAAAATCAAGTTTTGTGAGTTAAGTCGTTTGCAAAAGCAAACCGTTCGATTTTTATTTGTTTGTTGGGTACAAGTAATCACCCTTATCATGAATTCCACATGTGAAAATTTCCGAATGAAATTCTTAATTCACATGGATTTTAATTTCGTATCATGAATTCCCTATAAATAAAATAAGATACCTGTAAACAAAAAACAATTAATGTATTTAAGAAAACTGCGTTTTTGGAAATTTATGGAAAAAAATTCCATAATTGAATTAAATATCGCTAATTTGCTAAGAGCGGCATGATAGCACAGTCTAATGTTTATTAAAAATTGCGAACATGGCTAAAATTCGCAAAAGTTATAATATTTCAAACAAACCATAAAAGTTTTTAAAACTATAAGAAATGACAATAATTCGGTTAAAATTTTTATATAAGCGGAAATTCGCAAAAATTTGCAAACAGCGGCATGGTCTACTATTTTTTAAAAATCGTTAAAGCTGTAAAGAATCACAGGAAAAAAACGCTTTAATCGGGAACATGGCTAAAATTCGCGAAAAATTGAAAACTTGTAAAAAATTCGTGAAAAGTTTTAATATTTCAAACAAGCCATAAAACGAATTAAAAGTTCCTAAAACTATAAGGAATGGCAAATATTCGGTAAAAATGTTAAAATTAGCGGAAATTCGCAAAAATTTGCAAACAGCGGCATGGTCTACTATTTATTAAAAATCGTTAAAGCTGTAAAGAATCACAGGAAAAAATCGCTTTAATCTTGTAAAAAATTCGCGAAAAGTTTTAATATTTCAAACAAGCCATAAAACGAATTAAAAGTTCCTTAAACTATAAGAAATGGCAATAATTCGTTTAAAATTATTATATTATCGGAAATTCGCAAAAATTTGCAAACAGCGGCATGGTCTACTATTTTTTAAAAATCGTTAAAGCTGTAAAGAATCACAGGAAAAAAACGCTTTAATCGGGAACATGGCTAAAATTCGCGAAAAATTGAAAAGCTTGTAAAAAATTCGCGAAAAGTTTTAATATTTCAAACAAGCCATAAAACGAATTAAAAGTTCCTAAAACTATAAGGAATGGCAAATATTCGGTAAAAATTAGCGGAAATTTGTAAAAATTTTTAAACAGCGGCATTATGGCAAAGTCTACTATTTATTGTAAATCGTTAAAGCTGTAAATAATCAGAAAAATTACAGTAACAAATCGCTTCTATCGCGAACATTTCTAAAATTCGCGAAAAATTGCAAAATTTGAAACAAACCCTAAAACTAATTTGGGATCGCTAAATGAAATAAATTAAATTTGTGCATTTGAAGCGTTTTTTTTTTTTTTAATTTTAAATAAAAACTTAAATTTTCTTCCTTTTCCGACAGACACCTCTTTGTGAATTATTTTCTTTATAAATTGTAAAAATATTTCACATGTGAGCTGTTAACAATCGTGTGTAAAAAAAAAATTCACAAATTATTTTTTTTCGGAGTTTAAAAATATAAACATTCATGATACCAACTGTTCACACGTTCGGAAATTTACATGTGAAATTTTATTCATGATAAGGGTGATCATAAATTAGTTACAAAACTGAAAACCGGCATAACTTGAGAAAGTTAAGAGCAATAAGAGCATTGCGAGTTTTTTTTATTTTCACAAAAATTTAAAAAGTTATAACGCGTTATTTACAAAATTTTTGGAAAAATTTCGAACAATTGTAACATATGGTGCCTTAATGAGCAAATTCATTGCAACAACTTACAGTTTCTGCACAAAAATTTAAAGTTTGGACATTTTTCTTTTAAATTATTTCCTTAAAAGTGAAGAAAATCGTGGTTTTTGGCAAAGTTATGAAAAAAACTCAAAAAAATACCGGTAATCCCGATTTTTGGCAAAAACTCAAAAATCTCAAAAATACTTTGCCCTTTTAAATTATGCTTGAGCCCCAAACAATTTGTTTTGGGACACACTAATGTACATACATGCTTACATATAGACAGCTCAATTCCAAAACATGTTACACAAGTCGACTTAGCATGTTTTTAAATTATATACATATGTATGTATGTATGTGCGTTTTGATCGGCTAATTCAATCCAAAGTTATGCACAAAAAAGTACTGAACATACAACTGCATGTTGTAAACTTTGAGAGCAGGCATATTCTTAAATTCGATATTTTGCAAAAAAAAACCTTTTTTTTCAATTCATGTTTTCTTTTTGACATTTAAGGTTATTGTGATTTGTTCGTCGCGTGTGGAGAAATGGTACGCTTACAAATCACACGCACAAATAATGGTGGTAAATTTGATTTAAAAAGTTGAAAAAAATGTTGTTTATCATACGAATGTTAATTCAAAAAAAATTTTTCAGGGGTGTGCTGGAAATCGTAAACGTAAAACGTCAGAATTTGGAAGTAGTTTTTAATACACTTTTAATCTAAATTTTATAACTTTTGTTATAAAATTATGTTTAACAGAGAAATATTTGTATAATATTTGACATAAAAATCTTTTATTACAGAAATCTTATTAAAAAACGACTTTTAAAATGCTTGCGTTTTACGTTTCCGATTTCCAGCACACCCCTGTTTGTTTACGTTTTTAAAATTTTGTATTATACGAAATTTTTCTTTAATTTTAGTTTAATTTATTATTTAATAAAAATGATTTTTTCACCGAGTTTTTTTTTAATTTTTTTGCTATTTTATCCGTTTTGTCAAAATGCCACAGAAATATATTTGAGGCCTTATTCATAAAAAATATTTATGGTTTATAACAAGTTTATTAAACAAATTTCCAATGAAAATATTAAACCTTTTATAAATCAAAAATATTTTTTATTAATATGAGGATTAATATTTAGAATACGCTTAAGCGGCTTGCAAAAAATTGTTAATCTTTACGTATTGTGCAATTATATCGCCAATGTGTATGTGATATTCGAAGGTGGCACAATATATTGGCAACAATCAAAAGACTTGATTTTTATTGCACAACGAAAAAAAGTGAAATGTGTTGGCAACCTTGCACAATGCTGTTTATGTATGAATGGAACCAATGTGCGACTTTTTGCATTATATAGGACAAAATGGAAATAATATAGCATATATCTTATGTAATAATATGGCAAGTGTATGGGCCGCTTTACACAAATTACCACATCTCAAAATTCCGGGCTAAGTAAACTATATCTTTAATTTGCAGTTTTTCATTTGGAAAAAAGGATAATCGCCTAATGTGAAAACGGCCAATAGACTGAAAACATATTTTTTCGATTTTTATTCAGTACTAGCTGACCCGGTCCACGTTGCTGGCCCTAAGCAAACATTAGAGTGTGGTATTACCACACGATTTAAATTGAGCATTTTACGAAATTTTTATTTTTACGGCCTGTAACGTAAAAATAAAAATCAAACGAATGCCTATTATAAAGTTTTTTTTACAAAATAACTTACATATGGTGTAGATATGGGCTCAATCAAAAAAGAAACGCATGTATTTAAGGCAAATTGGAAATTATATTTATTTATTACTTCATCTTAAGTCCAGCGCCTGGTGCAAAGAGCCGTTTTCAGATTTTAGGTAAATCGAAAAAAGCGACCGGGGCAAAATTTTCTTTCCGTAAAAACCTAAGTTGGACCATGGCGATAATTTTAAAGAAAAAATCGTCCAAATCGGTCAAGCCGTTCTCAAATTATGCGCTTAATAGAAAAAGTGGGCGTAAAAGTAGGCGAGGTAATTTTTTCTTTCGATGAAAACGTAAAATGGATTAATACGAACAGTTAAAAAAAAATTAGTCAAATCGATGGAGCAGTTTTTTGATTTTAAGTAAATCGAAAACAGTGGGCGTAAAAGTAGGCGGGGCAAAATTTTCTTTCCGTAAAACCCTAAGTTGGACCATGACGCGGTAAATTTTTCTTTCGATGAAAACTTAAAATGGATTAATACGAACATTTTAAAGAAAAATTTGTCAAATCGATGGAGCCGTTTTCTGGTTTTTTGTAATTCGAAAAAAGTGGGCGGGGCAACATTTTATTTTCGTATAAATCTAAGTTGGACCATGGCGATCATTTTAATGAAAAAATCGTCCAAATTATATAGATGTCATTGGTGGTGCAATATGAAAATTGGATTTTGCCACACCCCTCCGCCCGCAGACCGAAAATCAAAAATCAGACTTCACAGTGTCACCGGCCTGAATATTCTGAAGATTCCCTGAAAATTTCATCAAAATCAGTTTTTACTCACATAAGAGTAGTCCACTTGCAAACGCCGAAATTATTCGTTCGACAAATGTTTTTCTCAGTAAATTTTCTAGGAGCTTCAAATTACAGGAAAAAGCAGCCACTTTAAGTTCAATCACTGAGAATTCAAATTTCGACTCGTTTACCTATTTATGGTATTGATTCTTCTGATCACCAATTGCTCCGATTTTTTATTGTCACATGGCCTACTAGATCAGTATAACATATCGTTACCTAAAAAGCAAAAGGGCGTAACAACCAAAAATTCGAAATAGAGTTTTTGATTGATTTCTGTTCGTTTTATAAAACTACATGTTCACATTGTCGACCCCTGCGGTCAAAAATGGCGACTTTATTAAAGAAATTCAATGTACATCTTGATGTTACTGAGTTTGTAACGTTTTTTGCTTCTCCCGTAAAAAAATAAAAATTGTTGTTACGACCTTTTGCATTTTAGGTGACGATATGTAAAGTAACAAGTAAGAGTGTTATAAAAAGTTATATAAATGCCGTTCTTTTATCATAAATAATTTAACTTTATGCCACGCCCACTTGACCAATACCGCCCATATTTTGTCAAAAGTTGTACTTATTTGGAAACTGGCTCTTGCCGTTCTCCATATATACATTGAAATAACAACAACAAAGGATTTTTGGGTAAAATTAGAGGCAGTCTTGATTTTTCAGGCTGAATCTCAATAGCAGACAATGTCGGAATATAGGTGACAAAGGTGATGAAGGTATAACTACCAACTCCACATCACATCTGGGATTTTCGAAAACCCCAATTCAATGGACAGACAGACGAACAGACAGACAGACAAACGGGCATCGCTAAATCAACTTCGCTACTTATAAGGACCCAGAATATACATGTATACTTTATAGGGAATGACAAACTTTTTATACCTTTTTTCCTTCGGTAAAAGTATAAAAATAGGGACCATTAATAAATAACTTTAAACAATAAAATGGTCTTGGGCAATCAATTCCCGTGCGTAGACATACAATAAGTGTCCCAATCTCAATTTATAGTTTCATGTCATCTCAACCTTACTATTTCGCAAATAGAATAAAACACATCATTTGTTTCAACCATTAACCATTATTTATTTTCGAATTATTGCTTTATGCATGCAAATTAAGAAAACGAAAAATTGAAATCAAAATTGTTAAATATAAATTTTTTGGTCGGATGGTTGAGGGTTTTTATGTTTTTAATCAAAAATGGGTTCGAGTTTGTTGAGGTGCTATTTAAAAAAAAGTAAGTAAAATTTAAAATAACGATAAAATGACAATAAACTGTTAGAGAGAAATGCTTAATAGGAAAGGACCACTTGATAGTATTTAATATTAAAATGCAAAGAGAATATGTTTTTGAGGATTTTATTGGGGTGGATTTGACTGCTGAATATTTTGTTGTTGTGGATGTTGAGTCGTCGCTTTTGGTGTTGTTGGCTGGGGAGTGGACGCCTTTTGTTGTGAAACAATTGGTTGAGCTGTTGTTTGAATAGCTAATTGTTGTACTTCCGTTGATTGTTGTGCAGGGGGTTCTGGAGAACTGGGGGGTTTCTGTTGAAAAATTGCTGGTGGAGTACCAACTTTCTGATTTTGAGTTGTTGGTTGAGGAGTACCTGGTGGAATTGTTGGTTGTGGAGAAGTGGCTTTAAACTGAGGCTGTTTAGAATCAATTTGCTGATGCTGAAAAGTTGGTGGTAGAGTTTTAGGTTTTTGTGTGTCACTTCCTGGCTGTTGAGCTACTGGTTGTTGAGTAGAAACCTTGGTTTGTGAAGCACTGACGATTTGTGATTTATTCGGTGGCTGTGGTGTTGTAGGTTTGGGTTGTGGAGTTGTAGCTTTAGCCTGTTGGACAATTGGTTGTGGAATAGATTCTTTTTGAGCTTCATTCTTCGACTGTGGTGTTGATGCTTCAGCTTGTTGAACAACTGGCTGAGGAGAACTGGCTTTATGTGGTTCATTTGTATGTTGTGGTGTAGATGCTTTAGCTTGTTGAAAAGCCGGCTGTAGAGTACTGGCTTTCTGTGGCTCAATCGTCAAGTGTGGGGTAGGTGCTTCCGGTTGTGGTGTTATAGCTTTAGGTTGAGAAACAGTTGATTGTGTAGCACTAACATTCTGTGGCTCATTTTTCGGTTGTGAAGTGGTGTTTTTTTGTTGTTGAGCAACAGGTTGTGGAGTTGTAGCTTTGGCTTGAGGACCATGTGACTGTGGAGTAACTATTTTCTGCGACTGATTTTTTGACTGCGTATCATCAGGTTTTGGTATAGGAGCTTTTATTTCAGGTTGCTGCTGTCCAACAACGGGTTGAGGGGAAGCATCTTTTTTAATTAGCTGTGGAGAAGTTGCTTTTGGTGGATGAATTGTTTGCTGTGGAGTTGTTGCTTTCGATTTCTGACTATTTGGCTGGGGGGTAGAGACTTTTGATTGTTGATTTGGTGGTTGAGGAGTAGTGGGTTTTGATCTGGTCCCCTGTTCTTGTGGCATTTCGGGAGCTGATGCCTTTGGTGTCTGCTTTGCTGGTGATTGTTGTTTATTTGAAGTAGCTTGTTTACTTGGAGCTAATTGCTTAGAAGGTGACGGTTGCTTAGTAGGCTGTTGTTGCGAAGTGCCTAAAGTGTTAGGTGATATCTGTTGTTTAGCATTATCTGGCCTTGCCGGGCTTACTTGTTTCTTTTGTTCTTGTTGAGCTGAAGCATTGGTAGAAATTTTTGGAGGTGTTGGTTGTTTTGGTTTTACAGCAGTAGCTTTTTTATTCTCTGCGGTTTGATTATTATTTCCCGGTTTTTGCTGATTGTTTTTTGGCTGTGCGGGTTTTGGTGCAGTAGCTGGCTTCTTTTGACCATCTATTGAACTTTTATCATCAGCTTGTAAGTCAATACTGGCGTTAGCTTCAGTAGGTGTGGTTGGGGGTGTTGCTGTTATTTGAGGTGTTTTCTTCGCGGATGTCGTTGTAGTTTTAGGTTGGGGGCTAGCTGCTTTAGTTACTGTTCCTGGTTTCAATGGAGTGGTGGGTTTGTCGGGTGTCTTAGCTGGTGTTACAGGCTTTGTTTGTAGAGTTGGCTTTGAAGTTGTACTTTTGGCGGGTTTTGTTTGGGCACCGAGCTGCGTTGTAGGTTTGGGGTCTTCTTTTTTATTATTCGAAGAAGCTTGAGTTGGAGTTGTTTGTGTCTTTTTTCCACCAGCTGGTTTTGTTGAAGGTTGTTTACTTGGTTGGGCAATTAGTGCAACTTTTTGTGTCTCAGGTATTTCAATGTCTGTTTTCCCTTGAGCTTTCTCCATGGGCAAATTTAATTGATTTTGTTCTTTTACAACGTCTGCTAACTTTTTTGGTTCCTCGTTTGATTTAGCTGCAATTTGCGGCGGTTCAGCAATCTTTTCAGTAGTTTCTGAAGAAGGAGCAGTTATTTTGAGTTCTTCTTTGGATTTTTCAACTAAAGTTGTGGCTTCTGACTTATTTTGTGCAGAAATTTGATTTTCGATTGTAATATTTGCTTGTTTGACATCCT
Source organism: Pollenia labialis (assembly GCA_949318255.1). NCBI lineage: Eukaryota > Metazoa > Arthropoda > Insecta > Diptera > Polleniidae > Pollenia > Pollenia labialis. The sequence continues at coordinate 129,230,137 of OX439142.1, read as the reverse complement.
CCTTGTTTTCAGTTTTATTCTCAGTAACTTGATTTAAATCATTGCTCATACAGGATTCGTTGTTCCTTGTTTTGTTTTGCTCTTTAGTTTGTGTCTGTACTGTTTCCTGTTTATCTGGCTTTGTCTTAGCTTCTACTTCAAAATTTTTCTCTGCTGGCTTTGCTGCTGCGATTTGTTCTTTTGGCACGGCTCCTTGTTTAGCTTGGGTTTTTAATTGTTTATCGGATTCTATACTTTTCTCCGGCAACTTTGCCCCTTGTAGCGGTTCTTTGACTTTTTTGGTTTCCTCCTTCTCGTTGGCACTTTGTTGTTTCTGTTCTTTAGCTTGTTCTTCTTTAACAACTTCTTTAAGCTTTTTTGTTTCTTGGCTCTTGATATCTTTGGCATTATCTACCTTTTTCCTTTCGGCTGTTTTTTCCATTTGTTTTGAAGATTTCTCTGATGTCTTTTGTTGCGCCTTTCCTTCATTTTTCTTTGCTGATTCATTTTGCTTTTGATCTATTTCAGTCTTTTCTATTTTTTGTTGATTTTTAACTTCTTTGGGTTGTGCAGTCTGAAATTTCACTTCTTGCTTTTGTAGGTTTAGTTCTTCTTTTCCTACTTCCGTTTCCTTCATTGAAGTTTGTTCATTTTTAGTTGCAATTTGTTTATTTTCAGATGGATCGTTTTTCTCAACAATTGCTTGTGATTTTTCTTGTTTATTTGATTTTTCTTGTTTTGTTTGCTTTTGTTGCTTATTTTCGTTTTTTCCCACATCTAATTTAATTTTAGCTGCCCCATTGGCCGACTGTTGCTGTTGCTTGTTTTGTTGTTTCTTTATTTTCTTATCCAACTTATCAGTGGCATCTTTCGAAATATCAATTTTTTTTGCACTGTTCTCCTCTTTCAAAATGCCATTCTCATTATTTTTAGCAAATTCTTTAAGCTTTTCAGTTTCAGCATTAGGTTTGACATTTTTAGTTTCGTCCATTTTAGCAACCTCTTCAAAATCATTAACCAATAAGGGAACATCATCCTCTTCAGCCACATTATCAAGAGCAGTTGCGACAGAATTACCTGGTTTCTGATTACTTGACATGGTATTTGCGAACATACGCAACTGCATGACAGTATCCTGACCCAACTGAGGCAATATCTCTGGCAACATTTCTACTATTTTTTTTGTTTCCCCATGCCCAGTTACAGCAAAAGTGTTTGCCGATAAAGAAGCTTGTGCCTTGGGATTATTGAAATGTATAACGGTTAGATCATCTTTGATAATATTAACCTCTTCGATGCCAGGTATTGTGCTAACAGACAATTTCTTTAATGAACTTTGCAATTTTTTATCATCTGTAGCAGCAGACTGATGCATCACCTTCTTTTTGCGACGAGGTGTACCTTTGCCCCCAATACGGACCTGGGCCTGTAAACGTCTTAGTTTATCGGCATTCATCTGCAAGAACACGTTAACTAATTATTAATTTTAAATAAATTCAACTGCTAAATATACATATGTATGAATGTAGGAAGTATCTAAAATAATATTAATTTTAACAATGTGACCGTTATATAAAAGAAAAAAGTTCTTTAATATTTTTCACTTACCTCTTGCTCTGTATCTGTCGTCTATACGACTGAAAAATACTAAAAACTCCTCTACGTTAAAATGCGGCACAAAAATTTGTTCTTTCGACAAAACATTTAGCAAACACACAAAATGTTTGTATCTAAAACATTGCACTTTTTGTATTGTAAGAATGTATGTATATAGGTATATGTATGGGTTTGTGTATGTATATAAATAAAAATATCTGCAAAGTTCCTTCTACTTTTATTTTTCGAAATTGCAATACATTTGTTTTTTTTTGTATTTTTTTATTTTCTTTTTTCAACATGCACAGAACTTTATACACGAATATGAAATACAAAAAAGTAAAGGAAATTTTAATGTCTCACACATGCAATTTAGTTTCAGTTTGATGTTTCGTTTCTTTCTTTTTAGGAATATAAATAAACTATGTAGACAATTGTATCTTTAAGATGCTTTTAGCTTTTTGCAAAAGACAGCACAAAATACCAACAAAATATGTATAAATAATAATTAAAAGTGTCACCACTTTGGTCTCTGTAAGTGCTATGCGCGTAGGTATATATACGAATACCGTTAAGTTTGATCGCAAAATATCAACTGAATGTTTGGTATGGCAGAAGACAGACCAAACGCAGATACAAAAATATTACAAGTGCATATGTATTTAATATCGGATACATATATGTATGTATAAATATATAACGTAACAGAGGCGAAGTGTAGAGTATTTTTGGCCTAGTGATAAGTAAGTCATCGAATACAACCCTCAAGACGCCAGAAGATCCGACAAACCTGCCAACATCTGGAGACGCCAGATCGAGAACGATCTTCAGAGAGAAGATTCATCATGAAGAGAAATGAAAAGAATGTCAAATGATACGAAGTTATGGAAACTATTTGTAACGGCCCTATAGGCCACCTAGAAATCATCCACTACATAAAACTATGACTTTTCACATACATATAATGAGCTGCTAGATTTTATAATGCTTTAATTTAAATTAAAAAATTTTAGTTTTTAAAAATTGAGTTTATTTGTGATTCCAATAAATGTCACACAAATACACCCCGTTACAAAACTTTAATGCAATAGTATCAATATAACGGTTTTACAAGCAATTTAACATTATGATGCATACATTTTCTATTATGTTTTTATATTCTTCTATAAAGTTGCAACTATTTGTAAGGGCCTTTTACCATGAGACCAACGAATATTTAGGCCCAAAACTTTCTGATTCGGCCCTGCTTGTATAACATAATTTATACATCCACAATCAATCTATATTGCTAAAGAGAATATTTTTTTAATAATAATAACAATTACAAAAATGTAAAAAATTTTATTTGCCACCATAAATAAATTATTATTCGTGTAAAATTATATACATATGCACATATGTATGTAGAATTCAAATGAAGTATTTTTCAAAGTTACTTTTTTATTACTAGGCAAATATATTATTCCCAATTTGATAATAGCTGTGTTCGAGAACACAAAAGTTTTTACTATTTTTTACTGAACTTTACTGCATTTTACGAAATTGCGTTCGAGTACACAAAATACAGTAAATGAGAACACAAATTGAGAGCGTAAAGTGACAGTTCTTGTCTGAGTATTTTCAAATTTTTACTGCAGAAATTTTTGCAGTAAAATTTAGTTAATCAAATAAACATATGTTCCAAAAGCTAAACAAACAAAAGTAACAAATCAAATGGATATAAATTGTGAAAAAATTGTTAAATAAAGGCAAAGTTGAAATAAAAATTAAACCAGGAATGTGCGATTAGATTCGCACCTTGCTTAGGCAAATGACAGTTTCATTAAACTTAGCAAAAAGTTCCCTTAAGTTCAAAATGGTTTTCCTCATATAAATAACATGTATTCGCACATTTGCTTAAGCCAGCTTAAGCACATTATGGTTGGGCCTTTCGATATTCTTTAAGCAATGAATACCAAATTTTTATTCCGTCTTTTGAAAGCTAAAATTATTTAATTATGAAAACATGCACGTAGACGAAAGGGATGAAAATATACTAGAATAATATATTCTGTTTTTCTAAAAGCTTTTTTAATGTAAGCATATGTTCAAATATACCCTGCAAATATTATTGGACCACCTGATCCATTTTGATTAAATGGACTACTCCATGGACTGGTCCGATGTAATGCAAGCATAGACCATGTCATTAGCTCTGTTCCCCATGCATAACGAAACAGTCCGAACTTGCACAAAGTTACTCAAAAGCGTTCCACATAACAATTTTTGTGCAATAAAGAGAGTAATTGAGAGAGTAATTTTTTTCATTTCCTGTACAAATTTGCACGAACTTTTTCTTTGGGTAAGTTCGGACAAGAAAAAACAATCAGCTGTTATTGTTTACATATGAAACTGATAAATAATTCAGGAAATTTACAAGCAAAAGGAAAAGTTTAGTTTTAATTAAAAAACATATTAAAAAGCAAAATGTAAGGTTTTTGTGAAAAATGAAAGTGGTTAAAACGTTATTGCATACATATTTCCCTAAAAAAAAAAAACAAAATATAAAAAATTACAATGATGCAAATGTTTTAGTTTTATAATGTTAAGACTTTTAAGCGTCTTAAATCACTTAAATAGATCTTAATTTGAAAAGTAAGCAGCATTAGTATTTGAAGATGTTCAAAAATGGTTTTTTGCGTTCCAGCAATTCTGGGTAGTTTCGGCAAATTTAGAGAGTAATTTTCATTTTACTCTCATTAGTCCGAACTTGCCCGAGATCTTGTGGAACACACCTATTGTTACAAAGTGTTTTTAGTGAGACGACATGTCTTCGTTTTTTAACGACATGTTTTCGGTTTTAAACGAAGTTTAAACTAATCCTAACTCCTTTGTAGTCCAAAGGGTTTTGGGTTACTTTTAGACTAGTCCTAGTCCCTTGTGGGCTACACTTTACACGCGTGTTTGGACTAGTCCTATTATTTGCAGGGTAGTTACATGCATACATATGTAAAAAATTAAATGAAATAAAATGGTGTGTATCAAAATGTATTAACAAAGTGGCCTCAGTACTACAATAATGAAACAATAGAAAAAACAACAGGCATTTTGTTGCTAGAATTGAGATGGCAAATGTCAAAATGCCTTTATAAAAAATGTAAATAAATAAAAAAAATGACGCCAAACGTCACACACGAAGAAAATCACTGCAAACAGCAGCGCTTGTGAGGCCACTTTATTAGTATGTACATTCTTTATTAGTATGTTTAAAAAAATATTTAAAAAATTATTCTTTTTATTTTGGGGTTTTTTTATTTTTTCTAAGTACAAATTTAGGGGGTATTTTTTTGATTTGGGTAATTTTTTTAAATTCACTTGGCAACACTGATTTGATTTAAGAAGTGTATAGATAACAAAAACAATTTTCGTTTATTTTGTTTTTGTTTTCATGTAAATGTTCACTCCCACGACGCGTATTTTATAGAATAGCCACGAAAATCAAACCTAAAAATTGGCCGTAAATGTAGTTACCACATCGGTGAATTAAATTTCATAAAAGTGTTTTTTTATCTTTCAAATAACATATGTATATACGTATATATGACCTTGTTAAAAAAAACACATCCAACATGAAGAAAAAGGTTTATTTTAACTTTTTGCATCAATAGGTTTTTGTTTTAAGCCGCAAAAAGCTGTGCTGATATTTTAAGCATTGTATGTATCCATATGGATACAAACGCAAGTTATGGTGTTAAATAATATACACACAATGCATATAAAAATTTTTTACGTTTGATGCTGCTGAGTGGTTTTTATATGGGGCCTATTGCAAATAATGGACCGATCATTACTGAATTTATTATTATGTGAAGTATTGAATTTTATTCTGATAACATTAATAATTACGGTTTTAGGCGTAATAAACTGTTTTCCGGGAGTATGGCTTATATGGGTATAAAAGAAAATTATGCTCCGATTTGCATGAAATTTTACAGTGTGATTTCCGCTCGAATAGAACGAATTTTTGCAAAATCTTATAGCATTCCGTGCATTATTCCACTATTTATGTTAGTTTTTTTAACAAAATTTTCCCATAACCGAAATATGTATCCATATGGATACAGTAACCCAGTAAAAACTTGTAGCGAAAGGGTTAATACACTCAAAATATTATGTAGTTGAATTGATACGAAAATTCATTTTAAACAACTTAAAATTCATTTAAAACAAATGATTTTTACATCAACTTTAAAATTTTTTTTTTTATTAAACTGCATATTCCTCAAAATTGAATAGTTTTTGCTTTTAAAAAATATATTTTAACCGACAAAAATCAAACTACATAACAAAATAAATACGTAAAAACATTATTTATAGTTTGTTTTTTTAATAACAAACATAAATGTTTAAAAATAAAATTATTCGTAAAATAACTATATTTTTATTAAATTTTAACAGTACAGTAATAACCCACAAATAGTTAATGTAATAATTTTATAAGTGTATAGATTTAAAAAATATTCTGAAAATTTAACATAAAAATGGTATTTGGGAATATTTTAGGGTTGATTTTATCTGTTTGTATCTTTTGGTCTTTTGGAATTTATTAAACGTTTTTTAAACAGAATTAAAAATTTTTCTAAAGGTGCTTTTGCACGATCTGTATTGTGTCAGATGTAAAATCCATATGTTATTGCACATGTCTGTCAAAATTGACAAATACAGAAGGTTTATAATTTTTGCTTTCACACGTTCGTTTTTGGTTTCATCTAGCATAACCTAAAATCGTTCATAACGGCAAATTATTTACATATTTATATTTTTATTCACTTTTAATTTTATTTCAGTAAATAAAAAAGTTGTTTTTTTAAAGAATATGTGTAAATAAATAAATAAAAATTTATATATACCGCCACAAACAAAACAGCTGATGTCAGATCAAAATAGAATACTCTCTAATTAAAAAATTTTACAGTGATAATTAAATCTGACAGAAGCAAACCTTGTTAATTAAAAATTTTTGGAATCCCAAGAAAAACTTTGATAACTTATATGCATGTTGCACTCTAACACCCAATTTTCAGGATTGTATTTAAATCATATTAAGTAAATTTTAATAAAAACTTAAATCGTATTTTCAAGTTTTATTTGAAAAGTCTTATTTGATTAAGATAAAAGTATGGCAGCCCTACTAAATACAAAAAAAAATATAAACAAGTGTAATTATTTACAAGGTGGTCTGAAAAACAGCTGACCGTTAATGCTTTGCCTGTTGTTGTTGTATTTTTGTGATATTGAGGCAACCTTGCTAAAATATTACAGTGGCAACTTAAGTTGAAATTAAGTGTACCACATCAGTGACTTAAGTTCCACTTAAGTTTTTAGTGAAGAAGAGAATTTTGTATTTAAAACGATTTTAAAAATAAATGTGTTTTAATATCAATCCTGAAAATTGGCCATAAATAAACTGAACTGGCAAAATAAAATAAAGTAATTTGTTTTTATTTTTTTGGTATTTTCTTTACCCACTTACAACCATGAATCAAAAACACTCAGCCGTACAAAAAAATTTCTACTGCGCATCTACGTCATCATAGACTAAATATGAGTGTTTGTTGTAAAAAATGTAAGACACACACAAATGCACATACACAAAGTCTATTGTTTCGTCACACACAAAACTAACGGACCTGTGCAATGCGCAATCTTATCTTTTTGATTCATGACACAACTACACATGGTGGAATAAGCAGGTGGGATCGTTACGGCAACAAATACAACATTACAACAAAAATGGAAATTACATCACCGTTTACGTCAAAAAATACTTTAAACAAAAATCAAAGCGTGCCGCTGAACGTAATGAAATAAATACATTTTTAGCCAATTTTTATTTAATTATGGTCAATATCTTATTTATTTTAATTTAAAATTATCAAAAACTTTAATAAAATACAATAATCACAGAACAAAACGTGAACTTTGACATAAACATAGACAAACAATGCAAGAGCAAAAAATCGTCATCTGGCATAGTGCTGCCACCTGTTTATTTCACCATGCAAATACATTTAGAGTTGACAATAAATCAACCAATTGTAGCCGGGACTGTAAGATAAGATAAACTCACTGTTTATTGTTGTTGTTGTTTTTGTTAAAGCTTTGATATTGGTACCAGGGTTGTCAGATTGATTTTGACCTTTTTCGCCAAATTCAATGTCAAAAATCGCATATTTTTTAATTTATTAAAAATATTCTTTATAAATCCTAAAAAAATTAATTTGTTCCGTATCGCTAAAATACGCCAAAAATTCAAAAAAGTCGTCATGATATATATTTTGCTTAATTTTTATTTAGAAAAAAGTAAAAATAGCTAGTGAAGTAGTCTACTTAAAGCAACAAAAAAAACTTTTTTGCAGCTAGTATTAAACAAGTATTGGATATATTTACATTTTTATACATATATGTAGTTGCAGTTTTATTATATATCTAAAACGCTTCACCGGCAAAGCTACCTATTTGTCTTCTTTTTTTGTAATACATTGTAAGGGTATTTCATTTATTTAACGATGGTACAAAAGAAGTGCAACTTATGACTCGTAATAACGCGTCTAGAAGTTCGTATTGCATTATACTTCGAAGGCGAGTTTTAGTGGAGTTCATAACTTAAACACAGGCATTACTTATAATAATTACCAGCATATAAAGAACAGTCAAAGTAAGTGTAAGTTCCATGAAATTGTACGTGCCTGCCGCATCGTTGCAGCTTTAAAGTTTTGGCATAAACTTATTTATCTTTCCAATTAACCAACGCTAATTTTTTCATTGGGTTTCAAAAATGTCCAAAGGTATGTAAGATTTCATAAGTCTTTAAAATATCAGTGAGAACAACGTATTGTATCTGTAAAAAAATAATTGTCACATACATAGAATGAAAAAATGTTCATAGACTTTAAATATATTTATGTTAATTTCTATTTATTGATTCTTTCAAAGCACTTTTAAATATGAAAAACTATTTTTTCGAAGATATTCATTATCTTCATCAGCCATTTGAACATACTTTCAAATACTGACCATACATATGAATGCCTCAAACTTCATACATAAAAATACTATAAGTATAATAAAAATAATATTATTTCAAAGCAAATGCATAGCTCATCAAAATCGCCAACTTTTTTGTTAAATCGCCATGTCGCCAAATCAAAAATTTGGTCGCCAAACAAGTTTGAAAATCGCCACGTTTGGCGAGAAATCGCCACATCTGACAACCCTGATTGGTACAGGTAAAACTGGGGTATATATGTAATTCTTATTCGCTTAACGGCCAATTTCACCAAGTTCAGTTAAAACTAACCTTTAATTAAAGTTCCAGTTACCAATATGTTTTGACTGCCATAACCGATAGTTAATTATAATCGAACTTGGTGAAATTGGCCGTAACAGTTTTATTTAGTTTTTCTAAAATCTTTGGATGAAGTTTCCTGACGATCTGGCCTAAGTAACCAGTGAAATGCGGATAGGAATAGCTTATCCCATCAACAATAAATTTAAGTTTATCAACAGTTTGAAATGGGAATTTAGCACATTTAATTAAGCAATTTTTTTGCGTCTACAGGACAGTGGGAAATTTGACAAGTACCCTACTAAATACAGATCGTGTAAAAGCACCTTTGTTATGCGCAACAACTGCATTTACGAACGTACCTAAAGTTCATAAAAAAATATGAATGGTATTTTTTGTTAAAATTTTGTTTCGCGTCATAAAACTTTCAAATGGTTATCAGACCTAACGATAAACAACGTACGGTTTATTGAAAAACAAAATAGCGCAATTTAACGCCTTTGTCTGGAGTTATATAAATTTATTGTTTAGTATAAACAAGCTTTCAAAGTATAATCTGTGTTTCAAAGTTTGCTAAGCCATGCCCAAACTCTAATTAATTTTTATTGAAGTAAACGGCATATGCAAACCTAACTAGGTATCAGGGCTGCCGTTTGAAAAATTTGAATCCGACCAAAATTGTCTGAAAGACCCACCAAAATCCCTTAAAACCGACCAAATTTTTGAAATATTTTAAAACCATTATATCGTCATAAAAATGCAAAAGGGCCCTATCATAATTTTTTAAAAATTTTCTGAAGCTATACGAAGTTAAATAAAAAGCAAACTATTGAGACTTAATTCTCAGATTATCTAATTATTAATTTAAATTACCTTTAATCTCAAAACCAAAAAGTGGCTCTTATTGTTTACGCGTTGATAACTTGCTCTGCAACCGACGTTTTGGAACTCATCCAAACTTTCTGCAAGTTTATAAAAACATGATTCAAAATACATGTTAGCATCCCACTGTTCTATAATTTTTACAAAATCTTCCTTTAATAAGGCCATCTTGTATAAGAAACACCTAATAGAGAACAGAATTCCTGAAATTCTTTTATTTAAGTTATTTTTTAGGACTATGTGATAAAATTTTAAATATTACCACAAAGAACCTTAATATTTTTTGCATTGCTAAGTTGTATTAACTGCCTGTTCATCTATTTCTGAACGAAGACTTCGTTCGCTTAACTAACATTTAAAACGAAAACAAATTATACGATATTGTTTTTGTTTTACATGTAATTTAAGCGAACGAAGTCTTCGTACGAAAATGATGAACAGGCTATAAGTTTACCAACAGTTCCAGCCATGGCGTGAGCGCCGTTTTTTGCCAATCCGATCAAATTTTTTATAGGAATATTGTTTGTTGATCAAAAGTTTTTTATAAGAAGAAAAAATTAAACGGCATCTGACTTTGCAAGCTCGAAAAAGATGGCAAAACTATTATTTATAAAACTAACACCGTCAGAGTAGCTTGCTACTAACGTAATACATTTCAATGCCACATCCATAGTTTCAACAACAATCACAAAACAATGTGTTAATTTTTTAAAATAAGTATAAGTTGAAAAAGAATTGAATTAAATATGACTCAATTCAAACGAATTAGGCAGAAATGAATTTCAATTCGTTTCCAATTCAAATGAATCTGAAAAATGAATTGCAATTCATTTTGACAAATTCAAATGAATCCGTAAAATGAATTGCTTTTCGTTTCCAAAGTGAGTTAAAATGAGTTGCAATTCCTTTTACAGATTTATTTGAATTGAATTGATTTTGAATTCATTCAAATGAATTAGAAAAAAGAATTAGGAATTCAAATGAATGAAATCTAAAATGAGTTGCAATCAATCAAATTCAAGAGCAGATCTTGGGGTAATTACTAAAATTTACTATTTTTGTTGCAGTTAGAAGTTTTCAATAAAAAAAGTCAACAAATTTTAAAATTGTAGTAAAAGTAGCAAGAATTTTGAGTAAACAAACACAGGTTTGACAGCAAAAAATGTTATGTTGAGATTTAAAGTTGCTAAAATCTTTAAAATTCGATTGAAAATTTGGAAAAAGTAGTTTTCCACAATATACAAATAAGAGATTATTCAAACAAAAAATGATTGTTAAACACACCCAAGGCCCATTGAAAAGGTCTGCGCAAGAAGCCTGATGATCATTGTTTATGTTCTTTTTAGTTGTCAAAAGTTGTTTACATTTTGCTTACATGTACATGTATACGTTTGTTTACGTTTATGGTATGCCACACATACACGTTTTTTCCTTTTGCTTTGTATATGTGGTAGTAAATTTTTGACAACTAAAAAGAATCGTTTTTTGTTTTTGTACAAGTAAGCAGACCTGATAGATGGGCCTTGAACACACCTTTAATAATATTTTCACACTATATGTGGCGCTACTGGCAATTCCAGTATATCATAAGAATTTCAAATCTAAGAATTTTTTTGGTTTTGGAATTTACTAGGTGATATACAAAACGAGGTTGCTGTCTTTTACAAATAAAATTAGTTGAATAACAAATCGACAGTGATGCTTACTGTAGATTTACTTACCAAGTCAATTCAAATTTCAATCAATTCAAATGAGTTAGAAATGAATTGCTAATTCTTTTTTCCAATTCATTTAAATTAATTTAAAATCAATTCATTTGATTTTGTTAAAATTAATTGCAATTCATTTTTTAGATTAATTTGAATTGGAAACAAATTGAAATTCATTTCTGTATAATTCGTTTGAATTGATTCAAATTTCTCAATTCATTTTTGTGTAAAAAGAATTAATTCAAAATTTGCTAATTCACTGCATGAATGATTCACGAATTAATTCAAAAATGAATGATTCATTTACAGCTCTGACATACACATATAATTGTACAATACGTAAAATAGAAAAATTGTATACAATATATTTTTTAAAAAATTGTGCAAATTCTATTATAAAAATTGCTAGAAAATGCTAAATTAATAATTGAAAAATGCCAAAGAAAATGTTAACTTCTAAATCGGAAATTTTACAGCTAAATCAACATAAAATTTCTAACTGCCTGTTCAACGATTTCGAATGTTAACGTTCGCATAGAAAATTTATATGAAAACACTCAGTTTTCAAAATATTTTCCATATAAAATTCTATGTGAACGTTAACGTTCGAAATCGTTGAACAGTCCGTAAATTTAGTTCCAAAAATACTAAAATGGTCACGCTGCTAATTAGGCCATGGCCCATGGGCCGTACGGCAATGTAAAATAAAAGTTAACATCACTGCCAGGGGTGCCAGGTGATTTTGGTAAGAAATCGGCATATTTTCAAAAAAAAAATCGGCATTATCGGCACTTTGAAAGAAATCGGCAAAAAATCGGCAAACCAAAAATACCTATTTTAAATACAGTAAAACAATTTTTTTGCGGAAAAAAATATCAGAACAGAACAATTTTGCATTACCTTATGCTAATAGCATAAAATTCAACAAAAAATAAACGTTTTACAAATAAATTGTAAGTAATTAGAAACAAAAATGTATACGTATATTCTGTACTTTAGGGTACATTATTTTGAAGTTTTGTTCTTTTTGTTATTTTAGGTTCATATGAGCTTGACATTTTTATTAAATCCTTAATTTTAATTTCAGGATGAAAATAGTTTACAATTATAAATAATTTTTGGAATGTTGAATTCTATGCAAAGATTAATTTGCGTGGTACATTAAAATTTCGTTTTATTAAGGTTGACTTGGCTTAACATTTTCCCACATTGGCGGAAGAATGTGAAATTGTTGGAAATGAACCAGGAGAATTCTCACTTTTAAATCTAAATTTGGTGCCAAAAAGTTTGTTCATTTACTTGACTTTCTTACAAAAGATTGGTTATCGGATGAACTTGCATCATCCTCAAATGCGCTTATAAAAATAATTTTTTGATTTAAGTTTCTTCATTAAAAGTGAATTTTGAATTTAGCTTGCCTCAACTTTTTTGTAAGTAAAAATCTATTTCCATATTCAAATATAAAGTATGTACTTTATATTTTTTAATTTAACTTTTTTTTCTTCTTTTAGCTTTTGTCAAAAAAATTGCTGATATTTTTTTTTTGTTTTTGATCAAGTTCTTTTATTCTTTACAATTGCAACATGTGTGTGTTGGGTAAACATACATAACAAACACTGCATATAATATAGGACAAATCTAACCTTTTTTCTTAGCAAAAGCGCTAAATTAATAACAGTTCTTTCTTTTTAATGAAACAAGTATTTCAATGTTACCCAAAATTAATAAATTGTACTCAATCCAACAAAAAGTTACTTTGGTTAAGATGTTTATCAAATAATCGGCATTTTTTGAGCAAAAATCGGTAAATCGGCACTTTGATAATTTAGAGGCAAAAAATCGGCAAAATGCCGATAAATCGGCAAATCTGGCAGGCCTGATCACTGCTATGAACTTTAAAGTTAGCAACACTTTTTCGAACTTTATAAAAAACAGGGCTGCCAGACTTGAGGATTTAATGCGGACAAAAAGAACAAAGAAAGTCATTTGGGTATTTTTTGGGAATTAAAAAAAAATTCGGGGATTTTTTGGGGATTTTACACATTTTTACCATTTTATTATTAACGCTTATTTTTGTTTATTTCGTTTATAAAATATGAAAACAGTAGCAAAACTTTTATCTTGCCCTTATCAACAACTTATACGGTGTAAAGGGTCCTGATTAAGATAACCATTTTTGTTAAATGTGTAAATGTGTACTTAATCAAGTTATGTTATTATTCCTGAGTAGTGTTTTGAAAAAGAAGAATTTGAAAAAAGAATTTAAAACCGTTGAAAACTCATACAATTTTTGATTTTTTAAAGACAATTTTCAAGCAAATACATATGTCTTCCCCAAAAAAAGTTAATATGAAAGACAATATAATAAAGTTTGGGAAAATGAATGCTGGGCTATTGGTAAGTACTTATGATGCGTCGAAGTATTTAATAAATTATGGATATATGTATTTTTTATTGTTGATTTAAAGGAAGGCTAAAACCGATTGAACAAGATCCAAATTCTTATAAATTGGCTCATTCGTCTTCAAAGACATCATTTTGGACTGCTTGTAATTCCTCACTGCAATCGCATAAAAATGATTTAAAATAAAATAATTTTTTTACTGAAAAATTTTATTTGGGGATTTCTTATTAAAATTTTTCGGCTGAAGTGCACTTTACGGCATACGAAAAAAAAATAGAAAAATATGCCACCCAATTCAGAATAAAAAAAAAAAAAACCAAAATTATAATTTAAGGGCGCTGAGGCCCGTGGGGCCCCCTGGACCCAAAAAACTGCCCCGCTTACTTAGTGATATATGTGGGCACTCAAATTAAAGGCAATTTGCTCACGATTGCAAATATGTATGTTGTTTTTGTGTTCGCACATTCTTTTCCTCTCTAGGTTAATTTAAGTATATTTTAGGTGCAGAAAAGCTTTAGTTAGCGAAGCCAGTGTTTGTTATACCATAGAGGAGAAAATCCTTGCGCCCGGCCGAAGGCCGGCTATGCAGATAAGCTTTAGCTAGCGAAGCCGGTTATTGTTATTCCATGGAGGAGAAAATCCTTGCGCCCGGTCGAAAGCCGGCTACGCAGAAATGAATTTTTTAGCACATCGGAATTAGGCTATTAGTTACAAAAAAATTAAATTTTTTTTTTTTAAATCGAACATAAAACATTAAAAAATACAAAATAAAACAAAATATTTACAATCGTAAGCAAACTACCTTTAATTTGTGTACCTACACATAGATGTGAGTGGATGGGGGCACTTTTTTTTGACCCGAGGGCCCCAAAAGTCCCGCCCGCCCTAAATTTTATTATTTTCGTTTTTCTTGTACAATTACCTTTAATTTAAGTACCCACACATTCCACTAAGTAGGCGGGGTGGTTTTTTGGATCCAGGAGGGCCTCAGCCCTCTTTAATTATAATTTTGGTTTTTTTTTTATTTTTAATTTCAGAGGGGGTTCAAATGCTTTTTTTATTTTTTTTTCGTAGTCCCTGTAAACAGCACTTTTGCCAATTTTTCTTACTATTTTTTTAAAAAATTTTAAATTTGGTTAGAAAAAAATATTAACTGTTTAAGGTTTTTTTTCCTAATTTGGGGATTTTTTTTAATTTTTTGGGGACAAGGAATATAGTGTCTGGCAGCCCTGATGAAAAGCGCAGCCATTGTTCTATATTTTTTGTTGGTAACTGCTTGGGATATTGCAGTCTACTATATCGTATTATTATTAAATTTTGTTGTGTTATACGAAAACGACTTTTCCGCTAAATTTCTATTGTTGGATTGATTAATCATCAATAAGTTGTACGACGTTAAAGTTCTTTGTTAAAATAATTAAAATAGAAAACAAAATGCGTAAGCATTTGCTTGTAATATGCGCTGTTTTTTTGACCATTGGTCAGGTGATTGCAAATATTGATGTCAAAGATGACCTATTGTCGGATGAATTTATAGAAATAGTGCGTAATAAGGCAACAACTTGGAAGGTTGGCAGAAATTTCGCAAAATCGGTACCTAAAAGCCACATTCGTCGTTTAATGGGTGTACATCCAGATGCTCATAAGTTTGCCTTGCCCGACAAAAGGTTTGTATTAGGAGAACAAGTGGCTTTAGCTGATATTGAAATTCCAGATGAATTTGATGCTAGGAAAGCTTGGCCAAACTGTCCAACTATTTCGGAAATAAGAGATCAAGGATCCTGTGGTTCTTGTTGGGCATTTGGAGCTGTAGAAGCTATGTCTGACAGAGTAAGTTTGATTAGGATTCCATTTTACATTAAAGAAAACGTAATGTTTGTATGCCTATACTTAAGTATAACGTATATACAAATATATTTAACAGCGTATTTCCTCGGAAAAAAGTCTTTTGAAGTCAAATAAACTGATTAAAAATTTGTATATACCTACATATATAAAATACACTCATGGATGTCACAAGTTATAATTTGGTATAGAATTACATTGACTGTTCATTAACAGCAAAACAAGCTAACTTTCTGAAAGTATTTTGGTTGATTATTAAAACAAGGCAATTTCTTAAATTCAACAAATCTATCGTTATCAATAAGTCTCTGTAAATGTTGTGTATATGTATATGTTTTCTTTGTTTAATAAATTGTATTTTATTAGATCTAGTATTTATTAAACAAATGTTACTTATATTTCATTGTTTAGGTTTGCATACATTCCAACGCCACAACACATTTCCATTTTTCAGCCGATGATTTGGTTTCATGCTGCCATACTTGTGGTTTTGGTTGTAATGGTGGTTTTCCTGGCGCTGCATGGTCTTATTGGACACGCAAAGGTATTGTGAGTGGTGGTACCTATGGCAGCAATCAAGGTTGTCGCCCCTATGAAATCGCTCCCTGTGAACATCATACCAATGGCACTCGTCCACCCTGTGATGGTGAACATGGCAAGACACCACGCTGTCAACACCAATGTCAAAAGTCTTATAATATCGATTATGATAAGGATAAACATTTTGGATCTAAATCCTACTCTGTTAGTCGTAATGTTCGTGACATTCAAGAGGAAATTATGACAAACGGTCCAGTTGAGGGCGCCTTTACAGTTTATGAAGATTTGATACTTTACAAAGATGGTGTTTACCAACATGTTCATGGTCGTGAATTGGGTGGCCATGCTATACGTATTTTAGGATGGGGTGTTGAGAAAAATACTCCCTACTGGTTGATTGGCAATTCTTGGAATACAGACTGGGGTAATAACGGTTTCTTTAAAATATTGCGTGGTAAGGATCATTGTGGCATTGAAAGTTCAATTTCAGCTGGTTTGCCTAAACTTTAAGGGTTAAGAAGTCACTAAATAGTTACTAAAATATATCAGTCTTATTCTTGATTCTAACTACATATAATAAAATTGAATAAATCTAAATATATACAAAGTTAAAAATATGTGCGTTTTAAATGATATAATTCTATGAAAAATTTTAAGTTCCGAAATCCGAAAATGTATAAGAAATTACGATAGAAATGATTAAGTTTTTTGTTTTAATCCTTGTAAAATAAGAAATATACCCAAAAAGAAGTTTTGTCTTACATAATGCTTAATTCCGAAGCCCATACATAACTAACACGTAAATACGCATATCAGTAAATTGAAAATTATCTTGCAAAATTTACCTGTTCAAAAATTTTGGATTCAAAAATTAATATCGTCATTTCCTCCTATTTTTTATTCAAGCTCAAGGTCAGGTTATGCAAAATATATTTATTTATTTATGTATAATTTATCCAAAATTTCGATGTCACAATGGACAGCTTCTTCAGGGATATTTGGTTTAAAAAATTTAAACAATTATTTTAAAAAACTAAATTTAAATTAAACAACAATAATTGACAACATGACAAATAAATCTTATTTTGTGTTTTATTCGACCTTTAATATGTATTAATAAAAGAACTTGTTTTTCTTTTGAGCTCGAGGTCCTGGTTTTATTGTTAATAATTCTAATTTATTTTGCCAATATTTCGTTTTTCATTGAAAAACATCTTCTGGGCTTTAATCTAGAAATTACAAGTAACAAAAAGAACAAATAAAATATATAAGTACAAACATTTTTTTCTTATAAACACGAATGTATACAAAAAACAAACAAAAAAATTCTTACAAAGAAAAAAAAAAAAAAAAAAAATTATTAATATACATACAAAAATTTTTTCACAAATTAAGTCTAATTATGTTGTGTCAACATCGTCTAATTATGAACTGAGCTTAAAAAGAAAATTTTTATGTATTGCAATATGTTCGTTTGTTAACTAAATGTCTGTATACTCTCGCAGAATTCTCATCAACATCGGCTTTAAAATTCATCCTTGTTGTTGTTTTGATTATATGTAACATTTCCAATGTGAAACGTCTTTTGTAGTTGTTTTCACTCTGTAATACTTGTACATTGTCAAAATCAGGAGAGTGCTTTGTTTGTGCACAGTGGGTTAGCAGTGCTGTTTTTTGTGTTGGAATTTTATTTCGTAGTTTCAGATCTGATTTGTGTGCTGACATTCTAGTTTTTAGTTTGTTTTTAGTGGTACCTATATAAACCTTGTCACATATTCCAAATTCGTTGCCATTGCATGGTATTTTATAAATTACGTTTGATTTATCTAATTTATCTATTTTATCTTTGGTTTTACTGTATAATTTTGTCAAAGTGTTACTCGATTTATGAGCCATTGCGTACATTTCATTATTAAATAATTTAGATTTTTCAAATCTCTCAGATAATACTGGAATAAATATAAGTGATTTGTATATTTTTGGTTGTTGTTCACCATCCAGATTCTTTGTTTTGTATTTGTCATAATCAACCAGTAATTTATTAATAAGATTCGTCGGAAAATTGTTGTCGTTAAGTATTGTTCTGATCTTATTATAGTTGTTTTTGTGGAACTCTGGGTCACTTATGGTCAACACCCTCCTTATCAAATTGTTAGCCGTATTGATGATTATTCTTTTAGGGTGTTTGGAGTAGAAATTAATAATTCGGTTTGAGGCAGTAGGTTTTTGATACCAGTCAATTTTAAGTAAACCATTTCTCCTTATCACAATAGTGTCCAGATATGGTAACTTTTTATTGCACTCCTCCTCCATAGTAAACTTAATTCTAGGGTGAAAATCGTTCAAACTTGTCATAATTTCTTCTATTGCACTCTCCCTCACTATTCCAAAAAGATCATCTACATATTTAGACAGGAACTTAGGCTTGGATTTTAATTTTCCAATAGAGGTGTCAAGTAGTTTTTCCATAACAATATCCGCTACGATTGGAGATGCAGGTGAACCCATGGGAAGTCCTCTTTTCTGTGTATATATTTTGTCCCTGAATTTAAAATAGCGGTTGTCCTTAATGCAGAATCTTAATATTCTCAAAAATAAGTCCTTTGTCATGTTGGTGTGTATTGCAATGTCTTCCCATCTATCCTCTATAATTCTTAATGCTAAATCAACAGGTACGCTCGGAAACAAAGACACTACATCAAACGAAATTAATCTTTCATCGTCGTTTATAGTCAAGTCTTTTATCTTATTTCTAAATTGCACTGAATCTTTAACATTGTATACAGAGTTCTCCGTAATACTCTTTAAAATTGTTGTAATATACTTGCAAAGTTCACTCGATGGGGCATTAACATTGGAGCATATCGGTCTTAATGGATTATCTTCCTTATGGATTTTAGGAAGTCCATATATTCTCGGTGCTACGGCCACGTCAGTTTTTAATCTCCTTCTTTCAATTTCTGAAATCACTTTTTTATTGAAAAGTTCTTCAACTAATTCGTTGTTCTTCCTTTGAAGAACGGAAGTGGGGTCTTTATTACATCTTTGATATGTCATCATGTCACCTATTATACTATTCATCTTTGCATCGTAGTCCTCTTTTTCCATTGCCACCGTAATATTGCCCTTATCAGCATTTACAATTAAAATGCTCTTGTTTTTCCGTAAAAACTTTTCGGATCTTTCCACTGCATTCAATGTATACTTGTCCCTGTTGTTTATCTGTATCTTATTCACGTGGTTGTCAATAATCGAAGTAAATTTCGTTCTGGCCATCTCTTGTTCTTCCCTGTCTTGTATTGTCTGAATAAAATCCTCACCGTCGGTTATAAATTTCAGCATTGGGAAATCCTGCTTGGTAACAGGTAGGGCATGCTTTTTACCCAGGGATAACACCCACTGAACTTCTTCCGGAACGTCTATATTAGTTTTATTTACAAACCAATTTTTGTTGATTTTGATTCCAAGATTATCTTTATGTAACTCCATTAATCTTTTAAATTTCTTTCTATGTCTATCTTTAATTTTCTCATTTGTCGATAATAAAAATAAATAATAAAAATAATACACAGGAAACAAAATTATTCTATAAAATTTTTCTAAACTCAATTTCCTATCTTTTTCTTATAAATTGAATGTTTGTAATTTTGAGATGACAGACATTAATCTATACTTATAATAATTCATAATTAAACCAACAAAATTAAAAATAAAAATAATACACATATACTATCACTATTGAAAATAAATGTAGTTTGGCAATCAAATGTCGCAGAATTACTGAATATAGAACGATTAATTTATTTTTGGCAGAAAAAATAAATTTTTAATGTCTCAAAGAGTTGTTTGTTACGTTCTTTTGAACTCATATTTGCTTCAACAAAAACAAGTTACTAAATACGTTAACTAAGAATAAATTAAAGATTTCGAATTCTTTATTTTTATGATGTCTGTTCATATTGAAATTAATGTTTTGTTGCGTGCCCATTATTGGCAATAACCTCTGCACAACGTTTTTGCTTCGATTTCACCAGATTTTTCTTCTATTAAATTCTGTTTCAGATTTGCTGAACAGCCACCCAAACGGTTTCGTTACTGGTTGGTTGTATTTGGGATACTCCCTTCTTTATATCTGTCCATAAGTTCTCGATTGGATTTAGATCTAGGGAATGAGCTGGTTTTCAGTTTCACGTTTATTTTAATTTTCTTAGCAACATATGGTAGGTAGCATTACTTCCTAAAGGATATTAACGTAAAGTGGCTTATCCATGATTGTTCTGATCTAATTTATGGGTCCTGCTACATAGACGGGAAAATCACCCCATACCACAGGGCTGCCGGAAATTTTCAGCAAAAAATCTTAATTTCACCAAAAAAAACCTTTTTTTTGAAGAAAAAATCTTATTTTTGAAAAAAGTAGTTTTTTTTTATAAATAATAAAAACAATTCATATTTTATTTAATACATAAAATAAACAAAAAAAAAACATTACAAAAAATTTAATTTCTTATACTAAATTGTTTTATTTCGTTTAAAAATTTTTAAATGGGAACAAGGAAGGTTTTTTTTTATTGAACCTAACCTTCGTCTAGACATAACAAAAAGTCTTGTTTTTGGGGAAAAAATCTTAAAATCTTTTTTCGGTAAAAAAATTTTAAAAAATAAGGTAAAATCTTACTTCTGGCAGCGCTGCCATACCATATTGCTTGAACCACCATGTTTAATGGTTTTCGTTGTGAATTTTGGATTGAATTCAGCATTAGGGGGTCCTCTGACGCAAGATCGCGATCCTTTTCATCCAAATAAAAAAAACCTTGGATTCATCTGTCCAATGAGCATTGCTATTCTTTTTAGTTGGTCATTCCAAATGAGTACTAGCAAACTCCAATCATTTTGCAACATGCTTACATGTGAGCAGGGGCACTTTTCTAGGACTACAGGTATTCAAGGTGTTGTCTCGCACTATCCGACGAATAGGTGCAACACTTGCAGGCACACTTAGCGCATTTTTAAGCTCTGTAGCTGGCATAAACGGGGTCTTTTGCATTGTCTGATTAATGATGGCAAAACTTTCTTGCAACTACGTGTTTCCGATTTTTGAGTAAATTGTATGGCATTTACAATCATTATATTGGAGCACCCAATCAAGTTTCTTATTTCAGAATATGATTTGTGCTCAGAAATCATTTTTTTTTATAAAAGCAAGTTTTTCAGGTGTGCAATGCTTTCCACGTCCCATTTCTATGAAAATAAATATGAAATATGCGATGAATTATTGCATCAAAAAAAAAAAAAACAAATATCTTTCCTTCAGATTTTTTTCTTTTATTTCAACTATTAATATTTTTTTAAGAATTTTTGTCAGTCGGTGCTATTTTATTGACTGCATTGATGCAAAGTATTTTTTATAATTTCGATCATTGGAAAAGAACCGTTAATTTTTTGGAAAAAATAAAGACGCTCAGAGAAAATATACATATGTACATGATATAACAGTTTTGATTACTTAATTTAAGATAATACGCTTAAGATATTGTTTTTCTCTAGAATAAACAAAGAATTGGGCATTGGTGCTGTTTTTTTGACCGGCGCTGTACGTTAAAAAAGGGAAAACTAGTCCAGTTTTAAGAAATATATATTGAAGAGTTTTCCCTATCCAACCAAATTTTCTTCTACGTAAATATCACCCATACCAGAACAGATCTAATATGGGTAATAATGATAAGAATTGCATTATGAAAATTCAGACCTACTATGAATTTTTAAGAATCAATGGAAATCGATATGAAGAAATTGAAATCGAACGAAATTTTAAGTTGAATTACATATTTACAAAATTACCTTAGTGTTTCCTGGTTTTAAAAGCTGTTCTTGTAAAGCTAATTGGTACTCATAAAATGAAACATTTTTATGAACTTTCAATACTGGGTTGTTTTTAAAATTTTTATAACATTCCCAATAGCCTATTTTCAAGCAACAAGTATGTTTGTAGTTACGTTTTTACTTTTGCTTTAAATAGAACACGCAGTTGTAGTTACGTACTTTCGATTTTTGCTTATTAAATTTCCAATTTTCATTATCTGAGAGTATAATTTGTAGAAGTCATAGACAATGTTGATATGCATCATAATCAAAAAAATACAATTTTGTATTTTTTGTTAGCTGCGTAGTATTGAATTTCAGCGAACGAAAAAGGGCTTTAGTCTTTTTTTAGTTTTAATCAAATCTGTTAAAGTTTTTTTTCAAGTTTATAGGTACCTACCCTACAAGAAACGAATGAGCGAGTAGTCACATTATTCATTTTGGTGTTAAGAAAATGATAGGGAAAAATGACCGAATGTGACCGATAATTTGATTTCGGTAATTTATTCCTATCTTTTTCTTAACACCAAAATGAAAAATGTGACTACTCGCTCATTCGTTTCTTGTAGGGTATATGTATGTATGTTTGTATAAGTACACATATGTACATACATATATAGAAGATTTATATATGCATGTAAACACCAATAGAGCTAATTTCTTCTCTTAATCAAACAAATTTCGTTTTAAACTATGTATTTCTAAATTGTATAAATATTTAATTATTTTTTTTTGTTTAAACGTTATTTTTTACATCTTACAAACCTAAGTAATACAACCAAATTACAAATAAAATTTCAAAGAGGGTTTTTTCCCTTCTCCCATTTTCCTATTTAAATGGGAAAATGGAAAAATGTCCCTGGAAATTATTATTGACAATTGGGCTGATATATACAAAATATATACATACATACATCACATTCGTATTTCTTAAAATCTATCAACACTGTCAGTTCCACCTTCTCGTTTCCACAAAAACCTATGCTAGACATAGGGATTCCAATTACTGCCATCCTCGGGAGTCAAACGATTAGTGATAAGTAAAATAATATCGACTACCCACCAAACGCCCACACCACCTAATGTTAAAAGTTTGCCTACAGCGGTGCCGGTTTGACCCAAACAGAAACGATCCATACCAAGAAAGCCCAATAGCAAACTATATAGCAGAGTGGTAAGAAAATAATGTTCTGAATAGCGTACACAAGGAATACCATCCCGCTGAAAGGTTCTAGGACCATGACAATCTATATCAGGAAATACAGTGCATTGCACTTTAGTATGTTCTACATCTTCATAGTTGAGTCCTCCAAATTTCAAACAGCCATAACCCTTTTCCTCTTTGGCTGTCTTATTAAGTTTGTGGTCAATGGGCTTATTACACTCGATGAAATCGTCAGGTAACATGGAACAAAAGACTTTGGGTCCCCAATAGTGATATACATTGGAAATGTCGGCAGTGCGAGATGATGCTGCAGCTCCTGCAACTTGTTGTTCCCGATCACTGCGTGCTTGTATGGCATAAGCGCTGCTTGTAAAAGCTAAAATTAACGTAAAGCCAATAGCAGCATAATATAACAAAGCCATTATAATGATCGGGATATTTTCTACGATTGTTGCAAATTTAATTGTTTAATTAAATTTCTCCAAACACTATTTTCTACTGTGTTGATTAAAAGGCTGTCATGCAAACTAAAGTGATAACTTGAATCAATTTGTCAGATGAAAATAGTGCTGCCAACTACTTATGAAATTAGCTGAGTCAAGAACCATTGGAGAGAGTAGCTTCAAAGAGAAAATTTACATTTTGCAAACAAAAATTTCTTTCTTGGCCTGATTTAAAGACAAGTTGACTAAATTTTTTTTTAGGTTTAAACAAAAATCGATCGTATTCCAGAAGCAAACAGCCAAGACGAAAGAACGAACAGCAGAGAAAAGAAAAATAATAATAATTAAAATAAGTAATTAAAACTGAAAAAGAAAACATTTATCAAATATCCGTTAATTAAAAGAAAAATATTTAAAAATCTAGTAAAAAATAAAAATTAAAACTGACGTGTATTTAAAAAAGAAACACTTTACAATAGTCGCTGATATTGTACATATGTACATACTTGGTTTTATTGCCGCTGTCTAAAAAAGAATACCTACATATGAACGTGAAAAGAGAAAGTATATTCATCCACTAAATAAATTAAAACAAGAAAATTCCACAAGTAAAATTTTTGAATTAATCTTCATCTCGATCAAATATCAATAAATATCTATATTGCTTAGATTAATAGATTTAAGAAAAAATGACCAAAGATAAAGTAAAAGAACAAGTGCCCCTAATAAATGGAAAATTACAACAAAATGGCAAAAGCCACAAGTTTGAGGTCAATTCTTTGCCACCACAGAAATCCTTAATAACTGCCTATGTTTTATGGTTGTTTGGTGGTATTTTTGGTTTACATCACATATATTTACATCGGGATCGACATGCCTTTATTTGGTGGTGCACTCTGGGTGGATACTTTGGATTAGGTTGGCTATTTGAGGTCTTCAATATACCCAGTTATGTGAGAGATGCAAATGAAGATCCCAAATTTATTGAAGAATTTGTTAAGAAACTGCAGCACTATCGTAAACCCCCTTATTCGGGTAAACGCTTTTTGGGAGAAGTAATGATCGGCTATTTGTTTGGTCAACTTTTTCATATGGCCATACCTGAAATAATTTTTATGGGCATCGACTTCAGCTTCATGCACTGGCTAATACCTGTATTTGTGGCTTTGGGTGTTTGGACTGTGGGTAACATCGGCAGAGAGAAAGGTGTTTTATGGCATTGTCTTTTGGCCGCCTTTGCTGCATATCCTGTGCGTTATTTCATATACGATGAAACCTATACCCTCCTTATAACAGCTTTAGCTTCAGGTCTCATCTTTGATCACTTCTCAAAAGAATGGCTACGCACTCCTCCCAAAAGACGTGGTAAACTAGAAAGAACTTTAAAGTTTACCGGTGCCTTGTGCATTTACTTCTCGCTCTGGGGTTGTTTTCTCTTCTTTAATGGCACCATATCCGATGAAGATGGCAACGAAGTGCCTGTGCATGAAGCTTTCCAAAACTTTTTAGCTTCTGCATGGTGGACAGATATAGCGCAGGCCTTGCATGATACCTACAATTATGCCCAACATCATGGTTGGTACGAAACGTGGAAAGAAATATTTGAATCTATGGATGTCGACGGCGAGCGTAATGCATACAAGGTTTTAGGGGTAAGTGCCACAGCTTCACAGTCTGAAATTACAACAGCCTATCGTAAACTGTCTAAAGAGTATCATCCTGACAAAGTCAAAGATGAGACACAGAAGGCAGCGGCAAATCAACGTTTTATTGAAATACAACAAGCCTACAGTGTATTGTCGAAAATTAAGTCATCACGTCGTCGCAAAAATACAAAATCTGTTGAAGATGAACCACCCATTGTTCTGTAGTTTGTAAAATTTCATCTTTGTTTACAAATTTTAACTTAATCAAATAACAATGTAGGTACATACAAGTATTTTTATCTCAGTTTATTTTGATATTATTTTCCTGATATGTACATACAAACTTAATTTTAATTTATATTGCTTCGAGACTTAAGCTTTGTTCACAATCAGAGAAACAATTAAACCATTTTGAAAAAGGGTATATTTTTGCATGTTTTGTTAATTTGAGAATCTGTTTCCTTACCAACATATACAAATTAGGTAGGTATCATTTCTTTTTTTCTTTATTTAGTTCTATTTTCATCCATACATGATCTAGAAACTAAATCCGCTATCATATTAGAGTTACTACAAAATTGCATTTATATATATTCCAGAGCACCGTGTAAAATGCATCTAATTTGGAAAAATCTAATTTATTTACATACAAAGATGATGAACTTGGCAAAAGAAAAAATTTGATACCCATATTGCTCTATTTAAAACGAAGGGTTGCCACCCCATTGCATTTTTGTCAAAACGCGAACTAGCGCGAATTTTCAAAAAAGCGGAAACACGTATTTAATTAAATCGACTAAATATTAAAATATGTTAATTTGGCATTTTTATTTCAAACATCCTCGAACAAAAAATTCAAAAACCGTTTTTTTTTACAGAAAATCCTTAAAAAAAGACATGGATGATCGTCCTTGGACAAATTGTATATACAGTTGGACGCGCCTTAATAAAACCTTTCTTATGATACCCAATTTGTATATGTTGGTAAGGACATAGATTCTCAAATTAACAAAACATGCAAAAATATACCCTTTTTCAAAATGGTCCAGCTCACGAGAGGTCAAAGCTGGAGCCGAAATATTTAAAATGGTATCTTAAAAAAATCCAAGGTTCATTTTTAGGAGGGTACATCGAGCACTTTTTTGGTGAGTCGCTCTAATGTACATAATACCAATATAAATCAAGCCTACAGTTTCAATGAAAATCAATTTAGAAAAAAACAAAATTTTTTGTTTTCGTTTATTTTTCACTTTTTAAAAGAAATATCTATTAAAAATACTAAGTAACAGTAACAGATGGCAACTTTAGAGGTCCATGACCCGAAAACTATGCGTTTACTCCTCCTGTTTCACTTTATATTTTCTTCTCATTTTTCCATTTTCTATCACCCTAGGACTTGTTATTTTATTTTGAGCTGCGTCGGTAAACTATATTTTGAAATAAGTTTTTATTCCATAATACAGTTACTCGCCCAATTCCATTGTCTCAATTGTAGCAACTTTTGGAGTTGGCTTAAGAGTTCGAGCATCAAGAGGCAAACTATCCACATGATCATTCAAAATTTTATTTGATTGTTTAAATCAGCTCTGGATTTGATAAACAAATTTGCTTAGTTATCCTTAAATTCTTGGTTCTTGACCATAATTTTCATAATAACCACATGCACGTTGATTGGTTGGTAGTTTGGCTGAACCAGGTGGTTGGCATTTATTCTGATCCGATTTTTTTGCAGCACTGAGCCAGTAGCAAAACAATGTTTTTGGCATCTGCTTCCGCTTTTTTCGTGATTTCAATTACTTAAATTTTTTTTATTTAAATTTTACATATTTATAAATTATTTACGCGTGTTAATAATTGATTTCGTACACGAATTGAATATTTTTTAAAATTTTTTTTGATAACAAATATTTTTTATAGCTTAAGCAATATAAAATTAAAAAAAAAAAAAAAAAAATACATAGTTTTAAACATGGTAGAACAAGAACATTAGAAACTCTCCCTAATGAACATACCTGGTACTTATTATACTATGGTTTCAAAAATGTTTGTATGAATTGGAATTTTACTTGAACATAGGGCATTAATTAAAGCTGAGTTCCAGCAATATTTAAAGCACTTTATTTTTAAAATTTGAGTGCTTATTGGGTAATATATTAATAAAATTTTAATATTTAATGTCTAAGTTTATTTATACTTTCTCTGTCGATTTTTAAAAACTTAAAATTAATAATAAAGTTTTTAAATAAACAATTGTTCATTTTACATCAATATAAAATTGTTTTATTTGTAGAGTTAATAAAATGTAACGTAAAAAATATTTATATACATACATATATAAAAGATTTGCGTGACTGACTGTCTCATTCATCATCGCCCAGCCCAAACCGCATAGAAACTTGAAATTTGGAGTAGCGATTGATCCCTCCCCAAATCGATCCACTAAGACGGGATTTTTCGAAATTCGAATGTTTAGGGGGGGAAAAAGAAAAGCGGACAGGTGTCTGGTACTTTTTGAAATTCGGCCCCATTAGTGAGTAAACAGATAAAACCCGAATTTTGGTACCGTTTTTAAAAAAAGACCACCTTGTATGAATTCGCCTTGCTCCTAATTTTCGTCGCCGATGTCTAGAACGAACTTTTTTCGGCTCCGATTACATTTACTGGTCAATAAGCAATATCGGCCCCAAAAATTTGTTTTAAGTTTAAAGAAATTCAACTTCTTTTATTTTTGATTTAATTTTTATATATCAATTGCTAAAGACTTTTTGTGACACGATTTACCTTTTGTATTCCTTTTTTTGTAAATGAGGGTATACTAAGTTTGTAATTTTAATTACTGATTTCACAAAATTCCAGGCCAATAGCTCGATATTATTCAATGCAACCTTAAATGTCCGGTCCATTAAAAATTCGTGTAAAATAAAAACATTATGATATGAAATATAAATCTTATTAAATTATTTAAATAGGTTTTTTAAATTTTTCCCTACAATATAACTATAAAAATGTATATATAATTTTGTATATAACTATAAATTTTTAAGAAGAAAAAGTACAAAACTTGAACTATTTGCATAGAATTTTAAGATGTAAGTGTCAATTGTAAATATTATTTGAATAAATAAAATGAATGAATGAATCTTATTAAATAAAGTAGTTATTATTAATCGTTGAAAAATTCGGCGCAATTCGGTTAAAGCAACACCATTTGGGCTCAATGCTTTTATACAATTTTTTACAATACCCATTTTGATGTGGAGTAGAGGAAGCAAAATCTTTTCCATTGGCACAAGTAATTCAATAATATAATTTCTATGCAATCTGCTTTCCTCACGTAAAGCCCAATCCCGTGTATTGTACTGGTCGCCATCGAAACGCGTATTCCATAAGCACATATTTTTAGTATAGCCCAATTGCATGCCTCTTAAAAGAGTTACCACTTTTGAATCTGCGTATATTTTCCACTTGTAGTCTTCATATTTAATTAACAGTATTATTTTTTTCATTGATGTGTATGTCTCTTTAGTATATGTGCTTAGTGCTATCGGAATAGGACTTTTTAAATTAGTGACACGTAGCAAAACTGCTTTTAAGCTACTTTTGGAAGAATCAATGAATAAGCGACAATCTGCAGGATTATATTCATTTTGCATTGTTAAAACCAAGCCTTGGATGTCAGTATAATACGCGAAAGAACTATTCTCAATAGATTTAAAAAAGTCGTAAATTGTCTATGCCGATTGATAGCCCCGTATTAGCTCGTTTTAAATTTTTTGTCAAGAGAATGCTCCGTCTTTGAGATAATTTTTGGCGCCGTACCATTACATCCAGACGATTTTGCGTGATTTCATTGTGACTGCATGGAAGTAGCTGGTCCACACACTTCAACAGAATGAATTATTGAGGGAATATGTTCTGTTGGTATTTGGGTATCCGGAACAGGAATTTCATCAGAATGTGGCTGCGGGAATCGAGCATATGCTGTTGCAGTGTAAGATATATTAGCAGGGAAACCACAAATATGCTCTAAAAAACACGTTTTATGCGCATTAAATATGCAGTAAAAACTTGAAAATATGACCTCAAAATTGTTAAAAATATGCACAAAAACGGATGGTTATCGTTAGAACACTTTGAAAGAGATTCTAAATCGATCGGTATACTAAAAGATTGATCCAGATTTCTGTGTATTGCATACATCGCCAAAAACGTATATAATTGCCTTTTCCCTAAATTTTTGCCTATTCATGTATACAATTTTAAAGTTTAAAATAACATTAATCTTTAATGACAGCCGGCTTTGTCTCACAATTTTCGAGTAAAAATTAAATGTAGATGGTGAAATTGACCCAATAACTGGGTATAAAGATAGAAAATAGAAAATACAAAAAAAATGTATCTGTTGCGAAAGCTTATTTTGGCGTCTAAAAAAATTAAACATGTATCAAAATATGCCTCAAAGTGCAAAATATGCGCTTAAACCTAAAAAAATGCTACAGAAAGGCTCTTTTTTTTTACCAAATTATGCTCCATTTTTTTCCACTTATTTAAATGGTAAATGCATTGTGTACACACTATTGATGCTGTCCAACTCTTACCATATGTAACACTTATAGAAAATAACTTGTATTATTTGTTTCAATAGTGATTTTACGGCGACTTGGCATATTTTTATATTACCTGCACACATAACATAAGTAAATTAAACTTTTTACACGCCTCCATCTTAGAAATTTCAATACATATAACTGATTAGATACAAAACTGTCAAAGGCTTTAAACTTCACTAATAACTTTCGCAAGCACTTTCCATATGACAATGAAGGAGTTGAGGAACTCTTATTATACCCTCCACCACAATTAGTTGTGAAGAGGGTATATTAAGTTTGTCATTCCGTGTGAAACTTTTTTATTATTAATCTCAGACCCCATCAAGTACATATATTCTGGGTCCTTGAGTGATTCTAAGTCGATTTAGCCATGTCCGTCTGTCTGTCCGTCTGTTGAAAACACGCTCACTTTCGAACAACTCAAAAGAAATGAACAAACTTGGTGTTAAATTGCTTGTAGTTATGCACAGCAGTTTAGGATTGAAATTCAGCAAAATCGGTACAGTAGGACCAGAGCTATGAATCAAAATGTGGAACCACCACCTAAAAAAAATGATAATTTTGTTACAAAAAATAACATAAATGGTGGAACAAGGCACGGAATGAGATAAGATTTTGCAAAAATTTTTTTTATTCAAATGGAAATCACGCTGTTAAATTTCGTGAAGATCCGTCGATAATTTACCCTAAGCCCCATATAAACACTACTCCCTGAAAACAGTTTAGTACGCCTAAAACCATAATTAATAATGCTAAAACCAAGCCAGGACGATTAATATTTCTACCTGCTCCGGTATAACAATAGAATATGTATGTAACTTAAGGTTATTACAAGACCGATTAGTGCGGTTTTGACTGCACAATAAAATACCGAATTGTGGGGATTTGTAAGCACAATTAAATACAAAGATGTAAGCACTTATGACTTTATTTCTTAATTCTAAAAATTTTTTAATCGGTAACTTTGGATTTAATTAACATTTTTCGTCTTTTGTGAATAAAATCAAAAGTTGGCTTGTTTTGTTTGGAATTTCGACTGCGCATATTACTTTTCTTGAAGGAAATTTTATTGCGGAATTTCGGTTTTTTAATATTGTAGGCGAATTCCACTTCGTTGCTCCAAAAATTGAATGTATATTTTCATTTTTATATTGCAAGCGAACGCAGAGAAAAGTAGAAAAATGGCTGTCCTGTAAAATGTTGTTTTTGTAACATACGATAATTTCGCGCAAACGGGTCGATATAATAAAAATATAACGCTTATATCCATATACATATTTATTTGTGAACGTCGCAGGTGGATTTGTTTGTAAATTTTGTAAAAATTATACTCAGAAAATAAAATATGAAATATTTCTAAGATTCAATTAAAAAAATCTTTTATTTATAAGACCATAAAAATCTTTTGAAACCTTGTTTAATAGAAAACTATGATCCAGTAAAACTATTTGATACAATGCAAAATCTTATAGTGCGTTTGCAACTAAATATAGTTTAAAGACAAAATGATGAAGAAGTACGCAACACACTAGTAAAATAAGCAAAGAAAGCCGTTCCAGCTGTCTCAGAAAAGCTCTAAGTTTTCATCAAACAGTACAGGCTCTGTTAAATTTATTTTTTTGCTACATGAATTGATCATCCATGTTTGATTATCCAAGTCAAATGAATGCTATAGAAAATTAACACAATAGGGATTCAAGAGGCAATGCGTAGGGTGCCTCAAAATATGAAAAAAGCCCAACATTGTGGCCTTTTTCTTAAAATAAGTTTAAGTCTTGTATTTAAACATATCGCCCTTTTATTGCAAAATTAATATGTATCTCCAAAAATCATATTTGGAAAAATGGATTTCGAAATTTACTTTATTGAACTGCAGCCGTTTTCTGTAATTCGCTTAGCTAAAGCTTAAATCTCGATCAATAAAATGGATTGTAGAATACAAAATTTAAAAATTTTAGCGATGACATTAAAAGCTAAAATTGCGGCGAATTAAGTTTTTATGGCATTGTCAAATTTAGCAATGCACCTAACACAATTGCATTCATCGCCAGCAACATCAACAAAGCTTTAATGGCGCTGAAACCATTATATAAATTGTAAAATATAATTTTGAATTAATAATAAAAAAAAAAACACTAAATCAACTTTATAGATTTGGTGCGATAGAGATTAAGCTTTAGCGAATTACAGAATACGGCTGGTGATTTAATAAAATATATTTTGCTATAACTTCGGCTCAGCTTGATGTAATACTGATTTTTTTTTACATATACGGAAGAAAAACTTAACATTTTTTTAAATTTTGATATATAACTACGTTACAATACAATAAAGCGATCTGTAGTGGCGATATGTATATTAACTTTGATTTTTTAAAAAGTTACTGACTAAAATTTGTTATTTCTGCTAATGTGTCAGTCCATATTTTATTCAACACGCGTTATATCAACAATTTTTAGAGGTAATAGAATTTTTGAAAAAAGAAAGAAATAACGTTGTGTTTTTTTAACGAAAATATTTCTTTCTTGAAGCTTCTTAGCTCGCAAACTAAGAGCGTTTCGCCCCTATAAGAGTTAGAAGCTTTTTAAATGGCAAAAATTGTTTTGCTATTGGCTAAATGCAAAGCGAAATTATGAAGTGAATTCGCCTTGGCTATATGGTTTACATACATAAAATGTATATTTAAGCCAACATTTTTTAGCGTTCTTTTTAAATTTAAATCCTATTGCCAAAATCTTAATTTCCTTCTTTAAGCCTTTTTTTCTTTTATTATGTAAAAAGTCAATTGGTTTTTTAAGAAATTTTAATTGAATTTACTTGAAACTTTTATGCGAAAGATTTGAAAAGTCCCATTTTTACTAGATATCTTTTAAGTTTAGGAATAACTCACGAAACTTTTTGAACTAAAAACAAAATAAATTTTCTTTATTTCTTAAATATAAAATTATATAATAGTATTAATATAATTAAACTATAAGTTTGTTTTTTTTTTTTTATATTTACAATAAATGTAAAATATTTAATACACAATGTGACAGTTTCATAAAGGTATCATTTCATAATATGTATAAGTATTAAAAATTTGTTATTTGTTAGAACTGTGTTTTATACAAATAAGTTTTTCAAGGTATATTTTCAATATGATTGATTTCGATGACAGCAAAAAAACACAATTTCAATAAAATTAATAAAATTTTCTTAAATTGATGACTACTTAAATTAACTACTATTCATACGATTTAAAACAGATAGAACAAATACAAATTTTAAGAAAGAGATTTTTCTTCGAAACAAAAAAGAAAATGAAATAAGAAAACAAATCAATTAAAAAAAAAACTGGATAATAAAACTTATAAACTAAAAAGTAGAGCAGTGTAGAAAAAATAGTAAAATAGACAATAAAAGAAAAAAATAATTATTAAATAGAGAATGAAAAGTCCTCGCAAATGTAATGAAAGAAAGTAAAGAAATAATAAAAACTTCTTTAAACTTGACATAATACTGAGCATATAATGATGATATTTAGGAGAAAACGAATCGAAACATTTCAAAGTGTTAAGAGAAAGAGCGAGAGAGAGAGAGTGATAGTGTTTAGAAAGGTCCTATTATTTTCCAATGCATTTTTTACTATTTTAACTACATTTGATTTGTGTATTTTTTTTCTAGTCTCTGAAAACAATTGGAAACTTTTTTCTTAATGGACAGACAAATGTTTAATTTCATGTTAAACTTTTTTTTCATGTTAGTTCTTAAGTAATATTTAACAAAAGTTTCTAGTTTCATACAGATTTTTTAGTTTATATACAATTTTTGTATTAGAATTTTACAATTTTCATTAAAATTTTATGAGAAAAAATAAAAACTTCAATGAAGTTGTACAACTTTACTTGAAACAAAGCTTAAAGCTTATAAAAGCTTTTTATTTTGTTAAAATTGCATTATACTTTGTTATAACAAAAGCTTTAAACAGCTTTTTCAACAATAGCTTATTAGTGTATATGTGTGTTTTGATGAAATGTTTGTTATTGGCTTAGAAATGTGTGACTACAATATCTTCTTCGAGATCATCCAATTCATCATCGGTTTCTTCAACCTCAGGTGTTCCGTTGACATTAGACTCGGCAGCAGCTTTAGCAGCAGCTTCTTTCTCTTTTTCAGCTTTTTCTTGCTTCTTAATTTTACGTTGCTAGAATAATGTTGAAGAAAAAAAAAGAACGTTAATTTCAAAAAACATGTCAAAAGCTAGGAAAATCTTATATTACCTTTCTTCTGTAAAGAATTTCTACAATGACATAGCCAATGCAACCCAAAGTCAGCACAGCCAATAAAATGTAAAGCTTCATGCGTGCGCACAATGTTGTGGCATAGGCATAGGCGATCACAAAGCCAGCCGATTCCCAAAGACGATAGTTAGAGAAGGCAGCTTCCTTGTTACGTCTGAACAATAGACCATATAAACCATTGATTTGTGTTTGCCATACTGCATCACCAACACCCCAGAGACCAGACATCGCATAGAAGATCAAAGGATTATCGGGATTTGGACGCCAGAACAACTCTACGGTGATCAAAGTGAAGTGTACTACAGCACCTAAAACAATGATGGGAGAACGGCCAATATATTTCATCACTGAACCGAATAAAATCGAACAAATGGCATTTACAACACCAAAGCAAATCATAACGAAACCAATTTGATGGATTCCCAAGGCACAGGAGACATAAGCTTGCGTAAAATCAGCTCCAATGAAAGCCTGTTCCATACCAATAAAGACGGTGATAGGAATAAGCAATTGTTGATTAGGTTTCTTCATTTGCCGAAATGTGGCCGACAATAGTTCCATGCCAGACAATTCCTGTGCCGATTGAGAACCTTTACGTTTTTCACCATAACGCTTAAGGGGATCCAAGAAGAAGGCAATAATAGCTACAGCAGCAATAATACAAGACAAATAGATCATGGAGATTTCGAAGATTTCATGATCTGGGGGACGTTCCAAATTAGTGTGGCCGCTGGTGCCATGAACGCAGAAATTAGCACCACAGTATTGGAGATCTTCTTCGCTAATAGTACTGTTGGAATCACCACCGCCGCTACCATGAGCACCACTAGAAAGCACTGAAGAAAAGAGAGTCAAAATAATTATATTTTAATATTAAAATCATTAAGGTTAGGAGGGAGTTAGTAATTTATTACTAACCAAGACTGGAAATGAGATTTCCCCACAATTCAGCTGTTTGCCAGGCCAAAAAGAAGAATCCAAAAAATCTAACAATTATAGCATCGACAGCCTGTTCTGTAATTTTGGCATAAACTTGACCGACTTGTGTCAAGTATGTTGCTTTGGAGGCCCACATAGGAGCAGCACCTAAACCGACTAGAATACCAGCAGGAACCAATGTATAAAATCTTTAAAGTAAATTATTCGTCAGCAATAATGGAATCTAAAGATTATATCACCAGAAATACTTACTTAGGAAACAATTGGAAGGCAATGTAGGGGGCATAGCACAACATACTGAATACTAAGGTCCATTTAACAGTTAATTTGCGAATAATTAAAGTAGGCAGGAATATACAAGAGACAACGAGGGCCGCATAAATGGCACTGAGTGACACGGTACCAAGACCATCTTCTGCATTTATTGATGACTGTAAATTTGCCGTGCCCTATTAAATTAACAATTTTTAATAGGGTAAGTGTTAATAGCTTCTCGCTAATACAAATCAAAATTAGCAAAAAAAATTTACCTGGAACGCAGTGAATTGTACCATAAAAGCAAAGGAAATTATGGAAATATTTTTTAATATCCGCCATTTTTCACCCGGATTGAGTATAACTTTCTCTCTGAGTGAGGCTGTGTCTGGTTCGAAACCAGCTTTTGGCTAAAATTATAGAAGAAAACATATTTGTTTTGTTTAATTTATCAACATGATGAACAAAAACTATTTTACTTAAATCGAAAGAGCATGCATAAATTACTAGTTTAAATTAAATTTTACAAACTTGAACTTTGATATAACAATTTTAACACCCTGCACCACAGGTTTTATACCTTATATAATAGATTTTTTTTCTCAGCTAGTCTTTAGGAGACCAGAGTCTTTGGCGGGAATCGAACCCGCAACCCCCGCACTGATAGACTAGCTCACTACTAGCTATCATACCGGAGCTTATTAAACGATATAAGTCTGTCTGTCTTAATTCATTTTTCAAAGAATTCTATTCGGTCGGTCCACAAACGACTGAGATATGAGCAAAAGACCAAGGCTGCCTGTATATAATTTTCACCCATAAATTTGTATTTTTATACCGTCCACCACCACACATACTAAAGCCATGTTCACACTTATTAAATATTTGACGTCCTGCACGTAACCACTAGTTTTATTCGAACATTATTTGCTTTTGCAAAACGTTTGGCTGGATCAAACATGACTTAACAGTTTCTTAATTACATTATGTTCTTACAAATAAAGTTAAGAAAATCTATAGAAAGTATTAAAAATGAACCTAAAGTTTTATCAATTTATTGGTCACGCTTTTTTGGATTTAATCGTCAAATATTTGTTAGGTCTGAACATACTTTAAGTTTGCCATTCCGTTTGAAACTTTTTTTAATATTCATCTAAGATCCCATAAAGTTTATATATTCGGAGACCTTGAGTAATTCTAAATCGATTTACTCATGTCCGTCTGTCTGCCTGTATATTCGTCTGTTGTAAACACGCTTTCTCTCAAAAGACAACACAAAACAACCATATTGCTGGCAAATCCTTTCTAGTTCTCCTATCCAGTTTAGGATGGAAATCCAGCATAATGGCTTTAGTAGGAACCCAAATGTGGAACAACATCCCTAACTAATTGATATTTTTGTTACAAAAAATAACATAAATTGGTGACAGAATGCACGTTTAATATAACTGAATATTATAATTTTAATTTTGTGAAGATCCGTTTGTAATTTACTATAGGCCACATATAAAGCCCACTCTCGGAAAACTCTTCAGTACGCCTAAAAACCGTAACAAATTGTCCTATTGCAGTTAACTTTGGTATTTTATCGTTAGAACTAGGGATGCGATATCCATGCAAATGCATGTTTTTTGTCGATAGTCTTAGAATGCTGTCGACCTATTTATTATCTTTCCGAATCATTAAATTTGCGTAAAAATTGCACCGATTTGTTTTTGCATATTTTGATTTAAAATATATACTTTTGCATATTTTAAGATTTGTGGGTGATATATTTCTAAATCATTTTAAAGCTCATACATATCGAAATCTAAAGCGGCTCATACACTTGCAATATATTTGCTAAATTTTTCACATTGAACAATTATATGGCCAATCTGTATGTGATATTTGAAGGTGGCACAATATATTTGCAAGAATCAAAATCCTTTTGATTATTATTGCACATCGAAAAAATGTGCAAAATACTGTGAAATGCGTTGGCAACAATGTATGATGTTGTTTTGTTTTAAGGTAAGGTTTATTTTTATTTTTTAAGAATTGCGTATGGCATACAACATATTCAATAATATTGTAAATGGATGGGCCGCTAAGAGTCTATCTGGCGCTATTCATTATCAAGCTTTTGAAAATCTATATTAGACGATGGATTTTTATCCAATAAGAAGAATAGACTTTGGTTGAAAAGGCTGTGCATTGTTTTTGGATCAATAATATTTAAAATGGTATAATTATTTTGTTCTTAATAAAATCTTTTGTTTTTTCCGAAAGAATTTCAAACTACACCTGATCTACCCACGCTCTACCCACGGCAGTAAAAACTACACCCAATTCGGGTAATTACCCACAAAGTGGCGACACTGATGGCGACACAACTGAAGTTAAGTTGCCAGCAGCGAAATCAGGCAACGCCGCTCATGTTAAAACAGACAAAGTTTTTTTATTTTATATGGCAACTCAACTGCAGTTTAGTTGCCATCTTTAGTTGGATTAAGGAAACCACCTTATACTGAGTTAAGTAACATTCTATAAAATTCACAAAAATCCTTATGCTAACGCGCATCAAAATTATGCATTAAAACAAATTTCATTACAACAACATTTTACCGATGTAAGTCCGTCCACTTTGTGTAATAATTTGTGTATTATGTATTCAAAAATTAATTTTTGTTAAAAATTCGCCATGACTTAATTAATTGTAGCTAAAATTTAATAATTAAAATGGAATCATTATAATGACAACGAAAACAAAAACATGTTCTAAGTATTTTAATTAATCGTTAATTTAAACCAATAAACGAATTATACAGTATAATTAAAAAAAAAAAATTATTTTCTTATCAAAATTTTTAATCAAAATTTTATTTAGTCATTGGTTAGCTAATAGCAATGTTATTGGTTAACTTCTAGTTAGAAAAGCTAGTGCGTTGAAAATTATGATTTAAATTTGTTTTTTTGCTAAAATGACTGTACGCTGACGCTGTCACGCATCTTCTTTTTTGCTTAACAATAACACTGTAATTTTTTTTGCTTTCTATAACATTTCAGTAAATGTTTCATCATCTTAAGACATAATAAAAATGTAAACAAAAACACTGCACACAACATTATAACTTAGTATTTTGATAGATTTACCAATTTTTATTGTTTAAAGGTTTAATAAGAGTTTAGTTACTAAAATGTAAATATTTATTAATTCGCGTAACAGATCTGGCCGGAGAAACAGCCCAGGTCTATCAAGAGCATTGCCTACATTGGCGGATGGCTTGGCGTCGTTAACATTAACCGTTGCATTCGTTTTTAAGCGCCTTTTTTAGCCTGTTTGTGTAATGGTGAATTAAAGTCTTATATTTCGATTTGACTCGATGGACTACCAATTGAAACTCATACGGAATTCCTCATATAAAAAGCTTAGACAGCCCGATGACTTTGGAGGGTGCTCCTATTTTGTGTGATACCCTGACAATTTAAAAATTTTTTTTTTAAGTTAAAAAAAACATAATTATAATCTATGTACATATCACATGGAAATTTAATTGCCAATCCTTTATCTTGTTTAACTGCTGACAATAAAAATTTCATTGTCATTTATTTATGCAAATATTAACACATGTTATATGGCATGTAAGATCGGTTTTTTTTAAATCGCAGTCATGTTTGTTTTACACGCTTTTCTTTGTTGATTTTATTACTCAAGATTTCTTTAACTAATTTTATATCAACCGGACTTTAACGATCTTCCACTTTAAGTCTTGTTTAAAATGTATCACGTTTTAAAAGTTTTTTTTTCAACTGATTTGTATCACTCCCAATGTTTTGTATATTGTAAAAACTGACCATTATCATGTGAATAAAAATAAATTAAATGTACGTTAACAGAGTTGCTGAAACGCACCTTTATTAATGTTTAAACAGAAATTGTCTTTTTAAAATAAAACATTTTATAAATGCTTAATTTCGTTAAAAGTCGCAAAGGATTTTTAGTTGAAACACAATGTAGGTCACTACCAAAGATTATATCGTTAAAAATGTTTTTAGTATTTTAGTGTAAACGTGTATGAAATCTACTATATGTACATATGTATATTTATGCATCTATGTATGTATATCCTTTGGTATTAGTAACACAGAGGAATAACGACAACACACTTGCGAAGTAATTTAGGCTGTCTTTGATGTCTGCGCAAAGACTATTAACCTTTTTTAAACTGTTAAAAGGATTTATTAGAAAGAAGTATAGAGTAGATAGTGAAATTCACCATTTCTCTATTTCAGCGACAATATGCTACGTGGATACACATACACCAGGTTTCCCATTGTTGGTACAATTAAAATTTTTTGGTACAATGATACGCCAATAACTTTGTAATTTTGTACAACTTTTCAAGTTTTATAAGTATGTAATATCAATTCAATTAAGTATTATTGATGTTGTTAAAGGTAATCAATTGCAATTAGATCGAACTTTTTTCTCTATATGTGACCTTCTCCGAGAAAAGGGATCTAGTGCGTCAAATAACGGATTTGGACTTGAGAGTGGATGCTGTTAACTAAAAGGGTGTAGA
Organism: Pollenia labialis; assembly: GCA_949318255.1. Taxonomy (NCBI): domain Eukaryota; kingdom Metazoa; phylum Arthropoda; class Insecta; order Diptera; family Polleniidae; genus Pollenia; species Pollenia labialis. The sequence goes on along the minus strand of OX439142.1, from coordinate 129,190,087 downwards.
ATAAGATGAAATGCTTTTTTTTCTCAAAACTTTATTTCCCACATTAGGTCCCTTTTCTCGGAGAATAAAAACAAATAATAAATCTGGAACTTAATACAAATTCCAATAAAACTAATTTGACTTTCGATCTTATATCGTGAGTAATTTATTAACCTCAACGAGCGCACGCAGAGAAAAAATATGGTTGGGCGTGGTTAGGGAAACAACACTATGTTTAATATAATATCAACAATATTATAGTTACTGTAAACATATCAACGTTTATCGCAATTATTAATTTGAGTATTGTTGAACGAAAAATAATTATTTTTCTAACAACTAAATTATGATAACTTTCAAAACATATTATATTACTCACAACAATATAATGATATTTAATAGCCATAACATGATTACTTTCTATACATTTATCGTATTATGTTTAAGATGCAATCAAACCATTTTTACTCTAATAATATTATGTTAGCGCCATTTGTAAAATAATTTTGTATTAGTTGTGTCGTTAATTTTAAATGTGAGCGGTTAAACAATTTAAAGATAAATTCCCATAAAAAAAATATGCTTAAAGAATTTAAAAAAATTAAAATATTAGCGGAGTTCATTCAGTTTAGTAATTTAATAGTGCAAATGGAAATTATCGTAGTTTTTTTGTAAAATCCAACAACAAAACACATAGAGATTTCTTTATACATACATATTTTATAAAAGTGTTTTGATATTTCTGTTATTTTCTTGGGCAACTGCGTATGTCTTAAAACAAAATTTTCAGGAGAGCCGAAAAACCATTCTAGATTAAACTATGGGATAGGTATTGTGCACCACGTTAAAAAATCGGAATTAATACATCTTTTTTCAAAAGTTTTTAGAAACATGGAAAGAGAAATTTAAATTAGGCAATATGGCATCAACATCTCAAAATCGGAAAAGTAAAATAAGAAATAATGGACAAACGCGGTTGCCCATGAAAACCACAGATTTTGGATTTTCTCTTTTGCAAGCCTATTTGATTTACATTAGGAAAAATTGTAAAAAGCCACAAAATAAAAATCGATGCAAGAAAATTTTAATTTATTTTATATTTTTATGACAGTTATGAAAGGTGCTGCATCATAATATGATTGCTTCTAAATTTATTATGATTAACATGATAATAATATGATTACTTCTTAGCTTATTATGATTAACATGACAATAATATGAATAATTTCTTAGCTTGTTATCATTAACATGATAATAATATGATTGCTTCTTAACTTATTATGATTAACATGACAATAATATGATTGCTTCTTAACTTATTATGATTAACATGACAGTAATTTAATTACTTCTTGTATATTTTGGTAGATAAAGTAGTTTTTAACAAATATTGCTGATTTATGACTGTATTCATAATCCCGAGATTTGTTAAAATCTATCCCGTTTGGCATCCCTAATACCTACGCATTAAGTACCCAGCCAGCAAAATAATCCGACGTCGTTCAGATATCTGAGAGAAACGTCGGAATCGTATACGATTTCTGTCAGATTTCTGACCCAAAAACGTATGAAGTGGTTGACACGAATTCTGACAGCCATGTCGTGGGAAATTTTGGTTTTTTGTCGGCATTTCTGATAGATATCTAACAGGCATGGGAAGTTCTGATGTGTTAGCCGAGATTTGTTTTGCTTTCGAACTGATAGCTGAAAGAAATAATTTTATTGCAAAAAATGTACATAATTATAAATTTTACACGTACGTACCGTACCTTTTTATGCTTTTTATCTTGAACAAATAAAATAAAATTAAAATTATTTCCAACAGAATGACAATTGTCATTATTTTAAAAAAATAATAAGTCTCGTTAGACAAATCTGAATGAATTCTGTCGGAATTCTATTGGACATATCTGTACACAAATTCCCCCCGATATATCCATGCGAAATCGATCAGAAATCGGCCAGACCGTAAGTATATTCAATGTCTGACAGAAATCTGAACGAAGTCTCTAAGAATGAAGTTAGACATTTGCACGAAATGTCTGATTCAGACAATGTCGAAGTATTTTGCTGGCTGGGTAGTTTAACATTTTACTTTGTATGCACCGCCTGCGTCTTAAAAAAGTTGATCAAACGCAGCAACGCATGGAATACGTGATGTGTACCTCCAGCTTTAATTTTAAATAAATATTTTTATGTTAATCTAATATGCATGTATGAAAGTATGTGCGTGTTTGTAAATAAAACATGCTGGCTCATTGTTTACATTAATCTGCATATTCATAAATGTTAATAAAAGTTTATCACTTATATGTATGCATAATTATACGAATAACAGTTTATTACGATTAACACCATTGGCAACATTTTTCTTAAAGATCAAACAGTTAATATTTATTAATTTGCTAACTAGTTAATAAGTACGTCTGCAATTTAATTAAATAATAATTCATACACTTGTTTTTTTAATTTATATACATTTTCGTTTATTTTATTGACATACACTTTAAACAACTTCGACTATTTGTCAAAGTGGTCTAGTTTCGTAACATACATATTGCTTGCATGTTTTAAACAAATTAAAATTTTTGAATAAAATTTAATATATCACCCTACTACCTCCTCCTTTGAGTATAAAACTTCGCAGTTTTTAAACAAATATTGATTTCCTTAATTTTCACAGTTTACACTGTACATTAGAGAGGGCAAAAAATAATATACATATTTATAAACATACGTATATCGGCATTTTGAAAGGATACGACGGAAGGACATTTAAGGGGGTGTTCAAATTCACCCGTTTTGCCACATTCAGCACAGAAAATAATACTAACCTTACATTTTTGGTGTGTGCTATCTTTAGAAGATGTATGTTAAACCCTACGGGACACTTTTATATAAAACATTTTAACCCTCTTACTCTACATTGTATGGGTATTTGTTTGTTCTTTTCTTAAAAAAAGGAAAAAGTACTATTAAAAAGGGATACAATGGGCTAAAATGTTTCACTAAAATATTTGTCACAAGATTCTATTTTTCGTTTTTGAATGCACTAAAGTTCAAAATTCAACTTGGATGACAGAAATTACTAAAACAAAAAGTGTTAATTTACAGAGCTAATGCTAAAATGTCGAAAGAACACAGATTTTCATGAAAACATGGCTAAGTTTAATTTTGAAATTTGCCACCACCAATGTCATAGCAAAATGTTTTAAGAAAGGGGAGGGTTGGTTATTTTTAAAGTTGTTGTTGCATAAAAAGAATAATACGTAGATGTGAGACTAACATCAATTCACCTAGAAGAATTGCGATAATACGCCAATGCATTTTAACGAAAATAAAGCTCTAAACATAACATTTTTTAATAGAAAAATAAGTTACTCTTAACTTAAGGGTAAATCAGATAAAAACACTTCAGTGTTATAAGAAAGCAAAACTAAGCGAGTGTTTAGATGCTTCTCCGTTTACACTAAAATTGTTTAAGCAAACTGGTCAGGCTACCGTTATTTCTTGTTAAAACCGGTAACTTTTTAATTACACATATAATATTGTTTATTTCTTTTATTCTTTTTTAGGCCTTAAGCAGTATAAACGAAAAATTTATTTAAAATTTATAGCTAGGGATGAGATTTTCATGCACTAAAAAATCCAAAATATGCACTAGAAAAATATGAGCTAAAAACTTAACAAATCTCTTTTTAATTGAGAAAAATATAACAAAATTCAGTCAAATATAATTCAAATATATTTAAGAAGCTTTAAAAACTAATTTAAATTATTGTTTGTTTAAACAAATAAGTTGTGTTTTGTCAAACGTTAAATTTAGTTCAATGCATATTGAAAAAATTTAATTTCAGATCCCACTTTGATTTATTTTATTTTTTGAGTTCGTAAATTTTTTTTACAAAATGTTAATGGATTTATTTTTAATTTTTAGGACTTTTCTTCCTTCCACATTGTTAATTTTACTTTCTGCAATATCAATTTATTTGACTTAAGTATTAAGTTAACTTAATCCCTCCTAATTATTTATTTTTTCTCCAATATATCCGTAGTTGGAAAATGCAAATGCTAATTGACTTCTGAAGCTGTTTAAATTTTATATATCGTACTCTTTCGATTGCATATTCATCGGTATTAAGAAGCTCTTTAAGCATTCTTAAATTACTCAAAGTTTTTCGAATAAAATTCTGAAGCGTCTAGGAAGGTTTTTTTGTTTATTTTAAAAATTTTTTTTTTATAGGGAAATTAAAGAAAAAATCACTGAAAAATTTCAAAATATAAAAAAAATATGCATTAAAAACCTAAATATGCAAAAATATGCATTTTCACCAAAATATGCAAAAACAAAGTTATGCATGCCATTTTAACGCAAAATTAATGATTCGGAAAGATAATTGGTCGTCATCGTTTTTAGACTATCAACAAAAAACATGCATTTTCATGGAAATCGCATCCCTATTTATAACTATTTAATTTCTAATAATCATTAAAGCTTTAATAAAATACCGCATAAATCAAATACAACCAAATTTTAAAAATAATTTAACCTTTAATATGACCAATGTATGCTACTAATTGCAGCTTTATTTGTAACAATTCATGAACTTAAATAAATTTTCCACTTCGTTGAAAGATAAGAGACCTTTTGTTAAATGCCAAACTAAAATCAAAATAAGTAGCAAAACAATTTATTATGCATAATAAAAGACTGTGAAATGAAAACTTATAAAAACTGATAAGATCCAGTTAAAACTAAATCGTAAGAAAGCCTAATGAATATGTTAATAACCCGGGCAAGTTTAAATATGCACAGTAGTTTTTAAAATATGCATGCAAACATACCTAATATATATTTTACAAATATGCGCAAAAATATGCACGCGAAAAAGCACAAACTAATAATTTATAATTACTATTATTTAAACAAATGTTTATTACAAAACACAATCATATTTTTTTTCAAGTTTTCAATTTAAAATGATCTTTGATTGTCATACAAAAGCGTAGAATAGGCCCCCATTACGGTTTACAACTCAACTCAGTTGAGTTGTAATTTCTTAATTTTTGTATTATGGTTTACAACTTTGCTATATTGCGGTGAACAAAAACATAACACAAATTACAACTGATCACAACCAGTTGTTTTAATTACAACTCAACCGAGTTGTGTGCCAATATATTCATCGGTTTTGCTTTTATAAAAATATACATATCGAGCCCTTGCCGCAAAAAAGCTTAAACGACAAAAACACAGTTTTACAGGAGACGTTTTTTTTAGTTTATTTCATAAACATTTTGTATAAAAGTTGTCGCTTAAGATACATTTTTTTTGCTATAAAATCATAACGGTACCTAACCCTGCTGCCACACGGTCAAGTTTTTCTTGATAGCCTTTAACTCTTTTTGTCAAAATTTACATAAATTGAAAGCTGTGATGTAGGCTGCACCCAATTTATAGGCAATTTAATTTCAAGATGTCATTAAGAAAACAATTTATAAAGACAAACATGTACTCAGCTGATAAATTTAAAGTAAAATTGCCAAACAAATGGAAAGGTGAAATTGAATGCAATCTCGTGGTCAGTTTTAAAAGCGTGAGTGTGTTACTAAAAAAGTGAGAGTGTATTGCTAATTGAATGGAATTGAAAGGCAAAACTTGTTCGTGTTGCCATCTAGTTATGTGACCATGACATTTTACGAGATTGCACCATCTGTTGCCAATTAATTTATTTAATAAAAAACGCAAATTAAAAATTATGTCGCATAAGCTATTTTTACGGTAAGGGCTTGATATGTCGTTTTTTGCTGCATATGAAAGAAAAGGTATGATATAATTTTTTTTTGTACAAGGTGGCGCAGAATGGTTTGAATTCCTTATAAATTTTTTAATTACATATTAATCTTTCTTTGTTTTTTTGTCAGCATTTTGTGAAGGAGACTTGGGGAATTAATTAATGAATTATTACACGATCGAACAACGTACAAAATTAATTGAATATTATTTTTCAAACCAACTGTCTATTGTGTTGACACAGCGTGCATATATATCATAGTCCTTTTAATGTGCGCATGAGAGAACGGCTTTGTGTGATTGCAAAAAATTCGCATTTTATGAACACCATCAAATACACTCATTTGCGCTCATGCAATCAAACTTTCTTAGCCACACACATTCGCTGCTGTTTTTAAATTCATTAAATTAATTTATCGCGCATTGCACTCACAGCGCCTGCAATAAACCATTTGATTGGAAATTTTCGTCAACATGGGTCTCTAAGAACCCATGCAAAAGCATATTTTTTCATGCAAATAACATGAAAAACTTGCCCTGTTAACAACAATAATATTTATTTAACAAAGTTTCTCTTTTAATTCGTTAATTAGTTACATCATTAAACATTTTTTTTAAATTTTTTTTTATTTAAAAAATCATCATAAGTCCTGACCGAAATTTAAAAAATAAAAAAAGTCCTAAGGGCATTATGTATATTTGAAATGCCAGCAATTCTACAATTGTTAACCCAATAACACGAGCTTAATTAAAGTCATAAAAAACCCCAGTCGTCGCTTTAACTACCTGTTAAATAAATGTGTGCCATTAATATGTTGGTCAGGCCAAATAGCTCCGCACATACCAAAAATCAAAATACAAACAATTTTAAATAAAAATTTGTATGTAACTCGAGCGATAAAAATGTATGAAATATATGCAAAATTTTAAAACACTTGTGTGTTTAACAAGTTTATGAAAATTGATCAAGTATCTTAAATTTTTGCAAGCTAAAAGAGAGAGAAAAAAACAAGTAACATAGAATGGCCTGTCAGATCCGACCATATGGTATCCTACACCACTGTATTAAGAGACAAACTTTTGGGTATGTACATTATTTGGGACCCGCTAGAACAAAATTGTGTTATAAGGTTAAAAATTATATAAGAGTTGTTTCAACATCAACATGAAATTTTTTCGTCTTTAAGATATTTTAGAGAGGTGGTTTATATGGGACGTATGGTCAATAGTTAGGACTACCGGTACAAAATTTTGTCAAGAATTATAGGATATTATAAAAAATTTATGGCGCCAAATTGTATAAAAGTCCCAACATTTTTGAGATAGTTATTTAATTAGAAGCTATTTTCGGGAGTGGTATTTGTATGGGAACTATGGTCAACTATGGACCGTTTCCAACAAAATTTAATAAGATGTTTTGGATTGAAATAAAACAAGTTTGTACCAAATTTGATCTAAATACTAACATAAAAAAGGATTTATTGATTTATCTATTCCGGAGAGAAACTTGTATGGAGGCTATGTAATATTAAGGACCGATTCTCATCATTTTCGATAGGCTTAGTGACCCTTGTGACAGTAAGAGTATTTGTACAAAATTTCAGTCAGTCAGCCAGCCTGCCTGCTAGCAGAACGGACGGATATATGTAGTCAGATCGGGTAAAAGAGCGATTCTGAGTCGATCGACTTATATTTTGAGGCGTTACATACATCAGCACAAACGCATAATACCCTCTCTACTATTGTGAAGTGGGTATAAAAACAAAATATAAAAAAATGGTTTTAAAACAAACATTCAAATGGGGGAGAGCAAAACAAAAAAATTTATAATTTGTTAAACGAAAACAAATAATAACCACTTTAAACCAGTAGAAACTAAATTTAGCAAGCAGAAATGAAAACTTAAATAAACAGGAAAAAACTGCAGCGGATTGGTTTAACTAACGATTTGAAAAAATAGTTTTGAAACCAAAGTCTGTTAAAATGTTGCAAATTACAAATGCAGATACACCTTGCATGTTTAAAATGTTTATAAGCATTTGCATCTTAAGGTATCTTTACATGGTAATACAAAGAATTAATAACTTGTAGAGTCAAAATATTAAGAAAAGAGAACAAAAGTCTATTGACAGTTAATTTGATTTTGGTTGTTTTTATAATTATTGTAAACGGCGTTTTTTTTAAGCTTCTTTAGAACTTAAAATGTAAAGGCTACCGTTACGACATGTTTTTGTCATCTGACATCTGACAAATTTCCCAATGCAAAACACATACCTGTCGTTTGTTACCTTTTTAACTTTGCTTCTGTAAAAGTCAGACGCAAAGTCATCTGACAAAATTTTAATTAAAGTGTGCTCTATTTTCTTTTGACAAACGATCTGACATTTCCGTTGTTAAATTGATAAAAAATGTGGTTAGAAATCTATGCCGCAAGGAAGCCGGCAGCGGCGAGGCACTATTGACGAAATCATTAGCCGGCTGAGGTTGTTATTTTACAATACCGATAAATGTATTTTCTTTTAATGGAAATAATGTACATACATTTATAGAAAGCGTTTCTCAATTATATCCAAATTTGGCACCTTCGAGTTTAAGGAAAACATTTTTAAGATGGCGCTTACCATTAATCTTAACGGCAGGTCCTTGCTCATTTTCCAACAAATAAGGACCGATTAATCCGTCAGCGTATAAACCGCAACATACATTCAATTTTAATGGATGTAATGGTTATTTGTTAACGGATTGAGAATTGTCTTCACTGCAAATATGGCAATTTTGCTTATTGATTTAGTCATTTAATCAAAAATGGGCTTCATCACTAAACCCATCTTTGCGCTACAGCAGCAATATTCTTTTCGATACGCACATTTCTTTGTATTGTTGATAGTTTTGAATCGAGAAGAGGAATATTAGTGCGAAAACGATCAATAATAGCACGAATTGCTTGCTCACTAGGCTGATTATGTTGACCGTAAAATGGACAAAGTGCTGTATAAACTTCGGGAACAGATTTTTTTTCAAAGTAAATTTCACCATTTGGAAGCGCTGTGCTACCATTCAAGGATTCATGATGACTTTCTAAGCCTTACTGACCAGAAATGTCAACACAGTTTGACACTATCAGTTGTCCAATCATAGTTATCGCTATCGATAGTTCACATGCAGTAAAAAAAACCCTGATATAAAAATGTTAAAACCTTTAATATAAACTGTTTTTGCTGCCGATCTTTACATTTTGCTTTAACACGATAAGATTTTTTTCATTCTACATCATATTTTGACATGGCAAAAAAAATGTATAACCATGTCAAGATACCTTTAGTGTACCTAATGCAAGCGGATGCATGCGTGTGAGTGTCAAAAGAACAAGGAAAGCTGAACTGTAAGGGAATTAAAATGTGGCGAAAAATAAAACCTAAAAAGAAAGTTGTGACTCTTTGTAAATTCTTATAATTGCAACTTGTTTCTTACATCAAAGATATTATTCCTTTAAATCCATTTTGCTTAAATCTGGTTTCTTAGAATGCATCTCAAATAACCAGCTGTTTGTTCGTTTGAATATTTGAACGTATTTTATAGATATTTTTAGACAGATATCATGAGACTTACAGTGCAGCAAATTGTGTAAGTAGTATATTAAATTTAGTTTGTTTGACCGCAAAAATACTTATGCCTAGACTTCTGGTACATTTTTTCCTCTTCTACACAAACTTGTGCTTTTATTTGCCATGAATATACGGACGAACGAATAAAAAACCCAAAGTATGCATTACAAACATTGTAAACTACAATACGAGTTTTTCTTTTTTCATACATTTTTTTTTTATTGCCAGCCAAACCCCTTTTTTGCAGCATTTTGTGGCACGAGATTTGTGAATTTAAAGTTTATTTTTAAAATTTTCTTACAAACTCGTGCTAAAGTGCGTGCTAACTTTTGTAGTCTGGGTAAAAAGTGGCCGTCTTTTTGGTTTTGTAGTGTCCAGTTCACTGTCTGTCTGCCAACTGTCTCTCACTTGTACATGTATTTTTAGTTTGCACTTTTTTTTAAATTTTGTGGCCAATTTAATAGCCAATCTTGTTTAATAAAGTTTGGCTTGTAAATTCATTTTGTAAAGAAGTAAAAAAAAATATAATTTTCTGGCTGTGTATTAAATATTTTATAAACTCTTTATTTATTGTCCTGTCTCTAAGTAGTTTTTTAAGTGTTTGTGTGTTATGTGAATGGCCAATTTATGTTTAATTTTAATAATTTTTCTTTGATTTTTTTGTTTAGTTTTACAATGTTTATGGCTTGAAGATGTTGTAAGTTTGTGGAGTTTTAAGAATAATTGGATTCCTATTGACATTACCTAAAGGTGATACTGTGGTATCATGCTGTCATTTACGTTTTTGTTTTATTAAAAAAGGAGAAGCAATCCAAATAGAAATAAAAATTTTGATTTGCTACATAAAGTTGACTAACAGTTTGATGATTAAAAAAAAAAACCAAATATAATCTTTAGAAAATAGTTTTATATGTACATAAAAATTTCTATTGAAAAAAGTCTTATACAGACAATTTTCAATATACAAAAAATGTTAAATACAATATGTTTATTCTTATACAACAAATGATCTATAGAAAAGTGTTTTTTTACAGAAAACTTTCTTATATACAGAATTTAATACTGAAAAGAATTTATAGAAATTCTACACTGAAGACGACATTCTGCTCACCGAATATAGTCTTATACATACAATTTTCAGTAGAAAATAGTCTTACACAAAAAAGTTTCTACATTAAAGTATCTTTTACAGAAAACCTTTTTTTTTAAATTGTCTTATACAGAAAATAATCTTAAAGAGCCAAATTAAAAAAAAAAAATAGGGAAATAAAAAAATTTTCCATAGAAAATAATTTTATGTAAATTATTTTTTGGAAATAGAATTTTTTTTTAAAGAAATCAGTCTTATAGAGAAATGTTTCTCTAAGAAAATAGTATTATACAGAAAATGTTCATGGAAAATAATTTTATACAGAACATTTTTAGCAGAAAATAGTCTTATACAGGTAACCTTTTATAAGAACTTGTCTTATACAGAAAATTTTCTATAGAAAAAGTCTTATATAGATAATTTTCTATTGCAAATAGTCTTATACAAAAAATTTTCAATTGAAAAATTCTTATACAAAAAATGTTCTATTGAAAATATGCCTATACAGAAAATTTTCTATTGAAAATATTCTTATACAGAAAATTTTCTATTAAAAATATTCTTATACAGAAAATTTTCTATTGAAAATATTCTTATACAGAACATTTTCTATTGAAAATATTCTTATACAGAAAATTTTCTATTGAAAATATTCTTATAAAAAATTTTTTTTATTGAAAATAGTCTTATACAGAAAATTTTCTATTGAAACACAAACTTATTTACAGGAAATTTTTAAAAGGAAAGTGTCTTCTAAAGAAAATTTTCAATAGAAAAGTGCCTTAAAGAGAAAATTGTGAATAGGAAATTTTCTTATATAAAAAATTGTCAAAAATTTGTATAATACAGAAAACGAATGTTCAATAGAAAGTGGTCTTATACAAACAATAGAAAAATTGTCGAAAACAGAAAATTTTATAACAAAATAGTCCTCCATAGGCAATTTTTTATGGACAACAGTCTTTTTAAAAACCAATATGAAAAAAATCGACAGTTTAACTAAAAAAACCCTATTTTTCTAAAAATAGCTATTGTACTTCAAGTTGTGCAAATAAAATGTCGACGAAAGTGGACAAAGAAAAACATAATAAAAAATCTGCAAAAGAATTCTGATGATGAGAATGTTTTTATTTTCGAAACGTCAATTCAATATCAATAAATTTTAATTAATTTAATGTTAATGTAAATTAATTTAATGTTAGTTTCACATTCCTTCCCTCAGTAAATAATTTAATAAAAGTTAAATATGATGAACTCTAACTAAATGTCAAAATGACATCCTAACTAAGGGTGTGTGTGAAACGGTAGCAAAGTTCTATGGTGAATAGAAATTGTCAAGAATTTTTACTCTAATGTCAAAATTTTTACTGGCCCTTCGGGCCAGTGAAATTTTATTCGCCTCAACAGTGTCAAAATTTTAATTCCATGAGTACTTTGCTACCGTTTCACACACACCCTAAATATCAAAATTTCATATTACATAATAAGTAATAGTATTAGAAAAATTGTTCTATAAAACACACAATTTTTGGGACATAATTTTATTTAGATTACACTTATTTATATACGTCCTAAAATCAAAATATACTCTTTATTTTCAGTATATATCATCAGCTGTCACATTTGAAAAATAAAATATAAATAATTGAATTTAACATACATACATACATACATATGCAAATAATAAAATTAAGTTAAGCCCCAAATACATGCAATAAACTTTTCATAACTGAGTTCATTAATTAAACCATGTTATTGTCTTGTTACTTAATTATACCTTTTTAAATAATAGTAACAATTCAAAAAGTTTTAAATACAATGAGGCGGTTGATTGACAGAAATAAAACTGAAAATGTCAACGAACGAGCCAGCAAACGCTCTCTAAAGACTAGATTTTAATCTAAACAAAAAGATTTATTAACTTGTAATAATTAAATTTCTATAAATCTTAATGAAATAGTTCACCTTCAGAATGTCTATTTTTAATAACTAAACTTACTTAAAGTTCAAAAAAAAAAAAAATCAATTAAATATTTATTAATTATTTCTAAGTAAATAATTTTAATATCTGAAATATCTGATTAGTGTATCTGTTAATTTAAATTTTTTTATTCTAATTTTTTATACAATATTTTTTTTTTTTACTTTAAATGTGAAAAAATTAGTAATAAACAAATTGATATTGAATTATACTCGTAATAATACTAGAAAGCTTTATGGGAAAAATTAATGATTTCCTAAAACGGTAGGAAGCAGACATTAAGTCTACTATATAGTTTTGTATTTTATTAGTACAAAATTTATGCAAATTTTGTATTTGCTTAGTGGTGGAAGTGGCACATGATTTTTATATATATTTTTTTTTATTAAATAAGAATTTAAATTGAAATTTTAATTAAAATTCATAAAGGAAGATGCACCATCAAGATTGTTATAAATGCTAAATTATAGTTCTTGAAAGTATATAATGACGTTTATATGTGTATAAAACATACTAAGAGAGTTTTGTTAGTGTATTAACGTTTACAGGTGGAAATGAATAATTAGTTATGTAAAACCTGTTAGTTATGAACCAAATATAAATTTTGTAGTTGTTTTTTTTATTTATGATTGCGCATGCTTACAGGGAAAGAAAAAGTTATTAGGCACGATCACTCTTAAGGCCGGAATTCACTATCCTACATAACTTTACGATTCATATACACGAAAATCTAAAAGAATGCTATTAGACATAAACAAATTTCTGCAAAATCTATTGTCAATGTCACATTATCACACAACAAATATGCAATGTCATATGACTCAGCTACTTTACACGACAATTCAACTCTGATCGCAAAAATCTATAATTTTATCAAAATTTTCACAAACATTTGCAAGTCGGATAGACTTGTTGAAAAAATCTGTAACTCAATTTCTTTTTTAAGTCACACTATCATTTGTTAAGCCTTCCGTACACGACATGTTTTATTACATCAGACCTGTCAAGTTTCGCACTGCATACATACTTATATACATATGTATATATAGTGTGTTACTTTTATAACATTGCTGCTGTAAAAGTCAAACGGACTTTGTATATGTATTCGTAAAAGCATCAGTTGTAAACAAGGCGAATTAACTACAGGTGGTGTCGAAACGCCTTCTGATTTTGACAGTTCGAGCCTTTTTGTTTTGATTTGTTAGTGTTTTGCTAAGAATGTTTGACATTTCGAGCCGCAAACACTAACAATGCAATGCAAAACCCCCTATCTTGTTTCTGTTGTTTTTGGATTGTTGTAGTTGCGACACCACCTGTATTTGAATTCGCCTTGGTTGTTAATTGGCATCACTCATGGTGGAATAAGCAGGTGGCATCGTTACGGCAACAAATACAACATTACAACAAAATTGGAAATTACCAAGGCGAATTGACTAGAAGGTGGGGTCAAGTCAACATACGGTGTTTTTTTTCTGTGGTCGACTTGTCAAAGTTTGTATACAAAATAGTTTTTTATGTAAACAAACCTATTTTTTTACTAGCAATATTTTTGACAACCCGACCACAGAAGCAGTGTTGTTGCAGAGTTGACCTCACCTTCTACTCAATTCGCCTTGGAAATTACATCACCGTTTACGTCAAAAAATACTTTTAACAAAAATCAAAGCGTGCTGCTGAACGTAATGAAATAAATAAATTTTTAGCCAATTTTTATTTTATAATAGTCGATATCTTATTTATTTTAATTTAAAATTATTAAAAACTTTATTAAAATACAATAATCTCAGCACATAAATATGTATTTTTTATTATTAATTTTGCTGTCACTTACAAAAACTTATCAAGTTTAAGATTTCAATAAACTGAACCGCAACGGACCAGAAAAACTAATCAATTTCGCAGGTTTTTAAATAACAAAAACAAATCAGCTGATTCGTAACAACAGAAAGTAAAGACTTACTGAGCCTTTATTCGGTTTTATATTTAACTTTTCAAAAAAATAAAGCTTCCCGAAGACGTTGGGTGCATGCAAGGGTTAAATGCGCCACAATTGTAATTGACAATACTTTTAGCTACTTGTGTAAAGATATTTTTTCTTAAGCATCCTAATCCTTAAAATAATTATATTTTTTGCACTCTTGCTATATTTTTAATTTCTCTCTTTTATTTAAAGTTTTTAGCAATCAAAGCGCATACTTCAAATTTGTTTGCCCAAAATGCCTTCCGTATTATTTGTTGTCATTTATACTTGAATTAATACTTTTTGAAACTTTTATTTTAATTTAACAAAAAAACAAAAAAAAAAAATGGATTCTTTTTAAAAAAATGTTAAAAAAAACAAGTCAAAATAATTTATTAACATTGTGAACGTTTAATTGCTTAAGGAAAAGATTATTATGAATTTAACAAAAAACCACACCTCCTTTTTTATTTTATGAAAAGATTTTTTTCATGCGTATTTTAAACCATAATTTCTACTTTCTTTGAAAGACAAAATCACAAATAACAAGTGGTTTTGTATAGAGAAAAAAAATATTAAGCCAATTTCACACACTCAATATTCACGTGATTTGTTTTTAAGCTGAATTTTTACGGTTGTGTGGTAAAATTCAAATAATTTATGAAAAAAAAACTTTATCAGAGAAATAAATATACAAAATACATTAATTTCAACTGGAGCCATTCAAAATTGAGTGTCGAACAGAAAAAAAAATAATTCAAATCAACAGGCCAGTTTTAAGTAGTTTTGGTGAAAGGGAAGTAAACCTAAGTGGTATATGATGAAATCGTAAGTTTTGAAAGGTTTGATGAATTTCTAATTCATTTTTTTCAATACAGTTATTAACGTAACGTTAGTTCGCCTCAATTCGCTTTACGAAATTCTATCTCAATAACAGTTTTTGCGTCAACCGTATTTTTAGAAATATTCTTCAATTTATTTAACAATTTGGCACAATTTATTACCTTTTATTGCTTTTAAAAAACAATTATATTTTTTATTTTCAAAGCGAAATAAAGCTTAAATACACTCAACCCGGAATAATTCGTACCCTGTTAATTCAAAAACCTCAACAATTCGTAATAAACGGCTGGTGTTGAGGAAATATCTTTAATTCGCCAAAATTTCATATATTTGAACGAACTTGACTGACGAAAATTGGCGGCCACACTATCGAGCGAGCAAAAATGTGTTGCTCATGATCGATAGTGTGTACCCCACTAAGATTGGTTTGGTTCTAGTTTTTATGAAGAGTGTGACCTAAATATGTTAAACAGAAACACGCATGGAACTTTATCAATATTGGAACAAAAAACAAAATGTTAGCAACTAACAGTGGATCAATTCAAACCTCTATAAATAGTTATATTTATTTAAACCTCGTTGAATCGAAATCTCTTTATATCAAAAATTCCTATAATTTGTAAAAAAAAACGGTCGGTCCCTTCAATTTCGAATTATCAGGATTCCACAGTACAATTGTTTATACGAACCAAGGCCCATCTATCAGGTCTGCTTACTTGTACAAAAACAAAAAACGATTCTTTTTAGTTGTCAAAAATTTACTACCTCATATACAAAACAAAAGGAAAAAACGTGTATGTGTGGCATACCATAAACGTATACATGCACACGTAAGCAAAATGTAAACAACTTTTGACAACTAAAAAGAACATAAACAATGATCATCAGGCTTCTTGCGCAGACCTTTTCGATGGGCCTTGATACGAACTAGATAAAATGCAGGGACAAAAAATAATAACATGGGCTGTCAAGACCACCTGTTATAAATTCATTTTTCATTTAAGAATTTGGTTGCATTTCATCTTTCTTCTTTTTCCGCTAAAAAGCAAACTCACAAGAACTGGTTGCAGTGTTTCCAACTTTTGGTACAAAATAAATGCGCACAGGCTTATAAAAAAGCGGGCTTAATTGAAAGAAGGACGGTCTTAGTACATTTTCAAGGGTAAAAATGGCTAAAATGTATTTTTTAAAGTAAAACAGTAAACATTTTAAACAAAAACTTTCAATAAGAAAAATAAGATCATTTTACATTCAATTCAATTAAGATACAATTGCAGGTTTAAGTATCATATCGTAACATTGAACGCAAAAAGCCTTAACTACAAAAAATTTCGAAATCTTTCGACCAAAATTTGGGATTTTATTTACATACATACAAACAATTTTTAATTTTAGTTCTGACATCCATTTTTAAAATAAAATAAGATTTAATAAAAAATTGGGCACCGTGTCAACTTATCTGGTTGTTAGGTTTTTTTCTTCAAATATCGTCAAAAGTTTTTACAAAATTCGTCAAAATCGTCACGAACATTTAACAAAATCGTCAAATATTAAAATTTGACAAATTTATGACAGTTTATTGCATTGAGTGTTTCAAAAATAAAAATTTTTAGCAAGAAATTCTTCGACATTTCTGCATTGTCTTTTGTTTGCACTCATATTACTACACAAACTCTTATTAAGAACTAACTTCTTACTTCCTAACACGCCACTATTCTTAGAATAACTTACCTAACAGAATTAAATGGGAATTCGCCTTTTTACACGCAGATAGAAAAATTCTTCACATTTAATTATGAGTTCATCCAAAAATGCAATCGTATGTAGAAATCGAAATAATAAAAACGAAAAGCGGATTTGACCAATTTTTAAAAAGCGGACCAAACAGGACCGACGCAAATCGGGGTGTAGTGTATATTTTTTTGCAGTATCGATGGCATTCATTAGAATAGAATGAATGAATGAATAGAATACGAATTACTAATGCTTCTAATGAAAGCCACCTGGTTTTGTTTAATTTCCAATAAAATTTGTATTTCGAAAAATTGATTTTTACATTTTAAACTGCTCCCAATATAATTGTAAATATTTCTCGTAAGGGTTTCATTGATGCCAGAAAATTGTCACAACTCTATTACTTTTAAAAATCGTCACATCTACCAACCCTGTTTTACATGCATATTAAAATTAAATTTTTTATCTCTCTATTTCTCTTTTTGTGCATAATTATTTTGTATTTATTTCAAATACCGCTAGTGTGTTTTAATTTATTCTGGAAAATCTAAATTTTTTTTTTTTAAATTAAATAATTTAAATATGTTCCTTTAAATCTACATATATATTTAAAACTAGATCAAAGTTTTAGCTATTAAAGCTCAAAACTTACCTTAACAGGTTCATCATTTTCGAAACCTCCATTTGTAAACCCAGTCATTTTGTATATGGGTGAGTGTTGTTTTAGTTGCTATTTATTTGGTATTATTTACAATAAATTACTTTTATTCTAAAATGGAAAAAAGAATAAAAAAAAATTAATTAACAAAAATATTCGTCAATATTTAATAATAATTATTTTTACAATGATATTCTTTTCCATACAAACAAATTTCTTCCTAAATAATGAATGATCACTAAATAATGTGTGGAGTTTTTTTAAAATAATTTAAATGTTTTTTTTTTTTAAATTACACTCATGAAGTAATTGAAAACGTCATTATATTTTTGATTGATTTTATATTCTTTTTTTTTTTTTTTTGTTTTTTAATCAAAAGCCCTAATTGGCGGTAGATTTTTTGTAGTTATTATTTAATATTTTTTATTGCTTTGTTTAGAATTTTAACCAATTGCATGTTTTTTTGCTTTGCTTCTACATATATATTATTAACAATTTATTATTAAAATTTTGTCTTGCCAAATTCATGGCAGAAAAGCGTTCAACTGAATAGCCGTTGACATGTTTATAACATTTAGTTATTATAGTTCAAGTTCATGTTCAAAATATTTATTTAGTTTCTATATTGTTGTCATTGTTATGGTTGTTAATTTATTAATTTTTTTTTATCAATTTTTATGAATTTATACAAAAAACTTTCACGTATAATTGGTAAGAGTGAAAAAAAATTATTATAAATTTGTTGAATTTTCATTTATAGCAGTTTGCTAGTTTTGGTGGTAGAGCAAATAATGAAGCTTATTATTGGACTCGTAGCTACAACTATAATTGTTGCTATTTAGCTTTGTGTATATATTAACATTCATAAATATGTAAACGAGAGTGCTATTTTTTAAAGATTACTCTCATCAAAGTTTCAATAAGTGTGTAAGCTTTTAGAGCTATTTCTATTATTGTTCTGTTGCATATTTTACTTAATTTATTTGCTATTAGTTCAGCTACAAAGAATATTAAGAAATCCATAAAGCTTGTTCTGGATATCGATATCGAGTGATTTTCAGTTAATTTTTTATAACCGTTGTTTTTTCTGATTTTGAGTGTAGTTCTGATTCTCAAAGTAAACTTGTACTCAAAGTATGAAGTATATGTATATCGAGCCCTTACCGCAAAGAGGTTAAACGACATCATTTTCAATTTTCGTTTTTTTTTAATAAATGGCTTTATTGGCAACATTTGTATCTTCTCCTAAAAAATGATTGTCACATAAGATATCGTTACGATTTTATAGCAAAAAAAAGTTATTTTAAGCGACAACCTTCATACAAAATTTTTACGAAATAGAATAAAAAACCCTTCTCCTGTAAAATTTTGTTTTTGTCGCTTAAGATTTTTATGCGGTGATGATTTGATATGTATTAGGGAATATTGTTATGAATTTTCAACACAGGATCGTTTTCAAAATTTGTTTGATTTTAATTAAACTCGATCTCGATTTCCAAAACATGTGTGTATTTTCAAATGTAGCTAGTAGTATATACACGTAAGGCCATGTGCACCCCGACCCAAAGGATCTTTTGTGCAGCATAGCTAAGTTTACATTTAATCAAACAGTTTCGGTTTAATTTTAGCGTAAAATGTAATGCAAAATGCTATTAAATTTTTTAATTTATAAGTTCTAAGATAATTTTTTGCAAAACATTTATATTTATCTTTGCCATGCTGTTCACAATTTTTTTTTTAACCGTACGGTTAGTTTCTGCTACATCAGGGCATCTACGTCCTATGCTCACACTCTGTTTTTTTGCCGTTTTGACAAAACAATGCTTTAAAAAGTTAACTAATCTTTCCAACGTAACATATATTGTAATCAAAATTTTCGCAAAAGAATTGTTTAAACCATCATACAAGTCGTATGTATTTCGAAGAAAATACAACTCTTTCATAATAAGTTGTTTATGTTTTTTGAAAATTTTTAAACAATAATTAGATCAGGAAAGCATTTTTGTTAAAATAAGTACGACTTGTATTACCGTCTAAGCCCCCCTTAAGCATTATGCACTTACTTTTCAACTGTAACTACTCCATATTTTTACAAGGAATGAAAAGCAAAAAAAAAAACAATTTGACTATGATGAGTTTCAAACTGAAGGTCGATTCCACCATGTTGTCCGGAGTCCGGATAATATTTTTTTATATGTAGTTAGCTGTCATGAATCAAAAAAACAAGATTGCGCACTCAGCCGTACAAAACAGCCGTACAAAACACATTTTCTACTGTGCATCTACGTCATCATAGAGTAAAAGTGAGTGTTTGTTGTAAAAAATGTAAGACACACACAAATTCTATTTCTTCGTCACACACAAAAATAACGAACCTGCGCAATGCGCAATCTTGTTTCTTTGATTCATGGTTAGCTGTATCTCTTTTTGAGAGAGATTAACTTGGTCTAAGCTGCCAATAGGTTAATTTTTCTCATACAAAGGTGACTTGAGGGGTTGCCCTATTATAATAAATTTGCATAGTCATTTAATGTTTGTGAAAAAAAATCTGTTTTCATCCATTATTAACACACAATTATTGCAAGTAATAAAAAATATGAAGTTTGTCACTAGGAAACAAAACAAAATATAATCAGCTAATAGATCTTGTGCACATATTCTAATATTCCCGAAAAATTTTTCGAAATTAGTGAATCGTGCTGCAGAAAACTCTCAATAAAAAAACTTTCTCCGGAGAACATTGGTGAATCCACCCGTCTATACATGTTTGTCTTGAATCTTTTTCTCACTTCTCTACGCCCGTATTATTAAATTGACAGTTTGCAAATGATTTTTACTCACGTGCACAAATCTGAATATGTGTAAAAAATATTACTGCCCAAGTTGAGATTTCAGTGTTGCCACTTTGTAGGTAATTACCCAAATTTGGAATAACTTTTACTGTCGTGGGTAGAGCGTGGGTAATTTCTCTTAGGTGTAATTCAGGTGTAATTTGAAATTCTTACTTCAGATACCCAAATAAAATCAAGATTCGATATCAGTGATGACATTTATTTCTTGTTAAATATTGTTGATAAATAATGCATAGTCTTCTGAACCAAAGTATCGGTGTCTTTTTAAGAAAAGGGTTCAATCATTTAACATATATTTTCAAAAGTTCGATAATGAATATCGCAAGATGGACTCTTAGATTTGGATAAAGATGACTATCATAATGATTAAGAACAAATGCAATTATAGTGCAAGTTCACTGTTTCTTGTTGTAATGCTCTATTTATAGTGCATTAATTGACGTATATTTAAAAATAATTTAAATACTAGTGCATTAAAAGTGATAAAGTTAGTGGTAATGCAATAAATTTGATTTGGTTTTAATGAGAAAAATTTGTCAATGCATTAGATTATTTAATGCATTTTTTCCAGGTCTGATTATAAGTGCATGCATGCAGTTTAATTTCATTAAAGATTTATTTAATTGAAAATAATACAAGGCGAAGAGTTTTCAACCAAAGTACGGCGATTTCAAATTTTCACCATAATAAAGAAAATACATAATTGGAGTATTCACAAGGTGTGCTATCATGTTATATTGTCATAATGTTCAAACAATTTACAATGGTTTAAAAATATTGTTGTTGCTTTGTAAACTAAAAGTGTCTTGAATCAGTAGAACTTTGCTTGCTATGTTTTTTGTGCTGTCGTAATTAATCAGAAGAGACCTGTGCTGAGCGACTGAGCCTATCCGCTTTAGTTTTTATAGCCGTCGCCGTTGATGCTATAGTTTTATCCGGGTAATATCCGAATTTAACCTGCGGCTAGCAATTTTTGCAACAAAACACTTGCGGCGTTAAATTATACGCGCTTGGGACGCTGATGTTTGGTATACAAACAAAATAAAATTATTTTGTGATTTGCGTCTAAGTAATGGAATATCGTCAGGTAAGATCTAATTTAATTTAATAATTCATGGATTAGAATTAAAAAATATTTTGATGTTAGGTAAATATTTATTTTTTATATTTGTTTTAAATCAGCTGATTTAAATTCAAAATAGCACACAATTATGAGGGGTCGTATTTTTTCATGTTATTATTTTAAGACTTATGACTTTATGACAGCTTGTGAATCCCCCAAATGTTCTACATACTTTTGTATATATTTTCTTGTTTTACGGCAATTAAGACAAAATTCCTAATTGAGAGGCTAATCAGCACAAATTAAAAATCAAAATATTGCGAAAATCGCGTACCGCCAGTTTTAAATTTTTTGGTAAACTTGTGGTTAGCGTAACAAACTTGTTCAAAAGACTTGTATTGCAGTGTTATTTCTTAATAATTTTTTTAATAGATTTCTATTAAATGAGGTCTTTTTTTTTAGCATTTTTTAGAAATATTGAAGCGTAACGTAAATTATTTTTATTTATAATCAAATTAAATGAAATCAATTTTGTTTTTTAACGTTTTATTTCATATACATATATATTTCAAATTAACTAAATTCATTTGATTTAAGTTCTTTTATACACCAACTATTTAATATTTTTTTTTTGGCCCTACAACATGCAAAATTAATTAATTCAATCACTATGACGATTAATTTTTTGTTCAATTTAAAATGTAAATCAAAATGTATTATATTAAATTGTAGCAATTATAAAAATTATTAAAGACAGACTTTATTTTACTAAAAATCTGGACGTTATGTGAAGTGCTATTAAAATTTAACGGTCTTGTTTAAACAAATAAAACAGGTTAATAAAGGGTTTTTGAAACGGATTTTTGTTTTTGTTTTGTCTTTTTTAGTAAGCTTTTTATTAACCTGTTTTATTTTTTTATCAATTTTTTTTTGTTAACTAATTGTATTACGGTTTTAGTTTAATTCAAGATCAATTGTGATTTTTAGTTGAACTGTTAATTTTAATTTTGATATTTTTAGTTAGGCTTGAGTTCATCAAATTTAATTTTCATTAAATAATTTTTACTGAAGGAAGGAATCTTGCAACTTGTAATTTTATTAAAATTTATTGATAATTTTCTTGGCTGGCTGAGAATTCTGATGAAATAATGTGATGATTCTTGAAACATGTAAATTCAACCCAGATTCGAGCCCCAGCTCAGCCAAGAAAATTATCAATAAATTTTAATAAAATTCCAAGTTGTAAAATTCCTTCCTTCAGTAAAAATAATTTAATGAAAATTAAATTTGATGAACTCAAGCCTAACTAAAAATATCAAAATTAATTCGAGATATATACAAGGGGGTATCCATCTAGTTTTTTTTTATAAAGGGGCGGTCACACATTGGAAATTCGTCGCGACAGCATGTTAACCCAATTTATGGTTTTGAAATATCAAGGAGGGGGTTACATTTGTTACAAAATTTATTATTAATAAGAACACAAAATTTATTATTATTAAGATTTCTCTCTATGACGTGCTAAATTCCGGCCACCAGTGAAGTGCGCACAGCAGCTAGCTTTCCCTCAACAATAAATTTTAGTGTATTTATCAAATATGAAAAATTGGGAATTTAGCACTTCATACAGAAATCTTATTAATATAAGGATAAAATTTGGTTATAATATTTTCATAAAAATTAAACTTTCAAAATCTGATGTTTTTAACAGAGACTTACATCAGAGCAATGTTTTTAAATTGTATAAAGTTATTTTAAATATTATGATTACATTTCGCTTAACAATTTTATACAATGTTTTTTTTTATGTAATGTTACAAATGTTTTACATACTCTTGCTTAATTTATCGAGCAATAGTAACGTAGATCTTCACCCCACTTTAGTAAAGCAGACCAGAGTCAATGGCGCGAATCAAACCCGCTACCCTAACACTGACAGACTAGCTCATTACCAACTAGACTATCGAGACACCCAAACAATTTTGAGCGGTGTTAACGCTCAAGTCATTGTAAAAATACCATTACATCCCAAAAAATTCAATGTTTGATGAGCTGTATGTTCGGTTGAATCATTGGTCCATATGTATTCAAAAATAATGACAGTCAGCAGAACTTTACGGTCAAGGCGAGCGGCTAAGAAACATGGTTAATAACTTTTTTGAATTTCAATAAGCTGAAATTAAATTTACTAACATGTGGTTTCTACAGGATGGAGACACATGGCACATAAATAATTTCCTTAAAGAAAATTTTTATGAAAAATAATTTCATATGTATGTATAATGATCCTGTTAATTGGCCACCACAATTGCATTACTTTCTTCGAGTTTATCTAAAGTCGCTCGTCTAAGCCGATAAGCCAGATACAATTTAACACCTCGATGTCAACATTCGACGAGTTATTGAAGAAATACGTATGTGACATACCCAACTATCATTTTATACCTTCGATACTGTAATGCCCGCAATATGTTAATCCCAGGAATAAAATCACTTTTTTTCTGTATAAATGTTGACAAATAATTCTTTATTTTATTTATTTGAAATTATCAAAGTAATTTTTGGGAATACAAAATTTACAAGATTTTGTTAGTCGTGGTGCTTAATTCCCAATTTTTATTATTGATAAAAACACTGAAATTTAATGTTGAAGGGATAAGCTATTAATATGCGCATTTCACTGGTTGCTTAGGCCAGATCGTCAGGAAACTTCATCCATAAAGTTTTTAGAAAAGCTAAAGATATTAAACAAGTAAAACTGTTAAGCGAATAAGAATTATACATAAGCAAAAGTCTTACTTGTAACCATATCAAAGCTTTAACAAAAAACAACAACAATAAACAGTGAGCTTATCTTTTTTTAATTGTACCATGAGAATAAGTTTGAGTTTGAGAAGTTTGAGGTATTTAAGGATTACTGTTATCTTAAGTGGCTTAAGGTTATTAGAGGTTATTTTTGATGCCGTTAGAATTAGTGAAGTCAATATATGCATAAAATTTGTTAAATTTAGACCTCATTCTGCGGATAAGATCAAACTTTGCATAATTAGACCTAAAGTATTGAAGTGTTAGGGGAATAGGAACTTAAAACTCAATATTACGAAGTAAGAATTCTGAGACAGTTAACCGTTTAACAAATTAAGCATTAAGAAGTCAGATGTTTACAAATATCCTCCGATTTTTTAGGTCTGGAAGATTTATAAGTTTTAAACCGTTTTCACACTAACTTAAATGTTCGAAGACAGAATAAAAGAAATTTCTTTTGTACGGATGCCATATTTTTGTCTGGTTTAAATAGCTTAAAGCTTAAAAAGCCTTGAAAGGATAAAAAACTCTTCAAAAATAAAAGTGTTAAAAAGCTTTAGTAATAAGGTTAACAAAACAAAATACAATTTTTTATCATTTAACCTAGAAGCTTTAAAAAGTCAAAAAGCTTTTATAAAAATCTTGAAGCTTCTTGAAAGCATCAGCATAGTCATATTGCTGATAAACGTCATAGTTAAATTTATATTACTTGTCGTGAATGTCTTTTCAGCATTTACATTGAATTTATAATGCATATTTCCCCTTTAAATTATTGATCTATTTGCAAACATTTTATCATAAGTTTAATTTAACATTAAACAAAAGATAAAACATTTGTAATAATAATAAAATATTTAATTATTTTTCCAAGCAATATGGAAAATCTCATGCAATTATTTAAATATTCTAGATTATATTGTGTTTTCTATTCAACAAAAGTTTCTCATTTATTGTGAAAATCATAAAGTATTTGGTTAAAACAATAGTCAATTAAATTTACGGTATAAATTTGTTTACAGTTGATAACACGTGCCATTTAACGAAATAAATAAATCAAAATTTTAAATGTATGGAAAATCCAATTGATTTGTTTGAAAATACATATGCACTCAATTGTCTGTCTTCGTTGTCATTTATTTTGCTAACACCTATTTCGTGTTTTTAACAGTAATTTAAGAAAATTATTTATATCTTTATAGTTGATCTAACTATTTAAATAAAATTATTGGAAGAAAAAAAATAAATACTTAATCTTTTATTTTCTATACAATCCATCACATGAAAAACTGCACAAAACTGCAAATTATTTCATATGGAGAGCTTTGTTTGTAATTACAATATTTTTTTGCTTGAAACAATTAAATGTTAATTATTCCGAATGTACACTTACATACAAATGTACATACGAGTATGTAGAGGGGTTTATGGGAAATTTCTATAAGAAATGTATGCTTTGTTTATTGTTTTATTTTTCGTTAGTGTATTTTATTCTAGAGCCTGCTTAAAAGTTATGGTCATCACTTGCTGTTGTTTTTGTTGTTGTTATAACGACAATAACCTGATATAAAATACATAAATAAATGATTACTAGAGTTTGTTTGTTAATATAACGTTTTTTATTTTTTATTTTTAATTATTTCTCACTCACTCTCCGTATGATTGATTGATGAGAAATAGCAATCAATGGTCAATGGTTTACACTTGTAGTAAATAAATAATTTGTAATCAATATTATTTAATAATTTGCTGTCAATTAAAAGCTGTCATGAATTTTTTTTTTTTAATTTTAAGGAATTATGTTTTCATTTATTTGAAATGACAGTTTTTCAAGGGTACTCGTTTTGTTTTCAAAAACCAGAAGGTGATTTAGAGATACGGATAATTTAAAAACATGTTTTTAAGCTTTCTATTATTTGCATTTAACTACCTTTAAATAGCTAGATTATTTGCTTTTTAATGCTATAGAAAACGATACCGATTGCAGACACTTGATGTTCTCTATACGGTATCTTTTAAATAAATCTAACCTGCCTCCCGATCTATCCTTAAAAAAATATAATAACATAATCTTTTTCTATTGCATTTTCATTTTTAATTGTGTGAAAACTCAAACCTTCCAAATTTTATCAACTTATCTCAATAATTACAACCGGTATTTTGCACACAAGGTTTACATGGACAGCCAGCTAGCCAGCCAGCCGGACGAACATCATAGCCTGCAAGCTTTCGTCTCTAATCGTTTTTATAGTTCACTGATTATCATTTTCTAAAACGCAGACAAATTTTGCATTTCTTTTATACAGGTTGCTCTTATCTAGCAACAAAACTCTCCAAAATTTGACTTGAAGTCACTACTCTGAAATTGCACTTTTATTTTTTAAAAATTACCAAAAAAATTGGTAATCAAAATCATATAATTATTTTTCATAAAATATTATTAGTACGTATGTATGTATGTACAATGTACATTGTAACTTTTACAAATATTTTTTATTTTAAATTCAGTTGGTTGAAACATTTTTTTTGTATTCTTACTTTATTTAAGTACAGAGCAAAAAAACACGTGTGTTTTAATAAAAATATCAAGTTTGTTGTTACTTTTTCTTAATTTGTTTTCGTTTTGTTGATTGGAATGCGTCATTTGTTTGTAGAATATTGCCAGACAAAGTCTGTTATGTTTAAATGTCGCTGAACCTCTTAAAAGATGTTGATATTAAAAATAAGAAATACAAACTGCATCACAAACAAATTTAATTGAAAGAAAGCGTAAAAAATTCAAAGAAAAACATGTCAAAAGGTTAAAAGTATGAGATTTTCGGAAATAGAAAAACTAAAGGAAATTAAACCTAATGCGAGTGGCAAGACTTACCGCCGGTTTTTGACTTTGTATTTAAATATCATTTATCTTTAAGTTCATTTAAAATAGGAAATTGAGTTTGCCAGTACTTTTTTAAATTATACTTTAATAACCTTTTATCTATTAAAAGTCTATCACTCAGTGGATTCATTTATTTACAATACATACGAAAAAGACACTCAGTCTTGAAGTATAAAATCGTATTAAATAAAACAGAGTTGTACACTTAACATTTTATTGCATTTATTTGTTGCCGATATGTCAAAAATTAAAGCATCTTTTGACATTGCTCTAATATTGTTTCTCTGATATTATTTCTCGCTTAGCAAAACAAGTTATTTTCTAGAGCCTACAGTACACGGAATGTAAAAAGACACATTCGCATGTGGTTCTGACGTAATTTTGACGTCACTACAGAGCCATAATGCAAGTTCATGATGTGTGATAGCTGGTTTGCAACGTTACTGTTACTCCCGGCTAACTGAGCCTTAAACGTTATTTAATTTGATTTTCTTTATTTTTGGCCACTTTCATTTGTTTATATTAATATATATGTTTATATATATTTAGCTGGTGAGGCCTAACTCCATTTTTGAAAATAAAAATGCAAAATTTTTTATTTCATTTTTCCCGACGTTTCGTGAATTTTATGTTCACTTCTTCAGGGGATTCGTAGTGAAAATATGTAATTAATTTAAATTACATTAATAAATTTTAAAAATATAAAAACCAACGATAGCGGCGTCATCTACTGTTTTTTAAAACGTTATTTAATTTAATTTATTGCTCAGTACATAAAGATTATTTTTGATATTTATTTTTGCTTAGAAAATAACCGTTAATTTTTGAATTTTATTTTTTGATCAAAATAAAAAAAGGTCAAATTTATCCCCAGAATCCGCGCAAAAAATCTTATTTGTTAAATTAAATAAATTTTTTATACACATATTATTTAATTTAAAAGTTTTTTTTTCTAAGGAAGAAAATAAAACTTTTATTTTTGAGAAGTAAATAAAACTCCAGAAATATCTTTTAATTCTAAGGAATAATAATCGAAAAATTTGAGTTTTTCTCCGACTAGCGATTATAATCCTCAGCACTTTTACTCCTTTTTTGTTGCAGTTTTTTTCCTGTTAGTTATTTAGAATCTTGTTCCGTTATTGTATTGTCAGATTACTTGGTGCGGCAAAAAATGGGTTAAAAAAAGTAATGCACCTTAAGGTAGTCTATACAACAAGGATTATATTGGTCCATTGCACGTAGCTCTTGTCTTTTAGTTTTATTTTTTTATTTGAAAAATAATCGTTATTTGCATGCAGTCCCTTCTTTTAATTTATTTATTATACTTTTATTTAATTGTTTCATAAAAATTTGGGCAACAATTTTGTTCACTATTTTTTATAAAACTCCACACAATTTCTTTATGATTTTGTATGGCAAAAATTTTACAGAATTAATTTTTTTTAATTTTTTACTTGTAAAATTGAAACACAGCAGTATACGAGTTTTAAAACGTAAAAGAAACTTAAAGTTTCTTTCAGTTTTTTTCTTCGTTGTTAATTTTTTTTTTTAACAAAATTTTGTTTGTTCATATAAAGTTTAAATAATACTAAAAATGTTAATTTTTTTTAAAAAAATACTGGTAAATACGTGTTGCAAAATTATATTTTTTTCTTTTTTTTCAAACTCTCACTACCGTATGCCACCCTTTTGGCTGGCCAAATGTATAATGCCAAGAAATTGCGACAATATGCGAATTTTAAACAAATTTATTTCATTAAAAAAAGGCTCTAATCAATCAACACAACTCTTCTACAATACAAAGTGAGGGCAACTACAACGAAAAATAATTGAATGAAATGAAGTGAAGTGATAAAAAAAGATTTACAGCGATATGCCCAACAAATAATCACAATATGTATTATAAATTATCTCAGAGTTTGTTACACACTCACTTTTAAAAAAGGAAAATTTTATTCTAATATAGATGGTATGGTTGTAACTGTTTAGACCACATTAAAAAACAAAAAATATTTTTGATGTAAATGTGTTTGTGTGCGTTTCCTTACTGGCCAGTTTTAAAGTGGAATTTTTAATTTTTTTTTACAATAAGCAAACTAAACCCGAATCAAATAACTCGAACAAAAAAATCTCAGTTAAACAACCACTTGAGATATCAATGACAAAAAAGTCTTATCAATTTAGTCAATATGGAAAGCAAGTGAGAGAGAGAGAGAGAGAGAGCGAACACCACTCCAGCTAATTGATTTAAAAGTGCTTGTACGTTTGTCTGTAGTTATTTACAGTTAATACTGGTTAAAAGCAACAATTGAAAACAAATTACGATTAATTATTGTTTTGTACTGTTCTAATGGGAAATATAATGGGCCGATCTGGTACATATATATCTTATTTTTTTTTAACAAAACAAAACGTTATATTTTATTGGTCTTTGTAACTCATTTCGTAGGTATGACCGCTATTGTTTCAAAACTTTAATTCTGGCAGACATTTGTATGGAGGCTAGGTGAAGTTATGAGCGGGCTTTGTCTATTTTCAACATCAATTGAATATGTTTTCTAAAACATATTTGTTTTTGGAAGCTCGATCTTGATTTTTTTTTCATTGAGTTTCTATAAAGAAAAGGTCGAATAAAGAAAACCAACGTTAATCATTTTGTCTTTCTACGTCTTTCTTTCTGAATCCTAACGTGCTTTTAACAGGCTGGCGGACAATGATTATTTTAGTGTGTTAGAAACAGATTGCCAAAATCAACATATTCCATATCTTTTTGACGGTGGTTAAAAATATTTAAATTTATTAGCCATTTTTCGCAAATTCCCTCTTCTTACTGATGCCAATGTATATGTCTATATTCCACTGTATTTCCAATTAAAGTTGTAAATTCTCGTCTGATAAACAGTCTGCTAACTAAAAAATGCATCTAGAAACGTCATGAATTAATTTGTTTCTACTTTCGTTTACACTTAGACCTTGATTTGCGTTTAATCGTTTTGGGTCTTTTCGCATTGCGTCGCTGTTGTTTTGATAATTTCGATTTGCTTCATTTTGATTTCAATTCACGTACTTTCGGTTTGGATCGTTATGACCTTGAGTGGCGTCGTTTCTTGTGAACTGATCAAGAGAAGCTGTACTTGTGTTCTGCTAAGAATGATTGACATTGCAATGAAAGTGCAAAAAAACATACATATGTCGTTTCTTAAAGCTACTGAGCTTCCTAAATAAAAGCGGCAAGCGTCTTTTTTATGTCTAAACTTTTTTTCACCCAGTGTATACGAAACAAAACTTTAGAACGCGAATACAACAGCACCCGGCTGGAAAATCTTATTTGACTGGTCACTGTATCGGCTTGTTTTATTGAAAATGTGTAGCAAGCATTTAAGAAAGACTTTATTAACCCGTTTACATCACATCCAATTCAACCATAGTTGCATTACTAAATTCTTCAAGATTTTGAGAAGATTTCGGGAATATCTAGTCACGAAGTAGATTTTGTCTAGCGAAAAATAACTAGTTCTTGCTCGAAATTTCGTAAGTATATACTAGATTTCGATGCAGTTATAATTAATTGTTGGCATTAAAATTAAAAACATACTAACAAAATTTAAAATTTCATAGGATTTGGACATTTATTCTGTAAATGACCTTGATCGAAATTGTAGTGCAATCAAAGCAAAAGCTTTAGCTGACGCTTTTAGTTGCTAGGTAAAAATTTAACAAACTTTGCCAATTTTCTAAATAAAAACGATTAGAATAATAAGTCACTTAAAACCAAATGACTAAAAATATGTGGAAATATTTTCTTTTGATTTTTTCGATTACCTTAAAACGATTCAACACGAGGCCTAAGTGTATCTATCGTCCGTAATTATTAGAATAAATAATTTTTTACGTTATAGATTAAACAAAAATACAGAAATACAAACTTATCATAAATATAAGTTTTACAATTAAAACTCAAAAATAAATTAATATTTTGTAATATCTCTTGGAAATACACAAAGAACGCAAAAAATCCAAATAACGTATTAAGATAAGATTATTTTGATAGCACTTTGGGACAAAAACTCATTATTATCCAAAATTTGTTTATTTAAACTCAAAAAACTAATTGAAAAGCTTTCTAAGGAACCGCAAATCATATCATTATTTTAATTGAAAAAATGAATCATAGTTTTATTTAAAGATAAGTATGATTTAGAACAAAAACAAATTATTGCTCTCGAAGCACTCACTCTTGTGTTGTTAATTTTCTTTGACATTATCAACATTACAGGCACGGCACTCCTTTACTATAATTTTATATTTATTAAATATTCTTTTTTTTTCTATTTCACATATTTGTTCAATAATTCTTAGAACTGTTATTGTTGAATGTAGTTTAATTTTGTGTTTGTAAAACTTGAGAAAAATTTTATAAGAAAACTTGTAAGAGTTGACCTTTAAGAAAACCATTCTTTTTAATTCCGCTATTATTGTATCATAAAATATAACTAAAACTTGTAATTTGATATGAAGGAAAAACTTTTAGATAAAGACTTGAACCGAATTTTCAATATCTATGAGCAGGGAAACCAGAAATATGCTGAAAATTGTTAAAAATATGCTCCAAAAAATTCAGAAATTGCTCATTTGCAAACAAAATATTCAAAAATTTAAATTTAATTATTTAATATTATTTAATATTAATCCCAAAACCAAGTGTTGTTAAAAGCTAAAATTCATATAACATTTTCCAAAAATACCTTCAAAACGCCACGAGTTTCTTCGTAAATCAACCCAGAAATACATACGACGAGCCAAACGTCTAATAGCTGGCTTAGTTATACCTTTTTTGTCTTAAAGGGATTTTAGGGTCGGTCGCCACATTGTTTATTAATGTTAACATTTTAAAGGAATATTAACCATTTTTTTAAATGTGCTTCTGTGAGTTGAATTTTAATTTATAAAGCTTTTTATAAAATAGTCTTATTTCCTCAATACTTTTTGCTTAAGACAACCTTTGGTCCAACATTGAAGCTATAGATATGTACTTATTCTTAGGAATGACTATACATATTCGAAAAATACTTTATGTCAAAGAAATAATTCCAACATTTAATTTAAAAGGAAGTTAAAGCTATTTATAGACGGAAGCTTTGGGCAAATGTGAACTGATTCGAAAATAATTTTATTTGAATTAAAATATTTTGCGGCGAATTAAATCAAAATACCAACATAATAAGATGTTTTACGGAAACAAAAAAGCTTATTTGGAAAGAAGTTTTTAAGGCGAATATATTATAATTTTGACCGATTCTCACTATTTACATAGAATTCGCCCTAAGTATCTACAAGATTGCAACTTGAACAAAATTAACATGAACATGCAACCAGCCAGATGGACGGATGGTTGCCGTTTGATCACATTCAAAAGTGATTCTAAGCCGATCAGCATATTAAAAGGCTAGTCCAGATTTCTATGTATTACGTACATCGCCAACATCGAATATAATTGATTTTTCCTTAATTTTTGCTTAAATATAAAATTTTAAAGCTTTGCCTTAAAATTTCCGAGTTTAAAACATAAAAGCAAAAATTTCGCAAAAAAATTATTATTTAATTTGCTGCGAAAGTTCTTTAGGCATCTAAAAAAGTTGAACACGTATCAAAATATTACTCAAAAAGGCAAAAAAAACTTTAAAAATGCTGCAAAAAGGCTCTTTTCACTAAATTATGCAACATATGCTGCAAACGGTAAAATATGCAAAAATATGCACTAAGAAATCGATGCCAAAATTCATTAAAAGCTCTAAAACGTATTGTTTGTGCCTTCATTTGTCGCACAAGGAAAAACATGCAATTGAATATTTTTGGTTTCCCTCTTTATGAGTATGTATTGGCAAAATACTCTAAGACCTCAACGTTTTTACAATTTGTTAGAATGTTAGTGATTTTTGTTTTTTTTTTTTCAATTTAACAAAACGTTTAAGTTTTTTTTTTAACAAATTATTAAAAAAACTGACATAACAATTATTTTTTAAACAAAATCTGTAAATACTCATTATCTCTTTATGAAAAAATATTCTCACAAATTGTTTTATTTAAAAAATTTTTTTTTGTTTACAAAAATTAATGCTTAATTTACTTGTTTAATTATTGAAAAAAAACATAATAAATAATTATAAGAAATTAACTAAAAAACAAGCTGAAATTAAAAAAAACAACACAAAGAAAATTATGGTCACTCAAGTTTAGTACATAATTATTTTTTTAAATTTAATAAATAAATTGTTTTTTTGTCTTTCTATCAAATACTTTGATAATAAATCTTACACAAGCCCCTTTTGCACCATTCTACAAGTCTTAAGATTTTTGTTCAAACAAAATCGAAAATCCCTTGATTTAATTGTCAAAAATCCAAAAAAAATTTTTTTCATATATTTTTTGTCTCAACTCTCACACTTTAAATAAAAAAAAAAACTATTTGCAGAAAATAAACAGCTGTTCAATGAAAATAAATATTTATATTTTTGTTTAAGAAGCACTTTAATTTCTAATGTACATAAAAAGAAATAAATAAAATTGAGAAGCCTTCAACAATAAACGGGCCTATTCTAAAAATCACGTGCTTTTAAAATCACACGTGTGATGTGGGTTTCCATGAGAAAAAAATCCTAGGGCATGGCCGAAAGCCCAACCATGCTATCAATCGTACGATTTTAAAATCCAAAACTGTATAATTATGCGGATTTTGAAATCGGGATTCTAAATTTGGGATTTTTAGTTTCGGCCATATGAACTCCACCCAAATTTTTAATATAACTTTCTTTGTGTTCTTTTTTGGGGTTAAGATTCATTTTGAATTTTCAGGTGATTTTTTAAAATAAAGAATTACCC
Source organism: Pollenia labialis (assembly GCA_949318255.1). NCBI lineage: Eukaryota > Metazoa > Arthropoda > Insecta > Diptera > Polleniidae > Pollenia > Pollenia labialis. The sequence goes on along the minus strand of OX439142.1, from coordinate 129,155,966 downwards.
CAAATTAAGGGTCATATTTCATATAATTTTTAGCGTTATTTTTAATTTTTTTGGGTAATTTTTCATTAAAAAATAATATTGCGTTATGAAAAATAGCCCAAAATTTGGGGTCAATTTTCATTTATTTTAGGGGCCATATTTCGCAGCGTCAAATTGAAGACCACTTTATATTTAAAATGAGCCATGCCTTGCCACTTTCTAAAAAATTAGTCGAAAACTGTTATGTTTTTTCATTTTTTGGGTAATTTTTGAACCATTGTATATGAGAACTTAAAATGATAATACAAGGCCGAAATATTGTTAGAATACATTTTTTTTTTATTAAAATCTGGTAGATAATTGCATGCTAATTATTTTTTTTAACATAATTTCCGGCATACGTCCATCGTGGCTACGAGGTTAAATCTTAAAGTCAAACTTTTTTTACGATATACATACCGGGTATTTTTAACTGAGAACGGTCGATGACGCTTACGAAACCTCAAACCATACCTCAAAGTCTCCATTACATCGATAAAAAAATGTTTTGTTTTTAAATACATATAAGAGCGTTCGAAATATGTAAGTACTTTTCTTTAAAAACTGATCTTACTTAATAATCAAATATGATCAAACTGATTTTTACCCATATCCAAAAAAAATTCCTAAGTCTTTTGAATCTTCAAATAAAGATAAATAATTTCTTAAGCCATAATACAAAAACTGCATTCAATAGTTTTCTTCAAAAAAAAACAACATTATAAAAAACCAAAAAAAGACCTTGAATTAAAGATTAGAATGTCTAAGCATTTTAACAATTTTAATTTAACAAATTTTCATAAATAACAATTCAATGAAGGAATATTTTTATAATTTACTAATACCGCAAAACAGTTAACAACTTTTAGAGTTCTCCAACTTCCGGTGTTAAAATGTTTTTAAACAAAAATTAATAAAATGGAAAAATTATATATATAAACACATTTTTTTTATGAAAAACAAAATTAAATTTTTTTTTAATTTTGTCTATAAGGGTTTCCCCAGCCATTAAAAAAAAAACAAATCAAACTTATCAAAGTTTTTTTGTTCTTTTGTTTCAAGTGTCCTAATAAAAATTGTGTCTAGAAGTAGAGATAAGCTGATATTTACTTGAACAGTAATTTTCGGACAGTCATTGATTTTTGCTAATAAATTTTTTTTAAATTATTTTACAGACCCTAATAAAATCGCGATCATAATGTGATAAAAAAAATTTTAATATTTCGTTTATAGTACTGGGCATGATTACATTGTGTTATTTTTGGTCGCTGAACTTCTTAACTTGTGGGCGAGAGGAGAGAGAGAGCGTAATTAAAGTGGGTACAACCACAGTTGTCAAGTATAATAAATTTAAAATCGTCAAATTGTGCGGAAAATATCGTTAAATTGACTAATTGAAATCGTCATTATACATTAAAAATGTTATTAATTTTTACTGTAACCTGAAAAATAAAACGTCGAAAAAACACAAGAGCTTAAAAAAATGCTAATGTAATTTTAAAGTAGAATTGAAAAAATTTTCACCGACAAATGTCTTTCAATGTAAACGGGCAATGATGTATAGAAATGCGGTTAGCCATTGGTTTTATGAAGCACTGCGATTATAGATTGAAATCAAACGTGACTGGTAATTTTTTGACTATTTGTCAAAAAAAGAGAAATTTTAACTTAGTCTGGTGTACAATAAGTCACTACTACTGGTAACTGTATCAATAGTGAATCAGTACAGATTCACTAGTGATCTTTTCTGAAGGATAGTTACGGTATAACAATAAAATTAGTAGTAATTGAAGCATTTTAAACACTGCTTTCCATACTTTTGCCTCTTGTTGGTATTTTCATTTAAAAATGCTTACTTTTTAGTATGGCTATTGCCAACTCAGAAGCAAGTTTAGAGAAGAAATGACAAAACATTTGTAATGCAAGAAATTAATGTTTGAGGCTTGGAAATAAGTTCGATTTTAAATAATTTGTAATTATGTATCAAATTTCTGCATTGCAAGAAAGCTGTTTCAGTTCTTTTATGTATAGAAAAACTTGTAATTATTGCTCTTCACAATACTCATTGTTTAAATGATTGAGTCTGTTGGACTGAAAAAAATAAGAAATCATTATGGTAAATTTTATGACGTACTTAAATTATTCATACGTCATATAGTCTACACATCAAAAAACAAGTATCTTATTGAAATAATTTAAATTTTATCATATTAACATAAATTTATATTTTAACAAAACAAACAAATCCATTAAAGATTCACTTAAATTCTCAGAATGACAAATGATAGGCCATTTATTAAATGAAGAACAAAATCATTTAACAAAATAAAATGTAATAATTGTACATAAATACAGACAAATCCCGATAAATCGTAATTACCGATAATTCGTTATAAACTGTCGGTCCCTTGAAAAAATCTCATTAATTCGTAAAATTTCCATACATTTTGCTCCCCTCGCTAATTCGAATTTTTTGTTCAAATAAAATCTTCTTCACCTCTTATAAATCGTAATTGTTTGCTACCACTTATAATTCGTAATTAAAACAACAGAAACGTGGAATGAATGATTTTTTGTTTACCGCTATTTTTTGCGTGGTTTTCTTCGATTAGCTTGTGAATATTTTTTTAAGATCTTAAGTTGTATTTTATGTTTTTTTTATCGTTTTAGTAAATAAATTAAAAAACCCCGTTAACTCGTATTTATTTTATTTTAACCCCGTTAAAGCGAAACCCCACTCAATCTAAAACCCCTATAATTCATAACAAACGGCCGGTCCCTTGCGATTACGAATTATCGGGAGTCCACTGTGCTAATAAAAATCTTAAAAGTTGATTAGCATTAAATCATCAGTTTATATTAAAAACAATGATTTTGTTAATAAAAAAACATAAAAAAAACTTTAGGAAGAATAGAGAATTACTCTAAAAAGCTTTTAAAATTTATAATAAATCGTTTAATCGGTGGTTTTAGGTAAAACAACGCAAATGTCAATAAACAATTTTGCAAAATAAGTAAATAAAAAAAAAGAACGAAACCAGTTATAACATTTTTTATTATGTTTTAAGCTGAAATGTTTTGAATATATGGATACTGATAAATAAATAAGCATTTCTTATATATTAATGTACACGGCTTTTTAGATTTAAAAAAATAAACTCCTAAAAATGTTATTATTTAATAAAAAACATTCTTAAGCATAATATCTATAATAATATAGTAATAAGATATTTAATATACCAATCTGATTTTTTTTAAGTGGATAAAGTTTAAATCAGTTTATTAATAATAAATTTTTTTAATTGCCGCCATATCGAGCCCTTACCACAAAAAAAGCATGGCAGGAGAAGTTTTTTATTTAAAGTCATACAAATTTTGTACGAAGCTTGTCGCTTTTAAAAAAATTTATATTTTGGTCAAAACTTTTTTGTATCTGAACCAATTTTTCCAAGGCTCTAATATGTTCTACTAAAGATTTCCGATCATTTGATATGTACTACGTATCCTTATGTACTATAACAGCTCTAAAATTTTACTTTAAATAACAAAAAAGAGTAAAAAATCGAAAAAAGCGTTTTCGACAAAAAATCGCCTAAATACCAAAAAAAAAAACATATTTTTTTTGAAAAAAATATAACGCCATCGTTTTAAGCGTACAATTTGAACTTGGATGAGATATATTTTAAAAATTTTATATAGGAGAATTTTTTTTAACGCACCTAAAAGGCTCATTTCATAGGTTGAGCCATTATCTATCATATGCTTATCTCATTTGCTTGAAAAGTTATTATTTTTGCAACGATGAAACATAAATGGCTCCACTGTGATTTCGTTGCTGGTAACTCAACGAACAATTTAAAATGATGTCGCTTAAGCTATTTTTGCGGTAAGGGCTCGATATGAAAGTAATTTTTTTTTATTTTAATTTTATTATGGAATGGGATTAAGTAATAATTTATTATTATTAATAAGCCCAAAATCCAAAATGATTATTTTATTAAAATATTTATTTTTTATTGAACAATTAGTTGCCATTTGAAATAGTTTTTTTTCAGCTGCTTTAAAGTTTGAGCCACCATAGAAAATACTGTATTAAAGCAATTGTTTGGGGACTTAGAGTGGATTGTGAGATTTATTTTAATCGGAAATCGCTTGCTTTAAATAATTTAAAAATACCTTTAATAATTGGCTGATATGTAATAACTCAATTGGTTTTGTGGCCACAGGAGATTAAAGGCTGATTCATCGATATGTTCCGTAGTGCCACCAGAGTTGTGAGAATATGGGATTTATCCCCAATTTTATTTTGGGATTTTGTTGGGTATTTTTGTTTTAGGTTTGGGAATTTTAGGCGTCAATTATATTTGTAATTCTATCAGTCTATACTGAACGAATCGAAATTATATTTTCAGTATTGTAAAGCATTTATTTAAGTTTTGGGAACACTGAAAAAATAATTTCGATTCTTTCAGTATCGACTGAAATAATTAGAAATAAAATTGCTTTCGAATTGAAAAAGTATTCGATCACGTATGCCAGAATTGGCCCCCAGCTGTTTTTAATGTGAAAAAAAAATACATTACAGACTAGAATAATTTTAAAAAGTAAAAAAAAAATCAAGTTAAATGAATGACATTCAAACGTAAACAAAAAATACAGGAAGCTTGATTAACAAAAATTAATACTATTTAATATCTAAAAAAAATTCTCGAGCAATTCTCAAATATATTTAAATATTTTAATTTAATTTAATTAAAGAACGTAGATTTTGTCTAATTCTTTTCATGGCCAGAAGGGCACGTGGCTAATAATAATATGCCTATAATGATAATTGTTATAAGAGATTTTAATATTTATTAATACAATTTTTAATTGATTTCTATTAATTTTAATATAAAGATAAGCTTTTAATCTACCCAAACGTTAGTTAATGTATTTAACCGGTTTTTTAAAATTTGGTTTTTGTTTTTATTTTCTTATAGGCTGTTTATCTAATAGATTTGTACTGAAATCTTCCTGAAAATCTAGTGCGTTTACATTGTGTACACATTTTTAGATACAAAGCAAAAGGCATATCAAAATTTGCAGTACCTTTTATTCATAATCAACATGGCGAGGTAGTTCATGCACTTAAAATCGCAAAATATGCGCCTAAAACATGCACTAAAAATTGCAAATTATGCAAAAATAAAATAAAAACTACGCATTTAAAATTGGTTTATATAACAATAAAACATTAAATTCAAAGGAAAAAATTAATTTCAAAAAAAAAATTTTATTTTTTAAAGTTATCAAACGTAAAACTAATTCTATTTGGTGTTAAGATTAATGGGAAATGTCCGTTCGACATCAACGAATGTAATAGTAAATGAAAGATGGAACCAATTGGTTTAAATGCAGTATTGTTTTTTGGAAATGCACCAAGTTTGTTTTATATTTTTTTGCCGATTCGACCATCTACGTTTGTTATTTTAATGACGGCATCATCAACGAGACTCGATAGTTGGAGTTTACAAATACCAATTGAGCTTTTACATTAGGATAATTACATATATTGTTTATATTTTTATAGCAACATCAACATTTCCCTTTTAAATGTTAACCATATCTTTGAATTCTTAAAAATTGTTGGCATAATAGTCACAAATATGATGAAAAATATGCATTCAAAGCCAAATATGCTAAAATATGCACTAACAAATTGATGCCATTTTGCTGAAAATCTCAGTCTCAAATAAACGACAACAAGCATGCAACTGCAGGAAGTACCTTGCATTGAAATTCAACTTCATCTATCAATATTATTCTGCTTTTCCACGGATCTGGTATTTACTCTAAGGCTACCGATTTATTGCAATTCAGGCCTAGCTATTGGATATCTGCACAGCCGTGAAGCACATTCGGTATAGTCAGATAAATGTAGGCACCACCATAAATCGGGCCGGTTCAACAAACAGTAAAACATGGTAACACAACGGGAACTAGTCGCTGGACCCACGTGAACTGTGCTTGATTTCGGCTGCCGATGGAATCTAACCTAAATCAATGGAATTTCTTAGCATAAGCTGTCTGATTAGGATGAATGTTTATATGTATGTAACGTTGAGTAGTTTAATGTTCCCAATACTTAAAATCCGCCAGCTTTTTATAACTTTTCTTAAGTATTAGCACTTTTCTTTAATAATTTCATTAAAATTTAGTCTTCTTAAACTTGAATTTTGTTTATATCAAACCGCCATCTTTAAAAATCATTTTATGGTTTCTTTTTAATTTTACGATTTTATAAAAATAGCTTTTGTCTTGTCATCATTTTAATTAAAAAATTTTTAATTTCTGCAAATATTATTTTAATCAATCAGTTTAATAACACATATTTGCCAAATTCCACATGCAATTCATGCATTTCGAGATAATAAAGGTACTTTTTTTTGGTACCATTGAACTTCGTATCATTTTACCATAAATTTAAATTTGAAATACTAATTATAAATCTTAAAAATTACAAAGCAAACAGTTGTGACTAAATCAAACAAAAAAAAAAAAAAAACAATGTGATTTTCCACAATATTTAATAACCCACTTCAAATTGTTATCAAATTATTAAAAATGCTAAATAAATATACAAAATACAGTAGAACCTAAAGGAAATAAGAGAAATGCATATAAAATATATTTGGCGCCATCTATTTAAACATTTTTAGGATCCATTTTTAAAATTAAACAATTTACGTCAATTTAATTAATTTTATTCTTTAAAATTTACATCATGTTCTTGGCGTTTTGTCCAATTAAAAAAATTTTTTTTTTGTTTAAACAAATTTGTATTTTGTGCCATTTCTTTGTTTAATTTATTGACAGTCATCTAAATAAAACCCCAAGTTTGGTTAAAAAGTAAGCGTGATAAGTTTATTGGTAGCACTTGTGGTTTTTTAAATTAAATAATAAAACGTTTAGATAATTAAGATGTGAAACGTATACTAGTATAACAAACAAATATACACACCTGAAAACAACGTCAGTTTTTAAATAGGGTTTTAAGCCATATTAAATTTTGCCGTTTATTTTAATCGGTTTTATAAAACGTTTTTAAAAATAATTGCATGTAGTAATTGCTTTTGGTCTTTTTAAGCATTGTTTTATATTGAACTCATATCTATTACACAATATTTGTTGATAGTTTCTGAATATTGGCTTTTCTAGAAGGCTTACATTTTATAGTTCTAAAAACTTTTGCTAGATAGTTCTGAGTTTCCTTAGAATTATAACTTTCACAATAATTAAAAATTGTAGGCACTAAGATCAGTTCAGCAAAAAGGAATTTTGAACATCGACAAAAATGATTTAACAACTGTACTGTTCTTTTTAAACGAGTTGTCTTTTTGCCGTTTTTCGTCACACCTAGAGAAGAAATGTCTTCCTGAAGCAAAGCCCTCATACCGTAAAAGAAAAGCCTTTCGTGGTTGTAGTCACCATATTTCGATTGTTATTGAATCATATTATGACCAAATACATTCGTAATATTACATCATATTATTTTTCCCTTAATCATATTATTATCCTTTTAATCATAATAAGTTAAGAAGTAATCATATTAATCATAACAAATTTAGAAGTAATAATATTATGATAAAGTGGTGCTGTCACAACAATACAAATTAAATAAAATAAAAAAATAAAATTTTTGCGTATAGATTTTTTATTTTGTGGCACTTTAAATTTTTTTTAATGTGAATAAAATTTTAATATTTTTTTAATTTGTTTTAACTGGTTTTTTCTGGGAATTTTTCTTTAAACTGTTTAGCCACTCACTAACAAATAATTCGATAGGCATATTTAAAACAAACGGCACAACTGATACAAAATTATTCGACAAATGGCGCTAACAATATATTTTTAGAGTAAAGATATTATGTTTGCAACTTGAACATACTATGACTACACGTATAGAATGTTTTCATGTTATGGTTGTAAGAGTTTTTAAAATGATTTCAAAATTATCATTATTTAGTTGTTAGAAAAATAATTATTTTTCAGTCAACAATACTCAAATTTATAACTGCGATAAACATTGATATGTTTAAAGTAACTTTAATATTGCTGATATTTAATAAAAATAACAATAATTTGTGAACGACAACACTATATATATAGTTACAATAAACATAGTGCAGTTGCCGTAACCATGCCCAACCATATTTTTTCTCTGCGTGGTGTACCTGCATGAAACTTACTAATGATATTCTTGAAGCCTTCATTATGATTTTGTAATCGCTTCGTAAGATGAAAAACTATGAAACGAAAGCAACAAACACTCGATACATAAGAGACGAGAAAGATGAAGTTAGTTTTCTTATACAAGAGAAAATGGACACTAACAACTCAGAAATAAAACAATCACTGAATAATGCCTGTATTCATAAACATTTTTTTTTAATTAAATCAAGGTTTAAAGGACAAATTAACTATGAAAATTATCCTTAATAATCGTTTGTTAAATTTAATAAACGTTTATAATGCGAGGGGTAAAGGTCTCATAAGTTCAAGGAAAAGTAAAACATTAGAAAAGATAAAAAACAAAAATAAAAAAAAAACCGTGAAGAAAAAATATTGACTTTGTTTTCTATAGAAATGAATTGTTTTTAATGTAAATTTTAAAAGTGCAAAAAAATAATCAAAGTAATTTTTGGTTATACAAAATTTTTTAATTAATAAGATATTGTTTGTCGCGCTTAATTCCCAATTTTTAGTCTTGATAAAAATACTGAAATTTATTGTTGGAGGATAAGTTAGTTTCTATGCGCATTTCATTGGTTGCTTAGGCCAGGTATCAGAAAACATTCGCTTAAAAATTGATAGAAAAGCCAAAGATATTAGCAAATAAAACTATGAATGAGAATTGCAAACAATAACCAGTGAGAAAAGAAAAGATAAACTCACTGTTTATTGCTGGTATTTTGTTTAAGCTTTGATATCATTGCAGATAACACTTTTTGCGTATTTGCAATTCTCATTCACTCTGCATTTTTCGCTAATATCCTTGGCTTTTCTAAAATGTTTTGGGAGAAGGTCATCGGATGATCTGGCCTAAGCAACCAGTGAAATGCGCACACAACCAAGCTTATCCTCCAACAATACATTTCAGTGTTTTTACCAAGAATAAAAATTGGGAATTTACCACGCCAAACAAAATCTTATTAATTATTTATAAAAAAATTTAGTTTTATTTTCAAAAACATTCACTAAGTTCAAAAACATTTTTCTTCAATATTTTTTGCTTGGAACTTCATAAAAAAGTTGTTAGCAAAATAATTCAAAATGATTTACAAATTATATATCAGAGCTGTAAATGAACCATTCATTTTTGAATTAATTCGTAAATCATTAAATTTTACAAAAAAAAAAATGAATTGAATGAAATTTGAATCAGTTCATACGAATAAGACAGAAATGAATTTTAATTCGTTTCCAATTCAAATGAATCTATAAAATTAATTACAATTCGTTTCCAATTCTAATGAATTTGTTAAAGTAAATTGCAATCCATTTTACAGATTCATTTGAATTGGAAACGAATTGAAATTCATTTCTGCCCAATTCGTTTGATCTGATTCAAATTTAATTTAATTCCTTTTTGTTGTGAAAAGAATGAATTTAAAATGTAGCTTATTCGTAACGAATTAAAACCAAAAATGATTGATTCATTTACAGCTCTGTTATATACATATATGTAATTGAAAAGGTAACAAAAAAGAAAAAAATAACTTGAACTTACTGAAGTGGCAACATTGCTGTTGAGTATTTGTAAGAAAAAACCGTTTTATTGAACAACGTCTTTGTTTTTACGATGTGAAACAAAATGTGTTTGCTAGTAGCATGAACAAAACAACAGTTTGTTCAGAGGGCTCAAATTTATTCGAACACGAATTTCAGTGTATGAAGTATGTTTATGAATAAAGTTGTTCTTGCAGCCCTTTATGAAATAACAACGAAGTAAAATATTAGAAACCCGTACTTTTTGTGTATTTTGTGCCGTATTTTCAGGGGATTTCCATCTTAAAAGTATCGATTAAGTTAGATCTTACGTTCAGAAATAACACTTGAAATATTGCCACATTTTGATCCTTTGAACCAATTATTTTATCAATATATTTTGTATCTGTATTTTTCAATACAATAGGAAATAAACACAAGCCGTCTGGCACTAGTATGCCAATTTTATTTTAAACAAACACTCTTGTGTTAGCAATTAAAGTGTTAATTGAGTTAAATAAATAAATTGTGTTAACAAACGAAAGAAAAACCCCATTTTTGGGATAAAATGAGAAATTACTTATTTTTGTTTTGCTTAAATTAATTCAATAAAAAAACCTTGTTTATATATCAAATAGGCAATTTCCTTTAACACGCGATAATATAACATTGTTTTTCTGTCACTTTTTATTTTAATAACAACTTTAAAAAAAAATAAATAAACAAAAACACAGCACACTTGTTATTCATCACCATCATCATCCAGATAAAGACTGATAACTTGATTGACAAATATTTTGCTGCAGTCGCATTGATTTTGACATAAACATCCCATCCTTTAAAGACCAACCGGGTTTTTTTTTATTGCTTCTGTCTGTCGTATAAAAACTTTATTGAACTAGTGTGACGTCAGTGGAGATTTTGCCTTATCATGTTTGCTATATGCATTATAGCGATGATTAATCGTAGTAGGAATAATAATCATAATTTTATTTTTAATTATTAAGATTTTATTATAATTCACTGAATGCAGCTTTCTTTTTTGTTGTTGCTGTTGTTTTTGTTTGTTTGTCACAATTTCTGCGTTCATTCATTTTTTTAAAAAAATTAATGTTTTTGCTTAATGACAGTTTTATGTTAAAAAAAAGCTTTTAACACTTTATGTTTTCTGCTAATTAAACGCAGATTACTTTTAGGTATGTGTTTAATAATTAAAAATTAATAATTTTTTTATGTGAATATTGTTTTAAATGTCCAGTATTTATTGGATGGTGGTTAAAGTAGGTTAAGACGCACTTGTTTTGAAAGATATTTTGAAAAAATATTAAACGTTAATTTACGAGTGTGTTTTTTTCCTGTGTTGATTGCCTGTAAATTGGGTAACACTAGAGCTGCGCCGAACAAAAAGAAAATAATCAATAAAACAAATAATCTTTAATAAATCTAAAACAGAAGGCAATAAGTGACAAATTTTTTCGTACCGTTAACCTTAATTTAGCTTAAGAAGATTATTAAAATCAATTCAAGTAATAGAAAATGTTGATAAACTTGTTTTCGTGGGTTAAAGCGAGGCTACAATTAAAAAAAAAATCACTTATAAAAGAACTTGCTCATTCACAGTTTAAACAAAGAGGAATTAGTTAGCCATAATGAACAGAAATAATATGTATCTCGATTAATACGGACTAGGTGGCAGGACTTTTTCTATTTTAATAAACAATATCCTATTGGCTTGAATACGCGATTGTCCTCCCTAATCCAACTTATATCCGAGTATAAACTTCGCTTCAAAAATAATATGTTGAGTAATAAGAAAAAATGATAAAATTCTATTTAAAATTAATTCTGCTGCAAAAACCATTGAATTTTACAAGGGATGTCCCAAAATTAACGCATTCACATTTACCTAAATGCCACTTGAAAAAAAAGTTATTATTTTAAGGCTCACATGTACCTCGATAATCCGGACTCGCGGGTTTTTTGAACTTATCTATAATCCGGACACTGCTAGCCCAGTATCTCTTTATTATATATTTTGCATAAGCAAAGAACATTGAAACAAAATTAAATTTTGTCAAAAACGGTATAATTATTTTAATAAAAAAACAAGTTTTTGTTTTTAAATTTAGTGCAGCAATTTTAGTTGCACTGAAATGAGTGAAGAAAAAAAAGTTGCAATAAATTGATGATTACTTTGTTTTAAAGCAAACTACATATTTGTTTTGAGTGCGCAATTTTTTAACATCACTATTACTCATATTTAGTGAGGCTGCCAATTTTTAATTCATCACTCAACATCAACAAAATGATTGCAATATTTTTGCACTTTCACTAAGTGTGAGTTGAAACTGCAAAATGAGTGCACTACCCCCATCTATGATTTGTGTGTTTCTGCCCGTTCCATCGTGGAGTAAAAACGGCTAGCCCGATTTTGATTTTATTTTTTGTGTTTGAAAGATGCCGATCGAGAGTGTTTTTAGTGTTGTTTGAAGTAAATCGGTACAACCGATTAGAAATTATGTATCTGCTCTTTTCTAGCTGCATCCTCTAGAATATCTGTGTATTTAGCACCGTTGCTCCCAAATGCCTAAATCGCATTTAGTTTAGTTTTTGTTGTTTGAATTGTGGCTTTATCCTAAATCTTCCTTCGTTAATTTATCGCCCACTTAAGGTTCAAGTAAAGTTGTAAAAACGGAACATAAAAATAAAATCCTACATAAAGCTATCGGTAAGTTAAATGTGCATATAAACATTATTTTATCTTACTCTTTTCCTTATATAATTTTTTCTTACAACACACTTTAATTATATTTTAATTTTTTCATCCGACCGATGAAAAATGTTGAAAATAATTTTTAACTTTTGTGATAAATTTCATAAACGATTTTTATTTAATTTTTTTCGAAAAGAAAAGAAAAAATATTTTTTTCCAAATAAAAAAATTCCAGATGAATAAAAAAAAATTTTTTAATCACGTTTTTTTATTTTTATTTAAAAAAAAAACCAAAAAGATAGTTTAAAAAGTATTAAAATACGATCTCTGAATTGAAGTAACAAAAATTGTTTTTCCCCAAATTCCCACATAAATTTTCTCCAAAAACAAAAAAAAAATTTTAGTTTCACACCTTGGAAATAATAAATTAACTTTACAAAACAAAAGAACAATTTAAAGTGACGTATTTCCTTAAAATAAAACGATTTTTATGAATGAAATTTATTTTTTCATATGCATATCTAATAACGAATTTAAAAAAATTTTTTTTTTTCAATTTTATCAATGAATTTGCCTACACAAGCATGTATTCGGTAATTAATTGCCAACTTCCTTCATGGGTTAAACCACAACAACAGCAACAAAAGCACAAAATTATTTCGTTCTAAATTGAAAAGGAGTGAAAATTATTGCTACTAAACTGTTTCGCAAAAATATGTTAATTAGAAAAATCAATATTGAATTGTAGTACTTTTGAGTTATCGCTAAATTTAGTTAACTTTTCGCGTATTTATTTAAACAATTTGTTAGGCCTTTTTTTGCACATTACAAAAAGTTATAATCAATAAGGAAAATAAGAAATATTTTAAGGCAAGCAAAAAAAACTAAAAAAAAAAAAAAACAAATGCAAATTGAATATTTTTTGTGAAACATATGAATGTGATTCACAGCCAGTAAAATACGCCATTAGGTGTTAATAAATTAGGCAATACTTTGTGGTTGTATATAATATAGATTTAATTATAAAAATTCGTAAATTTTTTTTTGTTTTAAGAAAAATTAGTAAAACTTAATGTGCTTGTTGCAGTTTTAAGAATATTGAGAAAAAAACCAGTTATTACTGGTAAACAAAAATTACGTTAAATTAACGGAAATCGACATCAATTAGTGTAGCAGTTAGATATCTGCATAATATTCGGCACAAATAATATTTATATGAATCTTAACCATATAATGATTGCATTTCGGCCGCAAATAGGGTACACACTCTAAAATTTGGCTGTAAATACCGAGTTGTATGGTATTATATGGTCGGGCTAAATCTCCTAATCTTTCTTTCTGTTACACCCACAACAAAATAGTGGAGAGGGTATTATGCGTTTGTGGTGATGTTAGTAAGACCTTAAAATAAGGATACTTGACCCACGTCTACATATACAAATCGACTCAGAATCACTTTTTGACCCGATCTAACGATGCCTACCCGTCTATCTGGCTGTCAATGTAAACCTTATGCGCAAAGTACAGGTTGCAATTTTGGAGATAATTTAATGAAAATTGGTTTCAATTGCCACAAGCACTAATCCTATTGAAAATTGTAACAATCAGTCCACATTTTCAATAGTCCCAATACCAGCTTTTTTCGTACTAAAGTCTTTGTGCCCATAAACCATTTTATTATGTTCGAATTTAAATTAAGTTTGGCCGAAACTTATTATTATTAACATCTTAATAAGGTTACCAAATTTTATTGGAATCGGGTCAATATTTGACTATAGATCCCATATAAAGACTACTCCCGAAAATATCTTTCTATAGCTTAGCTTTTACGCTGATATGCCATACCTAAACAAGAGCGTCAACGTTGTGTCACAAACAGTAGTGTTTACTTTCTTGTTTAATAGAACCCACATAATAGAAATAAAAAGAAGAGAAAAAACCGCTAGACTGACAAAAAATATCACTATTAAACGCGCTGTCTAAATCGAATATTCCAATTGTAAAGCGTTGACGCCGCGCTATTTAGGGATGCTTCATACAAATTGTATGGGCATGTGAATTTTTGACAGCTAGAAAACGCTTTCCGCTTTTGTTTCGGTACGGCTGTTATAAATGTAGAAATTTACGACAGTAACTCTGACGATAGGTTTTATGCCATGACAAAATGTAGGTCTCGTCATATCTCTCTCTAAAATAACCTAATGACAAAAAAATATCATATAGATGAAGATATCTAAATAATATTCGGTACATTAAACTTAACCTCATTAAATAATTTTGTTCTGGCGGATCCATTATTGTCAATGGTTCTTAACTAGGATACACTCTAGAAATGGAGTCTCTTAATTCAGTAGTGAAGGGTATGATATGGACGGGCTGGGCTTATCGACTAAACTTATTAATTTTTGTTATTGTTTTTTTTATATATTTTGCTTTTCATTTATATTAAGTTTTAACATTTTTAACGGGTTTTAAAATGTAATTGCATTCCTTGTTTTTAAAAATATTATTATTATAAACAAATTTTTTATTATTTTTTATTTGTTAAATTTTGCTGAATTTATGCGTTTTAAGCAAATACAAAATTATTTATTAAAAACTGTAGAAATAAATCTCTTTTACTCTAAAAGATTAAACAAATCAATAGCATAAGTCACCCAAATATGGTTTTTTGTTTATTTAAACTAAATAAATATTAATCATACGTCGTGAGAGTTTAATTTAAATGTAAGTGCCCGTCCTAATTATAAAACTTTTGATGCGGAATATTTAAGTTTGTTGGTGAAAGGGGAAAGACGAATAGAAAAGGGTACTTTGTTTCGCGAACATGAAGTGTTTTTTTTATACAGGGAAAGTGAAAGAAGGTACTTAAAATGAGCGCAAAGCAAATGTTTAATTTTATCGGCACGACTACAGTTTAAAAAAGCTTTTGCAGCAGTAGTTTCATAATGATTCACTGATTGCCATCAAGTGCAAAATACGAAATAAAAAAAATCTATTTAAAAGAAGAAAAATAAGTTAACTCTCAGAAATGAAATGAATTTTTTTTTGCGGAATTTTGGATTTTGTGTTTTAAATATTTATCTGTTTACCCAACATGTTGCTTCAATTTCGCCATCTGCAATTAATTTTTACTCGAAAATTTTAAGAGAAAGCAGGTTGCCATTTAAGACAAATGTTATTTTAAACATTAAAATTTTTTTTGTGAATAAGCAAAAGTTAAGGAAAAATGAATAATATACTTTTTGGCGATGTATAGAAATCTGGACAAACCTTTTAGTATACTAATCGACTCAGAATCACTTTTTCAAGTGTTTCATGTCCATCCGTTCGTATTTTCAGGTTCTTTGTTCATGTTAACTTTGTACGTAAAGTAAAAGTTGCAGTCTGGTAGGTGATTTGATCAAATTTGGTAAACACATTTTAATTGTACGAAGTGAGAATCGATCTATAATTTCACATTGTACCCATAATTGTTTTTTCCAAATTAGACTCTTTGTGCCCGTAAACCATCTAAATATGTTGGTGTTGTTTAGATTAAATTCGCCCTAAAAATATTTTACTGAAAATTAAATTCTTTTTGAATCAGTTCACATTTTCCCAACCGTCCTTTAAATCCCTTTAAGACAAAAAAATCTCATATGGATGTTACCATCTAGACAATATTCGGCACAAATAATTCTGGTATGAATTTAAACCTCTTTACACAAATTTGTTTATGTGAGCCGATTACTGCCCATCGTTTCCAATTAGATTATAATTTAAAGATTGTTTTTATAACATGGAACTGTTATTCAATTGTTGAATATTTTGTTTTCAAAAAAGCAATTTATGAATTTTTTGGGGAATATTTTTAAAAATTTTCAGGGCATATTTTAAAAATTGTACTGCATATATTATGCGCATAAAACGCGTTTTTTAGAGCATATGCCTGGTTTCCCTGTTCATAAGCTTTTAAAACTTATTTGAGAGTACGGACTTGGGAAATCGAACGGTTATTTATCTTTGCTCGAGCTGGTTATTTTTAATTGTCCGTTTTCCAAAATCGAATAAACTGGTTATTTTGGTATAACAAACCGGTTATTTTTAAAAAGGTGTACGAACTACAAACTAATTAGAACATTAAAGTCCATCAACTGGTTCTCAGAAGTGGTTACAAAAGTTTGAAACAACTTTCACTGATGAAAGTATTAATTGTTGTGATATGCTCTGTGCGAAGGAGCTGGTCTTTGTTCAAGACGCATGCAAAAGTAGAAGGAAACCTTTCTATACGTTCTATACGTATACGCATCCTACACGTTTTGCTGTATAACTTGTCAATAATTACACTAATTTTACTTTTTTGACAGATGTAAAAAAGTTATTGATCGCGTAGTGTGGACCTTCAGCTTTAATAACACTGTAATGCCTTCGCAGAATGTGGTAACATTAGATCTAAGAAGAAACTCGATGACTACGAAGGATGTTCTGGAATTTGCGATTATTATTCGAGAGGTAGCTAGTTCTAATGTTGACTACTTTCCGAAAATTTACTAATTTACTTTTTAAAGCTAAGATCCCACTATCGGCTCAAATAGCACAATCTGTGACAATTTTTATAGCGTTATATCAACGCACATTTAAAAACATTGCACAATTTATTACCATTATCGTAGCACATTGTGACAATTTTTTCGGTTCATATCGGCCAAAACTCAATTGCGGCAATAATCGGTACAATGAGGTTTGGAAAACTGCTGTGGCCCTAAATGTTGTTGCGTCAATCTTTAAAAAAAGTGACAAATAAGAAAAATAAAAGAACGCTTTATAATTGTTGTTTTGTAAACAGATGTTTAGGAACCAGGGATAAGCGACTTGTTTTTATTTTGTTCAGCTTCAGTTGGTGCAGCTTCAAAATTTTGTTTTGTCATCCCTGTGGTCGGCGCACAAGTGGCCAATAAAAGTCAGTGCATATTTAACAGTTTGATTGCACCACATTGTGCCAAAGAGTACATTGCGCCAATAGTCCACATTAAGAAAAACACTCGGGATAATTAAGTTCTTTTATGATTACTTTAAGTAAAACTCAAAAATTCAAGTACGATTAAAACTAAATCGTACCCAAAACAATCCTAAATGGGATTACTTTTCTTTGTGTTTAACACTCCGGCTTACGCATGTTTTGATTTTCTATACACATTGAAATAAGGTCTGGCCAGACTCATGTGTATCACGAAAGGTTAAAAAGTAATTTTAACTCTTGCTTCTCATTTAGTTTATATTGTTGGTTAAATATGTTCTTAAGATTTCTAAAGTTAAAACCATATCGGACATGATATGATGTTGGTGTTTTATCATTCTTTAAGGTGTAAAGCCTAGTACTCTGTTCAAATATGTGAAAAATGTTGAGCAACATTAATTATTTCACACGAATATATTTTAGAAAAAATTAGTATGTACTTGAGGAAATAAACATTAAACATGTTGCTTCACTTTCGTGCACTTGGATTTCAAAAATGCCAATATAACCTTGGATTTTTTAAAATTTTAAACGGACATTCCATCCTCTGCTATGCTTCTACAAATCATTTCCTCAAGACAATCGATCAAAGTATTTTGTTTACCAAATACTTGCTGTTGTTGGTGGAGCATCTTTTTTCTTCAAGTACTGTATTATAGTAACTGGGCCGCGTGAATAAAAAGGTAGCTTTAGCTAATACTTGAAATTTTGAAGTTTAAACTAGCTTTAAGGTAAATAAAAATTTGAGTTAAAGCTAGTACTTTATACTGACTAGTAGAAACTAGTTCTTCCAGTGTTGACACAAAAAATGTGTGAATGAAAACGAGTGAATGCTTAAAAAGACTAGTTTTTGTTTTATTTTTTTACGCTTATGATGGGGGTGCTTAAAGTTTGTGGTTTGCTACAATATTGAAATAAAAATAATTTTTTATGTTTGTTTACTTTTATGAACATCCTGAAGATAATTTCAAATTGTATATTTTTCGGTAAAATACCTAAAATCGTAAAATCTCTGTAAATATAACAAATACATTTAAATATGTACATATGTTACAGGTTACCAAAGCAATTTTACTTAAATTTTAAAATATTTTATAAATTTTGTAAAACAAGCTTTACAATAATAAATAATAATCATTGACATTGCCACTTAGTTTTTTTATGATATACCCCATAAAAGTCGGTACAGACTTTTGCGATTGAAAGTCTGTGTTGCATTTTTTATATAAAATAAAAAATTTGTCTATGAAGAAAAATGTATAAAAAACAGGTAAATATATAAAAATATATTTATTTATTTCGCATACAAACTAAAACATTTACAGGGGTTTTCTATTTAAATATCAATACACAGTACACAGAAAAAATTCTCGCAAATATTTTTTCAATTTGATCAAGTGAATTAAACGTTTAATTGATAATATTAATTTTTTTACTGGTGCAAATTTAATTATTTTTTTTATTAATATCACAATTTTTTTTAATTGAATCAATTTTAATTTGTTTCTGTGTACTTGTTTAACGATTCAAAACATAAAAAAGGATATAAACATTTTTTTCTATTATTCTGTTTTAAACATTTATATTTTTAAAATAAGTTTAAAAAATTTAAATTTCAGCATAGCTAGTGCTGAAAAGTAAAAGCTAGTGATAGAACTTAGTACTACACAGAAAAAATGTTTGCAAAAAATTATTCAATTAAATAATTAATTGGTGTACATTAATTATTCAATTAATTTTTTGTTTGCTGCATTTAATTTTTTTAATCAAAACCCATAAAATTAAATGTTTGTGTATATGTGGTGTATTTTTTAGTTTATGCAATTAATTTTTTAATTGACTAAATTTGTGTCCCATGACTCGAAAATACAAATCCGTTAATTGATATGATCAATTCCTTTGCAGGGGCAAAATTAGTTAAATATTTAATTGTCTGAACGAATTGTTTAATTAAAGTTTATTTTCTATTTTTTCTGTGTATGTAGCATAAACTACATTTTTATTTACTCGACCCACTGTGTAAGTGGTAAATTAGTGAAGATGTTGATGAACCTTTAGGTTTATACATTTTTGGACACCTGTTACATTTAGCATTACTAGATGATTTATCGTTCGTTAAATACTTCCCAACCAAACTTATGAATTTGTTTGCTAAAAAATAAATTCATATAAATCTTTGAGTAATGCCCGTAATTTCTACAAACAGATATCGTGTGTATATGTGTATAGATATCTATGGTGGAATGAATTTTTCATAATTTTAACACGTATGTCTTACCTACTGGTTAAACTGTAGTGTATTTTACACCATCGATTTTTGACAGTTAATTAAAAAATTAATAAAAATACTAATGTTGCCATATTTTAAAAGAAAACTTAAAGGAAAAAACACTTAGGCAAAATTAACGTTTAAATTACCAAAATAGTTTTACCGGATAGGTAAAGATCACTGTTAGGAACGAGCACAAACAGATATCTGTTTGAAGAAATTACTGGCATAAACATACATTTGTTCTTATTGCTTTTGTGAAATTAATAATTAAATTGTGTTAAACAAATGTAAAAAAAATATATGCTGTATTACTTACTAAACATGACTGATTTTTTTTTAATTCCAACGGACATATACATTTGGTTTGGTTCTTTGACTTAAAACTTAAAAAAAATTATACATATAACAGAAAAACCATATATTATTATTATTCGATTAATCGGCATAAATTCTTCGAATAATCCTTTTATCGAAATTAGCAATTTAAAATTAACCGAACAATTAATCGAACAAAAATTAATCGGCTGAACACCGTTGTGTCAATACAATGATACTTTTTCAAATTATATTTTAACTTAGTTAATCGCGCACGAGTAACTTAAATGTTCAGCCCGTTATAGTGTAGCATACCAGAGTCACTGGTGGAAATTTAACCCGCAACCCCCGCACTTCGAAACTATTTGCCTTTTGTATTTTGCCGTCAAACTCAAATGTTTCCCAGCAAATGTCTCTTAATATAGACAAGGACTTTAATATGTCCATTAAAGAACATTTTATGAACTTAAGCATGGATTTGCCAATAAACATATTTAAGCCTTTTGAGAAGAGTATTATGATACTTTTGAAGTAGCAGTGGTTATCTCTTTGCATTTTAAAATTATGTATATTTCAAAGACGATACAAAAAGTTCTTTTCTATCCAGAGGTCTTAGTATGCCAAGTTTTCTACCATTTTTATTAGCACTAATATAAACATTAAAAAAAAATTTGCATACAAATTGCAATACAAATTTTATAAACCTTAAAACTGCATTCTATTCAAGAAGAAACAAAACAAAGTTTTATTGACATTAAAAGTGTTTGCAAGTAAAACAACCTATGTCAACACAGGTGTTTTTTCATTAAACAAAATTATTAGCAACTCTGGCACTTATAAAGATTTTTATAAAATACAGAAGTCATTATAATTGAATGACTAAAAAAAATTTTTTAAAGCCAATTTTGAAATGTGTTCAGAAACAGCGTATGCTCATTTGTCTGTTTTTAACAATAGTAAAAGTATGTTAACAAATTTCGTTACGTTGTTGTCTAGAAAACAAAATCTAAAATGTTTTGAATTATTTCCAAAATTTTTATATTTAACTTAACAGCTCTTAAAATAATGCAATAGGAAATCTGTAGCCGAATGCCTATTCAACTAATCTAAGGAGACAAAATTTTTTGCATACAAAAGTTTTGAAATAAAGCTGTAGCAGAAAGAAACAAATGACTCAAGTTGCCTTAGGACCAGGGGCCTGATTCTGGCAGTCGTGATCGAGTACTTTCTCTATTCGAAAGCAATTTAATATCTCATTATTTCAGTCAATACTTAACGAATCGGAATTATTTTTTCATTAATTTTAGTTTCACAATACTGAAAAAATAATTTCGATTCGTTCAGTATCGACTGAAAGAATTAGAAATAAAATTGCATTCGAATCGAGAAAGTACTCGATCACGGCTGCCAGAATTAGTCCCCAGTGTTAAAGCAAAAATTACATCATGCTTATCTCTTTTTAAATGTGCAGTATCATTTGATATAAAAACTGACGGTTACTTTCTGTGACATTTCCAATATGTTAAGACTGGTCACCTTAAATTGCAATTTGTGTTTTTATATATATTTTTTTTGCTGGTTTTGAAAAACACAAACAAAAGTTTGTTTTTTTTATATATTTTGCAATTAAATTTTTTGTTAATTTTTTTCTCTCGCCAGTTATGAGATAAAAAAAAGTGCACACAAATTAACAAATTTTAAACAGAATGTCGAGTTTAACTATAATTTTAGGGAAATTATTTAAAATATAAGATATTTGATGTGTTAATTCCTAACAGTGTTTTTAACCAACGCCACTAACAACAATAAATTCATTTGTTTTAGATGAATATCTTTATGTAGGACCCTTCACTCTGTGTGCGGAAAACTTTTAGCTGTGTGAGTTAGCCGGAAGTAACAGTAACGTTGCAAATCAGCTGCTTCATTTTGTTGTATGTAACGTTAGCAGTTAGATGTTACGTTTCAATCTGTAAGAAATAGATTGGTCTTACTTTTTTACGGTTACTGTTACTCTCGGCTAACTGAGCCAAAAGAAATATTCTGTACAGAGAATTATAGAAAGAATCCTCTGCATTATATGACGCATTTAAAATTAATTAATGAGTTAATGGAAAAATAAAGAAAAAAATGTTTATTTTTAATTGCTCAAGCAAGCAGTATTTGTACATGTTTTTTTCTTCGCTTATAACTTGGAAATAAAACAAGTAAGAGTGATATATTCGGCTGTGCCGGAACTTTGATACCCTTCACAGGTAATTAGAATATTTCGAGAGTGGGCTCTATTCGGGATCTAAAAATCATTAACCAATTTTTATAAAAACTGACATCATTATTATAATTGGTTGCGGTTTGAGACCTATGGTACATTATGATCCGACCATCAGAAAATCGTGTGTTTTTATTTCTAGTCTTATAATACTTAATTTCACCTGATTTGAATAAAATATCAAGATTTGTACCATTTGTTGACGTACTAAAATGATTTGAAGGAGTGGATTAATCATCAAAAATTTCGTCAGAGATTTTTTAAATATTAAGAAACCCTAAATTAGAAGAAATTTCAATGAAATAATAATTTTTTTAGCGTTTTATACCTTTTAAGTGCTTTTCAGAAGGCTGCTTCATGTTGGGCCAACGGTAAACTATAATTCGGAGAATGGATTTTATACACTGAAAAAAGAAATCAATCCATTCGTACTCAAATCAAGCCGAAGTGTTGTAAATAGTACGGTAAAAACGTATTTCCATAAATCAAGTACAGAATGCTTGATTAAGCTACGGATTATTTAAGTGCAAAATACTTAATTTATCCATATTTAATCCCGAATTTGTACTTAAAATAATTCGAAAACAGGATTGACTTGACTAAAAGTGAGATAAAATTAATCTCAAACTGTGCTTGATTTAAGTATTTCTAAGGCGGTTTAATCTCAATTCGTACTTGAAATAATCCAAAAACAGGATAGACTATCGATTACGCTGTACCAGACCTGGGTACTTAACTTGTGTAATGCATGGTCGGTGTTAGCAATTTGAGATTTAAGTCCAGGATAATGTATTCTGGCGTTATTTTATTACTTTAGTAAAAAAGAAATGCTTTTTAGCGCCCACTTAGGAGGCTGCTTAATCATTAAAGCCTTGACTTTATATATTTACGCGACAAAAAACAAAAATGTGGCTACATATTTGCATTAAAATTTCACATTAATTCGTTTTATGAAATTTGACATTTAACGATCAGTCATCAATAGTTTACAATAAAATTTCAAGTAAAACCCACTATTAGAAAACCGATTTGATACGCAAAAAAAAAAAGAATTTAATTTTACATAACAAAAGAAATTAATTTCGCTTTAACAATTAAATTAAAAATAAGAAATGATTTAATAACTATGAAAGGAGGTTTGTGTAAAATTAAATTAGAATTCTTTTTAAAAGCTTTAATAACAACATAATTATCCATAATATGTGAACTGAAAGATTTGAATTGTTGAAATTTTTTAATATAATATGCATGTTTTTTTTTGTTTTGTTATATTATTATTGTTATAATATTAATAATACTATTGTTATTAGTTGCGACATGCAAACTACTTGAAATTTACTAAATTGTAGAAAAAAAACAATTATAAAAATGCTAGATTTGCGCTTTAAAAGGTGTATGATTACACTGTGCTCGAAATTTACACTATTTTTAGACAAGCTGGGCACTAGGTGTTTTAACATAATTCGGCTACGCTGAATCCAATGGTGCTAAACGTGGTTTTTAGGTTAGTTCTTGTTTTCGACATACATATATTCGCGTAACTCAAAAACGGTTTAGTTTATTGAAATTACTAAAGAAAACCGAAATAACGCAAGAAAATTTTCTTTAAGAAAAGTAAAACTTTTTTCTAATATGAGCAGTCGTTTTAGAAACATAATTTATTCGAAAAAAAAATATTTTTTTTACCAAAATTTCGAAATTTTTGTTTTTTAAAAATTCATTCAAATTCAAATTCATAATTTTTTGCAGACATATAAAACAAAGGAAGCCATAATGGTTAAAACAAAATGTATTAACAAAGTGACCTCAGTACTACAACAACGAAACAATAGAAAAAACAACAGGCATTTTGTTGCTAGAATTGAGACAGCAAATGTCAAAATGCCTTTATAAAAAATGTAAATAAACAAAAAAAATGACGCCAAACGTCACATACGAAGAAAATCACTGCAAACAGCTGCGCTTGTGAGGTCACTTTATTAGTACATTCTGGGTTAAAATCTGTGGGCAATTTTTGATTTTAATCACAAAAGTCTTATGGCCGTTTTCTCAATACACGATTATCTTTTATTCCAACGAAAAACTGCACATTAATGAAATAAGGTTTTCTCAATGTCTTGTTTGCTTCTATTCTGTCGCAAAGCTAACCAGCACTCATCTGCCGATTATTTATTTTCCTTTTATTTGCCGTACAGATAAATTCAATCAGCTGACTCCCAACTTTTACATGTATTTTGAGAGGTGTTGCCAGCTTAAAACCATGTTTTTTGTCGGTATATTGAGAAATCCAAAATTGTTAACAGGCAGTTTATCGGTCTAATAAATTTATGTTGACATTAAGTAACAGGCAGTTTGACGGTACATTGAGAAAATGGCCATTAAAATTTTAATTAATTTAAGAATTTCATAAAACGCAAAATTTGTATGGGAGCCCCCCTAAGAAGTGGTGATAAGGGGCAAGTATGTCTCGAGAAAATGTTGAGGACGAAAAATTAATTGAGGTCGGTCATATATTATACCCCACTAGGGGCGACTCCTGGGCATTTATGGGGATTTTCTTCAATATATTTCTAGTCTGCATTGAACATTTTGTATGGGAGGTCCTTTAAGGAATGATGATAGCGGGTAGGTATGTTCGAAATAAATGATTGAGATGAAAAATAAAGTGGGGTCGGCCATGCATTTGACCCACCTAGGGTCATCCTAGGCGCCAGCTGGGGCCAAATTTAAGAATTTCAATTAACGGCCATATTTTTATGGTTGAAATTCTTAAATTTGGCCCCTGCAGTGGTTAGGATGCCCCTAGATGGGCTTATGGCTTGTTTTGTTTGCAGCTTCGTTTTTTATTGTGAAATTTAGACTTTTGTCTAATTTTGCAACTAGCACAGTGTTATTAAGAAAGAAAAAAGTTAAAATTATATATTTTTTTTCCAAGAAGTAAGAAGTACAATTTTTCGGGAGTGGATCTTATCCGGGATCTAATAAAAATTATATACAAATCTTAATAATTTGTAGCATGAAAATTTAAAGTCACATTAAACTATATTGTGTCAAATTTCCTAGCTGTGTTATTACTTGTAACGTTTTTGGGCTTATTAACCTTCGCCTTACCAAGAATTTTCGGGTGCCCATACCCACCCGCATTTTTTCCGTTTTTCTAAGAACTTATCAATTTTTCCAATGAGTAAAAATTTTCCTTTGACAAAGCAAATTTTAGAAAGTTATTAAAAAAAATTTTAACCCGGGTGGGAATTGGAAAGGCGAAGATTTAAGTACTATTTTTTGTATGTGGACATCATGGGCCCTCTCGTTAATTGAAGCACAGCCGCTTATAACGTTGTAATAGTCACTTTTTGCATAAACTGTTTTTCTGGCAGGTAGCCGTTAACATTACTCTCTTACGCTGTTAAACTTCAAATCACCCAAAATTATGCACCTTGACACCCTCAAAATGACATACAAAGAGGCAACTCGTCAAAGAACGTTGTAAGTTACTTACAAAATGGTACAAACTAAATGGGTTTGAAACGTGAAAAAACGTTTTAAACGCTGCTTGCGTAGCGGAAGAACGTTTTATATGGCATCGCGATTGTGGATATGAAACGTTTTTCCACTAAAAAAAACTTATAAACTGTAAATTTGCATGTAATTTCAATTTTAAATTTCTGGATATTTTGCATAAAATTTTTTATTATCATTATTTTTTTATAATCTAAAGAAAACAAAATAAAAACTTAATAATCTTGCCTGTTAAAAACGGTTTTTTGCTCTTCTGAAAAATAATTATTTTGTAACTTAAAACGTAATTTGCGGCTGCGCTTCAATTATAGACCGATGATTACAAAATGTGTTAGAGTTTGTTGCACGTCTTATAAAACTGAATTGGGTCATGGGATTTTCGTTAAATTATATACCGATTTTTTTCGTTTAATACTTTTATATTTATTAACTGAATTTGATTTTTAAAGGCCAAACAGTAAGTGGTTTGGCTAAAAATTAACAGCTAGTCCAACTCCAGTGGAACGAACATTAATGTTTAGACGCTCCTCGACCTAATGGGGTGGAATATAGACCCTACAAAACCTTGTTCGCGTTTGAAGTTGAGAAAAATGTATTGCAAACGGATTTGTATGGTCTTCCAGTTCAATAACAACATGGACCGAGGATCATTAAACTTTATATTCAGCCTTATAGCGTTTGTCGTTGTCGTAAACGACTAAGTCGTTTTTTTGTAGTAGATTAAAGAGCACAATTTACATATGTGTAACTTCAATCCATTACAAAAAAACAACGACAACCGTAATAAGGCTGACTATAATTTCTACTAACATAGAGCGAATTTAAAAACAATTTTAAAAAAATTTGTTTCGTTTCGTTTTCACTAGGGTATTCATTTAATCGTGGTTTTATTTTAATCGGTATATCGCTCGATTATTTAACCGAGGTTTTGGTTTAATCGGTTAATAATCGATTAACTTAGTTATTAATCGGGTAACCGATTAATAAAATTTTTGTCATAAAGTAAGTAGTTTCACTAAAGAAAACAATTTATTAAACAATAAACTGAGTGATTATTGTATTAATTATTTCAATTAATAAGATCTTCTTATAAAATACTCTTAACATATAAAATAGAGCCCTGTTTCGGCTGATTGTTTGTGTTACTGTCGAGAGTTTCTTCTGTTCTCGGGTCATCATCTAACTCATCCTGGCAAAGCTCAGCACTGAACATTTTTCAAAAAAGTTACCTTCCGAACTCGTCAGTTTCTGTTTTCGTACTGTATTTTAATAATGTATTGCTAGAAGGACATACCTACTATTTCAATATACATAAATATTACAAAAAATTGAAAAATTTTGTTAGATCGGTTAATCGGCTGAAATAAACCGGTTTAGTCGTTAATCGAAAATATCCAATTAAAATTAACCGATCAGTTAATTGGGTAGTAATTAATCGGTTAACCGAATGAATACCCTAGTTTTCACTCATAAACTATAATTTATTTGTGAGAAAATTTTAGTAGCCGCCGCCACTGTTTTAGCAAAAATATATTGCAAAAAAATATATTATTAATGATTATTAGTAAGTATTTTTACTAAAAGTAGTAAATTTTTACAATATGTATATTTTGTTTTGTTGTTTTAAAACTTCCGTTAGAAGTTTTTTTTTTAATTTTATATTTATGGGAATTTTACTACTTTTGTAGATTCTTATCTTTCAAGTCGAAGTGGAAAGAAATTTAGCGTGTTTTTTTTAACAATTTTTTATATGTAAAATAAAAGCAAATAAACTAATGAAGAAAGTTAATGTTTTGTAGAAAATGTAAAAAATAAAAAATAATTATAAAAGTGTAGTAAGTTTAAATAAAAGTACCGAAAGAAAATGCATGCTTCAATTCGCTTTGGAAAATACCTATTTAAATTGTCAAAGACAGTTTTTGGCGTCAAACGTATTTAAAGAATATTATTTAATCTATTTAAAGATTTGGTACAATTTAAATATTTAAATTGCTCTTTAAACGACAATACTAAATTTCAGTTTCAAAACGAAATGACACGCAAACTTATATTCAATCAAGAAGGAAAAACTAACAAATATAAAAAAATGTTGACAAACAAACTAGACAAAATGCTAGGAGAAAAAAATAATCACATGAGCTGTCAAGACCACCTATAATGAATTCACTTCGAAAAGTACCTTTAAAAATAGGTAATAAAATACTGTTATGTACTTTTTTTTACTACACGTTCAATTTTTACAACAATTCAATGTTGAAAAACTTGTATTAAAACTATTGTTGAGCGCGTAAGAAGGGATGATTATGTAATCACACAAGAGGAATGTTTTGCTTATTTTCGAAATCCCACAATCACGCATACTCACGAAATATTTATTGGTAACATTTTAAAAAATATTCAATTAAAATTCTTAAAATGTAGACAATTATGTATTTGAAAATATTGGTTTAGTATCAAAATCCCAAATTTTTTTAACCCGAATTTTAGATCTCTAAATCTCAAAATGCCGAACTATATAATCCCGAGTTTTGAAATCCAAGATTAAGAAAATCCGATATTAAAACCCGAGCTTAGAAGCTTTAGTTACCGAAGCCGGTGTTTGTTATACTAGAGAGGAGTAAACCGCTCGGCCGAAGGTCGGCTATGCAGGAAAGCTTCAGTTAGCGAAGCTGATGTTTGTTATACCATGGAGCAGAGAATCCTTGCGCTCAGAAGAAGGCTTGACCATGTTATCTATCGCCCGATTTGTAAAATCAAAACTATACAACAATTATTGGGAATATTAAAATTCAGGATTTTGAAATTCGAAATTTTGGGATTTTAAATATTATTAAATTTGTATGTATTCAGTTTCTTAAGAAAGCTTTCATGGGTACGTGAAAAGTCTTGCGTGACCTTAAAACTCAAATCACGCCCGATTAAGCACGTAAATTTTATATCGCAATTACGCCCATTCTCTCAAGCGTGATAAATATTTCTAGTAATAACAATTACGACTGATTTTCGCATGAAAAGTTTCCCACACGTGTGCTCGTCCAATAAAAATAATTTGTATGTGCAAATAAATTTTTGAGCTTGAGGTCTTTTTTTATATAAAATAATTTAGACTGGTTAAGTAAGAGTGATATATTCGTCTGTGCCGAATCTTTAGTACCCTTTCACCGAATATTTTAGGAATTTTCTTTATATGGTATCTATAAAATGTTAGCCTTTTTTTATAAAAGTTGAGCTCACAGTTTTATAACTCGTTGCCTTATTTAAATAAAATATCATGATTTGTTTCAGAAATATTTTTAAGCGTATTAAAGTGATTTTAGGAGGGGATTTTTTGTTGGAGCTGATGTATATTAGAGATCGTTTATCACGAAATTTGGCAGAGTGATATCCAGTATTACAAAAACCTTAATTATAACATAACAAATAAATACATATTTTTTTTAATTTTTTTTTAATTCTGTATGGTAATGTGTGTTTGTGGGTGAGTGGTCTAAGACATGTTTGTAACCTATAAAGCAGATATGTATATTAAAGATCTTTTTTTAGCGGTGAAGTGGATTGAACTTTGTCCGTCTGTCCATTTATTAGTTTCTGTCTGTTTAGACGCATGTATATGAAATGGGGTTTCAGAAGACCCCAGATATCAGGAGGACTAAGTTATTACGTATCACATATGATTATCAAACATTCGACCTTATTACGAGTACTGATAAATTTTTCATACAAAAAGTTTTTAAATTTTTAAAATTTGTACGAAAATATTTTGAAAGTGGAGTGAAGTGTTTTAGAAAATAAGGGGCTAAAAATATTTTAAAACGTTTGGAATCATTTATCCTTTAATTTCTCTTTAACTTTAACTTCTTTTTTTTAAACAATCTGGTAGTCCCTAAACAAACCCTTTATTTGAAATTAGCCTAAACAATTACACTTTTTATTTTAACTTTTTCTTTAAAGTTTTGCCAAAAAATTCTTTAGATATGCCTTAATTATTAATTAGAGTAGAATTATTTTTTATTTTAAATAAATTAAATACAATAATAAAAAAAAACAATTGAAAAATTTTATTGTTACTTACCTTAAATAAATTAAATTTTTTAAAAGTAGTGTAATTAAATAAATGAGTTGTGTTCCTTCAGAGCTTTTAAGTTGTTTTTATAAAATTAGTAAAATTTATATTTTTTTTTTTTAATTTGTTATATGTTTAAATATGTTTAAAAGGTTTAGCTATTTGTTTGGGTTTTCAACACTTTTCTATTATTATATTTTATTTTTCTCTTTGCTTAATATTTTCAATAAAAATCGAGTTTCTATATCAAATAAAATTGGGGGCGAGTGATTTACATTTCCGTTTGATTTTTGTAAGTTTTTAAGAAATTGTTAAGAAAAATTGGTTTTTTTTTTTTTTTGTTAAACTTGTTTTAGAAATTTATTTCACGTTATTGTTTTTTTTTTATTAAGTCGAAATTTTAATTCAACACCCGCTTTAACATTTTATATGTTATTAATAATTTAAAAATAAAATTTTGTTTTTTTTTATTTTCGAACACGGAACAGTTTTTTTTTTTTTTTGTAAAAATTGCAGAGCGAGTTGTAAAAACACGACCAACTCGAAAACGCAGCAAAACGGTATTAAATTCAAATACGAAATTAAACTTCGCAAGTTGAGTTTAACAAAATTTAATTTAAAATATTCGTTACTGTTTTTTTTTGTATTTTCGAAGTTTAAACTTTTGTTGCTCTTGTTGATGTTGTTGTGGTAGTAGAAGTAGTAGTAGTAGCAGCAGTAAATGTGTATGATATATAGTATGCGTTTACACTACACTATACTATAAACAAAAGTAAACAAATTTTATATTTTTTCCTCTCAATTATTTTCGTGTTAATAGATGTATGTAATTGTGTTTCGTAGTGTATTTATTTATTATTATTAAGTTTTTTTTTTATTTGGTTAATTTAACTCTGAAGGTTTCTGTTTTCTAGGGTGTGTATGTTTTTGTTTCCCCAGTTTTGTTAAATGTTTTCGTTGCCACAGCGAGCGATGCTTTTTAAGTTGCGTCCACTTTAGACTGATGTTGGTTTAAAACTTGTCACAACGTAATATACGTTCAGATCCTGTTTGAACAAAGCCCAGACAGAGAGAGAGCGCTAAAGAGCAGAGATCTCTTTATTACCGTTTTAAGTGCTTTTAGCCCCGTTAGCGTATGAGTAAGATGAGTGTTAGAGCACACGCTTTTTTTCTCAACATCTTCAATGTTTGCGCTGAATGTGTCAATGTATGGGTGTCGGAAAAGTTCGGCTTGGTAGATGAAAATATTCTTGTGTGCAAATTGGCCAATCATATAATGATTTTTTAATTTGTTGCCTTGGTATGATTTTTACACATACATCTTTTAGAACGTTTTATCTTTTTCTCAGTGTCAAGAAAGATATGGGATACACTCGTAAAAGAGTCAACCTGAAATGATGGGCTTTCGCTTAATAAAAAAAAGTCATATTTTCTTCTTAATTTTGTTTATCACTTAGGTATAATAAAACTCACTGTTTCAGCGTTTTTATGGTGGTGATAAGCTTTTTTTTGCGTATGTGTTTTATCATTTTTTGTTGGCAATGGACTAAATTACAATCAAACTTCCCTAAAAAAAACCCTGCATCATTTCATTATATAGAGAATTAAGTAAATCTTCTGATATCAGCATCGCTTGAAACTGGGGACAATTACAAAAATTGTTTTAACTAAATTTGCTAATTTTTAATGAAATTTCTTGAGTTTGCTAAAAACCGTAAAAATGTGAAACCGCGGTTTCGGTTTTAAAATGATTAACGCCGGTCGGTTTCGGTTCGGTTTTCGGTTTTGAAAATATCAAAGTTAAACTTCATCCATTAAAATATATATATTTTTTTCTAAGTGATACATTTTTTTTATTTGTTTTACTACAGGTACTTATATTAGCCCTTAAGTGTATACCTGGGCCTGGGCCAAGCATTTTTTTACTTTTTCTAGTTTTTTTTATACAATTATTAAGTATATTAGAACAAAACTTTATGTATTCCTCAATCAAATTGTTTTTTTTTTACAAGAGAATGAGAAAAAAATGTAAACACCGTGGGCGTCGCAATTGGCCAAATGAAAATTTTGTGAATATTGTATCCACCTGGGCCTACAGCAACAAAAACTCCATACAAAATACTACCAGCCAAAGTAAAAGCTAAAACCGAGGTTTTTTTGTCGATTTTCGGTTTTGGTTTTTAGGCCTTAAAAACCAAGGTTACGATTTCGGCTACAAACGAACAGCAATCCCTAGAAATTTCCCATGTTCATTTACTCTACCAATGGAATCGTTTCTTGAGGTGTCAGTTATGGCTGCTGTCTTAATTGTTACAATGAATCCAGTGGTGCTAACCGTTTTTTTAGGCTAGCTCTTGTTTCTCGATATACCGTTATTTTAAAAATGGAGAAGGTTGCACAACATATATTCGCCTAACTCAATAACGGTTAAGTTAATTGAACACAGCGTTATTAATGAAACTCTTTTTTTTCTTATTTCCATTTTTTGAATCCCCTAATAATGTTTTACTATCAAACATGTTCTGGAATATGAGTATACTTAAAATCGACAAATATGGTCGTTACTCTGAAAAAATCGTTTATGTGCAAAATTTTTTTTATTCCACCCTTTGAAACCTTTGTTAATGAAACAGCTACCAACCAAACCGTTTAATGATATCTAAGTGTAACCCCCTAATGTTCGTGCTAAAACAGCTATGTGTAAAAATTCACTTAACCGTTTTTCACAACATATAGATTTTAACAAGTATTTCAGTTATTTTATGTCAAAAAAGTTTGCCCCGGTAGGCTTGTTGCAAGTAAGCTGTTCTATCAGTGCGATGGTTGTGGGTTCGATACCTGCCTGAGTAGCTGGTCTGTTTCACATCAATGAGCTGAAGTTCTTCATTACTTTAGTTCGGTTTATTAAGTTTAAACATTATTTGTAATTGCATTTGTTATCTATATATATATAAAATTGTAACGTTACTGACTGACTCACTGACTGATTCATCATCGCACAGCCAAAACGCCTGAAGCTAATAACTTGAAATTTGGACCATAGATTGGCCACTCTCCACATCGATCCACTAAGACGGGATTTTTTGAAATTCAAATGTTTAGGGGATAAAAAAGGGTAAAAACGGGAAAATACGGTAACCTTATTTTTCCAAAACTAAAAGAGATACAAAAAAAATGTAATACTTATCGTTGTTCTTTAGAAAAATAAGCGGACAGGTGTCTGGTACTTTTTTGAAATTCAGCCCTATAAGGGAGTAAACCCCATCTATCTTTTGAACCAATAAACATATAACCAACGTTTAAACCATATTCGGAACTTATCAAAAAAATAAGAATACTAATTTGGTACTTTTTCGAAATTCGAACATTTAAGGGGTGAAAATCGGAACTATTTTTGGTACTTTTTTCACAAAACATTTTCCTCCATTCTTTGACATATTCGTTCTAAATTATGGGCTCCCACTACAATACTGAAATTTTTGATACTTAAATGGAAAAAAAATAGTACCAAAACAGGAAATACGGGAAATTTGATATTTTTGTTTAGCTTTTTGGTTCTACAACTGGTATTTTTTTAATTATCGTTAATATTGGACCTAGAAACATATAAGTCAACATGTAATGTCCTGAGTGGATAAGAATCTATAAGATAAAGATTTTGGTACTTTTTTGTTCATTAACTGGTACTTTTTGAATATCCGTTAGTATTGGACCTAGAAACATAAAATTCAAGATGCAAGGTCCTGAGTGAATGAGAAAATAAACTTTGGCATACAGATATGTCCACGAAGAAAAAGAAGACGCTAACGAAGTTGCGGGTTAAATGCTAGTTCTTAATTAATTAAAAATATATCAAAACTCTATGGACCAACCCGTTTATGTACTCTTTTTTAGCATCCCATGTGGATGAATCCCAAAAATAATGAAAGATTATTTTTCGATCTTCTTCAATTTCAACACCACATAGCAAACTTCTTTCAGTTTTTTTTTCTTCACTAACATGTTCGGAGACAACCATAATATGGTCACCTTCAACAAAACTATTTTTAAAAAAAATTGTAAGCATGTTATGTCTAAAATAACCATATTATTGTCACCGACAACCATATTATGGTTAAATAAGTCTTCCATTATGAAGGCACAACCATAATATGGTTGTCTCTAAACATGATATGATTAAATATGACAATAATTTGTTTGAAAATTAATAATAGTATTTTCCTAATTTTCAAAAGCAACATTCTATGGTTGAAACCCAACCATCCTATTATAAGCGTAAAGCATATTTTATTTATTATTAACCATAACATGTTCGGATGCAACCATAATATGGTTGTGGCTTCTTGATGGAGGACTGATTTAACTATAATATGGTTGTCGGTGAAAATAATATGGTTAAATTAAACATAATATGTTTAAAATTTTGTTTAATAATAGTTTTGTTGGAGGTGACCATATTTTAAAGTGTTTTTCTCTGGGTGTACTTTAATGTTTCAAATATCCACTATATGTTAAAAATGTATCGTTAATAATAATTTTGTTGCATGTGACCATATTGTAAAATATTTTTGATCTGGGTGCACTAAGAAACTGTAAATAGAAGGATTAAAATATATGTATAAAGATTACCACGCATTTTATGATTATTTGTAATCATAAGCTCTCAATTTATTATTTTTTAAACTTTTTAATGTTTTATTTTAAAAATACTAAATCCCAAAATTAGTTAGCATTAGCCAGAACTTTTCTTTGGAATTGTGGACTGAAATTTTAAACACATTGTCCTTCTTGTTTAAGAAACATACTTTGTTCAGTGACTTCTCGGAAACAATTTGTTAATTTGTGTTTTAATCCGGCAACTTAAGATGCCAGTGGACATTCAGCTAACAAATTGGCAATACAACTGTGGTTAACTTCTGAACTTCAATTCCTTGGAAACATGATTTTCGTATAATTTTCGTATATTTAGTTTCAGCAGTTCTTTTAGTAAACTTATACCGTGTTCAGATATACCTTTTTTTATTAAGTTAATATTCGGTTTATGGACATAAATATCTTTCGGTACACATAAGTATACACAATTTAGCTAACTCAATTTATATTATTACTACATATGTACAACATTCAACGTAAACAAAAATGTACAATGTAAACAACTTTTATCATCTTTTAGAAATAAACATCTGGCTTTTGCGCCGACCTACTGGATCGGCCTTTGTTTTGTTGTAATTTCAGTTGCCGAATTTCAAAACACTTTGTTTAGTAAGTTGTGTTTTGCTCACTAAACACACTTGTGACAGGGACGCATTTTAATTTTACTCAATATTTATAACAATTTCTTATTAATTGAGCAATAATTAAATTGCAATTTTTTATGGATGATTGATCTCAATAATGTCATTTATTGCGTAAAACTGAATTAAGGTGCATATCTGATCACGATATTACGCCCGTGAATAAGCTGTCATACAATAAATGTGTTTAAGCGAATGATCTTGCGATCCAGTAAAGCTAAATGATGCCTTAAATTCTACAAAGTCATCTGAAAGATACAAATGGGGTGTATCAAAGGGGCTGGAAAATGTATGTTTCCAAGCCCTGATGGGCGGTATGTAAGATTTTAACGGCTTTTTATCGGATTCTACATCTGTGTCTTATCTTGGTTGAATGATAACTATATCTGCAGGTATTTCATAATTTTTCGAAAGTTACAAATCCTTAAAGTCCTTTAACTTTCAAATTATTCCTTATTTAACTTTCTAAATAAAAATTTCAACACAGATTTTGCTTAAAATATTATGCTAAATTTTAATAAAAATATTCTTTCTTTCTTTAAAACAAAACAGCCTGTGTAAAGAAAATAAAAAATAATTACAAAATAAGTTATGTGTAGTTTTCCAAAAAAATTTGTTATAGCTGCCCAATGACCAATAAGTCGAGTTTAATTTCACGAAATACTTAAAGTAATGTTAACATTTATTCAATTAAACGTTACAATTCAAAAATATATGCGAAGGTAACTATATAAAACGGTTTTTTTGCTCCCCTGAAAACTCGGAGGAGCATATCGTCGTTGCTCCGACAAAAAGTCATTTAGTTATATATTTTTTTTTTTTGAAAATTACCGGTTTTTTTAGTTTTAAAAGTAATACTGATTGAGATCAGCTGTAGTCAAAGCACAAAATTAGTAAAACGAATATTTTTATGAACTTTCAGCAACGTTTTCTTAATTTATTTAATATTCGATTTTCAGAACACATACAACAGGATTGTCAGAAATAGAAAAAAATTCCCTGCATAGAAATTTATTATAAATAAGAAGATCAAAATATGTACACCAAAATTGAAACGAAAAAGCTGTATTTTTAAACCCAGTTAATAATAGGAATAGCTTTTTTAAGAAGTTCGCTATAAAGAAGATCGACTGCAATAATATTTTGCAAAAAGTTTTGGCTTAGAAAAATAATGTTAAATAATTATTTCGTAGAATAAGTAAATTTTATTATTTTAGAAAATAATACGCAAAATTTTCCAAGATCATGGTGTTTTGTGAAAATGTTGTTCTTT
This sequence comes from Pollenia labialis, assembly GCA_949318255.1. Lineage (NCBI taxonomy): Eukaryota > Metazoa > Arthropoda > Insecta > Diptera > Polleniidae > Pollenia > Pollenia labialis. The sequence goes on along the minus strand of OX439142.1, from coordinate 129,119,484 downwards.
GTAATATTTAAGCTCTTAAATAATAAAACTGAAGAACAGACATTTTGCGGCCTGGAACTTGATTGCAAACTTTTACTAATTTGATGTCGTAGATTTCAAATCAAATCTCCCTTTTTTTCTCTATCAGCTCGACTTTTCGAGATATATCGTTTTGTCCAAAATTAAGGCACTTTCACTTCATATATTGAAATAACTTGAAAACGGTTCACCATATTCATTTTAAAAAAATTCGAATCCTCGCAATAATATAATTGTTTTTAAATTCGCTCAGCAGTTTCAGAGATATCGTTGAAGTTTTAAAAAATAACAATTTTATTTTAATTTTTTTTTGCTCTTAAAAAAATTGAAATGGGACAAAAATCACAGTTTTTGCTCTAAAAACATTTAGTTAAACATATTCGAATGAAATGTGCTTTATTTCATTGCAATCGGTGAAAAATTTTTGATTTTGTTCATAAGTTTCAAAATTGTACCTACTAAAAGCGTTTAATTCCCGAATTGGAAGATATGGATGTGGAAGATATGTGGTTTCAACAGGACGGTCCAACATGCCACACAGCTAACGAAACCATGGCTCTTTTGCGCGACAAATTTAATGGCCGTGTTGTCTCACGTGGTGGCGATGTCAATTGGCCGCCAAGATCACGTTGGACTTCTTTCTTTGGGGTTATTTGAAAGAAAAGGTGTACATCGATAAGCCATCAACAGTTCAAGAGCTAAAAGGATAAGATAATTTGGCACATTGAGACGTTGATGCTTGAGGATTATGAATTGTAGCCCAACATAAGTCAAGTTACTCCTTCTTTTTGGCCATCGAAGAAATAAATCTACGCAACTTAATTGCTTATATTTTTCGGTTGCCGTCACATTAATTTATTCAATAGAAGGTTATTTTTTTAAGCCAAAATCGCCATTTTTCTAAAGATGAAATCTTTTTCTGCCTAATTTTTAATTATGATCAGTGTCACCATAGACAGGCTTTGTAAAATTAAAGCAGAAAATAAAAACTTTAATGACATAAATCGTGGTCTCCAGACGATACATAAATAACTGATGTTTTTGTATTTGGAATAATTTTCGTTTTAATTATTTTGAAGATTTTAGTATTTTGATAAAAGTAGCTTTTTAAAAACGAAATCTAATATGAACGATGTAGCTTAATGTGCATCCATCGCCGAAATTTTTAGCTGACAAATCTTCACTAATAAAATAAAAACTAATTTAAAAGCTAAAGAAAAATTAAACGAGATAATAAAATCTCCGTAAATTACTTGTTTATTTAATTAAATAGTATCCAACCGAAGACACTTTTTCAGACCGAACACGAAACCGAAGCCGAACTTTGGTAAGTTTTGCAAAGTTCAGCCGAAACTGAAAATAATACTTTTCCATCAATAATACTTTTTCTATTTTATTCATTTAAAACAAAATAAAATTTCAGAATTTCATATGCAAAAAACAATTTTTTAATTTAAAAATCAGAAAATGTAAAAAATAAAATATAAACGCAGAAAAAACATGGTACTTTACCACAGGAGTGAAATATGGAATACATATTAGTTCTCAAATTTTAATATTTTAACACTATAATGGCCAAAAGATGATTTTCTGCCTTTATGCTACATATGTAGATAAATTTTCCTGTCTGAATAAAGTTGTCCAGCAGCACAAAATAACTGAAGAGTTCCTTCTGGACACGGCCTTAAGATTTATTAATGGACTGAAGTTCCATTTTGGCCAAAAAAAATCAGAGAAAGTAAAACTCTTTTTGGTTTAAAATGTGTTTAAACCAACAAATCTATAAATCACCAAACATATAAACCATCCTTAAACGCATAAAATTGGGCGTTTCAACTACCAATACAGACCATATGAAATTGATTAGATTTATCGTAGTGTTGCCACATGTTATTTTTTAACAATATAAAATACATGAAACACTGATTTAGAGCTGTTGAGTTTAAACTACATATAAATTCAAGATTAGTTCAACTAAACCAGCGTTTAAACCATCAGTGATTTATTAGCCATTAGAGTTACAAATACAATTACAAATTATATTCTAACTTAATTAACCAAGCAAAAGTAACGTAGACCTTCAGCCCGTTGTAGTGAAATAGACCAGAGTCTCTGGCGGGAATCGAACCCGCAACCCTCGCATTGATAGAATAGCTCACTACCAACTAGCCTACCGGGGCACCCAGATTCATTATTGAATTATACCTGTATTTCAAGGACTTTAGTTTCAGTCAAATACATATTGTTTTTTTTCAACAATATTTTCGTCCTATCCTTCTTGATGTTCCGTATAGTTCGGTAAAATTTTCGACGAACATCTATCCGTACTCAAGTCAATCCGATTTTCTTGAATCAAGTACAGAAAGATTGATTAAAGCACGGATTTCAATCGCGAAATACTTAACTTATCCATATTCAATCCCGAATTCGTACTTGAAATAACCCGAAAATGAGATTGATTTAAGTAGAACTAAGGTTGAATCAATCTTAAAATGTGCTTGATTTAAGAATTATAAAGTTGATTAAATCCTGAATTTGAACATAAAATAACCGGAAAATGAGATTGATTTAAGAAAGACTAAGATTGAACCAATCTCAAAATACGCTCGATTCAAATATTTCAAGATGATCCAATCCCGAATTCGTACTTGAAATTAGAAGGAGAATTTTATTATGATTGATTTATTTATCCGTTCTACACCTTACAGAATTTCAATTATAAAACACCCGCATAATTCCCGAACATTAAAAACTTAATGTACATATATAACTGAAAATATAAACTGAATGAGAATTATGTGTTTTCTTCTTGTTCTTTTGTTTTTGTTGTTTCTACACACAACAAACAAATCGTTTTTTAAATACTTGTGTGGTGTTGTAGTGTCTGCAACAAACTTTGATAAGTTAAATGATATTAAAACGCTCTCTAAGTAATTTGACTCTCAGAGTGGCACTACCAACGAAAAGATTAATCTTTCTTTTTACTTGGTTTCAGAATTTTGTACTTACTTTATGAAATTCCGGGATTTATTTTCAAAAATAATCCTATTTAGGATTGTTTTAAGAACGTGTTAGTGTTATTATTATTTGAATTTTTGAGTGCGATGACTAAATTTATCCCGATTGTTTTTTTTTCTTTGTAACGAGATGTCGGTGACCATATTACACCATAATTTTTCTCTAACTGCCAAACATCCTGAGTATACATTTAAGATATTTGGGGTGAGGCAAAGTTGTCAACTGATGTTTAATACACAAAAGTATTTAAAGCATTGCATATCAATATAATTATCAAATTTCTACCTTCTTTGAAATCAAAAAAAAAAAAATATATTCAATAAATAATTCGTGTTAATATTCACAAGAACAAAACATTTTGATTGACTGTTTAATCGTTTTCTTACACTTGGTTTTCTTAATTTAGCTAAACAAATAATAATTGTTAAAATGCTAAAGTAAATTTGATTTATTTACGTTTATTATTTAACGGGGTTTTGAACAAGAACTTTGTTTTTAAACAGGGGCATATTGAAATAGCATGGTAGTTTTGGCATTCTACTTAGTCTGGGATCACACTTTGAAAGTTTTCTTTCAGAAAGTCTGAGTTTATGGGTGAGAGAGGAGAGAAAAAAAGCATGTTCTCTTCCCCTCTCACCAATAAACTCAGACTTTCTGAAAGAAAACTTTCATAATGTGAGCTCAGACTTATTGACATTACAGTATTTAGAAATCATTACAAAAAATTTATTATACTCGAAAATCGCATTAATGTATTAAAAAAAATGGTAAATTTGTAAAAGGTGGACCAACATAATCCTCCTTCCGACACCGCTATTAAAAATTCGATCGATATACACAGAAACAATTATTAACTAAATGTGGTTTGAGCCAAGAAAATTTTGCATAATTCTCGTCCCCAACAAACACGGAGGTTTGATTCAAATTGAAAATGAATTGAAATCCAACGTTTTCTTAAACGTAAGATAATGATTTGAAAATCATTTCAACAAAAAGGGGAAATTATTATCAAATTGAAAAATGCTCCCATTTTCAACTGGCTTTTAAACGTAATTCTCAAATGTTTTTCAAATCCACATTGTGGAACATAAATAAAAATATTTTATTTTTTTAATTTAAATTCATTATTTATTTAAATAAACTGTTAAGCGGCTCATACACTTGCAATAAAATAGTTCAATTTAACGTATTGTACAATTATATCGCCAATGTGTATGTGATATTCGATGGTATCACAATATATTGTCAACAATCAAAAGGCTTTGGATTTTAATTGCACAACGAAAAGAAAGTGAAATGAGTTGGCAACATTGTGCAATGCTGTTTGTGTTTGTTTACCTTTTTATTGAATAAATGAAATGTTTGTGCGACTTATTGCATAATATAGGACAAAATGGAAATAATATGGCGAATATCATATACAATAATATTGCAGGTGTATGGGCCGCTTTAGATAAACATTCGGCAACACAGCTAAAAGATGTAATAATGTTCTTTCCGTCCTCTAATCCTTTCAAAGATACAATTATTGGCTCCTTTTTATTTTGAGGATTGTAGCACCACGATCATACAACAAACTTATAATTTCCTCACTTTGCCGTTTTATTTTTTTAAATTCGTATTCTTAATCATTGTAATTACACAAAAATAATTTTTATTTTTCACAAGAAATAATTCGTTCGTTCACTTGTAAAACATATTTAACCACGAAGTAAAAATTTAACTTTAATCGCCATTTTTAATGTTAACATTTATTTTTCGCTTTGCCAAGTTTAGTTTTGATTTGAATCTAACATTTGATAAAAATTTGACATCAAATTAATAAAACATTTAATGTCAAATGTTTATTTTCAAATTATTATCAATTTGAATTTGAATGTTAAAATCAAACAATTGAAAAAAGTTTGAGAATTGTGTTTGATGTCAAATGATAAAGTTATTTCATATCAAAGGTTTGACCTCGTGTTTGTTGGATCCAAGCCAAAAATTACTTATTTTAAGAATTGGTGTGGCTTGGTTTAAGCAAAATGTTTCTTTATTTAAAAAAATTTTACTTAATACGAACAAAATCAGTTAAAAACAACAAATTATTTTTAGATTTTGAATTTTCTTGTTCTAAAAAACGAAATTGAATACTTTAGAAAATAAACTTCTTTCTGTGTTTTTTATTAATATTTACTGGCTTGATAACACCAACGCGTGTTTGATTGGGCCTTTAAAATGAATGCATTTCAGCCAACGACGACAAGGACATCACCTATTTTTAATGAATTGGAAATCACTGTCGTGAGGTTTTCACTGGACGGTGCAACATGTCACACAGCCACCGAAATAATAAATTTATTACATACCAAATTTTTCGACCGCAAAAATAATTTAAGAAATTCCTCTGTAGTTTCGCCCCCACGATCATGCGATTTAACACTACTCGATTATTTTAGTTGGTCCATATTCAGACCATCGAATCGATTGATATCTTAACCTCAAAATCAGAAAAGTAACGACATCTGAATACAGAATTGTAAGAAGTGTTTTCGTGTGATTTCTCAACACACTATTTTAGGCAAAGTTTTTACTGGGTTCTTGTTTAAAACCCCTGTAGTAATTTTTGTTTGTTTATTTGAAAGGAGTGCGTTTTAGGGTATTAACTATTTTGTCTAATTTGATTGGTTAAATATTTGACTTGTTAAATATTGTAAAATGATACCTTTTGTTGGTTGTTTGGTTTTTTTTTAATTATTATTAATATTCATATATTATTGATATTGCAAATTATTAAATAGTTGCTAAATTTTATTGGGACTTGATAATTGGTATTATAGTACATCTGCGTTACATTTTTTAATCTAAACAAAGGCGAATTAGAGTGGAAAGTTTTGAATTAAATAAATGATAATTTTTAAGATTTATTTTAATATTGAAAATTGCGTTTTACATTTAAAGATTTGTAGTTAAAGATCTTCTGAAGCGAAAATAAGGTGAAATTCACGCTCAATAGGAAAATTTCTTATATGTTATTACAATATTAAAAACCGTTATTTGCAAATGATGTTTAACTGTTTCGAAATGTCAGTTAAAGTTTACAATAAAAATCTAATGTGAATGAATGATTTTATATTTTTTTTTTTTATTTGTGTAATGGCAAAAAAATTCTTTATATTCGATTTTCATTCATAAATGCCTAAAACCGTTTTGCATATTTAATTTTTTTTTTTTTTGCTGCTATAGATTTGTTTCAAATCAAACTTTTTTGCATATAACGTAAATTAACAATATTTCAATTAAATTCACACGCAACCGGATGTATTGGTAAAAAATAATACAATAAAATATTAACAAAATAGTAAAAAAAAAATTCATACGAATAGAATACAACTCTAAACATTGGACAAACTCAAACTCACAAACATACGAAATAACTTCCCTTTATTTAAGGTGTTTTTGTGTTAAACATCCGTTTTTATTTGGAAATAATTTTTAAAAATTATAAAAAAATCTTATTTTGCTTAAACATTTTCAATACCAATAAAAATATTTCCGGATTTCCATAATTAAAAGATTTAAGTCTTGAAAAATTTATTTCATTAGTCCATGATACCTAAGCCAGGGAAGGATCACAAAAAAGGTGAGTTATGTAGGTCTTTGAGCTTATTATCCAACGTTTGTTCTACATTAACCCCAATACTGAATTGAAATGAACTTATATAAAATCATCTTTTTGGATTCAGAAAAAAACACAGACAATCGAATAAACGCATAGTAAACTAGTAAACGTCATTAGAAAACCCTTTGAAAAAAATATTGTTCTGATCTCTTCATTGATGCTTGTCAAGCTTTTAATAAAAACTTGGCATTAAGTCTTAATACATCAACTGTAGCTAAATTTACCCATAAACACTCAAAAGCCTTTGGAGAGCTATTTAATTTGTTAAAAAATTTATTTTCAAAGAATGAAATTTTTTAACTTCTTCTCAATCGACTAATGATGGATTTCCACAGGGATGCACTCTACCTCTCTTTTGTATCTGATATATTCACAGAAAAAAATTAAAATTTATTTCAATTTAAACATTTTTGATAAAAATATAATGAAATTTGCACCAGTAAACAAATTAATAGTGTCAATTAAACGTTTAATTCAAATGATTAAATGTTTACTTCACTTGATTAAACGTTTAATTCACTTGATAATCTTTTTAATTAAAACTGATTTTAATATTGCTTTTTCTAAGTATTTACGATAACCGCTATGAAGCTTTTCCTAAGTGTTTACGATAACTGCTATGAAGCATCTGGATACCTACAAGAAAATAAGCGAACAAAAATGCGGACATATGAAATTTATTTAGGTAGAGTATCATGCCCTTCCATTAAAATCAATTATCAAATAATACTTCAACATTCGAATGTAAAATATCTCAATACACATCTTGATCGATGTTTAATAAAAAAAAATTACATATTGAGGCAAAACTAACTCAGATGAAACTTAAAGAAATTTAAATAAATTGGCTCATTGAAAGAAATTCTGCCCTTAGTCAAGGCAAGTTCACTTTTTAGATGGCATTGAAAACACAACTGAGCTACTTTTTTTGTTACTAATTTAAATTTAAAACTTTTTTATATATTTTTTTAGCGGGAATGTTTTTTGCTCAAAAGAAAGCTTATGTCTTTTCCTTTAAGGTAGTTTTGGTGGCTTTTTGGGATGCGAGTGGCTTATGTATAAAAAGAAAATAATTTCTAACTCTAGACGAGGGTCGTTTAATTTTTAGCACTATTGTGTATAAACTACTAACCTTGGTGAAAATTTCATCCAAATCGGGGATTCGATTAAACGGGGTTAAAATAAAATAAATACGAATTAACGGGGGTTTCAATTTATTTACTAAAACGATAAAAAAAATAAGAAACATTTCGAAATCTTAAGGAAATAAACACACAAGCAAAAGCAAAAACCCACCCAAAAAATAGCGGCAAACAAAAAATTATAAGTTGTAGTTAGCAAACAATAACGATTTTTAAGGGGTTAAAAGGATTTTATTTGAAAAAAAAATACGAATTAGCGAGGGGACCAAAATGTATGGATATTTTACGAATTAAAGAGATTTTTCAAGGGACTGACAGTTTATTACGAATTATCGTGAATTACGATTTATCGGGGTACGAATTATCGGGATTTGACTGTAAATGGTGGTCTAACCAAACCGCTCGATGTTAATTGTAAATAAAACAATAAGTTTTCAGAGAATTGTTTTAATAATTTTTAATTATTATAGAAGGGTCTATGACAATTATGTGTAAAGCAATATATCGGCTCTATGCTCGACACGGCTTCGGTGGCATAACTCAATCCGGTGGTCCCTATTTTCAATGTCTCTGAGGCCTAATTGAAGTTCAAAGTCATCCTTTAGCTCTTTAATTGTTCTTAGCTTATTGACGGGCACTTTTTCTCTTATATAACCCGATGCCAGATAAAACTTCTTCGCTTTGCGTGGCGTTTCCAACTTAGACAGAAAAGCGTAACGCAAAAGGTGTATGTCACAATAAACACTTTGACAACACACACGAATTGTTTGTTAAAAATAAATTGTAAAAAAATCTATACTAGCAGTTGACAGTCTGCGCACAAAAAGATGGGAGTTGTCTAACTTTTCGCTCTGCGTAAAAAGTTCTTTATGTGACTTGTTTCATATAAGTATGAATATTTCATCTTGGATGTCAAAGCGAATCTCTAACGCAACGCGAAGCAAAAGTTTTATCTGACATGGCCTTAACATCGCCACTAGGTGGGATAAAACGGACATTGAATTTCTCGCGCAATTCTGTGGCAATGTTTTAATCACATATCGTCCAGATCCATATCCTCAATTTCTGACCATAAGAAGTCCGTTATCATCTCGCGATAGCGATCATCTTTCACAGTTTCTGTTCGGCCGAACTTATTTTTTCAATATGGCGCACAACAGAAATGTGCAATAATGCATCGCAAATCCAATTTATTTCTTCTATATTGATTCACTGATTTTAATATTTAATATTTTAAAAAAAGTCATAAAGATACGTATTTTCGTATATATTTCAACAAGTCTTTTTAATGAATGCAAAGTAATAATAAATTAACATCAAAACATAACAAAAATTAACTGAAATCATTTGCATATTCATAAAAACATCAAAGAAAATAAAAAAAATTTAAATTCTTATTGAAAAATAAGCTGTATTCATCTGAATTTTATAACAAAGTTGTCTAAGTAGGGTGTTTAATTAATCGGTTTATTTTTTTTTTGTTCGATTAAACGATTAATCGATATTTGACATTTTTGACTTATTCGATTAAGCGAATAAAATATTGAAATTAATCGATTAATCGAATAATTCTAAACCTAGAAATTTTATAAATGATGAAATTTTTTTCGATTATTTTAGGAAAAATGAGTTCTTGAGTAAATAAATATTCTTTTTTTAAATAGCACTTGTCAATGTAGCTTCAAATTGTTGCTTAACTTTGCACATATTTAAGCCCTTAGATTTCAAAAGAGTCAATATAACTTTGGATTTTTGAAACTTTTTATGGATATTCCATCCTCTGCTATGCTTCGGCAAATCATTTCAATCGGAATGAAACAACGCAAAGAAGATTGAACAAGATTTTAAAAAGCGACGCAAATTGGATCGCTGATGTTTCCATACACATTTTTGTTGTCTATTACCTATGAACTTTATGAGTCATAGAATGAATTATTTATCTGGAGGTCAACTTTAAAGTTATTAAAATAACAAATTTGGAGATACTTTCTTCTGATTTTAAGGAATATTAATGAAAAGAATCTTTAAACAAAAAACAAAACTCAAAATGAGCAATGATATCGTTTTCTTATGGAACTCCTCATTTCGTTAATTAAGAAACTGTTTTTTTTTTATTTTCAGTCAGTTTTTGTTTGATTATTGTTCGTTCACAGCAAGTTAAAAGACTATAATTTACTTTTAACAACTTAACGAACAGTCTTTCTTGAAGATTTTAAAATTTTGTTGAGATACAGAAAAACGGAAATCTCGATAATTATATGAATCAAGTTGTTATAAAGACGATTATTTTCCAGTTGCATTTGTAAAGCAATCGATACAAATTTTACTGTAAAATTATCTATAACCGTGGACAGTGCGTATACGTCTGGATAAACATCTGGGAGAATAAATCTCAAGTTTTTCTAGGGCCTTAAAATTGGTCGATCTGCTGAAGGTCGCACTTAATCAGCGTCCTTTATGTTGATAAGGCAACCAGAAGTCTCTTCGATTTTATAACTCCTTGTCATTTGTAAAGACCTTACAGGGTTCAAGGGGAGTCTGAGATATAAATATTAATCAGGAAAAAAGTTAAAAATAGTAAAAAAGGTACATGTGTACTTTTGCTTCACACAGACTCAATAGATCCAGCTCCTAGCAATAGTCATTGCCCTTTTGTTGTTACCTGTTGCTTAAAGCACAGTGAAGTTCAGCCGTAATCAACAAAGCATACCAAAAACCACAACACCCATATGGTGGTTAAGGCGGTTCTATAAAAATGTTTTGTCTAATTTTTCTTCTTTCGCTAGCACTAGCGACACTTTTTTTATAAATCATAAACATACTGACACTACAACAATTTAACAAATTGTGTACAACTATTTTATAGAAAACACCTTCAAAAACATATTGTATGTTTTATGATTCGAAAAGGAACTTTTCAACTATTTAACATATTTTCACATAATAAAGTTGTTTTATTTTAGTTTGGGTCATAATGTTTCTATTTCCCGCGACAGCGTCTGCTAATCGACTACTTAATTATGGCAAATAAATAATTAAATATTTTAAAGATAAACAATCTGTATTGATTGCTACAGAAATACTTTCAATTCAAACAATAATTAATCACAATTAACGTCCTCCCGAAAAGACGCAAACGCACGCATGCGTCAATCAAGTGGCAGTAGTTGCAGAAAAACATTTGTGAATGGTTGTGCAAAAAAAAGAACAATTAAAAAAATTATGCAAATTTTTAATAAAGTCTTAAGATTTCTCTTTTTGATTTCATAAAAAAAAAACACTTTATCACGTAATATTTGTTTGTTTAAGTAATTTTATATTTTAATCAATAATTTTATGTTAATGCACAAAGTGCTTTTTCTTTTTGAACGTTGGGAAATGTTTAAACGAAAAATTATTATTGAATTTATGAATTTTTTCATCAAGCAATTGTAGCATCTTTAGTTGATATGTTTACTTAATTAATTATTAATTTGTAACTTTTTTAATTTATTTGTTTATCATAAATTTTTTATTAATTATTTATTTAACAACTCACGCAATGACACATCAATAAAAATTATTTTTTTTTTTATTTTAATAATTTAAGCCTATTTGAGATTCGAATTCGTAGATAAATTTTGTTTTAATTTTTGTCGATAGTGTTCTTAAGAAAGACTCTTTAGGACAGCGAGAGTGAATTCGTTAATGTAAGCAAATTTAAAATAGAGTTTATAAATTCTTCTATATCTATATTTGAGTTAAATATAGATGTTAAAAGATTAAAAAAAAGCCAACTTTTTAAAAATCAAAAATCCTGTTTTAAACTCGATTTGTATAAGATGAAAAATAACGCCGAAAAAAATTAACAAAAATTCAATAAAATTGTTAAAATAATCCATTTAAAAGCATAAACATTGAAATAAACAGTTTAGTCACAAAGTATGTCAGAAAACTCATCATAATTTAAAAGGCTGTTGTCTACAGACATATTACATCCAAAAATTCTTGAAATAAAACAAAATTGCTTAAATTAAATAAAATCTCTATTAGAACCAACAACAACAAAAAAAACTTGGGGATATATCAACACATTAAGTTACATCCTCGGGGGATTCCACGGAAACTAATGCCCATTATTCAGTAAAATCAAAATTTGCAGTTCATTCTTTTTTCGGGGATGATCACGGCTGACCAGAGATCCTCATCTCGCACGATGAAAACCAGACCCTCCTAGGACTTCGGTCCTGGACTGGCTTTAGGCTCCTTCGGGAACCACGTAGAAAGTGAAGTTTATGCGATATTGGAGATCCTTAAAAGCCTGCTTAAAGGGATAATTTATTACTCGCATGTGGGGAAGTTATGCCTGATGTTAGGTTATGTAGCTTCAGCTCCTTAGCAAGAGGCAAGTGTAGGGTTTTCCCGGATCATCCACATAAAATTGCTTTTAATGTGTCATGTGTTTGATCACTACAGTTTTTCATACGGGATTTCCCGGTATCCCGAACTTTTTGCTATTTAATTATGGCAACTTTACAGCTGATATGTATCATTGTAAATAAGTTGTGTCATAAAGTAGATCTTAGCCGTTAGGTTTAGTCAAAAAAACGCATTTTGAATCTTTGATTGACGTTAACTCAATTTGTTTTATCTTTTGTTTGGTTTAAATCCTTTTAGGCTAGCACAACTGCTTCTAATCGCTATCATCACCTCTTAGGAAAAAAGAGTATGAAATACACCAAGTAAATAGTTTTCAATTTAACATAACGATAAACTACAGTTTCTAACTTAAGACATTTTTGCCAAACGCCAAAGAGATGTCACTTCATAGCCGATAAATAAGGCAATGTTTAATATTTAATTTGTTTAAAGATCCAGATTTATTTTATAAAAACGAAAAAATGTTGTACCCACTTGTTTCAAAAATTTTATGATTTCATATGCAGAGCATCTGCATAAAAGCTTTTTCGGGTTAGATTCTGTAGGAAATTATTACAAAAGTTATTAATAAAGAAAACGTTTATTCGATTCGAAGAAAATCATTTTTTTTATAGAATTACAAGTTTTGAAGGAAGTGCTAAGAAAACTGAAAGTGTCTAGAGGTTATATAATGTTTCTTTGGCTATAAAGACATACTTACATCTGTAGAAAGGAAACATGTGTTATCATTGAAATCTTCTTGATAACAATTAGAAATAGGCTTTAAAACGATTCTGTAAATGCTTATTCAGAACTAAAATCCTATTTTAACAGAAATATTTTGTTATAATTTGTTTGCATAATTTAACTTTTTGGTTTTATATAAATGTTGTTGGCTTTGAATTTATTCTGTGGCTAAAAGTGCTTAATGTGTTTTCTTTTCTACAAAAAAAAAATACCACATTTTAAAAGGTGCATGCATAAAAGAAAATGTAATACCACAATTTTTTATTTGACGAGAACAAAACACAAAATTGGATCGCCCTGTTTTTAACAGCTGACAAAAAGTTTGTTCTTCAATATATAAAAAAATATGTACATAAATCAAAAAGTGTGTTCTTCAAAATATACATAAACCTAAATTTATTAATAGATTGATAAATGAACAAAATGAATGACGAAGTTGCAATTTCTTTAGTTTATTTTTTCATAAAATATGTAAACAAGAATATCCCTTTGCCAGATCGCCGACTTATTAACACCAAGTTTTTACGATTTCTTTATTTGACGTTTTTTTTCAAAAACAATTTTATAACACCGAATCCATTTATATTTTATATCACTGACAACCTACAATTAACAATGTAAAGCTTTCTTTTGTTTTCACTATAAAATAATAGAAAAAAAAACTATTAAAACTTAAACATTTTTACTGTCCTGATTAGAGGCGATTTTTTCCCGACTTCGTCTGGTAACCCTATATATAAACAGCAGCCATCTTTTTACAGGGCATTATCAACACTCATTATTCGGAGTGTAAAGTGCAATCATTGCCTTATGACATTTAAGGCTGAATTTTTTTAGAATAAAACACGCTGCCCATTTAGAGAGCACAAAATTGCATTTTTTTTTAAATAAAACGTGACTTTTTTGTAGAAAATAAAACACCATAAGTCTATTTGTTTGGATTTATAGGAGAGCAATGTAAAGCTGTAAAGGTGGCTTTTGGAATTTACTCAAAATTTAATATAATCATCAGTTCTTTGTGAAAAAAGATAAACAAAAAGTAATTTTGCTATAACTTCCTCAAAAATCCGACAAAATAATTGAAATTATGGCCATATGTACTTTTAAACACTTTTTCCTTTTGCCACAGAAATAAAAAAGTTGAATGCATTCATAATCTTATTTAATTGATCTCAGGAAATGTTACTTGTTTAAAAAAATAAAATTAAAAAATATTTTGCATCGATTTGTATTGAGCGGGAATTCACGGAATCCCAAGAAATTGAAAAATAAATACCTTTCCCGGGAAAAGAAATACTCAAATGTCAACCAGGGGCCTAATTCTGGCACTCGTGATAGAGTACTTTATCGACCCCAGCACCTTGGAGTTCGAAATCAAAATAATTTTCGTGGAAATACAAAATTTAATTTAAGCGATTTTGTTATTCGTGCCTAAATCACAATATTTATTTTAGATAAGAACATTGAAATTTATTGTTGATAGGATAAGCTATTTGTATGCGCATTTCACTGGTTGCTTAGGCCAGATCATCAGGAAACTTCATCCATAAAGATAAACTCATCAACAACAATAAACTCACTGTTTATTGAACTTTGATATTGTTACAAGTAGAACTGTTGCTGTAATTCTTAACCGCTTAACAGTTTTATTTGGTTTAATATCTTTAGTTTTTCTAAAATCTTTATGGATGAAGTTTCCTGATGATCTGGCCTAAGCAACCAGTGAAATGCGCATACACACAGAAAAAAATCAAGTTAAAAACGTCGAAAACAAGGTTGATTTAAAATTCTTTGGTGGTGATTTTGCTTCATACGTGTTTCATGTTAATTCAACCTGATTTTATAATTGCTTGCGAACAACATTTTTTTCTTTTAAAATAACTATAATTCATGTTAATTTAACATTGCAGTAAAGTTAGAGCAAAATGTCAATTATATTGAAATAACAATCCGAATCACCTTGAATGAAAGTTATTTCATGTTGAAACAACGTGAATTTCATGTAGAAACTAATTGGTGTGAAGAAGCTTCAGAGACAACATATGCATTTATTTAAGAATAATTCAAAACACTTACCCCTGTAACACATGTTTCACTTATTTTGTAGTCTCCTTTGTTAACAGATCAATCAGCAGAATGGCCCGATATGGTTTTCGTCATCATTCTAATTTGAAAACTTGATGTACTATTTAACTAAATAATTTTAATTAAAAGAATACAGGAATTGTATTCTTTTTATAACATATTTTAGGAATGAAAATAAAAAAATTAACATACTTAACTATGTATGCATGTTAATTTAAAAAGATAAACTTTTGATTTTAATATAAAGCAGGTTTTTAATGGATTCAATATTGAATCCATATTTATTTATATTAATATTTTTTTTTTCATTTTTTTTATCAGTGAATAATATTTAATAAGCGTGATTAAAAGGTATTAATGGTTTATAACGGCTTCTGCGTGTGACATTTTTATAAGAAAACCAAAAAAAAAATAATTAAAAAATTTGATATGTATTTGTTTATAGCGGTACGTACGGTGATGTTTTTGAATATTATTTACATTAAGATAAATCTTCATCATCAAGTCAAGTAGATAAATCTTGTTTGCTATTGCGCTATTTTTTGGTGTACAAGTATCGCAAATTTTTTGACTCGTGTTGAATTGAATTTTTTTTAATTTAATTGTAGGGAAATAGTCTCCTAAATGGCGATATTTATTTTGGGTTTAATGTGTTTTCCAGCGTTTTTGATTAATTATTCCTACACACAGAACAAAATCAAGTTAAAAACGTCGAAAACAAGGTTGATTTAAAATTTTTCGGTGGTGATTTTGCTTCATACGTGTTTCATGTTAATTCAACCTGATTTTATAATTGCTTGCGAACAACATTTTTTTCTTTTAAAATAACTATAATTCATGTTAATTTAACATTGCAGTAAAGTTAGAGCAAAATGTCAATTATATTGAAATAACAATCCGAATCACCTTGAATGAAAGTTATTTCATGTTGAAACAACGTGAATTTCATGTAGAAACTAATTGGTGTGAAGAAGCTTCAGAGACAACATATGCATTTATTTAAGAATAATTCAAAACACTTACCCCTGTAACACATGTTTCACTTATTTTGTAGTCTCCTTTGTTAACAGATCAATCAGCAGAATGACCCGATATGGTTTTCGTCATCATTCTACTTTGAAAACTTGATGTACTATTTAACTAAATAATTTTAATTAAAAGAATACAGGAATTGTATTCTTTTTATAACATATTTTAGGAATGAAAATAAAAAAATTAACATACTTAACTATGTATGCATGTTAATTTAAAAAGATAAACTTTTGATTTTAATATAAAGCAGGTTTTTATGGATTCAATATTGAATCCATATTTATTTATATTAATATTTTTTTTTTCATTTTTTTTATCAGTGAATAATATTTAATAAGCGTGATTAAAAGGTATTAATGGTTTATAACGGCTTCTGCGTGTGACATTTTTATAAGAAAACCAAAAAAAAAATAATTAAAAAATTTGATATGTATTTGTTTATAGCGGTACGTACGGTGATGTTTTTGAATATTATTTACATTAAGATAAATCTTCATCATCAAGTCAAGTAGATAAATCTTCAGAGACAACATATGCATTTATTTAAGAATAATTCAAAACACTTACCCCTGTAACACATGTTTCACTTATTTTGTAGTCTCCTTTGTTAACAGATCAATCAGCAGAATGGCCCGATATGGTTTTCGTCATCATTCTACTTTGAAAACTTGATGTACTATTTAACTAAATAATTTTAATTTAAAGAATACGGGAATTGTCTTCTTTTTATAACATATTTTAGGAATGAAAATAAAAAAATTAACATACTTAACTATGTATGCATG
Source organism: Pollenia labialis (assembly GCA_949318255.1). Taxonomy (NCBI): domain Eukaryota; kingdom Metazoa; phylum Arthropoda; class Insecta; order Diptera; family Polleniidae; genus Pollenia; species Pollenia labialis. Next base: position 129,102,595 of record OX439142.1, on the reverse strand, counting down.
TTAATTTAACAAGATAAACTTTTGATTTTAATATAAAGCAGGTTTTTATGGATTCAATATTGAATCCATATTTATTTATATATTAATATTTTTTTTCATGTTTTTTATCAGTGAATAATATTTAATAAGCGTGATTAAAAGGTATTAATGGTTTATAACGGCTTCTGCGTGTGACATTTTTATAAGAAAACCAAAAAAAAAATAATTAAAAAATTTGATATGTAGTTGTTTATAGCGGTACGTACGGTGATGTTTTTGAATATTATTTACATTAAGATAAATCTTCATCATCAAGTCAAGTAGATAAATCTTGTTTGCTATTGCGCTATTTTTTGGTGTACAAGTATCGCACATTTTTTGACTCGTGTTGAATTGAATTTTTTTTAATTTAATTGTAGGGAAATAGTCGCCTAAATGGCGATATTTATTTTGGGTTTAATGAGTTTTCCAGCGTTTTTGATTAATTATTCCTACACACAGAAAAAAATCAAGTTAAAAACGTCGAAAACAAGGTTGATTTAAAATTTTTCGGTGGTGATTTTGCTTCATACGTGTTTCATGTTAATTCAACCTGATTTTATAATTGCTTGCGAACAACATTTTTTTCTTTTAAAATAACTATAATTCATGTTAATTTAACATTGCAGTAAAGTTAGAGCAAAATGTCAATTATAGTGAAATAACAATCCGAATCACCTTGAATGAAAGTTATTTCATGTTGAAACAACGTGAATTTCATGTAGAAACTAATTGGTGTGAAGAAGCTTCAGAGACAACATATGCATTTATTTAAGAATAATTCAAAACACTTACCCCTGTAACACATATTTCACTTATTTTGTAGTCTCCTTTGTTAACAGATCAATCAGCAGAATGGCCCGATATGGTTTTCGTCATCATTCTACTTTGAAAACTTGATGTACTATTTAACTAAATAATTTTAATTAAAAGAATACGGGAATTGTCTTCTTTTTATAACATATTTTAGGAATGAAAATAAAAAAATTAACATACTTAACTATGTATGCATGTTAATTTAACAAGATAAACTTTTGATTTTAATATAAAGCAGGTTTTTATGGATTCAATATTGAATCCATATTTATTTATATATTAATATTTTTTTTTTCATTTTTTTTATCAGTGAATAATATTTAATAAGCGTGATTAAAGATTATTTTAATATTTTTCATTTAAAATTAATATGAAATAATGGTACATTTAAATAAAGGGCATACTTTTGCAGAAACATTTTTCCATGTTAATTTTACATTGGTATTTTTTTCTGTGTGTAGGAATAGCTTATCCCATCAACAATAAATTTCAGTGTTTTTATCAAATAATAAAAATTGGGAATTAAGCACGAATAACAAAATCGTTTAAATTAAAAAAAATCTTTAAAAAAAAATTATAATAAACAATAAAAAAAAAACTGAAATGTCAATTTTCTTAGATAAAATTATGCAATATTCAGTAATTTCAATAAAGTTCAGGTGTAATTATAACAATATTTTTATTTCCTTAAGATTTCTTCGTTAAAAAGACCACTTATCAAACAAGGGAATCAACATAGAACTTTCGGAAATCAAAGTATGTTATTTGTAATAGTATTTTAATATTTAAGGAACCAATTTCCCTACCTCTCTACAAATACAGACAAAATATCTTAAAAAAATTATTATTTAAATATATTTTTTTACTCTTCGAAAAATCCACTTCAAACGTCTAACAACCAGGTTTGAGTTCGAATCTCGAATCATTACAAGTGTATAACATTAAAGCAAATCTTAACTTTACACATGCGCATTGTAGTCTACTCTCTTTTATCTCTCGGCAATTACGAATGAGTATCTATAAAATGCATTTAGAGTTAAATTTTCATTTTAACTGCAACAATCTATTTTTAAACTTAAGTTTAAGTCGTTTTAAACACGAATTCTATCCTAAATGTTAATGTAATCCACGGTTTTTCTTTTCTGTTTGTTTTTCTGTGTGTGTTTTTTATTGTTGCAAGAGTGTAAAGTACAACACGAGCATTTATTAGGTTAAAACCAAGTATGTTGTGGTATAAAAATAAATAAAAAAATATTTTTAAATAAAAATAAACACACAGAAGTACCGGTAAAAACTGACTTAGACTAGATTAAAGCAGTTAAAGACCATGCACTTGGCGTTAATACAAACAGCTAAAACATTAATAAAGAAAACATCGAAAAAACATCAAAAATTCGTTAAAACGAAAAAAAACGAATAAAAATAACAATGAAAAATAGAAGCTAACAAAAAGTAAACAATAAGATTTACAACAGAGAGCAACTTTTTTTGGTTAAAAAAGATTAGAATACTAGCAAAATCAGTCAGAACAACAGTAAAAAAAGCAAAAACAAAGCAGTCACAAACATCACAAATAAAATTCAGATTCACTTGTTTCGTATCATGGTTAATTTAAATTACTGTATTTTATAACTTATTAAGTGTATAATTAACACAAGGGTTTTAAATTCCGGCACTCTTTCATTTCCCCGGAAAGCGGGGGAAAACCATTACAATTTTTTGGTATGCCTACAATGACCCTCCGTTTGTTCTGTGTGAATTATTTTCTAGTCAAAAACCTTTAATTGTTCTGTATTTGTACTGTATTTAATTAACTAGCTTATCTAAAACATTCCCAATTTATCTGTATTTTCTTATTTCTGGAAACTTGTTCTACTTTTCTTTAATTTTAAAACATGTTCAGAAATAATTCATTGAAAAAAGTGTAAAAGGTTTTCCTATATGTCGAATTTATTCTATGGATTACACGACGCACAAGTCCGTTACTTTTGACAATAATGAAAAAAAAAGAATTAATTGAGATTTTCGATTTTCAAAAAAGTCTTAAACAGAATTTCGAAGAAATACATACCCATTAAACATTTTAAAAATTTAGTGCGGAGTATTCATTTTGAAATATGGGAATACATACATTAGAATTATTTATAGTTATAGTATTATGCCATATAAGGAACTTTAAATTGTCATGTATAATTTTCAACACAACTGTTATTTTAAAATAATCCCTACATACATTTCCCAGTCATTTCTAGGAATGGGTTTAGAACATAATAAATTGTTATTACAGGGAGGTTCAGGAAAAATCTAGAAATAGTTATGAAATATAAAAAGGGATGATTTTTAACTATGTAATATATTTTTCTATGTAAGCTTGTTGCATGGTCTATAAGGAATTTTGTTTTCCATAGACTGAAATTAATAAATAACTAGTTTTAGTTTTGTTTGGAGACATAACGGTTCTGTTCGTAACTAACAATTGTGAACAAAATAATTAATTTCAATAAAGTTTGTTAAGTTGAATAAGTGTGTTTATTTATTCGGATTTGCAATTAAAAGAACTCAAACGCGTTTATTAAAGGAAAAACGTAACAATATGTATCTCGTTCAAAGATCGTTAACATGCTTTTTCGACAAAATTTCCCCTTGATACTATTCTAACTTTAACTTCATATCGTTTATTTGTTTATTTGCTTAATTTTCGAAAATTCTAAAAACCAGAAAAAAGACAGCAACTATCGAAAGTTTTCGACAATAATCTTGGTTATACACCGAGCTAAATGTAACAAATTGTTACTCAAGGCCCGTACAATCCTATCATTGCTCTAAAGTCTTAAGTACCTGAGTTGTTAAGGACGTTTTCAAAAAAAGTTGCTTAAAAGTTTTCCAAATTAAAAAGACATTGAAATACTTGTTTTGTATACACATAAACACATGATGTTAATTGTAAATAAAACATAAAGTTTTCAGAGAAATATCTTAATATTTTTTAAATTTTCATATTATTCGAATGTATATTCTAATATGAAAATTTATATATAATAAATGTTCTCACCATGAGAAATAAATTCCCAATTTCTATTAATATGTTTTATTATCAAATAGAAACTGGGAATTATTTCCTTTCATAGGTAAATTTTTTTTTTTTTTCGAATTTATTCTATGAGCTAAATTTCAGTTATGTATTTTATAAAGCTTTTTGTAATAGTCCTATTCCTTTAATTTTTAGGAAAGACTTTATACACTACCAGACTATTATATTGTATCTTCTTGTTACATTTTACCTTAGCTATCCTTTGGATAGCAACGAAGTATATTGTATGTACAGAAAAATTTACAATTATTAGACACCGGCAGAATGTAATGCATTTTCTGGCCCGCTACAGCCTTTGTCAGCATTCTTTGTGTCACACTGGATAGTGATACTTTATAAATTGAATGTATTTAACTCAACTTTTTTAACAAATAGAAACTTGGAATTATTTCCTTTCATAGGTTACATTATTATATTCAAAATTTTTTTTTTTTTCAATTTATTCTATGAGCTAAATTTTCGTTTATGTATTTTATAAAGCTTTTTTGTAATAGTCATATTCCTTTAATTTTTAGGAATGACATTTTACATACAATACACTTCATTGCTACCCAAAGGATAGCTAAGGTAAAATGTAACAAGGAGATACAATATAATAGTCTGGTAGTGTATAATGTCATTCCTAAAAATTAAAGGCTCTATGAAAATTATGTTTGAAACAAAATATCGTCCAAATTCCCGCCACGGCTTCGGAGGCATACCACTATCCGATGTACCATATTTTCAATGACTCTGAGATATAATTGAGTTTCAATGTCCTTATCTCGTGAATTGTTCTTGGCTTATTGACGGACTCTTGGTCTTTTAAATATTCCCAAAGAAAGAAGTCCAACGGTGTCATATCACATGATAGTGGCGGCCAATGAACATCTCCACGGCTTAAACTAAAACGGCCTTTAAACTTCTCGCGCAAAAGAGCCATTATTTTGTTGGCTATGTGGCACCATCCTGCTGGAACCCCATATCTTCCAGGTCCATATCTTCAAATTTCTGGCCACAACTTATCAACCGTTTTTCAGTTACGCGAATATGTGTTGTGCAACCTCCTCCATTTTTGAAATAACGGCATATCTCGAAAGCAAGTGCTAACCTAAATAAAACGGTTAGCACCATTGGACTTAGCGTACCCGAATTATGTTAAAACGCCATGTGCCCGGCTTGTCTAACTTTGCAACTAGCACAGTGTTATTGACAAAATTTCATTTTGTTCATTTTTATTTGCTTATGCATATCCTCAAAATAAAATAAATAAAAAAACCATGCAAATATAACTTTGTGACATTTTTAAATTTTAGTGAGACAATAATTGTTTGCAACTTTTTTGATTGCAATTTAAAATTTTGCACTTTTTTATTTGAGTGCAGATTTTTGCATTCAATCTGCGTTTAGTGATAGTGAAAAAATGATCAATATCACTATATTTTTTTAGTGGTCGTTAAAAAAATAACAATCATCACAAAAGCTGGGGCCTGATTCTGGCAGTCGTGAGCGAGTAATTTCTCGATTCGTTAGCAATTTATTATCTAATTATTTCAGTTAATACTGAACGAATCGAAATTATTTTTTCAGTGTTATAAAGCAGTAGTGTATTTTTTACACATTTCGTTAATTCTTGTTAACAAAAATCAGGCATTAAGCTTTTGGCAAGGAGCGAATTGAAAACAATTGAAATATCCGATTAAACTTCTTATGGGAAAACCCCCTAACTAACACTTAAAACGAGCGAGTAACAATATTATTATTGCTACTACTTGCATTAAATATTATTGTGTTTGTTATGAAATAGTTTAAATTTTTGTAAAAATAATGTAAATAGTTACATATACATATGTACATACAAACAAATATACAATCACACAAAAACCCAAAACAAAATAAAACTGTAATAACAAACAGTTGTTAATTAAAGGTTTTTTTTTGTTTTTATTTGGTAGTTACAAAAATATAAAAATAGGGATTAGTTACCCAGTAGTTAGTTTATTGTTTGATAAAATCATTTACAAATACATATAATTATAAAACAAATTAGTGTGTTATAATTGGCGCCTGAAATTTTATATATCAAATACGAACAAAAAAAGCACAAGTTTTACAATTGTAAAATGGATGTTAGGTATATATTCGATTTGATTAATCGATTAATTTTAGGCCATTTACTGTTCGAAAAATTTTTAATTGCTTATTTTTGATACATGAATAATTCGAATAATTTATGTCGATTAATCGATTAATCGAAAATTGTTTTTTTTACAATTTTAGTTTTTTCTCTTATGTAAAAAACAAGCCGGTACGTTTTAAATACACTTTTATTGTTTCTTAACTCAGAAACATTTCCTTGGAGTAGGAATTTTTTCAAATATAGTACAAAGACAGAAACCAAAGAATTTGGGAATAATTTATTTTTAAGAACGTTTAGTACAGACTTTTACCACAATGATTCAGATGAAGAAGATGATTTTTTTCATGAGAATAATGAGAACAACCTTCTACCAGACTTTAACAAGACTATTGAGAGCAGGGATGATAAAGTTAGTACAATTGTACTTTTTTCAGTACTATTAGCATTGCAAAAGTACTGAAGTACTCCAATGCCATGTTTAGTACAATTAAAAAATTGCATATGATTACATTTTTTACGAACAGCTTTTTTGATTTAACACCACTAATGTTCAAAGTTACATCAAGCCAGTGCTGCTAATTTTGACATTAAATGGATAGATTTAACCATAAAAAAATCAATCTAGCAATTAGTCATTTTATTTAGCCAAATTTTCTTGAAGTTTTTAAAATTGTGTTAAGTGATTATTACCTACTATTACATGCAGTCTACAACTGACATGAAATGCTTAACATTAACACTAATATGATGTTAGTGTTAAGTGAAGACTCATCATGTTAGAGGTTTTCTCATGTTATAACACAGTTGTTAATGCAAATGTTTTAACAACGCTTTTATAACATCATGTTATAACAGCAAATCATGACAGTTGTATACGTAGAGTTAAGCAATTTTTTCTAAACGTTTTACCATATTTAGTAGTGAGGAGTTTGCATTACAGCATCAAACCAAAACTGTACTTTTTTAACAGTTGATATTTACCTTCACAGCAGAAGCGAAAAAAGAGTTTAGTTTTTGAACATAAAACCGAAACTTCAGCATACAAATTCAAACTTTGGCTTTTCTGCTGTCAGTTTTTTTTAACACTGCTGTTCGTCTATATTCCCAATTATTTACTTAATTTTCTTTTTTGTTAATTGCCAAATATAGTATATTTAAAATATAAATGAATTGTACAACTGAATATTAATACACTTGTTGTTATTCTAATAATAAAACTATTAAAAAATATTTTTTGGGTTATAGTACAATAAGGGTCAAAGAAGTAGGAAATTTTGACTGAATTAAGTACAATTTTGAAAATGTCATTTATAATCCCTGATTGAGAGTATAAAAATTGTTAAAAAATCAAAAAGAGATTTAAGCAGGGGTGCCAGAAGATTTTAATAAGAAATCGGCATATTTTCAAAAAAAAATCGGCATTATCGGCACTTTAATTGAAAAAAAAAACTGCAAAAAATCGGCAAATTTTAAATACAATAAAACATATTTTAAATAACAAAACAGAAAAATTCAGCATTAACTAATGTTTGGAACAGAATAATCAATAACAAAAGAAATGTTTTATAAATAATTTGTAGTTAATTAAAAATAAATATAAATAGAAACTGGGAATTATTTCCTTCCGAAGGTTACTTTATATTATATTTTTTATAAAATACACAACTGAAATTTAGTTCATAGAATAAATTCGAAAAATAAAAAAATTTTGAAAAATTAAATATATATATTTTGTACTTTAGGGTAATTTTTTTATTATAGACAAATATTTGAGATGAATATTTGAGTTTTGTATAGAAATCTAAGATTTAAATCTGCCTTATTTTAAAAGAAAACTGAAGGTTAAAACACGTTGGCCAGACGTTGGTTGAAATAGGTAAATTTAACTGTTAGGTACGAACACGACCAGCTTTATTTTTGTAGAAATTACGGGCATAAATCATACTTGTTAATTCCGGCAGTGGTGATCGAATACTTTTTCGAAATCTATTTTATTTCTAATTTGTTCAGTCTATGCTGAACGAATCGAATTTTTTTCAATGTTGTAAAGCATTTATTTTCGTTTGACTGAATGAATTAGAACTAAAATTGCTCTCGAAATCAGTTTCGAATTATTTAAGGGAGCATCGAAATTTTGTTCTATTCTATGATTTTCGAAAGATTGGAAGGAAAATAATTTTTTGGAAATGCGCCACTAAAATTTTAAATCTGAATTTTTGCCAAAAAGCTTGCAAATTTACTTCATTCTCTTACGTTAGATTGGCTATTGGATATAGCTGCATCATCCTCAATCTTTTAAAAATAATTTTTTTATTCAAACTATTTTTATTGATAGTGAATATAAATTTAGCTTACCCCTACTGTTTTGTAAGCGTCTATTCATTCTCAAACTCAAATATAAAGTTCTTTATATTTCCTTATAGAAAATGATATTTTAACCGATGGCTGTTTTCTTTAATTTGGATTTAGTTCTTTCATTCTTCATAATTGAACATTTTTCAAATAAAATTTTAAAAATATACCAAAAAAAACAAAAAGTTACCATGTTTTAGTCGTTTATTGAAAAATCGGCATTTTTGAGCAAAAAATCGGCAAATCGGCACTTTGATAATTAAGAGGCAAAAAATCGGCAAAATGCCGATAAATCGGCAAATATGGCAGGCCTGGATTTAAGTGGTATAATCAGCGTTACCGTTGGTGCCACTAAAGTAGCAATTTGCCACTTTTTCGGCTGCTTGGATACTATTTGGCCACTTTTACAAAATGCACCCAAATGTGATACTTTTTGTAATTCTTGCCACTTTTTTGATACTTTTTACGTTAGGAAAATATACTTTTTTTCATTCTGTTTTGTTATAACTCCCATACTAGCCTTGAAAATTGGGTTCCAAGTGAAGACATTCTACGAAAGTATAGAAGTCGTTTTAAGAACAACTAATTGTAAAAAAATATGTATGTAACTGACCAATTGAAAAAGTTTGTTTAACCATTCTAACTGATTCTTATATTTTTTGGAATGCTTAAGACAAAATGAGCACAGTTTTCTCCCATTACGTCACATTTATCAGATACACCAATTATTGTAATTTCGGAAGATGTTTTGTACCACAATTAATAACAAAATCGAGTGGTATAGTTTTGTTCTATTTGTAAAGCTGATTACAATAATTTGAAGCAATAATAGACGAATTTGGATAAAAACTAAATATCCTATACTAAAGAAATTAAAACACTTGCACTTAAATTTAGTAGCATGTATGAATGCCGTGTATTTATTTGTATTGAAGTGCGAAACTGATTAAATATAACGAATTTTAAAAAGTGATATTTTCGTTTTTTTGTTTAGGATTTCTGATAAATGTGACGTGATGGGAGAAAACTGTACTCATATTTGGCCATAGCATTCTAAAAAACATAAGAATCTGGTGGAATAGGCAAATAAACTTCTAAAAAAAATTTTAAAACCTGTGCAATACAATGTCTTAAATAAATCAAAGAAAATTTATTCAAAAAGAAAAGTACAAGAAATATATTACTTAATGTATATATAAAACAAATTACATAAATATCTTCTAATTGCTGCAACAATGTCAGAATTCAAAAAACATTTTGGCAGAAAACGAGTTTAACGTTTTTGAATTACCAAAACATTAAAGAAAATATTCAATATTTTTTATTTTTCGAATTTATTCTATGAGTTAAATTTCAGTTATGTATTTTTATAAAGCTTTTTTGTAATAGTCATATTCCTTCAATTTTTCAGAAATGACTTTATACACTACCAGACTATTATATTGTATTTTCTTGTTACATTTTACCTTAGCTTTCCTTTGGAAAGCAATGAGGTATATTGTATGTAAAGAAAAATTTACAATTATTAGACACCAGCAGAATGTAATGCATTTTTTGGCCCGCTACGGCCTTCGTCAGCATTCTTTGTGTCACACTGGATAGTGATACTTTATAAATTGAATGTATTTAACTCAACAATTTTAACAAATAGAAACTGGGAATTATTTCCTTCCGAAGGTTACTTTATATTATATTCACAAAGAATGCTGACGAAGGCCGTAGCGGGCCAGAAAATGCATTACATTCTGCTGGTGTCTAATAATTCGAAAAATAAAAAATATTGAATATAATATAAAGTAACCTTCGGAAGGAAATAATTCCCAGTTTCTATTTATTAAAGAAAATATTTTATAAAAATAACTTCTCGAGAGAAATATTTAATTTAATTTTTGCAACAAATGAGCCATAAGATGTATGTCTATTGTAATACGATCAATTGTTTTTTAGTGCATATAATTACTACATATATGTTTTTTTTGTTATGTTTTTATACCATTTATAAAATGTTATTTAAAATTATAATAAATAGAAAAAAAACGTAAAAAATACATAATGTGGTGTACTTATTTTAATTTGAAAAGTTGTGCCACTTTTTTTATAAAAATCCCCTTTTCGGTGCCACTTTTTTTTTAGATATCCCCTTTTTTTGGTACTTATTGAAAATATCCGACGGTAACACTGGGTATAATGCAGGACTACCAATTTTTAGAAAAGTCAAGAAGAAGAACAGACAAATTTTATATGCTTTCTATGTATAACGATTTACTTTTAATCTCTCCAACGTCAACAAAAAGTGAAAGGATCTTTTCTAAATCAAGTTTCATCAAAAAAAAAGAAAGAAATCGTTTGGAACATAAACGTTTAAACTTTTTTTTAAATTATTTTTGAAGATTAGCTTAAATTTTGATGCTATTTTTTATTGTAAAGGTTTTCCTCCTTTATTACATGACGTACACTCACAATATTCTGTACGTAAAATTAACTGAAATTGTAATATAAAATAAATGAAAGTTCAATTAAAAACCGCTCTACCTATTTTTCATTTATTTTTAACAAAAAGTTCATTTAATTTTTACTGTCAAAAATTCTACACCATATTCCGTAAAATCAAATAAATATTCAGTTATTTTGTAAAATTTTGTTGTCAAAAATTCAACACCATATTCAGTAAAAAAGATTAAATATTCAGTTATATATTAAAATTTTACTGTCAATTTTTTACTGTCAAATTGACCCCATATTCAGTAAAAACAATTAAATATTCAGTTATTTTATCAAATTTTCGTTTACTCCACAAAAGAGCCGAATTTCTAAAAAATACCAGACAGACACCTGTCCGCTTGTTTTTCTTATAAGCGAGAGAGGGAGAATATTTTTATTTACTTACCCAGTTACACACGTTTGTTTTACTTTTGTTGTACTGACCACGTTGTTTACAGAAGAACTCTCAATTATAAGACACCAGCAGCATGACCGATATGGCTTCGCAATTATTTTACTTTTAAAATTTGATGTATTTAATTAAATTATTTTAACAAATAGAAAATGGGTATTGCTTACACAAAACAAGCAATTCATTTTTTAAAGATAAGTAAAAATTAATTTTTGGTAGTAAAATTATATAAAATAACTGAATATTTAATTGTTTTTACTGAATATGGTGTTGAATTTTTGACAGTAAAATTTTACAAAATAACTGCATATTTATTTGTTTTTAGGGAATATGTAGTTAATTTTTTGACAATTAATTTATAATAGATAACTATTGATTTGTTTTTACGGAATTCGCGGTTGAATTTTTGACAGTAAAAATTAAATTAGCTTTTCGTTGCTTTAAATTTCATTTTCATTCAATTTTACATAAAGAAGAATTTAACTCAATCAACGGACAATATTAACTGCAACTGAAAATCCGTATTAATATGCACTTAGTTTTTTGAATAACTGTTAGAATCAGTTAAAAATAAATTTGCTTGGAATTTTAAATGTTTATTTATTTAAAAATGACTGAACGGAATATTTCTTAAATAAACTACAGTCCGTTACTGTAATAATATTGTGAGTGTACCTTTTGTTAAATTGTTGTTACCTTTTTAATAAAATTGTCATGTTTAAAAATATATTTTTTGTCTTATTTTTAAACTTTTAAACCATACGAAATTAAAATTATTCGATAAACCGAATAATATTAAATTGCTCGATAATTATTCGATTAAATAATTTTTCGTGCGATTATTCGAAAAATATAAAACATCGATCGAACGGTAACTAGAATGAGTAAAGAGGCCCAATAAAATGCCATTTTCGCACGGTGTTTTGTATTACGTCGCTCTCTGTTTTTATTACTTATTTGAATTTCCATCAGCGCTGCCAGAAGTAAGATTTTATCTTATTTTTTAAGATTTTTTCCCAAAAAACAAGATTTTTTGTTTTGTCTAGACGAAGGTTAGGTTCAATTAAAAAACCTTCTTTGCTCCCATTTAAAAAATTTTAAACTAAATAATAAAATTTAGTATAAGAAATTAAATTTTTTGTTATGTTTTTTTTGTTTATTTTATGTATTAAATAAAATATGAATTGTTTTGATTATTTATAATAAAAAAAAACTACTTTTTTCCAAAAATAAGATTTTTTCTTCAAAAATAAGATTTTTTTTTTTGGTGAAATTCAAGATTTTTTGCTGAAAATTTCTGGCAGCCCTGATTACCATGTTCGCACGGCATTTTCCTAATCGGTTAAATAAAAAGCTGTTACCAAATGGACTCAATGTAGCGTTTATGTTATATTTTGTTTGTTTTTAAGTGCTTTGACAGGTGGTGATGGCAAAAACCGATAAAACATTAGAGATCACATTGATTTTAAAGTAATCCACAGGTTAATAAAAATTGAATTACTAACAAATGAGATAATCCACTCTCAAAATTTTGTATGCCGAATTATGTAATTTGGATCTTAATTAGGCTGTGAATTACGAAAAAACGCAGTCGTGCGAACATGGTATTATGCCTTTTTTAGCAGTCACAATCCCTCTTCGCCATATTCCACACTTATTTGTTTCTTACAGAGGCAGTCAGTGAGAGTAAGCCCTTCCACACTTCCTTTAATATCAACTGCAATCCCTGCCCAAAAAGGGAGTAAGGAAGGTCTCTTAAACAAATGATTAAACTGAACAACTTCCTTTCTAACTTCTTAAAGAAGGGAGTAGCGAATGTATACTGAATATTTTGGAAAGTCTCTCAAAAAAATGTATACCTTTTAGAAGCGAATCTTTCAGAAGGGAATCTTTTAGAAGGGCCAATTGCGGTCATTTCAATATTTACCGCTGGGATATACCACATATAATAATATAATAGTTTAGTTTTATAAGACGTAAATATCAATTATTTATTTTTATTTGTATAGCCCCCTACACCAAGAGGTGCTATTAGTAGACTAGAGTTTGAAGTACGGATCTTCAAGTGGATAGCCGAAAAGTCATTCCTAAGATGATTTTTTATATATTTTTCTAAAAGGAGCAAGAGAAGAACGAAAATAGCTTTGATTTTTTAAGAGAAACTAGTCTCAAGGCTTTCGATTTCACGGCACACATGATGTGGCAGCAAAATTGTGCTCTATTTTCGATCTCCTGGTTTTGTTGTTTTCATCAAAGCGAATCATATTCTGATTACCACATGCAACTATAACTATAATAATATGTGCATCGCCCACTACTATTCTAGACATATTTATTGATAATCAAAGAATAAATTTCAGAATTAATCTAACAATTGTCTCCGGACAAAAATATTGTTCGGAACGCATGTATGAATCCACCTTTAGTTACATAAATTTTTTTTAAATAGTATTTTGGTTATTTTGTTGAACTTATTTAGGCTTAATTTTCATTAAATTATTGTTTTGAAGAAAGTAATTTTACAACATAAGGCACGAGCTCTATGTTTACATTTGCCCATCGAATTGTGCTGAAAAAGGTCAACAAGAAAAAGAAAGACAAAAAAATGAAAAAACAAAAAAATGTACTTGACAAAAGTACAAAAAAAAAAGAAGTAAGGTAGAACATGTAAATCAATTAAAATAGATAATCATTCAATCATTCAAATCTACCAAAGGTTAAAAATACAATTTGGTTTATAGATTGATGTTTGACTATTGACTGCCAGCAGTCGTCGATGGCGCCAAACCCCTCTGAAGAGATTGAGTGGTTGCAATCAAAACATGTTGGGGTAACCTGTCCATAAAAACGCCTGGGTTCGAGCCTCAGGTCAGTCAAGAATGAAAAACTATCAATAAATTTTAATTAATTTAATTGTAAACTTCCTTTCTTCATAAAAATAATTTAATGAAAATTAAATTTTATGAACTTAAGCCTAATTAAATATCAATATTAAAATTTATTTTATTTTAAATAAATGTTATTAACACTGTGAAAATTTTTTGAAGTCATCGAGTGCCTTTTCGTTTAGAACCCCATTTGGGTTTTGCTAGTTTAGTTGCTGCTCGGATTTTATGGCTTCATGTTTATTTTGGCTTAAACTTGATTTTTCCAAAGAACATAAAATTTTCCCCGCGGCTATATCTTTAAAACCAATTAAAGTTTTATTTTCCTGTCTTTTGCACAATTGAAGCTTTAGAGTCTATAGTACAGACTAGGAGAAAGAAAGTGTAAAACCAACTTGCTCAACCAAATTGCCAAAAATTTTAAATTTTTCTACATATTTCTTTACCATTTTTGGCCTGTTAACTGTGGTAAATTCAGTAAAGTAAGTCAAATATTCCTTTTAATTTAGTTCATAATTATACCGATCATTATGACACTGAAAAATGCTTTTTCACATTTTCCAGTTTTTTTTTCGCTTCAAAATTTTGATAAATATTTGAAAAGTTTAGCAAAAAAAAAAATGTCTTGCCTTTATTACATTGTTCATACATTTTGGTCCTTCCACGACACCGTGGAGGATATTATGTACGTCCTTGCTCCGAATAGAAAATATATTTAAATTTCAATGCACATTAATTTTGTTGTTTTTGATTCGTGTATGGAATTTAATTACGATTTTTTAAATTTTTGTTAATATGGACATATTTTATTAGCCTTGCTCCGATTTTTGTAAAACTTCGTCAAAAATTTAAGTATTAGAAATTCAATAAATATAAAAAATTTCTTGACGCTCGAAATATTTTTTTATGTTTTATGACATTTTTTAATTTCATGATTTATGGAAAGGATGCGAATCCTTGCACCGAAATGTTTAAATATTGCATTTGGTTACCTTTTGTCAATTTAACCATGTGTGATAGCAAGAAATTGTCAGTGACGTGGTTTAAAAAGGTAAACAAGTGAAGAGTATGGTGAGTCTTCGCAGCCACCGCTTATTTTATTGTCCACTTGCAATTCACGAGAATTGACAATTCTGACTTTCTTAGACAAGAAGTTTGATTCGCTGATAAACAGTACACAAAAACTGCTTCTTATTTTAACCGCACGTTATATGGAACCTGTAGTCCAATGTTTATTTTCCTTGGAACAGAAAAGAACTCTGGTCATTCGCGATATTGAGGAGATCTGCCGATTGTAAACCCTAGACAAGCTATAGGTATTGGCTGCATATATGTTACAGAGAAAGCAAGATTGCACAGCTCGTTATCTTATTAGCTGATGTGACGTAGGCTTTTGCTTTATTAGGATAATCGTTCGATTAAATAACCGAGGTTTTTGTTTAATCGGTTAATTTTGTTATTGATCGGCTAACCGATTAACAAAGATTTTTATAAATAAGGTAACTTCAATAAATAAAAATGCATACATTTTTTATTATTTGATAAAACTTGACTTGGAAAGAATTCTTTCACTTATCGCAGATGTTGGATAAATTAAAGCAACCCATACTACAGAATATCTATTTTCTAAGTCCTTCCTTCTACTGGATTACTCTAAACATATAAAATCTTCAATTATGCCATTAGATTTTTTTAAATGTTTAACACTTCTAATTGTTTCGGTTAATTCTGTTAACAGACTGATATGAGAAGATATAAGAACATATAACTAAACACAAACGTATAAAAAGTACGTGAAACAAAAAAGGTGTTGGCAGTCAAAGCAATTTTTCGCCAAATTCCTGTTGATCGATCATGAAGTTAAAAAAAACATTGAAAAACAGAGCAAAAGTGCTTGTAATTTTAATCACCGGTCGGCGGAAAATGGGTTAAAATGAAGATCACTGAAGGTGTTTGTTTGTATGAAAAATATTTTCTAAACACATGCCTTTTGTATATGAGACGAAACACATAATTAATACTACAAAAAATTAAAAATTTTATTACATCGGTTAATCGGTTAATCGACTGAAATTAACCGATTTAATCGAAAAAAGTCAATTTGAATTAACCTTGAGGGGATGTTTTTTACATTGCAGTAAAGTTAAATCAAAATGTAATTTATATTGAAATAACAATCCGAATCACGTTGAATGAAAGTTATTTCATGTTAAAACAACGTGAATTTCATGTAGAAACTAATTGGTTTTAGTGTGTTTTTACAGTGTGAAGAAGCCTCAGAGACAACATATGCATTTATTTAAGAATAATTCAAAACACTTACCCCTGTAACACATGTTTCACTTATTTTGTAGTCGCCTTTGTTAACAGATCAATCAGCATAATGGCCCGATATCGTTTACGTCATCATTCTACTTTGAAAACTTGATGTACTATTTAACTAAATAATTTTAATTAAAAGAATACGGGAATTGTCTTCTTTTTATAACATATTTTAAGAATGAAAATAAAAAAATTAACATACTTAACTATGTATGCATGTTAATTTAACAAGATAAACTTTTGATTTTAATATAAAACAGGTTTTTATGGATTCAATATTGAATCCATATTTATTTATAATTTAATATTTTTTTTATTTTTTTTTTAACAGTGAATAATATTAAATAAACGTGATTAAAGATTATTTAAATATTTTTCATTTAAAATTAATATGAAATAATGATAAATTTAAATAATGGGCATACTTTTGCAGAAATTTACTATGATTCTCAATTAACATTTTTCCATGTTGATTTTACATTGGTATTTTTTTCTGTGCGTAAACAATATTGCATGCTTATAACAGGTTTATAAGACGAATTTTATATGAAAATCTGTTTAATTAACCTTTAATAAAACTGAAATATTTTTTATGAATAAGGGGGTAATTGTTCAAATATAATTTTTATTAGGTTTTTATTCCATCAATGTCATGTTACACTTTATGTATGTAGGTTGTTGTTGGTTGATAACTTCAGTTTCTGTTCTTGCTGTAAACAGTAGTTACAAGATTGTTTAGTTTCTTAAAAAGACCATATTATTCTAAATTTATTAACAACAATAATATTTTTGAAGCACTTTTGTTTATTTTTTCAACAACGTCTTGACAGTGAACTTGAAAACATAATTAAACATTCAGGCAGTGTTTGTGATAAAAAAATAATGCTTCAAACACTCTCACACACACCCACACGCATTTAATGTGAAAACAAAATGTTATGCATTTAATTTTTGTATATTAAATAATTTTTATAAAGTATAAATTAAACTTATTTTTATTAAATATTTTGTTTGTTCATTCATCCCCCTCTGTTGAGCCCGAAACTACAACAACATTAACAATAAATAGGTACACAAGTAGTTGACGTGATTTATTATCGATATACGTATGTATGTCTAACTGTCAATGTACGATCGATCAAGCGACATTGTGGGTCATTTTGTACGCAGTGGAATCGAATCAGTGTAATTCCAAAAATAAGTTTGTTGTATTTGTTTTAAAAACTATATACTACATATTTAAGTATTGCTGCTGTTGTTATTGTCTTTAGAATTTAGCTAGAATTTTATAAATTACAAGTTTATTGGCTGCACTAAATCATGGATGTTTCTTAGACGCCACCTTTGAATTTTATATAGAATTACACTAAAGGAATTTTTAATTGTCGTTTGATACTAGAGTATCCAATTTTTTGACTTTTGGTTGTGTTCGAGTAGGGAATTAATCGATTTTTGAATTTGAAAATTGCTCGATTAATCGAATAGGGTTTTTAAATTGTTCGAATTACTCGAAAAATACAAATCATTTTATCCACTGGGAAAAAAACATAAATCTCTACATGAATTTATACTTTTATTATATTAATAAACACAAAAAAAAAACAATAAAACAAACATGTAGTCTAACAATAGACAATAAAATAACAATGCAAAAAATGCAGTTGTTATACATTAAAAAGACCGAAACAAGATTAAGGAAGCTAATTTTAAATAAACTATAAAAAAAATTAAACACTTCTTCGATTTAACAGACAATAAAATGATTTGAAAGCCAAAGTTTAATACAGTTATGCTTAGTAGCAGGCGGGCGCCATTAATTTTTCGGTTTATAATTTGCAATTGTGTCCCGCCTGTTAATCTTACCTCATATTTTTTATTTATTTATTATATTTTTGTCTTTTTAGTCCCAGCACTTTTTGTGGGAAGTGCCAGCCAGTTATGAAAAACTTTTAAAACCAATTTCTTATTCCTAGAAATGGAGTGAAATTGAAGACGATGGACATTTCTTGTTAAATTTGTTTTAAAAATCACCTTAGTTTTTTCTGATTTTTTTTTTATAAAATTATGTTTTTGAAATTACTTTAATTTCAATTTTACAGACAACTTATATGAAAAATGTGCTATTTAAGTACCAAATTTCTAACGTATGAAATTTGACGTTTATAATGATACACGTAATTTGTAATTTAAAAAGTGTCTGAAATATAATCAAAAGTTTGTGTGATGAAAATAACTCTAGAAGTTAAGAACATGTAATTTAGTTTTTAATAATCTTAAACAATTAGAAATCTAAAAAACAAATATTTTTATTATTAAAAATGTAGAATTTTAATAGATATTAATCCTAATCGATTAATTGACATAAATTGTTTGAGTTATTCGTTATTCGAAATTGGCTATTTAAAATATTCGATCAAAGAATGGCGGAAAAATTCCTTGATTAATCGCGTGGATACTCTATTTAATACTAAATATTTGGTTTGGATAACAAATTGTAGTTTTATTTAAATTGCAAATACATTTTCAAGTTTTAATTATTTTATGCACAATTTTTTTAGGCTACAAAACGGCAATAATTGATTTTTAGAAAATCCCAAACATTTAAGCAATTCAATTAGGAATTCCTAGAAACATTGTTTTAAATAAATCATATGTTTTTTAAGTATTTGACAATAGAATTTAGAAAGCACGTGACCACTAAACTATCGGGAATGTGCTGAAAATCGCAAACGCAAGAATTTGGAAGTTGTTTTTAATCAACTTTAAACCAAATTCTTATAATTTTTTGTTATAAATTCTGTTTAATAGGGAAATATTTGTTTAATATTTGTCACAAAATTCTTTTAATACAGAAATCTTTTTTAAAAACGACTTTTAAGATTCTTGCTTTTTACGTTTGCGATTTCCAGCACACCCCTGTATATAACATTCTTTTATAAAATTTTAATGGATTTGCTAAACTTTATTGGGGAAAAATCGTAATACACTGTTCAATGGCACTCTCTATAAATTCTGGAGATCGCAAAATATCTCAACGCACACCAAAGTCAGAGTATTTAACAGCAACGTGAAAACCGTGCTTCTATATGGTTGCTAAACGTGGAGGATATCGAGTATGCAAGCATTTGTATATCGGTGCCTCGGTCCTATACTGTTATTCTAATATTCTGGCCATTCACGATACCATGATCAGTGTTACCGTTATGCGACTAAAGTCGCATTTTTGCCCCTTTTTGACTGCCGTGCCACTTTTTTGACCCCTTATGAATAAATCAAACCTTAATTTTCAAAACGAATCATCACAAATTATATATTTAGTTTCATCCATGAAAGATATTGTATTAGAAATTTTTAAAAAATTTTTAAAAAAAGAGTATGTTATGCAAACAAATATAGAACAAATTGATTTTGTTGATGTTCTGCATATAAAAGAAACTCTTAATATATATATCGGCCACGAAGCCGAGCTAGAAATATGTACTAACAACATCTTAAGTAGTGATATTGTAGAAATTAAAAACAACATTTTACTTTTTTACCAAAAGCTGTGCAAAGAAATTTTATCAAGAATTAATATTAGCGATAAGAGGCTGAGTTCATAAAAGGTTTTTGATTCAGTATTTATTAAGTCAGCTGAAGATATAAATTACTTTGAAATTGTTACCGTTTTTATTGATATAATTACTAACCCAGATGATTTTGTAAAAGAGTTCAAACTTTTAGAAACCAGATCGAACGATAAAAGCTATGAAGCAATTTTTAAAATATCTAAGCCTGAAACATTTTGGTACGAAATTGGCAATTTAAAAAACTGTTTGGGTGACAATTTATATCCAAACTTGTATAAATTTGCTTTGCAATTTATAAAAAAATGGATCTGTACCTGATATTAGCTATCTTCCTATCAATACTTTTATATGCTTTTTCCTCGAGGTTTTTTCATAACTTAATTTTTTTGGTAAAAAAGTAAAATAATCCAAGTGCCAAATATTTATGTACATATACTTACATATATACATATCTCTATCTATTTAAATGTAAAGTTTTTTTGTATCAAATCATATTATGAACTATTTTTTGTTTTTGTAAGTATTGTTATTACACTATTTTAAGCTCGTTTTATTTACAAGTAATTAGTAACTGTTTTTGTATAAATAATTGAAATAAAAATTTTATGCAACAGTTCATTGTCGTTTACTTGCAAACAAGACATGTATTTTCACGATATATGTATATATGTATGTGTTTTTTTCCAAAACAATTTGTATTATATACCTAAAATGTATTTTTTTTATAAATATGAAGTTAATTTTTTTTTATGTTTAGTTTTCGATGAAAATAATTTAATAAATACATACGATTTAATTTTAATTTTCCTTTTTTTAAAGTTGCCCCTTTTTTTCTCAGAATTCCCCTTTTTGTGACACTTTTTTTTTTAAATCCCCTTTTTGTGCCCCTTTTTGAAAATTTTGAACGGTAACACTGACCATGATTCCTGACCATACGTTACCGCAAGTTTGGGACACACATTGTAAAAGCCTGAAGACGATAACAATTTTGAAAAAAACTAGTGCTTACGTGTGTGTCGTCAAATACACTTAGGTCTCGTTTTATGCGATTTTAAATTAACGATTTTTTTTAGAATTTAACCAGATTTTGAAAACTCAGTATTTTTTTAAGCTTTTTTACCGTTTAACAACTAAACCAAGTTTGCAACTCTGATATAATCGTTATACTAGTTTGTTTTATTTTGAGTTTTTCTATGAATATACGATACGTATGTATGAGTGTTTTCAAACTTATGAAGAGCACATAATCACAGTTTTACAAAATAATAAGGCTTATCTCGGCAAAAACAATATCAAATAATTAGTTCGAATTTAGAAAAATTTCAATTTAAACTCGTTATTTCCTGTCTTTTATGGTACAACATTTCAATAGCCACATGTATGTACGAGTGTAAACAATTTGAATAACTTTTAAACTAATAGAGGTCCAGTAATAAAACATTTACAATATAATAAGGACACAATCAGCGTTACCGCTGTGCGATTTTAGTTGCAATTTGCAACCTTTTTGAAGCACTGACACTTTTTGTGCGACTTTTTAAAATTCTCAACGGTAATCCTGGAGACAAAAGGCTAATTTCGGTAAAAAAAATAAAAAATTTGGGTTTAAATTGGTCATTTCCGGTTTTGCAAATGAAAAAATTTGCTTTTTTCCAATTAATTTTTTTATTTAATTAAAGATTAATCGATTTTCTATAAGAATCACTTATTATTTTTTTTTTTTTGATTAGTTTTTAGTTCGAAAAGATAATTTAAAAAAATATTTTTTGAAAACGGCAACACTTTACCACCTTGCAACTCGACAAATAAATATCATAGAAAAAAATATTTCGCACACCTATTCATATTTATGCCAAATATAAAAATGTCAACAAAAATTTTTTATTGTGTTGTCCGCTTCACAAATACACATGGACGTCCATTTCCGGGATAAAACAATCTAAAAGATTTGTGGCCCCGTCCCGTAGTAAATCAAGTGGGCTACTTCTGCTTGAAAAGGGATAACTCAGGCTACTTGATGTTTCACCAGAAAGTGTAATTGACCTCTTATGTAGCCTGAACCTGACAAGGTGATGTATACAGACTGCACAAAGGACCCTTTGGACCATTGTCTCCTACATATCTATCTAAGGACCAGGTTCAATTTCATGTTCAGTCAAGAATAGAATTATCAACCTTTTTTTAATTTATTTCATGTTTTAAATTACTTCCTTCATTAAATTAAATTTAATGGACTTAAGAATCAAAATATCAAAAAGACTTCAATTAAAAACAAACAGTTCAATAAAAAATTACATTTGTTTTAAAATATTATTTCTTATTAAGTTCTATTTAAATACATACATACATATGTACAAAATTTAATTTTTTTAGAACTATTTAAATAATTCTTATATAGCCCACGTAGCTTATTTAAAGTCTATTTGAGTTTCATAGTGTATCTAATTGACAAGGTTCCCCAAAAAAAAATCAGCTGTTTCTTTGAGGCCACCTTGTAAATAAATACACTTAACAAGCTATGTATTTCGTTTTGGTTAAACAGCTGTATTTAAATCAGTGTTTGAAAATAAACAAAACATTATTTACCGTTCGGCTAACACAGCCGGCAACGAAATCTATTTTTTGAGTGTTTGTGTAGACGAACACAACCCTTAATACAGTCCTTAACTATTTTGAAGAAAGAGCCGAACATTATATAGTGTTCTGTTCTTCGTTAAAAAACCGAACTATGTTTCTTTTTTTACAAAAAAAAAAAACAAACAAACAATTTTAGCAACGACCGCACCGCAACGCGAACAGCTTGTGTGTATTGTGTACAGGGATGATAAATGAGAAAACCAATATCGTACCAACGAACTTTTTAAATCATACATTTTCGGCCCCAATGGTACTAAGTCAGTTTTTTATAAATTTTTTTTTTATTTTATTTTTAAAAACAAAAATTTAATACAACAAAAAAAGGTAATTATACATTATAATGGGGTTTGTAAAATCTTTTTCGCGTCAAAAGCACATCGCGATTCTTGTTGTATTGCAAGAAACTTTTCCAAAGAAACCATAGGCCACAAATTTATTTCGAGCCCCGGATTTTTCAAAATAGTTAGTTTTCCAAAATATTCAAGAATAGAGGCAAACAAATTGTATTTGATCTAGCCATACCTGTATCATGCGTTTTTCAGGGTCGAGAAATCCATTAATTTTTATTTTTGTTTTCCGCCAGAGAGCGTTTTCATACACTTTTTAGAATTTATCGTCTGTTTTGTGGGAAATTGACGAATACTTCTCAAACTGCAATCCGAATTTTAAATGAAAATAAAATGTTTGAGCACTTTAAAAATATGTGCATATGAGCATTTTCGGTTTGCATTTCCAAATTTATTGTGTTTACAATTTTTAATATGCATTGCAGAAACAGGAAAAGAGTAGAAAGTCCAAACATAATAAAATCTAATTTAGCGTTTGTAAAATCTCCTTCCAAATTATTCGGAGTAAAATAATAATGGAGTGGTCTCCCACTGTTCCAAAATACTGTTGACTACTTCTTAACGTTACAACCATCTTGTTGACGAATATATGAAAATAATTTAAGCTCGTTTCAAAATAATCATGAATTGAGAGGAATTTGTCTCTTCTACAATGTAGAACTTTTCAAGAAGCGATTTCCTATATCTTTTAAAAACTTGTCAATAACATTAGAAAATGCACGCCTATGTGCTGCTGCTGATACTAAATTTAGAATGTGGCATAAGCAATCGTTTAATGAACAAGTGCAAAAATCTATTCACAATAGCGAAGTTCAGGGTTTCGCTCAAATGGTCTTGCAAAAGAGCAAATGCAAAATATCATGGCTGTTTTGTTTAATCCAACAACAAAAAGTAGAGTTTCCCTTAGATTTCATAAAAAAGCTACGACATTCTGCATTTTCGCAAGATTATTTGCACCAAACACTAAACTCCGCTTATATTTATTGGACAGAAGGTTTGAAAAATTTGGAATTGGTACCAAATGAGTCACGGGGGTACCAGCGTCGTTTTTAGTTTTGAATTCTACCAAAAAAAGTGCAATTGTACCAACTTTATCAATCCTGATTGTGTAATATTTTGTTCGTGTAAAATGTCTATTTTGTTTTTGTAAAAAAATTTTTACCAGCCTAAAGGGCGCGAAGCACAACAGAAACGAGCGAATACAATGAAGTTTGTCGTTTTAAAAAACAACCAAATGGAATTAAATGTCAACTTTTTGTTGAATTGGATAAGAACAAAAAATTATTTTTGTATTCGAAAGATGACAAACAGGGAAACGTTATTTTTTGAACGATTTACTACACAAACGCTATTAGCGTTTGACCGATATTTAGTGTTTATTTTGGAACACTGATTTAGAAAAAACTTAAATTTTATTAAAACCCAGCGGACCGCAGGTGGCAGGCCTTTTTGAAGGCCTCTATACTGCTTTCTAACAGATTCGCTTCGCACGATATCCTGTCTTCCGAAGTATGCCTTATAGAAGTTATACATTTCTTTTTGAAAGACCTTCTAAAATATTCAGTACAGTACCTTCTGTAAGAAGGGAGAAAGGAAGTTGTTCAATTTTATTTACTTTTTATTTTTTGTGACCTTCCTTATTCAGTTCTTTGGGAAGATATCATAGTTGATATTGACAACCAATGACAACCTGTGTAAAAAAAAAGTATGGAATGGGGCGAGAAGGTCTTATGACTGCTAAATAGGGCCTATTAGGCGTCTTTATTCATTCTAGTTACCGCTGGGAAATAACCTAAATATTTATGTCTGGAATACATTTCCGCTTTCATAATCAATCAAAAAATGTTGAGTTTTTTCTCTTCCGGCTTTTTTCAAATATATTGAATAAACTAAAAATAACAAATATAAATTGGCAAAGGTGAAACAGTTAATAGCATTATGTTCCTTTGCTTATCAACTGATCTGAACAAAAAACTACACCATTTGAAAGTTATTTACCCAGTAAATAATTTTAAGGTTTTCGGAAGCAAGAAAAGTACAAGAGCGCTTATATATGCGCTGGCTATTACATACTACTTAGAAGCAACAGGAAAGCGAAAACCATTGAAGTCAATTTTTAATATAAGTTAATGAAAATTATTTAATAGCTTCGCATAATCCCTTATAAGTAAGCAGGTTGTAAGGGAATAGTTAAAATGATTTTTTAAAAGAAAAATGTACGACCAAAGTTCAAAGTGTTTCTGTTAATCGCTTACATGGAAGCACGTTGTATTGCAATGATTTCAAAATGTGTTTACGATAATTCCCGACATGTTGCCGAAAACAAGAGATGCCTTAAATTACTTCTTTTTTATTACGAAATCAGTCAGCAAATTGTTTTTGAGCAGCGAGGGCGCAAGCAAATTGAACAAAGGTGATCATTTTTAAAATTAATAAACAAAAAATTAAATAGAAATTACACATAAATAATACAAGTAACTGTAAGTATTCTTTTTAAATACAATAATACATACATAAATTTTTAAGTTTATTATTTTTGTGTGGTCAATTACTAGATTTCTGATAGTGATGTAGGGTCTGATGCGGAAAATATATTTCTGGACAGAGAAAAACAAACGCCAATGAATACCTCACTAGCTTAAGTGCAAGCTTTTAAAAAAAACATAATATATAAAATATAATAAAATAAAATAATAACATGAAAATATACGACTGTAATTTAGTGTGCTATTTTGAATTTAAATCAGCTGACTTAAAACAAATATAAAAAATAAATAGGTATGTATTTACCAAAAATAAAAATATTTAGATATTCTTATCCATGAATTAATAAATTAAATTAGATCTTCCCTGACTATTTTCCATTTTCAGACGCAAACCACAAATTAATTTTATTTTGTTTGTTTACCAAACATCAGAGTCCTAAGCCGATCTAATTTGACGCTGCAAGTGTTGTGTTGCAATTCGGATGTTAGATGAATAAAACTATACCATCAACGGCGACGGCTACAAAAACTAGTGCGGTTCGGCTCAGCCGCTCAGCGCAGGTATCTTCTGATTAATTACGACAGCACAACAGTAAACATACCAAGCAAAGTTCTATTAA
This sequence comes from Pollenia labialis, assembly GCA_949318255.1. Taxonomy (NCBI): domain Eukaryota; kingdom Metazoa; phylum Arthropoda; class Insecta; order Diptera; family Polleniidae; genus Pollenia; species Pollenia labialis. The sequence goes on along the minus strand of OX439142.1, from coordinate 129,076,440 downwards.
TTTAAGACACTTTTTGTTTACGAAACAACAACAATTTTTTTAAACCATTGTAAAATGTTAGAACATTATGACAGTATAACATGATAGCACACCTTGTGAATACCCCAATTATATTGCAGTTTAGTATTAAATATCATATCACAATTTACAATGGATGTATTTTGAGTTTATTTTTTTATAAGTTTATTTAGTAAATAAAAATAAAATGTACAAAACTAAAAAAAAATAGTAATGCTTTCATAGCTTATATAAGAGGCATGAATAAAATGCTTCCAAAAAGCCAACACAGTAATAGCATTGGGTAAGTTATGAAATCGCTATATTAATAGAAACATGAAAGAAGCGCTTCCTGTATACAGTATAGAAACAATTAATCAAAGGTATGAAAGTTGCGGTTTTTGGAAGCTATTCCTTCACTGAATAATGTAAGTCATGAAAAACGCAATGATTTTACAAAAAAGTAGTGCTTCCAAGTGGGAATTCCCCATATAAAAATCATGCCTCTTGTAAGCAGGTTTCTAAGGGGGAATTGTGCTTCTCTCCCTTACAAACCTGCTTACCAGTAAGCACCATTTTTTACTGGGTACTTACAGCAGTGCACAATATATATTATATTAAAATCTGAGGGGGCTAAAAAGGGGAAATTCGTCACTCCAAAACTAAAAAAGATACATTAAAAAATAAGCGGACAGGAGACTGGTACTTTGTTGAAATACGGCCCTTTTAGGGAGTAAACATCTTTTAACCCAAAAAACATAGACATAAATATCAATACCAAATTCGTCACTTATCTAAAAATTTAAAATATAAATCTGGTACTTTTTTGAAACTCGAACGTTTAAGGAGTGAAAACCGTACCTATTTTTTATACATTTTTACAAAACATTTTTTCCACTCATTGAGATTTACATAGATATTAAATTATAGGCTTCCAGTACAACATTGAACGTTTTGAAACTTCAATGGATAGAAAATCAGGATAAAAAATGGGAAATAGGGGAAATTAAATAGCTTACGTTTATTTTTCACGTTGCGTGTGGTAATTTGTGAATTTTCTATAATTTTAAGCTTAGAAACATAAAATAATAGGTGCAGGATCCTAAGTTAATGAGAACCTTTCTTTCTTCAACTGGTACTTTTTGAATTTTCCTTATTGTTCAATCTACATTGAACCTATAAATTCGGGTTATTAAAAAGGAAAAATTAATTAATTTAATTATTGTACAGTACTTATGAATTATGTTTGAAATGCCATCCCTGGAATACAATTTTAGTACTTGCTAAAACTAACCGGTTAAAGTTTCAGCCATCGGCTGGTAAAATCCGAGGTTGCATGCAGTTTGTTAAATTAAATTTATCATTCACTCACATTTTTGCTCTCAACCGTACCATTTGTCAACCTTAAAAATATTTAAGACACTAATTGTACTTACCTACAGATAAGCAAATAACTAAATGTTGAAATAAACCTTATGCTGGAATAAATTAAACGAATTACTCACCAAGTATTCCTAATTAAAGGTAAGCCATTTTAGCTCTAATTCCTTACAATAGAAAGAAATACTAAAAAGTTGTTATTTCTTTCGTTTCTTCTCAATCACCAAAATTGTAACTACTCTTTGAGTAATTATAATTTAATTGTTTTAGGGATTTTTTAATTTCTTAAAACGCCAACTAAAAGAGAAATCCATAAACAATTTTAAAATATAAGATCAATTATATTCACTTATATTGAACCTAGAAACATGAAATTAATCTTGCATAATCCTGAGTGAATAAGAATCTGTAATAAGGAACTTTTTGTTACTTTTTTGTTCTTCAAATGGTCTTTTTTTAATTTCCGTTAGTTTCTCTTTACAACATATTAAAAGTGACTTTAAAAACATCAAAGAACATTTTTTTTAAATTGGTTCATTTGAACAATGTTAGTCAAATAATAATTCGGCAGTAAAAGGTGGTGCACGCTTTGAATTCTTTTCTTTTTCACTCTCTTTAATACGCAGTAAATAAAATTTTTGTTATTTTAACGCATTTTTAGCCGAACAAAGTTGAAACAGATTGCTGCGTGTGATTACATATTGGCGACCTTAGAAGGGAATTGAAATTTAAATTAAGCAGCAAAAGTTGAAGCTTGTAAACCAAGACAAATATTTAAATCAAAATTAAAATGTTAACCAAATCTGAAATTAAAAATAGATGGTATTGCTATGTCAGTATGCCATCACTCTTTTCCACTTTTTTTTTTAATTAACCCCAATATTACAAATCAAGTTTTGTGTACCAACTACCAAACCCTCATTCAGTTTAATTGAACTGCCTTAATCTAGTTTAATAACAACAATACTTTAATTTTTCGTCGGGAGAAAGCAATGACGCGCTGTTCTTTGTTTAATACAATTAATCAACTGCGTGTGACGTATAATCGAAAGCATTTGTTTTTAATATTTACATAATTCCATTTTAAAAACAAACTTGTTGCTTTTATTAAGTTCTCAGGGCTGATGTATTTAACTGGTTGTTTGCACTTATTAATAAAAATAGGTAAGTAAATAATTCTGTTGTTTTATTAATTTTTTCTTCTTGTTCAATTCCTTAAAGTTAATTTGTTGATTATCGAATTAACAATTAAAACAAGTGTTTAAATGTTAATCGTTACGTATAAAAAAAAATTAAAACGCACATACAACAAAACAAAGACCACAACACCACCCGCCACCAACATGCTTATAATATTGTCTGTAATTACTTAATTACCCACTGTGTGTTATGGTCATTTTGCTTAAATGCTTGTATGTCGTGTAATATTAATTGAAGCTGTCATTTTAATAATTTTATTGGTTTTGTAGAATTTGCTGTATATGTTTTTATTATTTTTGAAGCTTCGTTGTTTTTTGTTCATTTTAGGCGATAACTTCGCCTTGCAAACTAAAGTACTGAACCTTACGCTGGAAGTTGGCACTTATTTGTTGTCTTAGTGAATAAAAAAAAAATTACACAAACATTGATGTGACTAAATGTGACTTTTGTCTAGGATTCAAAGGAATCAATTCTTTACCCAATGACAAATCCATAATGTTTTTTTTTTTAATTTTAAAGTTTTTTTAAGAAAGTCTTTTTAATATACAAGCCCACTTTTTCACGCGTAATTATTATTTAAAGCAATTAAAACACGCAGGACACAAAAAATTAACTATTAATTCAATTATTCAAATAAGTACTGGTCGTGCTTACTTAAAGTCAATTATATATTATCAAGCCTAAGTGGTGTCAATAATGCGGTAAGTATGGATATCTTTTAATTAAGCACAGAATGCTTTGCTCAAGTACGAAATATTTAAGTTTTATGTTTCAAAATAATCCGAAACTTGATTGACTAAGTAAAATTGAGATAGAAATTAATCTCAATCTGTGCTTGATTCGTACCTTGAAGTAACCCGATAGTGGTTGGATTTGATTTATTACACAAAGGAACAAATTTGAAATGTTTTGTGGAATTTGATTGCAAATTTTAACTAATTTGATGTAGCTTATTTCAAATCTAGTTTCCATTTTTGTCTATCAGCTCTACTTTTCCAGATATACCGTTATGTAAAAAATTAAGGCACTTTCACTACATATATTGGAATAACTTGAAAACGTTTTACCATATTCAGTTAACCAAAAAATCCGAAACTCGGCAACAGTATTATATTTAAGTCGTGCTTACATATAATTTATTTGTATTGTTTCTATACATTAAATATAGAAAAAATCTTCCCATTGTCCTTTCGTTTGCATTTTCTTAATCTTAATAAAAAATTGTATTACCGTGTAAATTATTACATATATTACATTATTGTATGATCTGACCACATTACGAAGCTTAAGTCAAATAACGTTTAACTGGCACTCAATTAATTTTTTGTGAAAGAAGATGGTGTTCGACCTAAGTTTTTAATCTTATTGCTAAGTTCAGTTATTATTAACTATCAGTTATAACTGTCAAAAACATACATATTGTTAATTGGAAGTTAAAGTAATATTTAGTTTTAACTGAACTTGGTGAAATCAGCCGTAAGAGTTACAAATACAATTAAAAATTACGTATGAATATTCTTGCTTAATTAATGGAGCAAGCAAAAGTACTTTAGACCTTCAGACCAGAGTCTATGGCGGGGATTCAACTCGTAAACCTGGCTCTGATATACTAGCACACTACCATCTAACCTACCGGGACACCAACACTTGTTTTTTAATAAAATGTATTTAATGAATATTCGATTGAATTAAATTTATGTTCTAGCGATTTTAATGAATAAATCACTTTAATGCTCTGCTCAATCAATTCCCAAGTTTCGTCAACTTGTGTGCCCTACTGCTGATGGCTTAAATACTTAAAACCAATTTTCGTATTTAAAGTCTTGTATGAGTATTTAAAACAGCTTTCATTTTTGTGTTTTATTGTGATTATTTTACTTTGCCTTGCTTATGTATTTATTTATTTTATTTCTTCACTTTGGATTTAGTAGCAATGGGGGTTTAATTCGTACGATGTACAAACGACATTCGTTTGAATTCTAGTTTGAACTGGTACCAAGCAGTTTCAACTCTACGTATTTTAGACAGGCCGAAAAAGTAACAGAAATAAAAATTAAAAACAAAACAAAACAAAAACATGGCCAATATCAACAATAACAGAAAAGTCTTAATACTAATTTTTTGTACAAGTACATACTCATATGAAATAATTTATGGTGAATTAAAATGTTTACCATGTTTTTGATCTTGAGAGTCAGTATCAGTGCAGACAGAACATTGGTAAATCGGCAGATCGACAGACAGTCAGGCGTTTACAACAATTAAACATGTTTTTTTTGTTTTTTTGTATGATTTCTGTTTTGGAAAAAGAGGTTAAAGTGCTTTACAAGAGATTTGGTGTTAAAATTTGCAAAGTCATTTTAAGAATCAATTTTATGGTTTTCAAATTTAACAAACTTGATTTTTTCACAAATATTTGCTGTGGTAACAAAGAAGAATAATTGAAAATATTAAAAAAAAAATATATGTATGCATTTATAATTTATTTTAAGTGTCACTCATGTTCTAATAATTATGACATGTTTAAGGAAATTATTCAAAATTTTTTTATTTTAAAGTCAGGGTTGAAATCGTCGAATGGTTTTTCTTGGAATCTTACTTTTTGATGTCGCCGTACGCTATGTCGAATAGCTTGTATCGAAATTCGAGATGTTTTTGCATATTTAACCTTTGCAGCATTTTTTTGCATATTTAAGCTAAGTTCCTTCGCAGCGAATCAAAAAATAAAACTGCTTAAAAACCCGGATTGTAGATGGCTTTTTTGTTTTAAATATCTGTCTGTATACTAAATAAGTTACCTTTATGGTAAGAATCGGTCTATAATTTCACATACTTCCCATACAAACTTCTTTACGAAATAGACTTCTTGTGTCTTAAAACTATCCTTTCTTTTATTTTCGTTTTTAGATTTAATTCGGCTCAAAATTATTTTAATGCAGATTAAATTTTTCTTGGAATCGGTGTACATTGATCTCTCTCAAACAAATATCACTCCCGAAAATAGCTTTAACTTCCTTATAGTTTAAATTTAGTGACCTTGCTTTAAATGCTTTAAGACAAAAAATCTACTGTATCGAGCCCTTACTGCAAAAATAACTTAAGCGACATCATTTTAAATTTTCGTTTTTTTAATAAATACATTTGTTGGCAACACTTGCATCATTGCCTTAACGCTGGGTTTCCACGTATCAATTTTTTTTTTTTTTGCTAAGCACAAGCAAAAAACGTCGGCAGAACAATGGCGCAATAATTGCTGATTATATTGCTGGAGAACACGTGAAATTGCTTTGCCATAAATACACGTACAGAGAAATCGAATGTCAGATAAATGACCACTCATTTTACTGCAGATTGCTAAGCAATCAATCAGAAGACAAATAATTGCGCAATGGATTGCCACTCATGGCAATACGTCGCAAATTTAATGTAGCAATCAAATTTGAAGTTTGCCGCAATAAATATTGAAACGAGGAGACCCGGGGTAAATGCGATAGCACAGAGCATACAGAGGTGCCACGAGACAGAAAATATTGTGTTTTTTCCGTCTTTTTCTGCGAAAGCTGCCCTTTTTGCATTTTTTGTTTTGATTACGCAATTCGTGTTAATGATTTGGGCCTTTTTCACACGTCACTTTTCACAGTTCTGTATATTCTGTGTGCGATAGTCATATAAGGTACCGTAACGATTTTGTAGCAAAAACAATTTGAATAAAAAAAACCTTCTTCTATAAAATTGTGTTTTTGTCGCTTTAGCTTGTTTTGCGGTAAGTGCTCGTGTGTGGTGATATCTACATGGATAATATTTGGCACAAAAAACTTATATAAATCTAAACCATATACGATAACTGGTGACTGCTCATCGGTTTTAAATAGGGTACAATCTCGAAATTGGTCTGGCTTTACCGACTTTAATTATTGAACTATTTTTTTTAAATGTTAATATTATTAAATGGTTGAATATTTTGCTTTTTGTAATGGGCCATTTTTTTAGATCATATTTTTAACAATTTGTATGGCAAAATTTTCAAGTTTTAACTGCATATTTAATGAACATTAAACACTTTTTATAGCATATTATCGGTTACCCTGATTATAAGTAATTTATTTACTTTACTTATCTACCTTTATATTTTTTAGTTAATACCAGGGCGGGCTGTGGAGCCGAAGTTGAAGAGTCGGAGTTGATGTTTATGTACCGGAATTGTAGTCGAAATACCCACAAAAACTCGCGACTCCAAAATTTTTCGGCATACAAAATTTTCTAGTATATTTAAAAAAAAAAAAATTTCAAGAGGTTTTGTCTTAAAAATGTGGATGTCAGAATATGAGGACCAGTCTACTTACAAAAAAAAATCTATTACTTCTTTAAACAAATTTCGATTCGAGCGATCACGAGACATAACGAAATTTTATTCGATACAAAACTTTATTCGATCACGAATCCGACGATTTGGGGTCCATGTTTTGCTCTCCTTTTGGTCTTTGTGATGTTCGCAAAAACCCGTTACATTATATTATTGCATTTGGGGGTACAGCTTAAGAATTATTTATCTTAAATGAATTAAAAATGTACACATTTCTTTTAATGTAATAGATTTTAATACTACAGCAAATATTGTATAACCTGTGCAGCAACCTTTTATCATCAAATCAAATAAATTAGTACGAAATAAAACATTTTCCTTATCCCACTCAACTCAAAAAATGTTATTATATACCTTCAGAATTTCCTTTACACTTCTACTAAAAGTTCTCTTCACTCCACTTGACATTTGACAAATACCTACAAGTACTCGTAGGAATAATTAATCAAAAACGCTGGAAAACACATTAAACCCAAAATAAATATCGCCATTTAGGCGACTATTTCCCTACAACTTAATTTAAAAAAAATTCAATTCAACACGAGTCAAAAAATGTGTGATACTTGTACACCAAAAAATAGCGCAATAGCAAAAAAGATTTATCTACTTGACTTGATGATGAAGATTTATCTTAATGTAAATAATATTCAAAAACATCACCGTACGTACCGCTATAAACAAATACATATCAAATTTTTTAATTATTTTTTTTTTTGGTTTTGTTATAAAAATGTCACACGCAGAAGCCGTTATAAACCATTAATACCTTGGCAAATAGCAGCACATTTTTTTGAGTAAATTAAGCATGATATTTACAAATAAATAAAATAAATTTGAAAATACTGACAAGACAAAAAAATGTTTAGGAATCTCAGATAAAATTTAAACAAAGTCTATTTAGTTGATACAGTTTTAGCAAACAATCAAAACATATTTTTTGTTTCTTTTTTTTTTTTTGTTTGACAAAAAATGTTTTAATTTGATTATTTATATATAAAAGAGTAGATTATTTTAAGCATCAATGTTAATCGTTTCCAAGGTATCATGATATGGTTTAATATAAAAAAGAAATTTTGGAGAAACTTCTTATAGAGATTGTATTAAAATGATAGGAACAGTAACGTTTGACTACATCACGCTAGTTAGCTTTACATATCTCAAAGAAAAATAAGACTTGTTTGCTAATTTTTTTCAAGGTGATTAACTCAACATTTCACAAGGAATTTTATGGCTCAGCATTTCAGATGAAAATCTATTGGCAAGTTAGCTCAGCGTTTCCGTAGAAAATTAATCGATAGCTGGCTTCCATTTCCTATGAGTATTTATCGAAAGGTAGGTATAAAAAATACTCTAAAGAAACTTTTCTCAAGTTAGTTGAATATTTTGTTACAGAATGTTCCAAAAAAGATCAACTGTAATCATTTTGAATTTTATATAGGCATCTTAAGATCCCACCTTAAAATTCTATGAAATCTTGTTATTGAAATGCCCCATGGCCGGAACGGCGATGAGTTGAAAAAGATTGATAATTTTCAACGGTTCCACGTTGCATTCGGTTCAAATATTTTAAAGAGCACCTCTTTCAGGACGGTCGACCACTACACGCTGCTGCTCAAAACGGCCGCCTGAATTCCTTATCATGAATGCTGCTGTAGCTGGTCTTGAGTTAAAATATTGGCGAAATTTTTGCTTCGTCATAACAATTTATCGTTGCCCACGATAAAAAATTCGATCATTTTAACGCGTTTTATTTACGGTATGAAAAAGTTATATGTATTTTACATTCGTAGATCTTTTTTGGGCCATCCTGGATATATTTCTATTGCTTGTTAGAGCAGCAATTCCTATGGAGTTCTCTCGTGAATACGGTTATGGAAATCTATCGCTAGTTAGTTAAAAATTTTTTTTTGAAAATAAGTAAGTTTAACATTTTCGATGGAAATGTATCGCTTAACATTTCTTATGGAAATCTATCGATAGTTAGCTAAACATTTACTATACAAATCTGCCGCTAATTTATTCCTTAAGAAGTCTATTTTTAGTTACATTTGTACATTTTGTTTGGAAACCTATCTCTATCGCTCAACATTTTTTATGCAAATATATCGCTACCGAGCACTAAACTTCGCCTACAAAATAATGTGTTGAGTAATCAGAAAAAAACAGAAATACTCCTTACAATTCTCCTGCAAGTACCAATGAATTTCACAAGAGGTATCCAAAAATTAACGCAATCACATTAAACTAAAACTCACTTGAAAAGTAATTAATTATTTTTATACCTACATATGTACATTCGAAAAGTAAGTATAAGTGGTTATATTAACTATAAACTTTATTTTTAGTATATAATGTATAACTAGTTACCTAACTAGTTATCAAAACTAGGTTATCAAAAAGACAAATAAATATGTATGTAAAAAAAATATATAAACAATTTTGTTAACTTATCGAAAGTTTTAAAAAAAAATTATTTTTTTTGGAATCACTTTTGTAAATCAACACGTTGTAATTGATTATTTTATTATAATTATAATAATGACTTATTTAATACGTTATAAGAAGTAGTTATGTAATAAATAGCTGATATGTAACGCAAATAGTAGCTAAGAAAGCTACTAAATAATAAATAAAAAAAGATATTTATTTTGAAAATGTTACCGAAGTTTTTGCTGGGTACTAAGCTTAACATTGTTATTATAACATTTTCTATTCATATTTATAGCAAGTGAACTCAACATTTCCTATAAAAATATATCGCTGGTTAGTTTTAAATTTTCTGTTGAAATTTATCACTAGTTAACTTAAAGTATTTTTATAAATATCTATCATAAGTTAGCTTAACGCTAGGTCTCCACGTAGCAATTTTTTTTGCTAAGCACAAGCAATAATGTCGGCAGAACCATGGCGCAAAAATTGCTGACTATATTGCTGGAGAACACTTGAAATTGCTTTGCCATAAAAAAACGTACAGAGAAATTAAATGTCAGATAAATAACAGCTGATTTTACAGCAGATTGCTAAGCAATAATTGCTCAAGCAATAAAAAGAGCAATCATTGCGCAATGGATTGCCACTCATGGCAATATGCGGTCTATACGTCGCAAATTTTATGGAGCAATCAAATTTGACGTTTGCCGCAATAAATATTGCTACGTGGAGACCCGGGGTTACATTTCCATCTATCTATTGCTACAAGATCAAAATTTTCTCCGCATCATTGACATTTGAAGAGTCGTCTAGACTACAGCACAATTTTGACTGAGTCGAATACAGTTATTTTAGTAAAATTGAAATTGATAAATTATTGTTAAATATTATTTTTGTTTAAAATCATACAAGCTCAATCATCCATGCATTAACTCAATAGCTGATTTTAAATTTTCATTGTATTTTTCCGTTTTTTTTTTTTTTGTTAATTTTATTTATATATTGATTGACTTTAAAAGTTTATTATTTTAACTAGGTAGATGGATATTGTTTTTGTTTAATTTTTTGTTTTATTTAATAAATAATTCCATACGCTTTCAACAAGTCTGGATTAAATTATTCCCCATGTATGAAACAATGATGGTCAAGGGCGTATGTTCACCGCATGGTAGGATGCAAAACTTATAAAAATCAAATAATTTTGTATTCAAATTGAGTAATAAAAGAAAATTTAAAACAAAAACTTAAAAATAAAATGAAAAAACTTAAAGAAGTAGTCAAGAATGTTAACTTGATTAAATAAAAAAACGTATTTGAAATACCCTGTACTAGTAATAATAGCTCTGTTTCTTTACTTTTTGGGTAAAGTTCGTGCAAATGAGAGCAAGCATAAATTTCTCTCATAAAAAGACAACATTACACGAAAGTACGGGAACAGAAAAAACAAAATTTTAAGCACGAAATAAAAATTCTGAGGTTTTGACAGTCTTTACAACGCCAACAAAAATTGCGCCACTTTTGAAAAATTTTATATTGGCTCTAGAATTAAACAACTTTTACAAAAAATAAAACAAAACAAACACTTTTACAATAACTAACATTATGTTTCCCTAATACTTCAGTACAAAACTTTTTATTTAATAGAACACTTTTTCCAGAATTTGGATCATGAACTTTTTTCCTTTTTTTTTTTGGTTTTGTTTATGTTTTACAGCTGTTTGACAATTTACACAATTTGCACGAAGAAAAAGTCTGGGCTGTTTCATGCAAGAAGAAGAAGAATTTTATTCACTCAAATCCGCTCTCATTTACACAAATTAAAAGTACGGGAACGCTTTTCGTGCAAATTGGGATCCCCAGGGATCCCAAAGTAGAGTAAAGAAACAGAGCTAATATCAATGATATATCAGTGATGGAAAATACAGTACTATGGTACTATTTTCAGTACATATTCCTTTCAATAATAACACGGTACCCCCACGTCCGTTTCAGTACTCTTTTCTTGCTTAGAAATTTAGAGTTGACACAGGGCAGTGTTGCCAAGTAAATTTAAAGAAATTACCCCAAATCAAAAAAAAACCCCCTAAATTTGTACTGAGAAAAAATAAAAAATCCCCAAAATAAAACGAATAATATTCAATATGTGATTTGTTTGACCTTTTGTTGTAATTTTAATGTGAAATAATTAGTTTAGCTCAAGGTAACTGGTCCTTATTTGACTGTAAACTTTTTTTTAATGCAGTACCTTTTAAATGGTTAAATTTCGCATGAAAAGGATTTAGTTAAAATATCAAATCAATATTTAAAACATTGAATCGAAAATTCGGAAGTATTTTTTATATTGGAAATTATGTATCGCGAATTTTTCGTGGGTACTTTGACTCCGACTCCGGCGCAACAACCTCAACTCCAACTCCATAGCTCTCTTGACAATTGCGTACATAAAATTTATTTCTATTAAAAGTATGTTTTTTTATAGTATGCTTGTTGGTATATTTTAAAATCAGATATCCTCATCAGAATTTTGCTGTTAAAATTTAGCCAGCTCGGTTCATAAATGGCTGAGATATGAGCAAAAAAATTATGTATTTTAGTTTTTATTTTCCAAAAAAACAATATGTTTGCAAAAGCACCGAAATGTTGAAAAATAACTCTTTTGCTTGGTGGTTAGTACCACCTAAATTTTAAAATGTTCCATCACTGTGCTATATTAGTATTACATGTGTAAACAATGGTGCCAGAAAACAAATATCTGTGGCATTTGTACAAAACATTTCAAGTCGAATTAAAAAATGTTGTTAATCATACGAGTGTTCCTTCAAAAAAACATTGTTGTTAACGTTTTTAAAATTTTGTATTATAAACGAAATTTTTCTTTAATTTTTGTTTATATTATTATTTGATTATTTTGTGGAGTTTTTTTTAAAAATTTTTTTGCTATATTATCTCGACTTAAGATGTTTTGTCAAAATGCCACAGATATGATTATTTATACAAATGCGTTATTTTAAACAAAACGATGAAAGAATTAATTTCACATAAATTTTCTATAATTTTTTTAACCTACAGTTGTTTGAGAGAAAATTAACAAGAATGAAGAATTAAAATAAAATTTTAGCACCATATTATAATATTACAGTATTCCACGGATAATTACCACGCCAAAATGCTGGTACTTTTGGGTGATTATGCGTGAAAATCATTTATACGAATACACTTAACTACCTCGTTGAGGTAATTATAAGAATACGTTTAACTATTAAAGCAATTAAAACAATGTTTCCCGCCAGAGACTCTGGTTCCTGCAGACAAGCTCAGAGCTTTGCGGGATTTGCTTAGGGAATTAAAAAAAAAAAAATATGAATTAAAATTTCCCAGTAGATTTCTCCCATTTTTCCTATGTCAATTCAATTGTAAAAATGGGGAAAGGGAAAAACTCCCGGGGAATTTGTATTCATAATTGGGCTGAATGTCACAAAGTCTCCATGCAAACTTCTGTTTTTTATGTACATAAACCATTTAATCATGTTCGTATTAAGATTAAATTCGGCCCAAAATGTCTTACTGCAAAAGAAATATGGTTGAATTGGTTCAGATTTAAACATACAGCATTCAAATATCAAACCCTAGTATATACATGCTATTTTATCCTTTAAATGTTAAAAAAAAATTAAATTTAGCGACCGTTTCTTTAATCACTTTAAGACAAAATATCTCATATATTCGGTGTGTCTAGATAATATTAAGCACAAATAACTCTTATATGAAACTTAACCTCATAACATGATTTCATTCTGGTCAGCCCAGAATAAAGTTTATCTTAATGCAAATATAAAATTGTGAAATATTTTGCTTTTGAATAAGCCATATTTTGTTTTTTGGGCATATTTTTAAAAAAAAAATGTTAGGACATATTTTTAAATTATTATCATGTAAACTTAGTTGCATTACTTGCTGTGTTGTTGTCAATTGTGAAATAGTTTTGTTTTGGGAGTTTAATTTTTAAGGCAATTACCCGAATTGGTTTAACAAGCGTATGGCTACTAAACGTGAATTTTTGTTTTAAAAATTAATGAAATAACGGGTATTTAAAACTCAAGGTTTAAATAAGCGTGTAAGGCAATTAAGCGTGGGGTAATTAACCGGGTTATACTGTATAATGATAAATTTTAAAACTTTTGTAAATACCTCTAAAATGTGAGAAAAAAAAATATGAAGAATAACAATATTTCCATATGTGCAAATAAATTTATTATTTAATTATTAATATTGCATTAGTATAATAAATAAATGTATTTTTAAATCGATAACAATAAGAGGTTATAAAACCGATGCAGTTCGTAACAATAAACAAAATTGCGCCCCATTCCTGGAATGCGACAATTATTAGATAAATTATTTTACAATAACTTTTTCGAATACAATATTTTTTACAAAAGTTCGACTTTTTATGGAAAAATCTATTGATGTTATCTTTTTCTGCATAACACCCAGTCTACAACTGACATGAAATGCTGTTAAAACATGATGTTAAGACTCCATGTTGAATTTTTAATATGTTAATGGTGGAGTATAGTACTCATGTTAATTTTAAGAAATTTCATTATTTTTTGATTGTCGTCGAAGCATATTCCAAACAATAGTGTGTGTGAAATGAAAAAAAGCAACAAAATGACTTCTGTCAAGCTTAAACGTCATTTTATGTTATAAAAGAGTTGTTAAAACACATGGCTTAACAGCCGTGTTAAAACATGAGAAAAACTCTAACATGATGAGTCTATACTTAACACTAACATCATGTTAAGCATTTCATGTCTGTTGTAGACTACATGTAAATGTTGTTAATTGCCTTCTTTGTGTTATTTTCTAAAAAAAAAAATAATGTACTACTACTGTCGCATAGAGCGTCCTTTTCGAACAATGTTGGCCAACAAAACCAAAAATATGTCACACATGTTTCACCCTCAATATTATCAAATGCAGCATTAGTAAAGCAGCTGTTATTGTTTTTATAAAAGAAATACAGTATCATCGCGAAAAATTTAACCGGAATGTCCCAAGGTTTATTAACTTTTTCGCACTATTGACTTTTCTAAGCGGTTTTATATTTTTTAAAAATGCAATAATAAACATAGATACACCACAAACAGTATCGCGAACTCGTGCTAATGCCCTTATGACACTACATTTTTTATTCATTGAATTGATAGAAAGAAACAGTAAATGTTGGAAAGAACAAACTATAAAAAATTAAACGAAAAATTTGTTTTTTTCAGTTTTTCATTTGTTATGATCAAGGTATATTTACACAAGGTAGACTCATTTGGGAGTGTAGACATGCTGCTCTATAAAAATAACCGTGTGGAACGGAATTGTCAAAATTGTCTTCATATAAATTTAACGCACACATGTACAAATTTTGGCTCATATACACGAAATTTGACATTGGTGTTCCAACTTAGGTAAACAGCTGACAAACATATGGGCCAACGAGTTTACCTTGTATAAATATACCTTGGTTATGATTTTGTTTGTTTTATTAAATGTTGTCAACTTTTGGTTTATGAGAAACATGAAAACAAAAAGCGGTAAATCGCTCAATTTGCCCATAAACCGCTGATTCAGCAACACTTTTAATATTTCAAGCTTGAAATGTCAATTTTAGGTTGAACAATTTTACATTTTTTTTGGCATTACTTATTTTGTTATCGATAACTATTTTTAAATGTTTGACAGTTTTCTATTTATCTCAATACAGCTTAACTCTTTGCACTTGGTAAATTTCTTTTTTTTAACATTATATTTGTACTTTTCACCAAAACTTAAGGGCCAAATACACTTGTCAAATGATTGTCCAGCCGGCGGATTCAACGTGTACGAGTGCTGGACGTAATATTCGCCGTGATATCTAAATATTTTGATTTTTCATCAAGCGTTGTCGGTGTCACACATACAAACACATTTTCACTAATACTACCACAATGCTTGATGAGTATTTTGATCAATGTATTTGGGCCTTTAAACAATGCATTAAAAATGTAGAGTCATAAGCAGGGCTGTGGAGTCGGAGTTGAGATTTTTGTACCGGAGTCGGAGTCGTAGTACCCACAAAAACTCGCGACTCCGACTCGGACTTCAAAATTTTACAGAATAAAAACTTTTCTAATATTTTTCAAAATAAAAAAATTTTTAAGGGATTATGCTTTAAAATTTTGAAGTTATGAGTAGGTGAGTTTCAAAATTGAGATAACAATTGATTTTGACAAATCGTTTAACACTTTATGAGAATAAATATATAGATTGCATCAAAGCATGCCTTTTTCTATGTTTTTATGAGTGCAGGTGGTAACGAAACCAACCATTTTCAAAACTATCTTTTTGCATTTTTTGTAACAAAACTCACTGGATCACTGTTTTAACCGTTCTGTTTGAAGTGCACCAAGGTATTGTTGATGAAATAGAGTCGAATAAGGGAATCTAAACAAGTTCGCTTGGATATTTTTGGTTTTTATAAATCATATATTGAAAAATGTTTTTGTAGCGATGTTCATATACACACTGGCGAGTACACTGAAGAAAAAGATTTCAATTTATTTGTTTAAAAATTCATATGTTTTTAACTCTACAGGTGGGAGGTAAACTACCGAAGCCACACTTTAAAAATTTAGAGCAGACCGCAAAAACATGTTGAAAATTACAATTGTTCGAATATTTTATATGACTCTAATATGTTTTTTTATGTCGGTGATATCCATAATAAAAATACGTCATATAAGGTAACATACATACTTTACTTATTAAATTGAACTTGGTGTTCTTTACCTCCCATGATGGTATTGGTACTGACAAACAAAACTAAGTCCAACAACAAAAGGCCTGCTATTTCCCAAAAATAATACAAGGCTTAGACAATTTTTTTACCTTAACTTTCTTTTCGAAATGTGTTATACAAATTATTCCAGTAAAAAGTGAAGGCGCATCTGCATGTTTAAATAAAAATTGTCTACAAATTCAGTGGTAAACCAAACTAAATAAATCTGATACAATTTACGCGTAAGCGAATTGGACTCTGTGTTGTTTTCAACTTTTCTATCTCGAAAACTAAATTAGATTAAACTTATGGGAATTAACACATCCATAGAGGGAAAATACTGATTCCAACAGTATAAAAAAACGTATTTTGAAAAAATGTGAATTGGTGTAGTTTATCCCTCCATTTTTAGCACTGTTTGCACAATTTTTAATAAATTAATATAACTTTCAAAATATACTTAAGCTCAATGAATATTTTTCCTGGTGGTCTATAGTGTATTGCAAAACTAGTTCGATCCCATATGGATTGTAGCAAAACTCGTTTCTTTCTTTCGAAACTTCGTAGCAAAACTCTTTAGTTCTAAAATTAAATCAATTTTTTTGTATATTTCAAATTTTTATAGAATCTTTTTTTGCTATATTTAACCATTTAAAAGGAACTTCATTAAAAAAGAGTTTAAAGTCAAATAAGGATCAGTGTCAGTGTCATATACACTACGAATCGAAGGAGTCGGATTCGGTGTCGGAGTCGTGCTTAAAAAATTTCATCAGATGGAGTCGGAGTTATGTTTGTACTGGCTTTGTCGTTCTTTTTGTTGAAAAGGTTAATTAAAGTTAAAATTGTATTGTAATTATATCGGCACATGGGCGGTAAAATTCAGTTTAGCTTTTACGCGAGTTGACTTTTTCTCGATTCTACTGTTTTTTATATCTTCCTCCACAAGTGGTGAATGAGGCTATACTTACTTTGTTATTTCGTGTGAAACTGTTTTAATATTCATTTAAGACCTCACAAAGTATACATATTGCGAGTCCTTGAATAATTCTAAGTCTACTGAGCCATGGGTATATGTCTGCCCATAGTTTTCGAACGAATCAATAGAAAACAACAATTTTGATCTCAAACTAGCTTTCTGGCTCTCTTTAGCAGTTAGGGATTGAAATTCAGCACAATCGGCTAAGTTACTCTGTTCAACATTTCACGTGAAATGCTGTCAAAACGCATATGAAAAAAACTTGTGAGGAATATCTACGAAATAATGTAGAAAGAGTTGTACTCCATTTATTTTGTGATAAAGTTCCTTAATATTTGTAGCAACATTTTTTTACAACTGCGAAATAATGTAAGCTGCACTTATTTCACGTGGAATTTTAAGCAAAAGCAAAAAGTACGAACTGATTATAAAAAAAAATTAATAAAAAATTAAAATAACACAACCGGTAACAGTTTTTTTTTATCCATTTTTACTTTCTTTTTTTTTAATTTTGTATTAAAAGAATATTTTTAGTAAAATACATGTAGGATTTGTTTACATACGCAAAACAATGTCGTATACTTTAAAGGAATAAAAACGTCTAAATGTACAAGGATAGGTAACAAAGTTTTCGTGTGAAATAATAAATGTTGCTCAACATTTAACAGAGTACAAGGTTTTATTCGATATAAATTTTGTGTTATTCCTTGAGGTGTTCTAAATAATGACGTATTTTATCCTTTTTTATTTCGAAATAAAACGGTTGTTTAAAAACTCCTTTTTCATACGCCTTGAACAGTAAATAAAAAATTGTTTGGCTTCTACAGAAAATTTTTAAATTTTGAGTCGTCTTTGTGAACAAGTGCGATATATTTATTTAAACTATAAACCTTTTTTCATTTGTTTAATTATTTTTAATATTAGCATACGTCATTAGCTTTTAATTGTCACAGCTTTTAAGTGTTAATTGTTTATGGTTAAGATCAAAACAAATCAAATGTATAACGATGAGCATCGTACGAACTATTTCCCATATTTCGTTAATGGCAAAATTTCATTGAGAAAATATTGAATCTCGAAACAGCTGCAAGTAAATAAGTTTCTTAATGTCTGTCCGCTTCATGCTCACGTTTAAATGTTTGTATGTATGCACGATATGTATTGTGAAATTATTTAGTTATATAAATTAGCACTAATAATCTTAATAAATAGTGAAAAAAAAGTATACATGTGTTTATTTGTTTAACATTTCTCAGTTAACTAAGGTTAATGATTCGCTAATTTTTCCCATTTGTATTGGCCAAAACCAGTTAAAACGAATTAAAACCAAAATGAAATCAAATCAACTGCATCTAGACTAAATATTTATGAAAATTTTAGATAAATAACAAACACGCTTGTTTGTCAATTCTATCAAAAAGATTGTTCAGGCATTTTTTTCCACCAAAACTGTTTGTTAGCGAATAAATTTAGCAGTGAAATGGAACAAAAAGAATATTGAACTTCAATGCACTTGAATTGTTTAAATATTTATATTATTTTAATAGATAAAAATTCTTTTTTTATTGTTCAGAAATTTAATTTTTATCAATTTTTTTCCACAAACACTTCATTAGAGTACATTTCAATTGGCTTTTAGTGGGCTATTTATAGTTTATAGGAATAATTTGGTAATGTCTATTTTTATAGTTTGAAAACGAAAATAATTGCATTTTCTCTGAAACCAATTAAGCTCTTTTAATCGATGGCATTTCAAAAATATTCTGCAAATACTTGCTCTTAAAATTTATCAATTGAAATATTAAGTCATATTAAGTTTGATCATATTAAATGGAATTAGTTTTGAATGCAAATTTGTTAATATTAAGTCAATTTGAACAGAGTAACTGCTAGTGACTATGCTTATGAGCAACATCTGCGATAAAAGCGGGGAAGTTCTACTATGAAATTCCTTATTATCAGGGAAACTTTTAATAGCAGTTTCTTCTTTTTTCTTGTGCGGCCATAAAGGCGACCGTAAATACATACATGTCGTGTGTTACCTTTTTAACATTGCTTCTGCAAAAGTCAGACGCAAAGTCATCTGACGAAATTTCAATTAGAGCGTGCTCTATTTTCTTCTGACAAACCATCTGACATCAGAAATCAATGCCGGGAAGAAACCGGCAGCGGCGTCCCCTATTGACGGAATTATTAGCCTGCTGAAGTTAATATTTTACAATACCGATATATGTGTGATAATTTCACCATTTAATAGAAATTATGTACATATATTAAGAACAAAAACGTTTCATTATAATATCCTAAATTAGTATCTTCCAATTTAAAGAAAAAAATATTTAGATGGCTGAACTCTTTTTCGGCGCAAACAAAAATTTTTATGGCGGCCGCACGCTATTTTGAAACCGAGAACTACTTTGGTTGGTGCAATAACTATGCGAAAACAACATAGACAATGTCAGAAGCATGTAATTTGCACGTTTGTGACCGAATATTATAAACCTTATGTAAAACAGCAATTTTGACAGACATGCACAATTACATGTGACTTGAATAGTTGACAAGTCGGATGTAAAAAACATGTCGTCTACAAGCACCTAAAAGGAAGAAATTATATATTCATAATATATAAATAATATAAATATTCAAATGCCATAAATTGAAACAAACAATTATTTTCCTCACTTTACTCCGTCTGGGACATTTTTGCAAGTAATAGCAGTCACGTAAGGAATATACTCGCCAATTTACAGAAAAAGTGTGTCTGTAAATTGTTTGTGAGAAAGTTCCCGCTTTGTTTTTTTTCGCCGTTATTGAAAATTTTTTAATTTTAGTAAAGTTTAGCCAGTCGCAGTGAACGATATGTCTGACTGGCGTTCTCAACGTCTGCAATGTCACATCGGTATATAATGGCTTTTATAACATAACGACGTAATCTCTTTTGATAGTTTTCGACATGAGCTAAAGACACATTTTTTCTCACCAACATGGCACCCACATAACCATAAATGTAAAACACATATTTCTAGATCCACATTTTAGCATACCGGTAGACTCGAAATCGGTTTCTGAATCGAACTAACGATGTCTGTATTGTCCAACTATTTGCCCGTCCTTGTAAACTTTGTTTGGAGAGTACAGGTAGCAACAGTACAGGTCGACAACAACGCAACGCATATATTAAATTAAAGTACTGCAGATGGCGTAGGAAAACATAATAATGTTATTTTTTTGATTTTTCTGAAAATTACTATTTGTGACATTTTTCATAAATGTGATTTTAATCCTGTCAGTGGCCACCGATTTAAAACTACTTGCTTATTTTTTGCCACCATTTTAAACCACGTTAAAACTTAAAACGTAAAAAAAATTTAAATTTTGCGTTAATACTATCAGTGATGGAAAATTCAGTACAATGGTACTTTTTCATTTTAAAAATACCAAAAATACCCGTCAGTTTTAGTACTTTTTTTGTTATGTTTTCGAATTACATACAAATTGTAGCCATTTTGAGGAAAAACAATTTAGCTTTGGAAAAAATGATTGTGCTTAAGACTGGCAATTGCAATATAATGATGGGGCTTAGCTTCGTCTGCAGCTTATTTATGTCTACCTAAAGAAATTGATAAATTTATAAAGGAAATAAGTTTTTACGTTTGTAATAGCTTAAGCCGAAAAGAACTTACAAATTTTCAAGACTTTTTTGGAACAGATGTCCACGTAATTCTAAGGTATGCCGAAACTAGATGGCTTTCGACAAAGGCTGTTGTTGTAAGATTTTTGGAGCAGTGGGAACCGCTAACGTATTTTTTTTCAATTTAAATAGCTTTGAAAACGGACATGAAAATGAACGCCTTAGCTTCCTGGCCAACGATGTCGGCAAGAACATTTCTTTCTTATCTTTATATTGAAAACAATAATAGAAAACAAAAATTTTTTAATGTGTTCAATGTAAATATCAGAAAGAAATTTTCGTGTCGATATTGTGGGTCAGGCTGTAAATTTATTGGAACTAAAATTTTAAACGTTGAAACAAAGATGTATTTTTTATTTTTGTCATACATTTTAAAAATCTATTCCCAATTTCGTGGATTTCTGAGAAATCAGCAACTCGTGAAATGCTTAGCCGTATAACTGAGCTACCTAAAGAAGGGCATTAAGCGTATTTTTCATGTCAAATCTTCTAGTTTTCATACAATTTACACAAAACAAACCTTAAGGACGCGAAATCAACAGCATCCTCTCGAAAAATCCTTTTTTCAGATCCTTAGGCCGTTTTGTTTCATTGAAATTGTATTGCCAATCGAATTGTCATATTTCAAAAACACTCTTATTTATGTAGGTCAGTAATTGTTATATGACTCTTACGGAGAGTCGCAGAAGGTTCATTCCAAGATTAAAAGACGAGAGTGTCAAAAAATAATTAAAAAAGTATTAAATAAAAAAATGTATGTAGATAATCATCAGAAGATTCTTATAGAAGTTGTTTATTAAACATAATCGTCTAACAAACAGCATATGCTAGCTGGGTTATATTAAAGCATAAGCAAATACATACGTATGCATTTACATAAATGTTTATATCAAAAATTAAATTATTTTTAGCCTCTTAACCAAAATATTTTATATTTTTTTATTAAAATTAATTAGTTTTCTAATTTTATGTATTTTTCTTTACTATTTTTAAAGGTGTTTTTCAATAAAAAATATGTTTGACAAAAGTACCAAAATATTGAAAAAAGTACTGCTTTGCAGTTTTCATATTTAAATTTTCCATCACTGGTTAATACTATCTTTATAAACAAGTGCGATATGTAGTTAAAAATTATCAAAATGGTGTTTTTTTTATTTTTCAATATTTAAACAAGCTGCTAATACATTTTTAAAAAGTTCACCCCCACAAACGGCAAGGGTTATTTATTTAACACTTTTCACAAATGAGCTTTTTGAGTTAATGTTATATTTTTATTTTGTTTTATTTATTAAGCCGTAAAATTCCTATTACACAATGTTGCACTATTATAAGCTAACCCCTAATTGACAATGAGAACTTAATTGTATGTAATATATTTTCAAGATCGCGACGACCTTCGTCAGTATTCTTTCTGTTTTATGTTGGTTGTTTAATATTTGTAATCAACAGTTTATACACGGAAAGAATTATTTACTAAGTCACCAGAAAATATGGCTTGCATGATCTCGTCGAAGCCAAAAATTACTTATTCTAAATATATGTGGGGATTGGTTAAAGCAAAATTTTGTTTAGTTACGAAAATTTAGTTTAATACGAAATTATTATGCATTTTCTTGTTTTAAGACACAAAATTGGCTACATTAGAAAAAGAACTTCTTTACGTGTAAAAAAAAATAATTCGGGAATCTTAACCAAACCAAGCAACCAATTAAAAAACATTCAGCAACACAACTAAAACTATTTTTAAAATACAAAAACAACACTAAACAGCCACTAAAAAAAACCAATAAGTTAGTAAAGACGGTCAAGCCCGACCAGTTGATAACATACACCGCGTATATAAACACAACTTTTCCAGAATGTACCATAAATGGCCACATTGCCAATTCATGGACCTAGCAAAACAAAATTTTGATATAAGGTTAAAATAAAGCCGAATATGTTGATATTGTTAACATCAATATGAGATTTGCTAGCCATAAAGCGATTTTGGTTGGGGGTTTATATGAGACCAGTGATCAGTTAGTTCTGTACCTACCAACACAAATGTTTGCCATGACAAAGTAGTTATTATAAAAATCATCGTCACCATATTTTATATTAATACCAAAATTTATAAGAAACATATCGTCGACTTAATGTGCAAACCTGCTAAGTCCACTTTTAAGTAAATTGAGATTTTAATGCCGTGTGCTAGAGAAAGATACGCCTCGTCGAACAGCATGTAGTTTTTCTTCAATTTGAGTCTTGAAGTGTGTAAAAAAATAAAGGGTCTTAGCAGGTTGGCAAGCCGACGATATGGTATGTAGAGTTATTTTCGGAATTGGTATTTGTATGGGAACTTTTATCAAATATGGACCGATTCCAATAAAATTTTTAAAGATGTTTTAGGTTGCAAAAACTAAATTTAGGAAACATAAAAGTTTCGCTAACCATTGGGTTTACGGAAGATAAAGCGCATTATTCGGCGCATATAAAAATTGTTAGATGAAACGATCAGATTTACACACTGAATGTTTTGATACAGTTCTTTTTTAGTATTCTCCCTTACAAACTTGCTTCGTAGTAAGGGAATGCCGTGGCACTTGAAATGTTTTTTTTTTATAAAAGTTGTTAAGAGTTCTTTCACTTACTTTAATGCATTTCTGTATGTCTTATTGCGTATCGCATAATTGAGCGCTTATTTTTTTAAATGTACCATTAGTGCTTTGCAAAATGAAAAAAAAAATTTATTGGCTTACTATGTACCAAATTTCTTCAAATTATCTCCATAATTAAGAACTGCGCACAAGTTTACATAGACAGACAACCAGCCAGACGGACGGATATTTAAAAATTGACTCAGAAAGTAGTTTTGAGTTCATTGGTATACTAAGAATTGGATCTAGGTTCAAAATTTGTTCGTGCTACATACCTCAGCACAAACGCATAATGCCCTCTCCACTGTTGTTGGGTGGGTATAAAGACATTCGAAACCAATTAAAATTCATTGGCAATTCCAAACGCCACTTAAGTAAACATATACATAAATTAACTCAAACTGAAGTAATGCCACACCAAGGTGTTTTTTTCTAAAATATGTTCAAATATTTAGTTTTATTAATTTGTAAACAAAATATTTATTAATAGATAACAGGGATGATAAAGTCAGTACAATTGTACTTTTTTCAGTACAATTTAGGATTGCAAAAGCACGGAAGTACTCCATTGACATCTTTAGTACAATTTAAAAATATCAATCGTTTTAACATTGAAACTTTTTGGTCTAGGGTTGCAGAATTGAGTAAGTAAATTAATGAACTAATGTTTCCGGTTATCAGCAGAACTGCCAAAGGTCGGCGAATGTGGAACGGATATTTTTTTTTTACCAATATATGATAAAATAAAAACAATGCAAAGAAGTCACCTTTATATAAATACCGTATCGAATTAAATTCAGACGAAAGATTTACGACAGTCTAATGAATCTTGTTTCTATAGTTTTAAATTAACAAAAAACTTATGTAGAAATTTGTCAAAAAAAAACTCATTTCCTACATAAATCGAACTTTGGTCTCCTTAAAAATAATAATTTTATGTTGCTTACAATCAGGTTTGTTCTGATACTCGCACAATCATCAAATCACAAGTGTTGTAAATCGCGAAGCATAATGTGAATCTCACACGTGTTGCTTGCGATTGGATACTTTGTTAATATTATTCTCAGCATTGCCACCATGCATTTTTGGAGTATTATTTTAATCAGCTGCTTATTGAAATCGCCAAAGCAAAAGAACATTATGGATAAAACCACAAAACCTTTTTTAAATTTCCTTTTTTTAATAAAAATATTAAAAATATGTTACTTATATCAATTTAAATAAAAAGAAATCATATTAAGTTAAATTTATTGACATAAAATTATTAATTAAACAATTTTTTTCTCCCAAAAATTAATTTGATAAAAAAAAATAATTTCTTTAAGATTTGGTGGGATCACTTACTTCAGTATATTGTTGCGACCTTTTTTGTAAGTTTTTATGTACATTTATAAAAGTACATATAACGAAGTACTATGTATATTACTATGTATATAAATATGTACGTTCGGACGTAGACGGACTTTTTAGCTTGGAGTTCTAAAGTATGGCAAAACGGGGTATAAGGGCGTTTAGTGGGATACCAAATCCAAAGGATCGTTTAAATTCTAATTAAATAACTTGAAGATTTTTTTGATAATTGCCAAAGGCACATTTTAAATATAAATCTAAAGTATAATTGAAATATAATGTATGTACGAATACTCATTTGTAGCATTAGGCTGTAAGGATTTTTCCATAGACCTAATTATATTAAATAAATAAATAAATATTCTTTTGTTATTCAATAATAAAACTAGTAAAAATATTTTTTTTTTTTTTGGTTTTAGTACAATTAGTGCAAAAAAAGTACAATTTTTTTACTGAATTAAGTACAATTTCGCAAATGTCATTTATCATCCCTGATAGATAATAAAGAATAAAACTTAAAGTAATCCATAGAAATATGTTTGTAGGCACCTCAATTTTTTCTTAGAAAACAACTTTAAAATTGTGTCTAGTCACGTTTTTTATTATCTTTCTTAAGCTAAGTTAATGGTAGACAGATCTGTAACAGAGTATGATTTACATCAAAATAAAGCCTTAACTTTATGTAACAAATTCTGGTTTTTATTTCAACTTTTTGAAGGCTCGATAAGTTCCGCACCAATGTAATTTTATCCATCTACCAACAAAACTGTAAAGACTGTAGCAGAAAATTTAATACTCTTAAGAAACTGGAGCAAAGGTTTCTTATTAGGGTGCCATTTTCTCAAATTATCTCCAACCTGTGCCAAGCGCACAAAGTTTACATGGACAGCTAGTCAGTCAGCCGGAAGCACATCGTTAGATTGAATCCGATCGGTATACTGAAAGGTTTGTACAGAACCAATATTTTAAGGTGTTATACACATCAGCACCAACGCATAATATGAGTATAAAGAGCACGTATGTGCAAAGCAAAAAATGGACATCACTTACAGGATATAATTCTTCAAAGCCTATTGAAGAAAATTACCTAATAATATACTGTGTATACAAAAAAAAATTAATAATAATTAGGGAAGTAACGATACGTATTTTTGCCGATACGATACGGATACTCAAAAAGAAATATCGGCGTTACCGCTACCGATACTGATACGAATATTAAATTTTAATTCAAGGTGAAATTAACCAAACAAAATTACAGTGTAAGAGATTATTGATATTTCTATGTCATTTTGACGAATCATCTTAAGTCGAGATAAGATAGCAAAAAAGTTTTTAAATAAAACTCTGCGAAAAAAAAATCATTTTTATCCAATGATAAAACAAATAATATCGTTTATAATACAACATGTTTCAAACGTAAACAAAAATGTTTTTGAATGAAAATTCGTATGATTAACAGCATTAAATATGACTTAAGATGTTTTGTCAAAATGCCACTGATTTAAAATTCGTTTTAATAAGATTTTAAAAACAACGAATTGAATTTGAATTCATAGTAAACTTAAAACAAAATTCAATTATTTTTAAAACAAAAATTGATATTGAAATACAATTGGTGAAATACGCACTAAGAGATTATTAATTATGGATTAATAATTTGTAAAGAGGCAATACAAAAGAAAAAAATTGAGATTAATAATATTTTAAATTATTATTAATACGATTTTTGTTAAAAAAAAGAAAAGAAAAAAAAGAAAAAGTATTTTAAACTTTTGCAGGCATAGATGATTTCGCAAATTCGTTTGTAGCAGACCTGCAGTGAAAAATTGTCTCTCTCTGCGCGATGCTTTAAAATTTTTGGAAATTTGTTTAGCAAAATGTGTAAAAATTTGAAAATGGAATTATGAAATTGCCGTTAAAAAACTATTTTTTTTTGTCATACCTCCTCATAGGTATCCTATGACTCCTCATAGGTATCCTATGAAGACAAAAACTCATATACAAGTAAATACGGGTATATTTGAAGTAAAAGGTAGCTCTTTTTCAAAACATTCTTTAAATTTTCAAAAGATTTTGTAATTAAATTTTGAAAATTTAAATTTTGTATTCTCAAAAATTGAAATTACTTTTTGATAATCCTTTAAATTTGTAATTTTATTCCTACATTTCTTGTTCAAGTTTCCTAAGACACATTAATGGCCGGAGGAAATTTAAATAACTTTAAAATTGTTTAACAAAATTTAGTCTTTTACATATATACATATCATTAGAACGATAATTTCGAACACAATTCGATTCTTTTATATTTAATTACAAAAGTTTTCTAATGTGAAGAGCATTTCTAGGTAGTAACGGTATAATTTCGCAAATATGAAAAATATAAGCCGCACACACCCTATTATACATATTGGGATCTTTGTGTTTATCTTTGGAGAGACCAAATATATTGAAATAATCACTATGTATCAAGGTATATTTGCACAAGGTAAACTCGTTCTTACAACAAGACAAAAACAACAGGCCAAATTTTGAACCGAGATGTCAAAAAGAGCAACACTTTGCCTTCAAAATAAAAACACAAATTGAAAAAAAAACAACTAGCCATAAGTATGTACACAAACATAAACAACTTTTGACGTTTGGGTTCTAAGTGAGGTAAAAAGCTGACAACTGACAAACATATGGGCCAACGAGTCTACCTTGTGTAAATATACCTTGCTATGTATTGCTGATTTCTGCGATAATTTAAAATTTTTATTGAAAATCCTAAAAAAACATTTTGTTTATTTTCAGTCAACAAGTTTCCGAACATTTCTTACAAGGGTAAGTTTATAATATGCATGTTAGCCCTTATGTGAATGGCAAAAAACACCTTTAGCAGCGTTGCAAGGTACCCGGGTACCTATATGGAAATATCACTGGAAACTAATTTTTTTTTGCCAAAAATATGTGCATTATCACAGAAAATAACTCTTAGACTTACAGTAGATTTTAATTTTCAGTAAAATTTTAATATTTTGTAAACGCCGTGGGTTATGCAACTCTAATATTTCTCTATGCATATTAAAGTTAATAAATGTGAAACAAAAAAGTTGTAAATATTGTACCGGTGAATTCTGTTATTGCAAAGATGCAACCATAAAGAGAAGACAATTCTAAACGACTAAAACACAAACAAGGTAGAACAGCAAAAAAAAAAAAATTAAAACATCGCAGGTATTTCGTGTAGAAGAATTAGATGATGGCGTCAACAATTGAAAAAGAGAACACATAACAGAGTTGCGGAAACCTACTCACTTGTCGTTTTTTCGGCAGCAATGTCTATCTGCAGATTCAAAATTATGTTATAGTGCATACGTTTTCATAATGATGGAACCCGCTTATTACGAGCAGAAACTGGTAACGCTGCTAATCTATTTTTTTTTGGATATTTGGACAATGTTGACTGAGAATTTACATCAGAGTTAGAAACCTTCTTTGGCTTACGATCAGGTATGGGCACCACTACATTGAAAGCTTTGCATGTGTGGCATTGTATTGGTTTGTTTACGTTTGCATTTGTTGGTTTTATGCTCTTTTGCCCTTTGTATTTTGTATATGTGTACACATCCTTCGCTCTTTTTGCATTTTCATTTTGCTTTTGCCCATACAGTTACGATGCATTAAACTCTAAATGGAAAGTATAGCCAAAATAACGCTTTTAGATCTGGGTTTTCCATATAAAAACTCCCCAATAAAAAATGGAGCTTCCAACGAAGCAGGTTTGTACGGGAGAAACATAAACGTTTCGCTTACCGTTGCGCTGACGTAAGGCATGAATTTTATATGGCGAGTTCCCACTTTGAAGCAATAAATTTTTCATACATAAAGCGCATATAAAAATTGTTGTATGTAACGATTGGCTTTACACCCTGAATGTTTTGATACAGTTATTTTTTAGTATTCTCCCTTACAAACCTGCTTCGTAGTAAGGGAATGCCGTAGCACTTGAAATTTTATTTTTTTTCTAAAAGTTGTTGAGAGTTCTTTCACTTACTTTACTGCATTTATGAATGTCTTATTGCGTGGCGCATAATTGTGCGCTTATTTTTTTTAATGTACACTCACAATATTCTGTACGTAAAGTTAACTGAAAATGTAATATAGAATAAATGAAAGTTCAATTAAAAACCGGTCTACCTATTTTTCATTTATTTTTAACAAAAAGTTCATTTAATTTTTACTGTCAAAAATTCAACACAATATTCCGTAAAATCAAATAAATATTCAGTTATTTTGTAAAATTTTACTGTCAATTTTTAACTGTCAAATTGACCCCATATTCAGTAAAAACAATTAAATATTCAGTTATTTTTTTAAATTTTCGTTTACTCCACAAAAGAGCCGAATTTCTAAAAAAATTCCAGACAGACACCTGTCCGCTTGTTTTTCTTATAAGCGAGAGAGGGAAAATATTTTTATTTACTTACCCAGTTACACACGTTTGTTTTACTTTTGTTGTACTGACCAGGTTCGAAAAAAAACTGTAAAGTACACAATTAAGTGTAGCATACCGTATTTTGCCATGAACAGCACACATACACATTCGTTACAAGAATTCAAAATAAAAAAAAACATTTTTCTGTTTGTGACTGTGTGCAGAAACAATATACGGTACACAGCGAGAATGAGCTGACGCACACAAACATTACGATAACGTACATCACACCTTTTAGCGTACATGTACAGTATTTTTAGCGTACTTATCTGTTCTTTTTAGTGAACAGGTATTGTACTTTTAACGTGCGTGTGCCGTATTTTTTTTAAAGCAAAGCTAATTTTATAAAATCAAAAAAGAGCCAAAAGTACTACTGACCACGTTGTTTACAGAAGAACTCTCAATTATAAGACACCAGCAGCATGACCGATATGGCTTCGCAATTATTTTACTTTTAAAATTTGATGTAGGTATTTAACTAAATTATTTTAACAAATAGAAAATGGGTATTGCTTACACAAAACAATCAATTCATTTTTTAAAGATAAGTAAAAATTAATTTTTGGTAGTAAAATTATATAAAATAACTGAATATTTAATTGTTTTTACTGAATATGGTGTTGAATTTTTGACAGTAAAATTTTATAAAATAACTGCATATTTATTTGTTTTTACTGAATATGTAATTAATTTTTTGACAATTAATTTATAAAAGATAACTTAATATTGATTTATTTTTACGGAATTCGCGGTTGAATTTTTGACAGTAAAAATTAAATGAACTTTTTGTTGCTATAAATTACATTTTTATTTAATTTATCATAAAGAAGAATTTTACTTAATCAACGGACAATATTAACTGCAACTGAAAATCCGTATTATTATGCACTTAGTTTTTTGAATAACTGTTAGAATCAGTTAAAAATAAATTTGCTTGGAATTTTAAATGTTTATTTATTTAAAAATGACTGAACGGAATATTTCTTAAATAAACTACAGTCCGTTACTGTAATAATATTGTGAGTGTACCATTAGTGCTTCGCAAAATGATAAAATTTTTTATTGGGTCAAGAAGAAATGTAACTAGTGGCACTTTTTTCCTTATCTCCTTATAATAAGTCAAATCTGTAATACAGAGTTATCTTGGGAAAGATTATGAAGTCAAACTTTTCGGATCGCAAAAAAATAATAAGAGCGGCCGTACTACCGTGGTAGGGAATTGTCCAGAAGCTCCAAGCCGATTGATAATAGGCATTTTTTTTGCTTGTTTTTCTTTTACCAAATAAGAGTTATAATCTTAAATATTCATAACGACTTTCTTTAATTGTATTTTGGTAGCGTACATTTAAAATAGACTTGCAATAATCGTTTTTTGATATTAAATGTATGAAGGTACCCGGGAACCTTGCCATAGGTTGAAAATTGGTCTACCACGCCCTTTCGAAATAATTGTTTAGCTAAAAAATAATGATCATTTAAAATTTGTTTATAGTTAGGAGTTCTCAAGAAGTTTTACCTATTTGGATCATCTGTTTCTATACAATAAATTTAACTGAAACCCCCAAATATACCCGGGTACCTTGCCATTCACATAAGGGTTAATGCTTTTTTTGTTTACTTTAAAGCATTTTTCTTATTTTTTAAATCGTTTTGCTTGCGTTTTTTATTTATCATTATTTTATAAAAAAAAACTTGCCCTGATTATTACCATAATAAAAACAAATTATACGTGACTTCTTTGTTATATTATTATCAAGGCCCGGATTTTTACGCAAATGCATATTTGTTGTCTTTCGAATCAAGAAATTTTAAATAGAATGGCATCGATTTGTTAGTGCATATTTTTGAATATTTAGCTTGAAATGCATATTTTTGCATATATTGCTGACATTGCACATTTTTGAGGGATTTTTTAAAAAGCAACACTTGTTTTATTTGCTTTATTTTGTGATGCACCGTGTTGCATCAATTGATTTTATGGAAAAAAATATTTTGCAAAGCTCATCGCGTTTTGTCGCATATTAGGAGAAGTCTCCTATAAAAACAAGGTGGGGAAAGTGGTTGAAATCAGTTGTGTATTATGCTGAAATTTTTGAACAATTCAAGGATGTGATAGAACGATGGTAATGCAGTATCAAAAAAATAACAATTTACCAAATATTAAAGCTCGGATAATTTTTATGTCTTCAAATTACGGATTTATCCCTGAGACTATTGTAAAATTAGAGGATTCAAATCCATTGAGAAAGCAAATTAAATTTATTGATAATGTCATAAATAGAATGTATGCAGTTAACAATTGACTTAATTTACATGATTGTTTTACTGTATATTTTGTGTTTTACTTTATTTTTACTTCTGCTTTTTTGCTGTTCCTTATTTTCGTGACACTTAATGACACTGAATTTTTAGGGTTTTTATGTTATTGTAATGTTGTTTTATGAGAAATAAAAATGTGTTTAAAAAAATTTTAAGTGCATATTTTTTCAATTTTTAGCTCAAATTTTTCTATTTTGGTGTTTGTTTATGCGTATAAAACTCGATTTTAACCGCATAAAAATCCTGGCCCTAATTATTATTAATATTTACAAAAACTTTTCTGTTTGTACAATTATTTAAATTTGGATTAAACAAAATCAAATTATTTTTTCCAATTATTCATATATTGTTCTTTTCAGATGTATTGTATATTGTATACTTTTTAAATTTTAACTATTGTTATTACTTGTTTATTTTTTCATAATTTGCACATACAGTAGAGTAGTTCACAAAATAAATGGATATTTTTGTTCTGCGTTCTAGTTCTACGTACTGTGTGAATTTATTAAACGCCAATAGAAAGAGATTTACTGTTTTAAGGCCTCATTAGCTTTAACTTTCGGTTTCCATTCTGTGCCGTTCTTTATTGTAGCAAATATTTTGTAATTTTTTTTCTGTGAAAGAAACCAGCTGTTCCTAAAAGTAGAATTGAAATTGAGAAAAAATAAACTTTTCGTAATTTTTTTTTGCTCCAATAAACAGAAATAAATAAAATCTTTAATTAATAAAAATTTCTCTAGCATAAGCAACAAATTTCTATTTTTCATACTACAATAATTTACTAATAAGTACAGGGCTTTCAATTTTCAAAATTGCCGAACTTTAAAGGCTAGCAGCTTTTAAATATTTAAAGTCCTAAGTGTAATCCCTTTAGTGAAAGGTTATTGAGTGAAACGTTCGAAACGGATCGTTTAACAACTGAAGAACGCGTAAAAAAAGAAAAAAAGTTAAAACTTACTGTAAAAGTGGTGATTGAAACGTAGCACAATTTTCTATTATAACGGGGTAATTTTGGTCGGCATAATCGGCCTACTGTGAAAGTTGTTGACA
This sequence comes from Pollenia labialis, assembly GCA_949318255.1. NCBI lineage: Eukaryota > Metazoa > Arthropoda > Insecta > Diptera > Polleniidae > Pollenia > Pollenia labialis. The sequence goes on along the minus strand of OX439142.1, from coordinate 129,043,751 downwards.
AGATTATAAAGAATTTTGTTAAAGACTGGAACCGTTACAATGTGCGCAATGCCGAAAATTTCGCTTATGCTAGTAAAAGTTTTGCAGATAATCCGAATTTATCGGTTCCACGTAGGGATGCCAAATGGGACCAGATTTTTTGAAACCCGGGATTCGGGATTTGTTATTAAAAAAAACGGCATCCCGGGACGGATCGGGATTTTTCGGGATTACATGTATAAGAGCCAATTTTTAAAATTCATATATATAATTATAATTTAATGTTTATGTATAAGTTTTAAAACAAAATAATTCATGAAGAATATTAAATTCATTACAAAATAAAACAGTTTAATGTGTTCTTTTAAAGTAATATGGACGAATTATGTATTAAGACTTCATTACCAGTATGATTTAATATTAAATTTTTGAAGTTACTTTTATCAGGGTGACTCACGTTTATTTGAATATAGTTATATTCAATAAAAAATACCACATATTTGCTTAATGCAAAATCTTTTTTTACATAAAAAATCCCGGGATTCGAGACTTAAATTTTTAGAATAATCCCGGGATTTCGGTATTCGGGATTTCGGGATTGGCATCCCTAGTTCCACGGCTCAGAGCGCTATGTTCGTATGAAAACCGAATTTTGGGCGAATTTTTGACGCCGTTAAACGGGTTTTGTGCGACTATTTTAAAGACCGTGGTGTCTACGCGGATAATCCCCGTTGAAGCATTCGAAAAACAACATTCGTCAAGTTATCGCCGAGATACCGCCCGAAATTTGGGAAAAAGTGGTCGAAAACTTGTAAGCAATAGAACAAAACGAAAAATGGGAAACAAACCGCACGTACAGACTTTCAATTGAACAGCAATAACACAGCTGACTCATAATATAAAAAAATGTAAAAACTAACTCTGGCTTTAATCATAAAAAAATATATGCTTTTAATGGGTAGGGGATTTAAATTTGTTTGGTTTTTTGTTTTATTAAAAATATTAAAAAATAAACAGAAACAAAATTGCTTTAAGATAAGCCCGGACTTTCTCCTCGATGGTGAGACAATCACCGGCTTCACTAACTTAAGCATATCTGCAAAGCCGGTTTTTGTGTCCTCTTTTCCACTGTAGTTAAAAAATTGTTTTCAACACTTGACAATTAACTGCCTTATTTATTAAAAAATATAACAGGTTAATAAAAGGTTGTTTAAACCGTTTCTTAAACGCTCTATTGACTTGTTTTGTTTTTTTAACTTTGCCATTCCGTTTGTAACACCCAATTTTCATGATGATTTTTTCCCCCATTTTTGAAACATGTCTTTTTTAGTTTGATAGCGAGCGGCGGAGAGAAGTAAGCAGGGTAGAAAAAAAGACATGAATCGTAATTTCTGTGATTCTTTTGACATTCCTCCTTGCACTTATTTGGGTTTTTTTAATTTATATTGTATTTTTATTTCAAAATGACAATTACTTATTAAAATATAAAAAAAATAAACAAATTTAATTTAAAAAAATCCAATACATACATACATATATAAGGAAAATAAAAAAAATCAAACAAAATAAGAAACATTGTGAAAATTTAACATGTTTTTGGAAGTTTCTTTAAAAAAGAACTACAAAAAATACATGTCTTTTAAATCATCGTGAAAATTAGGTGTAAGTTTCACAATATTGATCAAGTATATATTCTGGTTCTTTATAAAAAAGATAAGTTCAAATCTGGTTTTCCGTCTGTCCGTGTGTATGTTGAAATGGCTTTTCCGAAGACCGCAAAAATGATGGCGACTAGGTTGTCATATATTTATGTTACTTGTACTCCGTTTAAGTTTCCTATCAGCCAGATCGGTCTATAAAAGAGGAGATATGAGCAAAAAATCCCTTGTTGTTGTTTTTTGTTTGTTTTTCTGTAATTCTCCTGAACGGCAAGAGCCAAAGTTTCCAAATAAGATCCAATCATCTTGGTTATCAAAACGCAAATTCTAAAAAAAATATGGGCGGAATTGAAGAATTGGGCATAGTACCTCCCGAACAGAAAAAATAACATTTTAGGGCTACAATATGTCCTATAGATACGTCTTAGATATCAACATAGTAGAACATATTTGCTGAAAACCTCGGAGAAATCGGTTTAGATACAAAAAAGTAATTCCCGACACCAAGTTTTATCACCAAAGTAAATAATGAATTTATTCTTAAAAATCTGTCAAATCGGTTACAAAATGGCCAATGACCAAATACTGAAATTCGATCAAAACTAAATAAATATATACTTTGGTTGCCATATGGTTTTATTTCTCACACCATTAAAGAATAAGGCCTTATTGCCTTTGGCTTCATAATACTGCACCGAAGCGAAGATGACAGATGTGAGGTTGTTATATATTTACAGTGCTGTCTGGGTAGAGTGAACTAATTTTTGCAGAGCGATTTCACTATACCCAGGTTGTTCACTAAATCAAGGTTAAATTTTTTTTTATTTAAAAAACTAATTTATTTATTTTAAATGCATTTATTATTATTACTCCGATTTTCTTTTTATTTATGCCAGAAATTGAAGAAACACCAGCACCTTTTTCAATTTCTTTTATAATGTTGCTTTGTTGTTGTAAGGATAAATGCTTTCTTTTTTTCGAATCCATTTTTATGTAACAATTATATAACACTTCAGAAATTAAATTTGAGACACGACCTTAATGGAATATGCGCGCAGACTAAAATAAATTAACACTTCATAGAATGCGTATTTGTGAGAGTAACTTGTCAACTTACTCTAAAAGAATCGTTAAGTGGGGAACAGAATAGTCGCTGTAGTACAACGTTACGAATAGCGCTGCAAGCTGTCAAAAGTTAAAAACGAAAGTTGCAAAGAACTTCGCACAGAATACGTAGTTTTAGTAATCGTCGCAGTTGAAGTTGAAGAACAAAATTCAAATTTTTGAACTTTGTCGCGCTACGAAGCATTCGTCAGTTTCAGCTACTAATACAACTCCTTTATTCTGTTCCAGGCCTTACTGTACCGTTATTTTATGTTCTCTTTAATTTTTACACACTTTTTCATTGTTTTTCTCCTTCGCCAAACCTAAAAACTCACTATTAAGTATGTTCACTCTATAGAGGTTCATCAGTGTTCACTCTACAGAGTAGTCAATGTAAACATTCTGGTGTTCACTCTAACGAGGTATTCATAGCATCGGGGGTTCACTCTACCCAGACAGCACTGTATATAACAAATAGTCCAGAGTGGACTGTTATTGAACTTTAACAATATCAGTCCACAAATTGCTGAAATATAAGCAAAAACCCACGACTGCATAAATTTTTTACCCATAAATCTCCTTTACTTTTCACTAAGTTTAAGAAGCAGTAGCAATATACAAATATGTACTAGAATTTTAGTTTTGTTACACAAAATTCTATTAGTCTGCAATTGGTGCCCTTGTACTACATCAAGTATTGGTACTCATTAGAACTAGTATTTTTATATAAATACTCTAACCCCGTTAGCACTTGTTCCTCTTCTTATAGTAACTGCACTAGTGGCATTTTAACAATTAACTCGTAACCTCCTGCAGGGCTGCTTAAAAATTATAGTATTTGTTAAACAAACACCCAAAAAAAAATACCTGAAATTATAATTTTATTTTGCGACCTCCCTATTGTTTATGTTTATAAATATAAAGTGCGTAAATATCAAGTATACTTTTAATTGAAACAAGATGTCTACATACAATTGATTTTTTGAATCTGTATGTTACAAATACATTAATTATTTTTATAATAATAAATAAATTTTAAAATTTAACAGATTAATGTTCTTAATTCTTTTTTGATAACAAACAAAACTTTTGAGATTGGTAAGTGTTTTTTAAGTTATTTCATTATTATATACATATTTTTTCAAACTGAATTAAAAGTAAAACGTATTTTACTCAAATTACAATGACCTTCGTTATTGTTGAAAATGTTATATAATTTCTGAAGAAGGCAATTCAAAGCCACTATGCAGTGCGCATGTATTATATTTTGCAATACTCGCTTTATTCTATTAATGTTTTAATAGTAATTGTTGTAAAGTCAAGTCTTTATTCTTCCGGGTCAAAATCCATAAACATATGTATGATAGAAAAGTAAAAAGAATTCTGATGCATCCTAAAAGTACAACGAAATATAAAATTTCTGTATCTTTTAGCATTTCTGAATCAACACGCGTTTTGCAAGAAGAAAATGAAAACATGTACATACATTTGTATGTATAGAATATCAATAAGGGTGTTCACATTTGGAACAATTTTTTAACGTTTTGCGCGCGAGTAGCTTTCGACTCCCAATAACGCACGATGGTGGTCCACAAATTGTGTTCCTACCTTGATGCGCATGATACTTTTTTGCAATTTAGGTTACGCACAACACGTAAACTGCACAACGCATAAGCTTGATCAGCTGTTGTGTTAAATAATAAAAAATAAAAATGGAAATTGAGATTTTAAATTTGCTTAGAGGATTAAGCTTTTATTGTACAAATATTCGTGATTTTTCGCAGCATAAATAAGTTTATCCTTGATTGTACTTGCTGTTTTGTAAATAATAAGCACAACAGAGCTGACACTCAGTACAAAAAGGTTATTGATAAATCCTCTTCTTCTTGATCATTTTGCACCCAGTGGAGTATAGGGCCTCACGGAGCTTTCTATTTCTCCCATTGGGTGCATCCCCGGTGGTGATCTCGCTCACTTCGTGGGAAAGTAGCAGGTGTCTTGCACACTACTTCACACACATTGTGAGCAGGTAGACTTTTTGGGTTTCCGCGTTATTGCAGAATGTAAGATTTAGTAACTCTTTTCAGGATATTCAAACCAGACTTTCGTTATAAATTGAAAAAATATATACATATTTAACTCGCGATATATTGTTACATTGGTCCTTATGAAAAATTAACTACTTTACAAAGTAGCAAAAAAATAACGGGACACATCCAGAATACATCAGCACATTATAAAAAATGAACGAAATTCATTTTTGTAAATTCCATACACCGTCATACACATTGTAAGCTAGAATTCATTGAACACAAAGTGAAACAAACTTCACTGAAGGGATGTGATTTAGTATGCATAGTTCTTGGCTGGGATTAGGACTTTTGCAAGATTGCCTATATTGAGAACAACAAGCTACGAAGTTAATGAACACTAATAAAATGTAACACCTGTATTAACTTTTTTTGTTTGTTTTTTTTTTGTTTGATTCGCTCACAAAGCTTTTAACACAAATTTTTTCGAAATTGATTTGCAATCGATTTATCTCTATCAGAAGATCGTTATATTAACCAGATTTTATAACTTCCATTACTGGTATTGTAAAGAACAGTTGCATCATGTTATTAATATAATCGGCCTTATTACAAAAACATTAAAAATGATTTGACACATTCGACAAATACAATCCTTTGTTATTGACCTCAATCGAAAATATTTATTGTTTAATTAAAAAAAATCTCCACTTTTTTTTTTATTTTGTAGATTTAAAAATAAACTCGTCAATTATTTATTTGGAAAAATCCATAAAAAATAATTTTATTTTGTTTGAATAACTGTAAATTTCATTTGAGGTTCTTAAGAAATCTTGCATACTAATTTAAATAAACGGTTATAGTGTTTGTTTGTAATATTTCTTTGTTTAATTATTTAAAAATTACAATCAAAGTTATTGACAAAGCAAAAAAGTTGGCACTTTGACAGCAGAAACACTTCTTAACGTTATCTTTAAATCGTTTGTTGTAAAGTTGTTTTTGTCTGATCTGAACGTTTGAATAAAAAACTAATACACCGGAAGGGAAGCGCTTGAAAAACATATGTTTAAAATGCGATAAATACTTAAATAAAAAATATAAATTATTGCATTAATAAGTACAAATTTTTTTAATGACATTTAAGGCTACCGAACTAATAAAAAGTATAAGTATAAAACAATTCGCTAGTTGTGTTAAAGTTTGTAACTCGCCCTACAAGAAATGAATGAGCGAGTAGTCCCATTTTTCATTTTGATGTTAAGAAAATGATAGAAAGAAATTACCGAAATCAAGTTTTCGGTCACATTCGGTCATTTCTTTCTATCATTTTCTTAACAGCAAAATGAAAAATGTGACAACTCGCTCATTCATTTCTTGTAGGGCCGGTTACGACTACATAGGGCTTTTTCCCGCACTTTTTTGATAGCCGGGAAAGCAGGAAATAAAAACCATATTCCAGGGATTCCCGCTCAAAATTTTATTTAAATTTATTTATCGAACTCGCCAATGGAATTTTTATTATATACTTGCTTTAAATATGCTTAAAATAATTTAAGTATCTAGTATATATCAAAAAAGGAAACATTTAAGATTAAAGTTTTTTTTCCCGGGACGGGAAATATAAAGGTAATTTTCACTCCAAGTGCATTAAGCATTAAATCTGTAATTTTATCTATTTTAATTATAAAATGTTTACTTTTTTTAAGAAAAATTGTGATTTAGTTGTACTGTTAATTTTAATTTTAGGCTTGAGTTCATCAAATTTAATTTTCATTAAATTATTTTTACTGAAGGAAGGAATTTTTACAACTTGGAATTTTTTTTTATTAAAATGTTTTGATAATTTTCTTGGCTGAGCTGATGAAAGAATGTGGTGATTCTTGAAACATGTAAATTCAACCCAGGTTCGAGCCCCAGCTCTGCCAAGAAAATTATCAAAAAATTTTAATAAAAAATTCCAAGTTGTAAAAATTCCTTCCTTCAGTAAAAATAATTTAATGAAAATTAAATTTGATGAACTCAAGCCTAACTAAAAAAAAAATATCAAAAATGTTTACTTTTATAATGCAGATATTTAAATGAAACTGCGTTTTTAACGTTTAAAATGTATTGGGTAATTTTCCCCTCAAGCGCGTAGAAGGGATAATTTAAATTTTTTTTCTTTTCAAATATTAATTACGTAATTTGAAAAAGGTATTAAAATAGAACTCAAGGATAAATGTTTTTTTTATAGAAAGCTTAAAACTGGCCCTTGAATAACTCACAAATTTTAAACTGTTTGCCATTATCAAAGTAATTTTTGGGAATATATAATTTTTAATGAATAAGATTTTGTTTGTCGTGATAAATTCCCAATTTTCATTCTTGATAAATACACTGAAATTTATTATATTTGCCATAATCTCAAAAATAAGATGTTTTCAAAGGTAAATCAGGTTGGGGCGGCTGAACACGGCAATATACTACTAATTTATATTTCTCAAGAAGCGTTTTCGAGATATTCGCGAATATTGTGTTTTTCTGCAGTGTTTTTAGCTATTTCCAAAATTCTAAACATTGTTCATCTGCATTGTACAAAATTTAAACTATTGAATAAATATGTTTTTCCTCTTTCTTATGCTGTGTTGATCGTATAAAAATTCAGAGTTTCAGACCTTTAGATTTATAAAAAAAAATAGTTTTCTTTATCCACTAACAACTACATTCAGAGTTGCAAAAAATCAACCAATTGTAGTCGGGACTTTGAGAAAACATGAACTCACTGTCTATTGTTGTTGGTTTTGTTTAATCTTTGATATTGTTACAAGCAAATCTGTTATTTATAATTCTTATTCGCTTAACAGTTTTAATTGTGTAATCACCCTTATTCCATTTTGCGTCATCAATACGAAACGATAATGTCTTGTGTCGATTCTTGCAAATCGGTTTGCCCATTGTCAATATCAAGTTTTATCGATAAGCGTCGACGTAAATTGACTCTGATTTTGTCGTCAGTCTTATTGGTGTCGAAACAGTTTTATAAAAAATAGAAGAAGAGAAACAAATCTACACGAATATTGCGAATATTCGCAAAAATTTTTAATATTTCAAACAAGCCACAAAATTGATTAAAAGTCCCTAAAACTACTATAACTCATAGACCAAACTTTTCCTGTAAGTTTTCTGATTCTTTAGAGCTTTAACGATTTTTAATAAATATTAAACTTTTCTATCATATTAGCAAATTTTTGCGATTTCCGCTAATTTTTCCATTTTTATCGAATATTTGTAATTTTTTATAGTGTTAGGATTTTTTTATTAATTTTATGGCTTTTTTAAAATATTGAAAACTTTCACACATTTTTGCAAATTTTTTTTTTTTCATTTTTCCGACATTATCGGGTAAAACGATTTTGTTCATGTTTGCAATTTTTTCGTGTGACAGCTTTAACGTTTTTTAATAAATATTAAATTTTGCTTTAAAATTGCATTTTTTTAATAAAAACTGAAAACAAAACAAACCAACTGTCTAAGTTATTAGAGATGTGCTTTAAAAAACGACAAACAATCGACATCGTTACAATGCTGTTATAGAATACAAGTTTTGTATCGAATTGATGACGACGTCGATGAAAATTGAGGTTGATATCTAATTTATGACGATGACGACGACGTTTAATGGTATAAGGGTGAATATCTTTAGTTTTTCTTAAAGCTTTATATGAAGTTTCCTGATGATCTGGCCTGAGCAATCGGTGAAATGCGCATGGGAATAGTTTATCCCATCACCAATAAATTTCAGTTTATCAATAGTATGAAATGGGAATTTATCACATTTAAACGAAACCTTATTTTCCCAAAGAAGAGAGTACCAATGTCTATAAAAACAAAAGATCTTCCCATTGTTTTTTTTCAAATCTAAAGGCCCGTAACTCATTGAATTTTTATTCGATCTACCCACTATAACTATCAGCTGAAAGAGAAAACACATATTTGATCAACAGTTTAAACTTTCTACAGTTCTCAAAATTTTTGGAAATATCTAATATAACTTCAGAATTATTTCGAAAACGATTCTTGAAAGAAATAAATGAGTGCCATATTCGTGCTCAGCCGCCCCCAATTTGGTTCTTTTTTTTGTAACAGAAAATACTTTTAATAGGCCAGTTTGTCCGTTTAGGATTTAGTTAGTCCCCTTTTAGACAGTTAGTCGCTAAATTTTTTAGCGCATTCAAATAAAATATTAAAAAGTTTTTTATTTTTAATTTATTTTTTACTTTCTAGCGCATTTAAATACAAGCTACTTTTTTAAAAGAATTTTTACTTTAAATTCGTATTATCAGCAAGCATTTAAAACTTAGTCAGCCATATTGTATCTAGAGTGACGTCACTTTATTTTTCGAGTTATTCTTAAGGCTCAGTTAGTCTTTACTTTCTGTTCTGTTACGAATCAGCTGATTTGTTTTTGTTATTAAAAAACCTGTGAAATTGATTAGTTTTTCTGTTCTGTTGCGGTTCAGTTTGTTAAAATCAAAAATTTGTTAAGTAATTGTAAGTGACTGCAAAATAAATAATAAAAAATAAATATTTATATTGAAATAAACTATTTTTTGATTTTAAGAATTCATAAAATTTAATTTCTTCAAATTTATGTGCTTCAAACTTATTGTAATAAAACAATGGACGGTGCAAAACTAATAAATTTGTCATAAATGGCTGATAAGTTGCTACAGAAAAAGTAACTATTACAATTCCGATACAGAACGGCACGGAACTGAAAAGAAACAGAAAGTAAAGACTAATTCTGCCTTTAGCTAGCCCTTTCATTTAATACCCATATTGTAGAAGTGCATTAAAAACAACTAGCCCGCCACGTTGTGCTTGGCCACCATATTAGATTTAGAATGTCGTCACACAGTTTGCCATTGTCATCCAAGCTAAACGTGTGTTCAACATTTCAGCTCAATCGGTCGAAGATAACTGCTTCAAAATTGAGTTGCAAGATTCCACCAGAACAAACATACATACATTGTAAGTTAAATAAAAGCTTTTAAAAAAAAAGATTACATAATTTGCTGAATACCTAATATTTCTAAAGTATGTACAGACATTTTTTCTAATTTTAAAACTATTACACGAAACATATATTTTGGCAAAGGGCGTTTCATTAAGCGCTTCCTTCATTATTCATTCCTATAGAATTAACCTAATGCGCAAACCATTTACGGAATGGCTCTGCGAATGTAGTTTTTCAATAAAAAAAGGTCCTATGGCGCCCAAAATCCAGCCCAAGAAGTGAAATTTAATTTAAGCAAAAAAGAATTTAAAAAAATTTTAAAAAAAACACAAGAACAGAAAGTCATTTCTTTAAAATAAATTTTTGGAGTAGCTAACACATTTTGTACTAGTAGTTTGCCAGCAGGAGAGCGAAAAAAGTTTAACCAACAAAAATAACAATTATAATGCGCATTTCGAATTGAAATTACTTAAATTTAATACATAAATTTTTCATATTATTCGAATGTGTATTCTAAGTCAAATTACAATCCTCAAAAGCTTTTATGCTATAAAAGTTTTATTCCTTCAAAATTTTCCAGGAATATTTTCTATTAAAATATTGAAGGAATAAGACTATTAAAGTATAAAAGCTTTTGAGGATTGTAATTTGACTTAGAATACACATTCGAATAATATGAAAAATTTATAAAATAAATGTACTCGCCAAGAGAAATAAATTCCCAGATTCTATTTGTTAAATTTAATACATTAAACAAAATAATACTTACATTCTAAATTTCAGAATAATAGCTTAATTTAAAATTAATTTATTTAAAATAAACTTCGCCTGTAAAATTTTGATTTTGAGGGTTACATCTTTCTTGCGGATAAGGCTCGATATAATGATTTCAACTTTTTCAATCAGTAAAAAAATTGTAAAAACGTAAAGAATGTCCTAAATGTCATAATTTTAAACGATACATAAACGTTATATTTGGTCCAATATTATAAAACCCAATGAATACTACAATGAATACTATATAAAAAAAAATTGTGGCATCATTTAGTTTAAGTGGAAACATCTAAGCGATATTTGTTTTCGTTAAATTTCACTAAAAGTACTTTTTCAAACGCACTGTAAATAAATTAATTTAAGAGCAAAAAACTTTTAAAATAAACATCAAAAACCTTCGAAAGACGAAGACGTACCACCGTCTCTCTTTTTTTTAATATTATTTTCCAATATTGTTGATTTTTAACCTGTTTTCCTGTTATTGGTTGAAAGACACATGTTAAACGTTTCTTAATAAAAATACATATTTAACACTTATTATTACTTAGTTAAGTCATTTCATTTTTTAATTTTAAATATACTAAAATTGATGAGAGTGTACAAAAAAAACATAAGTGCAATTATTTTAAATTTACAAATGAAGGTTCAAAAGGTGGGACCAGTTGTCCATAAGCTTGTAAATATTTTTAAAATTTTTCTCACGTCAAACTAAAAAAAAAAAATACAATTTAATTGTGTGAAGGACATTATCGATTTTATAAATCAATTACATAATAAGTAATTTTTTGTTTAAACTTACGGAAAACTGTGAATTAACAATTTTAGAATTCAAACAGGAAGTCTATATAAATTGACAATCCTTTAATTCCATTTGAATTAAAACAAAAATATAATAACTTCTCTTTTTCGCAAGTTAAATGTATTAAATAGTTTTAAAATAATTATAATACTAAAGTGTATAGTTTCTATTTAAAGCAGACGTATTTTTATATATATTTAATAGTAAAAACTTTTTTATGAACAATTTTATTTAAGACTTTCAAAATTAAAAAATTTTATTTACAAAACTCCCTGCTATTAACATTTTCTGAGGAAGTAAAAACTCTTGTAATTGTAATTTTAAAAAGCACCAAATAATTAAAAAAAAAATTAATTCTTAATGAAAAATTTGTGGAAGGCCAAGATTAGTGAAAGGCCTTTGCTTGGTAGAGAATTACAAATGCACTGTTTTGATAATATTTTATCTTGAAAAGTACAGCTTATTGTTCAAAATGTCACGTATTTCCATATTGAACCGTGCAAACTTTTAAAAAGTATGGCAATCCAGAAGTCATAATTTTCGCAGCTGATATGCAAACAATCGCAACTAACGCATTATTTAGGCCTTAATTATGTAAATCGAAACGCAACGCCAAATAATTACATTGAAATCAAACACAGTCATAAATATTTTGAAATTTTGCTGTTGCTTGCTACAGAAATTCACGCCACAAGCTATGAGGCTTTTGAAATTTTTAAACGCAATAAGAATTTCTGTAGAAAGCAACAACAAAATTACAAAATATTTATGACTTTGTTTTTGCCTTCAATGTAATTCGTTGGCTTTGCGTTGCGATTTACATAATTAGGGCCTTTGAAAAGTTTAAAAAAATAATTACGTATTTTCAGAAATCATAAACAAAGTCGAAACTAATTAAACATAAGCTAAAATATACTTTATATTCACAATTCATAACTAGCGTAGCAACTGCTCTTAGCTGATAGAAAAAAGTGCAACCCTGCATACTGGCAATTAGAGAAAATAAAATGCCGATAATATTTTGAACAATATAATTATACTGTAATTAAAAAATTCACACAAATTCTAAAAGTGCAATTTTTTAGTTAAAATTTGCATAATTTGACCCTGTAAAATTATTGTTATTTAATAAAATTTTGTTGGCCAAAAACACATTTTCTTTTTTGTATAGATGTTTTTGAACTCAGTAGATATGGACACATCTGGCAAAAAAATATAGTTAGTTTATTATTTAAGAAATTATTTATGTATTGATTTGCGTATTTTAGAGAGGCACAAGTTGGTCGCAAGATGAATAAACTGCATTTAAAGAGTTGGTGTCCAAATAAGTCACGCAGAAAATAGTACGTACACATTATAAATTTTCCGTACCGCGTTTAATTGGGTGAAACCAGGGTTGATAGAGTTGGTACAATTGTACATTTTTTGGTACATTTTAAAACTAAAAAGTACGCTGGAACCCTTGTGACTCATTTCGTACTATTTCCAAATTTTTCAAACCTTTTCATAATTGATATAAAATGGCACCTCGGATTTAGTGTCCAAGGAATATAAGCGAAGTTTAGTGTTTGGCGCAAATTGTCTTGGGAAAATGCAAAATGTTCTAGCTTTTTCACGAAATCTATGAGAAACTCTATTTTTTGTTGTTGGATTTAACAAAACAGCTATGATATTTTCTTTTCCAATACCATTTGCACCAAACACTGAACTCCGCTATTGTGAATAGATTTTTGCACTTGTTCATTAAACGATTGCTTATGCCACATTCTAAATTAAGTATCAGTGGCAGCATAAAAGCGTGCATTTTCTGATGATATTGACAAGTTTGCAAAAGTTCTTCACAGTAGAAGAGACGACTTCCTCTCAATTCAAGATTATTTTGAAATGAACTCATAATATTTTCAAATATTCGTCAATAAGATGGTCGCCACGTCAAGAAATAATGAACAGAATTTTGGAACAGTGGGGGCCCACTCTGTTATTATTTTACTCCGAATTATTTTGAAGAAGATTTTACAAGCGCTAAATTAAAATTTATTGTATTGGGACTTTCCACTCCTTTCCTGTTTCTGCAATGCATAATGACAATTGTTAACACAATGAATTTGGAAATGTAATTCGAAGATGCTCGTTTGCACATGTTTTTAGAATGAATGCTTAACAATTTTATTTTCGTTTAAAATTCGAGATTGCATTTTAAGAAGTATTCGTTAATTTTCCACAAAAACAGAGATTCTAAAAAACGCTCTCTGGCGGCAATCGAACATAAACAGGGCTGTCAGACTTGGGGATTTATCCCCAAAGTTGGGGATTTCATGTGAGCAAAAAGGACAAATAAAGTTATTTGGGGATTGGGGCTTTTTTTAGGTATTTAAAAAAAAATTCGGGGATTTTTTGGGGATTTGACACTTGTTTAATATATTTTCCCTTCTTTTATTATTTACGCTTATTTTTCTTTGTTTTGTATATAAAATATGAAAAAAGTAACAAAACTTTTATCTTACTCTTATACAGTTTAAAGGGTCCTAATTAATATTACCATTTTTGTTAAGTGTGTAAAAGGTACTTTATAAACTTATGTTATTTTCTTGACTGAGTTCCTAAAAAAAAGAATTTAAAAACATAAAATTTTTGATTTTGAAAGACAATTTTCAAGCAAAAATGTATGTCTTCCCCAAAAATAAGTTAATATGAAAGACAATATAATAAAGATTGGGAAAAAGAATGCTAGACTATTTGTTAGTAGTTATGATTGATATCTGACGGATGACGGATATATGTATTTTTATTGTTGATTGTTAGCTTATACCGATTGAACAAGCTCCAAACTCTTATAAATTGGCTCATTTGTCTTCAATAACAGCATTTTGCTCTGCTTGTAATTCCTCACTGGAATCACATTAAAAGGATTTAAAAAAACATGCGAAACCAGTCGCTACAAACAAAATAAAATAATTTTTTGACTAGAAATTGTTATTTGGGGATTTCTTTTTAAAATTGTTCTTACTAGTTTTTAAAAAAAATTAAAATTTGTTCAGAAAAAAAAACAAAAAAAAATATAAACTTTTTAAGTTTTGTTTTTTAATTTGGGGATTTTTGGGGATATTTTGTTAATTTTTTGGAAACAAAGAAAAAAGTACATGGCAGCCCTGACTCTAAAACCGCATGATACAGGTCTGGCTGGAGCAAATACAATTTGTTTGCCTCTTGAAAAACCCGGGGCTCGAAATTCGTTTTTGACCTAAGTTTTCTTTGGCAAAGTTTCTTGGAATGACTTAGAACAAGAAAAAAAATGTACCGCCCTTTTATTATGTATGATTGATGATCATGTATTTTTTTGCTATCTTTACTTTACGGCGGCATGAAATAACCCCCCAAAATATAAACCCCCATAAAAATAATGAAATAACCCCCCAAAGTGTGGGGTATTATTTCATATGCAATAAACCCCCAATTTTGAAAATGAAATAAAATCCCAATGAAATGAATTGACTCCCCAAACAGTAATGAAATAATATCCTAATTTTTGGGGGTTTATTTCATATGTAATAAGACCTCAATTTCGGGAATGAAAGAAGACCCCAATATGTATAAAACAATTAATTGTACAGTTTTTGTGTAAAGAATCATGCGATAGATAGCATGGTTGAGACTTCGGTCGACCGCAAGGATTTTCTCCTCTGCGGTATAACAAACACCGGCTTCGCTTATTAAAGATTTTCTGCATAGGCGGCCTTAGGCCTAGCGCAAGCCAAAATTAAGAAGGATTACTTAGCGAAGACGGTGCTTGGTATACCATAGAGGAGAAAATTCTAGCGCCAAAAACGTTTTCGTAATAAATTTAAAAATAAAATAATCCCCAAAAAAATATATTGGGGCTTTATTTCATAATGATTTTTTGGGGAATTTTTTCATATGAAATAGTCCCCCAATTAAGAAAATTAAATAAACACCCCAAACAAAAAGAAATAACCCCCCAAAAATCGTTGTTGTTGTGCACTGTACAAACTTTTGGGGGGTTATTTTATTATTTTTTTGGGGGTTATATTTTGCGTGATTATCTACGCCGCCATACTTTACATGTACAAATGAATTTAAAGTTTGTACCTTTTTTTTTTGTTGTATTAAAATTTTGTTTTGAAAAATAAAATAAAAAACATTTATAAAAAATGATTTAGTACTATTGGGGCCGAAAAAGTACTATTTTAAAAGTTCGTTGGTACAATATTGGTTTTCTCATTTATCATCTCTCGGTGAAAATAAAAATAGTAAATAAAAAAATAAAAAACGCAATTTTGCATCACAGATAATTTACGTAGGCTTAAATAAATTAAATTTTGCTTGCATTATTTCTAATATTTAGAAAATACCTATTTGGACCTACCTTTTAATTAAATACCGCCTTCAACCAATTAGAAAACACACCATTGCTTTAGGCCTTCATTTATTTCCTGTTTTTTTCCTGAAGAATTTTTTAAAGCGCTCTAATTCATCCTATAGATACTCTATGGGGTTGAAATTTCTTGTTACGTTTATGTTTTTGCTAAAAACAAATCGATAACCAAACAAAACTAAATATACATATAAAGTTATAAAAATTAAATAAAACAAACTTTATTTTCGTTAAATGACAAGAGGCAGAAATAATATTTAATTAAATTTAAATGACACTTCAGGGTTGCGAATACGTAAAGTTTTTCGACTTTAAATTAGATATTAGCATATGCGTTTTTGCCGGGTTTTTAACGATATCAAAACTCCATTTAATTCTGCATATCAATGTTTATTGTTTGTCGGATGATAGAAGAGTATTTTATACTGGCTACCAGACATTCTTAAATGTTTTGAAAATATTTGTTTGCTTCAATTTTAATAAATTTTAGTACGACATTAAAATAAAGTTCAATAACCGCATCTCTAGTTAAAACACTTAAACACTATTTCGAACTGAACAAGTATAAAAAACAGATATAAACATAATTTTAACGACTTCATTTAACTACTAGAAGGGGAAGTAAAATAAATAGTTGTTAGTTTTGAGAATCTGGTTCAAAGCTAGTGCACTTAAATAAAATTATTGGTTAAATCTTTTGAAAAATTAAAACCAAAACTAGATTTTTAATACAAATAAATCGTTAGACAGATTTGATTTAAAAAAAAAAAATTGTTTAATAGGTATATCTAAAATATACCATTACTTCCTGTTAACATACCATCTGAAATCAAATCACTCTTTTAAATGTCTGTAAAAAAGTAGCACGTGAATTTTATTAGAAAATAAGCAAGTAAAAATACTATATTCCGCTTTGCCGAATCTTTGACCCTCTTCACCAAGAGTTAGAATATTTCATGATTTCGGTCAAGCCACTTTTAGTATTAAATAAATTATAGTGCTTTTTTTGGCTGTGCCGTATCTTTTCAACCCTCCACCGACAGTTAGCTTTTTATGGCAGCTGTGGTAGCTTATGAACCGATCTTAACGCAATTTGACAGTACGCTTTCTACTTATATAAAACTGTGGCAACCCAAAATTTATTACAATACCATTATTTGTTACGGTTTTATGCGTGCTAAAGTATTTTTCAAAAGTGGATCCTATGTGGGGCCTATGGACGAAGTTGTGCAAATGTGTGCCACTATTTATGCTGATTTTTTTTAACAAAATTATCAATTTTTTAGGGTGGTGGTTTCACCTTTGGATTAATTTCCTTATTCTACTGAACCGATTTTGCTGAATTTCAATCCAAACCTGCTTAGAATAACAAGAAAAAATTAAACACCGATATTGTTCTTTTCTTTTGAGTTTAAGGGAGCGCGTTTTCAACAGACGGACAAGGCTAAGTCGACTTAAAGTTACTCAAGGACCCAGAATATACAAATATATTAAATATACCCTATGGATTCTTAGATGAATCCACTGGTCTTCAAATTTGGGGAAAAAAATTGGCTGCAGAAACGAAGGTATATAAATATACTCTATGGAGTCTTAGATTAATACACTGGTCTACAAATTCGGAAAAAAAATTGACTGCAGAAACGAAGGTATATAAATATACCCTATTGAGTCTTAGATGAATACACTGGTCTTCAAATTTGGGGAAAAAAATTGGCTGCAGAAACGAAGGTATATAAATATACCCTATGGAGTCTTAAATGAATCCACTGGTCTACAAATTTGGAAAAAAAATTGACTGCAGAAACGAAGGTATATAAATATACCCTATTGAGTCTTAGATGAATACACTGGTCTTCAAATTTAGGGAAAAAAATTGGCTGCAGAAACGAAGGTATATAAATATACCCTATGGAGTCTTAAATGAATCCACTGGTCTACAAATTTGGAAAAAAATTGACTGCAGAAACAAACAAAAAATTGTTTTTTTAACTAATCTGGGTGTGCTGCAGTCGAATCTGGCATACAAATTGGGCTATCACGTCTTGTTTATTTTTTATCGGATGCTGCCAATACTGTAGAAGAGTTCATACTGACACTACAATTTATTTAATTTTTTATTTATTTGACAGAAGCCCACATTCATTTTTAATCTTCAAAATAGTAGCGCTTAAGCATGTCAGGGAGATCATGTGTTACTGAATCAAACTACTTTTGCTTAAAATATGCATATTTACATTAATTTGTTCCTGCAGTCAGAAACTAGGACAAACTTTGGGCACCGACAATGTTTTGCATTTTCTTCATTCGCATTTAGATTTTTTTAGGGGAGCGTGTTCACCAAGATTTAAAGAAGTTATCAAGGATTTTGGGACAAAAGAATACTGGACTCTAATACGTGAAACCGAACCAACAAAATACAAGCGACGTTCAAATAATCCATTGATTTTTAAATAAACTAATGAATTTTTCTGTAAAAAACGAATTAAAACATTTTTTTATCTCGAAAACCTGACGTGATAGAAAAAACCCAATTACTGATTCGAATTCAGCCCACCAAATTGTCCTATGAAAGATATTTGGTTGCTCCAGTCCAAACATTGTTGGCTAGAGATATTAAAAAAGTTTCACACGGAATGACAAACTCGTCTTCACAACTAGTTGTCTGGGGTATTCAAAAAGAACGTCTAGGTTTCTTCCACTTTTGATATTATTAAGTAGATATTTTTGCGCAATTTTAATAAATTTTCTAAAAAAACAGACCTAAAACAACAAAAAAGCGTATGAAACGTGAATATTTTTATTCATTAAATATTTGCATGTTAAATAATAAATATGTGTACTATAATTGTATCAGTACACATCCTGCAGATAACGAGACTAGTCCATACATGCATGTAAAGAGTAGTCCATAAAGGAGTAGGAGTACTCCAAAACTACTCCAAATATATGGTCCTAGGAGCTGACCATATAACCCAGTTTTGCATTACAGCGGAGTAGTCTTAAAACTACTCCATGTTCATACATACTCTAGTAGACTAGTTTTTAAACTACTCCATGGTATACTCCAGAGGATTAGTTTTAACTTTGTTTAAAAACGAAAACATGTCGTTAAAAAACAAAGACATGTCGTCTTACTACCCTGCAAATATTATTGGACCACCTGATCCATTTTGATTAAATGGACTGCTCCATGGACTGGTCCGATGTAATGCAAGCATGGACCATGTCATTGTTAAAAAGTGTTTGTAGTGAGACGACATGTCTTCGTCTTTTAACGACATGTTTTCGTTTTTAAACGAAGTTAAAACTAAATCTCTTGTGTATACAATGGAGTAGTTTTAAGACTACTCCTTTGTGATCCAAAGCTGGGTTATATGGTGCTGCCCTAGGACATCGTAATGTTAAGTAGACCATGTATTTTCCATACGTTTGGGTTACATTTGGACTAGTCCTAGTCCCTTGTGGGCTACACTTTACACGCGTGTTTGGAATATTATTTGCAGGGTACAAAAACTTTTTAACAATGACATGGTCCATGCTTGTTTAATATTGGACCAGTCCAGGGAGTAGTCCATTTCATCAAAATGGATTACGTAGTCCAACAATATCTGCAGGTCATGTTCTGTAACTTTAGTGAGAACTTCTCGCATCTCAAAGATGTCAAACAAAATATTCCATCGTTTCTCGAAAAGTCAAAAAAAAAGTGTGTCTGTAACTCATGTCGAAAACTATCAAAAGAGATAACGTCGTTACGTTATAAATGTCATAATATTACACTCGCATCCGATATGAAATTGCAGACGTTGAGAGCGCCAGTCACACATATCGTTGACGGTAACCAAAATTTACTAAAATTGAAAAATTTTCAACGAAGGCGGCGAAAATACAACCGTCGGCTATACCAAACAATTTAAAGAGCGACTTTAAAGTTTGTTGTTTGCAAACGAGCTTTGAAAACATTCGTATTTTTTATAAAAACGTTAGAAGCAAAATAATTAAACAATGAAAAATGTGTCAAGAACAAAATATTATTCTTATTATTTTTAGAGTTAAAGTTTTTTCTCGCCCCGTTTTTATTCGTGAGTTTATTTGACAGTTCAAAGTAGGGATGAGCAAATTGAAAAAAAATATATCGATATATATCGAATCGATATTTTTTAAGAGTATCGATATTTATTATTTAAAAATATCGATATATCGAACTTATTTTGCTGAAACTATTACCATATTAAAAAATTTAATATACCTTTGTACATACATATTAATGAACAAACATATTATATGTAATTACATTGTTACTTTTTATTGTTTCATTTTATTTAAAAAAATTAATAAAAACAAAAAAATCAATCAAAACAAAAAAATCAATTTTAACAAAAACATAAGGGAAGAATACAAAAAAACCATTTGAAATCCAAAAAAAGTAAATTACGGAAAATTTAAATGGAAGTTAATAAGTCATGGAAGTACCAAGATACCTTAAAATTTAAACTGCATCCCAAAAGTACCAACTTTAACTAGAAATGTTTTTGATTGTTTTAGTCAAACCAGTAATCATCAGATATGGACATCAGGAGCACACTCCGGTACTGCTTCTTAAAAATGCCAATCATTTTAGATCTTCATATAAACATATGATGCATGCAATGATGCCAATTCTTAAAAAAACATTGTTTGAAAAACGGCTAAAATTTTGAGTTTTTAATGAAGACTGACTTTAAAAAATATCGAATTCGATAATCGTATTTCAATATCGATATATTTATACATCGGTATTTTAAATATCGGCGATATATATCGATAATTTTTTTTTAATATCGGTATTTTGATATATCGATATTTTGGCCATTCCTAGTTCAAAGCGGTAACTTTTCTCACAAAAATGTTACAGACACACTTTTTCTGTAAATTGGCGAGTAATTTCCTTACGTGACAGCTATTACTCGGCAAAAAAGATACACACACAGTTAAGTGAGGAAAATAGCTGTTTGTTTCAGTAAATGGCTATTTTGTTTCATTTCACACTCTTCAATCGAAAAGTTTGAGATTAATTACAATCAGGGTTATGGCTACAATATTGTATAACTTTCCTACATTTTGGAAAGGTTGGTCCAACCATAATGAACGATGTTAATTGTGTGTCAAACCTTAAGGTCAAGTAAGTAGTTTGGCATCTCTTCGGTTCAGTGTTTGATAAATTCAATCATGGAGAGGTACACAATTAAGCAGCGCATTAAGATTGTTGTAGCCTTTTACAAAAATGTATTTTGTGCACTTCGTGGCACACACTATCCCTTCAGTGTATTCGTTTAGTCCCAATTCACATTATACGATTTTTGTCGTTGCGATTATTGTCGTTTCCTCTTTGAAGTCGGTCTGATGCTTACATTGTACGATTTTTGTCGTTACGACTTTTTCTGTGCAACCGAACTTCAATACATTTTTCGTCAAATGAGAGAACAATGAGAGAACGAATGAGCGAACAAAACGAATCGAAGAGTACACTCACTTGTGTACCCCTTTTAATTCCTCTCACCCCTCTTTCCTATTAAGTAAGAATCGCAACGACAAAAATCGTATAATGTGAATGGGCACTTACATGCAGAATTGCCGCATTTGTGTAAATGAGAATCCACGAGTGATTGTTGTAAAGTTGATGCATCCACAAATAGTGACTGTTTGGTGGGGTTTATGGGCTGGCGGCGTCATCGGGTCGTGCTTCTTCGAAAATGAGGTCAGTGGTTTTAGCAGAATGGTGCCACTTGCCACACAGTAGTGTTAATTGGCCGCCACGATCATGTGATTTGACAACGTTGGACTTCTTTATTTTGGGATATTTAAAAGAAAAAGTGTACGTCAATAAGCCAAGAACAATTCAAGATCTGAAGAATGAGATAATTCCGAACATTTACCATATTGAACCATAATTATGTCTCAGAGCTATTGAAAATGTGGACCATCGGAAAGAGGTATGCCACCAAAGCCGTGGCGAGCGTTTGGCCGATATTTTACTTCACACATTCTTTTCATAGATTCTTGGACCACCCTTCATAAAATCACTTAAAACGTACAAGAATTAATCAAATTCATAGCTTTTATTTAATTTATTTTTTAATAAAAAAAATTTTCGAACTATCGATATTAATTAATCGATTTATTCGTTATTCGATAATCGTTGACAACACATCTTAATCGGTTGACAACACTACTAATACATATATGTTGATTCATGGTCCAAAAACTCTTCCTGTGAAATACCTCATGTATTTATATTCTCTTGTTAAATTTTAATGATACTTAACCCTTAAAAACGATCTAATAGATAATTGTCTAGTAATTTATGATAAGTAACAAACGTTAGAAAAACAATTTTATCCTTTCTACATACTAATAAGAACCTTTTTACGTTATATGGCTAAAAAAAATTTAAACACTTAAAATTAATCGTGCTAAATAAAAAAACTGCTTATAGCAAATTAAATAAATTTTTGTGTAGGTTAACAAGATGAATAATTGCTAAATATAGCAACTAAGTGGCAAAATTGGCAACACTAATCAAAATGTTTTTTCCGCGTATTCTTCTCCTCAGTCTTTACGTTAACAAGTTTCTTTGCTGCCCAACACGGAGTATTTATTTCTACTGCTATTTTATTATAAAAATAAATGAAGTTGAAGGTAATTTTTTTGTCTTCGATCATCTGAAGTAATTTAATAATCTAGTTCAGTATCATCTTATATAAATATAAATTGTTATATAAATTGTAGGGCATTATTTGGCCGGCCTTGACTGATTGTATATATTTCTAGTTTGTTGTAATTTTTTTTTAATTTTTTTGCTAAACAAGTTCATAGAACTCTAAAAAAAATGTAAATAAAACATAAATATGGCATTTTAAGTCGCATGTACGAAATGTGTGATGTCTACATAATTTTTAAAGAATTTATAGTGATTTGAGTTTTAACAAAAAACTAGAATAATTTATTTATGTTTTTCTAGTTGTTGTTAAATATTTAAGTTTGTATTTTTACAAGGTAAACGACTAAAAATGACAAACTCAGAGATACAGATACACTGGTAGGTACAACTGTTGCTGAGGTTGGTTGTACTAAGTATAAAATTGCGATTGCTTACACACAAATTTGTTTCAACTTCATTAATTTTTTAAATTTTTTGTTGTCATAAACACAGATATTTTATTTTAATGTTTAATTTTTATTTTTTTTGCTATTATTCATTTCTTAAATACTGACGTCCAAATTTATACAAAATATTAATCAACCAAAACAACAACTGTGGTTTATTTACTTTATATACGATTTAAGCAATAAGGAATAAAAATAATTGTTAAAAATGTTTGTTATGAGCGCTCCTCTCGTGAAATAAAATTGGTAAAATTTAAAAGCAGTGCAACTACTGTAGTCCCGACATGCCCTAGTCGGTTCACACCGATATTCGGATCCTAAAGCTTGTAATAAAATTGTTCAATTTTACGTATTGTACAATTATATCGCCAATGTGTATGTGATATTCGAAGGTGGCACAATAAATTGGTAACAATTAAGAGACCTTTGGTTTTTATTGCACAACGAAAAGAAAGTGAAATGTGTTGGCAACAGTGTACAATGCTGTTTACGGTATTCCTATAGGTTATGTTCACCTTTTTATTGAATGAGTGAAACCATTGTGCGATTTATTACATAATATAGGCCAAAATGGAAATAATATGCCGAATATCATACACAATAATATTGCAAGTGTATGGGCTGCTTAGTACATATCGGACAATTTAAAATTTCTACCTCAAAAATCAGAACTCCTTTTTTTAATGCAAGAACAAAAATAAAATGCCGTTGTTTCACCGTTTTTATCTCGCATGCAAAAAGCTTTTAACACCATAGTTTTCTTATAAATGTTGGATAGCTGCAACATATGGACTTTTTTCTAATATATTTCTGGTCCGTATTGAACATTTTTGTGGGAGCCCTCTTAAGGAATAGAGATTGCGAGTAGGCATAACAGAAACAAATGCTGGAGGTGAATAATTAAATGTGGTCGGTCATAGATTTGACCCGTTAAGGGGCATCGTAGGAGCTGTGTTTTTAAAATTTCAAAAAATATATATTTTTTGTATGGGGGAGAAAGTAATGGAGATAGAAGTGGCTCTGGGCAGTTATGGAATTTTTTTGTCAACAAAATTTGTTTTTATTTTGATTTTCTTGCAAAAACATTAAAGCAATTTGTTTTCGTTTTTAATTTTGTTTTTTTCTAAACTCGCTTACAACTACAATTAATGTTGGGAGAATTCCAACTACAGGTGGTGTCGGAACTACAACAATCCAAGAACAACAGAAACAACAATTGCATTGCATTGTTGGTGCTTTTAGCTCGAAATGTCAATCATTCTTAACAAAACACTAACTAATCAAAACAGATTAGCTCGAACTGTCAAAATCAGATGCCGTTTCGACACCACCTGTAGTTAATGTAAGAAAAGATAAGATCACTGTTTATTGTTGGTATTTTGTTTAAGCTTTGAGATCGTTGCAAATAAGACTTTTGAGTGTTTTTAATTCTCATTCACTTTACAGTTTTGGTTCCTTATATCTTTGGCTTTTAAAAAAAAAAATTTTGGGGAGAATATTTTCTGATGAGCACGACAAACAAAACTTATAAATTTAAAATTTTGTATTCCCAAAAATTACTTTGGTAATCCATAACTATTTTTATACCCTTCACCGAAGGTAAAAGGGTATATATAAGTTTGTCACTCCGTTTGTAATTTCTACAATATTGATCCTACACCCTATAAAGTATATATATATTCTGGGTCCTTATGAAAAGCGAAGTTCAAATCCGGTTGTCTGTTATTGGAAAAAATAATTACACTTAAGAAATAAAACAATACAATATTTTTAATAATAATGACCAATTTTTATCGAATATAAGTTGAAACTTTTAGGACCTTGCTTTTTTATCAGCCCGATAAAATCCAACCTTTAACTATCGGTTAGTTGTGAAAACGGGCCTTAGCCTAGCAAAAGTGAACCAGTAAACTGACGTGAACTGTAACTTTACCTTTTTATAGCTGGGCATAGAAAATTAATTCTATTAAAATCCGCACTTTTACTGATTTTATTTTATTATTTAATCGGTTATGTATACATCAATTTTAAAATATTTATTCAGATCTAATTAAAAAATTTTTTTTTTTTTTTCAAAATTGTATATGTTTTTAAGTTTGTTAATAAAGTAGTTAAACAAGTAATTGATTCTATTAAAAGATATACGTTTTTGAAAATTATGTAAAACATTTAACGTTTAACTATCTTTTGTTTTGTTGTTTTGTTTTATTCATAAGAGAAATATTTAAACTATTTAAAATGTAAAAACTTTAAATTAATTGATTATAAGCATAATTAATATTCAGAAGATTTATAAATTAAATTACAATTAATATCAATTATACGCAGTGTTTTTGAAAACCAAAAAATATAGAAAAATTTATTCAGTGCCCCAGAATAAAATTATATAGATGAATTAATTATATAATTCATTTCGTGCTGAATGTGTATTTCAACACTTTCTAGTAGATTTTGCAATCGCCTCCAGTATTTTTATTAAAATCTAACCATAAATTGTTTTAAAGCTCTTTAAAACTTGAGATAATTTAATTTAGTTATATTAATTCAATTAAATAAATAAAAATAGAATAAAGTTTCTACACGAAGAAAGAAACTATATAAAATTTTCTTATTTTGGCTCAATTTGAAAATGCTAATGTTTTAAGGTAACCATATTTTGGTTAAATAAACTTCAAAAATGATAAATTTGTTAAGCTAAATTGGGGATGCTGCAGCCGCATTCTGTATTCCGCTTAGCTAAAGCTAAATCTCGATCGCTAAAATATGCTAAGAGAATACAATATTTAAAAATTTTAGCAATGACATTAAAAGCTAAAATTGCGGCGAATTAAATTTGTATGGCCTTGGCAAATTTAGCAATGCACGTTACAGAATTCCATTCTTAGCCAAAAATCGCTAGCGATAGAGATTAAGCGTAATTATAGAATACGGCTGCTGAATACTAATATGGCATTTATTTTTTCGATATATTCCCGACAAACGTATTCTTTTGTTGTTTTCGCTTTTTTTTTAAAAAAAAATCTCCAGAACTGTTTATTTGAATTTTACAAAGTTTAAACTGTTGCATAGATGTAAAAATCAGTTACAAAAATTTCTTCACAACAAAAGGCATATTTATTTTCTTTATCCTCAAATATTTTAGTAAGACCTAATGCTAAGTCAGCTAAATTTTGCGACTTTTCTCCCATTTTTCCTATGTTAATTCAATTGGAACAAGTTAGAGTGCTATATTCGGCTGTGCCGAATCTTTAACACCCTCCACCGGCTGTTCGAATATTTTAGGAGGGATATCTATATGATGTCTATTTATTATTAATTTATCTTTATAAAAACAGACATCAGCATTAAAATTGGTTGGTTTGAGGTTTAGATCTATATTAAATTATTTAGCAATTTAAACTAGCTTGAGTAACAGTTTCAATTCAAATTTTGTTATGATAGCATTATTTTTTACGGTTTTAGGCGTACTAAACTGTTTTCCGGTAGTAGTGTTTATATGGGGCCTAGGGTAAATTATGGACGGATCTTCACGAAATTTTACAGCGTGATTTCCAGTCGAATAAAACAAAAGACAGACGGCCATGTCTAAATCGACTTAGAATCACTCAAGGACCCAGAATATATATACTTTTTGGGGTCTGAGATGAATAATAAAAAAGTTTCACACGGAATGACAAACTTAATATACCATCTTCACAACTAATTGTGGTGGAGGGTATAAAAATGGGCAAAGGGAAAAACCTCCCGGGGAGTTTGTACTCATAATTGGGCTGTATATGAAACAATTTCATTATTCTGCTTTAATGCTATACTTTGCTTTTTAATGTGTTATTTTTCATAGTTGTTAAACAAAAAAAAAACGCATAGAAAATAAAAAAAAATCGACAGCAAAATATCGTCGTTACCGATATGTCGGAAAATCGCCGTTATATCTATATCGGTTTTATATAAATGAAAAATGTACTGAATGTAACAAAATTTGTATGCATTTATAAACTAATTTTCCACTTCTCAAAGATACTGTTACTTAGTCAGTTGAGACTATAAAGCTGAGCTGTGGAGTCGTAGTTGAGGTTTGTGTACCAGAGTCGGGGTCGAAGTCTCGCAACTCCGACTTAAAAAATTTAAAAAAATGTTCTTATATTTTCCAAAATAAAACAAAATTTCGGATGGTCTGCTGTAAAAATTATGAAGTCATAAAATAAGGACAAGTCTACTTTACATATGTTAATAACTATACGAAAGCTCAAAGTTAGAATTAAAATATCGATTTTAAATTTTTGCAGAATCATTTGCTTGCTATATTTAACCTTTTAAAAGGTACTGTATTTAAAAAAAAGAGTTTAAAGTCAAATAATGACCATTCTCATATACATTAAGCATCAAGGTTAGATTAATGGTGTTTTCTTTTCTACAAAAAAATGTGCCTTTTTTTTAAAAAAATTCATTTTGGTGTCTTTTTCTTAAAAATTTTGCTCCCGAAAAGGGTGGCTTGTTTTATTCTAAAAATCTCATGCTTTTCGGGAGCAAAATTTTTAAGAAACAGACACCAAATTGCATTTTTGTTAAAAAAAGGCACTTTTTTTGTAGAAAAGAAAACACCATAAGAGTCGGAGTTGCAGTCGGATTAAAAAAATTTCAGCGGATGGAGTCAGAGTCCTAGCTAAAACTTTTCCACAGCCCTGCTATAAGGACTGATCACAAATTCATCAATCAACAGCATATCCAGTATATCCACTGTTAAAAGTTTTCAATACGTTGATTTAATTCCATTTGTTGCAGCAGAATATCCAAATATAAACAAAACGCGTATTAACTTTTAAAAAATTCAACACAACAAACAAAACTTTCCCTTAAAATGTAATAATAGGCAACCGAAATTTACATCAGTTCTCATCTGTAATAAATCTTCGGCAACTGGCAACTCAACTAAAGGTTAGTTGCCACACATAATAGACCCATAAATTACGTTAAATGACATCATTATTGATAACATTGTTAAAATTAATTTTTAAGTGATTAATTATAGTTTCTTACAAAGTTTCTTAAGAATATTTTCGCAACTCATTTTTATTTGAAAACCCCCATTATATTGCGTTGTTTGAATTTTAGCAAGTATTATAGATTCTAATTGTTATAATTTGTCAATTTTTACAAAATTATTTTAAGTTATTGCGTTTTGAGCTATTTGAAGAAGTTTTAACAATACAACAATGGTCAATAATGTTTTTTAAATGTTTATTTAAAAAAACAACATTAAGTAAACATATAATTAATTATAACTTTCGACAACAAAATTATTATTAAAAAAAATATGTGAGAAAGGAAATTGAAAATACTTGTCTGACATAAAGAATGTATTCAAAATGAATTATTTTCATATTATTTGATCAACATCGCAGAAACTACAAGCAAAATTAAAAAATAATATTTATCTATATCTACATTATCTAATCTCAAACATTTACTTTAAGTAACTTTTGTAATTTTTTCAACAATTCTGTCATTTAAGTAAAATACTTTTGACACCAAGCTCAGTTTTTTCTGGTTAAGGTTTATATAATAAAAGTTTTCATTCTGAAATTTTCTCCTTTAAATGTGATTAAGAGGATATTCAAAAGTCAAGCGGAATATTCCCTATTTGAGGAGTTTGTATCTGAAAAGTATGTTTTATATTGTTACCACGCTAATGCTAGAAACACAACTGGGACGAACGACGAATAATTTGCAACGAATATTCGTCGTCAGAAATAGAACACATTGGTATGTATGAAAATACACACAATCGTTGCGTAGACCGAAATTCGTCATGCGTAACGAACACTGCGATAGGTTTATTTCTATTTCTTACGCAGACGAACGACGAATAAATTGGGACAGAGACAGCTAACCGCAGCTAAATCATGAAAGCTGTAAAGAATCACAGGCAAAACTCGCTTCTAATGCAAACTTGGCTAAAATTTGCAAAAATCGCGAAAATTTTTAATATTTCAAACAAGCCATAAAATTGATTAAAAGTCTCTAAAACTATAAGGAATGGCAAAAATTAAATAAAAATTGCTAAATTAGCGGAAATTCGCAAAAATTTGCTAACAGCGGCATTAAAAACAATGTCTAATATTTTTTAAAAATCGTTAAACCTGTAAAGAATCATTACCCTTATAGATAAAAATCGCTTACATCGCGAACATAGCTAAAATTCGCAAAAATTGCAATATTTAACGCAAAAATTTATTTGAAATCGCTTAATCAGTTTAAAATATCAAAAGATCCGATAATAACATAAAAAAGTTTGCAAAAATAGCGAAAATTCGCGAAAATTTTTCATTTTTCAAAGAACCCATAAAATTGATTAAAAGTCCCTTAGACTATTAGGGATGGCAAAAAATTGCTAAATTAGCGGAAATTCGCAAAAATTTCCTAACAGCGGCATGATAGCAAAGTCTACTATTAATTATAAATCGTTAAATCTGTAAAGAATCAGACAACTTACAGACACAAATCGCGAAAATGGCTGAAATTCGCGAAAAATTGCAAAATTTAAAATAAACCCAAAAACTAATTTAAGTTTGCTAAATCGCAATAAAGAACACCAAAAATGCATAAGAAATCCACTTTCGAGTGGATTCGGATTCTAGAACACATCCAATTAATAGTTTTATATGTTTTTTTTTTTTTTTTGTTGAAATATGGTCAACCTATGATTTGATAAATGTTAACAAACAAAGAAATTTTAATAAAATTATTGGTAGTTAAAGAAGATGAAAATGGATGAAAATGTTTATATAATCAAGCGTCCAAGGTATTTATTTTTATAAATTAAAAAAAATTCAAGTCTTATTAATACTTGGAATTTACGCACTTATTGTGCCTCATTTGACGAATTTACGCAACGAATTCTTGCCGACGAATTCGTCGTACTATGCGAAGTTCGTCGCTCGTCCCAGTTGTGTTTATACCATAGGTCCCTCATATTCGATTAATATTAAAAATAATCACGATCACACGTAGAGTTCTAGCTAAATGTACTACAATGGGAATACCACATAAAAGACTAATTTCAGACAGTAACAAAAATTTACCAGGATTTTAGATTGGAACAAATTTGTGTAAGAAATAAAATGGAAAAACATGTTGACCGCAAAACCAGACGCTTTGAAAAAATACTATACCGCAATTGGGAAACGAACCTTATTCATCTGACTTCAAAATATACTGATTTACTTGTCGCTAAAAAACACTTTTACACAAAATGTATTTAGCAGTGTATTTTTCAAATTTCCCACTGCAAAATGCATACATGTCGTGTAAAAGAAAAAAAAATTGCTTATTTAAATGTAAGCTCGAATTAGCAGTGTTTAACTTTGTAATTAGAGCGTGTTCTATTTTTAAACAAACCATCTGACATCAGCTGTTTTACAAGGCATTTGTTTATTTTTTTTTTTTAATTCCCTAAGCTAATCCCGCGAAGCTGTACGCTTGTCTGCAGAGTCTCTGGCGGGAATCGAACCCGCAACCCGGCGCTGATAAACTATCTCACTACCAGCTGGCCTACTGGCGGCATATATACATTTATTGGTTTCCACACATTCTTTCTAAAAAATTAAAATTTTTATTAATGAAATACGATTTAAAGTGAATTGAAATATAAATCAGTATATAATTTGCTGTTATAAACGATTTTTGGTTATGTCAGATGAAACCAAAATTGAACGTGTGAAAAAAAATTATAAATATTTGTTAATTTTGATAGGCATTTGCAATTACATATGGATTTTACATCTGTCAAAGTCACTTCAAAATACACATCTTGTAAAAGTGCTTTAAACAAACAAATTTAAAAGTTGACAACACTGCTAAATTCACGAAGTGCAGGGGATTATGTGCTCAAAATTTCCCCTTATTGATCTAGATGTTACTACATACATACAAACTACTTATTGCCGGTGTTAATTTATGTATATACATTTTATTACCTAATAGTTGTTTAGTTGTTAATAATAGTTAATTAATTTTCTAACATCTCGTGTAAATGAGTTGTCGCTGCCATGTTAAATGTTCTAAGACGCAAACATTAATTACATACGAGAAAAGTAAATGCATAGTTTTCTAATTGTTATCGAACGAACTAAGTTTAAATCAATTCTTAGAGTAAAAAAATGGAAAATGTTTGCAACTTAAAAATAATACTTAATACTTATTAAATATTTACAGTCTAATTTATAAAAACCTAAAGCATCTTTATTAATGGTTTATAAGCAAATCTCACAAAAACAGTATTAATAAACGATTAATAGCGCTATTAAGCTGTTATAAACTTGTAATAACTTTTAAATATTTATTGTAGCCTTTACCCTCCTTTAAACGTTTAATTAGATTTAAGTGTGAAAATAAAAGTGTAAATTTGAGAAAAAAACTTAATATGTACAATTAATTTAATTGCTACAATCGGTAAGTTTGCAAAGAATATACTATTTAGAAGCACAAGCACTGCTATGCACTTAATAAACCAAAAACGATGTATGCAGATGCTATTGCTCGAATTCCCAGACGTCCCAAAACTTTTCGGGAGAGACACGATCCATTCAAAGCAAGGTATCGCTTTAATAAAACAGTACAAAAAATTGTTAATATGATTAAACAAGATATTGAGTTAGATAGATGAGGAAGTGGAAAATAAAGATTTAAAAGCACAATTAAATAAATACGATACTTATGCATTATACCTTTCCTCTATCTCTTGCCAGGCTTTCTTTTTCTTTTGGTTGCCATTATTATCACAGTTTTTACTTTCAACAACCGCAACTTTCCTATATTTATACACGGAAAGAATTATTTAGAAAATATGTTTTGAAGAAAATTTAGCATGATTCTCGTCAAAACCAAAAATTACTTATTCCAAATATACTTATGTGTGGCTTGGTTTAAGCAAAATGTTTCTTTATTTAAGCTTTGATATTATTACAAGTAGAACTGTTGCTATAAGTCTTATACGTTTAACATTTTTATTTGGTTTAATATCTTTAGTTTTTCTAAAATCTTTATGGATGAAGTTTCCTGATGATCTGGCCTAAGCAACCAGTGAAATGCGCATAGGAATAGCTTATCCCATCAACAATAAATTTCAAGTGTTTTTATCAAGAATAAAAACTGGGAATTGAGCACGAATAACAAAAACTTTTGAAATTAAAAATTTTGTATTCCCAAAAATTGAAATTACTTTTTGATAATAAACAGGCGGGTGCACGGCCTAAAAAACACTTAATTGACAACATCTTTTGTAAGTTGTTGTTTGTTTTTTATTTTGTTTTTCTTAACCTACTTACAACTACAATTAATGTTGAGAGAATTTCAACTAATTGTAGCGGGGAATGTAAGATGAGATAAAGCCACTGTTTATTGTTGATGTTGTTTTGTTTAAGCTTTGATATTATTACAAGTAGAACTGTTGCTATAAGTCTTATACGTTTAACATTTTTATTTGGTTTAATATCTTTAGTTTTTCTAAAATCTTTATGGATGAAGTTTCCTGATGATCTGGCCTAAGCAACCAGTGAAATGCGCATAGGAATAGCTTATCCCATCAACAATAAATTTCAAGTGTTTTTATCAAGAATAAAAACTGGGAATTGAGCACGAATAACAAAAACTTTTGAAATTTAAGAAAAGTTTACTAAATACGAACAAAATAAGTTACAATTAAGAAATTATTTTTAAATTTTGGATTTTCTAGTTTTAAGAAACCAAATTTATTTTAGAAAATAAACTTCTTTCCGTGTACTAAGTATGTACAGTTGTTTTCTATTTTTCCATGCTCTAACCCCCCCCCCCCCCCAGACACGGTGGGTATTGGTAAAAAACGATACCAATAAAAGTTTTACGAAAGTCGACGAAGGCTAAACCGCCCCTCACGTCCGCCAACGTTTGAGAAACATCGTTAAGTCCGACTTTTATGTTATGCCTAATAAATTGGAAAATATTAATTTTAAATAAAATTTTTTATAATAAAGTTGTTATTGGTGAAGTTTCCAACCTCTTTTGTCTTAATAAGTTTTCTCTAAATCTCATATTTAACAAAAGGAAACAAAAAAAGAGCAAACACCAGCATTGATTCGAATTTTTTTTTTTTTTAGAACTATTTTTTCTTGCACACGTCAATTCAGCTTCAATATTTGCGTTTGCTTACAAAAAAAAATATTCTAACGCATATCTTTTGTTTCTACCACACCTATCCGATTTATTAATTGTCAATACAGACTAGAAATATATTGAAGAAAAAGGCCTATAACTGCCATTAATTCATTCCTGGGTACATAAAATATATGACGGACCTTCATTATTTAACATTTTCTTAAAACATACTTGCCATTTATCTCCACTAGGGTTTTTTCCCGAGATTTCCCGTCCCGGGAATTTCAATTATTTTCTTTCCCGTTTTCCCGGGATTTTTGTTGCGGGATCACGGGAAATAAAAGTTCCTCATAGTTTCAGAAAAAAGCTATTTATACTTTGAAATTTAGTTTTATATTCTCTAAAAATTAGCATCTGTTGATGGGTTGTCGATTAGATCAATAACAAGAAGTGAGTACGTTCGTAAATCAATGTCTTCTGACGCAATAAATCTACCAAAAGAAGAATGTGCCGAGCAACAGTTGTTAATTAGAAATTTAGTGAAGTGAAATGTTTATAAAGAACATAAATTCAAAATAAGATGCAGGCAGTAAATTTTAATTGTCCATGAACAAGTCTTAGATATAGGCGATATCCAAAAATATCGCTCCTTTACTGTAGCAAAGTCATATCTACAAAATGGCAAAATGCGATTAAAGTTAAAATGTACCGATTTAAATATACATATATTTTGCTATAACTTCGGTTCAGTTTGAGATAAACCCCGATGTTTTGTTACGAGAAAATAGAAGGAACACTTTGCTTAATTAACTTAAAATTAAAACAAAATTTTGAGATATGACGATATGTTAATAAGGTGATAAACATAAATTTGTTTCATTTTGTGACGGCTTATATAACCGGGAAGTACTGGAAAAGCGAAATAAAAAAAACTATGGAAACTCGTTTAAGATACTACAACATACAATTTTAAAAACACATTGTCCTAAAGATTACAGGTGGATCTTGTAAGATGAAGTCCGTTTGATGCTAATTTTTGCATCAACCTCGACATACATTTGACTGATATAGACGTTGTTTATAAAAAAGAAAAATTACTTCGGATTGCGAATTAGAAATATGCAACAACTTTAAACTTTAAACATTTGTCCAATCTCGGTAAAAGGGTGAACGAAATGTTTCGGAAACATGGTAATAAGTAAATAAAATAAGAAATATACTCTTTGCCGACTTTCTAAACGCATTGAGTATGTCTTAATGTTGTTTCCTAAGCTGTTAAAAAATGTTAATATATTTATAAAACATATTTATTTAAAATATTTTATGTATTTTATAAATTTACTTTTTGATCTCAAAACTTGAGTACCATAATTTTTGTTTGTTTTTATTATTGTTTTATGAATTAAATTGTTATGTTTATGTTATCTTTTTATCTTGTATCTAGAGCAT
This sequence comes from Pollenia labialis, assembly GCA_949318255.1. Taxonomy (NCBI): domain Eukaryota; kingdom Metazoa; phylum Arthropoda; class Insecta; order Diptera; family Polleniidae; genus Pollenia; species Pollenia labialis. The sequence goes on along the minus strand of OX439142.1, from coordinate 129,009,292 downwards.
AATGATTCGAAAAATGTACATATAAAAACGTAAGGTAATAATAATTCTAGTTCCCCTTTCAACCTTTAATTAATTTTTGGGAGTATTTAGGCATTTCTTTAACTTACTTTGTAAACAAGTTCCCTTACGCTTTTTTAAAAAAAAAAGTTTTTTTCATTAATTTAAAACAAATTTACTTTGTATTATTTATATGGAGCGGGATCCCGGGATCCCGGGAAATTTAAAAATGTTTCCCGTTTTCCCGGGAATCGAAAAACTCCGGGAAAAAAAAAACTCTAATCTCCACCCCTTTGGAGGGCTCCTATACAAATATGGCGGTTTAATGTAAATCTTAAATTTGGCCCCTGCAGCGCCTAGGATGCCCCTAGTTGAGTCAAATGTATGGCCGATCACACTTTATTGTTTATCGCCGTCATTTATTTTTAACATACAAAAATTGCAATAGAGACTAGGAATAAATATATTGAAGAAAAAGCCCCATAACTGCCAAGGAGGATTAAATGTATGACCGACCTCCATTTGTTTTTTTGTTTTTAACATTTTTCAAAAACATACTTGCCCTTTATCACCACTTTTTAGTGATGCTCCCATACAAACATTGCGTTTAATGAAATTCTTAAATTTGATGAAAATTGTTTGTCTTTTGTGAATAAAATCAATAGTAGTGAACAGATTTTAATCACTTATGGCTTTTTTTGTTTGTAAGCACAGCTGCATCTTCCAATTTTTTATGATTTTTTAGAGAACAAAAATTTTGAAATTTTGCTCAAAAATTATTTATTTTTTGCTTAAAAAAATTATGTTTCTAAAAAGACTGCGGATTTAAGAAAAACCTTTAAGCTTTTTTAAAGGTAATTTTATTGCGGAATTTCCAAAAACATTTGTATTTCGAAAAATTGATTTTTAAGTTTTGGACTGTTCCCAATATAATTGTAAATATTTCTTGTAAGTGCTTAGTAAAAAATCGTATCTCGTCATTTTACCGTATTTTCCCAAAAAAAATCGTCACATCTAACAATCCTATTCACAGATATTGAAAATTAGACATTTTATAAGCGACATCGAAAGTACGTTACTACAAGTGCAAGTATTATTTAAAGCAGAAAGAAGCAAGTTGCTACATAATTAGTTACATTAAATCTTAATAAATCTTAGTGGGTTTTGAATTTTTTTAATGCATTTTTTATCATTTAACTTTATAACCATTTTCACCATTAACTTTTTAAACTTGTGTACCAGGTATAATATTACATACTTATATTGTTCCTTGTAAAGACTCATCAAAACAGTTTTTTTTCTATCGGTAAAAAGGTTGTAGAAATCCCATTGTGAAATCGATTCGTGGAATAATTTATTTTAAATTGAAACATGAGAATAAGAAACTTCCAAAAAGATTTTGAAAAAATTAACAACTTTCAAATCTTAAATGTTGCATTCACAAAGAATAAAAGCACCAATAAAGAAATGGCAACACCTGCGGACCTTAAACCACTTCTTCCACCGGATTATATTTCTTTAAACAATGAAATTCCATTTGAGAAGTTGCAATTTGCCTTTTCTTTTTATTGTTGATAAAGTAATGAACTTTGCATTAAAAAAGTAAATAAAAAATAATATCTGTGCCATTTTGACAAAGTTTTTGAAAAAAACAAAGAATTTCTGTAACATTTCTGGTAAATTTAAACTAATTTAAAAATTGTATAAGCCGTATTCATAAAAAATTAAAATGAATTTGAAATACATTTAAAGAAAAATTTGTATGAAAATTTTGCCTTAAAACCCATTTGAAACTTATTATATTATATGTCTATAAAAAAATAATATCTACAAAATGTTATAGGAATAAAATTATTATTAACTTTAGTAGTAGACTCTAATCAAAATTCAAACTTCTTCTTTTTTTAATCCTTTCAAGTTCCGCTAATATTGACCTTTAAGTAATACTTCCCCTTCCTAGTAAGAAAGCGTGAGTCTTATGCTTTTATTTTAAAAAATAAAGACTGTTACAAAAGTGTAATAATAATTGCACTTCACAGATCCAATGAACGATTTTAAGCACAACATCCGAACATCATTCATATCATCAGTATTGCTATAATTTTAATTACGAAATGAAAATTAAAAACAGACCCATATTTACATTTAACTTTTTTAATATTTACTTTTTTCTATAAAATATATATAACAATTTTATTTGCACATTTATTTCATATTTTTGTTGTTCGTTGTTAATTTAAAAGCAAGCACAATTGTCAAAACAAAAAGTTTAATTTTATTAATTTATTTGTTCCTCTTTACTAAAAAAAATGCAAATAAATTGAAGTCGTACTTTAAGGCTAAATGGAAATTTCAATAAATTTTTGCATTGCATTTAATAATTTCAAAATATTAACTAAACATGTCTAATAGATTATTTGTATAAAAAGTTCTTTACACCATTAAAAGTGTTAAATAGAAAAATTTTCCATTCAAAAACACAAAAAGAAAATCGCACATATTTGTGAAAACAAAATTCATTTTGAGAATGTAATTCAAATGCAGATACAAAATACATATCTACATGTGTATGTATTTATTTTCAAAAACATACAAGTATTTGAAAAACTGCTGACCTGCCCTGCCATCAGATTTAAATAATTCTGCACCAGTTTCAAAACATGAGGTTAATATTTTTTAGAAAAATTTGTAATCCTTTTAATAATGTACATTTCAGATTTGCGTCTAACCCCCTTAAGCAAAAATAATCAAAGTTCACATTAGTTAACCAGCACATTAAAACCCATACACTTTTGTTAAGCTTAGGTCCATTTTCACAACCTACCTACAGCTAAAAGTAGACTTTAACCGGCCTTTTAAAGAGTTTACCATTATTAAAACTTTACGTTAACCTAAAGTGTGCGATAAAGTAAATTAAGGTTCATCCAACCTGGTAGGTTAAAGTAATGTTGTAATAATGAAACACTTTTTATACGGGCAATAAAATCGTACCTTTAGCTATCGGTAAGTTGTGAAAACGGGCCTCAATGTGTTAGTTAACTAATGTTTTTTGCATAAGGGGGTAAGTCTTTAAAGTTTAAAATGTTTGTTAGTCTCTATACCTGGGCCCTGTTTCTCAAAACTACAACTTACAAATCTACAAGTCAAAAACGTTTAAAAAAGCAATAATTTTACAATTTTTGTTTTCTTTTCAAATATATTTTACTTGTAGAATTGTGACTTGTAGTTTTGAGAAACAGGGCACTGGTATCGTTATTCGAAAGTATAAATATTATACATTAATAGATCCAAAAATCCTTGGTAAAAAACTACAAGGCAGGGAGAGTTGCCATTGTATTTACTATGGAGATCGATTATTCGACTTTTTTAAAACCCGGTTTTCGAATATTCCTAATAGATAGTTGCTATTTTAAAAAAGCCGGGATTTGGTTAAGCATTTTAAGGCTACGGTCACACTTGGAAAATATTTGACGAAAAAACGTTACCAACAGGCGAACTAAAATATATTTTCCTTTAATTTCAATATTTATTTTGATTATAATACTACAGATTTAAGCTGTGTCTGGCGCAATAAATTATTATATTAAGACCATGTTAAATGTCACTTACTATTTACAAAATTTTTGGTTATGCTTATTTGGTCAAATATTTAAAAGGTGTGATCGTAGCTTTATAGTTTTTGAAGAACTTTGGTTTTAAAAAATTATAGGAATTAATAAATGAATTATTTGAGATATTCTTCCAATTTTGTTTTAAATAAGTTACAACTTGTTGGTGGTTAAGCATGTCTTTATCAGTAGACTTCAACCATATTTTTGAAAAGTTACAAACAAAACTTCTTAGCCAGATTATATATTTCAAATAATTTTGTTTCAGAAATATTGAAATGAATAGTAATATAAACATGTTTTTTGTATGAAATATCCATTTGTCGATCACAATTTAAAGCCTTTCAAGACATTGTTTGATTTCTTCAGTTTTGTTTTTTAGTTCTTGTTGTTTTAATAAATCAAACTTGTGAATTTTTTTCATATCGTTTATTCCGACGAAATGTTGTAGTTTTTAGCATGAAGATGTCTTAAAGGTCTGTTGAGTTATTAGTCAAGAATGAAATAGCACTTTAGAATCAAAGAAGTTAGCTCATTTTGGTCCATTTAATCGCTATAGGTTTCTTGCATTTTTTCCAAATTTCAAATAAAATATTTTGCAACTCTCCTACTTATATGTTAATAACTAGTATGATAAAGCAAAATGCGGCACTTTAGAATTAAAATATAGATTTAAAAAAACCATTTAGAAGGTACTGATGAGCAATAACTAAATTGTATTTTTGTATGGATAATTGAGCTCAATAGTATTTCAAAAGTATTTATTTGATTAGGCAAACAAAAATTTATTTAAAATAAGTTTTAAAAAAAGTATACCTATGAATAACAATGGAATAAAAACAACAATAAAATTTAAAAATTTTTTTTTTTTTTTTATTTTTTTTAATGGATATTTTGGAGTTTTTATTGCATATTTTCGATTTCCTAGTGCATGAAAATCTCATCCCTACATATTACGTAAAACGTACATAGTAAGTTAAATAAAAGCTTTTAAAGAAAGAATACTTGATAGAGGTACTTGAAAATGTTTAAGGCAATCTATCTACGTACACGGAATCAAATAAGTCTCCGTACAGTTACTTTATTTTAAGTTAATTTTACATCTTCTTAAATCAAACTTTAAAAATTAATCTAAGTAACATAGGGAAATACAATTAAGCCATTTTATACAACAAATTGCAAAGTTCGCCATGAAATAAGCCTTATTATTATATATGTAAGTCATTGTTAGCCAATAACAATATTTTTTACTCTGAAAAAAAGTGTTAGTTAAAAAAATTTTAAAATTAAGACGCCCATCAATGTCTATAACTGGCACGTAACCTCGTAAAGAAATTCTAATTTCTACAGGTTGGCACGTTATATGTAGTTAAGTGACAATACAGTCAGTTAAGCATTTTCATTGCTTTCCATTTACCATAAACGATCAGTTAGCCGGGAGTAACAGTAACGTTGCAAATCAGCTGATTCATTTTGTTGTGTATAAAGCAATTAGACGTTCGCCAAGATAGCAACGAAAGTTAGCAACGGCGGAAATTTAAAATCAAGGGATTTAGTGGCAACGCCGGAAATGAAAATGAAGGGAACTCTTGGATATCATTTTAGAAATATTTACATAGATATAGACCAAAGATTAAAGAAATCTATTTTGGAAAAAATCATCAGAGCCGTTCCAGAGAAAAGTGGGTTTATCCAAAATGGTCAGTAAAAATCGTTGCTGATTTATGCCAGCCAAACTAGGCAGTGTCACGGCATAAGCTAACTGAAATATGGAAAAATACCACTTAAAGATTAAAAAAAATCTATTTTGGAAAAAATCGTCAGAGCCGTTCCAGAGAAAAGTGGGTTCATCCAAAATGGTCAGTTAAAATCGTTGCTGATTTATGCCAGCCAAACTAGGCAGTGTCACGGCATAAGCTAACTGAAATATGGAAAAATACCACTTAAAGATTAAAAAAAATCTATTTTGGAAAAAATCGTCAGAGCCGTTCCAGAGAAAAGTGGGTTCATCCAAAATGGTCAGTAAAAATCGTTGCTGATTTATGCCAGCCAAACTAGGCAGTGTCACGGCATAAGCTAACTGAAATATGGAAAAATACCACTTAAAGATAAAAAAAAATCTATTTTGGAAAAAATCGTCAGAGCCGTTCCAGAGAAAAGTGGGTTCATCCAAAATGGTCACTAAAAATCGTTGCTGATTTATGCCAGCCAAACTAGGCAGTGTCACGGCATAAGCTAACTGAAATATGGAAAAGTACCTTTAAAGATTAAAAAAAATCTGTTTTGGAAAAAATCATCAGAGCCGTTCCAGAGAAAAGTGGGTTCATCCAAAATGATTTTTTCCAAAATAGATTTTTTTTAATGTTTTAGGCCGGGTTTTTGAGATGTGGATTAAGTTTAAGCTTAGTTAACGTAGTCTGAAACTCGGAATATTCCGGCGAACTATGATTTTGTTTAGTTGGTATGTCATTAAAGAGCAACATTTTAAGCAAAAATAAGCTGTTCCGTCAACATTTTGTACACAAAATTCGTAATAGTGGGATAAATCCGTTTTCAGATTAACTAAACCTAGTTTAACTGAGATCTCAAAAACTCAGCCTAAGTGGTATTTTTCCATATTTCAGTTAGCTTATGCCGTGACACTGCCTAGTTTGGCTGGCATAAATCAGCAACGATTTTTAGTGACCATTTTGGATGAACCCACTTTTCTCTGGAACGGCTTTGATGATTTTTTCCAAAATAGATTTTTTTTAATCTTTAGGTGGTATTTTTCCATATTGCAAATAGCTTATGCCGTGACACTGCATAGTTTGGCTGGCATAAATCAGCAACGATTTTTACTGACCATTTTGGATGAACACACTTTTCTCTGAAATGGCTAGGAGTATTTTATTCAAATCGATGATAAATTTTCTTTTTAAACAATTTTTAAAAACGTTGCTAACTTTCATTGCCACTAGATTCCCATAATTGTTAACTTTTAAGCCCTCAAATTCCCCTTGGTTTTATTTCCGGCGTTGCTATTAATCGTTGGTATCTTGGCGAACGTAGCAATTAGAAAGATTATATTTAGAAGTAAGATGTTACATCTCAATCTGTGAGAAATAGATTGGTCTTACTTTTTAATGGTAAGATTACTGTTGAATGCTGTTACTCCCGGCTAACTGAGCCTTCAGGTCGACTAACCTTAAAAATGTAATGGATAAAGTAAAATTTTAAAGAAAAAGACTATTCGCTTTTTAATTATATTTCTTTGGCATTGTTTCTCATACGGTTGATGAAGTTGCGTTGTTTTTTAGGTTTCGCACTTTGCTTAAGCAATTGACAGACTCATAAAACTGGACAACAATTTTCCTTTAGTACAATATGGCTTGACACATAAGATTTATATGTATTCGCGCAGTTGCTTCAGCCAACTTAAGCATATTATATTTGTGCCTTCGCACCTGCACAGTCTCCAAAATTGTTTTAACATTTTTTTATCTTATAAATGGGGTTTCCCCTTATTACATTTAGCTATGCAATACATAGTATGCATCTATACACATATGTATGTACATATGTATATGCTTTGAAATACATTTTTTATTATATTTTTAAATAAAGGCTTTAATTGAAAAAATTTAAAATTGTAAAAATAATTTAAAAAAAACATTTTATTAAATAAATATATTAAGTGGACGATGTCGATGTTTTTTTAGTTTTGACGCCGATGTATCTCTGGTGATGATAACATCGATGTTTCGATAAATCAATGTTTTCTAACGAATTGACGATTAGCAAAGTGCCGATTTGCTGATGTTTTTCTAAAAAGGGACGATTTGTTCAGTCTCCAAAGTCTGAATAAAACATTATATTTTTTGACAAATTCGTTTTTTAATCTTGGAATGTTTAACAGTCGTACCTTTACAAGAGCGGAAGGCGGAACGTTTTCTTTCCCTTAGTTCTTACGCTGATATTCCATACCAAACCAAGAGCGTCAAATTTGTGTTACGAAGAGTAGTGATAACTTTCTTGTTTAATAAAATCCACAAATTATAAATAAAAATAGAGATAAGCAAAACATAGCTAAATTGCTGTTATTAAATAACAATAGCGGCAAACTTCACTATTAAACGAGCTGCCACAATCGGTTTTTCCAATTGCAAAGCGTTCAGGTCGCTCTATTCAAAAACTCTATTCAAAAACGCATGCCGCTTTTGTTAAGGTACGGCTGTAATATGCAAGTCTTAAGAAAATCTTTGATTACACTAGCCAACAAGGTTTTCTAGGGTAATTTGGTGGTGAACTGAATTCGAATCTGTAACTTACATTAAAAATCACTTGTTTATTAAAAAATCAATGAATTTTCAAAAGTGAATGGAAATTATTTGAACGTCGTTTGTATTTCGTTGGTTCGGTTTTCCAGCATGCATTTGTCTCAAAATCCTTGGTGAATTCTTTTAACTTTCATTCAATCTTGGTGAGCATGCTCCCCTTGCTCGCGCTCACTGCACCTATTTTTTTTTTTTTTTTTTTTTTTTTTTGAAAAAAATCTAAATGCGAATGAAGAATATGCAAAACATTGGCGGTTTGTCCAAGTTTCTGACTGCAAAACCAAAATAATATAAATATGCATATTTTATTGATTCTTATATTGCATATCCTTTTTTCCAACCAAATATTTCTCACACACAAAGCAAAACCAGCTTGAATCAGTAACTCCCGATCTCCCTGGCATACTTAAACGCTACTATTATGAAGATTTAGAATGAATGTGCTTCTGCCAAATAAATAATTGTGAAATTGTAGTGTCAGTATTGACTGTTTTACTGTATTGCCAGCATGCGATAAAAAATGAACAAGACGTGATGGGCTAATTTTTATTCGAATTCAGCGCACCCAGATTAGTTAAAAAACTTGCTTCGTTTCCGCAGTCAATTTGTTTTCCAAGCTTGTAGACCAGTGTTATTTTCAGAGTTAAAAACAACAATGTTACATTTTGTTATCTTTCGTCAAACCAACATCGAATGAACCTTTTACGACTCTTTGTATAAATCATATTTTCAACAATTAAACGGCAAGCATTTCACGAGTTGTAGGAGAATATCTACATGAATCTCATACGATTCTTGACATGAAAGCCCCGTTAGATCATCTTACCCACGTCTTTAACGATTCCCACAACGATTGAAGAAGCGTATTTCACTGTGCTATGGAAGAATCTCAGCCGTGTTACAGTTTTTTCCGTGTGAGGAATCTTCTATTAAAGACGCATTTCATGAGACTCCCAGTAGCTCTTACACGAACGAAAATGCTAGCTGGGTATGAAGTAATTTTGTTTTTGTTTGAATGATTTTTTTATATAAAAATCGAACAGAATGTGTGTAAGGAAAACTAAAATTTAGGTTGTCCGATTTTTTGGCGATTTTTCCAAACGGTAAAGACGATTTTTTTTTCTCAGGAAACTGACGATTTTCTCACAAATTTATCTGGCAGCCCTGGATACATCGATGTTTTCTTACGGAGACTTATTAGACCCAGTGTTTATAAGAATTTTGACGATTCCTATATTTGACTAATTTCGAAACCCACAAAAAATTCTCCAGCGGTTTAGAAACCCAAGAAAACAAAATGGGTAAAGTGTTGCCGTCGTGACCTTAATTTGCGATTTGAACTTTTTGGGGCATCCGCCACATTTTATTTTTTTTAATGTACCTTTTTGTATCATTGGAAACAATTAATGCTACTTTTGTATCCTTTTTTAAGTTATTTCACGAAATGTTATCAATGATAAATAAAAAAAGATACAAGGCTGAACGTTTAATGATTTTGAGTCCTGGTGTTTACAGGATTCAAACTAGATATACATACATTAACACATTAATACATAATGGTCGAAAATAATATACGTTTTTTCTTATCCTTATCCCGCAAAGCTCTACAACGAAGTTCAATATTTTTTTAACTAAGCAGAATAAGATTTAGGAGAATAGGATCTGCAGGAAGCCGTGATGAGATTAGTTTGATTAGTTATTGTTAGTTCATATTTAAAATATAAATAAATATTGAGAAAAAAAATATTTAATCAAATAACTAGAGTTCTAAATATGTATAATAAACTCTGAAACCATCCAATCGATGTACTGCAAACAGGTATCAATAGAAAGGCAATTTTGTGAAGATAGTTTTTCAAAACTAGGAACACGAGAGGAATTAGAGGGCAATTTCTGCTTCTCCGAAACTACCAAATAGATATTAGTGAAATTTAAGAGTTATAAATAAAAACATTGATAGATCCTTATTTATATGGGCACATAAGCTCATAAGTTTTAATCAATGGCTTGTTTGATATTTTAAAAATTTTCGAGAATTTTCGCTATTTTTCAAATTTTCTGAATTTGTTAAATTTTTACGAATTTCTATAGTTTTCCGAATTTTTTAAAATTTTGCGTTGCTCTTTTTGTCAAGCGCCGAAAACCGATAAGGCGAAGTCACTTTTAACACTGATGATTTATATACAAGCATAAAATCTATTACATTTTTTAAACAAATTTCGATTTTGATACGTGACGAAGTTTTATTCGATACGAAAGTTCATTCGAACACTAGTGCGACGATTTGGGTGCAGATCATTACAATGTGTAAAGCAGTGTTATCCAATCAGCTTGCATTGCAAATGAATAAATCGTCATTTTAAAAAAGTAAAAAATAAACTTATTACATATACTCTAGTTTAGACGGAAAAAATTAAACTCCTTTAATGCTTTTTTTTTATGAAGGCTAAAAAAATTCTCTTTTTAGGAGTTTCTTTTGAACTTTTATTTTTTCATTGAAAAATAAGATGAAAGTAAAACAAAATATGTTTAATAAAGGCCTAACCATAATATGCATAGCATAAGAAAACATTTGATTATGGAATGTGCAATTAGATTCGCACCTTGCTTAAGCAAATGACAGTTTCTTTAAACTTAGCAAAAAGTCTCCTTAAGTTCAATATGGTTTGCCTCATATTATTAACATGTATCCGCAGATTTGCTTAAGCCAACTTAAGCACATTGTGGTTGGGCCTTTACTCTCATAATGAACCACTGAACCAAAAATCCAATGAAAATGAAGAATTACGTTAATATTTTTAAGTTTTAAAATGATATTTAGCTTTTATTTGCCCTTGTTTAATTTATTAACTGTTTTCGCTAACCTTTGGTTAGCATCTTCAGGAAACCAAAGGTTAGCGAAATATCGAAAATAAATAGTTTAATATTAAAAAGACCTAGAGCTTGATTTAAAAAATAAAATTGTTTTAAAATTTTTAAAAGATTTTGTTATTCGTGCTTAATTCCCAGTTTTTATTATTGATAAAAACACTTGAAATTTTATTGTTGATGGGATAAGCTATTCCTATGCGCATTTCACTGGTTGCTTAGGCCAGATCATCAGGAAACTTCATCCATAAAGATTTTAGAAAAACTAAAGATATTAAACCAAATAAAACTGTTAAACGTATAAGAATTATAGCAACAGTTCTACTTGTAATAATATCAAAGTTTAAACAAAACAACATCAACAATAAACAGTGGCTTCATCTCATCTTACATTCCCCACTACAATTAGTTGAAATTCTCTCAACATTAATTATAGTTGTAAGTAGGTTAAGAAAAACAAAATAAAAACAACAACAACTTACAAAAGATGTTGTCAATTAAGTGTTTTTTAGGCCGTGCACCTGCCTGTTTATTATCAAGTTTTAAAATGTGTTTTAAAATGATGTTATAATATAATTATACTTTTTGTTGTTAAAACTTTTTTCGCTTCCTTTATTTCCGGTTTAAACTTACAATATAATTATTAATTTTTCCAAATATTCACAACAGCAGTAATACATGTCGAATAGTCCTGAACTACGAAATGTGCTATTACTTTATATTGCCCTTCCAGATCTAGACCATGTATATTATTCAGCTCAACACGATTTTTTATGTTATTGAAGTGGTAAACCATCTAAAAATTTAGAATAATATTACCGGCAACTATATTTTCTTAACGTTTTGTATACCCTTCACCACAGGTGGAATGGGTATATGAATGTATGTTTGTCATTCCGTTGGTAATTTCTAAAATATAGATGTTAGACTCTATGAAGAATATATCGTCACCTTAAATGCAAACGGATGTAACTATATTTGTATTTTTGTTTAAAGGAGAAGCAAACGCCTTTACAAAATCAGTGACAACAAGGTGTTTTGGCGTTTGAAAATCTTAAATAAAGTCGCCATTTTTGATCGCAGGGATTTAAAAATTTGCGTGAACATGTATTTTATTAAAACAAAAAAATATCAATCAAAAACTCAATTTAAAAATTTTGTGTAGTTACGTCCTTTTGCATTTAATGTAGCGAAGTTGATTTAACGATGTCCATGTGGCCATTAAAATGTGTTTTCCGAAGACCCCAGATATGACTACCTTGTTTGTATTTATATCACATAAAGTCCAAAAATGTTTACCATTGAAACGTTTAAATAGAGAAAGGAGAATTGAAAGTGCAACTGTACTTAGTTTATTTTAGTTTACTGGTTTTTTGGCAATGTGCGTTAGTGGCTGGGTGGTATAAGGTGGCTTAAGCTGCTCCGTTATACTCGTTTCCTACTGGTTTTAAGTTAAAACATATCGTCGACTTAATATACAAACCTGTTAAATCCACTTTTTAAGAAAATTGAGATTTTGATGCCGTGTGGTAGAGAAAGATACGTCTCGTCGACCAGCATGAAATTTTTCTTCAATTTGAGTCTTGAAGTGTGTAAAACCAACTATATTTTTGGCTTTTCTCTCAAGCTGCACAATGAAAAATAAAAAGTTTTTTGTCTCTCCTGCAAAATTTACTGAAAGGGAGTTAGCAGGTTTGCATATTAAGCCGATGATATCGCAATTGTTCAACAATATTGTACTAACTCGAAATTTTTATTTTTTCACTTTTTGAAAACAAAATCACACGTAATATGAAGGTCTAACCGCTGTAAAAATATTGGGCTATTTCGTCTACTTTTTTTGTTAATGAAAAGTTTCGTTTAAAAATGATTTTTAATATGCGTTTAATGTAAAATAAAAAATTGTTTTGCTTCTAATGAACATTTTAAAATTTTGAGTTAATACAGTATTGTAGAACGAGTGCGATATGTACATTTATACATTAGGCCGGGTCGACCTCCATACAAAAAAACCTAGTGCCGGTCACCCCCTAGAATGAAATATGTGTCAATGAAGTTTCTAAAATAGGAACAAATTTTTTGCCCCGCCCCCAAACACAGCCCTTTTGGTGTTTTATGTGTAGCGCTGCCATTTAAAGTCCGATCTCATCATATCGCATATCGTTGTTCATGGCTTGACAGTGGCTTCATTTTTAATCCGACTTTAAATTCTGGGCGCCACTTATGTCATTTCGGATCCTTCCCTCAAATGTAAAATTTGTTTCACGTGTCAAAAAGTTTTTCTAAAACTTAGTATATATAGCTTAAAATATGCTCACTTTAATGACACGCCTTCAAATTAAGCCACTTTTTTCTTTTTCACATACATATTACATTAATTCAGGTAGAAGCCAATACAACCCAAAAAATGTTCACCAGTCACGCTAAAAGGTATAGTTTGAAAAACTTTAAAAAAATTGTTTTTGCCACGCCCTAAAATACAGAGCTTTTTGTTTTATATATATACACATATATATATAGCATCAACATTTAAAGTCAAATTTCATTGTATCGTATATAATTGTGAATAGCTAGAATACATTAATATGTCTTTATTTTTGTATTTAATGCATTTTTAATCTATCTTGAAATTCTAAATGACATTTATGATATCTCGGATTCATCCTCTCTAGTATCGAATTTTCTCATGTGCTACATATAAAAAACCAAAAGGGCTTTTTAAGGGGGCGCGGCAAACCAAATGTTTTCCTGTTTTAGAAACTCATAGGTACATCTTTCATTCTAGGGGGTGACTGACACAACTTTTTTTCAGTCCAACCTAATATACAATGTATATGTATGTATGTATGTATATTATACATACATACATATTAGGGTCGGTCAATTTTTTTTGCCCACCAAGCGTATAGCAAAAACGTAATCTACGGAAAATTCTGAGAACTTTTCGTTAAGAAACCATGGTTCTGAACTCAAAATCGAGCTTCCTGTTTTTCGACTTGAAAATTTCGTGCTCAGGAAATCCGAAAAAATGCTACTTTTTTAAATATTTATTGCAATTGGTGAATAGTGAACTTTAAAAGAAAATTTTTTCAGCTTTCTATATCTGTGCTCATTTTTAGAAAATTCTGTACATAAATAAGTGGTTTAGAGGTTTTTGCCAAGACAATCATAGTCAAGCTGGTAAAAAAAGGAATGTATTTAATTTTTTTTTATTAAAAGTCTCTTTTCTATTTCAAAAATTCACTACAATTACTGGCCAAACCAGGAATTAAACCCTGAATTCCTGGGTCGCAAAGCACGACATAATCACTAAGCCACAACCACGCTTATTAACTTATGAGCTTAATACGAGGTTTTGTGCATTTTTAAATGTTGCTGGCTTTTTTTGAAAACGAGTGGAAAAACTGAAAAGTTTAAAAAAATTCAGTATTTTTTTATAATTTGTTTAATCTAGTGAATTTTTGAAATAAAAAAGGGCGTTTTAATAAAAAAAATAGCATAATAATAAAAAACTATTTGTATTTTTATTTTCAGTTTTTGCCTAAATTTTCGTTTAATTAATTTTCGAATCAATTTTTTTTTTAATCAATTATGAATTGAAATTTAGTTAAATTATATTATTTAATTTTTGTGGAGCAAAATCGTTTAAGTTTATGTACAGAAATGAGCACAGAAATAAAAAGCAGAGCAAATTTCATTTTTAACAAGCCCTTTCAGCGAAACAGGTCAACAATTCACCAATTGCAAATTTCCAAAAAGTAGAATTTTTTGGATTCCCTGAGCACCAAATTTTCAAGTCAAAAACCGGAAGCTTGATTTTGATTTTAGAACCTTGGTTTCTTTAGGAAAAGTTCTTAGAATTTTCCGTAAATTACGATTTTTGCTATACGCTTTGCCACTTTTTTGTGCCCGAACAAATTGACCAACCCTAATAAATTTATATCTTTATATGACTTTTTGTTCTTATTGCACCATGGTGAAGGGTATCTAAGATTTGGCATAGCCGAATATAGCACTAATTTTGTTTTCGATGTTTTTTATTATACTTACTCCCTTTTTTGGTGGACAAACTCGATCTTCTTCCGGTATTTGATCCGTCAGCGAAAACCAAATTTCCGTCGGATCAAAAACAGCTTTGCAGAAGTCATTGCGTCTCATGGAATATACAGTATTTTCCCACTTACCACGTTTCCAGGCAAAAAGTTCCAAATCCAACTAAGACTTTATGTAGCTTAAAAAACTTAAGATAAGAGTTTGTATTTCTTTATTTACCATCAATGAAACATCATCCGGTATCCCAAATTTAACCGTTATATTTCCATTTGTAATTAGTGTTTCCATATCATCAGCATATTTATGTTTCAAATTAAGTTCCAACAAATCACTTATTTTTTTATTGCCACCATCGTCCTTAGAATCACAGGCTCGAAAGAAACTATTTTCATCAGCCACTATAACGAAATTAGAACCCTTTTTCAAAGGCGAACCGTTTTTAATTATTATCTTAAATTTCTAATTTTATTTTTTTTTACTTTACAAACTTACATAGCAATGGCTTGTTATTAATATTATAGTTAATATTTTAAAATAATTAAACATTTCATCTGCTGGATTTGGTCACAGTTATAGTTTTGTTATACTTGATGTTGTGCTAAATATTTTGTAATTGCTATTAAATTTATATAAAGTGTTTTAAGTGTGCATTTAATTATGGCAGTAATTAAATTTTAATTATAAGTAGATTGCAAATCAATATTAACTAATTCATTCAAAAAGAACTAATAAAAGTTTTTAGACAATTGTTAAAAAATAGATTGATTTAAATTGAGTGTACGAGTAATAATTATAATTGCAAAAAAACATGACAATTTCACACCTATTTCCGTGTTTAACTGTCAGAAAGTATATTTTTTTAAAACATAAAGGGTGTTTTTTAAGCCCAATAGAACTTTTGAAAGGATAAGTTACTTACTTTTTGACATTTGTGACCCGTATACACTGGCAAATGTTCATTAATAGATTCACGCTTGAATAACGGTACAATTTATAGACGACTTCGTGATTTTTATAAAGAAATGGAATTTAATTATCTGTTGCAATAGTATGTTTAAAATTAATATAAAAGTAATTCCATGTAATATCGGCCAAGAATGGGACTCGACACCTTTAGATTTTAATGAAATTTTGTGAGAAGGTTCCTATAAGGAACATATATGACCGAAAAAATCTTAATTTTTTTTCAATATATTGTTTGTAGCCCCAAGTTCATATTCTGTTTAAAATGCCATAAAAATCAACTTCGAATGTAAAGTAGTTTTCGAGATATTAAAGAAATAAACTCAACACCTTCGACCAAGGCGAATTCAATTACATGTGGTGTCGGAACTACAACAATCCAAAAACAACAGAAACAACATAGGGGGGTTTGCATTGCATTGTTAGTGTTTATGGCTAGAAATGTCCAACATTCTTAGCAAAACAATAACAAATCAAAACAAATAGGCTCGAACTGTCAAAATCAGGCAGATGGAAATACTCTACTTGGTGCCCCTTTCTTTTTAATTTTCATAATAATGCTGATATGATTTTTTTATTTTGTGTGTGTGTGTGAACCAGCGAGCTCCAAGCCCGGCAACCGCGAGCATAGTAGCGCCGCTCCCCTCTGGCAACACTCGTTTTTATTATGTTTTGGTATTGAATTCGTAATACCATAAGCCACCACCGTACCACACTACAAAATGGGAAACCAGAAATATGTCCTTAAAAAATAGCGTTTTATGCGCATTAAATATGCAGTAAAAACTTGAAAATATGCTCTGAAAACTGTTAAAAATATGGCCCAAAAAATTTTAAATTGCTAATTTGAACACAAAATATTCAACAATACAGTTCCATTTAATAAAGACAATCCCAAAATTTTAATCGGTAAAGGTCAACACTATAGTACTTACAGACGAACTTTCGAGACTTTACCCTGTTTGCAAACGACGAGCAGTAATGGGCTCACAAAAACAATGTTATATAAAGAGGGTTAACTTCATGTAAGAGTTATTTGTGGCGAATATTATCTAGATATTAACATCCATATGAGGTTTCGTCTTAAAGGGATTTAAGGGACGGTCGCTAAATTGGTTGTTAATGTTAACATTTAACAGAAATTTAAAGTGTTTTATAGATGGGAGCTTTGGGCAAATGTGAACCGATTCTAAAACAGCTTAATTTGCAGTAAAATATTTTTGGGGTGAATTTAATCTCAATACCAACATAAGAAGATGGTTAACGGACACAAAGAGTCTAAATTAGAAATAAGTTTTTATGGGGAATATGTGAAGTTATAGACCGATTTTCACTACTTACATAGACTTCGTCCTTTGTAGAATTCAAATATATTTACTAAATTTGATCAAATTATCTACAAGATTGTAACTTGTAATTTGCGCACAAGGTTAACATAGACAGACAACTAGCCAGACGGACGGTTTATTTCAAAATAACAATTACTTATTAAAATATAAAAAAATAAACAAATTTAATTTAAAAAAATTTAATACATACATACATATATAAGGAAAATAAAAAAATCAAACAAAATAAGAAACATTGTGAAAATTCAACATGTTTTTGGAAGTTTCTTTAAAAAAGAACTACAAAAAAGACATGTCTTTTAAATCATCGTGAAAATTAGATATAATAGTCTTATTCCTTCAATATTTTCCAGGAATATTTTGTATACACTATCAGAATTTTTGTTTTTTTTTTATATTTCTGTCACGAGGCTTACCTTTGGCTAGCAATTAAGTAAATTGTAAAGAAAATGATTAAAAGACTACCAACCTAGCAAAAAAGCTAGCAGGGCATTATCGATGATAGTTTTTGAGCAATGATAATTTCTTTCGGATTAAATATAAAAAAATCACTTTTTTCTGAATTAAAAAAAAAAGTTGTGTTTAACAACATGGCATAACCACAATTACCAATATGTTGACCTAATTTTTTGGCTACCTTAGTTTTAATATGTTTACTGTTAAATAAAATTTAAATGTTGGAAATCAGTAACAAACAACAATTGGACTTTTGGCCAAAGAAATAAAATTTTCAGCAACTGTGCGACGTGGCGTAAACCACATAGTGCAGTGTTACACAGATGTGTTCGACGCGGCAGTCAATGTGTTAAGATCCAAGGTAGAGAACATTCCAGAATTGTGGTTCTAACAAGATTGAGCTACAGCTCGTCAAACTATGGCTCTTTTTTGGCGATCGAATAATACCGCGTTAGCCCTATTTAACTGATTTTCTTTGGGGTTACTTAAAGGGCTGAAATTCTAAGAAAAGTTATGGGAAATGCTTTAGAAAGAGTATGCCAGGTCGAAGCAAACAATGGGCACCATTTGAACATAATGTCAACATATTTCTGAACTATAATCTAAATATTGACATATGGCAACGTTAAATGAAATCAGAAAGAAAAAAGCAAGTAAGTATGAATTCACTAATTACAACTGAAATATAAATAACTGAGTGTAGGTATAAATAATTTTTGATATTTTACAAAATTTTAGCTTAAATAAATAAAAAGGCATGAAAAATGACACGAAGGTATTTTGCGAGTTATAGAAATGATTTGCGTCTTAACAGTTTATAGTATATAGGCACAAGATTCCAAGTAAAATGTGTTTTATGAGTGCATATGTATGTATGTATGTATATGATAATATTAAGTCTCATCATGTTCTTGACCCTTTAATTATACCAGACATTATCTTTCGAAAATTCGTAACAAAATGAAACATTATAACAAGAAGTGCTAAGATACTTATCTCTCATGACTTCTGTCATAATTAATTCTTAACCAAATAAAAAAGCAGTTGTTAAAAAAAACAAGTAAGAGTACTATATTCGGCTGTGCAGAGTCATTAATACCCTTAACCATACAACTCACCCACTAACGCAGAATTAAAAACAACTGTGAGAGTGCTATATTCGGCTGTGACGATTCTTTTAAACACTTCATCTAACGTAATCCAGAGTCTTAGATCACTCACCCACTAATACACATTATCAAACAGAATTAAAAGAAAAATGTGTTGAGTTCATTTGTTCGTTTAAAGCGCAATTTTTTTTTTTTTTTTTTGCTGCAACTTATGAAAAATATTCGTGAGGTGGAAAAAAACAAAAAAAAAACAGCGGGATTTTATCACAATAATTAGAGTCAATCGTAGTTTTTTGGTCATATCTCAGTCACTTATGAACTGATCTAGCTAAAATTTGACGGAGCATATATGTTTAACAGATTTTTAAGCAACCGAATTCCCATAATATCTGGAGTCTTCGAAAACCCATTTCAACAGACAAACGGACATCTATAAATTTATCATAATAACAAACGGAATGATAAACTTATATAAACCCTCTCCATCTGTAATGAAGGGTATAAAAATTAAGAACATAAAAAGTAACTATGCAAAAAGATAAGAAATTTAATAAAAATTTAAAGAAGCCAAATTCACGCTTACTTTACGTATACATTGTTAAATAATTTATCTTGCCGTTTTAATTTTTTTTTCTATTCAAGGCAAACTTTATGTAAGATATATTTAATAACCTTCACGACAGGAGGAAATAGTATACTAAATATATAAGTTTTTGATTTAACGATGTACATAGGGGTATTTGTACGATCAACGCAGCCAAAATTATTTTTTTTTTTTTTTGATAGGAATAATTTCTAGATAATGTTAAAATTTAAAAATAATAAAAAAAAATCTTAATTCACCACCATTCTGCATTTGGATAACGTTTCTGCACTCACTTGAAACATTTAAATAATGCATAATGTATGTGTTAACATTTGAAGGTTATTTTGGAGACGTGCAAAAAACTTCTCAATCGGTAGTTTAATTATACCCAACCCACAATAGTGAAGAGGGTACGTATTATACATTTGTGCATATTTGTGTGTGTAACACCTTAAAATATTGGTCCTAGACCTTAGAGTATACCGATCGACTCAGAATAACTTTCTGAGCTTCTAATTCGCACAAGAACCAAGCCTATTGAAAATGGGGCGAATTGGTCCACAATTTAATATAAGTCCTATACAAGCTGCTTTTCAGACAGGGTATGTATTTAGATTAAATTAAGTCCAAATTTATTTTATTGCAATCAAAATCATCTTTACATACATACCACAATAGTGAGATGGTATTATGCATTTCTGCTGATGATTGATACACCTTAAAATATTGGTCCTAGACTAACCTCTAAGTATACAGCTCTGCTTAGAATAATTTTCTGAGTCAATCTAAAGTTGTCCTTCCGACTGCAAACCTTGTGCGCCGACTATGCTTACTTACTTCAAATACTTAAAAACTATTAGGAAGAAAATTTCCTTTCTTAAATCAACATTTGACTACCGATAGTCATGGCATATGACCGGGGAAACCATAAATATATAATTGAATGTTTTTCCTTTTTAAAAATTGTGGTATCGATTTGTTAGTGCATATTTTTGCATATTTTACCGTACGCAGCATTTTTTTGGATAATTTAGTCAAAAGAGTCCTTTTGTATAATTTTTTATAATTTTTTAGTGCATATTTTGCCTTTTTCAGGCATATTTTGATACATTTTAATTTTTTTTAGCTGCCTTTAGATTCAGCAAATAACAAAAATTTATTGCGAAATTTTATCATTTCTTTTTTAAATATCTATCTGTGTACTAGGGATGCCAATACCGAAATCCCGAATACCGAAATCCCAAGATTGAGATATTTTGGGTGCTGATAATTCTTATTTAGCGTTCTAAAAGTAATTTTATTAAAATGGAACCATCAACTTCAGGTATTTGGCTACATAATTGCATTAATGTTTTTTAGATAAATGTTTTGCAAATATTTTTAATATTTTTTTAAAAAGTGCTCCATATTTGGGGTATTTTCGATATATACACAGAGTTTCAACAAATTTCTTGTTGCGATCCAACAAATTTTATTAAGTGATATTTTAATATAGTATTTTAGCTTATATATTCCACAACAAACTTTTGAAGAGGCACCACGTTTTTTTACTTATTAAAATTTTTGTGAAAGAACTCCAGTTGCTTATTTATTTTTTTTTTCGGTATTAAAGTTATTGTTATAAATAAGCTTGGTTTCTATCAGAGATGGTTGCGTGAGTATATATCGCTCATCCAAAATATGATATTTTGGAGTTAATGATGCAGAATTGTTCGCTATGAGTTTATTTTGTGTGTAAATTTTATCTTTATATCTTTTATACTTTCCCCGTTTGATGAAAATAAATAAAATATTACAATGAAATTAAATTAATTTTATTTAAAGTATGTAACCAAAAAAAGTATATAGTAAATTTACCTAAAATCTATGGTACAAAATTAAACTTAGATAATTTTCCAAAAATAAAAATATAAAATAACTTTGCTATCATTGGTAAATTTTCAAAGTTTTTAAGTAATTTAAACAAAATAATTAGATACTTTTTCGAACATAGAAATTACCTAAGTTAATAGTTTTATTAGCTAAGAAACTTAGATACTGCCATGCTACCCTTGCGCTTAGTTAATTTTATACCATATATTTAGGTAATTTTACCTATGATTTTTTTTTGTGTATATATTATTTTTAATTTAATTTTTTAATAAAATATTCAATATATTTTAATTTTCAATTTTATTTAATCATTTATATCTTTCTATTTTAAATTTACAATAAAATTTGTAAATTAAGCCCATTTTCCACAAAATTGAAAAAACGTTCCCAAACAGACAAAAAAATAGTTTTTTAATTTTTTTGTTTAATATCGTTTCTTTTTAAGTGTATGACAATTATTGATAAACAAAAAAAAATAAAAATTTATTTCGTTACTTTTTTTAAAAAGTTGTAAAATTCTCGAAATCCTTCAAAACCCAAATTCTGACTTTAAATTAAACATATGTTCATATTTATGCAAAATATATATTTATTTTTTTATGTTTTAGAAAGAAGACAATATAAGCTTTCGTTTGCTCCTCATTTTTTAAAAAAATCACTTTCCATTTTGAAATTACGGATAAAATTTTGAAACAAACTATAATTTTCCGAAAAATAAAAATGTCTATAAAATCTTAAAAAAAAATGTTTTTCCGTTTTTAATGTATATTTAACGATTTGAAAAAAAAAATTTCAAAAAAATTTAAATTACGGCTCTCATGAATTAATCGCCACTTTCGGTGTCATCGAACCCACTGTGGGACGATACTAAGAAAGCCGGTAGATTGAATATTTAAAAGCAATTTTCGAAAGAACAGTCGTTAAATGTCGACAATTCACACAAAACTTAACAGGATATGATTTTTTTAATAATTTTGTTTGTATGTCTTTCTATATACATAAATTGTAGGTAGAAGTTTGATATATTATCTTTTTTCTTTAAACAGTCACAAGGAAGAATAAAGCTGAGCTGCAGAAAATATTAATCGATGAATTAAGCGACGTAATATCACAGACATGCAATATCGCAGCTTATGAATTTGATGAAAAAGAAGAAATATAATTTGCTACCCGTGCAGTAACAAGCAACATGGATCTTAGCACAATGTTTGCTGCAATGATGCAGAAAAGGATGGAAGAAAATTCTAGAAGAATGGAGGAAAACATGGAGAGAATGGTAAAAGAAAATTCGGATGAATCTTCTAGAAAAATGGAGGAAAACTCAAGCACCATCTTAGTTGAAATTCAAGAAAATTCTAGAGTGGCAAACGAGGAACTTCAGGCTACTAATGAAAAACTTGAAAAGCTTCAAGAAATATCTACTGTAGTGAAAGAGTGACAATATGGAGATAGAATTTTACTATTTTGGAAATAACGGTATAAATTATTGGCTCTAATCATGAAAAAACAAGTTTTTGATTTTAAATTTAGTGCAACAATTTTAGTGGCACTCAAATGGGTGAAGAAAAAAAAGTTGCAATACTCTTTTTTTAAATCAAACTATTTTTTTTTTTTTTTTTTGAGTGCAACATTTTTTAACATAACTATCACTCATGGTTAGTGAGTCAATTAAAATCACATAACAAAGTTCTTAAGGCCATGTCAGATAAAACTTTTGCTTCGCGTTGCGTTAGAGATTCGCTTTGACATCCAAGATGAAATATTCATACTTATACGAAGCATGTCACATAAAGAACTTTTATCGCTGAGCGAAGCGAAAAGTTAGGCAACTCTCATCTTTTTGCGCGCTTTTTTATTTATTTATTTTTAACAAACAATTCGTGGGTGTTGTCAAAGTGTTTATTGTGACATACACCTTTTGCGTTACGCTTTTCTGTCAAAGTTAGAAACGTCACGCAAAGCAAAAAAGTTTCATCTGACAAGGCCTTTAATCCTGCCTTTTTTGCCAACCACTGTTGTTAGCATTATTAACGTGCAGTTAACAGAAACTAAAAATAATATTTGTTAACTGAATATAATTTGACAGAATAACGAAAATGCCTAATTAGAAAACTTATAAAATCTGTTTAACAAAAGGTTGTAAAAAGTTTTTGTAGCAGAAACATTGTTTTTTCTTCTCAGTTTTTAACTTCAATTGAAAAAATTATTTGAAATCTGTTATATTGTGAAAAAAAATTTTAATTTTCAGATACCTAAAACAAAAATTATATATTCTATTGATATTAAATAACCGCTAGATTTCCCGGTAAACGTCGAAACAGAAATTGACCGCACTATGCACATAAACACCGCTAGAATCGCGGTAAAACCGTCAAATCGGCAACAGTGATTTTACTCAAAATTGGTTAGTGCCGGTTCACACACGTCAAGTTTGACTCGTCATGTCTTGAGTTTTATAGAGAGAGGGAAAAAGATATGACATGTTCGTTTCCCTTCTCTCCTAAAAGTTCAAGACTTGACGAGTCATACTTGACATGTGTGAACCGGCACTTAAATTTTTTCTTAATGTGTACTTGTGTACTTTTTTCCATTTTGATTAAAGTCGCACTTTACATTATTTGGTATAGCCTACGGTTGTATTTTCGCAGCCTTCGTTGAAAATTTTTCAATTTTAGTAAATTTTGGTCACCGCCAACGATATGTTTGACTGGCGTTCTCTGCAATGTATAACTTAACGACGTAATCTCTCTTGATTGTTTTCGACATGAGTTGAACATTTTGTAAAGATGTTGAAAATTAATTAGTATTGTGGTTATTTTGTTGAACTATTTATGATTTTTAATCCAAATTTTTAATATTTTTAAAATTTTAGATATTTAGCCCTATGTACATATATCCAATGTGAAAATTTCAACATCTTCGCAAATTGATGTTAGATGTTAAATGTTGACAAGTGTAAAAAGGCTATAAGCCTTAACAAAATATATATATTAAAAATAAAATTTAATGTTTTGAACAATTGATTTCCGTGAAAGACCTGATAAATATGTGTACGCATAGTTTTCCTTTGACATAATATTATTTTATTTTTAAGGATCTGTGGGGATAGAAAATAGCTGTTTTATAGGCTTTTTACACTTGCTCACATCTTACATCTTATCGCAAAGATGATAACATCTCCCATAAGAATTGTACAAGGCTAAAAATCAACATATTTCTTCATCTTTAAAAGATGTTCCTATCTCATGTTGTTTCATTCAACATCTTTCGATTATTATAGTGTCATCACTAGAAAAAACAAATAATTTGTTACCATCATTAGAAAAATATGCAAAAGAGCAAGACAATAATTTCATTAATTTAGTTTTTATTCGCTCTTACACGTGAAAATAAATATTTTTTTGATGAAAGATGTAAGCAAGTTTTTTCATTTTCAACATCTTCCACGCACTTCTCTAATACTATGTTCGCACGACAGCGTTTTTTCGTAATTCACACTCTCACACGTAATTAACAGCCTTATTATGATCCAAATTACATAATTCGTCATACAAAATTTTGAGAACGGATTATCATTTGACATAATTCAAACTGTGAAAACCGATTAGGAAAATGCCGTGCGAACATGGTTATTCAAATAAGTAATAAAAACAGAGGGCGAAGAAATCCAAAGCACCGTGCGAACATGGCATAAAATGTGCTCAAGTGTAAATAGGCTATTAGAGATTTTGGGGGATGAAAAATCTAATATTATGGATATGGTATAAAATAAAACTGGGAACCCTGAGTCGAATGGAAAAATTCCTGTTCTACCTACATAGTGTCGGTAATGCAGGATTTTAAGTACATTTTTAATAGCAGTTTCTTCATATCTGTTTTCATACTTTAATTATACAACACTGATTATTAAGAAACTTCTTGACAGATCGCAAACACGAGCTGCTGCAGAAAAATTGTAAAAATTATAATTTTTCTTAAAAAAGTTTAGAATTTTAACATAAAAATACAGCAAAATGACTAACGCTTGGAGAGCCGCTGGAATTACGTAAGTACCTTGTGAAATATAATTAAAATTAAAGTAATATGGCATTAGTTGCAAACATTACGTAATTTTCGTCATCAAGTACCAGATTTTAGAAAAAAGTTTTGTATAAAATTGTTTTTAAAATTATCAATACATTTCTTACATACTTATTATAGCTACATTCAGTACTCTAACATCTGCGCTAAAGTTTTGCGTCAAGCATTAAAATCAGATTTGCGAGCTGAGGCTGTCAAGCGTGGCGATAGCCATGTAAGATTCACCCCATGGACTGATGGCAAACCAACCCGTAAGTATTATTGAAAAGTTCTTTTTTGGAACAATTCGATTGCCTAGGGAAGGCATTTCGTAAAGTTTAATTTAAAAAAAAATTTTCGGCTTAAGTACAGTTTACCGACGCAGCTCCAAATAAAAAAAAAAGTACATAGGGTGATAGAAAATTGAAAAATAAGAAGAAAAAATAAAATGGCAAAATTCTCGGAAACGCATAGTTTCCGAGTTATGGACCTCGGAAGTTTTCATATGAATTTGCGATTTCCCATTACATTTCTGAACATATATGGTCAATATTGGTATCATTTGAAAGCTTTTGAATAGATCTTTCTGGATATAAACATTTTATTTAAAAATTCTTAATCCATTAAGGAGCGGCGATGAATTTACGAAAAAACAAAATTTTTTAAGTGATAGAGGTGGTAGAGGAGAAAACCTATGCAGAAAAGCATTAGTAAGCGAAGCCGGTGTTTGTTATACCATAGAGGAGAAAATCTGTTCATCCGGCCGAAGGCCGGCTATGCGAAGAAGCTTTATTTAGCGAAGCCGGTGTTTGTTATACCATAGAGGAGAAAATCCTTGCGCCCGGCCGAAGGCCGGCTATGTGGAGAAGCTTTATTTAGCGAAGCCGGTGTTTATTATACCATAGAGGAGAAAATCCTTGCGCCCGGCCGAAGGCCGGCTATGTGGAGAAGCTTTATTTAGCGAAGCTGGGATTTTTTTGATAAAATTTTTATTACCTAGTGCACCTCCGTAACATTTTGATATAAAATTTTGTAAAAACTGTATTAGGAGCTAAAGAGTTAAAAAGTTTTAAAAAAATTTTGCATATCCAGAAAGATATGTTCAAAAGCTTTCAAATGATACCAATATTGGCCATATACGTATAGAAATGTAATGGGAAATCGCAAATTCATATGAAAACTTCCGAGGTCCATAACTCGGAAACTATGCGTTTCCGAGAATTTTGCCATTTTATTTTTTCTTCTTATTTTTCAATTTTCTATCACCCTATGTACTTTTTTTTTTATTTGGAGCTGCGTCGGTAAACTGGACTTGTTCCAAATTTTCAAATTATTTTGTAGCTGCTTTATAATTTTACATACCTATATAAAGTTTATTTATTATTTTTTATAATTAATTTTACAGATGAAAAGTGAAAACTTTAAAATAGGTCTTCTATTTTAAAGATCTTTTCTCAAAAAAAGTAAGCTGCTATCTGTTAAAGCTTGTTTGTTCATAGTTTCCCCCAAAAAATCCAATAAATACCTATTTATAAAATTACTTTAATTTTCCAGAAAAGTCAAATTAAAAATGCAAAATTATTTGGTCTTTTTTAATTACTCAAAATTTGTATTTACATATGTATGTACCTATAGCTCCTTGAATACGAATAACTAATTATACCTATTTTTTATTTAACACATTTTCAAACTTCCTAAACTTAGGTGCGGTTTTCACAACACAAGTGATTGCAAGTAAAGTAAAATTTATATTAAAAACAGTGCTTTTCACACAAATTTTACCACACATTCAATTACTTGTGTTGTGAAAACAGCACATTAAGATGTATGTATGTACTATTTTCAAAATACATATGTATATGTTGTGGTAAAAATTTATTATTAGTATTAACTTATCTTTTAACAAATTTTATTTGGATATGTATGTCATGTAAAAGTTTTGATTACTTTCTAATAATTTATAAAAATTTTTTACAGGTAAACAAGCCGCTGCCTCATAATTCGTTTGTGATTCTATCATTTCTTAAATTCCCCAAAATTTACGCCATACCAGCTGCTTAAAATTAGTTTCAAAATTTTTAAGCCTTAAGCATAAAATACGAAATGAAAAATATAATTTAAAAAAGTTCTAAATTTTGTTTTTATTTTAAAAGGAAAATTATTTTTATACGTTAGACTGCCAATTTTACCAAGTTCAGTTTAAACAAACTATTACTTAACTTTCAGTCAACAGTATATTTTGATAGTTATACAGCCCAATTTTGAATAAAAATTCCCCGGGAGTTTTCTCCTATTTTTGCAATAGAATTTACATAGGGAAAATAGGAGAAGGGAGAAAACTTCCGGGGAATTTTTATTCATAATTGGGCTGATAGTAGACATCTGTATGTATTTAAAATACAAAATACTTCCATTTATTGTACGTATTTCAAATACAAAATTTTTCCACTCAAGGAGCCAGAATATATGTATATGTATGTATACTTTATGGGGTCTGGTTTGAATAATAAAGTTTCACACGGAATGACAAACTTAGCATACCCTCTTCACAAATAATTTGGGTGGAGGGCAAAAAAAATGCTGCTTGATTTTAGAAATAGTTGTTTTTAATAAAAATAAGCTACTTTAGTATTTCTTGTTTTAAGAAATTTTTGATCATACATATACTTACTGGGGAATGGTAAATCGATTTCGATTCCAATCGCAAATCGATTTTTTGCAATCGAATTTACGTATGCGATTTTATACTGAAATCGATTATTGGGCTTTTAAAATCGATTTTTTTATTTCTATCAAAATTTTGGCAATTTTTATCTTAATTAAATCGATAAATTATTGGCATGCACAATATGTAGGTGGTATGTTTATGCAGTTTTGTAAGTTTAAAGTTGTAGTGTTACGAATTTACCTATTAGTACTCTTGGTATACTTTCAACGTTAATATAGGGGCTCTTGCTCTTCAAAAATTAAAGTCATCAATGGACAGTGAAGAAAACAGTGTAAACATATTGTACCGAACCAAACAAAGCAAGGCATTCCTGTGGAAATACGCTAATATTCAAACAGACCAGTGTGTGAGCTATATTTAAATCTAGTTATAATCAGAGTGAAAAAACAAAAAGTATGTAAATTATCCTAACAAATACGAAATTACAAAGAAATCTGCATCTTTCCGACATCAATGACATGCAAACGTTTGTTTTTTAAATTTAAATTTTAATAGTTACTTAGCAAAGAAATAGTTGCCACCGATCAGCAACTATTGTCATAATCCTTTGAAATGCTATCCATACATTCAGGCTTCTCACAGAAATCAATTCCGATCAAAAGTGATTTCGTTTTATGTAAAGTAAGATACGAAATCACTTTCGATCGGAATTTATATATGTGCCAGGTCTGTCTGATTGACTACACAAGAACACAATTTTAATGTGAAATGTACATACATATCGCACTTGTTCCTCTAAAGGCCATCTCAAAATTTACACATGCTTACTTTTTGCAGGAAAATTATAAACAGTTGTCATATCTACCCACCAAGAAATAAGTTTGAAAATTTATCTTAAACGATTTTGAGGTTTGATTAATCGATTTCAAAAACCGAAATAAAAAAAGTCGATCGAAAATCGATTTTGGAATCCATTTACCATTCCCTAATACATACCAAAAACGTTAATTTTTTGATCATGAGAAAATGTTTCTTTGTTTAAGAAAGTTTTATTTAATAGGAACAAACAAGTTAAAATCAGAAAATTATTATTGGATTTTCTTGTTTTAAGAAACAATAAACTCCTTTCTTTCTCCTTTCCATACGCTAAATTGGCAACTCATAAGTATATACTTTTCCATCAAGTTGTCAAATTGTTTATCTGTTTTTCATAATACCTTTCTGAAGAGGTTGAAAAATTATCTTTATAGTTGTACAAACCGCAGCCACAAGATGGCGCTTATCAAGTATTTGCAGAGAACAACAATATCAATTTGCCATTATTTGAAATTTTTCGTGCACCTAACAAGGCGAATTTGAATTCGCCTTGCTACCTAAGTATGTTTTAAAAAAATAAAGAAAGAAGCGTTTTAAACAAAATTGTAGAACAAATTTAAGTCATATTTTGAGGTGTAGAGGTTTTGATTGGCGATTTTCTTCAGCATTTAAAAATGAAACTAATAAACAATGACATTTTGAATTGTGCTACATTCTTGGATCCAAGATTTCGCAAAACTTTAAATTTATCGAAAAAAACAAATTTCAAAGTCGTAGGTACCTTTAAAAGCATGTAGATTAATAATCTTTTTATTACTGCCCGTCTACAACTGACTTGACTTGCTGTTGTAACTTGAAGTTATAAAAGCGTTGTTAAAACATTTGCGTTAACAACCGTGTTATAACATGAGAAAACTTCCAACATAATGAGTCTATAGGTACTTAACATTTTATGTCAGTTTTAGACTGCATGTTATAGATTTTCAAACCATTTTAAAGTATAAAGCCATTTTTTAAACTAAACTTTATTATATAAAACTGTGTAATAACGGTTATGTTATATATTTTTCATTAGCAATTTAGAAGAAACTTAGGCTGAGTTTTAGAGATCACAGTTAATTAGTTAATCTGAAAACGGATTTGCGCCGCTATTACCAATATTGCATACAAAATTTTGACGGAACAGCTTAGTTTTGCTTAAAATTTTGGTATTTTAATTAAATAATAAAAAAAATCACACTACCTTAAACTAAGTTTGAACTTAATCCACGTCTTAAAAACCCGGCCTTAAGAAATAAAATAAAACATTTATTAATAATAAATAGTCGCAATTTTTTTTTCGAATAAAATTGATAACTATTAAGTCCTTGGTTTTAAGAATCTTGAAAATAAATTCCAGTATATTGACTAACAATGGTTTAACTTGCTTTTTTTAAGTCTAAAAAATTATCCCATTTTTTCAATTCTTCGCCCAATACACTGGTACTTGGATTTGGCGAACATTGACAAGATGTAAGTATTTTATAATCTTTCGAAAGATGACCTTCCGTAACTCCTCTGTAAGAAACATCTATAGTTATAAAA
Source organism: Pollenia labialis (assembly GCA_949318255.1). Lineage (NCBI taxonomy): Eukaryota > Metazoa > Arthropoda > Insecta > Diptera > Polleniidae > Pollenia > Pollenia labialis. The sequence goes on along the minus strand of OX439142.1, from coordinate 128,978,988 downwards.
TATTAAAAAGTAGATATTTAAAAAAACTTACCGTATAAATAAATTTCGACAAGCTTTTAAAGCTCTTTCTGTGGGCAGATCGCGTTTGAAGTTTCCTACAAAAGCGACACCAATAGATTTGTGATTAAAGCCATTTGTGTGATCCCCTTCTACACCCCAGCCACGTCCTTCGTATACAACACCATCACAGCCGATTAGAAAATTAAAAATTATATCATTGAATCCTTGTGCCTCCACATTAAGAGTCTAAAATGAAGAAAAATATAAGAATTTTTTGTTGTTACGCACTGAACACAAAGTTTAAATTTTAAAATATATTTTAATATCAAACCACATTCAAAAGTTTAATATGTATTTGGGTCAATTGACAACTGTTGAGCTTGTAGAGGTTCTGCTATTTTGATAAATGCCCGAGTCAAACACTATCTACCTAATGTGCGATAAACGTGAGTTGTATCTGCAAGCAACTAACATTTGCGTTGAAGATTAAAATCGAAACCTAGTAATTTCATCTTTATACTCATTACAAAGATTTTCAATATCAGAAAGCCAATATTTTAAATCATTAGTACCCTGTTTTCTGGTTGCTGGCGATTACAACGCTAAACATACTTTCCAGGGGGTCATGACTTATAACAGCAAAGGATCTTGTTTTGTTTAATTCAAATTATTACTTGGACTTTGATCGCGATTGGACAATTAACATATTGGCCTACTGATCGGCAAAAAATTCCAGATGTCATCGATTTTTGCGTGGTTAAAAACAAACACAATATAACCGATTCATTTAGAAACTTCCTTGGAATTATCTTCCGATTACAAATAAAATTTTAACTACATATAATGAACCTTAATTGTATATCCGACTGATGACTTAGCGATGCCAGCCACACAAATATGTAAATTTGTTAAAAAATAAAAAATATCTTAGTACCCATTGCACAGAAAATATTCCGCTTAGTACACCGGCGAATGTGGATCTCTCTATTGTTAATTTTGTCAGTTATCTAAAACTAGCTGTTCAACATTCCAGCATAACACCCGAAACATAATAAAATATACACTGCAAATCACTTTAGCTCAAATCACATGTGCCTTTCAAAATCACAAGTTTAAGTGTGATCTTCAATTTCCGAAAGCACACCGAGAAACACAAAAACGGCATGACTTTCGGAACACCACAAAATCACACGTTTGATTTAAAAAAACACATGATTTGAAATAATAAGCTGGTTTTTTTATTGCACAGTGTAAAGAGTGTTGTTTACCTATTAACCCTTTCGACCCGGCTTTCGCATAGCAATGGTAAAATAAAATATCTGATTGGAACAGATAATTTAAGAAATATATTACTTATCGGTGAAAGAAAATCGAAAAAAACAATAATTGGTGGGCTGGGAGGGTGGAGGTTTTGTGGTACACCGGTGTACCATTTGGGATGTTATGTAGTACAAATAAGTACCAACCGTCTGGTCGGGATGTTATGTGGTACAAATAAGTACCAACCGTCCGGTAAAATTAACTATGTAAATACATATATGCGCATAATATTTTGCAAAAACCATGCTATGCACATCACTTTGGTAGCGTTGTAACTTACAAAAGGCGGTGCCGTTAATGCAAACAACAGCAAAACATAACGTAACGTATTAGAATGTTCTCAGGAGACCCTAAAGACTAAAACTGCCCGTCTACAACTGACTTGACTTGCTGTTGTAACTTGCAGTTATAAAAGCGTTGTTAAAACATTTGCATTAACAACCGTGTTATAACATTAGAAAACTTCTAACATGATGAGTCTATACTTAACACTAACATCATATTAGTGTTAAAGTTAAGCATTTTATGTCAGTTGTAGACTTCATGTAAGGTTCATTTCACAACCCAGCAACATTAAATTTTAAGCTGTTAGGGATGTTTAAACTAACAGTAGTACACATATGTACCGCCCGGGTCGAATGGGTTAAGGAAAACATTTTTTTTTGGTTACAAATATCCATGAATTAAAGATTTATTCTCTTTCGTTACAAATATCCATAAACAAATAAGAAAGTATATTCGGTTAAGCCCAACTCAATTTAGAGACAATTTTGAAGAGTGTACCTTATTTGGGACCCATAAAGCACCCAGCAAAACAAAATTATATTATGAAGTTGAGATTTATGATAAAGTTCCCATGCACAAAAAAAATTTTTAAATATTTTTGCGCCATGAAGGTTTTTTTCTTTTTTATGGAAATCGATATTAAGTTTTCTCAGTAAATTGTGAATACATAAAATCAAAAGTTGTGCAACGATTACTGTGAAAAAATAATTAAAGAACAATTAGTTGAATTTATTGATAATTACAGCATCCTTCCATCACAACAATATGGGTTTAGAAAGGAACACAACACCTCCCAACCGTTATTAAAAATCAGAAAATTAGTAAAAAATAATTTCCAGAATGGCTTATGTACGGGAATGGTCCTCTTTGGCATAACGGTTTGGCATAACGGGCTCATTTTTAAAATGAGCAGATTCAACTTCCCCATAGAGGTTATAAAAATCATCCAAAGCTTCCTTTCTAACAGGTCGTTCAATGTTTACCTAGGTAATACCTATTCACAAGAAATAAATATAACTGCGGGGTGCCCCCAAGGGTCTTGTCTCTCACCCATCTTATACAACATCTTTACTGCTGACATCCCAACGTTTCCCGACTGTGTTACATCAATATTTGCAGATGATACCTCAATACTCTGTTCAGATGCTTTTGCAACAAATGTTATATCTAGCCTACAATCAGCTCTATCTGAATTACACAATTATTTCAATAAATGGAATATTTTAGTAAATCCTGAGAAAACCCAGGCCATTTATTTTACGAGAAAGCGTAAAGAGCGCTTCATTCCTCAAAGCCCTCTTCAATTCTTAAGCCACGACATTCATTGGGAAGACAACGTTAAGTACCTAGGAGTTGTACTCGATACCAAACTAAACTTTAACCATCACATACCCTTTCTGGTAAACAAAATCAACAAATTTACGAGAATATTGTATCCGCTTATAAGCAGAAACTCCGAACTAAATATTGAGAACAAAAAAATGATTATTAAAGCAATATTTCATCCCATAATGTTTTACGGTTGTGCAGTATGGTCCACGTCCGCAAAATGCCACTTAAGCAAACTACAGGTAGCACAAAATAAGCTACTAAAAATGATATTCAAACTACCCTGGCACTACTCCACCCGACGTTTGCATGCACTAGCAAATTTCGAGCTCGTATATGATAAAATTGATTGACTGACACAAAACTTCAACAGGAGATGTGAATACTCACAATACACCCATATTAATGAGCTTATCTCAGCATAATTTTATCTTTACTACTTTAGCTTCCTTTTATCTTATAAACTCATGTTTCACAAAGGTTTTTGTATCTTTTTTTCCTCCAATTATTAAAATAGAACAAAATGTACATATGTAAATAATACTAATTTAAAATTAAGTAGAATAGGAACAAATGTTCTTAAACTCTTTACTACTTTAAGTCAAATGTAAATAATATTAATATTATATGAAATAAAATGAAAATGAAATGAAATAAACCTAATTTTATTCGAAATATGTTAAGCTTTTTTTATACCACAACTGTGCGTTTTGTCGTTTTGAAGCAGGGCTTAAAGATATTATTGTTGCCGAGTTTCGGATTTTTTTTACTGAATATGGTCAACCGTTTTCAAGTTATTACAATATATGTAGTAAAAGTGCATTAGAATAATGCTCACCTGATAATCCCTTATGATTCCTATATTTCTAGCTTGTATAGTTGAACTTGTAGTAGCGGTATAGCCTGGTATAGCAAAAGTAATAAATTAAATATTATCTAGCTTAACACCTTCCTAATTATGTGTTACCTATTATTACAATTTCAACTGGTTCAGCCACTTTTTTAGTATCACAAAGTGGGTCCATCGCTAACCATCTATAACGAGGAAATATCAAACAGGCAGGTCTCTCAACAGGTGCTAAAAAAATACCTAGTGTTAGATGTAAAACTAAATAAGTAGTATGTAATTTAAAACAAACATTTTTGTTGGTGCGACGGTTCTTTATTTGATAAATTATTATCCTCTTGCAGCCGCTCCTCGCCCTTAATTACATTTACATTTAAAGTTCCTTTGACATTGTATATATGACCCATATAAATATTCGTCGAATTCGATATATTAACATTGTTAAATATAAGTGCTGGCATTTGGGGTAATATGTTTTCGTATGCACTACAATGTGTCGTTCCATTTGTTCTTTCACCCAACGCTAGCTCCTCACCAGATTCTGAAGAACTTGACGATTCTAATATTTTCGATTCCACTACACTTGTACATGATTCAACCTCATCATCAACTTCAAAATCATTTGTATTTATTGAGTTAAGCCAGCTTCTAATTTCGTCACTTTTATTAGCTGGTATTTTCGACATTTTTTATGCAACCAATAAATTCGCATTTAATACATATGTATGTATGTACATATGAATGTAGCTGAGGCTATCAAATATCTTTAAGACTTTTTCAAACATGTATGTATGTTGTATTTCTGTTTTTAATATATGTACATATTCTCGAATTATTGATTGTTAATTTAAAGTTTATCTTATCTTTTTTGTTTTGTTTAAATAATTTTACTGTGTGCTATAGAATTGATTGTTAGTATTTTTTGAAATTCTCTTAAAATTTCTTTTAATGTTGGACTTTAAAAAAATTTTTTATTTGTAATTATTTTTGTAAATATATTTACATAATATAATATAATAAGTACCTACATATGTATGTACTTTAACTTTTTTTAAATACATATGTACATGTATATTCTACATGACTTTATTCTGTTTTTATCGGAACACCACTTGCATTTTTAAATAACATTTTAAACAATACGAACTATGTATGCATGTATTTGTGAAATTTATTTATGTACAAACTTTAGTTAAAAACAAGTAAGAGTGCTATATTCGGCTATTCCGAATCTTATATACCCTTCACCATGATGCGATTATAACACAAAAGTTTATAAATACCGTTCTTTAGATAGGTATAAATACAAAATACACCTTGTGCCACGCTTATTTTTTTTACATTTTGTCGTACAAATATCAAAATGGAAATGTCCATATACAGAAATGTTTAATGTCTTTGTACGGGAAGATCCACGACCACTTGTCCAATGCCGCCCACATTTTGTGGGGTCGTGTGTTTTGATAACCAAGAAGCTTTTCCTTATTTAGTAACTTTAGCTTCTGCCGTTCTCCAGATACCTTTTCACAAAAAAGTAAAATTTAAAAACAACAAGGGACAAGGCGTTATTTTGTCGTTATATCTCAGCCATTCGTGGACCGATCAGGCTGAATTCCAATAGCAAACAATTCCGGGATATACTTATGTAACATCAATATATCTATAACTACCAAGTCCCCATCGTATCTGGGGTCTACGAAAAATCAATTTCAACGGACAAACGGAAAGACGGCAATCGCTAAATAAACTTGTATATAGTACATACTTTATTGGGTCTAAGATCAAAAAAATTTGTGTTGCTTTTGCGTTTATATTGTTAATTCCTCTCTCCCCTCTAGCCCAAAATTAAAGAATCGCATCGACAAAAATTGCACAATGTGAACGGGCGCTAAGTTAATATGTACATATGTATGTAAGTGCTGGCTCATGAGTTATAGGCGTTTAATTGAACAAACTGGAATTTTTTTTTTTTTTTTTGAGAAAACCTCTGATCTGAATCAAATTTTTTCCTATAAATTTCGATTGCTAAGACCGCACGTGTAAAAGAATTGAATTAAGAAAACCACTCGTTTAGGAAGTAAAACATGGAATTTTGGGTACGTCTGCGTTTATACGGCTCATGTTTTATTGACATGATTCTTCCTTTTTCTTCTTTGAATACCCTGCCATTAAGGGAACCGGTCCAATCACGCGTGTAAGGAGTAGCCCACAAGGGATTAGGACTAGTCCAAAAGTAACCCAAACGTATGGAAAAAACATGGTCTATTTAACATTACGATGTCCTAGGGCAGGACCATATAACCCATCTTTGGACTACAAAGGAGTAGTTTTAAAACTAATCCATTGTGTACACAAGAGGATTAGTTTTAACTTCGTTTAAAAACGAAGACATGTCGTCTCACTACAAACACTTTTTAACAATGACATGGTCCATGCTTGCATTACATCGAACCAGTCCATGGACTTGTCCATTTCATGAAATTGGATCAGGTGGTCCAATAATATTTGCAGGGTATGAACTGGCGTTCAAATGATTCATGTCAAGTTGACGACATGTTTTTTATTTTGTATAGTCGTGCGCATGGTGGAATAAGAATAAGTTTATTCCACCATGGTCGTGCGTATGCATGTGTGCTTTTTGGATATTGAAAACAAAATTAAACAACGAATGAAAACGCAGAGCTTACTGACAGTACATGCATCTGTGTACTCGTTTCTTTTCCCCTCGTCCCTTTCGCCCATAAAGTAGCAATCATGTCATTAAAACATGACCCGTATGAACACAGACTTCATTTTATTTAACCCCATTTAGACAACAAAATTGTTTTAAATTTTATACTAAAAATATTACCAGAGTATAGATTTGAAAAAAATAGCTTAAAGTGGCAAAACAGGGTAAATATACGTACTTTTGGTAAATTTTATTTGATAGTCTGGTGTGATAATCATACTAAAGGCTAAAATAAAAAATGTGTAGGCTTAAAATTTTATAAGTTTTGTTTATTTCCACTATCACTAGGAGCATAGATTTGGAAAATTTTAAATTGGTTTTTTGTTAAAAAAACGTTTCTTGGAAAATAATTTTATATAAAGTGATGCAAGTACAATTCCAGTTAACAACAAGACACAAGACTTTATAAAATGGAAATGTAGACTAGAATAACACGTACCATTTTTCATTGCGTGTGAAATATCGTTAAACATGAACTTTGAATTATTTACAGTTTTTAATTTATGTACGTGTGTGTAAAACTATACCCTGCAAATATTATTGGCCTGATCCATTTTGATCAAATGGACTACTCCCTGGATTGTTCCATATCATTGTTAAAAAGTGTTTGTAGTGAGACGAAATGACTTCGTTTTTTAACGACATGTTTTCATTTTTAAACGAAGTTAAAACTAATCCTCTGTGGTATACCATGGAGAAGTTTTAAATCTAATCCACTAGGAGAGGGTTATATGGTCCAGCCCTGGGATGTCGTTATGTTAAGCAGACCATGTTTTTCAATACATTTGCGTTACCTTGTGACTAGTCCCCTTATCGGCTACATTTTACATGCGTGTATGGACTAGTTGTATTATCTTCAGGGACTGTTACAGTGAAAGTATTCCAATTTGTACAAATAGCTTAAAAATTGTGTTCAACTATAAAATTTGTGATATAAATTAAAAAATTAATTAAACTTGTACCAGTAAGCAAATTATTAGTATCAATCAAACGTAAAATGCACCTGATTAAACTTTTAATTCACTTTATTAAACGTTTAATTAACTTGATGAAATTTTTAGCTAAAACTGAACATTTTAAAATTTCGTTGCTTATTTTAATTCATGAGTATGCAGAATATAAAACCTCCCTACAAGAAACGAATGAGCGAGAAGTCACATTTTATGATGTAGTTAAATTCAAACGAAAATTCATTTTATACAACTTAAAATTCATTTAAAAAACGGATCATTTACATTTCATTTAAAACAAATGATTTTTACACTCATTTTTAATTTTTTTATTTATTGAACAGCATATTCTGTAAAATTAAATAGTTTTTACTTTTAAAAAATATATTTTAACCGAAAAAAATCAAACTACATAACAAAATAAATACGGAAAAACATTATTTTTTGGTAGTTTGTTTTTTGAATAACAAACACAAATGTTGAAAAATAAAATTATTCGTAAAATAACTACATTTTTATTCAATTTTAACAGTACGGAAAACGAATTTAATAACCCACAATCAGTTAAGGCCCAGTTAGGCGAACGTTGCTGTACCCGTAATCTACCGCACCGTACTGTAAGCACGTTGGTGCACTTATAGAACATTCAAAAACGTGTCATATGTTTTTCCCACACATAAACAAAAAGCAATAGTATACATAAAACAATACACACAGTGATGGTAATCAAAAATGTTTAATTGTGACCGCTGTGCAGAAAAAGTACCAAGTGATTTAAACAGTATTTTGTGCATGTAAAAAACGTTAATAATTTTATAGGTATTTATATTAAGCTCAATTATGAATTAAAAATTCCCCGGGAGTTTTTTCCATTTTCCCATTTTTCCTATGTAAATTCAATTGTAAAAATGGGAAAAGGGCTGATTATAAATTTACAATAAACAAATTTGTATTTTAGCATATACATTTTTTTAACATACATACATATATTGTATTGTGATGTATACACCAAACAAGGTTTTGATACGATTTAAAGCCTTTTATTTGTTTCACATTTCCATTGTATGTGTATATGCATTTCTTTATTTTGTACATCTTAACATATATTTATTTGTTTATATAGAAATATGTTGTATTTTAAGTTGTTTGGTCGCAATTCCATAGCTATACTAAAAAAAGTACAAAAAAAAGGCCAAAAACACCCGCATTCAATTTAACATACAAGCAGCCCGTCACTGCTTTACAACTGTCACGTAAAGGAGCATATAGACGACATGTTTTTGTCATCTGACATGTCAAATTTTCAAGTCACATGTAATTGTGCATGTCTGTCAAAATCGCTGTTTTACATAAGCTTTATAATATTCGGTCACAAACGTACATGTAATTTGCTTCTGACATTGTCTCTGTTTTTTTCGCATTGTTATTGCAGAAACCAAAGTAGGGATCGCTTTTAAAACAGCTTGCTGCCGCCATGAAATTTTTTGTTTGCGCCGTAAAATAGTTTTGCCATCTTAACATTTTTTTCTTTTAATTCAAAGATACCAATTTAGGATTTTATTATAATACGGGTTTTATATATATATTCACATAAATTCTATTCAATTGTAAGATGATCAAACATATCTCGGTATTGTAAAAAATTAACTTCAGCCGGCTAATGATTCCGTCAATAGTGGACGCCGCTGCCGGTTTCTTCCCGGCATAGATTTCTGATGTCAGATGGTTTGTCAGAAGAAAATAGAGCACGCTCTAATTGAAATTTTGTCAGATGACTTTGCGTCTGACTTTTACAGAAGCAAAGTTAAAAAGGTAACACACGACATGTATGTATTTTGCAGTGGGAAATTTGACATGTCAGATGACAAATACATGTCGTGTACGGTCGCCTTAACAACGGCATTAAAAATCTATTTTATACAGATCGAGACGTTCCTTCAACGTGACATTTAAGGCGACCGTACACGACATGTATTTGTCATCTGACATGTCAAATTTCCCACTGCAAAATACATACATGTCGTGTGTTACCTTTTTAACTTTGCTTCTGTAAAAGTCAGACGCAAAGTCATCTGACAAAATTTCAATTAGAGCGTGCTCTATTTTCTTCTGACAAGCCATCTGACATCAGAAATCTATGCCGGGAAGAAACCGGCAGCGGCGTCCACTATTGACGGAATCATTAGCCGGCTGAAGTTAATTGTTTACAATACCGAGATATGTTTGATCATCTTACCATTGAATAGAATGTATGTGAATATATATATAAAAGCCGTTTTATTATAAAATCCTAAATTGGTATCTTTGAATTAAAAGAAAAAAATGTTAAAATGGCTAAACTATTTTACGGCGCAAATAAAAAATTTCATGGCGGCCACAAGCTATTTTAAAACCGAGCACTACTTTGGTTTCTGCAATAACAATGCGAAAAAAACAGAGACAATGTCAGAAGCAAATTACATGTACGTTTGTGACCGAATATTATAAACCATATGTAAAACAGCAATTTTGACAGACATGCAAAATTACATGTGACTTGAAAATTTGACATGTCAGATGACAAAAACATGTCGTCTATATGCTCCTTTAAATTCAGTAAGCATTTGCATTGTTTGAAAATAACAAAATGAACCGGACGTTCCATAAGGGGACGTGGACGTTCGGCTAACTCTGCCTTTACTGTAATAATTTTATAAGTGTTGGTTTTATGTTCTTTTGCTCTCTGTTTTTTGTGTATGTATCACTGATGGGATTTGTGGTACAATTGTACCAAATTTGGTACAATCGAAACTTTATTGGTACACTGGTACAATTCATCCTCTTTTGGTACAATTTTATAATTTCTTTGAGGTGGATTAACTTACTTTTCTTTTCAATAATAAAATATTTAATAACATATCTCAAGCAATGGCCAAAAGTTGCATTATTGTTAATTTGTGTTCATGATGTATTACTAACATTTTAAGTACATACATACGTACATAAGTATTTGAACTCGTATACCTGTAAGAAGCCTGGGATCAAGTGTCTCCAAATCGCCATTTTTGTCGATATTTTTGGTGGCAATTTTTACATTTTTGTCCGCCGTTGACAAAACAAGAGAAATAGAAAAATTGTCCATAATTGACGATAGCTCCCCTACAAATAATACTCCCGGAAATAGCTTTTTTTTAAATTCCTTAAAAATGTTGGAATTGACATACAAGTTGGCTACAATAACTTTTTCGATAGCTACTATATGATGAAAAATGTTGTGCTGGTATTTCCAAAATTATCCATAGATCCCATATAAGCGCCCTTTCAAAAATCACTGAAGGGCACACAAATCTTATATGGATGAAGATATCTAATAATATTCGGCACAAAGAACTTTCATAGAGTGGGTCTCAAATGACATACACTCTCGAAAATTTGTCTTTCTATATATATATATACGGTATACCGTGGTGTAGGGTATCAAAAGGTTTGGCTTGATCAACTGTTCCTTTTGACTTATATTTTTATTGAATAAGAAAGTGTTAGTAATTACTTTGTATGATTTTTTATTTTATAGCGAAATTTTGGTACAATTTATGTTAATTTGGTACAATATTGCCATTGAAACGGTACAATTTAAAAATTGGCAGATCCCAACAGTGGTATGTATCAGGGTTGTCAGATTTTTTTGAGCTCCATCGCCAAAGCTGATGTCAGAAATCGCCAAAAATCGCCAAACCTCAATTTTGTTCAGTTTTTGTAACAATTTTTTTTATCAAATTTATTTTTCTTTTTTTTTTAAATTAAATTTTGCATACAAAAAAAGCAAGTATAATTTTGCAGCCAAAAATCGCCAAAAACTAAAAAAAAAATAAAAAAAGTCGCCGAAAGTAAATTTAGTTTTGTTTCCCTTTTTTTTTAAATAACATAAAATGAAGATCATATATGTATTCGGTAAAAAAACAAAAATTAAGAACACAAGTCTATAAGATCGTTCACTTCAGCCTCACCGATATTTGACCTATTAGAATTAAATAGTGACTGAATATAAAATTCACTTCAAATGATAACAAAACAAAAATCATGTGACAAAAAGTTGCAAGGTTTTTTTATATTATTAATAATAACACAAAATGACAAACTGTCAAAAAATTGCTGAAATAATCACCCTTATTGTGTTTGGCTTATTTAAAATAGCCTACGATTGTTTGGTAATATATTGAAGGAAATAAGTTCACGTTCTCTTTAATCTTTTACCAAACAGTCGTAGGCGTATTTAAAATACTCCAAACACAATAAGGGTGAATATAAATGGTAAAAATAGCCAAGTAAATCGCCAGTTATATCAAAAATCGCCATAAAAGTCGTCAAATGGAAAATCCCGCCGCCAAACACATTTCAAAATCGCCACGTTTGGCGAGAAATAGCCATATCTGACAGCCCTGCTATGTATACACATCGTTCGCTCTTTTTTTATTTTCATTTTGCATATGCCCATACGTGATTAATAGGCAAGTTGATTTCTTTTTCTCCCTTTTACGACTACACTTTTCGTTGGATTTGCATCAGGAGCAGGCCTGATGTGATGTTGAATTTATTTGTTATCGTAGATTTTGAATTATCTTACTATCAATTAAGATAATACCCAGCTAGCCTTTTCAATCGCTGAAGAGTCTACTGCGAATCTTATGCAGAGCGTTTTTAATCGTCGACGAGCGCATTTTTTAATCGTGGAAGATACAGCATACGGGCAGCAATGCCAGAAGTGAAGATTTATCTGCATTTTGCAGATTTTACCCCCAAAATTATTAAAATGCAGATTTGAAGATTTTTGGTTTAAAATTGCAGATTTTTTTAGCTCGGTACAAACCTTCTTTTCATTGTCACTTTTGTTTGTACTATTTCCACTTTTTGCATTGATAAACGAAATATATCAACCATTAATGGAAGAACCGTGGGGAAATACATAGATTTATTAGAAGAAATTGTGTAAATATTTTTAATATTTAGTTGCAATATTTGATTTCTTGTATATTTTCAATATTAGTTTATATAACATGTCAAGCAATTAACTTTTTATTTGTTGTTTAAAATAAGATAGACGTGATAAGTCTCAACTCAGCCTGAGTAATGAGTTTCGGATAGATATTTTTGATTTAAAAAAATATAAAAATTATTAGCCATGTTCTGAAAATCGCATTCGAGTTAAAATCGAAAACATTTCTTAAACTTTTCTGTGTAAAGAGCTCAATAAAAAAATTTCCTTTTTAAAACTTATATTTCCAGGATGGATATTTTTAAGAACTATTTTTAAATTCCAGAACATTTTGAAAAAAATGTTATATCTTTTTCTTAATAACCTACATTTAAAATGTAATAAATGTGTTTTGAAGATTTATTGAAGATTTTTAAAATCTTGACGCAGATTTTTCAGATTTTTTGATGCAAAATTATGTGTTTTTGTTGATTTTACCTCTAAAAGTTCTGGCAACACTGCATACGGGAGAAACTGTTACTTGTAGATGATTCGTCTGCGAGAGTCTTCCACAACGCAGCGAAAGACACTTGTATTTATCATAGATACCCTGCAAATAATAGGACCAGTCCAAACACGCGTGTAAAGAGTAGTCCACAAAGGACCAGGACTAGTCCAAAAGTAACCCAAACGTATGGAAAAAACCTGGTCTATTTAACATTACGATGTCCTAGGAGAGGATCATATAACCCACCTTTGGACCACTAAGCAGTAGTTTTAAAACTACTCCATGGTATATAACCCACCTTTGGACCACTAAGGAGTAGTTTTAAAACTACTCCATGGTATACTCAAGAGGAGTAGTTTTGAAGTCGTTTAAAAACGAAAGCACGTCGTTAAAAAACGAAGACATGTCGTCTCACTACAAACACTTTTTAACAATGACATGGTCCATGCTTGCATTACATCGGACCAGTCCATGGAGTAGTCCATTTTATCAAAATGGGTCAGGTGGTCCAATTTTATTTGCTGGGTAGAATCATTGAAGATTTATTTACAGATTATCTTACAAATCTTTTATTAAGAACATAAAAGAATCATTTGATGATAATTTGTCGAACCCGGTAATGCTCGGTAGGCTGTTCATTTTGCAAGCTATGTATAAAGAAATCAATTTTAGTTTTTGTATTACAAATTAATAAATAAACAAATTTTTCATTTATTGAATATAAAGTACTTTATAAAAAAATTAACATAGAATATTTCATGAAACGAAAAAAATTAATAAAGAAAACAAAAAATTAATTCAAAATATGGTATATGTAAAAATTCATTTAGATATAACAGCCTCTTTATTTTGAAAAATAATGGAAGTTATTTTGTTTGATTTTGCTTTGTTAAACGTCTTTCGATAATAATTTCAAGATTTTGAACTGGACCTGAAAGAAAATGTTAAAAGGCATAAAGAATTGTGTTAATTAAAATAATAATTAAATAATCCATACCTGCATTAACATTGCGCAATTCAATATAATCGGCTGTTTCCTGCGATTTTATATACTGTTCGTCCGCCATTTAAATTAAGAGTATGAAAACGAAGAGGTTGTCTTTGCGATCTTCAATTAAAGCAACTTTTTTGATAGGGTTTTTGTTATCAAATTTGACGAGCTGTCCCTCTTCAATATTCTCCGTTGTTTTATATATGCCAATTTTTCTAGAATCTAATGGTATTTCAAAAAGAGGTTGTAAATTTTTTATTATTTTTCCCTCAAAGTAAAGTGTGTTACTTGCCGTATATATGTTTGTTATTTTTATAATGTTATCATATGCAAAGCAAAAGTTGTTTGGTTTTAATGTCGAAAAAATCAACACATTTATTGTTATGTGCGTGGTTTTTCCATCTGAATTGCTTTTTAACACATAAGTGGAAGGCTTGCTGTTTAAAGGTATCTCTTGGTTCGCACTTAATTCAACTTGGCGATTATATATGTAGCTGCGCAGCCACATTAGTATACTTTATGATTTGTTTTTTTATTTTTGTAGGTGATTCTCATATTTAAAGGCACTTGTAGCTTGTATAGATCCAAATTTTTTAGCATCTTCATGCATATGCAATATATAGTGGAAATTGCAGGTCATAAATTTCAAAATGTATAATGTTGGTACAGTATTCCACGGATAATTACCTCGACAAAAATGCTAAACTTTTTGGGTAATTATGCGGGGTAAGCATTTAAACGAATACGCTTAACTACCTCGTTGAGGTAATTATAAGAATACGTTTAACTACCTCATTGAGGTAATTAAGCGAATACGTTTAAGAATTCGATGCAATCGACAAAGTAACGTTTTTCTCAGACGGCGCGGCCTCTCAGTACAAGAATAAAAAAAATTTTTACAATCTTTGCATAATTGAAGAAGAACAAAACTGCAAGGTCGAGTGGCACTTTTTCCCGACGTCCCACGGTAAGGGCCCATGCGATGCATTAGGGGGAACCCTAAAACGCATGGCGACTAAGGCAAGTTTGCAAAGGCCATATACTGACCAGATCTTAAATGTACAACATTTGTTTTCGTGGATTCAAAGCAAGGAAATTGCCATTAACACAGTTTTATGCACTCAAAAAGAACACGATGCCATGGAGCGACGAATTCAAAACAGATATAATAATGTCAAAACTATAACTGGAACGCAAAAGTTTCATTGCTTCATACCAAATATTTCTGATATGTCAATTAATGTAAAGCGGTACTCTTCGTCTGCCGACGTGCTAAATTTAAAGTTACTTTAATTTTATAATGATGCCAAGACAATTGAAATTTTTATTTAATATTGTAATTAAGTATAAGCAGCAAAATAAGAAAGATTTTTTCTTCATAAATGTATTTTTAACTGTAAAATAATTTTTAAAATGTATTTTTAACAAGGTGGTCTCTTAAATGCTCTTCTCCTGTCCAAACAAGGAGTCGGGGCCCATTTTTTTATTGCTGATTCTTAAAGCAAAAATTATGAGGAATCCAAAAAAAAAATAGCCGGAAAATTTAGGAGCTTCTGTGGAAAATCGGAAAATTTAATTTTCATGGGAAAGGTAAATTAAAGGTAAATTTCTAAGAAAAATTAGGAAAATTTTATTTTTCAATTAAAGCCTGATTCAATACCTTTCCAACGAGCTATCACTCGTTGCGATCGCTTTAGTAGTTTTTTTTTAAAACAACTTTCAATGAGGTCCCTTATGAAGAATTCTTCAATTTTTCACATGACAGTGGTGTACACCACCACTAAACCAGTCACTATAAAAAAAAAAAAAATTATGTAGGTACATTATTTTTTGCTGGGCAATCGATTGAGACTATTTATTTTAAAATCGGAGAGGGGTCGTCCAAAAATTTGCCAATTTTGATCGTTTTCATATGGAATTGCTATGCAAAAATTAGGAAAAAACCAATTATATAAATTTGTTCTTATACAAAGAAATATAGACGCATCGTTAAGTAAGCCGATCGAATCAGAATCACTTTTTTAAGTGATCTTTTCATGTCCGTCCGTCCATCTGGCTGGTTGTCTGTCCATGTAAACCTTGTGGGGAAAGAAAAGTTTTTAGAAAATTTGATAAAATTTGGTAAATACATTTAATTGTCATAATAACGAAACCTATGTTAATTGTAAGAATCGCTCTATAATATCACATAGTCCCCATGCAAACTTCTTTCTTTATTTCCATAAACCATTTTGTTATGTTCGTATTAAAATTAAATTTGGCCCAAAATATCTTACTGCAAATTAAATATGGTTGAGTCGGTAAATATTCAAGCTATCGGAGTCGAAATAAAATATTCAAGATATTTCATCTTTTCAAATGTTAATATAATTTAAAATTTAGCGACCTTTCCTTTAATCCCTTTAAGACAAAATATCTCATATATTTTGTGTATCTAGATAATATTCAGCACAAATAACTCTTATATGAAAATTGCCTTATAACTTAACTTTATTCTGGTGAGCCCTGAAGAAAGTTTATTTTAATGCAAATATTAATTTGTGGAATATTTTTTGGCTATATTTTTTTAAATGTGTAGTGTATATTTTCAAATTATTAACATGTAAACTTGGTTGCATTTCTTACTGTGTTGTTGCCAAATAGTACTGAGGCAATTAAACGAATGAAATTAAGGTGTAATTTTGTCTTGGGAGTTAAATTTTTAAGGCAATTACCCGAATTGGGTAATTAAGCGTAAGGCAATTAAACGTGGATTTTTGTTTGAAAAAAGGAAGAAAAAAAACGGGGATTTAAAACTCAAGGTAAATAAGCGTGAAAGGCATTTAAGCGTGGGGTAATTAACCGGGTTATACTATACATCTTTCACAAAACTTAAAAGAAGATTTTGAGCATACAGATTATTAACTTGACAATTGTCCTTATCACACAAAATTTTCATAGCAATACACAATTTTATGAAGTGAAAATATCTCTCTTCAGATAAAATATTTTTGAAGACAATTGGTCCAGTGTAAAATAGTATTTGTCTTAATTCAGTAGCCATCCACCTTTCCAGTTCCTTTACACAACGTGTCTTTCTAGCAAACTCATCTGGGATGCTGTCTTTAAGACCAATTAACTTTTCCGAAAGCAACTTAATTTTTTGGGAAGAAAGTGAATATAACTCTCCTTTTTGTTTTGTCCATGCACTCAGCAATGTCTTTACGACGCAAACAATGTGCATGAAATCTAAGGAAATTTGCTGGATCATATCTATTGGAAGCCTTTCAATTGTTGTTGTTGTTTGTACGTTGTGATGCTCCGATTGAGAACGATTTCGAAATGATTCATTTGTTTGCAAATTAAGAGGCTGTGTTGGAGAAAAAACTAGACGGTTTTCAAACATAGTACCTTTCTGTGTACATCTTGTGCATGAATAATAACCTGTATGACCTTTTGTTCCTAGAATAAAAGAATGCCGGTGGATCCATTATAAAACATCCAACTTCTAAGGAATTTTCAAGTAAATCAATTAGTTCCTCTACAGCATCCATTCAAAATTCTCTTTGGCTTAGAAAATCCTTAATATGCACTCACTACAAGTACTTCTGATGAATTACGTACACTGCATAAAATTGGCCACACTTGCTTTTTAGAGCTTTTGCACAAGGGCAAACCGTCTACATTAAAATCCAGCACAATGACTTGCGCATCATAATTATGTAATCGAAGGTAATCTGTTATAGCGTCTTTTACACCATAGTTTACATACCAACCTTCGCCCATTCGTTTGGCCACTACATCTCTTGGGGTTTTCTTTAGCGTTCGCACATCTTTTGGCAGGTCAATATTGTGATATCTTAAAATTTGTAGCAGTTCATTTACTATTGTCGTGCTAAGTGTATGCTTTATTGCCCATTGAGATAAACGCTTCCTCAGAATGTTTGCTTCGCTTAGAGTTTCAATAAAGGATTGTCTCACATCTTCATCTACTGCATCTTCAATAAAAGTTTGATTATAGTTTTCTTCTGAGTCTTTTTCAACATGTTCCTCATATTCATTTTTTTTTGGTTGAAACCGGTTTTTGGTATTTTTTTAATTGATTTCGTTTTGTTTTCAAACAATTTATGTGCAAATAACCTACGTAAGAGCATATGCGACCGATTGTGTAATTGTAGGGCAACAGTATTTGTTTTATTTTTGTACAACTTAAACTACATCGATTTGCGCCGAAATATAATTCCATTTTTTAGATTATTTAATTATGCACTTACCATGTGTTTATGTATGTATATATCAAACGAATTTACTATGAGTTTTTATTAATTTTACTTATAAGCTCTTTACAAATTAAATGGTTTCAAATTTTAACTTTTTCAATATTTGATAATTTGTAGTTGTAAGTTTCCCATGTGGAATGCTTCCGTAATAATATAAGAACTAGTAGTAAATTAATCATCTCCATCCTGTGTTTATAACATACGTCATTCTCCTCAAACCAAAAAGAATAAATTGAATTTTTGGTACAATTCACGCATTACTCAACAATTAATTTTGTTATGCTTTTCATTTCTTTTTTTTGTAAAAATATTTTTTCAAAGACCTTTATATTAATTTTACAAACTTCAAAAAATAAGTCAGAGGGAGCACACAAACCTCCAAAGTCGGAATCTTTTTGATAATTTTTTGCATGAACAAACATTTCTGAAGGATATAACAAAATTTGCGCTGGTTTTATTATATCCATACGACATTAAACGCATGATATTCGTTGTGATATGTAACCAACAAAATATCGACTCGATGTTAATTCTATTGGCACATTGTTGGATGTAAAGCAATCGGCATCTTCATTAAAATATTCTTAATTTTCATTGTACATATATATGTAGGTATGTATATACCACGATGTCTATTTCAGGAGTGTGAGCACTCTCTGATTGACGGGAAGGGACATTAAAATAGGTTTTAGATTTTGATTTCCTGCGATTAGAAATCACACTTAAAGGCTTTTATGTTAGTCGATTCAGAATTTGCATAATGTGGATCAATCTATCCGAAAAGCACTTTAATACGACTAAAAGAGAAATGTATGATAATATTTCTAATAAAATTCCATATTATTTCCAGTCTTATAATACCTTTTATAATCTGAAAGCTTTATTGGCGATTTTTCAGATTTAAAAACTTGAATAGTATACTATTACGAGTATTACCAAAAAAATTAATATGTGTTGCAAAGTTATATTTGATAAATAGAGCGCATGTTTTGATAATCCGTGTGCGAGGCTATGTCATCAATATAATTATTTGTCTGAATTTGTTGAATATTATTTAAGTTGTTTAAGTTGCTGTAAAATATAACACTTTTTAAATAAATAAATAAAATTAAAATATGGGAATAATTTTAATAATATGGCTTTGATTTTATTGGATTTCATTCTATATATTGTAAGTAGCGAAATCCACATATTTTTTTTGTCCTATGCTAATCCCGCGAAGCTCTTCGCTTGTCTGCAGGAAAGAAACCAGAGTCTCTGTCGGGAATCGAACCCGCAACCCCGGCGCTGATAGACTAGCTCACTACTACTGTTTGTACATACTATGAAAAGCTACAAAATAGGATTATTTGATTCGATCAACAATAACATTAATATATTTTCCCTACAATATTCATAAATATATATGTACATATTTCCTTATAATATTTCTATTCCTTATAATATTTGCTCATATAAGCTGGCTAATACAAGTTTAATGGTTAAAAATTTTAGGTTTTTCAGTATGTTATCGATGATTTGTAGGAATCAGCAGGGTAATATATCTGGTAAAAAAAAAAATTTAATTCGTAAGAGTATGATCAGGAACTAGGCGGAAAATTGATAAATTTGATATTGGATCTTTCCGGATAAAATATATCAAATAGCGTTACCTGATTTAAAGTTTGTTCGGTTATATAACCGTTAAGTAATTATAGATGTCGACTATAATTCCAAAAGCATTAATTCCGGAGATTTTATCCACAAAATGTTTATCTTCTTAAATAAAATAATCCTGCCAAGCAAAATCCTTATATTTATGTGTGTTAAAATCTAGATACAGAATTTATTTTTATAATTGATTTTCCTATTAAAATTTCCGGTGTTTAAAAGTAGTCACCTTCGTTTTGAAGTTTTCCCTTTAAAAAAATTTATTCCAAATGAAAATTTTTGAATAACAAAATTTTCCATGTGTGCCTATTTTTTAAAAAAAAATTATGTAAAATTATTTTTTTTACTCTTTTCCTTTTTTTCCTTTTTTCTTTTCTTTTTTTTGGTCTAGCAAACATTTTGATTAAAAAAAAATTATCCTCACACCTTGCATCTTGAATTTTATGTTTCTAGGTCCAATACTAACGGATATTCAAAAAGTACCAGTTAATGAACAAAAAGTACCAAAAACACCCCTTATAGATTCTTATCCACTCAGGACACTGCATCTTGAATTTTATGTTTCTAGGTCCAATACTAACGGAAATTCAAAAAGTACCAGTTAAAGAACAAAAAAGTACCAAAAAGTTCCCTCATAGATTCTTATCCACTCAGAACACTGCATCTTGAATTGTATGTTTATTGGTCCAATACTAACGGAAATTCAAAAAGTACCAGTTAAAGAACAAAAAAGTACCAAAAAGTTCCCTCATAGATTCTTATCCACTCAGGAAATTACATGTTGACTTTTATGTTTTTAGGTCCAATATTAACGATAATTAAAAAAATACCAGTTGTAGAACCAAAAAGCTAAACAAAATCTCAAATTTCCCGTATTTCCTGTGTTGGTACTATGTTTTCCCGCCATTAAAGTATCAAAAATTTCAGTATTGTAGTGGGAGCCCATAATTTAGTACGAATATGTCAAAGAATGGAGAAAAATGTTTTGTAAAAAAAGTACCAAAAATAGTTACGATTAATGTTAAAATCAAAAATAAACTTGGCAAAACTAAAGCGAAAAATAAATGTAAGAATTAAAAATGGCGATTAAAGTTAAATTTTTTTACTTTGTGGCATGTGCTTTACTATTAAAAATAAATTTTAATATAAAGTGAACAGTTTATTTCTTGTGAAAAATAAAAATTATTTGTGAGAAATTACAATGATTAAAAATACGAAAAAAAAGAAAAATAATAAAACGGGAAAGTGAAGAAAGTTTGTTGAACGATCGCGGTGCTACAATCCTCAAAATAAAAGGGAGCCAAGTATTTTGTCTTTCCAAGAATTAGAGGACTTTCCCCGTTTTGTTGAGAACGCTATGATTTTCAAATCATTATCAAACGTTTGTCGTTTGAGAAAACGTTTGAATTCAAATCATTTTCAATTTGAAATCAAACCTCCGTGTTTGTTGGGTTTTGACTTTACACAGTTGTGTTATATTGCGTGCGCAACAAAAAATGCAAAAAAGCACTTTCAATAAAAAACGCACACATGCACAAAACGATGTTAAAGTTACCAACGTTGAACTTTGTTTTGCAGGTATAGAGTTAATGTAAATTTTAGCGTATGAATAAATCAACAAAAATAGTGATTTTTTCAGTTCTCAATTCATAATAACTCAGACGTTACAGAAAAGAAAATACGCCGTAAAAATAAATTCTTCAGTTTTAATGACTTTAATACATTTTAATCTGTTATTTAGTCTTCATCAATCGATTTGTTATAAAAGCGTTGCCATGCCGAAATTTCTTCATACAATTTTGTACCGGGACTTTCGGTTTTTGAGCACTGCCGATGACCTAATATATAATAATTTTTGGCCAAGTGTCCTTTAATAACGCCCCTGTAATAATTATAAGGTCAATGTTATAATAAATTTAATAAGGTAATAATTAATTGGTTAATATTAAGTTTAAAAAGTTAACCTTTCCAGAAAATTTTTACAAGCATTAAGGGCTTCCTCTGTGGGTTTTTTGTTAATAAAACAACCGATAAATGCAACACCTATCGATTTATTATTATAGCCAAAGGTATGAGCACCTTCAACGCCCCATCCCCTTCCTTCGTATATCGTACCGTCACAGCCAATTAAGAAATTATAGCCTATATCGTTCCAATTATGTGTGTCCACATGAAAAGCCTAATCAATGAAATAAAAATAAATAATTTTATGAGTTTTGTTATTGTACATTGACATATAAAGTTGTGTCATACCTGTATATCTCTTATTAATTGAATATTTTTCGATTGATTTGTTGAACTACTAGTGGCAGTGTGAGCTTTAATGAAACATTTGATAAAACATTAGAGTTCTCCAAGATTGTATGTACGAACAAAATGTGTAGGCACAGGCCCCCCCACCACATATATTTATTGTAGATTAGGATAATACAAGGAAAAAAATAAATGTTTTCCAGTTAAAACTTATTCAGAATATTTAGTCCAGATAATACTAAATAAACTCTGAAGGTTTTACTCAAATCGGAAAACAATAACTCTAAGGTCATGAAGGTCAAATAAAAAATTTTGAAATTCGAATTGTATTGTAAAATTTACATTTTTTCCAAAACAAACGCAAACTATTCTTATTTCAAATAAACAAAAATTTTTGTTTAGAAATATTAACGACAAATATCAGGTAATACTTATATGAGAACGTCATAGTTAAAATTTTAAAAAATTAATAAAAAATATAAAATAAATTTTTTTGTAAAAAAATTATTTTATCAAAACATGAATGAAACGTGTAAATATTGATTACATATATTTCTAAAAAAATTTGATAGTTTCAAATCTTTTTATACAAAGGGAAAAAGTTCGAGGTACCTGAGCCGATCTAGCTCAATATTCTGTTCTTACTGTATATACCCGCACTATTGTATATAATATGTTTGTGCAAATGTGTGTAATACATTTAAATATAGGTTCTGGTCCACCAGTTTTATAGACATTTGGGTATAATTAGGGGCAGAAATATTTTGTTGCAACCTAGATAAATCAGCAGATAAAATTTTATTAGAATCGGTCCATATTTGACCACAGCTTCCATGCTTATAATAAGTTACCTTAACATCCCCGGTGGCGTTTTTTGAGCGATTTTGTCAACTTGATATTTTCATATATGATTCCTCCTGACAAACTGAGTCTCAAGCCGCAATTTCTATGAAAATATCGAAATGTCGATGAAAGTACGCGACAACGACACTGCTCAAAACACTTTTGCAGAAATTTTTATGAAAAGTGTATATTTCATTATAAAAGAAAGTTGAAAGTAATCGACATTGTCTGTTATCACTCGATATAAAACTGAACTCTGCTGCAATTTGTCTGCTATTCTTCAATGGTTGAATAACAGATTGATAAATTATGCTTGATTGTTATTTTATTGTTTATCACCGCATTGAAGTTTATTGTCTGAATATCGATGATATTGTCTGTTCCCTGCAAATATTATTGGACCACCTGATCCAATTTCATGAAATGGACTACTCCATGGACTGGTCCGATGTAATGCAAGCATGGACCATGTCATCGTTAAAAAGTGTTTGTAGTGAGACGACATGTCTTCGTTTTTTAACGACATGTTTTCGTTTTTAAACGAAGTTAAAACTAATCCTCTTGTGTACACAATGGAGTAGTTTTGAAACTACTCCTTTGTAGTCCAAAGATGGGTTATAAGGTCCTGCCCTAGGACATCGTAATGTTAAATAGACCATGTTTTTTCCATACGTTTGGGTTACTTTTGGACTAGTCCTAGTCCCTTGTGGACTACTCTTTACACGCGTGTTTGGACTGGTCCTATTATTTGCAGGGTTAGGACTCACTAATACGCGGAAGCCTAACGAACAAAATCAGTTGTGGTCATCTAAGATATTTTGGACAATTGCTTATAAAATTCATGTATGACGCCAAAGAAAATTCAGCATATGTCATGATTGATTTAACATTGTCAGTATGTTTTATGATGAATCATCATGACGTTCGCCACCGGGATAGTTTCTATGTTATAGTAGTATATATGTAGTAGTAATCATAGTTATAGTAGTAGATATTAAGAAAATATTAGGCACAAAAATCTCTTATGTGAATCTTAACCTCAAAACAACATGATCGCCAAAATACTGTAATGTCGGGTTGGCTTTAGGGTTTTTTCCCGAGATTTCCCGTCCCGGGAATTTCAATTATTTTATTTCCCGTTTTCCCGGGATTTTTGTTGCGGGATCCCGGGAAATAAAAGTTCCTCATAGTTTCAGAAATAAACCTATTTATACTTCGAAAGTTAGCTTTCTATTCTCTAAAAATTAGCATCTGTTGATGGGTTGTCGATTAAATCAATAACAAGAAGTGAGTAGGTTTGTAAATCAATGTCTACTGACGCAATAAATCTACCAAAAGCAGAATGTCCTGCGCAACAGTTGATAATTAATAAATTTAGTGAAGTGAAGAGTTAATAAAGAACTTAAATTCAAAATAAGATGCAGGCAGTAAATTTTAATTGTCCATGGCCAAATCTTAAAAATAGGAGATATCCAAAAATATCGCTCCTTTATTGCAGCAAAGTCATATCTACAAAAAAAATCGAGCTTGGCAAAATGCGATTAAAGTTTTCAAAATGTACCGATTTAAAGATATATTTTGCTATAACTTCGGTTCAGTTTGAGATAAATACCGATTTTTTGTTACACGAAATTAAAAAAAATGTTTGAGATATGACGATATGTTTATAAGGTGATAAACATAAATTTATTTCATTTTGTGACGGCTTATATAACCGGGAAGTGCTGGAAAACCGAAATAAAAAAAAAACTATGGAAACTCGTTTAAGATACTATAATATATGTACAATTTTAAAAACACATTGTCCTAAAGATTACAGGTGGATTTTGTAAGATGAAGTCCGTTTGATGCTATTTTTTGCATCAACCTTGACATACATTTGACTGATATAGACGTTGTTTATAAAGAAGAAAAATTACTTCGGATTGTGAATTAGAAAAATGCAACAACTTGAATCTTTTGCACTTTAAACTATTTGTCCAATCTCGGTAAAAAAGTGAACGAAATTTTTCGGAAACATGGTAATAAGTAAATAAAATAAGAAATATACTCTTTGCCGACTTTGTAAACGCATTGAGTATGACTTAATGTTATTTCCTAAGCTGTTAAAAAAATTTAATATGTATATTTATTTAAAATATATATATGTACTTATAAAACATATTTATTTAAAATATTTTATCTATTTTATGAATTTACTTTTTGATCTCATAACTTGAGTACCTCAATTTTTGTTTGTTTTTATTATTGTTTTATGAATTAAATTGTTATGTTTATGTCTTTTTATCTTGTATCTAGAGCATAATGATACGAAATTTACATATAAAATCGTAAGGTAATAATAATTCAAGTTCCTCTTTCAAACTGTAATTAATTTTTGTATTATTTAGGCATTTCTTTTACTTACTTTGTAAACAAGTTCCCTTAAGCTTTTTTAAAAAAGTTTTTTTCATAAACTTAAAACAAATTTACTTTGTATTATTTATATGGAGCGGGATCCCAGGATCCCGGGAAATTTATAAAATGTTCCCGTTTTCCCGGGAATCGAAAAACTCCGGGAAAAAAACTCTAGTTGGCTTTGATCGACTTTACTTTCTTACTTTTTTTGTGTTAAAAATTGGTTTCTTTACTCTATATTTTAATTCTGTTAACATTACAGAATTTCAATACTGGACTCCAATATTCTGAATAGAATTCAGTTATACATAATTCATTACAGTAAATAAATTAGGCTTATTCGCCAAAAAATTTGTTTTTCCCAAAAATCGCAAAATATTCTGAAAAGAATTCACTTGTAATTCATTACAGTAAATAAATTAGGCTCATTCGCCAAAATATGGCCAAAAAATTTGTTTTCCCCGAATATCACAGGTACGGCAAAACTATGGGAGGTTTTACATAATTGTTTCATATTTTTATTTCCTTTTATACCTTCAATAAATGCCAATGTAATGATCAAAAAAATTCTGGAATTTTTGAAACAAAATTTTTAAAAATTTGAAAATTGAGTTTTGAAACTGTCGTTAAAAAAATAATTTTTTTTGCCATGGCTGCTATTAGGTTAAATGTAACCTACGACGACAAAAACCAGTTATATTTTACGTAAAAATTTGCTCTTATTTAAATTTTTTCTCAAAATATGTTAATTTTGTTCCTACATTTCTTGCTCAAGTGGCCTGAGTCACGTTAATGGCCTGGGGAAATTTTAATAAGTTTAAAATGTTTTAACCGCATTTTATCTTTTATATTTTATTATCACAATAATTACGTACACATTTCAATTCTATTAACTTTGATTTCAAAAGTAATTATTTAATGCCAACATTTTAACAAAAACTGAAAAAAAAATAATTTTTCCCCTTGTAAATAAACCTTCAAACTTCAGCCTCATTACGGCGCCAATTAACGGGATCGTATTTCCCTAATATTTTACACAGCGTGTATCTACAATACGTAGAATAATTCTTGGTGGGGGAGGTCGAAATTCGCTAGTGCATACCTTTGGAGCACTCTAATGTACATATTAGATTATCATAAATATTTTAAAAACTTATATAAAAAGCTTACATATTATGACCAATTTAACTGGTTCATTAATTTTACAATATTCCTCTTTGGGTTTTCTAGTTGACCAAAAACATTTCTGAATAATTGGTATATCCGAGATATGAAAATTTGATACTAATAATAATTTTTAAACAAAAAGATTAAACATTTTAAATAAAGTGATAAATATTTTTATAATTTACCTGTTTTAATAAGTACTCCATTATTTTCATCATTCTGAATTAAAGATATTCCGGTTTCATTGTTGCTGACAAGATTTAAATAAAGATTACCATCATAATTAATTTTATTGCCCAAATGGACGTTGGACGAATCTGTTATAGTAATATTACTTTTAACGGGCGATGTTGATAGTTCGTGAAAAATGTTCTGTACACTGTTTAAATTTGATACAGTTGAGGTTTCGCCTTTGATAAGATAAAACAAAAAAATTAAACCTTAATTGCTTATTTACTTCTATAGTCTTCATCCTTGTTATAATTAAACAAGTAATAGTGCTATTTTCGGCTATGCCAAGCCTTATGTACCTTTTACGATGATAGCAAAGGAACAAATTTTTATATTTGAGCTCAATTTTATTCATCTAGCTTGTATTATATTGACCCTATCGTATCCATTTAGCTCATACGGTATGGGTGTCATCTTGGGAAATTCCTTATTTATAGGAGCAGATGGTGAAATAATAGGTCCGTTTTGCCGATTTTAAAATCCAAAAAACATTTTATAAGCTGAGAATATTTAAGCACAATTTTATCAAACTATGTAGTCGGTTTTGTATGGAACCTATTGTACTAAGACCCTTGACCAATGTGCATGGAGACCAAGTGAAATAGTGGACCGATTTGATTTTCAATATGTTAAATATTAAAGCAATTTTGGTCCTCCTAGCTAATATGATATAAGCGCTACTGTTCTAAAACCATTATTTTTGGGGGAAAATGTAGAAAAATATAAACTATATTCTTTAGTTTTATTTCGGAATGTGTAATAATAGAAAATTATTTTTTTGTTACAAATTAAAAAACCTACTTAACCTAAAATTATTAATTTCAATATTAAACAAAATATAAAGGCCGCTTTAGCCGACCGTAAATGTAATTAAATGCAATGTAACGTACCGTAACATAATGTAATCTATTTGTGCACTTATAGAACATGTACCCTGCAAATAATAGGACCAGTCCAAACACGCGTGTAAAGAGTAGCCCACAAGGGACTAGGACTTGTCCAAAAGTAACCCAAACGTATGGAAAAAACATGGTCTATTTAACATTACGATGTTCTAGGGCAGGACCATATAACCCAGTTTTGGACTACAAAGGAGTAGTTTTAAAACTACTCCATTGTATACACAAGAGGATTAGTTTTAACTTCGTTTAAAAACGAAAACATGTCGTTAAAAAACGAAGACATTTCGTCTTACAACAAACACTTTTTAACAATGATATGGTCCATGCTTGCATTACATTGGACCAGTCCATGGAGTAGTCCATTAAATCAAATTGGATCAGGTGGTCCAATAATATTTGCAGGGTAAGAACGTGTCAGCTGTTTTTCACAAACATAAACAAAAAAGCATTAGTACCCTTCAAATATTAGGACCAGTCCAAACACGCCTGTATATAGTAGTCCACAAGGGACTAGGACTAGTCCATAAGTAACCCAAACTTCTTTACTTCTTTTCTTAACCTTTCTTTTTTTCTATCTTCTTTATCTATTTTTCTTCATGTTGAAGGGATTCACAACCGTACTGGTCTCCGAGTGGAAGTGTGCCCTTGGGCACATAACCCTTCTGAACCTAACCTAACCCGAACGTATGGAAAAAACATGGTCTATTTAACATTACGATATCCTAGGGCAGGACCATATAACCCATCTTTGGACTACAAAGGAGTAGTTTTAAAACTACTCCATTGTGTACACAAGAGGATTAGTTTTAACTTCGTTTAAAAACGAAAACGTCGTTAAAAACCGAAGACATGTCGTCTCACTGCAAACACTTTTTAACAATGACATGGTCCATGCTTGCATTACATCGGACCAGTCCATGGAGTAGTCCATTTCATGAAATTGGATCAGGTGGTCAATAATATTTGCAGGGTATATATAAAACAACACACACAGTGATGGCAATCGGAAAAAAAGTTAATGTGCGTGATGAGGACATAGCTCACCATATAATAAACGGTATTAATGACAGTGATCTCAGAAAGATAATTTCTAAAAATTATGTGAGACTAAATGTTTTGTTACGTAATATTTGTATTTACTGTGAATATAATATAGTGAAAAATGAAAATCATTACGGTCGAAACAAAAGTGCCGAATATAATAACATAAAATCTGTACAATACAACCGGAATAAAAACGGTAATGACAATTTTGAACCGGTTATTTCGAAAACAGATAATAAACGGCAAGTTCGTGAAGTAGAATGCTTCAATTGTCACTGAAAGGGACATATTTCTGTTAACTGCACGGAACCACAACGTAAAGTCCGTTGCATACACTGCCAACTAACAAACCACAAAAGTGAACAGTGTTCTTTTAAAAAACAATCGAACGAAGCAAGAACAAACGTGCATAAAATCATAACCGATAAATCGGGACAAAACTTTCCTAAACAGATATTCATAAACGGAAGTGAAATAACGTATTTTGTTGACTCGAGAAGTCCAATAAGTTTAATCCGCGAGAGTCGTGTTGAAAATATGAGCGACGTACAGAAATGCTCAAAAACTTTATCCGGGTTTGCGGGCGGAAAATACGTTTGTACATCAAAGGATATATATTGAAAGTAGAATTATTTATGGTTGACGACAACCTTCTTCCAGAGGACATCTTGCTTGGTCGAGATATTTTATGTCGCGAAGGTAACAAATTTATAATAAAAGGTGATGGGTGCTGGTTGGAAGCGGAAAATAAAATAAACGTCAGTGATACTGTCGATCAGCAACAAAAAGCAGAGCTTAAAGCTATTATCTTGGGAAATCGTAATTGTTTCGCCAAAAATGTTTTTGAACTGGGTAAGTGCACGCCATCTAAATAGAAAATACAATTGAAGACGCATGAGCCAATAAATCTAAAGGCGTACCGTATACCATTTGCAAAGCGATCAATAGTTTCCGATATTGTTAAAGATTTGCTGAAAAGTCAGATCATAAGACCTTCGAATTCGCCATATGCCTCACCAGTCGTCTTGGTCGAGAAAAAAACGGTGAAAGTAGACTTTGCGTCGATTATCGACTTTTAAATAGCGTAACGGTAAAAACACCATATCCTATGCCTGTGTTGGAAGAGCAATTTGCACAGTTGGCCGGAAATCGGGTATTTACAACTCTAGATCTGAAAATGGGCTACCATCAACTCGAAATTGAGGAATCTTCAAAGCAGTATACCGCGTTCGTAACAACTGATGGACACTATGAATACAGCCGTATGCCGTTCGGGTTAGTAAATGCTCCCGCAAGTTTCCAAAATATGATGAATCAAATCGCAGCCGAAATGAAACGTGGCGAAATTTTAGTATATTTAGATGACGTTATAATTCCGAGTCGAACGGTGGAACAAGGGGTACACGCTTTGGAGAAGTTTCTTAAAATTTTGGCAAAATATGGATTGACTTTAAGGCTTGATAAATGCTGTTTCTTGCAGAGTGAACTTACTTATCTAGGACACATCATAGACGGCGAAGGAATACGTCCAGGCGAACAGAAAATAGGCGCGATTAAAAATTTCAAGGAACCTACCAACGTAACAGAAACTCGTCGTTTTCTTGGGCTAACAGGATTTTTCCGAAAACTTGTACCAAACTATTCTTTGATCACAAAACCGCTAACAAAGCTAACACATAAATCGGAGAGGGATCAATTTGTTTGGGGTGACGAGCAATGCAGCGCATTCGAGAAATTAAAAACTATGCTAATAAATTCTCCAATACTGGTTTTATATGATTCCACAGCATTACACGAATTACATACCGATGCGAGTATCGTCGGTTTAGCTGGAATATTGTTACAGTCTCAAGATGGAAAGAATTTTAACCAGTTTTCTATTTTAGCCGCCACTGTACAAAAGAAGAGCAACGCTATCACAGTTACGAACTGGAGGTACTGGCAGTGGTAGAGTCGTTGGAACGTTTCCGAATTTATTTGCTAGGCAAACCATTTAGACTTGTTACTGATTGTGCGGCTGTTGCGACAGAACGTGAAAAGAAGGAATTAAAATCCAGAATAGCTCGATGGTGGTTAAAACTACTCGAATTCGACTTTGAAGCCGTACACCGACAAGGAACCCGACAAGCTCATGTTGATGCTTTAAGCCGTTCAGCTGACGAACCTTCTAATGAAGTGGAACCCGCCGGATTAATTTTTACTGTCTCTGATGATATTGATGACTGGGCATTCACGATGCAATTACAAGATAAGAGACTTAGTCACATTATGGCTGTTTTGTCTGGAAATGTAAAATCAACAGAAGATACGCAACTCAAAAAGGATTATGAAATCGTAAATCATCGCTTGTATCGTAAAGTGAACGCTCAACTTAAGTTTTTAGTTCCCAAAGCTGTGAGGTGGTGAATCGTCAAACATTTCCACGATGATATGGGACATTACGCAATTGAGAAAACACTATTACGTATACAGAAACTATTTTGGTTCCCGAAGATGAGGAAATATGTAAAAGAATATATTTCTTCATGTATAACGTGCTGCTACAACAGAACACAGAGGGGAAAACCTGAGGGACGTTTGCATGTTGAACCTCCTGAACCGATTCCGTTCCGTTTAATTCATATAGACCACCTAGGTCCGTTTATACGCTCAAAGAAAGGGAATACGCATATTCTCGAAATTTTTCGATTTTTCGAAATTTCTGATAGTAAAAGCTGTTAAAAATACCAAAACTGCTGCTGTTTTGAATATTTTGAGTGAGATTTCTGGATATTTTGGTATACCAATTAGAATTGTCTCCGATAGAGGAACGGCGTTTACGTCCAAAGCTTTTGAAAAATATTGTGAAATCCATAATATCCATCACGTTAAAACCGCTGTTCGAACACCTCGCGCTAATGGGCAGGTCGAAAGAGCAAATGCTGTTATCCTGAATTATTTACGTACCACCACGGAAGACTCCAGAAATTGGGACTTGAGTCTTAACGAATTGCAGTGGATTGTTAACTCTCAAATAAACACAACTACCGGTCTTACCCCGAATGAACTTGTTTTTATTTTCAAGATAAACGACGTCGTACAAAATTATTTGGTTACCGCAGTGCAGAATGATGTCGCTGAAAACATCACTGAAATGTCTGCAGATGAGAAGTTTCAAGTAGCTTTAAAGACGCCTTTCAAACAATATGTTTTTTAAGAATTGGCATCATTGAATGCTTCATATGTTTTTTTAAACCAATATCACAGAACTGTGAAAAGTGACGTGTGAAAAGTGACGTGTGAAAAGGGCCCAAATCAGTTGCGAAGGCAGCTTTCGAAGAAAAAGACAGAAAGATTTGTTTGGTAGTGAAGTGGCAATGTGTAAAAACAGGTCGCAACCATCAACACAAATGGCGTGATCAAGACAAAAATAACAAAACACAAACCACGTTAAACAAACGTTGTGTTTAGTTATATTGTTTTGTTTTATAATAGCGGTTTTCACCCTTGATAGTAATGTCCCTTGTAGTCCTTGTAAATTTTATTAATTTAGTAAAAGTACTAAGATTTACAACACTGCAACAACAAAATGTATTAGACTGAAATTTACTACGCTGTTGTTGAAAAATCCAACAAAAAGCTTTAGTAAACACGTTTGTAAAATTACCCAGAATAAAACCCAAGGTATATTTATAGCAGGTAGCCGCGAGATTACAACAATTGCACAATAAAACAAACAACAGGGCTTTTTATTGTTGTTATGCGATACAAACTGTCAAAAAGCAAAGGGGCTGATAAGAGACAAAAAAGACAAAAGATAAAGACAAAAAATTTGTTTACTTGTTCACTATACAACATTTGACAGTTCGTATCGCAAAACAAGCAAATAAAAAATAAACAGCTGGCTTTCCGAGACTACCTGCTATAAATATACCTTGATAAAACCGTTGAAGAAACTATATCTGTCTCTTTTCCTCACTCAGCAACTTCATTAATTTACAATAAAAACGAAAAAGACACTCATGCTTTGTAGTATAAAATCGTATTAAGAAAAGCAGAGTTGTACACTTAATACAAATGGTGAAAACCGCTAATGTTATTTACTCACTTAAATTTTATTTACTAGTGTTGTGGTAATTTTAAAAGTTAATTTTTACAACTGTTTTTCATGTTAATTTGAACTTAATAAATTTGTGTTCATTGTATTGCGGCAAAAAAAGATGGTGCAAAGAGAAATGCAAAAAGGGCAGCTTTTTTAAAAGGAGACAAAAGAAAACACAACATCTTCCGTCTCGTGGCAGTTCTGTGATTTAAAAGTCTGAATTTACACGTTTCATCTTTTGATGCAAAACTTGTTTTCAATTCCCTTTTAAAGATGCCAATATAATCACACCCAGCAATCGGTTTCAACTTTTTTCCGGTTCAAAACAACAACAATTTTATTAATAGCGAATCAAAGATAAAAAGAAAAAAAATTACATGCAGCCATCGTTGTGCATATACCAACGAATAAAAATACAAAGCGTACTGACCGAGTACAGGCATCTCCGTACTAACCCCTTTCTTCTTTCTTCTCTCACCTAAAACATAGAGTTGAGCATCAAAAGATGAAACGTGTGAAAGCAGACTAAGAAGCAGTGCCGGATACAAGAAGCAGATTAACAGGAGAGCACATAAAACAAAGAGTGCTCCTGATGTCCATATCTGATGATTAGTGATTTGACTAAAACAATCAAAAACATTTCTATTTAAAGTTGGTACTTTTGGGATGCAATCCAAATTTTAAGGTTAGTTGCTACATGCTTCAATGACTTATTTACTTCCATTTAAATATTTCGTAATTAATTTTTTTTTGATTTCATATATGTAGTTTTTTTGTAGTCTTCCCTTTTGTTTTTGGCTTAATTGAATTTTTTGTTTTGATTGCATTTTTTGTTTTTATTAATTTTTTGAAATAAAATGAAACAATAAAAAGTAGCAATGTAATAACCAAGGCCCGGATTTTTATGCAAATGCATATTTGTTCTCGTCAGTCGGAGATTACCATACACAAAATATCTTTGCGAATCAAGCAATTTGCAGTAAAATGGCATCGATTTGTTAGTGCATATTTTGAAAAAACTTGTTTTAATTGCTTTATTTTGCCATGCACCCTTCCGCAGAAGAGGTAGAAGACAACTTTGATTATATTTATTTATTGATTTCTTATGGGAAAAATATTTTGTAAAGCACCTTCGCGTGTTGCCGTATATAAAAATAATTATCCGGATTAATGTCTTCCTATATAGCCTATAACAACCAGATGGGGGACGTGATTGTAAGCAATTAACTGTTGCCAATTCAAAGATGTTGTAAAATGATTCAACAATGGTGAATTTTAGTTAATTGATATTGCCATACATAAGTTGTATTTTTTGGACGGTAACTTAAGTTAACAAATTCGTAGCAAGCTTGATAAAGAGTTAACAAAAATTAAGGATTTAAATTTATTGTTTTCTTGTCCTTTTTCGAAGAAAAATGGCCCAATTATGCCTCTGGACCAAAATCCGCACCAAACAGTGACTCGTTTTGGGTGCAATGGCTTTTCAATGTATGCGTGCCGGTTTTCTGTGCGACAATTTTGCTTGTTTACACATCCGCCAAGATGAAAATGAGCTTCATCTGAATTTTTTTTTGGCAAAATCGGCATCTTCTGAATGTCGATCGCAGGCCCACTTAGCGAAGCGAAAACGCATATTTTCCAGCGTTGTTCAAGCATATACACAATAGAGTGGCCATAGTGGAAATTTTTTTGAAAAGTTATATTTTTCACACTGAAAAATATGAGGCTGGTGATAAAAAAAATTATGCATATTTTATTTTTTTTTTTTAATTCCGAGTACCTCCGGGTTGAGCCCAAACTTTTGTTACATTACCCATTTATCACTATTTTTGTTCCTGTTTATATTTAAATAACAACAAAATCTGACTTTATGTTCCCAACTGAATTTCTTCGATACCTTTAATTATTACCTTTCCAACGAGCCGCAATAGTCTGCAGATAAACTACGGATAATCTTGCCCGGAATACCTTAAAACCAAAGTCAAAAAAAAATGAATTTTTTAATTTTTTTTTATTGCTTATAATATTACACTAATGAAGATGTTTTCTGGGATGAAAAGTTTTTTCTGTAGTGCTCCACAACTTAAAGCAAATGCTGCTTATCCTCTTCGTCGTATGTCAATGCCCGATTGAAATCTGTAATTAGTTTTATTACTCTTTCTGCCGGGTCATTTACAACGGTTAAGTATTGGCATATTCGTTTTGAGGTGCAGTATTCTTCTTGGTCCTTCCAAATTGATGGATCCAATTCAAAAAATGTCACATCAATTTCTAAACGATGGAAAAAACGCTTGGTGCGAAGAGTAACGAAAGAACTTAAATACTTATTTTCAAACGATTTCACTTGTTCAAGCGTTAACTTTAATCTTTTTGGAATAACTTTGTCATTTTCGTCATCATGATTGCCAAGAGCTTCAACCATTTTCCGCTTCACTTCAAAAGATATAATTTAATCGAAAAATCCAAGAACCACCGCCTCTTCGGATAAATACCATAAATGGTTTTTGATTTTTGACAATAAGGCATTTGAAACATTTAGATCGAAATATGAAATAGCGTCTTTAATGAATTGTAAATCTTGACGCGGTGCAGATACAGCGTTAACGCATCTGAACCAATACAAAACATAAATTCACGTCAAAAAAATGCAATGTTTCGAATGCCTTTCAGTTCGGAGGATGTCATCTTGAATTGTTCGCGAAGCAAAAAAATCTTATAGCAGTATATAGCTTTGGTCATAAACCTTGCATGAATTGTTGCGCCAGGCAAACGCAAATGCGTAAAATTTGGCACTTCCTTACCAATAAAAATTAGCGAAAGTTGCAACAACCCCTTTAATCGGCTCGGACATAATGAGATTTCAACGCCTTAAGAAAAAGTTCTTGTGCGTCTCTATTTCGGCTGCTGTTAAGTTTTTTTGCACTGCTTCATCCAATACTCCACTCTTGAAAGTATTGATATTCATATTTTTCCAGTCTTTTGAAAAACGATTAAAGAGAGTGACTTCTGGTGCTGATGTTTTTCCGAAATTTAACTTAAACACAGCTTAAATAAGCAATTCGCTGATATGATGGCGACACGGTAGAAAAAGTAAATCGCGACCCAATTTACTTTCAAGCAAATATGCTGAGCCTTTTTCGATACCAGTGTTTGTAGATGCTGTGCCGAAAGCCACAATTAGCACTAAATTATCAATGCCTTCAGCAATATTTTAACCACAAGATTCTTCAAGTTTTGCAATGCCAAGGAGTTTTTCTTCGTTCTCTGCGGTTATAACGAGAGCCAATCGATCAACTTTGTCCTTGTCTTTCATATCTGGAAGCATTTTACCGTCCCAGTGCAAGACAAATACTTCAGGAATCTATGTTGAAATTAAATATTATGTAAATTACCTTCAAGATATTTATTTATATTTAATTAATTAATATTTACCTTGAATTCATCTATGATCTGTTTCGCTTGTCTACGCCGATATTCCTTTCGCATTGCTTGAAACGATGTTCGGTTAAAGACAAAATCTTCCACTTTTATGTCGTTTAAGTCAGGTTTCATTTCCTGCAACTTCCGCAAGACAGCTGTAATTGTAGCAGATGTTAAATGCATTGCATCACGATCATTTATCCATGCTTGCTAACATTCGAAAATCAACGAAATGTATTTTTTCGCGAGATCCCTGATCCCGCAAAACGAATATGGCAACACTTAACCGTTGTTAATGACCCGGCAGAGAGAGCAATTACTAAAAACTAATTACAGATTTCGACGACGACGAAGAGGATAAGCCAACAAAAAGGCTTCATTAGTAAGTTATCAACAATAAAAAAAATTTTAAAAATTCACCTATTTTTTTGGACTTTGGTTTTTGGGTATTCCGGGCAAGATTATCCGTAGTTTATCAGCAGACTATTGCGGCTCGTTGGAAAGGTAATAATTAAAGGTATCGAAGAAATTCAGTTGGGAACATAAAGTCAGATTTTGTTGTTATTTAAATATAAACAGGAACAGAAATAGTGATAAATGGGTAATGTAACAAAAGTTTGGGCTCAACCCGGAGGTACTCGGAATTAAAAAAAAAAAAAAAAATAAAATATGCATAATTATTTTTATCCCCAACCTCATATTTTTCAGTGCAAAAACTTTTGGATTTAACATTTTTAATTTTTTCTATATAACGCTATGGCCAGTCTAATACACAACCATATTCGTTCATAGTAAATGTAGTCTACACTTGTGGTACGAATGCGAAATTATAACAATTTTTGTTATTAATTCTTAATCTATTATAGGAATTTTGCTTCTCAGTTGTTATTGATAAAATTTTTTCGTTTTAAAGCCAAATATAGTTGCAAATGTAGTGTATTGTAGAAGACAATTCGTTGACAATGTCACCAAAATAGTCGACAAAACTGGTGACTTGGGTTTCCGTCAGGGTTGTTTGCTCACGATTGTAAATATTTAGTTTTTTTTTGTATTTTTTAATGTTTTACGCTCGATTTTTAATAAAAAAAAATTTTTAACTTTTTTTGTAACTTATAGCCAATTTCCGATGTGCTAAAGAATTCTTTTCTGAGTAGCTGGCCTTCGGCCGGCTGCATGAATTTTTCCCTCTATAGTATAACAAAAACCGGCTTCACTAACTAAAGCTTCTCTGCATAGCTGGCCTTCGGACGTGCGCATGGATTTTCTGCTCTATGGTATAACAAAGACCGGCTTCGCTAACTAAAGCTTCTCTGCATAGCTGGCCTTCGGCCGTGCGCAAGGATTTTCTGCTCTATGGTATAACAAAGACCGGCTTCGCTAACTAAAGCTTCTCTGCATAGCCGCCCTTCGGCCGGGCGAAAGGATTTTCTCCTCTATGGTATAACAAACACCGGGTTCCTAACTGAAGCTTTTCTGCGCCTAAAAGATACTTAAATAAACCTAGAGAGGAAAATAATATGCGAATACAAAAACAAAATACATATTTGCAATCGTGAGCAAATTACCTTTAATTTGAGGACCCACACATATCACTAAGTGGACGGGGCAGTTTTTGGGTCTAGGGGCCCACGGGCCTCAGCCCCCTTAAAGGCCATTCCGTCTTACATACATACATGTATCAACGTTGTCTTTCTTGAAGCCAAAAACACCTACAAGTTGGGAGTCAGCTGATTGAATTTATCTGTACGGCAAATAAAAGGAAAATAAATAATTCGTGGATGGTACTATTTAGCTTTGCGACGGAATAGAAGCAAATGAGACATTAAGAAACCCAAATTTCTTTAATGTGTAGTTTTACGTTGGAAAAAAGGTAAACGGGTAATGAGAAAACGGCCATTAAATGAACTGTAAGTAAAGCATATATTAAAAAATAAAATTGTATGTATTTTTAATATGTATATGCTTTACTGTTTATATAAAACAAAGTATATGTATGTATGTACATACATACATTTGTATTTTCAATAAAAAAATTTATTTTTGAGAACAAATTTGTTATTGTTTTTATTAAGAGAACCATGTAACGTGTTGAAATAGACATTTTGCAAGGTTTTGGGAAATATAGAAACATGGTTGGATAGTCGTTTGCGTTTTTCTTCTGACCATAATAACACAGTACAACACATGATTTGCCAACTCAATTCTGTGAACTGTATGTGAAATTAGACCCAAAAAGAAGAATTTCTGCATCATTCGTTTTGTCTTCTTACCTGCGATTTGAAGTTAGTATCGATTTGAAGTTAGTACTATCGTATAGGGGAATTTATCACGTTTTAGGCCCTGTTGTTTGACATAGCTCGACAACCACTAGCCCAATTTAGTTGAAATAAATTTTAAAACATTAAGAATTACAATTCCCTTAATCTGTTCATATATTGTACAAGTATTCAAGTAACACTTTCGAAGTTAAAAATGAATGTATGAAGGGAAAAAATTATTTTTTGCCTAAAAATTTAAATTTTTTTTTTAAAAATACATAAAAAATCCAAAATGGAAAAAAGTTTCAAGTCTAGTTATTTTTTCGCAAAGTCACATAACCTATGAGCAAAATGAGACAAAGATCATAAAAATCGATGCACGCGTTTCGCTTTTATTCGCAATTGAGTAAATGTATGAATTTCAAAAATTTGCTCGAGATATGCACAACATTATTTGGAGAAAACATTGACACCTTTTTCATGATTCTGAGAATTAAAAAAAAAAGGAATAAACAGAAGGTTATTTGATTTTTATGATTGCGGTAATAAATGTACGTGGACAATTAAACGGAAAGTGGACCTTTTTATTATTTGGGTTTTTCCGGTGGCTACCTATATGATTTTTTTACAGAAATTGCACCCACATTTAAGGGTGGTCATTATTTGGAAAGTTTTGCACAGTTTGAAACGTACAAGTGCTGAATCAGGTTTATAGCCAGCCGCCCTTAAAATATGCGCCCATTTATAAGTACCTGGCAGTAAAATATTCAAAAATACGTAGTATTTATAGGTGTGCATTGATCGATTTTTGGCAAATATTTGATAGCAAACATCAAATATTTCATTAACGTAGTCTGAACACAAAATATTTTTGAGTGTCAAATAAAATAACAGCTGATTTTGAGCAAATAAAAGTATTTGCCGGCAAACAAATATTTGTCCAATGTGAACATAGTGTGAACACAAAAAATCAAATATTTTAGTAATTTTTGAGCAAACATTTATTTGATATTACAAAAAAATTGTAAGAACAAACAACGACAAATAATTTTAGCCATGTACCCGATAGAAGCAATTTTTCCTGTAAGTTTTCGGATTTTTTACAGTTTTAAAGATTTTTAATAATTATTAGACTTTGCTATCATGCCGCTATTAGCCAATTTTTGCGAATTTTTGCTAATTTAGCAATTTTCACCGAATTTTTGCCATTCCTTATACTTTTGGGGACTTTTAGTCAATTTTATGGCTTGTTTGAAATATCAGAATTTTTGGCGAATTTTCACTATTTTTGCAACATTTTTTTATTTGGTTTTTCATTGACATTTTGTTTTTTTAACCGATTTAGCGCTTTCAAATAAATTGTAGGGTTTGCTATTAGCCAATTTTTGCGAATTTTTGCTAATTTAGCAATTTTCACCGAATTTTTGCCATTCCTTATACTTTTAGGGACTTTTAATCAATTTTATGGCTTGTTTGAAATATCAGAATTTTTCGCGAATTTTCGCTATTTTTGCAACATTTTTTTATTTGGTTTTTCCCCGACATTTTGATTTTTTAACCGATTTAGCGATTTCAAATAAATTTTAGGGTTTGCTATTAGCCAATTTTTGCGAATTTTTGCTAATTTAGCAATTTTCACCGAATTTTTGCCATTCCTTATACTTTTAGGGACTTTTAATCAATTTTATGGCTTGTTTGAAATATCAGAATTTTTCGCGAATTTTCGCTATTTTTGCAACATTTTTTTATTTGGTTTTTCCCCGACATTTTGATTTTTTAACCGATTTAGCGATTTCAAATAAATTTTAGGGTTTGCTATTAGCCAATTTTTGCGAATTTTTGCTAATTTAGCAATTTTCACCGAATTTTTGCCATTCCTTATACTTTTAGGGACTTTTAATCAATTTTATGGCTTGTTTGAAATATCAGAATTTTTCGCGAATTTTCGCTATTTTTGCAACATTTTTTATTTGGGTTTTCCCCGACACTTTGTTTTTTTAACCGATTTAGAGATTTCAAATAAATTTTAGGGTTTGCTATTAGCCAATTTTTGCGAATTTTTGCTAAGTTAGCCATTTTCACCAAATTTTTGCCATTCCTTATACTTTTGGGGACTTTTAGTCAATTTTATGGCTGTTTTTGCAACATGTTTTTGTTGTTATTTTCCCGACATTTTGTTTTTAACCGAACCATATATTTTAGGGGTTGTTACCAATTTTTCGCAAATTTTAGCCATGTTTCCGTTAACCATTTGTCTTCCAGTTTTGTTTTTCTTTTACATACTCCTGTTCTAACAAAATAATAGATGCTGCTCCACAGAATAAAACAAATAATTAGGCTTCTGCACGAATTTTTACTATTGTGAAATATATTTTTATTTTTGAACACTTTCATTAAATAATTATTTGATGCAAATATTTGTTTTAGTCTGAACGCATGGCAAACATGAATTAATTTATTTTATTTGACACTATTTGCCAACTGTTTCAACAAACAAAAATTGTCAAATATTTGAGCTTAGTCTGAACATCAAACAAAATATTTTTTTGTTTCACACAGTTTGAAGCAAATATCAGAACAAATATTTTTGTCAAATATTTCATTAGTCTGAACGTACCTTAAATTAAAAACATTATTTCTGAACATAAATTGTTACTCAAAACGTGTTTGACACAATCATAACCACAAACATTAATGATAGTTTGCGATTGTGATTGCATCAACAATGTCTTTTCTTTATGTTTGGGCTTTATGTGGGGCCTATAGTAAATCATGGACCGATCATCACGAAATTAATTAGTGCGATTTCTAGTCCTATAGAACTGTGAAGAATACAATTTTATTCTGATATCATTATTAATTACGGTTTTAGGCGTACTAAACTGTTTTCCGGGAGTAGGGTTTATATGGGGCCTAGGTTAAATTATGGACCAATCATCAAGAAATTTCATAGTGTCATTTCTAGTCCTGTAAAACGTAACGTTCCAAATTTTGTTATGAAAGCATTATTAATTATGGTACAATAACAGCCAACATTCCTAATTTGTGTGGAATGCGCAATGTATCATTTAAGATACAACCACTTTATATGAAATTTTGACCGCATAGAAAATTTCTGTATACTTAAAAACACTATTTAAATCAGCATGGATTTTTTTGGAGTAAACTCGCGAAAAAAAATAAAAGTGGGTAAACCACTTTTTGAATCTTTGAATCAACGGCTTTATATTTTTCAAAAACGTTCCATTTTTTATAAAAAAAAAATTAATCCAGCAAAAAATAAAAAATGGTTTTATTTGTATAATATTTTTGGCCTTTCTAAAATATTTGGAAAAGGTTTCCTGATGAGCTGGCCTAAGCAACCAGTGAAATGCGCATGGAAGCTAGCTTTCCCTCAACAATAAATTTCAGTGTATTTATCAAATATGAAAAACTGGGAATTTAGCACGTCATACGAAAATCGTATTAATAATAAATTTTGTATTCCCGAAAATAACTTTGATAAAAAAGAAATTTTTTTTAGATTTTTAATAATTGTGATTTTTAATAACTGTGCACATAAGGGTTAATCTAATACATAAAACCGCTTAAAA
Source organism: Pollenia labialis (assembly GCA_949318255.1). NCBI lineage: Eukaryota > Metazoa > Arthropoda > Insecta > Diptera > Polleniidae > Pollenia > Pollenia labialis. The sequence goes on along the minus strand of OX439142.1, from coordinate 128,936,978 downwards.
ACAGCAGCCGAATAATTTTTTTAGAAAAATACTGCCTTATGGGATTTTTGTTGTATTAGAAACGACCATGTTTTGAAATCGAAATCAAATGAAGTTTTAATCGATGGAGATTTCAATTAAATTAAAGTAGGAAGTGCATAAAATCACGCGGAATCGATTTCAAAAATGACTGAAAAATTACACAAAAGTAGTGTTTCTAAAAACTTGAATATAAGTTAACTGTTCAAAATATATGTTATTTCAAATAGTATATATAAATATTTGGATATACACATGGAAATTTTAAAGATTTTTCTCATATAAATAACTTACAGGGGTGTTCTTTAATCGAAAACGCAAAATTTTTCAAAGTCGTTTTTTAATTAGATGTCTGTAATAAAAGAATTTTATGATAAATATTATACAAATATTTCTTTATTAAAGGACAAATATAAACTGTTGCCTTTAATTCTGATTTATTAAATGAAAACAGTCGCAGTCAAGGCAAAAGCAAAAAGGAATAAAAAGCAATTTTTTTATTTTGAGTACCTAACGTAACTGCGGTTTTGCAACCCATGGATCAAAATCCAATAAGACTGGTCAAGTTACGATATCGATCTAAATTGTTGTGCAACATTGTCGCGCAAGAAACGGTTCCGGTCGTAGCTATTTTGCTACTAAAATTAGTCTGGGATGAACTACCACAAGAAGTCCTGACAAAAGGAATGGAACAAGATAAAAAAAGTGGGATGACGATCAGTATGAGAGCGAAGGCGAAATTCCTCTCTCTGAAATGATTCTATTAAATAGTCATACAATGATTCACTTCGCGGTGTTCATATGTTGATATCAAAGGTTGGGGATAATGTTGACATCGGCATTAATGAAATCATAAATTTCAGAAAATAACGATGATTCCGAAGTTACTGATAATGAAAACGACGTGTCAGTTATCGAGGAAGATGTTCAACGATCTAAAGTAAGTTTCTCGAAAGCAGTTGAAAGCATCATTAACGTTATAAAATGGTTTGAAGGCAACAAGGATGCAAATCAAGTGGCAGACCTAGTCAATATGCGCACGAAAATGATCAAGAGTTATTATAAAAAGAAAAGAAACAAACAAGCCTTGACTGCTTTCTTAAACCACTATAAATCAATATTTTTTACGCACGAAAAAACTGAGCATGACTGAAATTTAATACCCAGTACAAGTTAAACATACGTTTCTTATTTGTAATAATGAAAACTATTTAAGCCTTTTAATAATAAATAATAAAATCATAACATTTTGCATCTAAAAATAGTTGTGTATTACATTTAAAATTTATTACATACTTCTTTTATTCCTTTTTTCGACTTAAAAAAACGCGCTTAGAAAAGTTAAAAGTTCAAAAAAGTTTATACCCCTTGGGACATTTTGGTTAACATTTTTAAGATTCTACTGTACATATGTGTGTATGTATATACTTTATAGGGTAAAAGATCAATATTGTTAATGGTATATAAAACGCGTAATACTAAGTAGAATAATGGCGCATTTGATCAGAAACTGTGAATTACATGGATTTAAAAAGATTTTCTTTGTTATTGCGCACATTTCTGCATACTTTTTTAAGTTATAACTTATAACTAGGGATGCGATTTCCAAGCAAATGCATGATTTTTATTGATAGTCTAAGATCGATGTCGACCAATTATCTTTCCGAGTCATTAAATTTGCGTTAAAATGGCATCGATTTGTTTTCGCATATTGTTGCATATTTTTGTGATAATGCATATTTTGGTTTTAAATGCATATATTTGCATATTTTAACATATTTAAGTGATATATTTTATAAATTTCCATATTATATAATAAATTTCTAAAAAAAATTCCATAAACACAAAAAAAAGTCTTCCAAAAAAATTTTAAGGTCAATAAACAAATAGAATCTGTGAATTTATTTCTCATGTCGAGTAACATTTATTATATAAATTTGCATATTATTCGAATGTGTATTCTAAGTCAAATAACAATTTTGAAAGTTTTTATACTTTATTAGTCTTATTCCTTTAATATTTTCTATGCACTATCAGAATTTTCGTTTGTATATATCAGATTCTATTTGTTAAAATTATTAAGTTAAATACATAAAATTAACATTAGGCACTACCCAGTTATAAGATACAAAGAATGCTAACGAAGGCAGTAGCGGACCAGAAAATTCATTACATTCTGCTGGTATCTAATAGTTGTATAAATTTTCTGTACAATTTACTTCATTGCTAGCCAAAGGATAGCTAAAGTAAGCCTCGTAACAAACATATACAATCGAAAATTCTGATAGTGCATAGAAAATATTCCTGGAAAATATTGAAGGAATAAGACTATTAAAGTATAAAAGCTTTTAAAATTGAAATTTGACTTAGAATACACATTCGAATAATATGAAAATGTATATAATCAATAAATAAATTGTTTTCCTTCTATTTTTAACCAATGCAGCACCTTACATGTTTAAGGTTGCCAATGAGATTAAAATAAATATTTTATCCAAAACGGTTCACATGTTACACTTGCTTGGCATATTGGTGGAACTGAGGTGTAGAGGAAATTAGAAGCCAATTCGAAAGTATTGATTTATTGGTTTCATGCGAAAAGAATATATTTTTAAAGGCCCCTTTAGGAGTTGCAATTTTTAATGAAATGTATCCATCCCTTAGTACCCTTGCCACCGCAGTCGGTATGTATTAACTAAACATCTGCATGAATGCAAAAAAAATCAGCTATGAGACACCCACAAAAAATAACGGCACATATTCATTTAATTCATTTGCAATGAGAAGCAATGAATGAGTGCAAAAGATACTTGAGTTGTTAAAAGTATGAAAGCATCGAACTCGATCAACTTGTAGCGTTCACACAACCCACGATTCATACTCGGCACAACTCGGTAAGCATTGAATATGGTTGCTTCGGTATGAATATATGTTGTATGTTGGTACAAATGAGAAAAGTACGTGTACGACTTTGTTATATACAATGAGCTTGTAAGGCGCATTCGAATTATATAATATTATTCGCGTAACCCGAGTTAACTGAAGAAAGATCATAAAGGAAAAACACAATTTTTGTTCTTATTCAAAAATTTTTTTGTTTTAATTATTTCTTAGTTATGAAAACAAAAAAGTATAAAACAAAAATAAATATTAAATTCAAAATATGTAAGTCAAATTAAGTTTTTAAAAATCTAAACAATCTACATGTTAGAATGTAAAAACATTACCTTTCCTACCGTACCCAATAAGGCTACGTTTTTCAGAAAGAAGGTTTCTAGCACATGAGAATGTTCTTTCTGATGAGGCGCTACTTGCAGGAGTTGCCAATATTTTGCAGCTGTACTTATAGAGTAGTGGATATTTTAATATCCTACATTGTATTATTTATAATTTCACAGAAAAAAATTACGACAAATCAATTGTCATATTGAATACCATATTCGTCAATACAATTATTTTTTTTAATTGAAAAGGCACCAACAACTGAATTTGTAAATATAAAAAATTCTTTTGTTAATTAAAATTGTTCACTTTCAACAAATATTTTTAACAATGAGTTTGTAACATTGAATAAAAATTAGTTAGCAATCAAATAATAAAATTAAATGCTTATTAATTTTAAAAATATGTATGGCAATTTTTACAGAAAGAAATGCATTAAAAATGCTGATCTAATTAATTTTTTTTTCAAATATAATAAAAATCTCATCACAAATACATATCTATAAACGGACTAATAATAAATTTAACCGTGTTAAAATTTCGGTAAGAAGTTTCAGCTTCACTTACCCCTAAGATATACTTTATTTCAAAAACAGTCCCAGCATTAATTTTTTACGATATTAAAACAACAACAAATTAATTTTTTCAATTTTTTGAAAAATAAAAATATAAACTTTTTAAGGTTTTGTTTTTTTAATATGGGGATTTTTTTTGTAATTTTTTGGGGACAAGGAAAAAAGTACCTGGCAGACCTGATTTTGTAAAGAACATTTTTGAAAGAAAATTTTTTTATTTTTTCAGAAAATTTTAGAATATTTTAAAAAAAATGTATTAATTACATCATACTAAATCTTGTTATTTTTTCTGTGTTAGGCGCTAATCCACAAAACTTTATATATGTAATTACATCTTACCTCCATACTGAAACAATGTAATAAACCAACAAAATAAAAATACATACAATACGTGGTTACAAAGTTGTTGGCGTGAAGAGAGAGAATGCACAATACAATGCATACTAATCACTCATTGAACTCATTGCTACTAGCACTTGTCTTTTTGTTGTCTCTATTATTGAATGTTGTGAGTTCGAGTTTGATCGGTGTATGGGACGAATTAATAAAATCTACGCCAGACGAAGCACAACGAAGTAGAATACTACTTCAACGAAGTACAACACAACATTTATTCAATGGTCTTTTTTGCACACAAGTAGCAAGAATCATTCATGAATGAGGTTGTGTATTCATTGGACGAATGCATTTATGCAGATGTTTAGTATTAACCAGGCTAGATACTGTAAAATGCTATTCAATAAAATTTTGAGCAATTTAAAAAGGTTATTGAAGAACTTGTTGCTACCGGGGCTTATGCAATTTAAAAAAAATAAAATAAATATTTAATTTAAATAACATTAAAGGTCAATTAGCATTTGTATTTTTCCACTACGGATATATTGGTGTAACAACAACTCAAGTCAAATTAACTGATATGCAGAGAGTAAAATTAACAATGTGGGAGGAAGAATAGCCAGACCAATTAAAAAAATTCCAAATGTTTCGCAAAAAAAATTAAGGATTTCAAAAAATAAAACAAAGGTCAACTATTTTTATCTGGAATCAAATGTGGGATTTTAATTAGAAAATAAATATAATCCAAATGAATTGGCATCCTTCAAGTATGTATGCTCCTATAACTTCGGTTGACGTTGGGAGATCATTTTACATGTACAAAAGCTTTTTGCAGCCGAACAGACAAATGCTTACTTTTGATTATATAAAAAAGTATTTATTTGTTTATGCAGACAAAAATTTAAATTAGTTATTTATAAAAAATATAAGACTGAACTTTTTATTTTATTTTTAAAAAAAAAATTAATAAAATGCCGTTTTAATGAAAATGTTCAAGATTTTAGTGCATATTTTTTTAGGCATATTTTGGAGTTTATAGTGCATATTTTATGCGCATATCTTCGATTTTTTATTGCATGAAAATCTCATCCCTACTCATAACACTATTGAAGTAAATGAGCAATATGTTTTTAATAAAAACAAGCAGTTAGTCCAACAATTCTTTTCAAAATTAAAATATAATATAAAATGTTATATGTATGTATGTAGGCAGTAGGGATGCCAATCGGGACTGGTTTTCGCAAATTCCGGGATTCGGGATTACAAAAAATGAAATCCCGGGATTTTACGGGATCTCGGGATATCGGGATTTTTCGAGATTTTTGAAAATTAAGAGATAAATACTTTTTATAGATATTTATTTAAAAAAAACGTATTTAAAAGAAGTTTACAAACGAGGGTTTTATAATTAATTTATTATTTTAAAGTTAAATATTTATATTTAAATCAGGCTTAAGTTCTTCTTTTTTATGAAGAAAGGAATTTTACAACATGAAAATTAATTAAAAGTGTTATTGATAACACTGCTATACAGTCATTTTGCGGCAGGCATACTTGAAGTCGATTTTGTATAAGACGAGTGTGCTGATAACGGGAAAAATACCAGAATTGTCAAATTGACTCCAGTTTTTGAGATAAACGCTTCTAACATTTTCCATAAAATGCTTCAATAAATGGGCCAAAAGATTTATTTAAAATTTATTTTTATTGTTTATCTTTACAAAAATACACAAAAATAATAGTTTGGGGTACCTTTAACTAGAATAAATAAATGAAGATCATAAAAAACTTTTTCTTTTTGAAATAAGAAATAAACGTAAGTGAAAACAAATCAATGAACCACAATGTTTATAGGGTATTTCAATTATTTCTTAGTTCCGTTTATCTCAATAACCAGAGTGAATCAAAAATAAATAAGCATGCAGCGTGGAGGTCTAATATGAGTATTAACAAAAACCATTAACAAAATCCCTGCCGCAGATTTTTTTTATAGCAGTGTAATCATTCATTCAATTTTAATTAATTTTCATGTTGTAAAATTCCTTTCTTCATAAAAATAATTTAATGAAAATTAAATTTGAAGAACTTAAGTCTGATTAAAATATTAAAAATTTGGATTAAAAACCATAAATAGTTCAACAAAATAACCACAATTCCGGGATTTTCGGGATCGGGATTGGCATCCCTAGTAGATAATAAGCAGTTGAAAATAAGGAATGACTTTTTCATTCCTTTATATATTTTTTTTTTTTAATTTCAGTTCTTTATTTAATTTTACGAATAATAGAATATTCATAATAACGTATAGAAATATTCTTATTTTTAAAAGAATTGTTTTACTAACTGTGTGTACAGGGTGGCTCAAAATTACCGAAGGGGTTTGAATTGCTTATAACTTTTTTATTATATTTTTATTTCTTTTTTTCAGTATTTTGTAAAGAAGACTTGGGGAATTTTAAATGGAGCATTACTCAATTGAACGACGTGCCCAAATTGTTGAGCTTTATTTTTCAAATCAACGATCCATTGTTTTGACGAATTCTTTCGCGTACAAGTTCTGTCCCCCCAGGATCGGTTAACATCACCCCGGAATTTCTCCCGTATCACCCCATAGTAGTATCATAAGGGGCTTTACCCCCTGTCCATTACCACTAAGTCCAGATTTAAACCGCGGGTTCGTCTGCCACCTCATTTCCATCAACCATGCAGTTTCCAGGTACCCAACACAGCTTTACATTGAATGCCTCCATGAGTTCCCTAAGATCATTCCTACACCAAGCGACCAGGCACAATCGCACGGTATAATTTGCCAATGCCCCAAGCGCCGCCTGACTATCGACGTTAATTGTCACCATATTTCCACCCACGATGTGATCCAGTATCACTTTCGTCGCCCTCCAGATCGTTTCATTTCAGTATTTTGTAAAGAAGACTTGGGGAATTTAAGATGGAGCAGTACTCAATTGAACAACGTGCCCCAATTGTTGAGCTTTATTTTACAAAACAATGATCCACTGTTTTGACTCAGCGTGCATATCGTCGTTATTTTAATGTGCGGGTTGTACCCTCAGAGTCAACAATAAACCGTCTGGTTGCAAATTTTCGACAACAAGGGGCAGTAAGGAACCTTCCTGGTGCTGACAGAAGACGAACGGTGCACACGGATGACAATTTTGCACACAATAGGAATGTTTCCATACAAGATTCAGCTTGTCCAAGAATTGAAACCGACAGATTACGAATTACGACAGGTGAACGTAGGGATGGGCAAGTTGAAAAAATATATCGATATATATCGAATCGATATTTTTTTAGTGTATCGATATTTATTATTTCAAAAATATCGATATATCGAACGTATTTTGCTGAAACTATTACGAAATTAAAAAATTTAGTATACCTTTGTACAAACATATGTATGAACAAATTAATTATATGAAATTGCATTGTTACTTTTTATTGTTTCATTTTATTTAAAAAAATTAATAAAAAACAAAAAAATTCAATCAAAACAAAAAATTCAATTATAACAAAAACAGAAGAATACAAAATAACCATAAGCAAAAAAAAAATAAATTACGAAAAATTTTAATAGAAGTAAATAAGTCATGGAAGTACCAACTTTCCTTAAAATTTGAATTGCACCCCAAAAGTACCAACTGGTTTTAGTCAAACCAGTAATCATCAGATATGGACATCAGGAGCACTCTCTGTTTAATGTGCACTCCAAACAATCTGCTTCTTGTATCCGGCACTGCTTCTTATAAATGCTAATTATTTTAGATCTAAATATTTGTTTAAAAAAACATATGATGCAATGACTCCAATTCTTAAAAAACATATTGCTTGAAAAACGGCTAAAATTTTGAGTTCTTAATGAAGACTGACTTTAAAAAATATCGAAGTCGATATTCGTATTTCAATATCGATATATCGGTATTTTAAATATCGGCGATATATATATCGATTATATTTTTTTTAAATATCGATATTTTGATACATCGATATTTTTTGCCCATTCCTAGGTGAACGAATTATTTTGCGTACAAGTGATTTTAATTGGCCTCCGCGTTCACCGGATTTAACCGCCCCAGACTGTTTTCTTTGGGGTTATTTGAAAGGAAAAGTCTACATTAATAATCCTAGAACCATCCAGCAATTAAAAAGCTATATACGCGACAAAATAAACAATATAACACCTGAAGTTTTGCGAAAGGTTATGGAAAATGTGTGAAAGAGCACGAATTTGTGAAGCAGAAAATGGGCACCACTTGCGAGATATTATTTTTCATAACTAATAAACTAAAAATATTCCCCATTTATATAGGTACTGTATTAAAAAAAATTTATAAATATTTTAAAAAAAGTTATAACGAATTCAAACCTCTTCGTTACTTTTGGGCCACCCTGTATATAACCATGTACTTACCCTGTGGGGGTTTGTTAGCTGGATCATTAGTTTCATTGTATGCTTGGTCGTCGGAAACAGATATTTCTGGATTGTTTGTATGAGATAATTTCAAGTTTAACAATTTTTTCTTTAGACTATCACTCATGCTAAAACATTTAATTTTTAGAATTGAATATGCAGAATTTTTTATTATATTTGTATAAACTTGAACATGTGTATGTATGTATGTGGTACTTACATAGGTATTCACTTGTAATTGTTCCACCCTTTGTTAGGTATATCAATTGTTCGTTCTATTATCGTAAGAAATGAACAAACGTTACTTTAATTATTCCGTACTCCTTAATTTTTTTAAATTAATATACATTAAAAGTTTTTATATTGTTACATACTTATGTAGGTATTGCCTTCTCAAAAATATTTAATCTTTGTTTGTTCTACTAAGTTATAATATTAATACCACAGAGCACAATTTATACATAAGTACTACCTACATACATTTATTATTTCGTAAGTTTTTGTTTGCCATTAAAAACGCAAAATCTTAGAGTATACATACAGTATGTCAAGAAAATGTTCCAACGTGATTTAAATAGCTTACTTTTTGGCTTATATCTTGCAAAAAAACTAGTTGTTTTTGCTGTTTTTGTAATTTTTTACCCCTAATTTCACCAAGTTCAGTTATAATTAACTATCAGTTATAGCTGGCAATACAATTTGTCAACTGGAAGTTTAAGTGCTAGTTAGTTTGCACTGAACTTGGTGAAATTAACAGAATAAGGTAGTTTTAGTAGTAGCTGGAGCTGACGGATGCTCTGTAGCGCAACAAAGTTTAAAATTTCGAATTTTACGCTTCAACTTTAACTGCAAAGACTACTAGAAAAACGTATTCTGTCGACACTACCCAACAGACCAAAACATAGCAAAATGTAAATGAGTTGTAGAATAAGCTTACCATAAGAGATTTCCTGCAACATGACAACAAATATGGTTGCAAATGACTTATGTTCGCTATATAAGATGTTCCGTTAGTTAACACGTGCCTCAAATTTTTATTATTAGTTGAATTTTGCAGTCTTTGTGTTTTGTTTGAAGAGTGAAGTGTTTTAAGCAGTGCACAATTTAAAAAAAGTAATTAAATATTATAAGTTTAAGTGAAAAACTTTCAATTTGCCATATAAATTTAAAAAGAGTTTTGGTAAAGCTTATTCTTAGCTTACATTTATATTATAGACAAGTAATATTATCTCAAGGGATCAGTTTTCATTATTAAACAAATTCCAATAAGCATTTTGTAATAGTACTCACAACACTTACTTTTTTAAGCTATAGGCTTATGTTAGTAAATTTGCTGCAAGTTCTTTCTAAATCGTATGATCTGTTGGGTACTTTGAAACTGCCGTTTTTTATATTTTGACAGCTTGAGGTTAGAACTGCGGTTTTTGGTTATTTCTAACCAAAATTAGCATTTTCTTTTTGGTTATTTTTTTTAATAATTATACGTTTTTCTTGACACACTTGCAATTTTTAACATTTTTATTTACATGGGGGTTAACCAAGTAGTATTTCTTTTCGAAAAAAATTATTTACGATTTCGAATAATTTGTACTTTGAACTACGATTTTCTCATGATTTGTTTCGAATGAACTGAAGTTGTTATACTTTATCAAGAACAGAAAATTTATTTCAAAACTGCATCAAAATAATTTTTTAGGTTTTTGTCAAGAAAAAAATTCCCAAATGTGATTTGTATATTAGAAACGGCCATGTTCTGTAATCGAAATTAAATGCAGTTTTAATTGATGGAGATTTTCAATTGATTTTTTTTAAATGAGCGTAGTTTTTCCTGGTTTTAAGAGTAGTAAAGATAAGTGGTACTAAAAGTAGGAAGTGCATTATATCATAATAATACAACTGTAGTTAAGTGTTTCTAAAAACTTGAATATAAGTAAAATGTTCTCAACTTAAATTATTTCCAGGTTTATATTTTAATATTTGGAAACACACATAGGAAATTTAGAAATGTTTCAAAAAAAAATTTATGTATAATCCATAATTTTAGAATATAAGGAAAAATGGCTGTAAATTTAAGAAAATTGAATTTTAACTTTTTATAACTTGTCGGTATGTATATTTTTTTATGTTTTTTAAATAATTATTTAGCAATATTTTTAATTTATAAAAAAAATTTAAATGTCAGTCATATACTTCTTCCCCATTGAATGTACGTTCCGAAATGCGAGTTTGCTTATATTCGCCTAGGGAATTTTTCGTAATCGAATTTACGTAATCGAATATTGCGCTTTTAAAATAGATTTTTTTATTTGCATCAACATTTTAAAAATTCTCAACCTATTTAAACCTATAAAATATATGGTTACCTACAACGCAAAAGGCCCAAACTTACCAAAAAAAAACTTGCATCAACACAAATGTCCTCAGAAATCTTTCGACAAAATTAGCGATTTTATTAACAAAAAACAAACTTCCCTATATATGACCTAACTAAGTGCCGGTTCACACACGTCAAGTTTGACTCGTCAAGTCTTGAGTTTTTACGAGAGACGGAAAAAGAAATGGCCTTCTCTTTTCCCTTCTCTTCTAAAAGCTCAAGACTTGACGAGTCAAACTTGACGTGTGTGAACCGGCACTTACAGTTTGCATGATATGCAACATTGTGAATTAACAAAACTGGTAGGTTTTACAAGAAAAATAAATTAAAAACAATTTAAGCAATTTATAGTGTCCGATTGAACGCACTTTTTGAGGCCGAACCCGAACCCCATCCCGAACTTCGGTAAATTTTGCCAAGTTCGACCGAACCCAAACCCGAACTTTTTGTTAATAAATCTAAACAATTGTACTTTTTTTAATGTATTTATTAAAAACAAAATAAAATTTTGGGAAATGATTACATTTACACTTTTGGAAAGATGCAACATGAAAAGATAAACTACTGCACTTTATACCTAGTAGTCTACACTATTTTATAGCTAAAAAATTATTAGTAGTTGCTTTTTTCAAGACAAAAAAAATAAAAAAAAGTTCAAGTTTAATACAATATGCACACATATTAGTACTCAAAATTTAATATTTTAATATTATAATGGCTAAAAAGCAATTTTTCTGCATTTATGCCATGTAGATTAGTTCTACGGTCCGAATAAAGTTGTCCAGCAGCTCTTAATAACTGATCACTAGCAACGCTGGTTGGTGGTGCTGAAAGGTACTTTCTTGTCACAGCCTTTTTTTGATTTATAAACGGACTGTAGTTCCAATATTGAAATATATCTGTATTTCGAGGACTTAAAGGTTCAGTCAAATACATTTTAGATTCTTTTTCAACAACATTTTCGTCCTCCTCTTCATGAACTCCTATATGTGGTGCTGTATCATATAATACATATGTTTCACCCTCATGGTCCTTTTATTATTTTCTGTTTCTTTTTGATTTATCATTTGTGGTATATTTTACTGGCTTAGACGCTTATACCATGTTCACACGGACAGCAATATTCGTGTTTCGCTCTCTTATTCCTGTTTCGCGCCACAAACATGATTGAAACGACTTGTTTTCCCATACAAAATTTTGAGAGCGAAACAGGTCGTTTCATTTAGAAACAGGCTGCGAAACAGGAAAAATGTACTATCATCTCCAATTTTGATAACAGTTATCGTTAGTTTATCTGAACTAGCTCTCAAAAAATATTAAAACAAAGAAAAACAAAATAAAAATTGATTTTTAATAAAATAAAGTGATAATTATAATATAATAATATAAATAACAGTATTAAATAATATATTCCTAAGTTTTTTTTATCTATTTAAAAAAAAATCATACTAACAACACAAAAAATATGTCAAAATGAAACAGGAATAAATCGTATGAACAGCATGTTTGTCAGTGGTTTCTATCGTCGTATGAACATAGCATTAGGGCTCAAAATCTAAATTTTTAAACATCTTTACAAAATGTTCCTATCTCATTGTATTCCATTCTTCATCTTCCGATTATTTTTGTGTCATCACTAGAAAAGTGTCAATAAATTAAATTATTATTATGGCATCACTGACAAAATGGAAGTTGCTTGTAAAGCAGCGTTACCATTTCTCAAGTGTTTCCTTTTTTACAAGCCTTATTTTGCTAAATTTTGATTATGTTATTAAACAAAACGAATTATAAATACATTTTGGTGTTATCTTTTCAAAATTTGGCACTTTTGTAGATAAAAAGTATTTAATAAAAATAAAAGTTTTTTTCGGATATGTAACATTTTTTATTGATAGTAATTTTTTTTTTTTTTTAATTTCCTAAGCTAATCCCGCGAAGCTTTTTTTATGCTTGTCTTCAGGAAAGAAACCAGAGTCTCTGGCGGGAATCGAACCCGCAACCCCGGCGCATATTTCACATTTTCAACATCTTCCATGCGTTCCTGCGAAATGTATGCAAGTGTACAAAGGGTATTAGGGAAAATATTAACATCTTCGAAAATTAATGTTAGATGTTAAATGTTGACAAGTGTGAAAAGGCTATTAAGCATTTTATTTAGTCATCGCTGTATTTTTCCGTACTAATAATCATAGAGAAAAATAGTTATATCGTTTTCCTATTATTTTCATAAACAATGATGCCAAATTATAATAAATAAGTAATTTCATAAAAAAGTTCGGTGTTCGGTAAAAATTTCGCCTAGCATCATTTTTTGCCGAACTCCGTAACCGAACCCGAACGTTCGGTCGGACACTAGCAATTTATCATTTTAAATAACTTTTTTGCTGTTCCTGTAATTAATTAATTTAAATTAAAAGTTTGAAGTAAAGATAACAGTTGTCGTTTTAGGTATTTTCCTATAAGTACCTTTGGTACTTAGCGAACTAAACATTGAAGTGGGCTTTGTGAAATTCACGATAATATCACAGAAACACATCTGGTGAATCAAGCCATTACATTCTTACTGTATTACTCCAGTAATTACACAGATCAGTATGTGAGCAGTATTTAAATCTAATGGAAGGGAAACAGTCATCACCGGACAAGAACTATTGTCATATCCCTTAGAAATATGTCCTTGTACATATTTATATTAACTAATTTACAATATTTTAAATATTTTTATATATGTATTAATATTTATGTTGCAAAAATACAAACAAATTCACATGTGTTTCTGTTTACATAATTTTTTATGAACAAAAACAAATTATAAAATATTGTTTTTGTTATACATGTACACAAGTTAAGCGAACGAAGTCTTCATTTGATATCGACGAACAGGCCATTGGTTATAAATTTTCACATTTGGTAACTTTTGCAAAAATTTTGGTTGTAAAAATTTATTTGGTCGTGGCAGCACTGCTTGCAGTGCTAACTGCCCGTCTATACTAGAGAAAAATATTGCGACATATATGGGTCGTTCTTAAAAAACATGACCATTCTGAATTTTTTAATTTTAAAAAATTAAGTTGGCCAAATATGTTTATAATTGGCCTCATGTGGTTACGGATCTTATCAACAATAGGAATCCATAACCAGCAGTATTTTTTTAAATTTTTGGAGTTTTTACATATAATAAGTCACAGAGTGGACCGGTAACAGAGGGGACAAATTAGCTCAAAAATACCATATTTTAGCTTTTTATTAGAATTTTGTAGAATTTATTTGTTCACTTAATTAGTGTACACAAAATATTTATAAAAAAATTATAAAAAAAATAAAAAATCACTTACTGTTTTTCAACAGTAACAGAGTAGACACTGAATAAGGGTACGCACCCGGCCTACAATTAAGTTACTTACTCAACCACGCACTAAACAAGACTGAACAGTTAAAAACACATTTTGTTGATTTAAGCTAAGTTATGATGGAAAAGCATAAGAGAAATATACGCGTAATAACGTTTAACAAAAATTTTTCAATAAAATGAGTGGACGTAACAGAGGGGACCAAAACCTGGGGACAAGATTTTTCTTCAAAAAAATTATACAAAAAAATAATTGTTCATCGTTCTTTTCTATATATGGTATTAATATATACAAACTGAATAACAAAAATTGTAAATATTATTTTTTTTTCAATTTTATTTTAACTGAAAATAACTATTAAATTTTAATAAATTGGCTCGGGACACAGGTTTTTGCTAAACATTTGACATTAAAAATATTTTTTAAGTTATTTTCAGATAACTAATTATTTTTGTTTTATAATATAGTTACGTAGAATCGATAATAATTTATAAAAATGCAGAAATTTTTCTATTTTCTTTTAAGAGAAATAAAATATAAAATAGTAAAGTCTGGGGACACCAATTGGTCATGTTTTTTTAAGAATGACCCATATTGCAGTAATGCTATGTTCATACGACGATAGAAACCACTCTGAAACTTGATTGCCAAACATGCTGTGCATATGATTTATTCCTGTTTCATTTTGACATTTTTTTTTGTGTTGTTAGTGTGATTTTTTTTAAATAGATAAAAAGCAAATAAAACTTAAGAATATATTATTTAATACTTTTATTAATATTAAGGTATTATAATTATCACTTTATTTTATTAAAAATAAATTTTTATTTTGTTTTTTTCTTTGTTTTGATATTTTTTGTGAGCTAGTTCAGATAAACTAACGATAACTGTTATCAAAGTTGGAGATGATAGTACATTTTTCCTGTTTCGCAGCCTGTTTCAAAATGAAACGACCTGTTTCGCTCTCAAAATTTTGTATGGGAAAACAAGTCGTTTCAATCATGTTTGGGGCGCGAAACAGGAATAAGAGAGCGAAACACGAATATTGCTGTCCGTGTGAACATGGTATAAATGTCAAAATTATGTTATCTTTAATGTAGACATAAATTTTTTGTACATATTTTTGCCGGCAATTTATGTTTCAATAATTGTTAGTCCATTTTCGTTGGCAATTATTGCTAACATAAAACGTCAAATTTGGTTGTCAATTGGAAAAAAGAAGCAAAAAAGGAAAAAATGGAAGCAAATTGTGTGGGAAAGAAATTAAGTTTGTGAAATTGTAGCAAATTATAATTGTAGTAAAATAATTAAATTAAAGAATTAAATATGTAAGCACTACAATAAAATTGCAAAAATTATTTTTATTAATGTAATTTTCTTCTTGTTAGAGCCTTATTATTTAAATTTATATAAATTTGTTTGTTTTATTTTAACAGAAAATAATAAATTTAATAAAAACTAATATTTTTATATAAAAAAGTACTATAGCTTAAACAAATTAATATACATTTAAAAAATAAAGTCGAATAAGATAAGGTGACCATACGTACTCTTTTTTAGAGGACAATCGTCTATTTTAACTGGCTGTCATCTATAAAATTTGTGTCCTCCTTTTGTCATCTTTTTTCATAATCTGCCATCGTTTTCTTCTTTTATATTTTAAAAACATAAGTATTTGTTTTAATTTTTATAAATTAAAATAAATTTTATTTTACGACGGTGACCGGTTTTTTTCTGTCAAATCGTATGGAAAATATTGTGACATTCGTGTTATCTTTATGCACCTACACTTAAAAGAAAAATCAATCCGAAGCGGTATTAATAGTACGGTGAGTACGAATTTTCTTGAATCAAGTAGAGAAAGATAGATTCAAGTACGGATTTTCAATCGCAAAATACTTAAATTATCCATATTCAATCCCGATTTCGTATGAGATTGATTTAAGTAAAAATGAGATTGATTTAAGTAAAAATGAGATTGATTTAAGTACAACTAAGATTGAATCAATCTTAAAATGCGCTTGATTCACGTATTATAAAGTTTATTTTTTCCCGACTTAGAAAGAAAAAAATATTATTATTGATTTACTTACTCGCATTACCCCTAACAGAATGATGAAACACCAACATCATGCGCGATATAGTTTTTACTTTAGAAATCGTATGTACACATTTAACCAAAAATATAAACTAAATGAGAAGCAAGTGTTTAAATTAGCTTTTTAACCCTTCATGGTACTCATGAGTCTTACCAGACCTTTTTCCAATGTGTATAGAAAATCAAAGACATGCGTAAGCCGGAGTGTTAAACACAACGAAATGTTAAATCTTTTTTTTACTTGATTTAAGAATTTTATACTCATTTAGGATTGTTTTGAGTACGTTTTAGTGTTTTTCTTACTAGAATTTTTGAGTACGACTCGTACTTAAAGTAATCATAAAAAACTTGATTTATCCCGAGTGTTTTTCTTTCTGTGTACTGAACTCTCATACATTTGCAGTATAAACTTTTGAACAAATTAGTGCAATGATTTTTTAAGTTTCGTTATTTTTTTAAACTAATTTTACTTATTTATAAGTAAATGTAAATTTAAATATATGTTATTTTTTTGTTATTTACTTTACAAATATAAATATGTGAATGTAAATTTGTTTGTAAAATATGTAAAAAATATTGAAGTCAAACAAATTGTTTACTTTTTTTTCTTTATGTCCTCTATTTTTATTCTCAAAATCTGGTCGCCTTAAATAAGAAAGAATTTATATTAATAAATATAAGGGAGGCTTTTACAGAATTTTCATTTTTTTTAACTTAGCGGTGTTTGCAAGTGGACTACTCATTTGTTAGTTAATATTTGGCTAAAAATTAATTAATAAAAAAAAATTTGTAAAAGTTAAATACATATGAAGATCCTGTTTTGAAGGGCCAAACAAAACAATTTTTAATTATAAAATTTTCTTAACATACTGTATATAAGTACATTGTATATACATACGTAGATACATAACTACATTTTTATTTTTTATCAAAATTGTTTTCTGCCACACACAGGGCTGCCAGGTACTTTTTTTCGTTCTCCCCAAATTTAAAAATAAATTTCCCCAAATATCCCCCGATAAAAGAAAGAATCCCCAAAATAAGCCCTACAAGAGATCATTTTTATCGAAAGGAAATATGTAGTTGTTTTTTTAAATATATATGTATATATGTATACAGTCGAACTTTCCTATAATAATTCACTTAATTTTTAAGAAAGTTTATTATACAAAATTAATTTTATTTCCACTTTTATTAAAAAATAATGAGGCTGTTCTAGTTTGGATTACATTCCCACGTGCAGCAGTTATCCATTTTAGAATTGCTTTATTTGTTTCTCTACAAATACAGGTTAGAAGGCTCTTGCGTTCAGTGCTTAATTGCTTGCATTCTACATTTTAAGAATTAAGGTTGCTTTAGTCGACCATAAATGTTGTGGAATACAATGTAACGTACTGTAACGTATTGTATTTTCTGTAATGCATACTTATTATTTGACAATTCTTAGTCTTCTGAATAAAAAATTATATTGCACAAACCAATTTTAAAACTATTTAAGGTGTGTGCTCGCATTTCTAGGTCAAGTAATAATTGGCACATTAGAGGTCTGGGGCATCATTTATTACTAGTTCTAAACAGATTTTGTTTATTTCTTTTTTTAAAACATAATGGTATGTTCGTTTCGAATTAGTTATAATCTAGACTAAAAACTTTTACGACATTTAAAAATTTTTCCAAAAACTTCAATAAGTGATTGTTTTGCCTTGTACACACTATTTGACATTTCAATCGACTTTTATTTACCCAATCGTCACCAATCTTCATATTTAATGTTTTTATATACAAAGGAACCTATAAACCCATTCATTGGCTTTAGAGTTCACTTAAATTTTTTGAACACCTCTTATACACATGAAGTTGTCCAGGAAAATGCAAATTTTGGACTTTTTGTACATAATCGAATTATTGAAAGATTAACTTGAAACTTATCTGATATTTGTTTTAATAAAAACGAAACTTTTTTTGCCCGGTGCTCATTAATATCAAGTGATGTTGCAAAAAAAACCACTTTAATGTGTATTAAAGGGCTGCATGAACAACTTCATTCATAAACATACTGAAATGTTTATTCATTGAAAGTCGTGTTCGAATAAAATTGAGATTACCGAACAAACTGTTGTTTTATTCATGCTGCTATGAACACATTTCGTTTCATGTCGTAAACACACAGAGGTTGTTCAATGAAACCGGCTTTGTTTCATAGTTTTCATTCTCTCTCATTTATTTTTATTAATACTCAATAGCAATGTTGCCACTTCAGTAAATTCAAGTAATTATTTGCATGCGTTGCCCATGTGTAATTTAAATTTTAACACATATGTAGATATACCTATGCACATATATGTATAGTATACATATTTGGAATATAAACAATAAATAATATGCAAAATATGTTTTTTTTTTGATTGTCATTTGCATTTTTGAATAATACAAATCTTTGAAACATGGCAAGATTTTATTGTCTTGTAATGTACTGTACACGGCCCTGAAATGAAACGAACTCATAAAAAACACACACATTTTTAGGTGAAAGATGAAAAACAAAAGGAGGAATGAGTTTATGAGAAATTTAATTGTTAGTTTCGTAAGTGTCTTAGGAGTTTGACCACGTGGTTGTTTTTTTTTTCGAAAGATATTAAAAACTTGAAAATGAATGTAAGCCAATATTTTTCTGTTTAAGACAAAAATATTGCCGAAAATTTTTTAATGTTAGTGAATGTTTTTGAAATTAAAATTAAATATATTTAATTTTATTGAAAATTTACATTGAAAACAAACATAAATTTGAGTTTTTATTTCCATATTAATGTATCTCTTTAACTTGTTGCATTTACCCCTCATGGTTATTTCTATTTTTTTTTTAACTTTCCTATGTTTTTATTTTTCTGCAACTGGCAACACTGACATTTAAATCATACAGTTTTTCCATGAACTTATTCGAGATTTGTTCAATGGTTGTTCTGTTTCATGGTTGTTAATGTTCATATTCTCTTGTATAAGCAAATAAACTAATTTTTTCTTATTCGTCTTTTAAATATCGAGTGTTCATTGCTTTCATTTCATAGTGTTTCATCTTACTGAATACGAATGAAGCGAACACAAAATTATAATGAAGGTTTCATGAACATCATTATTAAGTTTCATGCAGATGTTTAATGTGTATGTGACACATACTATGTGTGCATTAAACTTTGTCTTTTAAAGAAAAATTAAGCTCATATTTCTTATTTCCCCAAAAATTCCTAAGTTTTTTTTAATATCCCTAATGCAAAACCCAAATAAAATTTTCTGTCCCTTTTAGCAACAAGAAACCCCCTAATTTGGGGTCAAAACCCCTAAACAGGCAGCCCTGGCCATACATACGAAATAAAAGATAACAAAATATACATAAATAAATATTTTTACGAGTGCCAAGATAGCACCGACTTTAGAATGTTTCAAACTGGGATACCAAAATATACAAATACATAATAGGGATTTGCAGAAAAACACGTTCGGCTTTCATTTAGTTCAGCTGTTGCTTGCCAGATAATCCCATTAATTATTTACTAAAAAAATTAAGAGCTAAAATTCCTTTTTCATACCCTTCACGGCTAAAGGTACGTTCAGACTAATGAAATATTTGACAAAAATATTTGTTCTGATATTTGCTTCAAACTATGTGAAACAAAAAAATATTTTGTTTGATGTTCAGACTAAGCTCAAATATTTGACAATTTTTGTTTGTTGAAACAGTTGGCAAATAGTGTCAAATAAAATAAATTAATTCATGTTTGCCATGCGTTCAGACTAAAACAAATATTTGCATCAAATAATTATTTAATCAAAGTGTTCAAAAATAAAAATATATATCACAAATAGTAAAAATTCGTGCAGAAGCCTAATTATTTGTTTTATTCTGTGGGGCAGCATCTATTATATTGTTAGAACAGGAGTATGGTAAAGAAAAACAAAACTGGAAGACAAATGGTTAACGGAAACATGGCTAAAATTTGCGAAAAATTGGTAACAACCCCTAAAATATATGGTTCGGTTAAAAACAAAATGTCGGGAAAAGAACAACAAAAAAATGTTGCAAAAACAGCCATAAATTTGACTAAAAGTCCCCAAAAGTATAAGGAATGGCAAAAATTCGGTGAAAATTGCTAAATTAGCAAAAATTCGCAAAAATTGGCCAATAGCAAACCCTAAAATTTATTTGAAATCGCTAAATCGGTTAAAAAACAAAATGTCGGGGAAAAACCAAATAAAAAAATGTTGCAAAAATAGCGAAAATTCGCGAAAAATTTTGATATTTCAAACAAGCCATAAAATTGATTAAAAGTCCCTAAAAGTATAAGGAATGGCAAAAATTCGGTGAAAATTGCTAAATTAGCAAAAATTGGCTAATAGCCGGCATGATAGCAAAGTCTAATAATTATTAAAAATCTTTAAAACTGTAAAAAATCCGAAAACTTACAGGAAAAATTGCTTCTATCGGGTATATGGCTAAAATTATTTGTCGTTGTTTGCTCTTGAAATTTTTTTGTAAAATCAAATAAATGTTTGCTCACACTATGTTCACATTGGACAAATATTTGTTTGCCGGCAAATACTTTTATTTGCTCAAAATCAGCTGTTATTTTATTTGACACTCAAAAATATTTTGTGTTCAGACTACGTTAATGAAATATTTGATGTTTGCTATCAAATATTTCATCAGTCTGAACGTACCTTAAGCCGAATATAGCACTTACTTTTTTTGACTGTTTTCGTTTTTTGTTCAAGTTTTTTTAGTTTTGAGAAAATAATTGAGTCACATGCCGGACGAAATTCGGGCGAAAACGATCAAAGTATTTAAAAAAGGTAACTTGTATTTGTTTATCAAAAATATTTTATGCGACAGCATTTATCGCTTTTATGCACACAAATTAAATGCATTTACATATGTATTACAATTCGTGCAATTTAAAATAGCCGAACTCTTTTTGTGAAAGGAAAGAATTATTTACTTAATCAGGGATGGAAAATGCCTTTAATTATTTTGTACCTATGAAAACATAATGTACTTTTTAGAGCAAAACAGTACAATTTTTTATTAAAAGCAAAAATGTGTGTGAAAATTCTAGGGCTGAGGTGTCAGAGTTAAGGTCTTTGTACCGGATTCGGAGTCTAAGTACCCACACAACTCGCAATTCCGACTCCAAAGTTTTTCGAATATTTTTCAAAATAAAAAATATTAACATTTTGAAGTTAGAAAATAAGAACCAGTCTACTTTACATATGAGTAGTTGAGTTGCAGAACTCGTTCGTTTCCAAAATTAAAAAAATCCATAACAAAACGCAACAATTTCACTTTTCAAAATAAGTTTTTTTACTGCTAATGTTGTATATCCCTGGCTTGAACCAAGAACATTTCGCACGATTCTCGACCAAGCCAAGAATTTCTTTTTCTAAATACATATATGTGTGGCTTTAAGCAAACAGTAATTACTCAAAGCGAACAAAAATTTACTTAAATACAGCTAAAAAAAACTTTATTTTAATTTTATAAATACTTAAATCAAGTATTCATTGCTTAATATTTTATAAAATACGAAGAGAAGCATGATTTATTCAAACCGTTCGTTTTTTTAATCAAACATTTTATTTGTACATGCAGAAATCTTTTGTTGAATTGTAGGTATATAGTTAATGCTTTTAATTTTCAATCAAAAGTTGCTCAAACTAAAAAACAAATTTCCCCTAAAATCTCCTAAAAAAGGAATAATCCCCAAAATAAGCTCCTGAAATTAAAACAAAGTTTGCTATTAAAAGTTATATTTATTTGCTCGGATTTATTAAAAGAAAATTTAACAAATCTTAAAAAAAAAATGTTTAAGGAACACGTTTGTCGGTTCATAAACACGAATAATGTTGTGACGTGGTTAAGCACATTTCTTCAATGCAATTCTTTAAGCATTGCAAAAACCCAGGGTGCCCTGTCAAACCCGGCAGGTGAAACTCATCAGCGGCAAGCTAAAGAAACCTCATTGAATCAACGTGATATACAGCTACGTATGCTAGAAGAAGAGAGGGCACTTAAAAAAAAGTACTTGGAACGAAAGTACGCAATTCTAGCGCAAGCCGAGGGCAGCTTATGTAATGAAAGTGGTATTTTATTAAACTTTACATAAAATCAACCAACGTCGTTACAATTAGCAGCAAGGAGGTGATACCAAGATACCTACCAATCTTCGACGGTAATCCAGAAGATTGGCCATTATTTTTAAGCAGTTTCAAAAATAGCACTGAAATTGCCGGGTACTCAGATGCTGAAAATCGTATACGCCTACAATCCTGCATGCGTGGAAAGGCCAAAGATTTAGTTAGAAGTAAATTACTTTTACCCCCTATGGTGCCCGAGATCATACAAACCCTCCAAATGTGCTTCGGCAGGCCGGAATACATCCTTGAAAGTCTAATAGAAAAGGCCCGTAAATTCCCACCCCCGAAAGACAAACTGGAAAGTTTCATTGAGTACGCGCTCATGATCAGAAATCTATGTTCTACCCAGCAAAAAAAAATGGAAGTGATACTTCATAAACGGCATCTTAATTACATCCAAAGTAGCTAATGCTACTTTTTAGCTTTAAAGAAGTAGTTTTGAAGTACAAATAAGAGATAACATTTTGAATAGCACCTTTGTTCTTAAATAATTGTATAGAATGTAGTTGGACCGGACATTTTTAAAAAAGAGAGCATAAAATCTACAATTTTGGTGTAGATTTACCTCTAACCCTTCGACAGAAGCTACAAAAATGGTATGTCCAGTACAGTCCTTCAATAAAATGCTGCAACAGCCTTTTGAAAAATTGGAAAGAGGAAAATATGGATGTGCCTACTAGTGTTGGCGGACTTTTAAAAAGAAAAGATAAATGTGTTATTAGAACGGTTACACCTGGGGACTACATCCATATTGGACTAGAGAAACAGTTGCAAAAGATAACCGAATTATTGTTGCAGCGTTCTAATGACGAACTTTTATTAGATATTGTGAAAGTCTGATAAACGCTCACAACAATATTAAACAGGTAAAACTACCCGCGACGAAGAAGGATCAATACGCTTTTCAATATGGGTATCAGACGTCGAAAATAAAATGAAATGTATGTTAAACGACATTCACAATATTAAAAACCTGGATCTACCTACTCAGTCAATAAATATTACACTGCGTTTACATTTGACAGTACTGGCAAGGCAGTAAGAATATACATATAAGTTGTCAAAAACACTACTAACTGTCTTCGTGACGCAGGCGTCCAGACAGTAGTTAAGACAGTTGTTGCAGTGCAAGTCCAGCTAAAGATGTTTTATATGAACTAAACAAATTTAAAAATAGCTTAAAATAATTTTATATGGGGGATTCACAAGGTGTCATAAAGTCATAAGTCTTAAAAATAATAACATGAAAAAATACGACTGTTGTGAACAACCCGTTATAAATTAGTGTGCTATTTTGAATTTAAATCAGCTGATTTAAAACAAATATAAAAAAATAAATATTTTCCCAAAATCAGAATATTTTTTAATTCTTATCAATGAATTAAAAACAGTTGAGGCGTCCCCCGAAAAAACTATATTGTCACCAGAAAACCAAAAAGCCCTTGAGATAATGGAAGATACGTGCATCAAAAGGAAGGGATAGTACGAGATAGGCCTACTATCGAAAAGTAAGAACCCTCAACTGCCGGACAGTTATAACTCAGCAGAAGAAATTTAAAAAAGACAAACTGTTACGCACCACCATGCAAGAAGAAATCGACAAGCTAGTCAGCACAGGCTACGCGAAAAAGCTGTCTCACTTAGAACTGCAGGTATGTACTCAACCAGTCTGGTGTTTGCCTATATTTATTACACGAAACCTGAGAAAGTACGCTTAGTTTGGGACGCTGCCTCCAAGGTTAACGGTACATCGCTTAACGACTTTCTTATGACAGGACCAGATATGCTAAGACCTCTCTTTGTTATTTTAATAGACTTCCGTGCAGGGAAAATAGCAATTTGCGGGGACATTTCGGAAATGTTCCACCATATAAATGTTCGTGCAGAAGTATGCAGGTGCAGCAGTTTTTATGATTCGGCGATTTAAATAACAAACGAAGTCCAAGCTTACTTACATTTGGTATATCATGTGCGCCCTGCATAGCTCGCTTCATTCGCAACAAAAATGCAGATACATTCGGTTCAATATACCCGAGTGCAGTAGATGCAATTAAATTTCATCACTGCGGATACGTACGAAGAAGCGCAAAAACATGCTACAAACTTCGAAGCCATACACGCAGCAGCAGGTTTCTCCATGCATAAATTGACAACAAATTGCACGAAATTACTAAATCAGTTTCCCCGCAATAATAACAAAAAGCATACTCCACACAATTTGGGCTCTGTAGAAAAAATATTTGGGATGTATTGGGATCACAAAAACAATGTTTTTAAGTACATTTGTAAATTTTTTAGACTCAGTAGAGATATATTCCAGAATGAAATAATGCCAACCAAAAGAGAAATTTTACAGGTACTAATGGCCATATTCGAACCGTTAGGACTCCTGTCAATTCACACAATAAGTCTTAATATACTTCTGCAAGACATCTGGCGCTCTCAAATCAAATGGGACGACGAGCTGACAGCCGATTTATACTGCAAATGGCATCAATGGACCGTAACTTTATCAGACATATCAGAGGTCGCAATTCCACGTTACTATTCAACCCTCTTACCAACAGCTACCAACATCGGAGAACTTGCATATGCAGCCAAGGATGGAACTTCAAGCAGCGGTGATCGGCGTAAGGTTAGCATCAAAAATGCCCAACAGCAGGCGCATTAAGTTCAGCTGATGCTTTTGCCGGATGGACTCAAAAACAGATTTGAACTGGCTATCAATGGACCCACGCAATTTTAAACCCTTTGTAATGCATCGTGTTGGTGAGATCCTGGAAACCACAAACCTCTCGCAATGGAATTGGGTTTCATCGAAGTTAAATCCAGCCGATGCTGCTACAAAAATCTCAAAAGTAAACACTGATCAATGGTTTAACGGACCTCAATTTCTAAGAGGCGATAAAGAAAATTGGCCTGTATTTTCGAATTCCAAGCACCTAAGCCAAGAGGTCGAGTCAACTATAACCGAAGGGTGCGAGCTGCGCCGTAGCGTTTTTCATGTCCGCGAAAAGCAATATTTCGAACCAAACATCAAACAATTCTCATGCTGGTGCAGTCTCTATAGATCCCTTCCCTTTATACTCTATATTAACCGGGTCAAATGTATAACAAAGAGGAATGACCCACCAACAGAGATTAGTTTCGATATGATTCAACAATCCAAAAACTTTTTGTATAAAGTGGCCCAACGTGCAGAATACGCTGAAGATATCGCTGACATTTGCATAAAAAAAAATGTGAGTAACAATAGCAAATTAAAACAACTAAACTCATTTTTAGATGAATATGGTGTTCTGCGTGGTGAAGGGAGAGTACCATCCTTAATTTGCAATCCGCCGATCATATCGCCTCATGTTCACTATCTTACGTTCTTAATTGTTCGTCACTACCACGAACTCCACTAACTCTCCTTTCACGAAACTATAATCAATAATTTAAGAAGAAAATATTACATCCCTCGTCTGCGTGTACTATATAAAGCGGTACGTAGACAATGTCAACGTTGCAAAAATACGTCAAGCTCACCCGTGATACCCCAGATGGCTACTCTACCAATGCCGGACTAGCTTGCTTTGAAAGGCCATTTACATTCCTGGGTATCGATTTGTTTGGCCCATACTACGTCACCGTGGGAAGACATAAGGAAAAGAGGTGGATAGTTTAGATACGAGCTCCTGCATAATAGGCATTTCAAATTTCATAAGTCGCCGCGGAATGCCTAGAGAGATATTTACCGATAACCATGCGCGAATCCAGCTTGAGCCTTAGGGGGGGGGGGGGGGGGAATTTTTTTGATACAAAAAAGTAAAAAATTGGTTTTTAAAAGTTTTTAATATTAATTTGTGTATATTATATTAAAAAAACTCAACAATAAGGTTAAATGAAATATACGATCAGTTCAATATAAAATTATTTTTTTAAATAAGCAATTTATGATTTTCTTGTGAGGCAAATTTAGATAGTACAGTCTTTCTTCTGTCATTGTTGATCTGAGCGATGTTTTTATTAGACGACGGGTAGAAAATTACCTCTCTCCCGTAGCAATACTGGCGAGAAGGGCAAGCTTTTTATGGCATATGCTATTTTCGCCATTTCTTCAATTATTTTTTTAAAAAGCAATTTTTGCTCCAGCTTGCCAAAGAATACCTTTTTGCAACCTAGAAAAAAAATTTTAAATAAGCTTAGCGAATATGAGGCAGAATCTATTCGAAATGCTAACTGAATAATGCAAAAATCGGACGTAAAAAGTATTTTCAATGCATCTGCTCAAGCCTCTTGAAGTTACAAAGGAAAGGGAAAGCTTTGGCTTAATTGACAGTGCTAAGGAAAATAATACAAGATGTCAGTAAAAGAGATTTTGTTGAAAAGTTTTAAAAACGTTTTAGATCAATACTCCTGAAAAGTCTATAAGGCTTGGCATTTCAATTTTAAAAAAGTGTTTTAATCGATTTTCTCACAATCTGAACTTTTAGTGTTCAAATATGCTCCAGTTACATCGTGCGATGTTGAAAGAGTGTTTTTCATTCATAGAACTGTTTTATGTGATAACATATCGATCATATCGGTGTGGTCAAGAACCTCACACCTATTTGCAACAACAAACGTAGGCTCACAGCCCCTATTTACTACTCCTAAATTATAATTAATAAAAAAGGAGAAGAGTGACTCACCTCTTACATTCGTATCCGTACTGCCCCATATAGTGTGGTGCGCATTAGCATCGGCACAGATTATCACCGGCGTTCCAGTGCTCGCGGCCTTTACAACTGCATCACGGATGAGCCCGTTGGGTGGGTCCTGCCCGTGGTCATGCGCCATGTACGCCGAGACCATCCAGACTATACCGTCCGGTGTCTCAAGAGCAACAGTTGTGGTATCTTCGTCACTGTAATCAGAAAGAATGAAGATATTCAACGAGTTTTTAGCTAAGAGACAAGATCTTATGTTACCTGTACCTTTTGCAAACAAAAGCTTGTAGCCTTTGAGGTTAAGTCCGCAAACCCGATTCTTGTGAATCCAGGGTTCTTGGACCATCACGAGCTCCTCCCCTCTTTCTACCACACGGAGAAGCAGTGCAGCAGATGCTGCTTTAGAGTGGTGGAGGTTTATCTGTAGCACCTTCACCATGATCCATTTTGGCGACCACTGTGATGTTGACGTCCTCCTGGTCAGACTCCAGCAGCACGTCCTCATCAACCATATCACCCAAGTGATCAAAGAAGTCACCCACCAATCCTGAGACAGACTGGGTATCCTCTTTGTCACTTGAGCCCACGGCATCGTCGCAAGCCATGCTTTCCACAGGTTGCTTGGCCTCACTTACCGATGGAGCCGGATTGCCCTTGTTGTTACTTCGGTAGACACGGAGCAAGATGGTACTAAAACCATAGTAGAGCTTGCCCTGCCTCTCCCTTAGTGGCTCCAAGGATTGCTGGTTGATAACCACAATCGCCGTCCTCGAAGACCCTTCAGCAGCTGAAACCTTCACTACTTTCCAGTCCTGTGTATGTAGTTTTTTTTTTTTTTTTTTTTACTGTTAGGACCAGCACTCAGGGGATGACCCCTACTAATGTAGTTGAGGGTTGCCGCAGTGAATGATCTTCAAGATCTCCTCAGGCTCAGATTGTTCGGCGGGGATGGTTTTGATTGATCTCGGCCTCCGTGGTATCTCTCCTACTAACACCACGTCAAGCCTGGCACCTTCCCAAACCTCTCCTAGTAGTGGAATGGCCTGCTTAAAAAGCAAACGCTGAGCGCTCATCTGCGCAAGCCATCAGCTTCACGTGACCCTGGTACCAGCCAGCGTCATCGCATTGAGGGGGTGGTCCTGGGTTCTCCCTGAGGATCGTCCAGAACGCACCCATGAGTTTTTGGTTTACCAGATCCCACTTGGTATGGGAAATGGCACCATTGTCAACACTCCTGTCGATGATGGCTCGTACAAGGTGACCTTTGGCCACCTCGCTAAAGGATTTGTTCATCGGTTCGATTAAATGAGCTTTCTGCTCATTGGTGAGGTCTTCAGCTTTCTGGGAGCCGTGAAGATCAATAAAACGCAAGGCAGCACGCCTTGTGTTAGATGCCCTCTTTGTAGGGTTTTTGAGCCAAGGGGACTTTCTACGGTCGC
This sequence comes from Pollenia labialis, assembly GCA_949318255.1. Taxonomy (NCBI): domain Eukaryota; kingdom Metazoa; phylum Arthropoda; class Insecta; order Diptera; family Polleniidae; genus Pollenia; species Pollenia labialis. The sequence continues at coordinate 128,908,257 of OX439142.1, read as the reverse complement.
CGAGTTTGGCGGGGGGTGGTGCAACCTTGGGATTGGATGTTATCATCGCCATCCCTCCTTGCACAATGGACACATGGGAAGCTGCATTGTTGGACGACTTTGTCGTATTCAACTTGGCAGCTCCCGAAGCAGGGGTTTTATCCGTTCCAATGACGGAAAGGGCTTGTGCGGCTTTGGAGGTACTTGGAGCGAAGTTCAGGGGTTCCTCGCCGCCGTTTTTAGAGCAGCCGCCTTCTGATCGAGCTGCCTTACCAATTCTGATCAACCTGGGCCGTTCTTCCTTGGTTGCCTGGGCTGTTGCAGCCGTTGGCTTGTTTGTTTCTCTGTCAATCGTTGTCCTGGTTCTCGCCTGTTCGTCATCAATCTCCGTTACTTGTTTTTGTTGTGTATGTTTATTAAATACATACATATTTAATAACTATAATGTCGTACACTTGCATACATTTCGGAGTAACGCATGAAAAATGTTGAAAATGTGAAATACGCGTTCACACTTGAAACATCTCACATCTACTATCAATAAAAAATTTCACCATTTCTGTAAAAAAAACTTTTATTTTTTTTAATTACTTTTTTTCTACAAAAGAGCCAAAATTTTAAAAGATAACACCAAAATGTATTTAGAATTCATTTTGTTTAAAATTATAAAAAAAAAATCAAGTAACATAAGGATTGCTAAAGAGAAAAAAGTCTGGGTTCACACTATGAAAGTTTTCTTTCAGAAAGTCTGAGTTTATAGGTGAGAGGGGAAGAGAAAATGCTATTATCCTCTCCCCTCTTATCAATAAGCTCAGACTTTCTGAAAGAAAACTTTCATATTGTGAACCTAGACAAACTTGAGAAATAGTCACGCTGCTTTCAAACCAAATGCCAATTTGTCAATAACCCTAGGTCTACACTAAAGATAAATATCTCAGCAAGCTGGCAATAACGTCGGCAGAATCACAGAGCAATATTCCTTATTACTCTCCTTACGCTAGGTCTCCACGTAGCAATTTTTTTTGCTGGAGAACATGTGAAATTGATTTGGCATAAAAAAACGTACAGAGAAATTCAATGTCAGATAAATAACAGCTGATTTTACAGCAGATTGCTAAGCAATAATTGCTCAAGCAATAAGAAGAGCAATCATTGCGCAATGGATTGCCACTCATGGCAATATGCGGTCAAATTTGACGTTTGCCGCAATAAATATTGCTACGTGGAGACCCGGGCTTATGTTAAATGCATGGGAAAACGTTTATGTTAACTCATAATTTTAAAGAAATCAAGGAAGAATGTGCAGTGCATAAATGACGACATCTTGCAAAAATTATATTTATTAGCCCATTAACCGCCAAAATTAAACTAGCAATGCTAATTAAAACAAAAGTTTATTTTTCTATTCATTGCACACAAAAGTAACATAAAAATATAAAAAAAAATGTAAAAATTAGGAATGGTTGGAGTAGGAGGGGTGTACTCAACTGAGTACAGCGGCGGGATATAGGTAAAAAAATTTATAACATTGTTATTCATTACATAATGTTATTAAACATTTTTTGCATCGCCAACGAATTATTGCATGATATGAAGCACATCCTAAATGCCTTTCTTCTTTTTTTGGGTAGAAACCTATACCATCTTGAGGTAACTTTAGTTCAGGGGTGCTCAAAAATGTTTTGCATATGTATTGCGAGAGAATTTCAAAGTACAGATTTACGCAAAACTAAACGCACAAATTTTATTTAAATTTAATAGAAAGAAATTATTTTGGCTGTTAAACATTTATAATAATACAGTCCAAATTAAAGTTTCTATTTTTTAAATTGACTTTTAAAATTTTAACTTTTAAAAAACAGTAAGAATTGGAAATTTTCCAATATTACCATTAAAAAAAAATTCAGTGCTAACTGCGATGCACATTAGAGTGGCCATAGTGGAAATTTTTTTGAAAAGTTAAATTTTTCGCACTGAAAAATATGAGGTTGGGGATAAAAATAATTATGCATATTTTATTTTTTTTTTTTTTAATTCCGAGTACCTCCGGGTTGAGCCCAAACTTTTATTACATTACCCATTTGTCACTATTTTTGTTCCTGTTTGTATTTAAATAACAAAAAAAATCTGACTTTATGTTCCCAACTGAATTTCTTCGATACCTTTAATTATTACCTTTCCAACGAGCCGCAATAGTCTGCTGATAAACTACGGATAATCTTGCCCGGAATACCCAAAAACCAAAGTCCAAAAAAATAGGTGAATTTTTAAAATTTTTTTTATTGTTGATAACTTACTAATGAAGCCTTTTTGTTGGCTTATCCTCTTCGTCGTCGTCGAAATCTGTAATTAGTTTTTAGTAATTGCTCTTTCTGCCGGATCATTTACAACGGTTAAGTGTTGCCATATTCGTTTTGCGGTGCAGTATACTTCTTGGTCCTTCCAAATTGCAGCTCATACGCTATAATTTGTGCTCATACGTATAAATATTTTTAATAGAAGCTCCAATTTTTACGCAAATTTTGTGCTAGATCGTTTTCGTGAATTGGTAGTAAAAACCTAATGGAATTTTTGGTTTTATGTTTTTGTAAACATTTTACTAAAAGATCCAAAGCAGGTAGACCATTTTGTCTTATGTCGAAAAATACTTGCCAGTTTTTACATGTAAAAAAATAAGTTTGGTTGTTACCATTGAAGGAAATTAATAAAAACGCTTAACCTTGAAGTAATTTTTTATGATCAGTTGTTGCATCAGATTATGTCAATGCATTGGTCGAAGGGTTATGGAAATTTCCAACCATTCTGATAAAAAAAACACATGCAATAACTGTTTAAAAATGTAACGGAATTTTGTGGTTTTATGACTTTTTACTAGAACATTCAAAACAGGTAGACTATTTTGTCTTTTTTCTACAAAAATGTGAAAAATTTGCAGTTTTAAAGTAAAAGTGATAAGAGAAACAAGTGGGCAGTGAATAATAAGTTAAAACAAATTAAATAAAACAAAACAATATAAAGTTATAATGGCAAGCTCATCTAAGAAACTACGATCCGATAATGATATATTTTTGGTGGGAAAATTCGAAAGTGAACTGAAAGGCGCAAAGTTGCCTAATATGAAGCAAGTTCTTCAATTATTTTTTTATAAAACCCGAGTGCAAAAACTCCCTGTGAAGGCAAACATAAAAAATACAATGCATTCAACTGTTGAATTTTGGCAAAAAGCAAATATTCCCACAATGACCGAAATCAACTGCATGAAACAATTTAAATTACTTTATGCCGAATGGAAAAATTTGTCCAAGAACAGATTTGGCAAATATGAAAAATATAGAAACGATGAGAACGAATTCTGTGAAAAGATAGAAAATTATATATTTGATATCGCAGCTGCAGATGCACTTGAAACGATGACTATTGAAGAGGACAAAGATTTCCTTCTATTGCAAAGAGAAAAGGGTCGGCCAGGTTGTATGTCAGGCCAGGATTTGAAGCTGTCACGAAAACAAGAACGCAAAGCGAAGCTACTGAAAGAATCAGAAAAGCGCAAGCGAAAACATCAAGCAGAGTCACAAGAAGTTCAAGGTATTGGTCAATATTATGGCTTTTTTATTGTTATTTTAGCAATAATTAGCTTGTTGTTCAAAGATGAGGTTGCGTCTGATACAGATTCCTCAGAAATTATTATATACGAAGGTGTAGAAATGAACAATTCAGCTCCGGAAGTTGATTTTATGAAGGACCAACATCAAGGAATCCATCGATCCCGCGGAAAAATCCATTTCGTTGATGATCGAATGTTAGCAAGCATGGATAAATGCCGCATCAGTGATCGCGATGCAATGCATTTAACATCTGCTACAATTACAGCCGTCTTGCGGAAGTTGCAGGAAATGCAACCTGACTTAAACGACATAAAAGTGGAAGATTTCGTCTTTAACCGAACATCGTTTCAAACAATGCGAAAGGAATATCGGCGCAGACAAGCGAAACAGATCATAGATGAATTCAAGGTAAATATTTAATAATTAAATATAAATAAATATCTTGAAGGAAATTAACATAATATTTAATTTCAACATAGATTCCTGAAGTATTTGTCTTGCACTGAGATGGAAAAATGATTCCAGATATGAAAGGCAAGGACAAAGTTGATCGATTGGCTCTCGTTATAACCGCAGAGAACGAAGAAAAACTCCTTGGCATTGCAAAACTTGAAGAATCTTGTGGTGAAAATATTGCTGAAGGCATTGAAAAATTCCTACGCAAATGGAAGATTGATAATTAAGTGCAAATTGTGGCTTTTGACACAACATCTACAAACACTGGTATTGAAAAAGGCTCAGCATATTTGCTTGAAAGTAAATTGGGTCGCGATTTACTTTTTCTACCGTGTCGCCATCATATCAGCGAATTGCTTATTAAAGCTGTGTTTGATTTAAATTTCGGAAAAACATCAGCACCAGAAGTCACTCTCTTTACTCGTTTTTCAAAAGACGATTAAACTATATCTATTGAAGTGAAGCGGAAAATGGTTGAAGCTCTTGGCAATCATGTTGACGAAAATGACAAAGTTATTCCAAAAAGATTAAACTTAACGCTGGAACAAGTGAAATCGTTTGAAAATAAGGATTTAAGTTCTTTCGTTACTCCTCGCACCAAGCGTTTTTTTCATCGTTTAGAAATCGATGTGACATTTTTTGAATTGGATCCATCGATTTGGAAGGACCAAGAAGAATACTGCACCGCAAAACGAATATGCCAACACTTAACCGTTGTAAATGACCCGGCAGAAAGAGCAATAAAACTAATAACAGATTTCAATCGGGCATTGACATACGACGAAGAGGATAAGCAGTATTTGCTTCAAGTTGTGGAGCACTACAGAAAAAACTTTTCATCCCACAATAAATCTTCATTAGTATAATATTATCAGCAATAAAAAAAAATTAAAAAATAAATAAAAAAAAAATTAAAAAATAAATTTTTTTTTTTGGACCTTGGTTTTTGGGTATTCCGGGCAAGATTATCTGTAGTTTATCAGCAGACTATTGCGGCTCGTTGGAAAGGTAATAATTAAAGGTATCGAAGAAATTCAGTTGGGAACATAAAGTCAGATTTTTTTTGTTATTTAAATACAAACAGGAACAAAAATAGTGACAAATGGGTAATGTAATAAAAGTTTGGGCTCAACCCGGAGGTACTCGAAATTAAAAAAAAAAAAAAAAATATGCATAATTATTGTTATCTCCAACCTCATATTTTTCAGTGCGAAAACTTTTGGATTTAACATTTTTAATTTTTTCTACAGTCAGCCTCAAAAGAAAGTGTACACCGAACAGTTCAACATTTATAAGTCCGTAGATGTTAAAAGGGGGAGAGTACAAAAAATCTGTTTTTATGTTTTTGAAGTGTATTCAGTACTTGTTTATTTTAATAAAAAAAAATTTGTCATTTATTTCTTCTTCATGTTCAAATTAACATTAATCTCAGAAAATGCCTTATTTTACGCGTCAAGAAAAAGTGTACAATCTCATATTATTTCCATGTTCCTGCGTCATAAAGGTAATTTGACCCCTAGTTTTTGGTTTTTTTCTTCTTACAATCATATAACGGATGTTTAATTATCTTTTCTATCTGTACTGATCAATTCAAGGTCGTGTTAACTTTAGTTTGTAAATAATAGTTAACATGGGTAAGCAGACTACAGTAGAAACTCGTAATTTAGTGGTAAAATTGGCATCTGAAGGCAAATCTTTGAGAGAAATTGACAGTACTATTGGCAGATGTCGTAATAATGTGAAAAAAATTATAAGGTAAGTACAAAAATGTGAAAAATTTTAAAGAACTTCCACCCTCTAGCAGACCTAAAACTTTTTCCGACGTGGAGAAGAGGACAAAAGTGCGAAGAGTAAAGGCTAATCCATGGCGCAATACAGTAAAAATAGCAGAGGAACGAGCAATAACATTAGGAGCAAGTGTTAGCGACAGTACTGTTCGCCAAGCACTACATGATCATGGGATATATCGTAGTGTTCACAGAAAAAAGCCACTTGTATATGTAAAATTCAAAAAAATCGTCTGGAATATGCGAAAAAGCAACACAACAAAAATATTTTTTCTTTATGGGCCAAAAAATATTTATTTATCTTTGTTTTTATGCGTTTTCGCATATTCCAGACGATTTTTTTGAATTTTACATATACAAGTGGCTTTTTTCTGTGAACACTACGATATATCCCATGATCATGTAGTGCTTGGCGAACAGTACTGTCGCTAACACTTGCTCCTAATGTTATTGCTCGTTCCTCTGCTATTTTTACTGTATTGCGCCATGGATTAGCCTTTACTCTTCGCACTTTTGTCCTCTTCTCCACGTCGGAAAAAGTTTTAGGTCTGCTAGAGGGTGGAAGTTCTTTAAAATTTTTCACATTTTTGTACTTACCTTATAATTTTTTTCACATTATTACGACATCTGCCAATAGTACTGTCAATTTCTCTCAAAGATTTGCCTTCAGATGCCAATTTTACCACTAAATTACGAGTTTCTACTGTAGTCTGCTTACCCATGTTAACTATTATTTACAAACTAAAGTTAACACGACCTTGAATTGATCAGTACAGATAGAAAAGATAATTAAACATCCGTTATATGATTGTAAGAAGAAAAAAACCAAAAACTAGGGGTCAAATTACCTTTATGACGCAGGAACATGGAAATAATATGAGATTGTACACTTTTTCTTGACGCGTAAAATAAGGCATTTTCTGAGATTAATGTTAATTTGAACATGAAGAAGAAATAAATGACAAATTTTTTTTTATTAAAATAAACAAGTACTGAATACACTTCAAAAACATAAAAACAGATTTTTTGTACTCTCCCCCTTTTAACATCTACGGACTTATAAATGTTGAACTGTTCGGTGTACACTTTCTTTTGAGGCTGACTGTATATAACGCTATGGCCAGTCTAATGCACATGCTGTTTCGAAATTAAAAGTAAGAATTATATAAAAAAAAAACTCCACTAAAATCTTCTACATTTATGCGTTTATGACAGTTTCGTGAAAGTATTAAAATATTTTTTTTTAATTTTATTACTTATCTTACACACTGTATTTGAATAAAGATCAACACGGCTTTCGTACATGTGCAACTAAATTAATGAGCGTAAAAAAACGGGGTGGGGCTTCTAAACAATTGTTTGCTTGAATGAGCATCACTGCTTTAGTTCCAATGATGAAAGATGCCGTCAATTGAACCTTGTAATAGAACGTCGGAATAATAATTGATCCATAGTATCAATTTGCCTTATTTTAAGCAAGCGACTAATTAATTAATATGAGGAAATAATTTTACAAGATGTATATTCAGTTGATATATTGATTTTGATACTGTTTCTATTCTAACATTATCGTAAGACGAATATAAATATCCTTTGGGTAACTGATATACAAAATATCAAGACGCCTTTGGATAATTGATATGCACACCATATCAATACGCCTAGCGCCACGTTGGAAGTTATGTCAATTGTTTTGATAAACATATACAGTATTACTAATAAAACTAATCAGTTCTTTGTAAAATATCTTCTCTTATTGTATACGCAAGTTATAGATTCAAATTACTAAAAAAAACTTCTTGACATGTTTGTGCTAGTGGTAGAAGAGGACCTTTGTAAATACTTGTGTTACGTTGTAGTTTACTACAGCTTCTTTTCCTTTTTGGCAATGGATATTCCTCGCTGCTGTTCAATGTTACCTAGATTATCTTTCGGCAAGTTGTCTGTAACCGTGTTCTCCATAGCTTCTTCTTCTTAAACTGCTTACATAAAACCATAAATCATACAAAGAATCACTATCAACACTAAATACAAGTGTTAAAACGTTTAAACCTCATCGAATATGGAAGTACGATTTAGTTTCTGTGCAATTTTTACAACTACAGTATTCCACAATTTGTAAATGGATTCCGCCGCTGTACTCAGTTGAGTACAGTTGCATTTTTATTACGATTACTTTTTAAAAATATACGACAGACCAATTATTTTTCGTTTATTTTATAAATACGAATGCTCACTTTTAAAAAAATAAATAAAAAAGAAACAAGCCATATAAATAAGGATAAAAAATAGAAATATCTTTGGTTATCTCAACACATTTATTTTATATAAATTATGGTCAATTTTGGAACGTAATTTTTTTATATAGTAATTTTTTTAATTTTATTTTAATAAAATGCTAAAAACGTAAAAAATTCCTAAAACATTTAATATATGAATATTGTTGATAAAAGATAAGGTGTACTCAAACGAGTACAGCAGCGCCAAATGGGTTAATATAAATTCTTTCTTATTCGACTTTATTGTTGAAGCAAAGACTATAGATCAGTGCTGATCAAAATTGAAATGCTTTTGTATTGGTGAGAATATGAGGCAAATTTAGAAATACAGTACAACAAAAAAATAAACGAAAAGATTATTATAAAAATGTAATCGTAAAAATTGTTTTGGTTTACAAAAACTGTTTAATACTTCAATACACAATTAATTTGCTATTTGATCAAACAAAATTTTTTTCCTGATATTTTAAAGGTAAAAAAACAAAAAATGTTTATAATTATTAATCATAAAAAATTTTCGTAGTGGTACGAACATTTTTTTTACGCACTATTTGTTAAAATTAAACAAAGCATCCGCCAAGCATGTGCACTATTTGCCGTCTGAAAGACAACTGAATTAAAAGAGCATAACAAAGTGATGGGTGGAGCTAAAAAGCAATTGCTGTATGAAATGATCACCACTGCTATAGATTTATAAAGATGTTCACTTAGTACATTTGAAATTTTAAAAAATGTTGTGCTTCTTATTGATGAGGGGGGGAAGTAACAAGAAAGCAAAAACTTCGTGCTCACATTCAGAGAACTAAAGAGAGCAAGAAACCACATGCATTCAGTGTTACCGTTATGCGACTAAAGTCGCATTTTTCCCCCTTTTTGACTGCCGTGCCACTTTTTCGACCCCTTTGTTTTAAATCCCCTTTTGTATCATTTTGTAGTTTTTTGTGCCCCTTTTTGAACCAAATTTTTTTATACTGTCAATCAATGAATCCGAGCTCAATTTGAAGAGAAAATAGCATCTAATTTGGAAAAAATTAAAAAATTCAGGAAGGGCTATCTATTAACAATAAAATTTACCTCAAATTTCTAGTATATGTATTAAATATTATGAATAAATTAAACCTTAATTTTCAAAACGAATCATCACAAATTATATATTTAGTTTCATCCACGAAAGATATTGTATTAGAAATTTTTTTAAAAAAGAGTATGTTATGTAGGGTGATCGATTATTCGACATTTTTCAATAACCGGTTTTCGAATATTCCGAATAGTTGCTATTTTAAAAAAACCGGTTTTCGGTTAAGCATTTTAAAAATAACCGGCTAACCGGTTTTAATTCGAATACATAACAATACCAAAATCAAATTAGTTTTTGTAATAAAAAGTTAATTATAATAAAAACAAAACAATTCACGAAGGTAAGGAACCAACAAAATACATATACATATGTTCCCGTCGATCCCATAAGGAGCATAGAGCCTCAATACATTGATTTGACTTAAGGTATGTTCAGACTAGAGGTCTGCATAAATAAAAAAAAGCAATTTCAACGCACTCATTTGTTTTTTAATTACAATGTGTCGATCACCCAATAATAACGAAACAAATGAAAAAATAACCAGAGACAAAACAACAAAAACTCATTCTATTCAGTCAACTCAAGTCAAATGAGTAAATTATTCAAATATAATTTGAATGTAAAATATGTGCACCTACACATTATGTATGTATGTGTAAGCTTAACTTTTATAAATAAAAGAAGCCACAAGCTTACACACATATTATGGCAAGGTATTCAAATAAATGTATGCACATTCAATAATTCAAAAATTATTTGAATATTTTTTGTAAACTTGCTCTCTCTAACGGGTCATTCCAATGTTTTGTTATTTATGAATGCCTCTCATATTCATTTACAGTGAACAAGTTTTTTATTCAATTCATTCATTCTTATTTTTGAATATGGTTTACTCTCTTCTTATCTTTTTAAATGTTTTATAATTGAATAAATGTTGTGCATTTTGGGTAAAGGCAAACAAGTGAGTTATTCAAAGCAGACCTCTAGTTCAGACAACAAATATTTGACGATAAAATAAAAAAAAAGCGTGACCAGTTAATTGATTAAACTTAATCATTATTTTAAACAATTTCTAGTTATTTAGCAAATTATAATTTATGTATATCTAAGATGATAATTGTATTTATGTATAATGTAGTTAAGAAACCGTTAAATAATGTTTGCTCTTGCCAAACGTTTTGCAAAAGCAAACAATTCTTTAAGAAAACTGGTGGTTACGTTAGGAGTCAAATATTTAATAGGTGTGAACATAGCTTTAGCATTTTTGAAAAACTTTGGTTTTCAAAAATATAGGAATTTAATAAATTTATTATTTGAGAAATTCTCCCAAATTTATTGTAAGTGAGTTTTAATTTGTTGCTGGTTAAGCATGTCTATATGAAGCAGTAAACTTCGGCCATATTTTTGAAAAGTGGCAAACAAAACCTCTTATCCAGGATTATATATTGAAATTTTTTTTTGTTTCAGCATTATAGAAACAATAGTAATTCGAACATGCTTTTTATGTGAAATATCTGTCAATTCGTCGATCACACAATTTAAACCCTTCCAGGACATTTTTGATTCCTTCAATTTTATTTTAAGTTCTTGGTGTTTTAATAAATTAAACTGATGAATTTTCCCATATCGTTGATTCCGCCAATATGTTCTTGTTTTAAGCATATGCTAGAACTACTTAATAGTTGTTCATTAATTATTGGCAACATATTTTCGTAAAGTAATATTTGCAGTCTCTTAAAAACTACTTTGAACAGGGTCAAGTTTTACTTGGCGTATAATTATGTCAAGCTTGTAGTCTAATTTAAAGTGATTAATAAGTCGTGACGTTAAAGAACCTTTGCAACTTATCATTTTAGGGCCATTTAAGCACAATTTTCATTTAACTCAGTTCGAAATATCACCAGAGATGGTATCTTTATAAAACTATATATAGTTAATCAAATCAATTATTTAATATATATAGTATTTATAATACTGCCAAATTGCTAATTAATTTTAAAGCTGAACTTTTTTTGTAGTACTTTAAATTGTTTTTGGTTTTTGTTACAAGAACACACGCTTATATAAGCTCATAATGTTTTTTTGACTTTTGTTTCAATTTGTTTTGACATTTTTTATAAAAAGTTTAAGTTTGCCAAATATTCAATTAGAAAACTATTTAAATTACGGGTACATTTATAACTAATGTAAGGAAAACGTATATAAATTACACATTAATAAAGTAACCGGTTTATTTTACGAAAATAACCGGTTTATTCGATATTCGAAAAATGGACATTTTAAAATATTCGACTTGGGCAAAACTAAAATAACCGGTTAAAACCGGTCGAATACTATTCGATCGATCACCCTAGTCAATATAATACAAGCTAGATGAATAAAATTGAGCTCAAATATAAAAATTTGTTCCTTTGCTATCATCGTAAAAGGTACATAAGGCTTGGCATAGCCGAAAATAGCACTATTACTTGTTTAATTATAACAAGGATGAAGACTATAGAAGTAAATAAGCAATTAAGGTTTAATTTTTTTGTTTTATCTTATCAAAGGCGAAACCTCAACTGTATCAAATTTAAACAGTGTACAGAACATTTTTCACGAACTATCAACATCGCCCGTTAAAAGCAATATTACTATAACAGATTCGTCCAACGTCCATTTGGGCAATAAAATTAATTATGATGGTAATCTTTATTTAAATCTTGTCAGCAACAATGAAACCGGAATATCTTTAATTCAGAATGATGAAAATAATGGAGTACTTATTAAAACAGGTAAATTATAAAAATATTTATCACTTTATTTAAAATGTTTAATCTTTTTGTTTAAAAATTATTATTAGTATCAAATTTTCATATCTCGGATATACCAATTATTCAGAAATGTTTTTGGTCAACTAGAAACCCCAAAGAGGAATATTGTAAAATTAATGAACCAGTTAAATTGGTCATAATATGTAAGCTTTTTATATAAGTTTTTAAATTATTTATGATAATCTAATATGTACAGGGTGGGGCAAAAGTCACGAAGGGGTTTAAAACAGTCATAACTTTTTTAATTTTTAATTTTATTTTTTTTTTTTACAAAATAATAAAATATGATATTGGGAGATTTTTTAAATTTAGGTGTGAAAGATTACGTCACGTAATTGAGCACCATTTTCAGCCTCGCAAAGTTGAGCTCTTTTAATAGCATTTTCCATGACACGAGTCAGAGTATCTGGCTGCAACGCTCTTATTTCGGCTCGAATATTCTCTTTGAGCTGTGCAAGTGTTCTGGGTTTATTGATATACACCTTCTCTTTCAAATATCCCCAAAGGAAATAATCCGGTGCTGTTAAATCCGGCGAACGTGCAGGCCAATTGAATGCTGAATTCGCCAAAAATCGTTCTCCAAAAATCTGCCTTAGGAGCTGCATAGTGGCTCGAGCAGTGTGTGCAGTGGCCCCATCTTGTTGGAACCACTGGCCTTAAAAAATTTTGGACCATATCTCGATATCGCTCGCCATTTACCGTTACACCATTTCCATCGTTATCTTCGAAAAAGGATGGTCCAATAATTCTTTGGGACGTAATTGCGCACCATACTGTACATTTAAGTGGATGTAATTGTCTCTGATGAACCACTCTTGGGTTCTCAATACCCCATATTCTGCAGTTCTGCTTGTTTACAAAACCATTTAATTGAAAATGTGCTTCATCGCTCATTATCATTGAGTTTGAATTATTGATCGATGATGTTCAAAATAAAGTTCTATGATTTTGGTTTGCTGGATAACGTTGTAAACTTCCATAATTAATCTCCCAGATTTATTTTACAAAGCGTAAAAAGAAAAATAAAAAAAAAATTAAATTAGAAAAGTTATTAATTTTTCAAATCTCTTCGCGACTTTTGCCCCACCCTGTACATTAGAGTGCTCCAAAGGTATGCACTTACGAATTTAATTAATTTATGTGCAAATAACCTACGTAAGAGCATATGCGACCGATTGTTAACTTAAACTACATCGATTTGCACCGAATTATAATTCCATTTTTTAGATTATTTAATTATGCACTTACCATGTGTGTATGTATGTATACATATATCAAACGAATTTACTATGAGTTTTTATTAATTTTACTACTTATGAGCTCTTTACAAGTTAAATTGTTTAAAATGTTTACTTTTTCAATATTTGATAATTTGTAGTTGTAAGTTTCCCATGTGGAATGCTTCCGTAATAATATAAGAACTAGTAGTAAATTAAGCATCTCCATCCTGTGTTTAAAACATAGTACGTCTTTCTTCTCAAACCAAAAAGAATAAATTAAATTTTTGGTACAATTCACGCATTGCTCAACAATAAATTTGTTATGCTTTTCATTTCTTTATTTTATAAAAATATTTTTTCAAAGACCTTTATATTAATTTTACAAACTTCAAAAAATAAGTCAGAGGGAGCACACAAACCTCCAAAGTCGGATTCTTTTTGATAATTTTTTGCATGAACAAACATTTCTGAAGGATTTGACAAAATTTGCGCTTATATCCATACGACATTTAACGCATGATATTCGTTGTGATAAGTAACCAACAAAATATCGACTCGATGTTAATTCTATTGGCACATTATTGGATGTAAAGCAATCGGCATCTTTATTAATATATACTTCATTTTCATTGTATGTATATATCTGCGATTTATATTTCAGGAGTGTGAGTACTCTCTGATTGACGGAAAGGGTCATTAAAATAGGTTTTAGGCTTTTGATTTTCTGAGATTAGAAATCACACTTAAAGGCTTTTGTGTTAGTCGATTCAGAATTTGCATAATGTGGATCAATCTATCCGAAAAGCGCTTTAATACGACTAAAAGAGAAATGTATGATAATATTTCTAATAAAATTCCATATTATTTCCAGTCTAATAATACCTTTTATGATCTGAAAGCTTTATTGGCGATTTTTCAGATTTAAAAACTTGAATCGTTACGAGTATTGCCAAAAAAAATTAATATGTGTTGCAAAATAATATTTGATAAATAGAGCACATGTTTTGACAATCCGTGTACGAGGCTATGTCATCAATATAATTATTTGTCTGAATTTGTTGAATATTATTTAAGTTGTTTAAGTTGCTGTAATATAACACTTTTTAAATAAATAAATAAAAATAAAATTATAATAGTAGCGAAATTCACATATTTTTTTTGTCCTATGCTAATCCCGCGAAGCTCTTCGCTTGTCTGCAGGAGAGAAACCAGAGTCTCTGTCGGGAATCGAACCCACAATCCCGGCGCTGATAGAATAGCTCACTACCAACTAGCCCCGGTAGCTAGTTTGTTTGCACATACTATTTATTTATTTATTTAGTCTATGGATTACCTCCTTTCAGACAAAAATTACAAAATTAAACAAACAAATTTAACATCATCTATTTAAATATAAAATTAAATTCAGTTTGATATTATTAATATTCAAAGTCATATCAATAATACTGTACAGATCATTAAAGTTTACACATATTCGACGAAAAGGGTCAGCATTTGCATAATTTTGTTGAAAGTATTCAATTGATAACGGCTGGTAATAACGTGTAGGGCGTTGGGGAACATTAAAAATAAACTGTTTAACAGGAACTCCGAGCAAATATTGCCTTTAATTAGATTGATAACAAATATGACATTCAGCATTGTTCGGCGGCTTTTTAAAGTTGGTAAATGAATCTCCAATAACCTGGTTCTATATGGAGGAAGATATATAGATGGATTTGGGAAAGTGCTCCGTAATATGAATAGCAGAAATTGTTTTGGACAGACTCAATGCGATCACTATGAACGTTGTATGAAAAGCTACAAAATAGGATTATGAGTTCGGTGCGAATATGTACATTTTGATTTGAACAACAATAACATTCATATATTTTCCCTACAATATTCATATATAAAAATATTCATTTCTATTCCTTATAATATTTGCTCATATAAGCTGGCTCATACAAGTTTAATGGTTACAAATTTTAGCTTTTTCGGTATGTTATCGGTGACTTTGTAGATATGTTCTTAAATATTTCTTATCTGCAATGCTTCCGTAATAATATAAGGACAAGTAAATTTAACATCTCAATCCTGTGTTTATCACATACTTACATATGTACATACGTACGCAAACCAAAAAGAATAAATTAAAATTTTGATACAATTTACGCATTGCTCAACAATAAATTTTTTAATTTCATCGCTTTATCTTGTAAAAACATTTTTGCTGACCTTTAAAAGAATTTTACAAACTTCAAAAAGTAAGACGGAAGGAGCACACAAACTTCCAAAGCCTGAATCTGTTGCATAATTTGTGATAATAATTTGTTGTAATAATAAATAAAATTGGATTTTTCAGCGGAAACGATTTAATAATTTTTCAAATAATACAATTTTAATAAAAAAAATTAATACTTATTAATTTTTTTTTTACATTTTTAAACAAAAACAAGTAAGAGTGCTATATTCGGCTATGCCGAATCTTAAATACCCTTCACCATGGTGAGATAAGAACAAGAAGTTTTTAAAAAGAATACCTATGACAAAATCAAAAAATGTATGTATGTATATAACTAAGTCCGTTTCCTCTTTTGACAAAGTTGATGTTTGAAATTCGTTATATAAGTTTTAATTATATTTAATCTTAAAATCGTGTATAAAAAAAT
Organism: Pollenia labialis; assembly: GCA_949318255.1. Lineage (NCBI taxonomy): Eukaryota > Metazoa > Arthropoda > Insecta > Diptera > Polleniidae > Pollenia > Pollenia labialis. The sequence continues at coordinate 128,892,389 of OX439142.1, read as the reverse complement.
TTAATAAAAATAAAAAAAAATTTATTTTGGATACTTGAACTCGCAGTCTTACGAGCCTTAAGCGAGAACTTAGACAACTCAGCTATGATAGTATGGATTTATTTAAATTACATACAACTTTTTATGTACATATGTAGGTACGTATATGCTTGCCGAAATAAAATAAAACACTGTGTCATTGCCAATAAAATGAAAATATCGAAAAGCTTAATAGGTAATTTTAAAATCGTTTTTAGGACATAAACAAATTAAATAAAAAATAAAAAACAAATAGGTATAGAATATGATTTTTGTTTTACATGTAAGTTAAGCGAACGATTAATATTTACATTGTCAAAAAATCAAAAATTGCTGAATTATTTTAAAAGCGTTTATAGAAGTTAAAAAAAATTTTTTTTGAAAAGGTGGATGCCGAGATTTGAACCCCGGCAACTACTAACAACGCTGCTTTAACCAACCGCCCAGACAACTCAGCCATTAAAGCTCATGCAAATAAAGAATTAAAGTAGAATATATTCCGTCACTTTGTTTGTTTAATATGTAGGTATGTACGTATTTTTCAATTTAAGCGAGCAGTCATGTACAAACATGTGTGTGTTTGATATGCCTAACATTCAACACGTCCGAATAAAAGCACAAACAAAAAAAAAAAAAAAAAAACAGCAACCACAAGGGATTTTTTGGAAATATTAGAGGTAGTCGTGGTTTTTTGCTCATAACTCAGCCATTTTTTAACCGATTTAATAGATTTATATACCGACGTGTTTAAGAAGGAATTTACCATTTACTTGTGTTATAAAGCTTGGACTCGGGGAGAATGTGTTTTCAACGAGAAAACGAGACTTCTTTTAGTTTGTTTGTATTTTTTTAAATGCAATGTATATACCTACCTACACACACACGCGTGTGCACATACCAGTGATGCCAACTTTTTGAGAGCAAAAAGCACTTTAAAATTTTAAAAAAGCACTATTTCGAACAAAATAAAAGCGTAAAAAAGCACTAAGCCATTTTTAAAAATGTAATTAACCACAAAACAAGTTGCATATGGCGTTTATTGGGACCATATTTTTTAAGATTAAAAAATAAATATATTTACATTTGTATAAAAACATTTTTAATTGTATTATTATTATAATCTTCAATAGAAATAATATTATCCAAATCATGATGATCCATCAGCTATGTTTGAATTGGCCATTATACCGTTTTAAAGAAATACAGTGCGAGCTCGATTTTTGTAACTCAAAAAATCTTGCCTGTTGCAGTTACAGAAAATTTGCAATGACTGACCATTGTTTATAAAACTCAGCAAACACAGAAATACACCATATGTATTGCCAAACGTATTGCCAGGATGAAAAATAGTATTGCGGCAATAATCGAATTCGTATTGCGGAAGATACTTCCTTCGGGAAGAAACGTGTCTCGATAGCAATACTCCTACGCAATACGAAAGCGATTCTTCTAGATGATAAACTAGCAATATTGCCAGATAACCACTAATGAGAAAATATAACGATATCGCCAAAATATCATTGGGATGATAAAAAGAAGAGTTTGCATTTTAAAAATATTCATTTATGTAATAATAACAGCTTTTTATTTAAAATTAAATTTTTAATTACATATAAACAATACTTACAAAAAATATATTTTATAATTAAATTAACTGAAATAATTATGTAGTTTCCACCATATCACCCAACTCCTTTAAATTTGCATCCATTATGAGTGTTGCGTAATATCTTGATTAAGTTAAAAAGGAAAAAGATTAATATTTAACAGATTTATTTTATTTATATATTTACCTTCTGCAGAATTTTTTAGATTTAATAAATTTTATTTTTTCATTTATGACGTACAAATATGTTATAATTTTTTTCTGTCTAGAAAATAAAAAATTACTTTGATTATTTTCATTTAGATGACAATTTGGGGATATTGCGAAGCTATTGCCCAAGGCCCATCTATCAGGTCTGCTTACTTGTACAAAAACAAAATACAATTCTTTTTAGTTGTCAAAAATTTACTACCACATATACAAAGCAAAAGGAAAAAACGTGTATGTGTGGCATACCATAAACGTATACATGCACATGTAAACAACTTTTGACAACTAAAAAGAACATAAACAATGATCATCGGGCTTCTTGCACAGACCTTTTCAATGGGCCTTGCTATTGCCTTAGGGGATATCTTCCATTTGTTTGCAGGGAACTTAATGACAGCCTATATTTTAATAAAAAAAACTTTAATTTTATCGTTTAAATAAATCTAAATTACAATCGTGCAAAGATTAATAAAACAATTGGCGTATGATGTTATCCAATTATTTTAACCTATGTACGCTTCTGAATGAAAATAAGGTGTAAAATAGAAAAAACATATATGTTTGCATTCTGATACTCAGTCAAACCTTTTTACAATAGCACTAGAGGTAGAAGTGCACAACACGCGGTTATTTGGAGACGAGTGCTGTGCGTTTGAAAACTAAAGCGCATGAAAAATGGCAGGTTACACAACGCTCGTTAAAAAAGCAATTTCTGTCAGCTGTTTTTAATTTATTTAACACTTTGCTTATACTAAGTTACGACTCTTTTTTTTTGTTTTTAAAGTATTTGCGTCCTTTTGTACGGTTTCCTATTGCATTTTTTTAACTTTCTACATGACTCAAAATCGTTGTTTATTTTTCCATTCACAATTCCTAATATTTTCCAAGCCATTTTCTATTTTTGACAAAAAAATATTTATCGCAAACAAATACATCGTTTTTATTACGATTACTAAATATATTGTCATCGCTAAAAAGTAAAACGTTTTGTAAAATTTCCAAATTGCTAGGGAGCCTAGCTCTAACCTCGTAAATAAAGTTTTTGGCAAAACGAATGCAACTTTCTTTTATCACTTTTTTTATCATTTGAAATCTTAAAATCTTTACAGACTTCCTCAAAATTGCAATCCAAATAGCAAAGCTCATCTAAATCATCCTCTATACCTATAATCGTAGTTTTAAAAAATGGTAGAAAAAAAATTAAAATTGTTAAAAGAACTAAATGCACTAACGAAAAATTGCTTCTTTTTTCAATTGACAACCAAATTTGACGTTTTATGTTAGCAATAATTGTCAATAAAACTGGCCTAGCAATTATTGAAACATAAATTGCCGGCAATAACTATGTACACAAAATTGCTGTCTACATTAGAGATAACATTATTTTGACATTTATTGCAATATATTTCATTTATTTATTGCTACTTTTCTAGTGATTACACTAAAATAATCGGAATATGTAGAATGAAATACAATGAGATAGGAACATTTTCTAAAGCGGCCAATACACTAGTAATATTATTGTATATGATATTTGCCATATTTTCTCCATTTTGTCCTATATTATACAATAAGTCGCACAATGGTTTCATTTATTCAATAAAAAGGTGAATATAACCTATAGGAATAACATGAACAGCATTGTTCAATGTTGCCAACACACAATCGTTCTTTTCGTTGTGCAATAAAAATCAAAAGTCTTTTGATTGTGGCCAATATATTGTGCTACCTTCGAATATCACACACACATTGGCGATATAATTGTACAATAGGTAAAATTGAACAATTTTATTGCAAGTGTATTAGCCGCTTAAAGATGTTGAAAAATTTTGATTTTTGGCCCTGTGTAGTTCATGTGGGAAAATTCCAATATCTTTGCAAATTGATTGAAATGTTGACAAGTGTGAAAAGACTATTACGAAACTTATTAATCTGACCTGAATTTATTAAAAGGATGTATAAAAAGAAAATTAATCAGGGTTGTTCCAAATTGCCACCTATTCCACAACACGCAAAGTTACTCTAAAATACAAAAAGTTACGAAAAGTTGGCCAAATGTAACAAAGTTATACATGTTATGTTGTGCCTTCAAAAGTTACGTAAATGTAACAAATGTAACCAAACGGCATCACTGGTCTACTAGACAGGCAGTAAATGTCGTGTAAATAGGGTGACAAATTATCGCATTACTAATTACTACTGTGAATGATTATTAGTCGAAAAAAATTAAAATTGACAAGACCAAGGTATATTTATAGCAGGTAGTCTAGGAAAGCCAGCTGTTTATTTTTTATTTGCTTGTTTTGCGATACGAACTGTCAAATGTTGTATAGCAAACAAGTAAACAAGTTTTTTGTCTTTATCTTTTGTCTTTTTTGTCTCTTATCAGCCCCTTTGCTTTTTGACAGTTTGTATCGCATAACAACAATAAAAAGCCCTGTTGTTTGTTTTATTTTACAATTGTTGTAATCTCGCGGCTACCTGCTATAAATATACCTTGGACAAGACGTTCGTTCAATTAAGTTATGCTCTGTGAATTAAGTTGGATAAAATTAAAATTTACTTTAAGTAACTTAAAATTAAAGTAGAAAAAATTATATATCATATTAATAACCATTAGGTTCTTAAAAGAGTAATATGAGTGAATTATCACAGGTTTTCAAACGGACACCCTTAGAGGAAAACAGCAGTGGTGATGATGATACAGATGTGCGTGATTCTGATAAAAAATACTGCTACGAAAAACACAATTTAATGCAAGCAGACACAAGTGATCAGCCAAGAGGAAGTAATATGAAGTCACAGGATGACGAAAATGATATTGAATGGAGAGAAAACTCTGAAGAACATTCTCAGACACAACAAGATGGTAATATGAAAGTGGTGGCTTCGCATTACAATGAACTGAAGGAAACCGGTAGAAGAGAACGTTTCAAATCTCGTATATTTCATATGCGAAATTTTAATAACTGGGTTAAATCTCAGCTTATATCGGAATACTTGAAACGCATAAATGAAAGTCAACGCATTGGGGAACCCATGCGTGTTTTGGATATGTGCTGTGGCAAAGGGGGTGATTTGCTTAAATGGGAAAAGGCTATGATCACCTACCTCATTTGTACAGACATTGCGGAAGTTTCCGTGGAACAATGTAAAAAACGTTATGAAGATATTTGTATACGAGCGGAAAAATCAAAATTTCCCCACAAATTCGAAGCCGAGTTTTTTGCATGTGATTCTACTTTAATACGTCTGAGGGAACGATTTAAAGATCCTTCATTAAAGCTTAATTTAGTTTCTTGTCAATTTGCCTTTCATTATTCGTTTGAGTCCCTTACACAAGCAGAGTGTATGGTTCGGAATGCAGCCGAATGCCTACAACCAGGTGGTTTCTTTATAGCAACTATGCCAGATGCGTATGAGCTAATGAAGCGTTTAAGAGCTTCTAGCAATGGACGCAGCTTTGGAAATGAGGTTTATAGTATCGAATTTGTTTGCGACACCAATCCCCCACCCTTGTTTGGAGCAAAATATCAGTTTCACTTAGAGGGTGTTGTTGATTGCCCAGAATTTCTAGTACACTTTCCAACGCTAGTAAAACTCTGCCGTAAGTACGGTTTAAAATTAGATAGAAAGACTACGTTTGCGGATTATTATAAAGAAAATAAAGATAAGGGTATGTTTTAAAGAATTTTCTTTGAATTTTTTAAGTATTGTATGCATTCATTATTCATAGGAAGAGTCCTTTTACAACGCATGAATTGTTTAGATACTGTGTATGCTAATCGTATTGGCAATGATGAACAATATGCTCATATTAAACGATATATTAAGGGAAATTCTGGCAGACCTTATGGTTCATTAACAAAATGTGAATGGGAAGCAGCAAGTAAGTAATATATGAAGTATTTTTTCTTATTTTTTACTCATTTTGAGACCCTAATTGTGGTAGGTCTTAGAAAGCATTTTTAGCTTTTTAATTTTACTTGGTGAAATTTTGTTAATTTTTTGAAATGTTTTTTCTTATCGTTTTTAGCAATTTATCAAGTATGTGCTTTTCGCAAATGCAAAAATACTTGGGACGCTCAAGGTAAACCAGTATTCGAATTTGATTAACCATAGCTGCCTTTGTACTCGAGCCTTACAATATTTAAAAACGTAATCCAAACAACATTTTAATAAAACATAATCTTTTTGTTAATAAAATACCTTTAAAAGATAAAGTCTACCCTTTATTCAATTAAATAAAAAAAATTGAAATTTTGGAATTAACAATTTTTTACTTAAATTAATATAAAGAAAATTTATTTCAACAATATCAAATAGTATCATTTAACAATTTTAAACCAATTTTCTTCTTGTAAAAAGGATTAATTGGACTTGGGACTGCGTTTGGTTTTAGCAATCCCTTGCCAGGTTTTTTCTTAGCGTCGTATGGTATATTGGGTGAACTTTTGATTTGTTTTATATAGTCAATAGGATTTTGTGAAGTGTTGTGTTTCAAAGCAATTTGTACACGTTTTATGCTGCCTGGTGTTTTAGGTGTGTTGGCTGCCGAAAAAGAAGTCTTCTTTTTACTGTTAACGGGAGTAGAATAGTTATCGGTTAGTCCTTGTTTTGCCAAAGGATTTAGTACTAAGCCTGCATTTGCTTTTTTTGCTTGCAATTTACGGGAAGGTAAAAAATATTCTATCTCACCTTCGTATAAGGGTTCGTCCCAATCGTCTATTGATTTTTTTTTTAATTTAGCTTTTGCCTGGCCATCATCAGATATTTTTAACACTTTTGATTCTTTTGGTTTGCCTTTGTGAGCAGCAAGGTCTTCAGAGTCAGATATTTTTTTTTGTTTCTTACTTAAAGATTTGTTTTCAGATACATACAAATTATTTTTCACTACATCCTCTATTGTATTCTTTTTCGAGTTTTTATTTAATTTGGCAGACATCTCACCGTTAGTCATTTCATTGCTATTTGATTTTTCGAGTTTTTTTACCTTCTTAATAGGTTCATCAGTTTCATTTTCTGATTTTAATTTATTTTTTTTAACCTGAATTTTTTGTGCAGATTTATTTTCATTGGTGACATTTTCCTTCTTAGCTTTCTTCGGTTTGAAGTCCTCCTCGCTTAGTTCTTCTTCTACCCAGCCAGACATAAAAGATTTTTGTGACCTCTTTCTACGCTCTTTAAGATAATCTTTTGGCAAAGCTTTTACCAGAGTTTGTTGATAATTGTTTTCATCAATTTCATCGTAATTAAGAGATTTTAAAAATTTTCTTCTCTTCCGTTTTGTCATTTGTTTTAATTTTCTATCAACGCCATAGAGTTCATTTTCTAAATTTTCTAGTTGCCTTATTTTTTCCTTCATCAAAGGTTTTTCCGATTTACATTCAAATCTTGGCATAGTCTTAATTCCTAATGGAAATTCTCCGTTTTGATAAGTTATAAACAAATCCAACAACTTTTTAAGTATCTTTCTGCGCCTTGTTGCGCACTCCTCTTTATAGAGAAACAGTTCAATTTCTTTAATAATTGACTGAGCATCCACTGCTAACTCTGGCATGAAAACATCAACATTACCAGCACGTGGATCCAAATGTTTACCGCTGATCGTTACTTCTACACTGTCTCCATCAATGTTTTCTTCATTTTCAAACTCTTCAACTTTCTCCAAATCATCGATATGTTTAGTCGGGAATCCCATCTCTTTCCAGGCATTATATTTTTCGCTGTATTCTCTACCTATACCACTTTGGTATAGCAAATGATAAAATACTCTAGTTCGACAATGTGATATCAAGTTAAAGTCTCTTTGCGTTGCCATGAATTTTACAAAAGGTTTAACAAATATACCAACTTTTTTTGCAGATATATTTCCCTCCGATACTTTAGCCAATTCTTCAAAGAAAATATCAAAATAATGCATAGTTAAGCCCTTAGCTGAAACGTTTTCAAATAGAACCGTTTCAGTTGCATGATTATTAAACACGTCTATAGCATCACAACTCCATCCCGATGTCTTTAACAACTTAAACATATAACGAATCATACGTCTGGCTAACATTAAAAACTTGTCAATTCGCCATTGATCGATACCAAACCATTCAATGCACATTGTTTTTAAAAATGCTCCAAAGAAGTCAACACTATATTGCAAATTGCCTTCAAAACATTCCAAGAGTTTTCCGAGTTGTTCCGCAAGTTCTTCTTGAACTAAAGGTTTGTCTGAGTACCACATATTGTAATATAGTCCTTTCCATATTCTTATAAAATCTTCTTGACAAAATAGGAAAGACGATTTTGTTCTTAACTGGAGCCATTTGCGTAATTTTTTCATTTGCCTATTCCTTTGTGTTAAATCGTTGCATGCCAAAGACTTGACAATTTGCACCTCTTGGGCTATAATCTGTATATCTTCTGGCACTTCACAATCTTCGTTGCCATCACCATAATCTTCTTTTACTACAATATCTAATTTATTTGCTGATGCCATTACTACCATTATTTTTATTTAAAATTTTTTGTGCATGTATACCCTTTTTAAAACAACCACAGAATATACAGAACTGACACGAGACGGACGATTTTGCCTTTTTTTTGTCTCTTTCTAAGAAAGCTGCCCTTTTTGCATTTTTTGTTTTGATTACGCAATTCGTGTTGATAGTAGCGGCCTGTTTTTACACATTGCCACTTTCCTACCAAAAAACATTTTCTTTCTCTTTCTTCGAAAGCTGCCCTCGCAACTGATTTGGGCCTTTTTCACACGTCACTTTTTACAGTTCTGTGTATTCTGTGAAAACAACTTTCTTGTTTCAATTTACAAACTCGAGCATTAACACGTGTTTAGCTAAATTTTATCGATGTGAACAGTGCTGCCACAACCAACACAATTCTTAAAACCAACATTTTTGAAAAAGTTACCAAATGTAAAAAATATATAACCAAATTTAAAATAGCTTTTATTAATTGAGAAAATCATTAAAAAGGTTATTTGCACTTTAAAGTAAAATAATAATTATAAATCAAGAAAAACAAACAAGAAATGTAACTCTCTTGCATATGGAAAAAATAACAAGAATCTTAATAAAAAGTTTTTTTGTAGATGACAAAATATCTTAAGATGGAAATTTAAGTATGTATCTCAATTATTTATTATAAAAACTTCCCTACAAGAAACGAATGAGCGAGTAGTCACATTTTTCATTTTGGTGTTAAGAAAATTATAGAAAGAAATGACCGAAATGAAGTTTTCAGTCACATTCGGTCATTTTTTCCTATCATTTTCTTAACACCAAAATGAAAAATGTGACTACTCGCTCATTCATTTCTTGTAGGGGTGTTTCTCTTGTTTGTTAGTGCCGGTTCACACAAGTCAAGTCAAGTCAAGTCTTGAACTTTTAAGAGAGAAGGGAAAAGAGAATGCCATTTCTTTTCCCCTCTCTCCTAAAAACTCAAGACTTGACGAGTCAAACTTAATTTTATTTTAAATATGTGCCGTATTTTTGAAAAATCTTTAAAATTCCTAGGTGTATTTTCAAATATGTATTTCAATTAACTAAAACGACTTTTGTGTAAGTTTTTCAGTAATTTTCTAAAATCGATTCCGCATGATTTTATGCACTTCCTACTTTATGAAATACTACGCTCATATAAAAAGAATAATTGTAAATCTCCATTGTTTAAAACTTCATTTGTTTTCAATTTCGGACATGGCGTTTTTAATATAAAATCATAAATAGCAATATTTTCTTAGCAAAAATCTTAAGAAAAATATTCGGTTGCTGTTTTGAAAAGGTTTTTTTTTTTTTTTTGTTTTCGATAAATTATAAAAAACTTCCGTTCATTGGTAACAAATAATGAAAAAATCGTAGTACAAAGTACAAATTATTCGAGCTCGTTAATAATTGTATCAAAAAAAACATGTTCTAATGTATTATTATTTAAGAAAAAAGTAACCAAAATGAAAAAAATATTCACATCTCCACATTGAAAAATATATAACCAAATTTGGTTAGAAATAACCATAAACGGCAGCTCTGGATGTGAACAAAGTACATTTACACAAGGCAGACTCTTTAGCCCATATGTTTGTCAGCTGTTTACCCCAGTCAAATTTCGTGTATATGAGCCAAAATTTGTGCATGCCCTGCAGATACGAGACTAGTCCATACATGCATGTAAAGAGTAGTTCATAAAGGAGTAGGAGTACTCCAAAACTACTCCAAATATATGGGTAAAAGGTGGTTCATTAAACATTACGATGTCCTAGGAGAGGCCATATAACCCACCGAACTAGTCCCTAAACTACTCCATGGAGTACTAAAGTGGGTTAGTTTTAAAAGTACTTCATGTCACTACAGTATGGAGTACACTAAAAGGGTAGTTTGAAAACTACTTCATGCCACTACTGAATGAAAGACTAAAAATAATTTTACGATTAAGCTTTTTTATTTTTGTTTATTAAAAATAAAATAATAAAAAAAACAATCCTTTTCTCATCCATATAATATATTTATATATGTAGGTATACTAGAGTGGTTTGCGTGAATATGGCAAAACATTTTTTTCGAAATTTGAAAGCGCTCACGTCTAGAAATGTTCCATTTAGTGTTAAAATACAATTGCAAAAGTGTTAGCTCAATCGGACTTTGCTTTCCCGTGCCTAAAGAGCCCCAAAGTTTAGAAAATGACTGTTTTTCACGAAAATCGATTTTGAAAAACCACCCTAATGTATACGGTGAAGGACTTAAGTAGTTATTTTGGAGTGACTGAACGTGTCGTAAATAAATTTTACTTCACGTTCAGTCACTTTTGTTGTGAAAACAGCACATTAAAGCTGCGCTCACAATCAAAAAAACATTTTCACATGGTGTTCATAATAGATCAACAATTTCTTTTGTAACTACACACATTTTGCATCAAGAAACCATTTGCAAATTTTAGCCACAACAATATTAAGCATTTATTTTTATTTTTGTAAACATTTTGTTAAAATTTTCATTCAAAACTTAATAAAATTATTTTAAACGTCAAAAAAAATTTCATACAAATTGTTGCTGAAGTTCTAGTTGACTCAACTTTAGTTACATTTTTAAAAAAATGTTAGTTACATTTTTGATCTAAAAATGAAAGTAAAATATATGAAATACTTTGGGAAGAAAAAAGATAGAAGAAAAAACGAAATTGTTTTTTTGATTGTGAACGTAGCTTAATAAAAAAATTAGTATTTCATTTTTTTTAAATTATCCTTATAAAAAAACCTAAGTTAAATTAATTAATTTGTTATCAAAGGTTTTCTTGGGATGCAAAAATTAATTAACAAGGTTTCTTTAAAATGTGCTTAATTCCCATTTCATACTATTGAGAAACTGAAATTTATTGTTGAAGGGATAAGCTATTCCTATGCGCATTTCACTGGTTGCCTAGGCTAAAGAAATTATACAAATAAAACTGTTAAGCAAATAAGACCTATAAACTTCAGTTTTACCTGTAACAATATCAAAGCTTTAACAAAAACAACAACAATAAACAGTGAGTCTATCTTTTCTTACAGTCCCGACTACAATTGGTTGATTTATTGTCAACTCTAAATGTAGTTGTAAGTGGGTAAAGAAAAAACAAAAATAAAAACAAATTACTTTATTTTTTTTTGCCAGTTTAGATTATTTACTCTGCCACATGCATACATATAAGTTATCAAAGGTTTTTTTGGGATTCAAAAATTAATTAACAATGTTTCTTTCAAATGTGCTAAATTCCCATTTCATAGCATTGAGAAACTGCAATTTATTGTTGAAGGGATAAGCCATTCCTATGCGCATATCACTGGTTGCCTAGGCCAGATCGTCAGGAAACCTCATCCAAAGATTTTAGAAAAGCTAAAGATATTATACAAATAAAACTTTGTCGGTTTAGAAAAAAAACCTAATAACTAAAAAATAATAGTTATCATAAGTCATGCCTTTTTTCACAAATTTCTTATAACATGGTCCATACTACAGTAAATTGGACCATCCCTGCAAATATTTTTGGACCACCTGATCCAATTTTTTATTATTTGCAGGGATGTTTTAAGTAGTCCATTTAAGCCACAATGGGCCACGTAGTCCAATATTATCTGTAGGGTGTGTGCGTTCATAAATCAAATAAACAAGATTGCACATTGCCGTTATTTTTGTGTGTGACGAAACAATAGACTTGGTGTATGTGCATTTGTGTGTGTCTTACTTTTTTTACAACAAACACTCATATTTAGTCTATGATGACGTAGATGCGCAGTAGAAATTTTTTTGTACGGCTGAGTGCGCAATCTTGTTTTTTTGATTCATGGTGTGAGTTAAATTATGGCGTTTTCTTTTCTAAAAAAAAAGTGTTGCATAAGTGTTACATGTGACTTGGCAACATTTTTAAATGCTCCCATAATTTTTAAGAAGTGTTTCATATTTTACGTTTACAAAAGAACACAAATTTCGGCATTAAACAATAAAGTACAATTAGCGCAAGGTAAATTCAATTACAGGTGGTGGCAAGACTACAACAATCCAAAGCAAACAGAAACAACAGATGTTTTTGTATTGAATTGTTAGTGTTTACGGCTCGAAACTTGCCACCACCTTACTCTGAATATGCCTTGATCTAGTGCTGCACTCATGCCCCTTTAATTAAAATGAGTGTTGAAGATGTAGCATTTCTTTTAATTTTAAAGGGAACATCATCAGAAAAGAACGCTTTACACTTTTAAAAGAACACATGTTTTTCAGAAAAGAACATAAAAAAATGTAAAAGGCAGAATAAATGCAGAATTTTACTCAGAAAAGAAAACACCATTAGTATTGTTTTATACATGACTAGCTTAACCCGGTGCGCTTCGCTACACTGCTTTAACCACTTTATAGGTTGAGAGATATTTAATATATGCATCATATGGAAGGTAGTTCCCCCCTGCGCCTATCCGCTTTATTTTTATTTTCAAAGTGAAGTATACCATAAGAGTGACTTCTACAAAGTTTGAACTTTCTCACAGTTTTTAAGATATCCGATATTAAACATTGGCGTCCTATGGAGGGTAACACTTCCCCCGCGGCTATTTTATTTAAATTTTGGGGCTCAGAAGAACTAACAAAAGTTCAATAAATTGCTTGCAGCGGCTTTTATTAATATTTCTATCTATGAGAGGTACTGCTCCTCCTCTGGCTACCCCGCCCATTTCTATTATGAAATTTATAGTTAACCATAATAGTAGCTTTAACTACGTTTGAAGACTATCCCTTTAATTATTCTTCAGTTGAGCGATATTTAATATATGCATCCTATGGGAGGTATTTCCCCACCTACGCCTACCCGCTTTATTTCTATTTTCAAAAGTGTAGTATACCATAAGACTGACTTCTGCAAATTTTGAACATTCCCACTATAACAGTTCTTAAGATATGCGATATTAAACATTGGCGTCCTATGGTGGGCACCACTTCCCCAGCTGCTATTTTATTTCAATTTTGGGGCTCAGAAGATCCTACTCTCTTATTTATATTTCTATCTATGAGGGGTACTGCTCCTACCCTGTCTAACCCGCCCATTTGTATATTGAAATTTATAGTTTGCCATAGTAGTAGATTTAACCACGTTTGAAGACTCCCCCTTTAATAGTTCTTCAGCTGAGCGATATTTAATATATGCATCCTATGGGAGCTTTTCCCCCCTGCACCTACCCACTTTATTTTTATTTTCAAAAGTGTAGTATACCATAAGAGTGACTTCCACAAAGTTTGAACATTCTCATTATAACAGTTCTTAAGATATGCGATATTAAACATTGGTGTCCTATGGTGTACTCCAATTCCCCCGCTGCTTTTTTTTCAATTTTGGGGCTCGGAAGATCCTACTACCAAAACTTCAACAAAATGCATGCAGTGGCTCTTATTTATATATCTATCTATGAGGGGTACTGCTCCCCCCTGTCTACCCCGCCCATTTGTATACTGAAATTTATAGTTAACCCTAATAGTAGCTTTAACCACGTTTGAAGACTCTCCCTTGAATAGTTCTTCAGTTGAGCGATATTTAATATATGTATCCTATGGGAGGTATTTCCGCCCAGCGCCTACCCGCTTTATTTTTATTTTCAAAAGTGTAGTATACCATAAGAGTGGCTTTCACATAGTTTGAACATTCTCACTATTACAGTTCTTAAGATATGCGATGTTAAACATTGGCGTCCTATGGGAAAAACCACTTCCCCCGCTGCTACTTTATTTCAATTTCGGGGCTCAGAAGATCGTACTATCAAAAGTACAACAAAATGCGTCCAGTGGCTCTTATTAATATTTCTATCTATGAGGGGCACTGCTCCTCCCCTTTCTCTCCCGCCCATTTTTATTTTGAAATTTATAGTTTACTATAATAGTAGCTTTAACCGTGTTTTAAGACTCTCCCTTTAAAAGTTCTTCAGTTGAGCGATATTTAATGTATGCATCCTCTGGGAGGTATTTCCCCCCTGCGCCTACCCGCTTTATTTTTATTTTCAAAAGTGTAGTATACCATAAGAGTGACTTCTAGAAAGTTTGAACATTCTCACTATTACAGTTCTTAAGATATGCGATGTTAAACATTGGCGTCCTATGGGGGATTCCAATACCCCCGCTGCTATTTTATATCAATTTCGGGGCTCAGAAGATCCTACTACAAAAAGTTCAGCAAAATGCGTCCAGCGGCTCTTAAGATATGCGATAGTTAATATTGGCATCCTATGGGAGGTTTTTCCCCCTACGCCTACCCGCTTTATTTTTATTTTCAAAAGTGTAGTATACCATAAGAGTGACTTCCACAAAGTTTGAACATTCTCACTATTACAGTTCATAAGATATGCGATATTAAGCATTGGCGTCCTATGGGGGGAACCACTTCCCCCGCTGCTATTTTATTTCAATTTGGGGGCTCAAAAGATCCTACTACCAATGGGGGGTACCAATTCCCCTGCCCCTATCGAAAAATTAAGTAGCCTATTTTATTTTTAGGGCTCACGTGATGCTACTGTAAAAATTTCAGGAAAATCGGTTCAGTAGTTTAGGGACTATATAAGCCAACAAACAAACAGGCAAACAAACATTCAAACATTTAAGGGGGCTGAGGCCTGTTGGCCCCCCTTGACCAAAAAAACCGACCCGCCCACTAAGTGGAATGTGTGGGTATTCAAATTAAAGGTAATTGTACAAGAAAAACGAAAATAATAAAATTTAGGGCAAGTGGGACTTTTGGGGCCCTCTGGGTCAAAAAAAAGTACGCCCCGTAAAGTTCACTTCAGCCACATTATTTTTTGTGTTTGCTTTCTACACAATTTTTCTTAATAATAGTTTAAAAAAACATAAGCTGTTAAAAACCGACAAAAATCTTGAATGATTTTATAAAAAGTTCTTAAAAATATCAAATTCGATAGCCGCTAATAAATATCGACATATCAGTGTATTAATTATCAGCGATATATATCGATTTTGTTTTTAAATATCGATATTTATAAGCCATCCCTATTTAATTTTGTTGAAATTTTTAATGAAGTTATTGCTAAGAGTTTGTAATATTTTAAATAAAAGAATTAATAAAAAGCGATTAATAAATACATTTGCTTCAATGGCTTGTAGTCGCTATGAATATGTTAAAGGATATGAAAAAGATGATAGTATATTGCCTAATGTATGGATAATACTTCGAGTGGATGGAAAGGGCTTTCACAAATTTTCCAAAATTCATGACTTTGAAAAACCAAATGATCAAAATGGTATTTAAATAATATTGTTATTGAAAATTATATTTCCTAACTTAAACAATTATTTAGCTTTAAATCTTATGAACACTGCAGCCCAAACAGTTATGGAAGAATTTCGTGATATTATAATTTCCTTTGGACAAAGTGATGAATTTTCATTTGTTTTTCGTAAGGAAACAAATTTATGTAATAGAAGGCTGTCCAAATTATTATCTTACGTTACTAGTCTATTTACATCTTCTTATGTTTTAAATTGGGCCAATTGGATGGAAGAGAAAAAATTACAATATCCACCCTGTTTTGATGGGCGTGTGGTTTTGTATCCCTCAGATCAAAATCTTAGAGATTACTTAAGTTGGCGTCAAGCTGACGTACACATCAATAATTTATATAATACAGTCTTTTGGAGTTTGGTTCTTAAGGGTGGTCTAACTAATCAGGAAGCCGAAGCAGAATTACGAGGAACGTTTTCGTCAGACAAAAACGAATTATTATTTTCAAAGTTTGGTATAAATTATAATAGTCTGCCGGCAATGTTTAGGAAGGGTACCATACTATTAAGGAAAAAAGTAGCTTTAGGTGAAGAGGTTACTAATAAAAGGCAACTGATAGTACCAATACACGAAGATATGATAAGGGATACATTTTGGAAAGAACACGCCGAGTTATTAGGAAAATATGTACCGGGACAATATGAATACAAATCGGAAATTTTAAGTTACCCGGAATTAGTAACTAGGCAAATAAAAAAGTTATCTCTAGAGGATAGTTGATTTATATATGTACTTATACAGACGTATTTCCACAAATTTTAAATAAAGGGTGGCCCGACCAAAACGCACGATGTTAATTGTAAATAAAACAAAACAGTTTTTAGAAAATTATCCTAATTTGTTTATTAATATAATAGAATCTATGACAATTGTGTGTAAAACAAAATATCGGTAAAATGCTCACCAAGGCTCCGGTGGCACACCTCTACACGATGGTCCATATTTTCAACAATTCTGAGACATACAGGGGTGTGCTGGAAATCGCAAACCTAAAACGCAAGAATTTTAAAATCGTTTTTTAAAAAGATTTCTGTAATAAAGGAATTGTATGGCAAATATTGTACAAATATTTCTCTATTAAACAGAATTTAATAACCAAAAATTTAAAAATTTTATTAAAAGTGTATTAAAAACAACTTCCAAATTCTTGCGTTTTACGTTTTCGATTTCCAGGACATATCTTATAATTGAGGTTCAAAGTCGCTAATGAGCCGAAATATCTTTTTTAGCTCTTGAGTTGTTCTTATTATGTACATATAATTTTTCTTTTAAATATTCCCAGAGAAAGAAGTCCAACGGTGTCAAATCACATGGTCGTGACCAAGGTACATTAACACCAAGAATGATAAAATAAAATATTTTATATTTAAAATAAGATAATTTTATCATTCTTGCATTAACACAAGGTAAACTCATGTGGGAGTGTAGACGTGCTGCTCTATAACATAGCGTTTTTCAGTACTGGCAAGACAATAAAAAAATACATAGTTGCAAAAACACTACTGTCTTCGTGACGTAGGCGTCCAGATAGTAGTTAAGACAGTTTACTTTTTAAAATAAGTCAAACGTGATTGTTGCAGTGCAAGTTCACCATGGTTTGCAATAAAAAGAGTTTGTAGTGAAACGACATGTCTTCATTTTTAAACGAAGTTAAAACTAATCCTCTGGAGTATACCATAGAGTAGTTTCAAAACTAGTCCACTAGAGTCTGTATGAACATGGAGTAGTTTTAAGACTACTCCGTTGTATTGCAAAACTGGATTATATTGTCCACTCCTAGGACATCGTAATGTTAAATCGACCACCTTTTAACCATATATTTAGAGTACTTGTACTCCTTTATGGACTACTCCTTAAATGCATGTATGGACTAGTCTCGTTATCTGCACGAAATTTGAGAATTGGATTTTAACTGGGGTAAACAGCTGACAAACAAATGGGCCAACGCAAGGCGAATTAACTAGAAGGTGGGGTCAAGTCAACATTGGTGTTTTTTTTCTGTGGTCGACTTGTCAAAGTTTGTATACAAAATAGTTTTTTATGTAAGCAAACCTATTTTTTTTACTAGCAATATTTTTGACAACCCGGCCACAGATTTGTTGTAGAGTTGACCTCACCTTCTACTCAATTCGCCTTGGGCCAACGAGTCTACCTTGTGTAGTTGTACCATGGTCGTAACGGCCTCTAAGGCCCTGTTAGCCGACCGTAAATGTACTGAATTGTAATGTAACGTACCGTAACGTACTGTAAGCTCGTTTGTGCACTTATAGAACATGTAAGAACGTGCCAGCTGTTTTTCAAAAATATAAACCACAAAGCATACAAAGATGAAAAAAGTGACGTATGAAAAACGCCCAAATCATTTGCGAGGGCAGCTTTCGAAGAAAGAGAAAGAAAATGTTTTTTGGTTGTAAAGATGCAATGTGTAAAAACAGTCCGCTACTATCAACACGAATTGCGTAATCAAAACAAAATAATCAAAATGGGCAGCTTTCGAAGAAAAAGACACAAAATTACAATATTTTCTGTCTCGTGACGCCCCTGTGTGCTCTGAAATATAAACAAAGGAGCATCCATGGTGAAATAAACAGGTGGCAGCACTACGCCAGATGACGATTTTTTGCTCCTGCATTGTTTGTCTAAAGGCCTCGTTACTCTTACGTAAATGTTGCGGATACGTAAACGTTGCGGTCGACTTGAAATGTTGGTAGTTACTACAAAAACGTAAACGTGTCATATGTTGTTGAGGTGTATGCGTGTACTCGTACACACATATGTATGCAAATTATTATTTGTTTTGATTTTGCTCACAGACTTGTTCCAAGACATGTTGCTAACATTCTTGTTTAAAATCGCCAATACATACCGATATCGGCGCTTTTGTACAAAAAAATAAAATACCTTATACATATCTGTGGCATTTTGACAAAACATCTTAAGTCGTAATAAGATAGCAAAAAATTTTAAAAAAACTCGCTGAAAAAATCATTTTTATCAAATAATAAAAAAACCAAACTTAAAGAAAAATTTCGTTTATAAAACAAAATTTTAAAAATGCAAACAAAAATGTTTTTTGAATGAAAATTCGTATGATTAACAACATTTTTTTCCACTTTTTGAATTTGACTTAAGATTTTTTGTCAAAATGCCACAGATATATATTTATATATACAGCACTAAAATTGCTTTGAAAAATTTAATTTTTTATTTAGCTTTTACTGCACCTGAGAATTTAGTTTTGGAGTAATTGACCTTAAAATATTTGCATTTGTTGTTTATATTTGTGTTATTTTATTGTTTTGTAAATATTTAAAGCGAATTTAGTTAAAATACAAAAAAATAGTTTCAAACTTATAAATAAATAAAATGGCCATAGACAAAGTGAAAAAAAGGCGTTTGCAAATTTGCAGTAGCCCGCTGCCGGAAACATGCAAAAATACTATTTTAACTATTAATCAATTTTATTAACTTCCATCTATGGAAATAATCTAACTGTTGGATAAAATAAAATAAAAAATTGAACTTGTAACAACAATATTTATTTCCAACAAATAAACAAGTGCTGTAAGCTGCTTCTTTTATTTTCAATAAAAACCCGATAACTTTGGTTTCTGTGACACATAAAGCCAACATTAATTTCAGTTCAAACAAAAACCCATAACATTGGATTTCATTACATCAAATTTAAATTAATGTTTTGATGAGAATCTCATTAATAAAATTTAAAAGTAAGCCACTGGTTAATAAGTTTTGTTGACAACACAGGCCTTTAAGGCCTCGTTACTCTTACGTAAACGTATACGTTGCGGATCAGCTGTTCCGTTTTCCTTACGAAGCTACTGTGCAAATAGGTACTCTTACGTAAACGTAACGTTGCGTTGCGGATGAACCTGATAAAATTAAAATTTCTCTCCGTTTTCAACGTATCATCTGTTAAGCATTGTATTTTTGTTTTGAAGCAGTGTTGTCAACAAAACTTATTAACCAGCGGTTTACCTTTAAATTTTATTAATGAGTTTCTCATCAAATCGTTAATTTAAATTTTATGTAATGAAATCCAATGTAATTGGTTTTTTGTTCGAACTGAAATTAATGTTGGCTTTATGTGTCACAGAAACCAAAGTTATCGGGTTTTTATTGAAAATAAAAGAAGCAGCTTACAGCTCTTGTTTATTTGTTGGAAATAAATATTGTTGTTAAAAGTAAAATTTTTTATTTTATTAAATCCAACAGTTAGATTATTTCCATAGGTGGAAGTAAATAAAATTGATAAATATTAAAATATTATTTTTGCATGTTTCCGGCAGCGGGCTGCTGCAAAAGCCTTTTTCTCACTTTTTCTATGGTCACTTTATTTATTTATAAGTTTGAAACAAGAAATATTTTCGTATTTTAACTTAATTCGCTTTATATATGTACAAAACAATAAAATTACACAAATATAATCAACAAATGCAAGTTATACAACGATGGCATTTATTTAATATTGTACATTAGTATGTTTACTGTATTTCCACTTCTTATTTTCTTTTCTATAATTTTAATTTACATATACAACAAAAGTTTTAACAATATTTAACGCAAAAATCATAATTTATAAAATTATTAAATAAAAATTGATTTTATTATAAAATAATTATTTGCATACATTTTGGACAATGCAAATAGAAAAAAATCAGCGCATAGTTCCGAATATTCGCCTTAACCTTATTATATTAAATATATATGGGTATGGTCCACCGTGACTTAAAAAATCAAATCACTATCATAATTTTTTTAAGCACAAAAATTATGTTGGATTAATTTTGTAGTATATTTTTATTTTTTATTTTTGAATAAAAGTTTAATTTTTTTGTTAAAAACTTCTGAAAATATGTAAAATTACTAAAATATGTATGAAGGTAAAAAGTGTCACGTGCGTAATGTCACGTGCGTAATTTACAATTTATTTTTTTCTTCGCCAACCCATGGATAGTTGCTTTTGAACAAAACATGATTGTAAAGGCCCATTACTAACCTTTATAAAAACATTTTTTCCGAAATAAAAACCTCCTACAATTCACTTACTTTCGCACTTTTTCTTACGGTCCTAAAAGGCACTTCTATTTTTGTCACGTGAGTAAGTCAACTTTGATTGCATGGCATTTGGGTACCCAGTGCTCAATTTAACATTATATATACTTTTTAGAAAGAACTCATCACAAACAATGTAACGATTCTAGAATTCATTCTAAAATTCCATTCCACTTCTATTTTTTTAATATTCAAACACAATAAAACGCGTACAAATGTCGCGTGCATAACCAGAGAAACACCCATATATTATTTATTTGACCTTTCTCTTTTTATAATTATTTTGAATTATTTAAGCTTGAGGTCTTTTTTAAAAAAATATATTATATTTATTTATTTTTCTTATTATTGCGCTAACCTTTGGTTAGCATCTTTAGGACATTAAATTAAGTTTACAATAAAATATTTTTTTTTTAATTTTTGGTTAACACATATTGGTTATATCAAGTTTCATTTCAAGAGATATTAATAACGACTAAATATATTTTAAGGTCCTTAACTCCAAAACTAGATTCTCAGGTGCAATTAAAACTAAATAAAAAATTAAATTTTTCAAGGCAATTTTAGTGCTGGATATGTAAATATACAGTACCAGCTCGCTTATCCGATGGTGTGTAATCCGAATTGAATTTATGACGTATTACATCCTCTATAGTTCGCATTGATTGCAAGTTTGCTAAACCGAATTTATATTTATTTTATTTTTATAATTTTAAGAACCGAAATTCCGTGCAAACTTTGAAAATTTGCAACTAATTTTACCGCAAGAATGACGTGTGCATTTCTGAAGAGAAAATTCTTAGCTGGATTATTAAATCTGACAATACTTCGTGGGAGCATGTGAACTGCAAGAGAAGCAACCCTACATCAAAAAATTTTGTATTTAAAAAAAACATAACATTTAAAAAAAGCTTAACTGCCGTATTCATTAAAAACTAAATTGGTCTTGAAATATATTTTCAGAAAAATTTGTATAGAAATTTTGTTCGAAAATACGTTTGATACAGAGCGAATTCATACAAGGTGGTCTTATTTGAAAACGTTTATAACACTGTAAAATATTTTGACGTTGTGCCAAATATTCAAACAAATATTTTGTTTTTAATTGTTAATTGTGTGTTTTGAAATATAATAACATTTTAAATTTCATAATTTTAATCGATAATTATAGAATTTAGTAAAGATTCCACAGAACCACCAGAAAGGTATACCATTTTGACACAAGGTTAGTTATCAGCTGTTGCTTACGTAGCAAGATAAGGTCACCTGGTGTAAATTCGCTTTGGTTTGATATCTAAATTATGTTTTTAGAATACAAAACTTAATTTGTTCATTCTTGATTAATAAAAATAAAATTATTAGTATTGTGGTTATTTTATTGAACTATTTATGGTTTTTAATCCAAATTTTTTTTTTTTTTTTTAATATTTTTAATTAGGCTTAAGTTCATTAAATTTAATTTTCATTAAATTATTTTTATTTTTTATTTTCTTCATAAAAATAATTTAATGAAAATTAAATTTAATGAACTTAAGCCTAATTAAAAATATTAAAAAAAATAAAATAAATTAGTTTTAAAATCCTAGTCTGCGTTTTATTTTCGGATATAGTGAATTATAATACATAATAACAGCACATCCAGTAATCCGAATATCTCGTTAATCCGAATCAGGGTCTGCAATCATTAATTCGAATTAGCAAGCTGGCACTGTATATCTGTGGCATTTTGACAAAACATCTTAAGTAAAATTCAAAAAGTTGAAAAACATGTTGTTAATCATACGAATTTTCATTCAAAAAACAATTTTGTTATTTTTTAAAATTTTGTAGTATAAACGAAATTTTTCTTTAAGTTTGATTTTTTAAATGTTTTATTATTTGATAAAAATGATATTTCATCGAGTTTTTTTTAAAGCTTTTTCTATCTTATCACGACATAAGATGTTTTGTCAAAATGCCAAAGATATGTATAAAGTATTTTATTTTTTTGTACAAAAGCGCCGATATCGGTATGTATTGGCGATTTTAAGCAAGAATGTTAGCAACATGTCTTGGAACAAGACTGTGAGCAAAATCAAAACAAATAATAATTTACATACATACATGTGTACACGCATACACCTCAACAACATATGACACGCTTACGTTTTTGTAGTAACTACCAACATTTCAAGTCGACCGCAACGTTTACGTATCCGCAACATTTACGTAAGAGTAACGAGGCCTTAAGTTTTTTGTCAAAGTTTTGTTTATGTTTACAAAAAGTCCACGTTTTGTGCTGGGATTATTGTATTTTAATAAATTTTTGATCATTTTAAATTAAAATAAATAAGATATTGACTATAATAATATAAAAATTGGCTAAAAATTTATTTATTTCATCACGTTCAGCGGCAAGGGTTTATTTTTTGTTAAAAGTATTTTTTGACGTAAACGGTGATGTAATTTCCAATTTTGTTGTATTTGTTGCCGTAACGATGCCACCTGCTTATGCCACCATGGGAGCATCATATATATAAAACAACACACACAGTGATGAGAATTTATAATGTTCAAATGGAGAACGCTTTGCAGAAAAAGTACCAAGTGATTTAAATATGTTGTATAAAATGTATGTATGTATAAATACATCAATAATTTAATATTTGATATTAATATTACAGATTTACAATAAACAAATATGGTTAATACACACAAAAAAAATCATAGGTAAAATTACCTAAATATATGGTATAAAATTAACTAAGCGCAAGGGTAGCATGGCAGTATCTAAGTTTCTTAGTTAATAAAACTATTAACTTAGGTAATTCCTATGTTCGAAAAAGTATCTATTTATTTTGTTAAAATTACTTAAAAACTTTGAAAATTTACCAATGATAGCAAAGTTATTTTATATTTTTATTTTTGGAAAATTATCTAAGTTTAATTTACCATAGATTTTAGGCAAATTTACTATTTTTTTTTTGGTTACATACTTTAAATAAAATTAATTTAATTTCATTGTAATATTTTATTTATTTTCATCAAACGGGTAAAGTATAAAAGTTATAAAGATAAAATTCACACACAAAATAAACTCATAGCGAACAATTCTGCATCATTATCTCCAAAATATCATATTTTGTATGAGCGATATATATTTTTTAAACCTATTAGAATTTAACGATAAATTTGATTTATTAAATTTGCAAAATAGTGCATATTCACTTTGCTTTCACTTAAACTTGAAATTTGTGATTTTTTGTTTGTTTTTGTTGTAACAAGCGCATCCAGTGGTGTTTCTGTGGAACTCATAATTTTCATTAGGTCTTTCTTCTGTTAATGCTTCTAAATCTTTTTTTTACCTGGTTCTTTTCAATGAAAACACATCTTGTTTGTAAAAAGTTCAGTGGAGATCTTATGATTATAATATACTCACATAAATACGTTGTATCTTTATACTCTATCGAATAGTTTTTAATTTATTTTAATTCAAAAATTTTAAATTGAAATTTAAATTTAAACTTTTTTCACAAAAAAATTTAAGATTGAAAGAAAAAATCAAATAAACTTACATACATACATATATTAAAAAATTCGAAGAAGATACCTAACCCAATTTGTAATAATAACAAAAATTTTAGGCAAAACGTTTTTTATAAATTACCAATTATCTTAGGCAACTAAACATAGTTTTTTGTTTTTATATAAAAATAAATTACCTATGTACGCATTTGTAAAATACCCTAGATTATTTTTTTGTGTGTAGCATATTATTGTGGCAATAATCGATTTCGTATTGCGGAAGGTGCTTCCTTCGGGAAGAAACGTGTCTCGATGGCAATACGTTTCAGCAATACGAAAGCGATACTTCTAAATGATTAACTAGCAATATCGCCAGATAACCACTTATTAGAAAATAGGAAGATATCGCCAAAATATCATTGGGATGATAAAAAGAAGATTTTGAATTTTAAAAAATTGTCATTTATGTACAAAGAAGCACAACTTTTTATTTAAAATTAAATTTTCAATTGTATACGTATAAATTTTGCTCATAAATAATATAATTTATAATTAAAATAAAGTAAAATAATATAGAAAAATATTTAGTTTCCTCCATATTTTTAATGAAAATTCCTACCACTTCTTTGAAATTGCATCCAGGGTTAAGAAATATCTTGACTAAATTGAAAAGCAAACAGATTAATATTTAACAGATTTATTTTATTTAAATAATTACCTTTTGCAGAATATTTTGAGAACCAGTTTCTTAGATTTTATAATTTGATTCCTTTTTATTTTTTTATTTATGACGTACATACATATGTATGTATTATAATTTAATTTTTTTAAGTTTATGTTGCGTAATTTTCTCGAAAATTGTAAAAGGAAGAAAATAAAAAATTACTTTGATTATTTTCTTTTAGATGACAATTTGGCGGTATTGCTTAACTATTGCCTTAGGGGATATCTTCCATTTGTTTGCAGGGATCTAAACAAATATTTTTATTAAATGTATTTATGTGTTGTAAGTTGTTTGTCAAAAGTCCAAAGATATTATGACTAAAAAAAAAACAAAAGAAAAAGAGTGATTTTACTCGCATTCCATTTAAAATACAAGCTGACCATCACTATATACAACTGTCACGGAACCTCGTAATCAAGGCGAATTCAAACAGGTAAACTCATCTCGTCAGCCGTTCATCAGCTGTTTCCACGGCGAATTAAAAAATATGGTCAAACGTCAAAATATGATTTTGTTTTGAGAAGAAGTGAATGAAAAGTGTTAAAAATATTATTTTTATAATAAAAAAATTTCAAAACTGCGAACGATTGAAGTGAATTTATTAATTTCTTTTATAAAAAAGTAATCATTTTAATTTGCAATAAAAAAATTTGGACAACCAACCAGAAAATTGTATAAACAAAATACATGGGGCTTTTTGTAGTTGTAGAGATGAGTTTACCTGTTTGAGTTCGCCTTGCTCGTAATCAAATTCTATTTTATACAGGTTGGCACGTTACGGTTAAAGTAGCCCATACACCAAGGCGAATTCAACTACAGGTGGTGTCGCAACTACAACAATCCAAAAACAACAGAAACAACATAGGGAGTTTTGCATTGCATTGTTAGTGTTTACGGCTCCAAATGTCAACCATTTTTAGCAAAACACTAACAAATCAAAACAAATAGGCTCGAACTGTCAAAATCAGAAGGCGTTTCGACACCACCTGTAGTTAATTCGCCTTGCCATACACTATTCAATTCAATTATCAGCTGAGTCGGTTGTTGTACAAATCAAAGTGTGTATGGCTTTGTCAATTGATTAGTTTGACGGTTGTCGAGTTGGTTGATGAAAAATCAAAAGATTTTGATTTTTTCAAGTTGACTACTAAGTCCATCAATTCGATTGTACTGTGTGTGCGCAAGTCTCTTGATCAGCTGTCAAAAATAATGTTTGTAGTTTTCTTTTGCAAAAAAAAAGTTGTGTTTTAAAAATTGTCTATTATTTCATTAAATTTTAAAATTAATTTAAAATCTTTCAATTCAGTTGATGAAGTGTGTGGCCAAGCATCAATTCAGTTCAAAGACTCAGTTGACAATTGAATTGAAACGTGTATGGGGCGCATAAGTGACATTACAGTCAGTTAAGCATTTGCATTGCTTTGCATGTAAAAGAAACGATCAGCTGCTTACATAACATTTACATTTCTACATTTACGGTCGGCTAACGGGGCCTAAAAGGCCCCAACGTGACATGGGATCTTCACCTGAGATAATTGAGTTAAGGCGTTTATACTGAGGCGATTATAAATAAAAGAATTTTATGACAAATATTGTACATATATTTCTCTATTAAACAGATTTTATGACAATAACTTTAAAAATTAGATTAAAGTGTATTAAAAACAGCTTCTACATTCTTACGTTTTTGATTTCAAGATGCCCCTGTTCAAGGCCTATCCAATAGGTCTGCTTACTTCTACAACAATACAAAAAACAACAGGCATCTTGTTTGTGTAAAATTCCTCGCCGTTGTCAAAATCTTACTACTACATAGGCAAAACAAAAGGAAACCCAACAAACACGAAGTCAAACCTTTGATATGAAATGACTTTATCATTTGACATCAAACGCAATTCTCAAACGTTTTTCAATTGTTTGATTTAACATTTAAATTCAAATTGATAATGATTTGAAAATAAACATTTGATATCAAATGTTTTTTCAATTTGATGTCAAATGTTTGTCAAAGTTAAAATCAAATCAAAAATAAACTTGGCAGTACTAAAGCGAAAAATAAATGTAAGCATTAAAAATGGCGATTAAAGTTAAATTATTTTTCCTTGTGGTTACATGTGTTTTACTATTAAAAATAAATTTTAATATAAAGTGAACAGTATATTTCTAGTGAAAAATAAAAATTATTTGTAAGAAATTACAATGTTTAAAAATACGAAAAAAAAGAAATATAATAAAACAGGAAAGTGAAGAAAGATTGTTGAACGGTGCTACAATCCTCAAAATAAAAGGGTGCCAAGTAGGTATTTTGTCTTTCCAAGAATTAGAAGACGGAAAGAACACTATTTAATCTTTTTGCTATGGTACCGAATGTTTATTTCAAAGTTTATTTAAATAAATAATAAATTTAAATTAAAAAAATTAAATAGTTTTATTTATATTCCACATTGTATTATAATCCACATTTGAAAAACATTTCAGAATTACGTTTGAAAGCAAGTTGAAAATAAAGGCATTTTTCAATTTGAAAATAATTTCCCCTTTTTGTTGAGAACGTTATGGTTTACAAATGATTTTCAAATCATTATCAAACGTTTGTCGTTTGAGAAAACGTTTGATTTCAAATCACTTTCAATTTGAAATCAAACCTCCGTGTTTGTTGGGAAAATGTGTTTTGTGTGCATATTTGTGTGGCAAAAAACAAAAAAATATACACGTATAACTTGAGGGTTACACGATCAAGTTTTGCCTATCAAGTTTTAAACACTCACACTTTTTTACCAATACACTCATACTTTTAAAAATTGATACGAACTTGCCTCTAAAATTCTCTTGCCAGTGAGTGTATCAATTTTCGTTTAAGAAAACAGCTGATTACAATTCTTTTGAAGTTGTTTTTGTTTTTTTTCACAAATATTTTGCAGGCAAAAGCTGAAGTTCTTTTTTTTACAAATTGTTGCGGGAATTTTAAAATTTTAACTAAAAACCTAAAAAAAATAGTGAAATATGTTTATTAATAAAATTAATAAGCAAAATGATGTTCTGCGATTCATAGAGCTGTACAGAAGCCATGAAAATTATTATATCTGTTTTGAATTCGTCGCTCCATGGCATCGTGTTCTTTATGAGTGCATAAAACTGTGTTAATGGCAATTTCCTTGCTTTGAATCCACGAAAACAAATGTTGTACATTTAAGATCTGGTCAGTATATGGCCTTTGCAAACTTGCCTTAGTCGCCATGCGTTTTAGGGTTCCCCCTAACGCATCGCATGGGCCATTACCGTGGGACGTCGCGAAAAAGTGCCACTCGACCTTGCAGTTTGCAGTTGCAAAGATTGTAAAATTTTTTTTTATTTTTGTACTGAGAAGCCGCGCCGTCTGAGAAAAACGTTACTTTGTCGATTGCATCGAATTTTGATCTTAAGAATTCAAACAGTTTCATTTGAAATAAATAAACGGACACATAATTATGAGCTAAACTCTCCGCGACATAAACAAGGCTTACGGTCTGTAGTTCGTTATCTTTGTTTTTGAAATAAATGCAAAAAGGATGCACCGTGCACTGGTCGTGTGCCCAGTGATAAGCCTGAATTTCATCCTGAACGAGAAAAGTGTAATTCTCGGCAAAGTCGCTTATCACAATGAATTCACTTTGGGCTAATTTCTCCTTACTTTCCTTTAGAAATTTCGATTGCATCTCGGATATGAAATGGTGCGCCTTCAGTTCATTAAACTTGAATCCGAATTCCTCGATGAATTCCGGAATCTGCTTTACCACGGTCTCAAAGGAACATCTGCCGCTGCTAATTATCCAGTGTTTGAAATGCACCTCCTGAATTAACAGCTGTTCAAACTTTTCCGCCAAATATTGCTCTAGCTCGTCAATCTTCGGACAATTGTCGCATTTGGACAGATGACAATTTTCCGTGGGGTATGCGCACAACGACTTCGACAGGAGGTCCCTATATGTTTTAATTTCACCGTGAAATACTTTAAATTTCTTGCATGGAAAGAAAATTAATTTGCTGTTTCGATGAAACATGCAAACGCAGACTGAATACGTTCCGTGCCTGTCTAATGCCAGCACGCATTCTTTTGGTCGTAGGATGGCAAACTTAGAAAATCCCACTTTTTCTGCTGGGTATTTCTCATTGAACTGATGGTATGCTTCGGATAGATTACATAATAATAATCTGCGCTGCTTGTGTACTTTTTCTCCATCTTCACGTGTGATAACATAGTCACGTGTACCTGGGCAGGCGCGGCTGTTGTCATCATTGCAGTAAAAATCTTGAATCAATTTCACCGTTGCTTCGCTGAGGGTCCTTGAGCCAAATTTCTTGGTGGGAGTCGCCAATATGCCCTTCTGTCGAACTAATTCTTTGCTTCTTCTCGCGATGTAAAAAGATGTTTGAAACTGTTCAGAAATCTTGCGTATATACCATGATTGAGGCAGCACAGATAAAATGAGATATTTCTCCGGAAAAGTGGTCGCTAAATTGAATTTTCTTTTCAACTGCTCAATCATTTGTTTGCCGTCATCAACGTCATCTGCTTGACTGCATTCGTTATCAGAGCCTTCATCAAATATTGTCGCGATTGCACTCATAACCTTGCCTTTTTTCTCTTTCCTGTATGTTTCACTTCGCAACTTTCTTTTTCTAATAGGCGTTTCACCTAAAGTGGTAATAGCCTCATTCAAAGGACTCAAAGACATATTGACCATCGGAATGTCTGCCTCACTATCAGATGAAACATTTTGTTCACTTGTCATTTCACTCTCGGATTGTGGCTGCATTTGTTTCAATGCATTTGCTTGTTGAGACAAATCGATTTTACACTTGGGGCAAATGAATTCTGCTTCTTCACCGTATTGTATATTTAATTCATTCATGTATCGCTTCGAAACACCAGTTAATTTTAATACTTTTATCTTTTTCGAACGATGTCCACTCTTGTTAAACGGATTGCAGCAAAATTTATTCATTTTACTTTAAATTGTCTTTACAGCTTCACTCTTTACTTTACAAAAAAAAAAACACTTTAACACTTTCACGTTTAGTATTCAACTGAAATTTGACTCAGAGTGTGTAGGTAAAAAAAATAAGCTATATTTGCTTTTCTTTAATAGGAAAATTGGCGTGAACTACTGGTCATAAAATGTTTTTTAAAGAGGGACTTAATTGGTTACTGCCAATAAGCCGACCACAGGTCATAAAATGTTTTGCAAATTTTTTAAATTACCAGGTAATAAATATTTCGCCATATTTATGGAAAATCCGTGTTTTATGACTTGTTTCTGCACGTGTCATTTTAGGCGAAATATTTATTACCTGGTAATTTAAAAAATTTACAAAACCTTTTATGACCTGTAGCCTCAGTCGGGTTTGGTGTGCCATTACATTTTTAATAAATATTGTAATTAAGTTTTTTGAACTATTTATGGTTTTTAATCCAAATTTTTTAATATTTTTAATCAGGCTAAAGTTCATCAAATTTAGTTTTCATTAAATTATTTTTATGAAGAAAGGAATTTTACAACATGAAAATTAATTAAAATTGTTATTGATAATCATTCATTCTTGACTGACCTGAGATTCGAACCCAGGCGGCTGGTTACCATGACATGTTTCGATCGCAACCACTCGATCTCCTCAGATGGATTTGCCGTCTTACACTCGCAGCCATCGACGACTGCTGACGTCAATAGTCAAATATCAATCCTTAAACCAAATTGTATTTTCAACCTTTGGTAGATCGAAATTTGCTTTTTGAATGATTATCCATTTTTTAATCGATTTTACATGTTTTTCCTAACTTCTGTGTTTTCGTACTTATGTCAAGAATTCTTCTTGAAGTCCAAAGTACATTTTTTTTGTTTTTTTTTCCATTTTGTCTTTCTTTTTCTTGTTGACCTTTTTCAGAACAACTTGAAGGACAAATGTACACATAGAGCTCGTGCCTTAGCTTTTAACAATAATTAGAACTGTGGTTATTTTTTTGAACTATTTATGGTTTTTAATCCAAATTTTTTAATATTTTTAATCAGGCTTAAGTTCATCAAATTTAATTTTCATTAAATTATTTTTATGAAGAAAGGAATTTTATAACATGAAAATTAATTAAAATTGTTATTGATAATCATTCATTCTTGACTGACCTGAGATTCGAACCCAGGCGGCTGGTTACCATGACATATTTCGATCGCAACCACTCGATCTCCTCAGATGGATTTGCCGTCTTACACTCGCAGCCATCGACGACTGCTGACGTCAATAGTCAAATATCAATCCTTAAACCAAATTGTATTTTCAACCTTTGGTAGATCGAAATTTGCTTTTTGAATGATTATCCATTTTTTAATCGATTTTACATGTTTTTCCTAACTTCTGTTTTTTCGTACTTATGTCAAGAATTCTTCTTGAAGTCCAAAGTACATTTTTTTTGTTTTTTTTTCCATTTTGTCTTTCTTTTTCTTGTTGACCCTTTTCAGAACAACTTGAAGGACAAATGTACACATAGAGCTCGTGCCTTAGCTTTTAACAATAATTAGAACTGTGGTTATTTTTTTGAACTATTTTTGGTTTTTAATCCAAATTTTTTAATATTTTTAATCAGGCTTAAGTTCATCAAATTTAATTTTCATTAAATTATTTTTATGAAGAAAGGAATTTTACAACTTGAAAATTAATTAAATTAAAGTAATTAAAGTTATTGATAATCATTCATTCTTGACTGACCTGAGATTCGAACCCAGGCGGCTGGTTACCATGACATGTTTTGATCGCAACCACTCGATCTCCTCAGATGGATTTGCCGTCTTACACAGTTCTAATTATTGTTAAAAGCTAAGGCACGAGCTCTATGTGTACATTTGTCCTTCAAGTTGTTCTGAAAAAGGTCCACAAGAAAAAGAAAGACAAAATGGAAAAAAAACAAAAAAAATGTACTTTGGACTTCAAGAAGAATTCTTGACATAAGTACGAAAAAACAGAAGTTAGGAAAAACATGTAAAATCGATTAAAAAATGGATAATCATTCAAAAAGCAAATTTCGATCTACCAAAGGTTGAAAATACAATTTGGTTTAAGGATTGATATTTGACTATTGACGTCAGCAGTCGTCGATGGCTGCGAGTGTAAGACGGCAAATCCATCTGAGGAGATCGAGTGGTTGCGATCGAAACATGTCATGGTAACCAGCCGCCTGGGTTCGAATCTCAGGTCAGTCAAGAATGAATGATTATCAATAACAATTTTAATTAATTTTCATGTTGTAAAATTCCTTTCTTCATAAAAATAATTTAATGAAAATTAAATTTGATGAACTTATGCCTATTGTAATTAAGTATAAGCAGCAAAATAAGAAAGATTTTTTCTTCATAAATGTATTTTTAACTGTAAAATAATTTTTAAAATGTATTTTTAACAAGGTGGTCTCTTAAATGCTCTTCTCCTGTCCAAACAAGGAGTCGGGGCCCATTTTTTTATTGCTGATTCTTAAAGCAAAAATTATGAGGAATCCAAAAAAAAAAAAAAAAATTAGCCGGAAAATTTAGGAGCTTCTGTGGAAAATCGGAATATTTAATTTTCATGGGAAAATTTAAAGGTAAATTTCTAAGAATAATTAGGAAAATTTTATTTTTCAATTAAAGCCTGATTCAATACTTTTCCAACGAGCTATCACTCGTTGCGATCGCTTTAGTAGTTTTTTTTAAAACAACTTTCAATGAGGTCCCTTATGAAGAATTCTTCAATTTTGTCACATGACAGTGGTGTACACAACCACTAAACCAGTCACTATAAAAAGAAAAAAATGTAGGTGCATTATTTTTTGCTGGGCAATCGATTGAGACTATTTATTTTAAAATCGGAGAGGGGTCGTCCAAAAGGTGATCGCTTTCATATGGAATTGCTCTATATGTAAAAGACTATCAAGAAAATCTTGATCGTGTGGCTGCACTGTAAGGAAAATGTAAACAACTTTTGATGTCGTTGAGGAAAAAACCAAATAAACATCCGGCTTCTTAAGCAGACCTATTGGATAGACCTTGCCCCTGTTAACATAATATCCGAAATGTGCATTTTTTTTTTGGTAAAGTTACAAAGATCTGGTAGCTCTGAAATTAGGCAATAAAATCTAATTTTGTTTTAAGAGAAAAGTTTTCGAGTGAAAAGGCACAAATTGTTTTATTAAATATCGAAAAATACCTTAACTGCACTTTTATAAAATCTACTGAAAGTGTATTTTTTATAATTATTATTTAACAATAAATTAGTATGCCAGGTTACCATGATCCTATTCAGCATCATCGTCGTCTGAGTTCTTTTTCCTTAGATGCAATTCAAGAATATTTTGCCCAATTAAATCCTATTGCAAAACGTATTGCTTATGATATAAACGAAGCAAAAGCTAACTATGGACAACTTTGGGACACACTGGATTACCACGAACAAAACGATATTATTAATGATACATTGATAAAGCCGGAAATTTCCTTGCGTTACTTTGATAATTTTGTAACGCCCACACCCTCTAATTCTTCAGAAAATAGTTATCAATCCTCAACGGATTCTTTAACCGCAATAGTACTTAAGGATGTCGCATCTAGACGTAGTGAATCCGATCGAGAAAATGCAGATAGGAAAAAAAATATTGCATTAAAAACATATGGTGTAAAATTGAACTCGAAGGGCATGAAAAATTTTTACTCGTACGATGGACGCAATTTGCACACATTTGGAATGCAAAAAATTGCTCTAAAGGTCGTACAGGATGACGCTTTAGGCTGTTTTCGCGATGAACATTCACAACCATTTTGTCACAGAACAAAGTCACAAATTAATTTATTTGTTTTGCAACCGATTGCCGAACCACTTGCAGCTCAAAAGAATCTTATTTCTAGTAAGATAGCTAGTTTAAAGAACGCAGTTTTACAATCGCAAAATGATTGTGTAGCTAAAGATGAGTCTGAAAAAGCTTTGAATAACTACCATCGCTTACAACATCAACTTAAAATGAATCTTAACGAAAAGAAATCTCAAGATTTACAGAAATCTTCGTCTTACATAGCAATAAAACCCAGTAGTATTTCAGCAAATCGTAAAATTATAAAATCCCCTGAGAATTTTCAAAAATTAGAACATAAGGATTCTGTGTCAAGTACAAAAAATGTAAAAACATCATTGCTACAAAACTATATTAATTCAACCCAAATTAATGTTGCACCAAAAATAGGAGTTAACTATGCGGTTTTTTCAGATACATTTAACAATGCTGAAGAGAGTTCTAATTTGCTGCAACATTGTGGTGAAAGGGATCTCACTACAGCTTCATGCTCTTCGGCAGCTACATCAGATGATGATGAAAAAACTTTAGAAGCTGAAGATGTCCATTTATTGGACAATGATTCTAATATACGCAAAGGATTTGATTTTCTTAATAATTGGTAAAAACCAATATACATGGCTGCTTAAAAATCGCTAATTTATATTAAACTATTAAAAAAAAAATTATATTCGTATATTTAAAAAACCCAGCGACATACTTCTTTTATCTTAAATATAATAGACTGACTGATTAATAAATTTAATCAATAAAACAAAATATTTAAAAATAAAGATTTTTATATTCTTACATCAATAATTTTATACACAAAGGTTTACTTCAGAGATTTGTTTTTTTTTATAAAATTTTAGTGTGCATCACTAAATTTTTTAAACTCACATTTAATTTTATAAAAATATTTTTCTCATAGGTATTATATTCATTAGCTTTATTTGCAAAAATTTAAAAGAACAAACTTCAATAAATCTTTTTAAGATTTATAACAATTGGATAAGAATTTCATCAAAAATAGGTTGTAAGACTGATTAAGGTGATATAAATAATTTGATTTAACAAAATAAATTAAATAATAATTACTTTCCATTTATTGATATATTTACGCTTAATCGTATTTTAGCAATCGAATATATTTTATTCGAACTTTTGAAAATTGTACAATTTAAATTTGTATTTCAATTTAAGAATAATATTAACAGTCCTTAAAACAATTCTTAATTATTAAAAAGTTTTTAAGTAGTAGTAGTCATTTAGTAGTCATCGTCATCTTCGTCATCATCTTCACCGCCCCCAGCACGCATTTGTTTGGCACTTTGTTGTATCGCTGATGCTTGCATACTAATCCACTGTTGTTGCTCCTCTTGTGCTTGTTCTTCGCGGGCTCTTTCAAACAATTCTTGTTGTTGCCTCAGCAATTCTTCCTCTGGAATGCCTAAATTTTCCAATCGTGTACTTTGCCGCCGTCTCTTCGCAGCAACTTCCTTGCAATCATTTAGTACGGCTTCTGCTTCCTGTTTGTAGTCGCGAAATCCTAACCGGTCCAAAGCTTCTAAAACATGGTCCGCATTAATAGTCTTCTTGTTACGCATATTACATACTTCATTTGCTTCAGAGCTTATAAGATGAATAAATTCTGAACAACAATTAAGAAGTAATTCCCGGCTTTCATTAGCCACTCGAATAGATGGCACCAATTCTTTAATAATTTTATTAATACTAGCACGCGGTAGGGTTAATTCATCATCTTCCGAAGGTGGCGGGCACAACTCATCTTGTGGATTGCTCATAACTTTATACCTTAATTTATGATAAAGTTCAGTGGAATATTTAAAAATTTACCGAATTATGGCAGATAAATAAAAATTTCAGATTAAAATAAATAAACAATGTATGACAGCTGTCAATAACTATTGAATATGTAAAAACGGCCTTAAAACAATCGGCATAAATGCAGCGCTGCCACATGTGCAGATTTATGTTTTTTTTTGAAGTGTAAAACCTTCGCAGATTTTTACTCTAAAGCAATGTTTTCATTATGTGTATTAGTCATGTGGAATGTCACTTTTCTATCCACATGTGATTTCATGTGTATGTCAAAATTTGAAATTTACATAACTTGAGGGTTAAACGATCAAGTTTTGCCTATCAAGTTTTTATACACTCATACTTTTAAAATTGATACGAACTTGCCTTTAAAATTTTCTTTCCAGTGAGTGTTTCAATTTACGTTCAAGAAAACAGCTGATTTCAAGGTTATGCGCCCCATACACTTTTCAATTCAATTGTCAACTGAGTCTTTCAACTGAATTGATACTTGGCCACACACTTCTTCAACTGAATTGAAAGATTTTAATTCAACTGTCAAATTTAGATTTTTTTACAATTTTACAAAAATTTATTTTCTCTCCAAGTATCCATGTTTGCCACCAATGTCATTTTTTTATTTAAAATTTTATTGAAATTAAAGACAATTTTAAAAATATTTCACTTTTTCTTTGCAAAAAAAAATTACAAACATAAATTTTGACAGCTGATCAAGAGACTTAAGCACACACAGTACAATCGAATTGAAAGACTTGGAGTCAACTTGAAAAAATCAAAATCTTTTGATTTTTCTTCAACCAACTCGACAACCGTCAAACTAATCAACTGACAAGGCCATACACGCTTTGATTTGGACAACAACCGACTCAGTTGACAATTGAATTGAATCGTGTATGGTCTGCTTTAGTGAGCACAATTTTCGTTTGACTTTATAAATTGTTTTCTTGATGACATCTTGAAAGTAAATTGCTCACAAATTTAATGCAGCCTACGCCACAACTTTAAATTTTTGCAAATTTTGACAAACAGTTAGAGTTTCTACGCGGGAAAGAATTCCCGGGAATCCCGGGACATTATTTTTTAATTATTCCTGGGAAATTGTTTCCGGGAATTTTCGGGAATTTCAAATTATATTTTTTGAAATCTTAATTTGTTTGCATCGTTAAAATCAAACACGAGCAATAAAAATTTAATCTTGACTAAAAACTACCTACAAATCGAACTATTTTTTCTACTCCAATAAAAATTTTTAATTGCTGATGAAATGTCTGAAAAGCTTCTTGAAGTAGAAAATTAAAATGTACACGATACACCATCACCAATACCAGGAACCATCTAAAAATTCTTAAAAATAAATAAATAAAAAAAGAATTTGAAGTCTATTAAATCACGGGTAACAGGCCAACAAATGTATAATCTTTGTATCATGCGCTTCTTACTATAAAACCAACGTCTGTAGAGAATAAAAGCACGTTTTCGGTAGCAGGTTATATACATGTCAACAAGGATTAGAAATAGAATCTCTGATGAACTTTTAAATGCTTTAATAATACTAAAAAAAATTTCTTAAAAGGAAATTAATTTAACCAAGTTGCTATTAATAACAACTACTAAATATTCGTGATCTCAAAAAAAAATATATACATATACAGTCAAATCCCGATAATTCGTACCCCGTTAAATCGGAATTCCCTATAATTCGTAATAAACTGTCCGTCCCTTGAACAAATCTCGTTAATTCGTAAAATTCCATACGTTTTGGTCCCCTCGCTAATTCGTAATTCTTTTTTTAAATAAAATCTTCTTAACCTCTTATAAATCGTAATTGTTTGCTAACTACCACTTATAATTCGTAATAAAAACAGCAGAAACATTGAAAGAATGATTTTTTATAGATTTTATTCAACATTTTTTTATTTTTCGAATTTATTCTATGAGCTAAATTTCAGTTATGTTTTTTATACAGCTTTTTTATAATAGTCATTTCTGAAAAATTAAAGGAATAGGACTATTACAAAAAAGCTTTATAAAATACATAACTGAATTTTAGTTTATATATTTTATTTTTAACAATTGTTTTCTAAGTGTTTTTTATCGTTTTAGTAAATAAATTGAAAAACCCCGTATTTATTTTATTTTAACCCCGTTAAATCGAACCCCCGCTAAATCGAAAACCCCTATAATTCGTATAAAATGCCCGGTCCCTTACGATTACGAATTATCTGGATTCTACTGTATATAAACATACATATATAATATGCATGTGCATATAGTTGTAACAATTTATTTGGTTTTGTTTTGGTTTTCTGTGGAATTATTTAAGCTAATTTTTTTAGACTGTTGTATGTATATGTATGTGTATATTTTTTTAAAAAGTAAAAACTTTTGTCTTTAACTCATTTAATGAAATCATTGTCTTATTCAAAAAATCCCTTGATTCCCGGGAATAAGATTTTTTTTTGTTTCGTTTCCCGGGAATAGAAAAACACCGGGAAATTAGAAACCCTACAAACAGTATATGTAAAAGACTATCAAGAAAATCTTGATCGTGTGGCTGCACTGTACGGTGGTTTAAGGTTCTCAAATTAAAAAAAAAGTACAATAAAACCAATTAGAGTTGCCGAGTTAATCATCTAGGCACATTTTTTGGGAAATGGTTAACATTTATTTATATAAGCATTATTGTAACAAACTTGCTTTTATTAATGCGCGTTTCAAAAAATTCATCATTATGGTTTGGGGGTTTATTTTTTATGGTTCTTTTTTCTTATTTTTTCCTTTTAATAAAAAACACCTTTTTTATTTTTGGTTTTTATATTTTAGTTTTATTTAATTTTTTGTTGTTTTTGTTTTATTAAATCTTTTGGTTCACAATTTTCTGTTTCTAAACTTTGTTTTTGTTATTTATTTTTACAATTCAATTGTTTACTTATTTTAATGTTTTTGCAGGGTCACAATATATGTAATTGGTTTTTTTACTTTGTTAATTTTTTTTGTTTAGAGGTTGAAACTAGAGTGAGTTTAATGATTTTCAACATTATTTAACAAGCTAGGTTTATTACAAGAAATATAATGTAATGACGGAATTTAAAAATTAGTAAATAAAAATTTAAGGACCGCTATGACTTACAGGGTGCTGTGTTTAGAACGAGCCATCATTAAACATTTCGGCCCCCATGACTTGGTGCAGTTAAACATATGTCCGCAAAACAGGTTACAAAGTAACAAGGTGTTGTGACGATTTTTGGCAGATATGGCATCTAGGATCTCACTTCGATTCAAGTTTGCGGGTCGTGTGGGGTTGAATATGTTGACAGCAATCAAATCTGTTGATGAGAAACTTAGAAATGCTTTGTGGGATGATACCTGCAAGTAGGAATTCAGTGTAACATTAGTTAGGAAAATTTTTAAAAAATGTTAAGTATATTTTAAAAGTAATGGGTCTGGTAACGATCCCATTTTTTGTGTCGATGTCAATCTCTCGAAAGTTTTGATCAGTTCTAATATGAGTCTTAAGCTATGGTCACACTTGTCAAATATTTGACGAAAAAAACGAGACCAACAAGCAAACTAAATAAAAATTGTCATTAATTCCAATATTTATTTTGATTATAAATCCAGATCTTACCAAAAACAGTATTTTGCTATGTGTAGTAGTATAATTAGTTTGTTTTGAGTTATTAAGACAATGTTAAATCTCAATAATTATTAACAAAAGTAGGGGTTACGCTTATTTGGTCAAATATTTAATAAGTGTGACCGTACCTTTAGTGATTCGACATATTCGCCATTCGTTGGGTGGCAAGTTGTTATTTTTGATGACCACTTTCACGTTGTCCGTTTGAGATTTCCATTTATATCTGCGATGAAGTTCAGCCAGATACTCGAATTTCCATCTTTGGCCAAATGAGTAGAAGACGACCTTTAGGCGTTTCCAGCGGTTGATGAGGGTCAGGTTTTCGCTGCTCCCATCAGGTTCGGCTGCGGTCAATAATGAAGTTGCAATAAGGAAGTGGTCAGGGGTTAATGGGCTAAGGTCGTTTGGTTCATCGCTAGCAGGACTTAAGGGTCTAGAGTTTAAACACGATTCTATGCGAGTGCGAATTGTTGGCAGCTCTTCAAAGGTGAATTTCATATCTGGTATCTAGGTATAAATTTCCAAATGATATTTTGATGGCTATAGTTATGTGTAACTTGGGATTGAAGAGTTTTTATAAATTCAAGACGATCTTTTTTGATGAGTTCTGCTGCTCCGACAAAGTTCGTGCCGTTGTCCGAATATATGATTGCTGGACATCCACGTCTTCCAATAAAGCAAGAAAATACAGCTAAAAATGCTTGGGTCTATAAATCACTTACTGGTTCTAAGTGTACAGCTTTAGTGGCAAATCATACAAATAAGCAGACATACCCTTTTGTGATAAGGATGGCTCGGCCAGTAAAGTTTCGAATGTTGAAGGGTCCCGCGTAATCGACTCCAGTTATGGTGAAAGAGCGAGAAAGTGTTGTGAGCTCTGGTGGTAAGGAAGCCATGATTTGACTCAGTGTGTGTTTTTTGTACAAAACACAAGTTTAATCACCATTTTTACTAAGGGCGACAAATGAAAAATCCAAAATACCGTACGAAGTACTCGGATCATAAGTTGGTTTCCACCATGAATCGTTATTTGATGAGTGAATTCGGCCAGCAATCTGGTGAACTTAGAGTTGTACAACAAAATTGGATGTCTTTCGTTATATGTGAGCGCTGGTGATTGAACCAGGCGTCCGTTGGCTCGGATGACGCCTAGTTGGTCCATTAACGGGTTGATAGTCAAAATACTGCTAGAAGACGAAATCCTTTGTTTGAACTCCATCTGCTTGTATTCTTCTGAGAAGTGCTGTTTTTGCGTCAAAATAATATGTCGTGTTTTGACGCCTAATATTTCTTCTGGTGTAACCTCGTTTGAAGATATCCGAAAGCTGGTTCTGCTCACACCGGCATTCCTCCAGAATCGTAGGACATAAGCTAATACTCAATAAGCAAGTGACAAATTGGTTCAATGGGTCCTCCTGAGTAGTAGTAGTTAACGTCTTTACTGTTTTTGCTTCTAAGTTTGGACTTCTGGATTTTGGCCATTTTTCTTTGGGTAATTTTAGCCATGAAGGTCCAAACCACCACAAGTTGTGGGTTTCTAATTCTTGGGGCGTACATCCCCGGCTTCCTATATCTGCAGGGTTTTCTTTTGATTCGACATGTTGCCAATGACAATTGCCGACTTTATCGACAAATTCTGAGACACGATTTCCAACGAGTGTTCCACGAGCAGGGGGTTTCTTTAACCATGTCAGTACTATTTTTGAGTCGGCCTAAAAGCTTGAAGATTTGGCAGAATTCCTGAGGCTAAATTTGCCAGTAATACGGATCCACAAAGCCCCAAACGTGGTAGCGATATTTGTTTAATGGGAGCAACACGAGTCTAAGAGGCCAGTAAATCTGTAAATATAAAATTTTCAGTCTGTATTCGGACGTAATAAGTCGCAGAATAAGCTTTTTCTGAGGCATCACTAAAGCCATTGCAGGGCAGTTTTTAACGAATTTCTGCCATTTGAGGCAAGTCAAGGGTTTTAGGTTATCATCCCAGCCGACTTTATCTAACCAAATCTTTTGCATGATTAACTTGGCATCAACAATAGCTGGAGCTATCCATCCGCAAGGGCCAAAGAATTTGGCTATTGTAGATAGAACTTCCCTTTTTGTATAATTTTCTTTCAGTTCAACACCTGGGGCAGTGAATGTAAAAGAGTCTGACGAAATGTTCCATTTTATCCCGAGTGTCTTGGTTCCGGCGTTTTCAGATAAGTTTAACTAGTCGAGCGGTAGTAGGGTCTCATTTGGCAAATCTTGAATAACTCGTGGATCATTTGAGGTCCATTTTATCAGATCGAAACCGGCAGATTTTAGAACAGTTGTAAGTTTTTTTCGTGAATTGATGGTGTCGTTTAATGTGTGGCCACTAGCTAAGACGTTATCTACGTACATGTTGTGTTGTAAGATGTTTGACGCAAGGGGGTTAGTTGTCACTGTGAGGAGTTCGTAATCCTCAATAGGATCAGTCTCGGATTTTCTTAACAATATCCTTTGATATTTTGTTTGCGTAGGGTTAATGAGTATCTGGCGATACATTTTTGTGACATCTGCGTTGTACACAAAACGGAAGAATCTCCACTTCAATATTATGAGCAGTGAGTCTTGTTGAAGTATCGGTCCTGGGGGTCGATTCTGGTTCTGTGAAACTGTGAAATGAAAACTTTTTTCACATTTTCATAGAGTTTCTGAATTTCGTTTAGTGAAAAAATGATAAATAAATTCTAATGTTTTCATATGAGAAGAACAAATGGAATGAAACAAATTGTTTTCACATTTTCACAGTAATGTGATTCTTGTTCTGTGTAACAGTGTAAAGAAGTGTCACAAACTTTTCATTTATGCCATATTTTTACACTTTCATTTTAACGGTGAAAAATAATTTTAATTAAATTATTTAGAGAAAAATATGGACATTGCTAAAGATAAATAATAATTTAAAGAAATAAAAATTATAATCTTATAAAAAGATTCATATTTACAGATTTTTAACTTATTATCTATATATATAAAAATGAAAAATGTTTGTATGTTTGTGTGTTTGTTTGTTTGTTTGTTGGCTTATAGACTCCGAAACTACTGAACCGATTTTCTTGAAATTTTTACAGTAACATCACGTGAGCCCTAAAAATAAAATAGGCTACTTATTTTTTCGATAGGGGCAGGGGAATTGGTACCCCCCATAGGATGCCAATATTTATTATCGCATATCTTAAGAGCCGCTGGCGGCATTTTGCTGAACTTTTTGTAGTAGGATCTTCTGAGCCCCGAAATTGAAATAAAATAGCAGTGGGGGTATTTGAATCCCCCATAGGACGCCAATGTTTAACATCGCATATCTTAAGAACTGTTATAGTGAGAATGTTCAAACTTTCTAGAAGTCACTCTTATGGTATACTACACTTATGAAAATAAAGCGGGTAGGCGCAGGGGGGGAAATACCTCCCATAGGATGCATATATTAAATATCGCTCAACTGAAGAACTATTAAAGGGAGAGTCTTCAAACGTGGTTTAAGCTACTATTATAGTAAACTATAAATTTTCAATATAAAAATGGGCGGGAGAGACAGGGGAGGAGCAGTACCCCTCATAGATAGAAATATTAATAAGAGCCACTGCACGCATTTTGTTGAAATTTTGGTAGTATGATCTTCTGAGTCCCAAAATTGAAATAAAGTAGTAGCGGGGGAAGTGGTTTTCCCCATAGGACACCAATGTTTAATATCGCATATCTTAAGAACTGTTATAGTTAGAATGTTCAAACTTTGTAGAAGTCACTCATTTGGTATACTAAACTATTGAAAATAAAAATAAAGCGAGTAGGTGCATAGGGGAAACACCTCCCATAGGATGCATATATTAAATATCGCTCAACTGAAGAACTATTAAAGGGAGAGTCTTCAAACGTGGTTTAAGCTACTATTATAGTAAACTATAAATTTTCAATATAAAAATGGGCGGGAGAGACAGGGAAGGAGCAGTACCCCTCATAGATAGAAATATTAATAAGAGCCACTGCACGCATTTTGTTGAAATTTTGGTAGTATGATCTTCTGAGTCCCAAAATTGAAATAAAGTAGCAGCGGGGGAAGTGGTTTTCCCCATAGGACGCCAATGTTTAACATCGCATATCTTAAGAACTGTTATAGTGAGAATGTTCAAACTTTATAGAAGTCACTCTTATGGTATACTACACTTATGAAAATAAAAATAAAGCGGGTAGGCGCAGGGGGGGAAATACCTCCCATAGGATGCATATATTAAATATCGCTCAACTGAAGAACTATTAAAGGGAGAGTCTTCAAACGTGGTTTAAGCTACTATTATAGTAAACTATAAATTTTTAATATAAAAATGGGCGGGAGAGACAGGGGAGGAGCAGTACCCCTCATCGATAGAAATATTAATAAGAGCCACTGCAGGCATTTTGTTGAAATTTTGGTAGTATGATCTTCTGAGTCCCAAAATTGAAATAAAATAGCAGCGGGGGAAGTGTTACCCACCATAGGACGCCAATGTTTAATATCGGATATCTTAAAAACTGTTATAGTGAGAAAGTTCAAACTTTGTAGAAGTCACTCTTATGGTATACTTTACTTTGAAAATAAAAATAAAGCGGGTAGGCGCAGGGGGGAACTACCTTCCATAGGATGCATATATTAAATATCTCTCAACCGATAAAGTGGTTAAAGCAGTGTGGCGAAGCGCACCGGGTTAAGCTAGTATTCATATAAAATACCAATTTTTTATTATATGTATAACTACAAAACATTACTGACGAAAAACGTTAATAATGTTGTCTTACATTGTACCATTCCGAATTTATTTC
Source organism: Pollenia labialis (assembly GCA_949318255.1). Classification (NCBI taxonomy): domain Eukaryota; kingdom Metazoa; phylum Arthropoda; class Insecta; order Diptera; family Polleniidae; genus Pollenia; species Pollenia labialis. The sequence continues at coordinate 128,848,321 of OX439142.1, read as the reverse complement.
GATAATTCCATTAAAACTAATAATCCTAACATTTTTTAAATCTATATATATAAAAATGAAAAATGTTTGTATGTTTGTTTGTTTGTTTGTTTGTGTGTTTGTTTGTTGGCTTATAGACTCCGAAATTACTGAACCGATTTTCCTGAAATTTTTACAGTAACATCACGTGAGCCCTAAAAATAAAATAGGCTACTTATTTTTTCGATAGGGGCAGGGGAATTGGTACCCCCATAGGATGCCAATATTAATTATCGCATATCTTAAGAGCCGCTGGACGCATTTTGCTGAACTTTTTGTAGTAGGATCTTCTGAGCCCCAAAATTGAAATAAAATAGAAGCGGGGGAAGTGGTTCCCCCCATAGGACGCCAATGCTTAATATCGCATATCTTATGAACTGTTATAGTGAGAATGTTCGAACTTTGTGGAAGTCACTCTTATGGTATACTACACTTTTGAAAATAAAAATAAAGCGGGTAGGGGAGGGGGGAAAAACCTCCCATAGGATGCATATATTAAATATCGCTTAACTGAAGAACTATTAAAGGGGGAGTCTTCAAACGTGGTTAAAGCTACTACTATGGCAAACTATAAATTTCAGTACAAAAATGGGCGGGGTAAACAGGGGAGGAGCAGTACCCCTCATAGATAGAAATATAAATAAGAGCCACTGCACGCATTTTGTTGAACTTTTGGTAGTAGGATCTTCTGAGCCCCGAAATTGAAATAAAGTAGCAGCGGGGGAAGTGGTTTTCCCCATAGGACGCCAATGTTTAATATCGCATATCTTAAGAATTGTTATAGTGGGAATGTTCAAACTTTCTAGAAGTCACTCTTATGGTATACTACACTTTTGAAAATAAAAATAAAGCGGATAGGCGCAGGGGGGGAAATACCTCCCATAGGATGCATACATTAAATATCGCTCAACTGAAGAACTATTAAAGAGAGAGTCTTCAAACGTAGTTAAAGCTACTATTATGGTAAACTATAAATTTCAATATAGAAATGAGCGGGGTAGCCAGAGGATGAGCAGTACCCCTCATAGATAGAAATATTAATAAGAGCCGCTGCAAGCAATTTGTTGAACTTTTGGTAGTAGGATCTTCTGAGCCCCAAAATTGAAATAAAATAGCAGCGGGGGAAGTGTTACCCACCATAGGACGCCAATGTTTAATATCGGATATCTTAAAAACTGTTATAGTGAGAAAGTTCAAACTTTGTAAAAGTCACTCTTATGGTATACTTCACTTTGAAAATAAAAATAAAGCGGGTAGGCGCAGGGGGGAACTACCTTCCATAGGATGCATATATTAAATATCTCTCAACCGATAAAGTGGTTAAAGCAGTGTAGCGAAGCGTACCGGGTTAAGCTAGTTAATTATATTTTTTGCGTATTTGTGTAATTTTACACTTGATTAAATGACAAAGTAGATATGTAATTACCATCGGCGGTGAAGAATTTAGGTTTAGCGACGGCTTAACGTAAATTTAAAGCCGCCTACAACATGTTTATGTTTTATATTTAATAACATATTACTAAATAAATCTTAATTTGGCCTTTTATTTGTTAATGATTTCACAATTTTTTGGGCTTATGGTCGTTTTTTAAAGCTTTTGTTTAACTTGCAATGAATGTATGTTTGGGTGGAACCTTGCAACTCAATTTGAAGCAGATATGTTTAATTGACTGAGCTGAAATTATGTACACACGTTCAGTTTGAATGACAATGCATTGTAAACCATGGTGGAATAAGTAGGTGGCATCGTTACGGCAACAAATACAACATTACAACAAAATTGGAAATTACATCACCGTTTACGTCAAAAAATACATTTCTTTCGTATTTTTGTTTTGAAAACAACAACAAATTTTAGTTTTTTATTATTGTTTTCAATATAAATATGCGAAAGAAATGTTCTTGTAGACATCATGGGCCTGGCAGTAACTTTTGCTTAAAAATTTTACTAGCAACTAATAGAGGCATTACCTTATTTATAATTCATTGTCCAAATTTGTTGCAGAGATTCATGATTTTATTGGTGAGATGAGTTCCGCTCCCAAATTTTCTCACCACTCTCACAAATAAACTCAAGAGTTGAGTATGATATAAGATCTTGCCAATTGTCATTACACAATTTACACGATGTAAAAACTTGTCGCGAAATTTACTTGTATAGAAAAACAAGTAAATTAAATAACTTGATGTGATTGATTTTAACTATTAAAAAAATAAATTAAAAGTAAAAACCCTTTTTCAAAAACAAGCTTTTATTTTAATACCCTAAAAAGAAACTTTCACTTAAGTCAATAACATTATTTTCGTAGATGTCAGTTTTATGCCAAAATTATTTACTGCAATAAATATTTTGGGGTAATCGCGCGGGCAAGATGTTTACCCAAAAAACTCATTTGTCAACTCATTGATTGATCGATTTTACATTTTTATGACTGCTCTGGTTTTTTGAATAAAAATTTGTTTCCGTTCAAAAATTGCTGTTGTTTTTATATATTAACACATTTTGTGTAAAATTTTTTCCTTTCCTATTTCTTGCGCGCACTTGGGCAGGACATTGGGGCCATCCTCTTTCAGATGCAATATCGTTCATGAAAAAAAACCCAAATGCAACAAATTCGGAATTTTCGGTTTACTCATTATTTATTTTAAGTTAAAAATATTTACCATGTACATATGTATATATGTATGAAAATAAAAAACAACAAAAACTCTTTTACTGAAAAAATTTATATTGTATAAAACAAGAGGAGCCATAAAAATGTATTTTTTTTCTCTCTTCAAAAAAACTCTTTTAGCAAAAATAAATGCTTGCAGCTCAAGCATTAAAAAAACTCGTTTGCGGCTTAGCGCCGTTTCGAAATCCTAAGCTTCGATATCTGCATTTGACTTTTACATTTTATTAATATAGTTACAAAGCTGTGAAACTACAATGGAATGAAACACTTTTTCATTAAAAGAACGGGAATCGCATTTTGTGTAAATGTGAAGTGCTAATGTGAAAAGTGCTCATGAAAACGAAAATGAAAAGTTTTTTTTCATTTCACAGTTTCACAGAACCAGAATCGACCCCCTGGATAGAAAATATCATTCAAACTTCTCTTATTTGAAGACGGGCTCGATGCGTTGAAAACTACTCTAATCTTCGAAGTCAACTCTTCGGGTTTTATTACTGCGTGATGCGACAGGTAATAATTTGGGTATTTATTCGGCCTTATTGTGGTTGTCGTTGTCGTATACGACTGTGTAATAGATTAAAGTAATACACAACATGTGTTCTTTAATCTACTACAAAAAACGACACGTTTGTTAACGAAAACGACAACCACAATAAGGCTGATTAACTTCCAGGGGAGACATTTTTTCTCATATGCCCTAGCTCGAGGTATTCGACAATAACTTGGTCGCATTGTGTCTTAAGTTCTGGTTTTTGGCTAAGCATGCGCTCCATTCTCAAAAATTGGGCCATGGCAATATTTTAGAACGCCTATTTCTTCGCCATTTTTAAAGGGTAGGGTAACAATATATCTACCCGAATCACATCTACGGGTTGTAGACTTGTAGTGATTTTCACAGCGTGTGTCCTCTTCTGACCTCTAAACTGACCACATCAAAAAAGCGTGCGAGGATGCGGTCCAAGGACGATGTGTTCAGTAAAGATATCGTATTTCTAGGTAAATTTGCTATACATATTGGTCCCCCCACAATCCAGCCAAATACTGTATTTTGTACCAAAAGGGATCCAATGGACCGCATCGGTGTTTCCATACCATATATTGAGGGGCCTAAGTCGAGGCCTATTAGCAGGTCGATGGTGAGGGTCTGCAAGTTTTGCAGCCTCTACGAATTGTTCTGCGTTTAACGTTTGGGGCGGTAAATTGGATGGAAGGGTCTTCAAGACCGGTGCCCATACCTACTATCATATGCTGTTTACCGTCCACCGTTCTCACTAAAGATTTATAGTCCAATATTTTTGCCTTCATTTTCCGAACGTTTTGTAAACAATTTTTGCCGAGACAACTTACTGACGCGCCGCTGTCAAGAAGACCCTGATAATTAAAATCACTGGCATGTACGGTCGAATGTCGTCTTTACTACCTATTACGGTTAATACGATTTTTTCCTTCCCGCTTTTCTTGTCGCATATCTTTTTCTGGTGTTAATTATCTTTCGGCTAACCTTAGGTTCTGAGACCGCAAAAATTTTCGCCCTTTTCTGTTTGTATAATTCTGGTTTTCGGTTGGTTTGTCGCTAGCTAGTATAAACTTGAAAAAATTGTCCTTTACTGGGTTGGGTTTTGAAATGAACACGCCGGCCCAGTCCTCTGCGTGTTCATTTTTGGGTTTCCCACAGATTTAAGGCAAGTTGGGCTAGTCACGTCCTCGAACCCACATTTATAACAAAATATTCTTTTTTGGGTTACAGGGCATTCAATGAACGAGTGACCGGGAGTCTTACAGTTCCAGCAGATAAGCTGTTTTTCTGCGAGGTTTACCTTCTGTAACTCCTCCACTAACCGCGCTTGATCATCGTTTTGCTCACCATCAACAACATCAACTTCGTATACTCTACGCGTGTTCCCTAGAGGCATACGTTGTGAAAAGCGTTTGGCAATATTTCTTTCTGCCCTTTTGAATTCTTCAAGGAGTTGGTCTAAATTATGAATCTTAATTGGAAAAACTAGCTGTGCCAAACCATGCTTTAAATTATCTTTCACTATCTTAACGAGCTCGGATTGTAAAACGTGTATTCCCATTTGGTTTTTAAGTTTGATGATTTCCGTATTGAAGGCATCGGCGGTTTCATTCGGAGCCTGTCTACGTTCCATTCACAATGGGATGTTTCATGCAAAAAGCCCAAAACCGAGTACTAGCAGCTCCAGTAACTAAATGGTGAAATCCCTTCATTACGATGTCCCATGAGCAATTATAGTCATGTCTCAGAATCTCTACACGAAAAACGAAATCTTCAACAGTTAAAGATTTATTAGTACCGTCATACTTTATACCCCACTTCGTTAACTGGTTAGGTGTTATGGGCCGGTAACCCTGTGGTGAATTTTCAAAGCTAGCAGGTTCAAAATAGTTTAGTGGACTGTTTCCGAATAATTGTTGTAGTATTTGTGGCTGAGGTAATCGACGTTGAAAAGGCATGTGAGAATTGTTTGGTGGACGAAATGGTGGTTGTTGCCTATTATTTTCATTAAATGGTGTGCGAAAATCTTGATTTGAGTTGAACTGGCTAGGATTCGGTGGGTTCGCCTGGTCCATAGAATGGCTGCGCTCTAAACGTAAAGATTCTCGGATTAGTTGCGGTAACATCAACTGCATATTCTGTACTTCCCTCATGATTAAAGCTTGTGCAGCTAAAACAGATGCAGCGACGTATTCCCTAATCGTCACTCCCTCATCTACGCCTAAGCCTGGGTTAACTTCTTCTGGAATTGGTGGAAAATCTTGATCCTGTTGATCCATGTTGTCACTATCGCGCCTTGCAGGTCTACTTCCTTGTCCGCTTATGTCCCTTGCTGTTATACTGCTATACGTTGGTGTACGGATAGTGATGTCGCTCTCCGGCGAAGAATGTCTATGCGGCCAAAACCCGGAGGAAACCTAATGGACATTAACGGCGTAACCGCGTTTGTCGAAATAATCTTGCCAAACAAAAAATATTTAAACTGTGTGTGAAATGTTGGAATTATTTAGTTTACTGTCATCGAAATAATGAAGGACGAAAAACAAGCAACGAAAATTACATTAATTTGAGTCACCGGATCCTCTTCTCCCTATCTCAACTAACTGAACCTAATGAACGCTTAGCTTTTTAGCCCCCGGATCATGATCAAGGTTAATGAAAAGATTCGATTTGAATCCCTTGACTCCCCCAGTACTAAGTTTCCTTGTCCGACGCTGACGCAACTCAGGGGTGGTACTGTTAACGTACATTCCAGGACATACATTATCTCCAAAAGTTCCTAATACCGAGATCCCTAACAAGTTTTCCTATACGATGCCGACGCAATGCAGGCATGGTATCTAAATTATTAATACCTTCCGCGACATAAGTCATTATATAAAAGAAAAAAGTACGAGATTGAACATTTTGAACAGAAATGTTCGAAAGTGTGGAAGCCAGCAAAGATGAATTAAAACACCTTCAGGCTAAATAAATTTAACCAAAAGGGTTAAATCACACTACATTGGTTTGGCTGGACTTGAATCCTCGGGACAAGGTGCAATGGTCCCGGTCAGTCCGAGCTAGGGTAGCCAGATTTTAAATTCGGAAAAACAGTACACTGACCACAAAAAAACAGTACAATCAAGAAAAAAACAGTACATTTTTTTTTGGCGAAAACACAACTATTTATTTAAATTATTATATATTTAAAACTTTTGACTGAATATGCAACAATTATATAACGAAAAACACTTGAAATGTGTAACGTCAAAGGAATGATTTCCGTTTTATGACATTTTAAACGTATACGAAATTACTCCATTTGTGTAAGTAGGACTTTCTTTAAGCATACTGGTAGTTAAAGCAATTTTCACCACACACAAAGTTGCACAAATCAAATAGAACTTGAAAAAATGTATGTGTCCAAGTTAATTTTCAAATTTCAAAAAAATTTTAAGCTATTTACGGACAATTTTACCAAGTTCAGCTATAATCTATAAATTCCTAAAAACATAGTTTGGTGTATTTTTATTTAACAAAATCTGAAAATATTAAAATAGTAAAAAACAAGTTTCAATAAAATTTATACGCTGAAGATATTCAATAAAATTTTTGTAAAAATTAACGTAGCTTTTCTTTATTTCAAAAGTAGTTTAGGTAGAGAAAAGTGGTCCGAAAGGAATTAGGTATTTGAGACTGGAGAATTTTTTAAATTTGTTCGTTTCTTCAATTTCACGTGATTTCGATTTCCAGAACTTGCCCGAATATTAAAAAAAAATTCTAGGAATTAACGATAGTTGTGTTGGAATAAGTATTTATTTACCCCCGTATTTATAAACGTTTATTAAATCTTACAAAAGTTTATTAAGGAGAATTTTTATACAAAATTTGTTTTGTAAACCTTTATTAAATTTAAAAATTTTTTATAAATACAGACGTAAGTATTTAAAAAATATAATATTTTTAACAAAATTTCGATTTTGTTTTTATCTTTCTCAGGTGTTTAAAGGAAAATACTATTGGAAGAGGTAGCTATAAAATCATATGTCTTAAAAATAATAACATGAAAATATACAACTGCTGCGAGTCACCCATTATAATTAAGATATCTACTGCGTGTTTATGAGAAAACAATGACCACAGCGTAAAAAGTCTTATTATTTGAGAGCTTTTTTGTTTGGAACACAACCTTTTTTTTAATCTATGTACTGTTAAATATTAGGATATTTTCAAAATATGACTTAAACAGGGTTTTTCTTGATATCTTGGTTTTTTGTAGACTGAACCAAAAAAAAACAGTACAAAAAACAGTACAAAGTGTAAAAAACAGCACATTTGCGTACTGTTTTGGACATTATGCATAAAACAGTACAATTGCAAAAAATCAGTACATGTACTGTTAAAAACAGTACGTATGGCAGCCCTAGTCCGAGCTTAAGTTGGTTCTGGCGGAACGTTGTTGCTCAGTTAGGCAATTCAAAGGTGTTGTTTTGGGTTGTCCACTGATGTAAAGATGATATTTCGTGGTAAAGATGGTCTTGTGTTTCAGGACTTAACTTGGTTGTTTTCCCGGTTGTTACGATATGACAGGTTGTCCTCGGTTGTAAAGATGATTCTGTTGTCACGATGTATTTTATGTTCGTTGTAATCCTGTTGCCAGTAGTATCGATGTACAGTAGTTCTCGTTTTAAACCACAAAGTATACAGACACGACACGAGACGGAAGATTTTGCGTTTTTTTCCGTCTCCTTTTAAGAAAGCTGCCCTTTTTGCATTTCTCTTTGCACCTTCTTTTTTGCCACAATACAATAAACACAAATTTATTAAGTTAAAATTATCATGAAAAACTGTTGTAAAAATTAACTTTTAAAGTTACCACAACACTAGTAAATAATATTTAAATGAGTAAATAACATTATAAAACAAAACAATATAACTAAATTAATTTTTTTCACTAAACACAACGTTTATTAAACTAATGCATTTGTTTAACGTGGTTTGTGTTTTGTTATTTTTGTTTTGATCGCGCTATTTGTGTTGATGGTTGCGACCTGCTTTAACACATTGTCACTTCACTACCTGCCTTTGTGTTTTAAACGATGCTAGGCTGTTTTTCTTCTGTTATAAACGATGTAAAGTTGGTTTTATTGTTATAAAACGAGAAAACGTGGTTTTAGTTGTAAAACGAGAAAACGTGTTTTTTTTGGTGTAAAACGCTGCTTTTGGTTGTAAAGTGTGTTTTTTTTTGCTGTAACGATATGAATGATTGCCAAGTTGACCTTGGTTGTAAAACGATTCAAAGATGATGTTTTGTGTTCGAATTCTCGATGTGATCGTTGTACAACACACAATTACCTGCGCACGAAACAAAAAATTCTTTATCGTTCGTAATCGCTATTGCTGTACTCAATGGGCGGGAACGTCTATGTTCGGGCGCGAATTGGTCGTCTTGTGGCGCTACACGTGAAGTCTGAGTGGCGGTTAAAATTGAGGTTATGGTGACTTTACAGTCGCTGATTATATTGACTTGCGGGAACTTTAGACGATCACCCTTTTGGTTCGTTTTACCGCCTTTAAAGGTGGCCACGTAATAAAAATTATGTTTTCCAGTTTAATTTATGGAGTTCACCTTGGAATAAAGTTATAAGCGAATTTACTCATTTACCAACATATAGTAAAATATTCGTTCAACGCCTATCAAAACGCCACACTTGCAAAAAAAAACACTTTAACTCCACTTTCACTGCCCTTAACAGATCACTTCTCAGAGAATTCTTTTCCTTTTTTTTTCTTTAAGAAAAAAAACCACTTATTAACAAAAACTGTTCATCATATTACATCAAGTACTAACACCAACCTTCTATTCTCGCTATCACTATTTGAATGCCACAATTTGCCGTTTTTCCTTCTTTGACAAGCTATTTTGGCCACCGCCGAATCTAATCCAGGGTTGTTTACTTTGCAGAGATGTATTTTTCTGCATTGGGTTAGTGATAAAACCCAGAGATGGAGATACTTAAGTGTTTTATAGTTATATATGTATATAAAAAAAAACGCTTAGATTACGAAACACTGTGGGCGTCACAATATGTATCCAAATCTTAATTCTAATAGTTATTTATTAGATATTTCCAATGAAACATCTAGTTTACTGTATTCAAATACTTATTATTCTACATTCAATCCCAGCAGGTGCCCTCCACATATATCCAAAGAATAAACGTTTGACTTGAAAATGCGTATATGCAATATTTATTAGAGTTGGGCAAAACCGTTCCTTTTGTGGAATCGTTCCTGTTTTTACTTTGAACAATGAATGAACGAGAAACGGAAATACTTCTATGTCGTTTGTTAAAACGTCAATAATCAAATATTTCTTAGGGCTCAGTTAGCCGGGAGCAGTGTTGGGCAAAATACATGGTTTGCGGTATTTAAAATACAAAATACTCGCTGGTCATGTATTTAAAATACAAAATACTTTCAGGTTATGTATTTAAAATACAAAATACAAAATATTTACACATCTGTATGTATTTAAAATACAAAATACTTCCATTTATTCTACGTATTTCAAATACAAAATACTTTCACGTCATGTACCTGTATGTATTTAAAATACGAAATAAACTATTTTTATTCAAACAAAAAAATAAATTAGATAAAACTAATTAACAACAACAATTGTTTCCTTTCATAAATATCAGATTTTTGAATGTAGCATATGGGCATTTCCATTTTGACGTGTCCTGATATTTGTAGCACAAAATGTAAAAAAATTAAATGACGAAGTCAAATTTGTAAAAAGGGTTTTTATATATACAAAGTAATGAAGTAGCACTATATTCAGAAAAAAAATTACAGCAATCGACGCTAACGATTTGCAGATGTAAGCAAAAATCTGCCCTGGCGTGACTTTAAAAAAACGGAAGTGGGTTTTGATTGCATTACAAAACTGAAAAATACTGCGAATTGAGCAAGAAGTTTTGTACAAAACCTTTTTTAGTAAACTAAGAACTGATATAGATTTATTTTTCAAGCTATCAAATTTAAAAATCTTTGCTCGTTTTAAGGTAAATATAGGCATTTTCAGCTAAAAGTCTACCTTTTTTAATGTAACGCCAGATTGCAAATAAGGTTGTATTTTCGGACCATGTTGTTCAATCGTTATCCCTTTTGTTACTTAATGTAGAGCTTGTTGCGCTTTACACCAAAATATAAAAAAGTAAACGATACATATAAAATTTTTTGAGAAACAATTTAAAATACTTCTGGCGTTACGTGACAAAAAGTAGACTTTTCGCTGGAAATGCCCATATGTAAAACAGTTTCTTGTTGAAGAAAAAATAAAACCTGCTGAAGAAAAAAATCTTTCTACAGGTCCTGATGAGCACAAACTTGTATTAAATTCTATTATACTCTTTTTAAATTTGGATAGCTGTCAAGAGTAAAAATGTCTTTGCTCTTGTCACTGAGGAAACTGACAAATTCCAACTCCAAATTTGATGTCCTAGATTCACCATCATCCCTATCTACGAAAACAACAAAATCATCGTCTTCTTTACTGATGCTTCTACTTCCGATACGTTCTTTAGCTATTCTGGTTTTTGGTAGATCATAATGCAAACAATCTTCAATAAACTGAAAAATATATTTTGTAAACTATGTTTTTAAAATACAAAATACTCCAATTTTTATGTATTTAAAATACAAATTACTTCTATTTATTGTATGTATTTAAAATACGAAATAGTTGCTGGACACGTATTTAAAATACAAAATACTTGCACGTCATGTATTTAAAATACAAATACAAAATACGTATTTGTATTTTAAATACGTATTTCAAATACATGTATTTCAAATACTGCCCAGCCCTGGCCGGGAGTAACAGTAATTCATTCATTTTGTTGTATGTAAAGCAATTAGAACGATTACAGTTAGTAGTAAGATGTTACGTCTTTTTAACAGTAAGGTTACTGTTACTCCCGGCTAACTGAGCCTTTATACATACATAAGAACTTAGTATTTTTTAGAATGTTTGTAAAACATAATAATAAGTGGTATATTGCTAAAATATATTGCATTGGACCACATTAGTAATTGATTTAATTTTTATGTCCCGATCCAAATACACAAAAGTCGGCAACACTGATCAATACACAAAAAATGATACTATAAAAATACATGTGATGATCCAACGGACTGCAATTGAGGAACGAGGAACGACAAAAAAAAGTCCGCACCGTTCCTTTTAGGGAATCGTTCAATGGAACTAGTTCGTTCCGGAACTGCACAACTCTTATATTTATGTATATATGTGTTATATGAATCAAAATTCTATTCGATAATTTTTGACGAAAACACAGATTTGTCGGGGAAACCCCAGATTTCCTTATCTTAAAGATATTTCAACATACAACAAAAAGTTATTAGCAAAGCTTTTATTGGCTTTGTTGTAAACGGATATTGATAATGAAGTTGATGTGTCAATTGATGCGAAGGCACTATCATCAATAGTTCTAAAAGCTTTGGCAAATTTTAGTCTTGACCTAAAAAATTGTGTAGGAAATGGAACAGATGGGTGTCCTCTGATGTCAGCAGAAAATGGAGCTGTTATAAAATTCTGGACTAATGCAAAACAAACGCCTTGCTATTCCCATAAATTAAACAACTCAATTTTAAAAAGCAACAAAGTGCCATTAATACAGTAAGTTGTATCATTTGTTAAAGAAACGACAAATTTTTTTAAATATAATCATCCCAAGCGAAACGCAGTTTCAGCAAAGAGACAAGATGGTTGAACCGTCACGACTCAATTTTACACTTTGCAACAAGTGTACATCATATAGTAGAAGCTTTGGAAATATCTGAGTGGAAAGGTAGAGATACTTCATCAAAAGCCTTATATAAAGGAAATTGCTTAGTACTTTTGAATTCATTTACGGAATAAACATATTAAGTGTGATAGTTATTGTATCACAGCCGCTTCGTATCATTTTACAAAAGCACGATATAGATCTTCCAAAAGGATCAAGCCTTATCAAAACTTAAATCATGTGCCTTGAAGAGAAAGTTATTTTCTTTCGCCGAAGAACTATTTAAAGCGATTTTTGAAAAAGTTAAAGTTATCTGCGTTCAAATCGAGGTTTCAATCACATTCAAAATGTTGAAGATTACTACCGAGTTGTAGATTACATTCCTCTTATTGAATTTATTTTAGAAGATTTAAAAACACGTTTCCCAATAGATATCCTAAATGTATTGAACAAACCTAAACTTCTACCTCAAAGTGTAATCAAGTCAAATACAGATACAAAACTTTTAAAATCACAACTAGCTAATGAGCTGATTATGTTTGATAAAAGAGATAGATAAACACCTACTAACATCTAAACTTGAATCTGAACTGTTTCATTGGCAACAAACATGGAAAATATCTGAAAATCTATCAGATAACGTTGTAGATGCTTTAATAAACTGTGATGAAGATATCTACCGAAATCTAAGAAAAATATTTCAAATTTTCGTTTCAATGCCCGTCAGCAGAGCAAGTTGGCACTACTGGAGTCGCTCATTCACTAAAATTTACTGGACGGAGTACGCCTTCCTTCTCCATAACCTTAAACGCATCCTCAACTTTGGATTTCAATGCAAATGGTACTTGACGATTACGAAAAAATTTTGGTTTGCATGAACTTGCCATCATAAGTTTTAATGGTTGACCTGTGTAGTCACCTAGATGTTCATCAAAAACAGAATTAAATTTGGAAATCTCACCTGGAATTTCCGATTCAATTTTGTGTACAGGACACTCTATACGAATTCTAAAACCTTTAAACCTATTTCTGCCCAAGAGTGCCTGACCATTACCACTAACTACCAATAATGACATATTTTTTTTGTAACCTCCAACAGAAACCGGTACTTCTATTTCGCCAACCAATTTAAGATCCGCAATAGATCCCCAAACATTTAATTTTATTTGACTTCTATTCAATTTACAATGCCCAAATTTTTCGATGAAATCCTCGCTTATGAATCTATTTCCATTTCTTAATTGCTGGCGAAGTACAGCCGCTCATTGATAAAATGAAATCAGTCTTGTCCTCCTTCTGTTGGCATTCATCATTTGGTTCACTGAACCCTTTGGTTTTCTAGATTTTGATTTTGTAATGCAAGCCTTTTCGATGTGACCCCGTTTTTTGCAAAAATGCCAATTAAGATCTTTGAATTTGCATTTGTCTGGTTTGTGATTATCACCACATCTATAGCATAGCAACTACAACGCTGGTGTTTGGCATTTTTAAAGCCGGTAAATTTTTCTGGGCTTCTTCATGGCTATTGCTTCATCCTGTGCAATTTTAAGCGTTAGCTTGTCATTTGACAGCAAACGTTTTTGTAAATTTTCGTCACGCATACCACATACCAATCTGTCGCGTAACATATCCAAATTACTGAATTCACAAAACTGGCTTAGTTTCCTTAGAGCTGCCAAAAATTCCGGTATTGACTCTCCTTCCTTTTGATCCCTGTGATAAAATTGAAAACGTTGTATAATATTATTTGGTTGTGGGCGAAAATGTTTTGATAGCGATTGCCCTGTTGTACGTAAAGTTGTCATCCAAAATATCATACGGTGTGGCAACAGATTTTAACAATGTATATGTGTCTGGGCCACATGATGACAAAAATATCGACTTTTTAATTTTCTGATCCGTCACTGCATTTTCCATAAAGAACAAGTTAGAGTGCTGTATTCTTAATACCCTCCACCGACTGTTCGAATATTTCAGGAGGGATGTCTATATGATGTCTATTTATTATTAATTTATCTTTATAAAATCAGACATCAGCATTTAAATTGGTTAGTTTGAGGTTAAGATCTATATTAAATTATTTAGCAATTTAAACTAGCTTGAGTAACAGTTTCAATTCAAATTTTGTTATGATAGCATTATTTTTTAGGGGTTTAGGCGTACTAAACTGTTTTCCGGTAGTAGGGTTTATATGGGGCCTAAGGTAAATTATGGACCGATCTTCACGAAATTTGACAGTGTTATTTCTAGTCCTAAAAACTGTGACGTACCAAATTTTGTTAAGATAGCATAATTTTTATCGGTTTTAGGCGTACTAAACTGTTTTCCGGGAGTAGTGTTTATATGGAGCCTAGGGTAAATTATGGACGGATCTTCACGAAATTTAACAGCGTGATTTCCAGTCGAATAAATCAAATTTTTGCAAAATCTTCGGCCTTATTGTGGTTGTCGTTGTCGTATACGACTGTGTAATAGATTCAAGTAATACACAACATGTGTTCTTTAATCTACTCCAAAAAACGACACGTTGGTTAACGAAAACGACAACCACAATAAGGCTGCTTATCTCATTACGTGCCTTGTTCCACCATTCAGTGTTGAAATCTGATAGTTTCATCTAACAATTTTTATATGCGCCGAATAATGCGCTTTATCTTCCGTAAGCGCAATGGTAAGCAAAACTTTTATGTTTCTCCCTTACAAACCTGTTTTGTTGGCAGCTCCATTTTTTATTGGGTATTCACAAGGACGAAACCTATTAAAATTGTTGAGAAATTTAATTTCGAAAAAGAGTTTTCGGACCGATAAGTCATCTTTTTATGTTAGTATTTATTATTTTATTATTATTTTTTGCAACCTAAAACATCTTTAAAAATTTTATTGGAATCGGTCCATATTTGATAAAAGTTCCCATACAAATACCAATCCCGAAAATAACTCTACAAACCATATTGTCGGCTTGCCAACCTGCTAAGACCCTTTCTATTTTTACACACTTCAAGACTCAAATTGAAGAAAAACTACATGCTGTTCGACGAGGCGTATCTTTCTCTAGCACACGGCATTAAAATCTCAATTTACTTTAAAGTGGATCTAGCAGGATTGCACAAGCCGACGATATCTTTCTTAAAAATTTTGGTATTAATATAAAATATGGTGACGATGATTTTTATAATAACTACTTTGTCATGGCAAACATTTGTATTGGTGGGTACAGAACTAACTGACCACTGGCCTTATATAAACTCCCCAACCAAAATCGCTTTATGGCTTGCAAATCTCATATTGATGTTAACAATATCAACATATTCGGCTTTATTTTAACCTTATATCAAAATTTTGTTTTGCTAGGTCCATGAATGGGCAAGGTGGCCATTTATGATACATTCTGGAAAAGTTGTCTTTATATACCGCGGTGTATTGTATCAACTGGTCGGGCTTGACCGTCTTTACTAACTTATTGGTTTTTTTTGTGGCTGTTTAGTGTTGTTTTTGTATTTTAAAAATAGTTTTAGTTGTTTTGCTGAATGTTTTTCAATTGGTTGCTTGGTTTGGTTGAGATTCCCGAATTATTTTTTTTTTTAGCGTAAATAAGTTCATTTTCTAATGTAGTCAATTTTGTTTCTTAAAACAAGAGAATGCATAATAATTTCGTATTAAACTAAATTTTCGTAACTAAAGCAACATTTTGCTTTAACCAATCCCCACATATATTTAGAATAAGTTATTTTTGGCTTCGACTAGATCATGCTAGCCATATTTTCTGGTGACTTAGTAAATAATTCTTTCCGTGTATAAACTGTTGATTTCAAATATTAAATAACCAACTTAAAACAGAAAGAATGCTGACGAAGGTCGTCGGGATCTTGAAAATATATTACATACAATTAAGTTTTCATTGTCAATTAGGGGTTAGCTTATAATAGTGCAACCAGGGCTGGGCAGTATTTGAAATACATGTATTTGAAATACGTATTTAAAATACAAATACGTATTTTGTATTTGTATTTTAAATACATGACGTACAAGTATTTTGTATTTTAAATACGTGTCCAGCAAGTATTTTGTATTTTGTATTTTAAATACATACAATAAATAGAAGTAGTTTGTATTTTGTATTTTAAATACATAAAAATGGGAGTATTTTGTATTTGTAAAACATAGTTTACAAAATATATTTTTCAGACGATGATTTTGTTGTTTTCGTAGATAGGGATGATGGTGAATCTAGGACATCAAATTTGGAGTTGGAATTTGTCAGTTTCCTCAGTGACAAGAGCAAAGACATTATTACTCTTGACAGCTATCCAAATATAAAAAGAGTATAATAGAAATTAATACAAGTTTGTGCTCATCAGGACCTGTAGAAAGATTTTTTTCTTCAGCAGGTTTTATTGTTTCTTCAACAAGAAACTGTTTTATGCTACATTCAAAAATCTGATATTTATGAAAGTAAACAATTGTTTTGTTAATTAGTTTTATCTAATTTATTTTTTGGTTTGAATAAAAATAGTTTATTTCCTATTTTAAATACATACAGGTACATGACGTGAAAGTATTTTGTATTTGAAATACGTACAATAAATGGAAGTATTTTGTATTTTAAATACATACAGATGTGTAAATATTTTGTATTTTGTATTTTAAATACATAACCTGAAAGTATTTTGTATTTTGTATTTTAAATACATGACCAGCAAGTATTTTGTATTTTGTATTTTAAATACCGCAAACCATGTATTTTGCCCAACACTGAGTGCAACATTGTGTAATAGGAATTTTACGGCTTAATAAATAAAACAAAATAAAAATATAACTTTAACTTAAAAAGTTCATTTGTAAAAAGTGTTTAATTTATAACCCTTACCGTTTCATTGCAGCTTAATAAGTCATTAATAAGCAAAAGTCGAAAAAAGAGTATTTATAAATGTTTAATAGCCTATTAAACGTTTAATAATCATTTCATAAATTTGAAATATTTATTGTAGCCTTTACCCTACTTTAAGCGTTTAATAAAGTGACAATTTCAATAATTGTAAAAATAAAATTTTTATAATTGCACGAAACATTAAACATTTTTGTCTTCTTATTTATTTTAATAAAAAATTATAATACGCAAAAACATTTTTTTCAAGAAAAACGATAACTAATGTTTGAAGTAAGTTTAAATATAAACTGCTCGATAGATTTGTTTGTTAAAAATAACGTGGGTCGCGAACTATGTTTTCTGTGTAAATTTAAAGTAGTTATAGAGCAATTCCATATGAAAGCGATCACCTTTTGGACGACCCCTCTCCGATTTTAAAATAAATAGTCTCAATCGATTGCCCAGCAAAAAATAATGTACCTACATTTTTTTTTTTTTTTATAGTGACTGGTTTAGTGGTGGTGTACACCACTGTCATGTGACAAAATTGAAGAATTCTTCATAAGGGACCTCATTGAAAGTTGTTTTAAAAAAAAAACTACTAAAGCGATCGCAACGAGTGATAGCTCGTTGGAAAGGTATCAGGCTTAAATTGAAAAATAAAATTTTCCTAATTTTTCTTAGAAATTTACCTTTAAATTTTCCCATGAAAATTAAATTTTCCGATTTTCCACAGAAGCTCCTAAATTTTCCGGCTAATTTTTTTTTTTTGATTCCTCATAATTTTTGCTTTAAGAATCAGCAATAAAAAAATGGACCCCGACTCTTTGTTTGGACAGGATGCTCTTTAAGAGACCACCTTGTTAAAAATACATTTTAAAAATTATTTTACAGTTAAAAATACATTTATGAAGAAAAAATCTTTCTTATTTTGCTGCTTATACTTAATTACAATATTTATTAAAAATTTCAATTGTCTTGGCATCATTATAAAATTAAAGTAACTTTCAATTTAGCACGGCGGCAGACGAAGAGTACCGCTTTACATTAATTGACATATCAGAAATATTTGGTATGAAGCAATGAAACTTTTGCGTTCCAGTTATAGTTTTGACATTATTATATCTGTTTTGAATTCGTCGCTCCATGGCATCGTGTTCTTTTTGACTGTGTTAATGGCAATTTCCTTGCTTTTAAGATCTGGTCAGTATATGGCCTTTGCAAACTTGCCTTAGTCGCCATGCGTTTTAGGGTTCCCCCTAACGCATCGCATGGGCCCTTACCGTGGGACGTCGCGAAAAAGTGCCACTCGACCTTGCAGTTTTGTTCTTCTTCAATTATGCAAAGATTGTAAAATTTTTTTTTATTCTTGTACTGAGAAGCCGCGCCGTCTGAGAAAAACGTTACTTTGTCGATTGCATCGAATTTTGATCTTAAGAATTCAAACAGTTTCATTTGAAATAAATAAACGGACACATAATTATGAGCTAAACTCTCCGCGACAACAACAAGGCTTACGGTCTGTAGTTCGTTATCTTCGTTTTTGAAATAAATGCAAAAAGGATGCACCGTGCACTGGTCGTTTGCCCAGTGATAAGTAATTCTCGGCAAAGTCGCTTATCACAATGAATTCATTTTGGGCTAACTTCTCCTTACTTTCCTTTAGAAATTTCGATTGCATCTCGGATATGAAATGGTGCGCCTTCAGTTCATTCAACTTGAATCCGAATTCCTCGATGAATTCCGGAATCTGCTTTACCACGGTCTCAAGGGAACATCTGCCGCTGCTAATTATCCACTGTTTGAAATGCACCTCCTGAATTAACAGCTGTTCAAACTTTTCCGCCAAATATTGCTCTAGCTCGTCAATCTTCGGACAATTGTCGCATTTGGACAGATGACAATTTTCCGTGGGGTATGCGCACAACGACTTCGACAGGAGGTCCTTACATGTTTCAATTTCACCGTGAAATACTTTCAATTTCTTGCATGGAAAGAAAATTAATTTGATGTTTTGATGAAACATGCAAACGCAGACTGAATGCGTTCCGTGCCTGTCTAATGCCAGCACGCATTCTTTTGGTCGTAGGATGGCAAACTTAGAAAATCCCACGAATTCTTTGCTTCTTCTCGCGATGTAAAAAGATGTTTGAAACTGTTCAGAAATCTTGCGTATAGACCATGATTGAGGCAGCACAGATAAAATGAGATATTTCTCCGGAAAAGTGGTCGCTAAATTGAATTTTCTTTTCAACTGCTCAATCATTTGTTTGCCGTCATCAACGTCATCTGCTTGACTGCATTCGTTATCAGAGCCTTCATCAAATATTGTCGCGATTGCACTCATAACCTTGCTCTTTTTTCTCTTTCCTGTATGTTTCACTTCGCAACTTTCTTTTTCTAATAGGCGTTTCACCTAAAGTGGTAATAGCCTCATTCAAAGGACTCAAAGACATATTGACCATCGGAATGTCTGCCTCACTATCAGATGAAACATTTTGTTCACTTGTCATTTCACTCTCGGATTGTGGCTGCATTTGTTTCAATGCATTTGCTTGTTGGGACAAATCGATTTTACACTTGGGGCAAATGAATTCTGCTTCTTCACCGTATTGTATATTTAATTCATTCATGTATCGCTTCGAAACACCAGTTAATTTTAATACTTTTATCTTTTTCGAACGATGTCCACTCTTGTTAAACGGATTGCAGCAAAATTTATTCATTTTACTTTAAATTGTCTTTACAGCTTCACTCTTTACTTTCCAAAAAAAAAACACTTTAACACTTTCACGTTTAGTATTCAACTGAAATTTGACTCAGAGTGTGTGAAGTATTTATATTTATTTTTTGGTAAAAAATAGGTAAAAAAAAATAAGCGATATTTGCTTTTCTTTAATAGGAAAATTTGCGTGAACTACTGGTCATAAAATGTTTTTTAAAGTGGGACTTAATTGGTTATTGCCAATAAGCCGACCACAGGTCATAAAATGTTTTGCAAATTTTTTAAATTACCAGGTAATAAATATTTCGCCATATTTATGGAAAATCCGTGTTTTATGACTTGTTTCTGCACGTGTCATTTTAGGCGAAATATTTATAACCTGGTAATTTAAAAAATTTACAAAACATTTTATGACCTGCAGCCTCAGTCGGGTTTGGTGTGCCATTACATTTTTAATAAATATTGTAATTAAGTATAAGCAGCAAAATAAGAAAAATTTTTTTTTCATAAATGTATTTTTAACTGTAAAATAATTTTTAAAATGTATTTTTAACAAGGTGGTCTCTTAAATGCTCTTCTCCTGTCCAAACAAGGAGTCGGGGCCCATTTTTTTATTGCTGATTCTTAAAGCAAAAATTATGAGGAATCCAAAAAAAAAATTAGCCGGAAAATTTAGGAGCTTCTGTAAAAAATCGGAAAATTTAATTTTCATGGGAAAATTTAAAGGTAAATTTCTAAGAAAAATTAGGAAAATTTTATTTTTCAATTAAAGCCTGATACCTTTCCAACGAGCTATCACTCGTTGCGATCGCTTTAGTAGTTTTTTTTTTAAACAACTTTCAATGAGGTCCCTTATGAAGAATTCTTCAATTTTGTCACATGACAGTGGTGTACACCACCACTAAACCAGTCACTATAAAAAAAAAAAATATGTAGGTACATTATTTTTTGCTGGGCAATCGATTGAGACTATTTATTTTAAAATCGGAGAGGGGTCGTCCAAAAATTTGCCAATTTTGATCGTTTTCATATGGAATTGCTCTATAACTTTTTGCATAAAGTATAAAAAGCTATTAAGATTTATTTCAAATAATGCAAACCTTTTTTTACCATTCATTACTCTTATATTTTAAAATGTATTTTAATCGGTTAAGTATTTGTTCAAGCAAACACAAAGTAGAAACCACATAGTGTATCGTGTGTTGGTTACTGGTTTGCCCCACGGAACAAAAATGCTTTGAATGGAACATGCAGCACAGCAATTACAAACAATAAAATTTTAAATTGTTCAACGAAAATTTGCTTCATAGCACAAAAAGTGAAGAATGAAACAAAACAATGTTTAGAGAACTGTAAAATTAAGGATATCAGGCAAAGCTAGAACTCGATATCTCTTAATATATTCGATATATCCAAAAAGGGAATTCATGTTAAAAAAGAGGGTGCCATTATTATTACAAGAATTGATTTAAAACTTGATAAAAATTTGAAAAACTGATTGAAGTTAAAAAACAATTTGTAGATTAAGGATGATGCGGCAAATCTTCATGGGTTCTCTCAAGCAACAGTGTGTATAATTTCAGCCAGAGTGGCACGTGCCTTATCTCGCTGGGGCAATAGAAAAATTAAAATGCCTTCATCGCTTATAGAGGAAGCAATCCTTAAGAGAGAATTAAGACATTTAAAAATTTCCCAGAAGTTATTGGTACGCACATACGTATCAAAAAAACCGACGGGAATTAAGCCCAATATTATATTAACAAAGGGTTACTATATCCTGAATGTTCAGGTAAATTATGTTTTAGAAATACATAATTAATAAATCTTTTAATACTTATGACTGCCGTAGTTTAAATGAGTCAACTATCAAACTTTAAAGCGGAGAGTTCAAAGGTATTTTGTTAAGAGACTCAGGCTATAAGCTGCAGACTCATTTATTCACCCCACTATCCAAACCACAGATTGAAAAGGAAACAAAATTTAATGCT
Organism: Pollenia labialis; assembly: GCA_949318255.1. Taxonomy (NCBI): domain Eukaryota; kingdom Metazoa; phylum Arthropoda; class Insecta; order Diptera; family Polleniidae; genus Pollenia; species Pollenia labialis. Next base: position 128,826,733 of record OX439142.1, on the reverse strand, counting down.
GCACAGATAGGCATTAGAAACTCTGTAAAACGTTGCTTCGGAGTTTGGAAACAACGATTTCGCTGCTTTTTGGATGGGTTGGGGGTTTATTTGGCAAAAGGAAAAACATTAGTAATCGCCCTAGCATTTGAACCTAAAATATTTTGGCAGTTATATGTGGCTAAAAAAAATTTTGTTAAAGCCTAGGAGGTTTTATTTTCAAAACATCTACTACAGTAAGCAGTAAAAATTTGGTATTGCTAATTAATATGTTAAGCATTAACATATTAACATATTTCGCTTCTATTTCAATAGTATGTATTTTATTAAAAAAAAAACATACAATTGTTTAAAATATTACGCTTTAAAAAACGGAAATTCATTTTAAATTGAAAACAAAACAGAAATTCACATAAAATTCGACCGTTGTATCGTTTCATCCCTAGTTGTATGCATCACTATTACAAAAATTACAATTAAAATAACATGTTGCTGCCAACATAAAAATACAAAAGTAATATAAACGTTTAATTGTTAATCCGCACCTATTAAGCGTTTATAAATCAGATGTGAAGTGTTTAATAACTATTGTAAAAATAAAAGCTGAAACAAGAAATTTTTATGAATTATACCGAGAATGTATTAACCAGTGATGGAAAATTTAAATATGAAAACTGCAAAGAAGTACTTTTTTCAATATTTTGGTAAGAGACAACCGGATTTTAACTTCGCTTTTTATAAGGCCCCAGAATATATATACTTTATAGGGTGTGTGATCAATATTGTAGAAATTACAAACGGAATGACAAAGTTATATACATACATAAGTATACCCTTTTTACCTTCGGTGAAGGGTATAAAAAGAGTAATTTTTGGGAATTCAGTATTTCGGTTATAACTCAGCCATTTTTTAACCGATTTGACAGATTTATATACCGACATGTTTAAGAAGAAATTTACCATTTACTTGAGTTATAAAGCTTGGACTCAGGAAGATCTATAGTTCCCGAAAGTGGGTAATTAAAAAAAAATTTAATTTTGGACAAAACTTTTTTGTATCTGAACCGATTTTTCCAAATTTTTTGGAAAATATGTTCTACTAAAGATTGCCGATGTTTTGATATATAAGTCGTTTCCATAAGTCATATGACAGCCCTAAAATGTAGGTTTGTAAAAAATTTTGATGTTTTTTTAGCCCATTTTTGGAGTATTTTGCTCATAAATTGCCCATTGTCTAACCGATTTGACAGATTTATATACCGACGTGTTAAAGAGAATATTTTTCATTAATTTTTGCTATAAAAGTTGTACTCGGGAAGATCTATGGTTCCCGATAAAGCGTATTTAAAAATTTTATATATTTATTTTGGCCATAACTTTTCCGTATCTGAACCGATTTTTCCGAGTTTTTCAGAAAATATTTTCTAATAAAAATTTCCGATCTATTGTTATATAAGGTGTAACCATAGCTCATATTACATCCCAAAAATTCAGGTTTTTATACAATTTTTGATATTTTTTGTATGGGAGGTACCACGCCCACTTCTCCAATCATGCCCACATTTTGTGGGATGATGTGTTTTTATAACCTCAATGTTTTTACCTAATTTGGAAACTTTGGCTCTTGCCGTTCTACAGATATACAGGAAAAAAGTAATAAAAATACAACAACAACTAGGGATGTTTGGGAAAAATTAGAGGTAGTCGTGGGTTTTTTGCTCATATCTCAGCCATTTTTGGACCGATCTGGCTGAATTTCAATAGCAAAATTATAATAAGAATACCTGACATAAATATACCCCAACCAAGTCCCCATAATATCTGGGGGCTTCGGAAACCCTATTTTAACAGACAGACGGACAACCGGATTTTAACTTCGCTTTTCATAAGGACCCAGAATATATATACTTTATAGGCTGTAGGATCAATATTGTAGAAATTACAAACGGAATGACAAAGTTATTGTTTGAGGTTGAACTTTAAATTTTTTGTTCCCTCAAATTTTTTTTTTGTTTTTTGTATTTTAGTTTTATTTACATGTATTTTGTTTTGTTCACAGTTTTGTTTTTGTTTGTTTTTTGTTGGGTCACAATGTTTTTCTGTTGCTTTACTTGTTTATTGTTCTACGGTTGAAACTAGAGTTAGTTTAATGATTTTCAACATTATTTAAACAAGCTAGGTTTGTTACAAGAAATATAATGTAATGACAGAATTGAAAGATAAATAACAATTTAAGGACCGTTAATATTTTACAGGGTGCTGTGTTTGGAAAGAGTCATCATTAAACATTCCGGCCCCCATGACTTGGTGCAGTTTATCATAGGTCCAAAAAACAGATTGTTGTGATGATTTTGACAGATATGGCATCTAGGATCTGACTTCGATTCAAGTTTGCGGGTCGTGTGGGGTTGAATATGTTGTAGCAATCAAATCTGTTGATGAGAAACTTAGAAATGTTGGGTGGGATGCCATACCTGTAAGTTGGAATTCAGTGTAACATTAGTTGGGAAAATTTTTTAAAAAAATGTTAAATATATTTTAAAACAAAACCACAATTTTTGTAAAGGGTCTGGTAACGATCCCATTTTTTGTCTGGATGTCCACAACTCGACAGTTTTGATCAGTTCCAATATGAGTCTTAGTGATTCGACCCATTTGCCATTCGTTGGGTGGCAAGTTGTTGTTTTTGATGACTTTAAGATTGTCCCTTTGAGACTTCCATTTATATCTGCGATGACGTTCAGCCAGATACTCGGATTTCCATCTTTGGCAAAATGAGTGGTAGATGACCTTTAGGCGTTTCCAGCGGTTGATGAAGGTCAGGTTTTCGCTGCTTACATCAGGTTCGGCTGGGGTCAACAATGGAGTTCCAATTAAAAAGTGTCCAGGGGTCAATGGGGTCAAATCGTTAGGATCATCGCTAGCAGGGCTTAGGGGTCTAGAATTCAAGCAAGATTCAATACGGGCTAAAATTGTGGATAACTCTTCAAACGTGACTTTCGTATTCGGCAATAATTTTTTCAAGTGCGTTTTAAAGGACTTTTCGCCTGCTTCCCAGAGTCCACCCATGTGTGGAGCCCCGGGAGGGATAAATTTCCAGTTAATTTTTTGACGACTATATTGTTGAATGAATTGATTTTGAAATTCTAAACGATCCTTTTTTAAAAGTTCTGCTGCTCCGACGAAGTTTGTCCCATTGTCCGAGTACATGATGGCAGGGCATCCACGGCGTCCTATAAAGCGAGAAAACGCAGCCAAAAAGGCTTGGGTTGTTAATTCGCTTACAGCCTCTAAATGTATGGCTTTAGTGGCATAGCAGATAAAGAGGCAGACATAACCTTTTGTGATGAGACAGGCTCGACCAGTGAAGTTTCGTAGATTAAAGGGTCCAGCGTAATCAACACCTGTAACGGTAAAGGGTCTTGATATTGTTGTGCGCTCAGGTGGCAGGGATGCCATTATCTGACTTTGAGTGTGTTTTTTGTAAAGTACACATGTTTTGCAGTTATTTATGACGGTTTTTACTAAGGGCTTAAGACCAATCCAAAATTCGGTTCTTATCAATCGGGTCATGAGCTGATTTCCTCCATGCAAAGTAATTTGGTGCACAAATTCTGTTATCATTTTGGCCAATTTTGATTCGTATGGCAACAGAATTGGATAGCGTTCATTGTACGTTAATGCTGGGGACTGCGCTAAACGCCCATTGGCCCTTATAATCCCATTGCGATCGAGAAATGGCGTAAGGGTTAAGAGTTTACTTCGAGGGGAAATTGGACGTTTGTGAAGTAAATTGGTATATTCGTCAGGAAACAAAGTTTTTTGTGTCCAAATTATGATGCGATTTTTTGCAGATTGTATTTCTTCTGGTGAAGGTTCTGCTGGACTTCTTGGTATGGGTCTTCCGAAGCGTAAAATGTAGGCTATGGCTTCTTTAACTTGTATATCTGGGGCTTTGAATGTAAAGGAGTCTGATGAAATGTTCCATTTTATCCCTAGAGTCTTGGTCCCGTCATTTTCTGACAGATTTAACCAGTCGAGTGGTAGTAGAGTCTCACTAGGTAAATCCTGAATGACTTGAGACTCATTAGGGTTCCATTTCATTAGATCAAAGCCGGCTGATTTTAAGACAAGAGTTAATTCTTTTCTAAATTTGATAGCGTCATCCACATTCATATTATGTTTAAGAATCTTGGCCGTTAAGGGATGAGTCATTTGTACATCTTCAGCTAACTGAAGAAGCGTTCTGATGGCTAAAAATGGGGCACAATTAACTCCAAATGTAACTGTGAGAAGCTCGTAGTCTTATATGGGGTAATTTTTGGATTTTCTGAATAAGATTCTTTGAAACTTTGTTTGAGTTGGGTCGATTAGTATTTGACGATACATTTTTGTAATGTCGGCATTAAATACAAAGCGGAAAAGTCTCCATTTAGCTATCAAAAGAACAAGATCTTGTAGAAGAATGGGTCCTGGATATAAAATGTCATTAAGACTATTCTTATTTGACGTTGGGCTAGAGGCATTAAAAACCACTCTTAGTTTAGTGGTCAATCGGTCTGGTTTTATTATTGCGTGATGCGGCAGATAATAGTTTGGAGCTTTGTTTATATCCGAGGGTTCGATTTTTCTTATGTGTCCTAACTCAAGATATTCTAAAATAACGCTGTCATATAATTGCTTTATTTCGGGTTTTTGGCTGAGCGTGCGTTCCATTCTTAGGTACTGAGCCATGGCAATGTTGCGAGAAAAGCCTATTTCTTCTGTTTTTTTGAAGGGCAGGGTAACTATATACTTTCCCGTATCGTTTCTACGAGTTGTTTGCTTAAAGTTGTGTTCCACAATAGTGTCCTCATCTGACCGCAAAATCTGTTTTGGGTTTTCCTCCACCTCCCAAAAGCGTGTGGGGATTCGGTCAAGGGACGATGTATTCAATAAAGAAATTGTTGTTCTGGGTTGAGTAATTTTTGGTGTTGGTCCCCCCACAATCCAGCCAAATACTGTTTTTTGTGCCAAAAGGGATCCAACAGCCCGCATCGGTGTGTCCATGCAATAAATCGATGGGCCTATGTCGAGGCCTATTAGCAAGTCGATGGGTCTACTTTGATTAAAGTGAGGGTCTGCAAGTTGCAATTTTGCAGCCTCACTGAGCTTTAGCATGTCCAACGTTTGAGGTGGTAAATTAGAGGGAAGGGTCTTGAGAACTGGGGCCCAAACTTCTAACTTAAACGATGTGTCCACCCGTGAGCAAAGGTTAAGCAAACATGCTTTAGTGTAGGTTTCAGAAACTGTTTGACTCAAACCAGAAACGTGAACTATGTTTCTTTTAGTGGGTAATTTTAATCGGTTTTTTAGTTTGTCCGATACAAAGGTTGATTGTGATCCAGGGTCGATGATGGCTCTAGCCTAGTATCTTTGACCTCTAGTTTCTATTTCGACAATGGCAGTGAAAAGCAACGTTTCGCGGTCTGTTTGATTTGTCGAAGTTTGTAAGTTTTCGCGCAGGGTCAGGGATGTAAGGTTGGGAATACCTGATGGTGAAGTGGACTGTATGTATTGGGCTTCAGCTGCGGCACTTTTGCTTGGTTGCTCGTCAGCGTTATTTTGTGGCAAGTTTGTAGGCTGGGTCACTGTTGCCTTGTGCAATAAAGTGTTGTGTTTTTGTTTACACAGTCTACAACTGTATTTACTAGGGCACTCCCTGACACTATGACTGATCGACAGACAGTTGTAACATGAATTTGTGACTGTTACGATATGGATTCGATCACTTACATTTTTTTCTAAGAATGTGGGGCATGATCGTAGGGTGTGTGACTTGCTACAATGTTGGCATGTTATGGCGTTATTATTAAAACTTCTAATTGGTTTATTTTTGTTCTGATTGTGACTCTCAGATTTCGCAATATTAGTTTGGAATGAATTAATGTACCTTTTATTTTGGGTATTTTTCGCGACTTCAGACTTGGGCGGTATGGATTTGTCCTTTAATGATTTAATATTGCCTACTGATTCTTACAATCGTTTATTGTTCTTTGTAATTTCTTAATTGAGGCTCCCGAGTCTATAGAGGCATGAGGCAGATCAAAAATAATTTTATATTGCTCATTGACCTGCATCCATTTATTTTCGTACCGGTCCACTAAATTTTTCCAAGCCATGATAAACCCATCGTTTGTTAAAGGGACGTGCGTAATTGGCGTCTCCACCGGTTTTTTGCGTCAGATAAAAAAGCCTTTCAACATTGCTAATTTTAGGATTTCTAATGTGTATGGCTGTGAACAAGTCACGAAAACTCGGCCATAATTTATAATCCCCAAAAAATGTGTCGGTGCCGCAAGGAGCGAGTATTATTGATGAAACCTCTCTTTCTAACGGAATATTTGACTGGCGTTCAACTTTTTCCATGGTTGTGTCCGAAAGCGCATGGATTTCAGCGTTGATCGACGAAAGACAATTTTTATAAGCCATTAGGGCAGTTTGGTATCGCTCCCGTATTTTTTTCTTGTCAATTGGTTTATCACCATCCTGATCTATGTCCCTACATTCTTCATATGATCTTTTTACTTGTGTCCATATGGAGTCTAATTCTACTCGAATAATTTCCAACGCGTGTACATTATCTTCAGCACGCGCTTCTGCTTGAATCTTCTCGAAGTCGACTAAGTCGTTTGTGCAATTGACGAATTTTTTCAGGGACATATTTGTAAATTGAAAAAGAGTCAGAATAATTATAAAATTGAGTCAAAAAAATTGCCTGCTAGCGATACAAATAAATTGTGTATTGAAAATTTTGAGTCAAATATTGTTTTAATTTCCCCGGTTAATTTTTCAAAAATTGACGCAATGGTTACTCGTTTTTTGTTTATTAAGATAGTGACGTCACTGCTATTTTTCTCTTAAAAATCGCAGCGGCAAAAAATTAAAGAGTAAAGCCTATAGTATACGGAATGTAAAAAGCTACATGCGCATGAGGTTCTGTCGTAATTTTGTCGTCATCACTTAACACGAACTTGCTATTGTTGCGTTGTAGTGTCGTCAAAATTGCGTCAGAACCACATGCGCATGTGACTTTTTACATTCCGTGTACTATAGGCTTAACACAACAAGCAAGAATATTTATTTCTTGTTGTATTGTATACTTTGACTTACTTGTTGTGTTGTTGTTGTTGCTGATGTTTTTTCTTCGCTGCACTTTGATGACGTTGTTGTGTTTGTTGATGATGCTGCTGCTGCGCCAAGGAATTTGGGTCCCGTTAGTTTTTGGTTTTAATTTAAAGAAGTTTTGTTCTTTTTTGTATTTTATTTTCAGGGTCACTTCAATTACTTTTTTTTTTATATTTTTGAGTCACAACACAATTTTGTACACACGGTATGTCGTGTGGACCCTTTAGAGGGTTAATGAATGTGTTAGTTGGTAACGCCGAAATAGATAGAAAGAGATAAAGGTAGGGTATATAAAAGAGATAAAGTAAAATTGTAGCAAGAAAAAAAAAAAGTAAACAAACAAATACACAAGCAAACAAACTCAACAGAAACTAAATTGCTGAAAGGTTTTGCTTGGAAAATTATATTGGACGACATTTTGCTCGACCGAGGTTTCTTGGTCGCCAAAGGGAAAAATGTCGGCCCTTTTCTTTTTTGCTTTTTCTGAGGAAGAAATGATGTGGTAAGTGGTGGCTAATAAGAATAAAAAAAAGTTTTAAGTGAAAAATCGTCATAATAAAATTTAAATACATAAAAAAAAGACAACATGTCAATAAAAAGAAGTTTATTTAACTTTTAAAGAGCAACAAAAAAAATAGCATCAAATATTGTAATTAAAATATGTACAATTCAGTGCCTTAAACATAAAATATTACAGCAAGAATTTAAAATCTTAAAGTAAAAAGAAAAAAAGCTGTAAAAGTAAAACAAACATTTTGTAAAATCTGAAAGATTAAAAACTATAATTTGTAAAACAGAAAAAAAAAGATTAAAAGAAAAACTTTAAAAAGTGAACTTAAAACTAAAAATATAAATAACAGCCACCACCTCATCGCCGCCACATCCATCGTGGGACAGGAATTTCGCAGCTACAAACCATCCCTACCAGGGTTCAGGTATCCTGCCATTTGTGTTGACCCGGACTAATACGACGGACAACTAAACGGACAAAATATATTAAATATATATATTAGTTTGTGAAATAGGGGAAACAGATTTCATTTTTTTTTTACCTTCCCAGTCAGTCCCTAGTGGCGTATTTGCCCAGGTGCGCGTAGAAATAGGGTTGAGCTCAGGCCTGTAAGTCGTAGGGTAGTTGCCCAGGAGGTAATAGTTGTTTTCCTTATCATAGAAGAAAGATAAAAAAAAAACTTATATATGTATTGATTTTTTTTAATTGAAATGATACCATACTCACCTCGTACCGCAATAATTAATTAGGACACGTTACGGACCGACGGCAGCTCCTGTCATCCAGCTTATTCTGGGGGAGAGAAACTAGAAAAGAAAAATAAATATTAAATAAGTTTTTTTATTTGAAAATTATTGTTTTTCTTTTTGAAAAAAATTTAAGACAAAAATTTTTTATAGTCAGTTTGTGTTAAATAATTCCTTTTTTTATTATTATTAAAAATTGTTTTTTTTAATGGGTTTTTTTAAATAATGCGTTGAAGCTACATAATTTTTCAATAAAGCTATAAATATTTTATTGTACCTACAATGAATTTTGAAATGAAATTTTAATGCGTTTTCTTTAAAAATAATGAGCCGTTAAACTCATTGGGGTGAACACAATAGGAGGGTGATGGTAAAGTAAACAGTAGATTTTGGGATGATCACATTTCTTTTCCAGGTCATCACGGTGAAGTCCGAATGGATTTCAGGTGGGAGGGCAGAAGTTGGCATAACACCAGCCAACTCAACTCCTAGGTAAGAGGTGCTACAGGTGAGTACACGGTGCAAAATGAGATTGTAGTTGCAATAGATTCGTGTTTGTTTTTTTGTCTACGTTCACTTTCGGGCTCCTTTTATTTTCCTTTTGTTTTTTTGTTTTATTCCAAATTGGCTGGCATGATTTTTTTGTAGCAGCCAAGTGCCTGATTGGTTGGCAAGAACCACCCCAATACGGCGAGCCCTAGCCGGACTTACGCCAGCATGCCAGCGCCGCCAACAATCTGGCCACACCTGACCTTAGAGTTTTCCTTTGTGTTTTTTTTTATAAAACACCAGCTGCTACTGCTACAAAAATGGCGCCCAACGTGGGGCCCGAAAGTGAACAAAGCTGTTAGTTTTCGTCTAGGCAGATCCTTTGCCTGAGACTGATGTAGGTCCCGTTTGAGTCATCTGAGAGTCCTCAACGCGTTGTGACATTGGTTTATGGGCGATGTAACCTGTTTAGAATAGGGAAATTTTAAATTAGAGTTCATAGCAATAGTTTTTTATATGAAGGTAACTTACGTTTGACTGTAGATCCCGAAAGATAGGGCTATAGAGCTTCTTTCGCGTAGCAACGGCAAAAGTCGTTATTTTTATGTAAATTTAAATCCTCGGTTTCTGTTTTAGTGTAGGCTGATTTGTTAGTGGCTGGATAGGCTTCCAAATTTCATTGCTACGGTTAAAGCATAAATCAGGGTTCTCATCAAAGTTTTTTTTCTTTCAATAGCCAAAATTTAGTTTCGTTTTTTTGTATATACCGCCAAACGAATCATGAAATTCGTTTTCAATGGACCGCTTCGAGCGGGATTGTAGTGATTAGTCCTAGGTAGTGATTGTCTTTAGGGCAAGGACCTAGTAGCTCGCAACAAACTTCGTTCGTGGTTCTCATGAGGCTAAATATGTTTTGTTTTTTTATTTTTTTTTTGCACCAGTGTACAAAAAAAAATTTGGTATATGTAAATATATTTATTCACCTGAAAAGGAAAAGAAAAATTACAATTAAAATTTTTTCTGCACCGAATGTTTAATCGATTTAAAACTTACCTTGAGAGTTTACAGTTTACTTCGTTTATCATTACCATCACCTGAAAAACCTATTGTGACCTGAGACGTTTTGATATTATCAATTAGGTTTTTTATTATTTATTATTGTTTTTATATTGCAATCATAAATTTTAAATTTTTTTTTTCTTTCACACCTTACAGTGCCAATTACAATTTTTTATTTTTTTTTATTTTACTTTTTGTTTTTGAGCCAATACCTGAATAAAAAGGTTCAACTTTTAGAAAGTGTTTTTTTTTTTTGTTAAAATTTTGGAAGCTTGGTTTTTTTATTAAATTTTTTTAGTGGATATGGTTTTAACGCGTTCTGTCAGAGGTCGTTTAGAATCTGAAAATATGAACAGTGAATCTGGTTTGATCATGGATAACATACCTCGTTCTACAGTGGAGACAATTGTGTCTACAGCTGCTCCAGTTTTCTCTGCACCAGCTGCAGCAACCATTAGTACGACCATGGCAACAATAACACCGGCTGTGCAGCAATTTTTGTCATTGGCACATGATCGTACGGGGTTTTCTCATGAGTCGCATATAGCGAGCACAACCATTGCCTCACCCGAGTATAGCAGTATTACCGCCAGAAATGTACAGCAGGAGTTTAGGCAGGGCCCAACTGCTGCTCCAGCTCACCAACCGGCCAGTAACGTAGGCTCAGCTGAAGAGGTCGTACGCTCAATACAGGGCGAGTTTTCAAAGAAAATGCTGGAATTGCAGCAACAGATGCAACAACAAATTTCGCGCGCACTAGAGCTTGTATCGGCAAGTCAGGTGAATCCCACAGGGGTTACTCAGGCTTTGCCGACACAGCACATGGTAGGTGTAGATGCTCCACCGCAGGTTTCGTGTTTTTCGCAACCACCTAGGAGGCAAGATAATATATTAATAAATAATGTTTCACAGCAACAACCACAAAACTACTTACCTCAACAAAATTTTCAGCAGCCATATAATGTCCAGCAAACACCATTTAATGCAGCTAGTGCACAGCAGCAGGCAATGGGTCACCAGCCAGCACCTGTTTTTGCAGCTTATTCGCACGCACCTGTTTTTGGCGTTCATTCGTCACCAGTACCAAGTATGCCACCAGAGTTTGGGTTTTCATCTCGTAAAATCGACTTGTCGAAATGGGGTATTAAATTCGATGGTACCACCAAGTCGATGAGTGCTGAAGATTTTATTTTTAGAGTTGATATATTAAGGCAAGACTATAACTGCTCGTTTAATGACATTCGCCGCAGTTTTCACCTACTGTTGGAAGGTCCAGCTCTAGATTGGTACTGGAACGTGCGCAAGCTGACACCAATTCAGTCCTGGGAGGACTTGGAAAGAGCGTTTTTGACCCAATACAGGCGGTATGAAAATGAATTTCAGCTGCAAAAGAAAATTATGGATCGGCGTCAATTGCCGCAAGAGTCATTTGAAGATTTTTATAATGCCGTGATGAGGCTGAGAAACCAGCAGAGGTCGCCATATACAGAGGCTGATCTCATTGAAATTATGAAGGCCAATCTAAAGCCATCGCTTTCGCACCTTTTGTTTGCCGTGAAAATTAATAATTTAAATGATTTTTGTCAACAGGCCAAAAGAGCAGAAAATTTAGTTTCTAGCCAAAGGCAGCCGTTTCAACCCCGTCCATTCGCTACTCAGCGCGTTCACGAGCTTGAGTTTGAGGAAGAGGAGCTACCTGTGACAAACGTGGAGATCGATGCCATTACCCCAAATAGCCGTTACACTTGCTGGAACTGCAAGCAAGTGGGCCATAGTTTTATGGACTGTCCATCGCCTACGCGCAGAATTTTCTGTTTTAGATGTGGCCGTGACAACGTAGTAACACCAAAATGCCCTAAGTGCCAGGGAAACCTGCAGCTGAACAAGCCTCACACTGGGGAGACTCGTTCAACGCAAACCTAAGCCCAGCCATCAAATCAAGTAGCAGCGTCGAAGGTGGAAGCCCTGTAAAAATTTTAGTTAACACCACAAGGGAAAAAGTCGCTGATAAGGAGCCCACTGTTCGACCTTTAAAACCTTTTCATCAACGAGTTAGGGAGTATAATGAGGCAAAAGTCAGGATATTTGGGCAGGTTTCAAATAGGATCAAAAAGGCTAGGGAAAGGTATAAAATAAGAAGAAGAATTAGAAAAGAAATTATGGCCGCAACACTGTACGAGGGTGATGATTTCAGGTTATATGCCACGATTGAGATTGGTGATAGTAAAATCACAGGTTTGCTCGATAGCGGAGCCACGGTAACGTGCCTAGGTAAAGGTTGTGTTGAGTTTGTCCAGGAGACGGGATTACCAGTTTCCAATTTTACGTCCTTTATAAAAACTGCTGATGGCAGCCCGCACAAAATAGTAGGTCGTATTAGGGCAGAAATCAGTTTTAACAAAATCAGTGAGTATATTACTTTCTATTTAGTCCCAACGTTAAATAGACCACTTTTTCTAGGGGTGGATTTTATGAAAAAATTTAATCTTTTTGCTAATGTCAGTAGCCTAACTACAAATGGCGTCAATTTGTGCGCAGAGTCTGAAGGTATAGAGGAGGGTGTAAAAACTCATATTTTAACACCGGAACAGCGGGAGTCTTTAGAAAAAGTGGTAGCAAATTTTCCTTGCTATACTAAGCGCGGTCTTGGTCGGACTCCACTGGAAGTCCATATAATAGATACCCGCGACGCAACTCCGGTGAAGGATAGACACTACCCGGTCTCGCCAGCTGTACAAAAGTTAATGTACGCAGAGCTTGATAGGATGCTTGACCTTGGAGTTATTGAGCAAAGCGAGAGTCCTTGGAGCCATCCGGTTACTCTCGTCCGTAAGGGCGAGAAGAATCGGCTGTGTCTGGACGCTCGCAAGCTAAATGCCCTCACGGTCAAGGACGCCTATCCTCTGCCGCACATTGAAGGTTTGCTCAGCCGGTTAGGAGACACGTATTTCATATCAAGCGTAGATTTAAAAGACGCATTCTGGCAGATACCATTAGAAGTCGCCAGTAGAGAAAAGACTGCCTTCACGGTGCCTGGAAGACCACTTTACCATTTTACGGTAATGCCTTTTGGGTTGTGTAATGCAGCCCAAAGACTTTGCCGTTTGATGGATAAGGTGATCCCTGGTGCACTTCGCGATAGAGTTTTTGTCTATCTGGATGACCTTCTAATAGTATCGCCAGATTTTCAAACTCACCTGGGGTTGCTTAAACGGGTGTCTGATTGTTTGGAATCAGCGGGGTTGACCATTAACGTCGCGAAGTCAAAGTTCTGCTTCAGGGAGTTAAGATACCTAGGGTATATAGTAGGAGGGGGAAAATTAAAACCTGACCCAGAAAAAATAGAAACCATTTTAAAATATACATACCCGAAAACAGCTAGGCAGGTTCGTAGTTTTATGGGAGCCACCGGCTGGTACCGGCGCTTCATCCCCGATTATGCTACCATAGCTACGCCAATATTTAACACCCTTAAAAAAGGAAAATCGTTTGACTTCCCCGATGACGCAAAAGAGGCCTTTGATAAGCTTAAAGTAGCCCTTACTACCAGTCCAGTACTAGTACATCCTGATTTTCAAAAACACTTTTTTGTGCAATGTGATGCCTCGGATATAGGCATTGGAGCCGTCTTATTTCAAAAGGATGAGTCCGATGGTGAACACCCTATAGCGTTTTTCTCCCACAAATTGACACCAGCACAGAAAAATTATTCAGTGACGGAGAGGGAGTGTTTGGCCGTGGTATTGGCTGTGAAGAAATTCAGGCCTTATATAGAGCTTATGCCTTTTACAGTCATTACAGACCACAGCAGCCTGAAATGGCTAATGGCACACAAAGACCTCAGTGGTCGTTTAGCTCGATGGAGTCTTCACCTACAAGCTTTTTCTTTTAGCATAGAACACAGGCCTGGTTCTAAAAACATAGTTCCAGATACGCTATCTCGGTATAACATGGAGGAAATATCTGCCAATATAAACAATTTTATTGATATGGACTCAGAACATTTTAAAAACCAAGATTACCTGGACTTAATAGCTCATGTCAACAAAAATGCCGATCAGCTGCCCGACATTAAAGTTGTGGATAATTTCGTTTATAAGCGTACTGTACCTTATGATGGTAATCCCCTTAATGAGGATTTTTCGTGGAAACTGTGGATTCCTGCAAACCTAACAACAAAAATAATAGAAAATTGTCACAATCCGCCGCATTCGTCACACGGAGGACTAGGTAAGACGCTAAGTAGAGTCAAAGAATATTTTTATTGGCCAAATCAAAATTCACAAATTCGTTCGTTTATAGCCAACTGTCAAGTGTGCAAAGAAACAAAACCAGCAAATCAGACGCTAAGACCACCGATGGGCACAGAGTCGCAAACTGAACGCCCGTTTCAACGAATATTTGTGGACTTTTTGGGACCATACCCGCGTTCAAAAAATGGAAATAGTTTTATTTTTATAGTGCTAGATCACCTTACTAAATTTGTACTTCTTAAGGCCATGGCAAAGGCAAATTCTAGAAACGTTATAAAGTTTTTAATTTCTGAAGTTTTTCACAAGTTTGGCACGCCCGAGACTATTGTATCGGATAATGGCAAGCAATTTATTTGCAAAGAATTCCAAGATATGGTGAAAAACTTTGGAATTGTCCACATGAAAACTGCCATATATTCACCGCAAGCCAACGCTTCAGAGCGTGTAAACCAAACTATTTTGGCCGCTATCAGATCGTACCTACAAAATGACCATACCGAATGGGACAAATACTTGTCTGAAATTGAGTGTTCAATACGTTCGTCTGTCCAAACGTCAATTGGTGTAACACCATATTTTGCCCTATTCGGCATGAATATGATTTCACATGGCAGTGTGTATAAATTAGCCAGGAAATTACAAAGCTTAAGCGATCCCGAAATGAATGTTGTACCTAAGCAAGTTAAACTTGACTTAATTAGAAAACAAATAAGAGAAAATCTACACAAGGCTTATCTACGAAATGAGAAAAGCTACAATATGCGCTGTCGTCAAGTAAAGTTTATACCGGGGCAAGAGGTTTATCGACGCAATTTCCAGCAAAGCGATTTCAAAAACAATTTTAACGCAAAACTTGCCAGCAAATTTTTAAAATGCCGAATTGTCCGTCCTATATGCAATAGCCTCTATGAGGTTGAAGACCTCCAGGGGAAGTTGTTGGGGGTATTTCACGCCAAAGATTTAAAGCAATAGCTTTAAATTCTTTGGTGGTCTTAGTCCCAACAATTTCACCCAAAACCTAACTTCCAAAAGGTGTAAGTAAAAAGACATTTTTTTTTTCTAAAAATTTTTTTTTTATGAATATTAATTTATTTATTTAAATAACTTTACGTAAATATTTCTAATATTAGTAACTAAAGACTAAACTAGTTTCTAAAGAGACTAAATTGTCTTATAGAAATTTACAATTTTAAAAACTAAATTATTTTTTTTTATCCTGAATTTATTTTTTATTTATTTTTATTTTTGATTTTCATATGAGAATCCTATGACCATAGATGAACTTTTCTTTATGATGATAAAACACTTAAACCGTTTTATTTTAATTGCCTATGTTTGACAAGTTTATTTAATTTATTTTATTTTTCATTTTTTTTTTTTTTGCTCAACCATAACGCTAACGTTTATAAGCTAGTTACATTTGTAACCGATACCAGACTTATGGTGCCTTTCCTTTAGACACTCTGGGGAACTTTGCCATTAAGAGCTAGGAATGGTTAGCCACCAAGACTGGTAACATTTTTCTGATTCCGATCTTACAGCAAGTTGAAGCAAAATAAAATGAGTGTTATTGAACAGCTTTCGCTCAGAAAGGCTGCTCTTTTCGTTTGCTTGTTCAAGGCAATTGAATTGAGATTTTTAGTGTTCTGGCAAAATAAAGAATTGAATCACCAATGGAAAATTAAAAAAACCCGTGAAAATGAATTGAAACGTTTTTTTTTTTTTGCAATGCGCAATCAATTGTTTTTTTTGTTTATATGTGATAATTTTTTTTGAATTAATAACTTAATTATTACTGTTAGACTGTTTTAATAATAATTATTAGTAGGATATTAAATATAGATTGAGCGGGACTCACCAATACTGAACTCGAATTGAGCTGGATACTGCTGCTTTTCTTTTCGACCCATAGTCCTGAATTTCTTAAATCTGTGGGAGGGAAATGAAAAGTATAAGTTTTTCAGATATTTTATTTCGGAGTAAAATGTCCTAAAAGGTTATTATGAATTATACGCTTTTATTGCCGAAACCTTTTAGAAAATTTTAACTTCTACTTTTATTTCATAATTTTAAAATAATGTTTCTAAAGGAATACAAGGGGTACTTCCCGCCAAAGTCTGAAGCTTTGGTGGTTTTAGTCCTTGTATTCCCACTGAATTCCCCAAATTGCTAAAGTATTTTAAATTTTTTTTTTGTGGTATTCAACTACCTTTTCATAATGTTTTCCCCATAATTGTGAATTTTTCTAAGGGAATAAACATTTTTGTTTTTGTGTTAACTTTTTCACTTACCTGTCAAAAGCTGGCAATGGCTAAGCACCTTCTCTTCAGGTCGCCTTGAAGCTCGTATCTAAACCTGTAAAGAAAAACTGAATTAGTAATTTAAATTTAAAAAGCATAATTAAATTAAAAATTTTTTCTAGAAATCTGTTTTATTGAAAATATAATTATAACTGAATTTAAATTTTTTTTTTTTTATATAGTTCGTATTTTTCTTTTGAAGAGAGAAAGAAAGCTGTCTACTTTTTTATTTTATTTTGAAGAAACCAAGGGGTATTTCCCGCCAAGGGGTAGCATCCTTGGTGGACTTAGTCCTTGTGTTTCTTCCTCAAATCACTCGATATTGATCAAAACCCTTGTACTCAATTTTTTTTACTTCGCGGTAAATACTTTATTTTTAGTATGATGTAATTTTTTTTTTCATTTAATTTTGTTATTTTTCACTTTCGTGCAAAATCTACTTTTGTTACACACGGTAAATCGCAAGTGATTTAATTTTTTTATGCACACCAATTATTTTTATATAAATGATTTTTGACACTTTACTAGTGGGTATAACCATTACGTTACGTTACGGTTGAGTAACCACATTTATTTTTAATTTGCCAAGCTTTTGATAACTTCACGTTCATCAAACACATTGCGTCTCTTACAAACACACAAAAATTCATTTTCACTTACCTTATTTATCCTGGTTTCTAAAATCTTCTGGACCTGGTTCCATTTTCCGTCACCAACAAGTTTACTGAAATGAAATAAGAACATAAAAATGTAATACACCATTTTTTTTTATATACACACACATAAATTTATACATAATTTTGAAAACGTACCTATTGGCCAGACGGAAAATTGGTAAAATTTCAGCCGCGATGTCGCTGTCGCTCGTATTGTAACCTGTAACAAAATAATTTTTGGTTAGAATTTGTATGAATAATTTTATAGTGGTTGCTTACCTGTTCTCTCGGCGACATTTTTCCCCTTTTTCCGGCCTCATCTATAGTTTTCTGTAAAGAAACCTAACAATTTTATGTTAACAAAACATTTACATTATAATTAAAAGTATTTGTGTTAATAACTCACCTTTAACAATCACGGCTAACGCAGGAAATAATTTATTTTCGGTCGCGGTGTCGCTGTCGCCAGTATTGTGACCTAGAGCAAAATACATTTTTTATTTTAATGTTTTATTAATTTTTGTGCCTTCTTACCTTATTTTTGATCACCTCTTCCATATTTCCTACACCAGCCTGAGTTTTCTGTAAAGAAATAGAGTATTTTTATTTTAGAAATTTTATTTATTATAATATTAAAAATGTTCATTCAAAACTTACCTTATTCATAGCAGCATCCATTGAAAATTTTACAACCACGCGTACGATTATTCATATTTTCTTTTTTCATCGTATTCGTTCAATATTTCAGCTGTTTGCAAGTGTTGCCATAGTGGCCAAATAATTACATTCCACACAGGGTGGTGCTTATGAATAAATATGAATAAAAGTTGCCAGATCATAATTTTTTTTTGAGAATAAATGAAAATCCCCAAAATCCCGGAAATATAGGAAAGTCGTTAGGAAATTTGAGAAAAACATTGCCCTCCCATTCTGCATCCACTGATGGAATGTAGAATGGTTGGGTTTGTCGTGTGGACCCTTTAGAGGGTTAATGAATGTGTTAGTTGGTAACGCCGAAATAGATAGAAAGAGATAAAGGTAGGGTATATAAAAGAGATAAAGTAAAATTGTAGCAAGAAAAAAAAAAAAGTAAACAAACAAATACACAAGCAAACAAACTCAACAGAAACTAAATTGCTGAAAGGTTTTGCTTGGAAAATTATATTGGACGACATTTTGCTCGACCGAGGTTTCTTGGTCGCCAAAGGGAAAAATGTCGGCCCTTTTCTTTTTTGCTTTTTCTGAGGAAGAAATGATGTGGTAAGTGGTGGCTAATAAGAATAAAAAAAAGTTTTAAGTGAAAAATCGTCATAATAAAATTTAAATACATAAAAAAAAGACAACATGTCAATAAAAAGAAGTTTATTTAACTTTTAAAGAGCAACAAAAAAAATAGCTTCAAATATTGTAATTAAAATATGTACAATTCAGTGCCTTAAACATAAAATATTACAGCAAGAATTTAAAATCTTAAAGTAAAAAGAAAAAAAGCTGTAAAAGTAAAACAAACATTTTGTAAAATCTGAAAGATTAAAAACTATAATTTGTAAAACAGAAAAAAAAAGATTAAAAGAAAAACTTTAAAAAGTGAACTTAAAACTAAAAATATAAATAACAGCCACCACCTCATCGCCGCCACATCCATCGTGGGACAGGAATTTCGCAGCTACAAACCATCCCTACCAGGGTTCAGGTATCCTGCCATTTGTGTTGACCCGGACTAATACGACGGACAACTAAACGGACAAAATATATTAAATATATATATTAGTTTGTGAAATAGGGGAAACAGATTTCATTTTTTTTTTACCTTCCCAGTCAGTCCCTAGTGGCGTATTTGCCCAGGTGCGCGTAGAAATAGGGTTGAGCTCAGGCCTGTAAGTCGTAGGGTAGTTGCCCAGGAGGTAATAGTTGTTTTCCTTATCATAGAAGAAAGATAAAAAAAAAACTTATATATGTATTGATTTTTTTTAATTGAAATGATACCATACTCACCTCGTACCGCAATAATTAATTAGGACACGTTACGGACCGACGGCAGCTCCTGTCATCCAGCTTATTCTGGGGGAGAGAAACTAGAAAAGAAAAATAAATATTAAATAAGTTTTTTTATTTGAAAATTATTGTTTTTCTTTTTGAAAAAAATTTAAGACAAAAATTTTTTATAGTCAGTTTGTGTTAAATAATTCCTTTTTTTATTATTATTAAAAATTGTTTTTTTTAATGGGTTTTTTTAAATAATGCGTTGAAGCTACATAATTTTTCAATAAAGCTATAAATATTTTATTGTACCTACAATGAATTTTGAAATGAAATTTTAATGCGTTTTCTTTAAAAATAATGAGCCGTTAAACTCATTGGGGTGAACACAATAGGAGGGTGATGGTAAAGTAAACAGTAGATTTTGGGATGATCACATTTCTTTTCCAGGTCATCACGGTGAAGTCCGAATGGATTTCAGGTGGGAGGGCAGAAGTTGGCATAACACCAGCCAACTCAACTCCTAGGTAAGAGGTGCTACAGGTGAGTACACGGTGCAAAATGAGATTGTAGTTGCAATAGATTCGTGTTTGTTTTTTTGTCTACGTTCACTTTCGGGCTCCTTTTATTTTCCTTTTGTTTTTTTGTTTTATTCCAAATTGGCTGGCATGATTTTTTTGTAGCAGCCAAGTGCCTGATTGGTTGGCAAGAACCACCCCAATACGGCGAGCCCTAGCCGGACTTACGCCAGCATGCCAGCGCCGCCAACAATCTGGCCACACCTGACCTTAGAGTTTTCCTTTGTGTTTTTTTTTATAAAACACCAGCTGCTACTGCTACAGGTAGTAGGTTTCTGTTGTTTTATATTTTTTTGTACGAACCGGATATCGTTTGGACCAAAATGTTTGAGGTTGAACTTTAAATTTTTTGTTCCCTCAAATTTACCACGGTTCACTATATTTTTAATTTAAATAAAAAAAACTTTGTTTTATTTTTTGTTTTTTGTATTTTAGTTTTATTGTATTTTGTTTTGTTCACAGTTTTGTTTTTGTTTGTTTTTTGTTGTTTGTTTTGTTAGTTCACAATGTTTTTCTGTTCCTTTACTTGTTTATTGTTCTACGGTTGAAACTAGAGTGAGTTTAATGATTTTCAACATTATTTAAACAAGCTAGGTTTGTTACAAGAAATATAATGTAATGACAGAATTGAAAGATAAATAACAATTTAAGGACCGTTAATATTTTACATGGTGCTGTGTTTGGAACGAGTCATCATTAAACAGTTATATATACCCTTTTTACCTTCGGTGAAGGGTATAGGTATAAAGAAATTTGAGAAACTAGGTATTCAATAGTTTTTTTTATAGCATTTTCAAAAAAACAAGTTAGAGTGCTATATTCGGCTGCGCCCAAAGACAGCTCAGTGGGCTTTATATGGGGCCTATAGTAAATTATGAACCGAGCATCACGAAATTTATTAGTGTGAGTAGTGAAGTATTTAATTTTATTTTGATAGCATTATTTATTATGGCTTTTGGCGTACTTAACTGTTTTCCGGGAGAAGGGTTTATTTGGACCTAGGGTAAATTATGGACCGGGCATCACGAAAATTCACAGTGTAATTTCTAGTACTATAAAACTGTGTCATGCCAAATTTTGTTATGATAGCATTATTTTTTACGGTTTTAGGCATATTAAACTGTTTTCCGGGAGTAGTGTTTATATGGGGCCTAGGGTAACCTATGGACGGATCTTCACGAAATTTAACAGCGCGATTTCCAGTCGAATAAATCAAATTTTTGCAATATCTTATCTCATTACGTACCTTGTTCCACCATTTATGTTATTTTTTGTAACAAAATTATCATTTTTTAGGTGGTGGTTATACATTTTGATTCATAGCTCTGGTCCTACTGCACCGATTTTGCTGAATTTCAATCCCAAACTGCTTAGGATAACTACAAGCAATTTGGCATCAAGTTTGTTCATTTGTTTTGAGTTGTTCGAAAGTGAGCGTGTTTTCAACAGACGGACAGACGGACATGGCTAAATCGACTTAGAATCACTTAAGGACCTAGAATATATATACTTTATGAGTCTGAGATGAATAATAAAAAAGTTTCACACGGAAGGACAAACTTAATATACCCTCTTCACAACTAATTGTGGTGGTGGGTATGAAAAAGTTATTTGGCTGACCCTTTATTCCAAGATTAAAAAATGAACGTGTCAGAAAAAAATCGTCACTTTTTAGAAAAAATCAGCAAATCGGTACTTTGCTAATTACTTAACAAAAAATCTTCAAAATAACGATAAATCGTCAAATCTGGTAGCCCTGTATGTGCTAATTTTTTAATTAGGGAGAGGAATCTTAAAAGTTACTTGTGCAGGGTTGCTGGAGTTGGTACAATTGTACTTTAATGAGTGGTTCCAATACTTGCCCATGACAATTTCCAAATTTTTCAAACCAAGATATATATTTATTTTATTTTCTTCAATTACAAAACCGAGCCCTTAGGGCCTTTTAGTGTTTGATGCAAATAATCTTGCGAAAATGCAAAAAGATAGAACGAACTCATAATATTTGTTACGGGACGGTTTGTCAGCGAGGTTTCCAACTAGCTCATGATTGGTTCTCAGGTGGTTCCAACCATTCTCGCTAACAGCGTAACCGAACGAGAAAGTAATTGCAGGAAACAAAAAAAAAAACACCGGATATAAAAAAACAACAACAAACACTACCACATTAAACAAGTTATAGAGACAGATGTAAGTCTCCATTCTGCCCTCCCAACCTAGTCGTAGAAGTATCCACTTCATCTTCTTATCAACGACCCTATTTCCGATTCGACCTCTTTCAAACTTACCAATCCATTATTTCCTTTCCTATTTTATACCAACTTCACTATACACACGCTTACTTTTTTCCGGTTGATTGTATCACTTTAAAATTTTGTCCACTAATAAATCTATTTCTCTTATTTCGCCTGTTTAACTACTTGCTCCTATTTACCCTTATGGCGGAATTTTCCCAAGATCTTTGTATCGATTCCACTCTCTAATAAATTCTTTTTAGAAAACTATGGGAGAGGAATCTCAAAAGTTAATGCCGGATCACACACGTCAAGTTTGACTCGTCAAGTCTTGAGTTTTCAGGAGAGAGGGTAAAAGATGTGGCATTCTCTTTTCCCTTCTCTCCTAAAAGCTCAAGACTTGACGGCTAAAACTTGAAGAGTGTGAACCAGCACAATTGTACTTTAATGAGTGGTTCCCATACTTGCCCATGACTATTTCCAAATTTTTCAAACCTAGATATTTATTTATTTTTAGTGTTTGATGCAAATAATCTTGCAAAAATGCAAAAAGATGGAACGAACTCATAATATTTTATTCGTCAGATGGTTGCAACGCCAAGAAGTAATCAACAGAATTTTGTAACAGTGGGAGACCACTCCATTATTAAGTATTGTACTTCGAATAATTTTGAAGGAGATTGTACAAACGCTATATTAAATTTCATTATATTTGGACTTTATACCTTTTTCCTGTTTCGGTAGTACATATTGAAAATTGTAAACACAATAAATTTGAAAATGCCATCCGAAGATGTTCGTATGCACATATATTAATAGCGCACAAAAAAAGATTATAAATTCAAACAAAAATAAAAATTAATGAAATTCTCGACCCTATAAACCGCATGATACAGGTCTGGCTAGATCAAATACAATTTGTTTGCCTCTATTCTTGAATATTTTGGAATTCTAACTATTTTGAAAAATCCGGGGCTGGAAATTAATTTTTGACTTATGGTTTCTTTGGCAAAGTTTCTTGTAATAGAACAAGAATCGCGGAGTGCTTTTGACGCGAAAAAATATTACCCACCCTATTATTATGTATTATTAACTTGTTTTTGTTGTATTAAATTTTTGTTTTTAAAAATAACATTTAAAAAAATTTATAGAAAATGGCAGTACTATTGGGGCGGAAAAGAAGTAGGATTTTAAAAGTTTGTTGGTACGATATTGGTTTTCTCATTTATCATCCCTGTACTTGTGTTTTTGACATATTGAGCAACGAAAGCATTTTTAACGATTTATTTCTCATCTATTTATATCGTTTAAATTGTTAATTCCTTTTTGCTTAGTTTTGTTCAGTTTACCAAAGATTTGTATGTACATCGTTTACCAATACCCACCCGGTTGTTGCTGCAAGGCTATAAGCGATGAGAACAAGCAAGGCGAATTCAAACAGGTAAACTCATCTCTACAACTACAAAAAGCCCCATGTATTTTGTTTATAAAATTTTCTGGTTAGTTGTCAAAATTTTTTTATTGCAAATTAAAATTATCACTTTTTTATAAAAGAAATTAATAAATTCACTTCAATCATTCGCAGTTTTGAATTTTTTTTATTATAAAAATAATATTTTTAACACTTTTCATTCAACTTCTTCTCAAAACAAAATCATATTTTGACGTTTGACCATGTTTTTTAATTTGCCGTGGAAACAGCTGATGAACGGCTGACGAGATGAGTTTACCTGTTTGAATTCGCCTTGAGAACAAGTCATCGCCAAGGCGAATTCAAACAGGTAAACTCATCTCTACAACTACAAAAAGCCCCATATATTTTGTTTATACAATTTTCTGGTTGGTTGTCAAAATTTTTTTATTGCAAATTAAAATTATCACTTCCCTACAAGAAGACTACCGGTCATTTTACTAGTAATATGACCGGTAGTGTTGACCAATATAGTGTTATAGTAATAGTAATTTTTTTTGTTTTGGTTATGCATTTCTTGTAGGGTTTTTTATAAAAGAAATTAATAAATTCACTTCAATCATTCGCAGTTTTGAAATTTTTTTATTATAAAAATAATATTTTTAACACTTTTCATTCAACTTCTTCTCAAAACAAAATCATATTTTGACGTTTCACCATAATTTTTAATTCGCCGTAGAAACAGCTGATGAACGGCTGACGAGATGAGTTTACCTGTTTGAATTCGCCTTGATTGCCACCAAGGTATATTTAAATATACCTTGGTTGCCACCACCGTTTACATGATTTCGACTTGGTTGCCAGGAAGAACCAAACAGTTGCTCTCAAACTTATTTTTATAACTAAACAAATAAAGGTAAATTAATTAAAATAATAAGTTTTAGTAAATTTGTAAAAATTAATTGTTGATAGTTTTCCAATTTTTCATGGTTTTAACAAATGAAGTTTATTATAATATTTTGACGTTTTTGATCATTTTACTTTATTTTTAATCTGGCAATTCTATTCACACTTACATAAGAGACCAAAGGCTCTGTCACTGTTTCAGTCGTGTGAAAAATTCTGGTAAAAATTTTTTCGTTTGGTTTTGCATAATCAATTTTTATTTGTTTAAAAATTAAAATAAGTGTTTTTAATTATTTCATTGCCTTTTTAGATTATTGCACGGAACTCTTGAACTACATGTTAACCAATATGTTTATGCAACGTGCTGCTATTTTGGTCCCTTTGGCTGTCGAGGCTACTTTACAAGCCCAACAACAGCGTGGTATGGCTACACTTAAGCATATCTCCATGCGCCTTAAGTCTGTAAAGAACATTCAAAAAATTACGCAATCC
Source organism: Pollenia labialis (assembly GCA_949318255.1). NCBI lineage: Eukaryota > Metazoa > Arthropoda > Insecta > Diptera > Polleniidae > Pollenia > Pollenia labialis. Next base: position 128,801,972 of record OX439142.1, on the reverse strand, counting down.
ATGAAGATGGTGTCAGCTGCCAAATACACTCGCGCAGAACGTGAGTTGAAAGCTGCTCGCCCCTATGGTGTCGGTGCTCAACAATTCTTTGAGAAAACCGAAATTAAAGCCGACGAGAAGGTTGAACCCAAAAAGTTGATGATTGCCATGACTTCTGATCGTGGTTTGTGTGGTGCAGTCCATACTGGTGTTGCCCGTTACATTCGTAATGAATTAGGCAAGGATGATTCCAAGACCAAAATTATTTGCATCGGGGATAAGTCCCGTGGTATCTTGTCCCGCTTGTACGGCAAAAACATCTTGATGGTTGCCAATGAGATAGGACGTTTGCCTCCTACATTTTTAGATGCTTCTCGCATTGCTCATGAAGTTCTCAAGTGCGGTTATGATTTTACCGAAGGCCAAATTGTCTTCAACCGTTTTAAATCGGTTGTATCATACCAATGCTCTCAATTGCCTATCTTCAGTGCACCAGTCGTAGAAAAGTCCGAGAAATTGGCTGTCTACGATTCTTTGGATGCTGATGTTATTCAAAGCTATTTGGAATATTCTCTAGCTTCTCTTATATTCTACACCATGAAGGAGGGTGCTTGCTCTGAACAATCTTCCCGTATGACTGCCATGGACAATGCCTCTAAGAATGCAGGTGAAATGATTGAAAAATTGACATTGACATTTAACCGTACCAGACAGGCTGTTATTACACGTGAATTGATTGAGATCATCTCTGGTGCTGCCGCTTTGGATTAAATATCCCGCTATTCTGCTGAAAGCAAAACGACATTTTACAAAGAAAAAGAAACGAATAAAAATGCGAAAACTAAGTTCAACAGCAAATTGTCGTAGCATTCAATTTAAAGTTTAGGTTTAATAATTACCACACACATCTTCAAGAAAATCCATTAATGAAAAAAGAGTTATAAATTTAAATCTTATAATTGATTAAAGTTTAATAAAAATAACATGAAATTTAATGATAAAAACAAAACGAAATTATCTCAATTTATTTGGTGGTATTTACCAATTAGTAATACCTATTTCATAATTCTAGTTAAATGCTTGGCATTATTTTGTAAGAAGGAAGACAATTAAAAATGCCGTTCAGAAACTGCAGATTTATACACACTTTTTAGATATTCTTTATTGCGTGACAACTGCATATCGAGCACCTATATTGAATAAAGGCCAAATCAAACCCTAACTTTTCAGGAGAGCTAAAAATCTAGATTTGTCGCTCATTATTCTAAAAGTAAACAGTACATGATATGTATGTACATTTCAATTTGCGAAGTAAATATGTATATTTTACATAAATACATATGCATGCACTTTGAAAATTGCAATTTGCAATGCACCTTCCATAATCTGGTTTATATTAGAGGTTAAGCGTTACAGTGATTACATTAAACATTAATAAAATAAAAACTCAGTGTGTGATTAAAAATTCAAAATCTAGCACGATTTCTCACGTAACCACGAATGTCAAAATTCTTAATACTGTGTGGAATTTACCAGCAATTTAAACTCGTATTTTTTTTTTTTTTTTTTTTTATAATTTCCTTGCTTATCCCGCGAAGCTTTATGCTTGTCTGCAGGAAAGAAACCAGAGTCTGCAATTAGCTCCTTTTTGAATGACACAATTTAAGGGTTGTGAACAACCTTTTTACCTTTTTTATTAAATTCTTAATAAAATTGTAAGAAAAAATTAAAACATGTACATATGTATATGTACTATGTACATTAAGGTGGGTAAAAAAAAGTTGTGCCATTCACCACCTAGAATTAAAGATAAGTCAATGAAGTTTCTAAAACAGGAATATTTTTTGCCACGCCCCAAAATACTGCACTTTTGTATTATCAAAGTTATTTTCGGGAATACAAAATTTATTATTAATACGATTTTCGTATGACGTGCTAAATTCCCAGTTTTTCATATTTGATAAATACACTGAAATTTATTGTTGAGGGAAAGCTAGCTGCTATGCGCATTTCACTGGTTGCTTAGGCCAGCTCATCAGGGAACCTTTTCCAAAGATTTTAGAAAGGCCAAAAATATTATACAAATAAAACCCTAAAGCGAATAAGAATTATAAACACTCAAAGTCTTACTTGTAACAATATCAAAGCCAAAACAAAACACCTTTTGGTTTTTTATACATATGTATATAGGGCTGCCATTTACCCATCTCATCATATCCCTGTTCATGGCTTGACAGTTGCTTAATATTTGCATAGGGTGACTTTTTTATTCGACGTGCCAATAAAGTCCTTCAAAAACTTAGTATGTATAGCTTTTAATATGCTTACTTATATAAAACGGCTTAAAATTAAGCCCCTTTTTTCTTTTTCACATACATACATACATACACCATGGTAAGGGCGCGATAAAATTTCATGAGCGTCACGCTAATTTTTTTAAAAGTACATACATTAAATGTAAAAAATTGAAGTTGACAATCATTGTTTACATGGTTTCAACTCATTTTTTTATAATTTGTGAATTTGAGAAAAAAATTGCCTACGAAAAAAACCAAAACATTTCATGAGCATCACTTTTGATATACATATATTGCTTCATAGCTTAAAATGCTTGATTTTGATTTTATTTTTTTATTTACAAGACTAAAACAACAAAATCAATGGCGGTTGAAAGAGCACAAAGATGCAGTGTTGCCAGAACTTTTAGAGGTAAAATCAGCAAAAACCCATAATTTTGCATCAAAAAATCTAAAAAAACCTGCGTCAAGATTTTAAAAATCTTCAACAAATCTTCAAAACACATTTATTACATTTTAAATGTAGTTTATTAAGAAAAAGATATAAAATTTTTTTTCAAAATGTTCTGGAATTTAAAAAAGTTCTCATAAATATACATAGGTGGTCCTGGAAATATAAGTTTTAAAAAGGAATTATTTTGTTGAGCTCTTAACACAGAAAAGTTTGTTCGATTTTAACTCGAATGCGATTTTCATACCATTGCTAATAATTTTTAGGTTTTTTTAAATCAGAAATATCTATCCGAAACTCATTACTCAGGCTGAGTTGAGATTTATCACGTCTATCTTATTTTAAACAACAAATAAAAAGTTAATTGCTTGACATGTTATTTAACATATTATTGAAAATTTACAAGAGATCAAATATTGCAACTATTAAAATTATTTACACAATTTCTTCTAATAAATCTATGTATTTCCCCATGGTTCTTCCATCAATGGTTGATATATTTCGTTTATCAATGCAAAAAGTGGAAATAGTACAAACAAAAGTGACAATGAAAAGAAGGTTTTTACCAAGCTAAAAAATCTGCTATTTTAATCAAAATATCTTCAAATCTGCATTTTAATAATTTTGGGGGTAAAATCTGCAAAATGCAGATAAATCTGCACTTCTGGCATCGCTGCGAAGATGTCGAGAGAAAATAAAGCTCGATAAAGCGCGTAATGGCGAATGTAAAAGAAAGAAGAAAGAAAGGTATAATCGATATTCAACATATAATTACAAAATCCAGAGGTGAATTTACAGATCTCGCTTGTGCTTTTGCAATTTAAACCTCTGGGGGACCGGAAACTTATGCAACTGCCACAAACTTAATTGGAAAGTGCTAAAACTGAATGAGAATGAGAAAAACAAAACCGTTTGTCATTCCATAAAGAATTCGAATGCAAATTTATAAGTTAAATTAAGTTAAGTTATTGTTTTGCGTCAAATATTTAAATATGTGTATAAGTTTCTTCAAGAATTACTTCCTTTTTTCCATTTTTGTTAAAGACATCAAAGAATATGTACATGTTTAGTTTTGTATGAAAATTTTTGTTTTTTGAAGAATTTTTGTTTTTTTTATTAATTTTTTGTAAAAGAATAAACTTTTTTCGTTAAACTTTAAATTAGGCATTATTTCTTGTTTACGTGCAACAAAATCTCTTGATCGTCACAAAATATATTGAGCGTCACACTTAGATTTTTCCCTTTAAACGCTTATAATTGCAGTTTTTTTAAATACATTGTTACAAGCCTTTTACTTTGCATGTAACCTCTAAGTTCAAGTCTTTTTTCAACAAAAATTTACATATTTTCATCTTAAAATTTTAAAATAACTAGTCACTTTTAAAAAAAATTAAAAATTAAAAATCAAAGTGAATCGTGATTTTGTGTTTATAACACTATGGAACATTTTTGGGATTATTGTCTGGGGGGTGAGAAATTCCAAGTCAGGGTGATGGTACTAGGTCAGTATAGTAAAACCCTCAAAGGGTTTGGCGTTCGTATGTGTCAGTTTTTTTAATGACATTTTAAATTTTTTCCTTATCTTGATGTTTTTTTGTTTAACATAACTCGAGAACCACTTTTCCGATTTTGCTAAAACAAACTGAAAAAAATTTAGAATTACAATTTCTTTAATCCGTTCATATAACGTTTTTCTTTATAATCAACAGTTTTGCCGGTAAAAATAAATTTGTGGAGAAAAAAAAATATTTTTTTGCCTAAAATTTAAATTATTTTCCATAGTATACTTTTAGGCAAAAAATATTTTTTTTCAACAAATTTATTTTTACCGGCAAAACTGTTGATTATAAACGGATTATATGAACGGATTAAAGAAATTGTAATTCTAAATTTTTTCCAGTTTGTTTTAGCAAAATCGGACAAGTGGTTCTCGAGTTATGTTAAACAAAGTTAAACAAAAAAACATCAAGATAAGGAAAAAATTTAAAATGTCATAAAAAAAATACTGACACATACGAACGCGAAACCCTTTGAGGGTTTTACTATACTGACCTAGTACCATTACCCTGACTTGGAATTTCTCACCCCCCAGATTGGCTGTTGTATTGTGTAATCGAAAAGGTGATTTTCACAAAAGTCAATCTTGAGAAACAAAAGAACATCGTAGTAAGCTTGAATTTCAAATATTTTTGCATTTTTAGCGGTTTCTTATACATATATGATGTGTGACGCTCAAAATCGAAATAATAGAACACCTAAAAAAAAATCAAAAAATATTGATTTTTTTGAGAGCCTAAAAGTACCACCGGATTCTTCATCGATTTCTACATAAATTTGCCACTCTTACAGGCTAATTGAAAAAACTTTAAAAATAAGCAAAAAAAAAAAAACTCGATGTGTACGTTTTTTTTGAAATTGACCCATGTATGTTATAGGAATTTTCTTTAGTAAAATGTTTTTATTATTGTAAATATGGTTTTTGAATTAGATTTATAGATAGGAAATTTTTTCGGTTTATATGAATGCTTATACTTTAGTTATATGCTGCTATGGGCAAGTTTTATTGGTTTTGAAATTGAGAACAAAATTTCTAATGACTATACCTTGTACTTATTCTACCATGGTTTATATAAAATTTTGTTAATTTTCCTGACGATGCTAACCAAAGGTTAATCAATTTAAAATAATTATATTTCATTCCTTTTAAAAATTTACTATAAGAGAAAAATTTGTCATTTGTATTATAAAACAATCGAAAAAATTTATTTTCCAATTACGGATTATAAAGGAAATTATGTAAAAAATTAATAAAAGAAAAAATACCCCCACAATTCGCAGATTTTCGCATTTTTTTACATTCACCCCAAAATCTCTTCCGTTTTATGTCACGTACGATATGCATCTATCCTCGATATCTTGAACAAGGTTCCGAATGTGATAGTTTTTTTGATAATGATAAAATTGTATTTTCTTAAGAATTTTCAAATTTCGCATATTGATCCCAAAAATTTCGTGGTGCGGAATCACGACAGTTTTCTTACAATGTAAGTGTTGATATAAAATTGCTATTTCAATATTATTATTTCAAGTGAACCAAACACTTTCTTCTTAAAACCCTTAATTAAAACACATCTCATTTGGAACCAGTCTATTTAATATTTTTTTCAATACGTAAACTTATATATTTAAGGTGTTTTAAAAAAATCTTTTTTTTTAGTTCAAGTCCTATTGGCATTATAAAAAATATGTTCGCTAGATATTTATACTTAAAATTACATAAGAAATATTCATATTTTAAATTATTAAACGTAACACAAAAGAAAACTACATAAATAAAATGAAATTAACAGACAAAATATATAAATTTAAAACAAATTTTCGAAAATAAAATCACCTCACAGACTTGGAACATATAGATTTTTTTATAAAAAACTAGCAATTTACAATCGCATTATTTAAAATAACTAAAATTTCTTTGTAGGTATATCAAAAAATGCGGGTTTCATATCAGATGGTTAATTTTTTAAGTTTACTATTTTTTTCATTAATTATTTTTTTTAGCCATTTTATGGTTTTTTTATATTTTATAAAAAAGGTTTAAAAATTTCCCTTCGACTATAGTAAAAACTAAAAATTTTTTTGTTGTATGTGTAAGAATTAATATCGCTCTTATGTTTTGTCGATGGTTAGAACTTTAAAAACTAAAAAAAAACTTTTTTCTGGCACATCTACCATTTCTTTTTGTGCTCATCCATAGATACTCCACCGGGTCCCAAGGACACAATCATCAATAAGCCGCCAATTACAGAAAGAGTCTAAAAATAGGTAAACATTTTGCAAATTAGATTAAATACTGTTTGTTTTATTAGTTTAACATGTACACGTACTTGGAAAAAGTCATATTTAAGAAAATCTCTAAGAGGTTTGTAAGAAGGAATGGCCCACCACGCGTTATGATACAAATTCAAAACAGTCAATAGAGCAACTAAAATCAGTGCAGACAATTTCGTTTTGTAACCAATTGTTACTAAGACCATCAAAATTGAACCTACAATATCTTGAAGAATCTGAAATATAAAAATGTATTTTAATTAAAATACAATCGGCAATATGTAATATATTTTACAAACCTGCAAGAAACTTAATTCGAAACGAATCAATGTAATAAACATGAATGCTAGCAAAATACGACCAGCGAGTTGCATAACATTTTTGGGTTTATTGTCTCCCAAAGTGGGTACACCAGCAAATAGACTACGACCTTCAACGCGGGATTCTGCTAATACCAATAATAATGCACCGATAAGAGCCAGATTACGCAACAAAAATTGAATGTCCCACAATATCGAATAGGCAATTGTCTAAAGAATTGTTAAATTGATTAAAATTCCTAAAAATATTCTGCATATCAATTAAATCTATTAATTACCTGCAACACAACAATAAAAAATAGAATACCAACGGCAATGTCAACTTTAAATCTAGCAATGACCATTCCACAGCCTCCAAGTTGTCCAACTAAATTAACTAAAACAAATACGGTTGCCAAAAATTTACCACAACCCCAGCTCATATCCATGTATTCACGTTGTTCATCCCACTGGAAGTACATGCGTAAACCATCTTCAAAAAAGGTGGCTATCAGACACAAACGTGCAACTGTTGGCAGGATATTTTTTCCGCGACGAATGACCTAAAAATTTTAAAAATTAATTTTTTTTAATGTTTGCACAACATTTTTACAGTTAAATGTAAAATTTTTGGTCTCAAATTTAATGATTTGAATTTAAATTCAGTCGTAGTTTCTCAAAAATCATGTTAGGCACGATTTCTATTTTCGAAATGTATGTACCTATTCAAAAGGTAATTTTAACATACAATAAAAAGTATTAGCGGTTTTCACCCTTTGTATTAAGTAAACAACTCTGCTTTACTTAATACTTAAAAGCGTGAGTGTCTTTTTCGTTAGTATTGTAAATTAATAAAGTTGCTGAGTGATAAAAAGCGACAGATATAGTTTCTTCAACTGTTTTATTTTGGGTTATTTAACAAACGCATTTACTACAGCCTTTTGTTGGATTTTTCAACCACACCGTAGTAAATTTTAGTCTAATAACAACGTTTTGTTGTTGCAGTGTTGTAAATCTTAAAACTTTAACTAAATTAATAAGATTCACAAGGTCTACAACGGACTTTACTGTCAAGGGTGAAAACCGCTATTGTTTTTCTCATTTAACAGACACAGTCACCAATACTATTGACTTATTATTACGGCTGCGATTTCCATGCAAATGCATGTTTTTTTTGTCGATAGTCTAAGAAGTAGAAGCTTTTACTTTACAACTCTATCTTAAAGCCCATCTGGTGCTACGGTATTCAACTATGGGGCACTGCCTCGGCCTCTAATATCGAAAAAATTCAAAGGTACGTTAAAAATTCAAACATTCATAAGGATCTCAATGTGCCATTAGTAAAAACTATGATTACAAAATATGCGGAAAAATATTTGAAAAGGCTTGAACAACACCCAAATCCACTAGCTCGGAATATTTTAAATCATGGCGGCCACACTCGCTTAAGAAGAAGAGATACTGCAGCACTCACCGAATCAGAAGAGCGATAAACACCCACATATGTGAACATAAACCGTTATGACGAAATTTTGTCTGGCACTGGCTGGACATATATAATGTATTAGGATAAGATTTGATTAATTATTGTTAGTTCATATTAAATATATGAAGATTCAATAAATAAATAATGAAAAAAAAAAAAAAAAAAAAAGATAGTCTAAGAACGATGTCGACCAATTATCCTTCAGAATCAATAAATTTGCTTTAAAATGGCATCGATTTGTTTTTGAATATTTTTTTGTATTTCGAAATTTTTGGTGTTTTTTCTAAATTTCCATATTATGAAAAAAGCTCTTCAAACATTTTCAGATACACAAAAAAATTTTTAAATCAATAAATAAATTCCTGTGGAGCTCTGTTTAAAAAAAAATTTAAAGATGTCGACAAAATATCATCTATTTTTAACCGATGCGGTAACTTAGATGGTTATTTAAGGCTGCCAATGGGCTTAAAATATTGTATCCAAAACTTTTACAAGTAACTAGCTTGGCACATTGTTTACACCGCTTTGCAGAGGAATTTGAAAGCCAAAATCGATAATATTGCAGTATTACCAAGATGAGGACCCTGGCTAGATGCTTCAGAATTATATTAAAAAAACTACAAAACTTATTTGTATGAATAATTGTGACCGATTATTCGACTTTTTTCAATAACCGGTTTTCGAATATTCCGAATAGTTGCTATTTTAAAAAAACCGGTTTTCGGTTAAGCATTTTAAAAATTACCGGTTAACCGGTTTTAATTCGAATACATAAAAATACAAAAATCAAATTAGTTTTTGTAATAAAAAGTTAATTAGAATAAAAACAAAACTACTCACGAAGGTAAGAAACCAACAAAAAACATATATACATATATCTACCCGCCGATCCTATAAGGAGCATAGGGCCTCAATACATAGATATGACTTAAGGTATGTTCAGACCACAAATATTTGACGATAAAATCAAAAAAAGCGTGACCAGTAAATTGATTAAACTTAAGAATTATTTTAAGCAATTTCTAGTTATTTGCTAAACTTATGTCTAAGCTGATAATTGTATTAATCTATAATGTAGTTAAGAAATCTGTTAATAATATTTGCTCTAGCCAAACGTTTTGCAAAAGCAAACAATTCTTTAAGAAAACTAGTGGTTACGTTAGGAGTCAAATATTAAATAGGTGTGAACATAGCTTTAGAATTTTTGAAAAACTTTGGTTTTAACAATTTTCCCAAATTTATTGTTAATGCCATATTTTTGAAAAGTATCAAACAAAACCTCTTATCCAGAATTATATATTTAAATTTTTTGTTTCAGCGATATAGAATCAATACTAATATGAACAATGCTTTTTTATGAAATATCTTGCAATTCGTCGATCACACAATTTAAACCCTTCCAGGACATTTTTGATTCCTTCAATTTTGTTTTGAGTTCTTGGTATTTTAATAAATAAAACTGATACATTTTCCCATAACGTTGATTCCGCCGGTATGATCTTGTTTTAAGCATGAAGATATGCTAGAACTACTTACGGCCGTTACACACTATCCCACAAAGTCTTACGTATTTTTCAAAAATGCTTCCCTGATCTAATTATTCTTTGAACATTTCCAAAAAACAATAACAACTTATCATGACAGGGTTGCATTTTCATAAATTAGAAGGAGGCAGTGAGGCCAGCTTTAAGTGAGAATCAAGACAAAAATAAAGCAAAATGTTATAATTGCGGAAAGATTGGTCATATTCAGCGAAACTGCAAAGCACCCAGATAACGATCAAGATCTGCTTCGCCGAAAAGGGACAAACGAAGAGCAAGTCATCAATCATTGCAGGAGCCACCGCTAAAGCTAAAGGAAGCTGAAGGTCCCACGATAAATTTAGTAGCGAAAACGATTAGAAGAAATATTAGCATCAATGAGGTTCGCTTATTACATGTGGAACCCAGCGAAGACTGGTCAACGGCGCAGAAAAATTACCCCATATTGGCGCATATTATGAAGGCTAAGAAAGAGGGTAAAAGACCGACTCATGAAGAAGTTACTGTTGGAAGCGTATTGGGCGAATGGTAAATGGTTGCCTATACCGTACATGGGAAAGTACTGATGGCAAAACGGTTAAAAACCTTATTGTAGTACCGTCTTCTAAAGTATGCGAAGTTGTAAAGAAATTCCATGACGGTACTGGTGGGCATCTTAGCGTAACGAAAACCATTAAAAAAATTAAAAGCAAGCTACTATTGGGTCGGTTGCAAGCGAGCCGTGATTGATTGCATATTTAAGTGCCCACAGTGCGTTGCAGACAGCTGTCTAATTAGAAAAAACGTGTTAAGACGAAGGCGTGTTAATTTATCAAATGACCGGATGAAAGCCAGAAACAAACAAATTTTTAATCCACAACGGAAGAAAGGATTATCTGACAAGCTGCAGTCTCATTGGGATGGACCATATAAAATAATAAGGAAATTGAATGACGTGGTGTATCGAATCCAGAAATATAAGAGCACAACATCAAAAATGAAAGTGGTGCATCTAGAACGTCTATCCCAATATGGAAAAGGAGAATCTGAGCCTATTCGGGACGAACAGGCCTAAGTGGAGGGCAGTGTTACGAAAGTTAAATTATCTAAGAATTATTTATAGTTGTAGTGATAAGTTATGTTGTAAGTTTTAGTTGTATGTCATATTAGTAACTCAAAATTGTCATGTATAATTTTCCACACAACTGTTATTTTAAAATAATTACTACATGAATTTTCCAGTCATTTCTAGAAATGGTTTTAGAACAAAATAAGTTGTTATTACAGGGAGGTTCAGGAAAAATCTAGAAATAAATAGGAAATATAAAAAGGGGTGACTCATGTATAATTAGTTAGTTTATTGGAGACATTTAAACCGTTCTGTTCGTAACTAACAATTGCGAACAAAATTATTAATTCTAATAAAGTTTGTTAAGTTGAATAAGTGTGTGTATTTATTTACGCGTTTGTTAAAGGAAAAACGTATATTTTCATTATCTCCTTTGGTATATAAACAACAGTCAGTATTTCCCCTTCTGAATCCTAAAGTTATCAACGATTCATTAAGTTTTTTATTCCAACATCTAGCTGACTGTTTTAAACCATAAATACTTCTATTTAATTTACATAACATAACGCAAGGGTATCCACTGCTGTGGATAACGGGAATAACGACCCCGCGTACTCTAGTTAGGAGTATCAGCGAACCCTGAATGGCCGGCGTGCGTCTCAGGAACTAGGAGGAAAAATGACGGAGATAAAGTAAATTCCTTTGAAACGCTCCTCCACCTATGATACCCTCACCGTGGAAAGTAGGTTTTGCAGTGTGCCAATAACTCGCTCATGTAAAAAAATTAATATTATAGAAACGTAATTTTAAATAGAAGAACTTACTCCCATACGACGACGACCTTTGGCTTCGAAACCCGGATAATGATTGGGACATGGAACGTTAGAACTCTTTCTGATTCATCTAGATTAGAACAAGTTTGCAAAGAAATGTCAAACTACAAACTCTCGATTCTCGGATTAAGTGAAATAAGATGCCTGCAAAGTGGTTCTATGTACCTACCTTCAGGTCACCATTTTCTTTTTTCTGGAAGCAATATCACCAAACATCGTGGTGTTGGTATCCTTTTAACACCCCAATCAAGTCGCTGTTTAATAGAATTTAACGAAATTTCGGACCGAATAATTGTGGCAAGATTTAATTGTCGGTTTCGCAACATATCTGTCGTTCAGTGTTACGCCCCAACGGAACCTGATGAGGATATGGTGAAGGATGAATATTACACCCAGCTTGACACAACCATCAGCTCACTTCCTGCTGGGGATATAAAAATTGTCATTGGCGATTACAACGCAAAAGTCGGATGGAAAGAAATGGTTTAGGAAATGTACGAAATGATAATGGTGAACGACTAGTGGATTTTTGCGCGAGGCATAGCTTGTTTATAGGTGGAACACGTTTTATACATAAGGACATACACAAGTACAGTTGGGCATCACCAGATGGCAATTCTTGTAACCAAATTGACCACGTTATCATTAGCAAACTATTCGTCGGATCTCTTGAAGACGTTAAAGCTCGACGTGGTGCAGCTCTTGACAGTGATCACCAATTGTTAGTTGGCACTTTTCGCCTTCGTCCTGCTGCTATAAAACAACAAAAGCATCCAGCAAAACCGAACATCTCGCGTCTACAAGACCCCTCTGTTGCGGAAAAATATCGGAACACCTTTAAAACAAAACTTACAACTAACAACAACAATGATTTATCTTGGAACGACATACTAAATGCATGCACACAAGGCGCAAAAGACGTACTCGGTCACGTTGAAAAAAAAGCGCAAGTCTTGGATAAGTGACGAAACTTGGGACAAAACATTAAACCGAAAACACCTCAAAAACATAAAGAACAAAGCTAAAACTCTAGTTGAAAAAACTTCAGCTAAACTTTAATACAGGCAATCTGCCTCAAGAGTAAAAACGCTAGTAAGCCAAGATAAAGAGAAATATTATAATAGCATAGCTGAGGAAACGGAACGGGCGTCAAATACTGGGAACATACGCCAAGTATATGCATCTATTAAGAGACTTGGAGGAAACACCATAAGAAGCACCTCAACAATCAAAGACCGTAATGGCACGCCGCTCACAGCACCGGACCAACAACTAAGCCGGTAGTGTGAATTTTTCACAGAAAATTTGCCAGAAGCAAGTACAAACGTTATAGTCGACCAACCTCTGTCTGTCCGAAGAAACTAACGCAGGAATATTTCCACAGCCCCACCTACAGTCCTGGAAATACAATTATGCCTCGAGAAGCTTAAAAACGGCAAATCTGCAGGTCCAGACCATATTCCTTCGGAACTTCTCAAATATGGCGCGCCAGATGCCGACATCATAGAAAGAAGGTGTAGTAATCACGATTCCAAAGAAGGGAGATTTAAGTGAATGCAAGAACTGGAGGGGCATTACCCTATTAAACGCTATCTCCAAACTAATGGCAACGATTCTACTAGAACGAATTCAACCATCAGTAGAATCTATACTTCGCAATGAACAAGCTGGATATCGTCTGGTAGATCCTGTGCTGACCACATTAATTCTCTTCGTATTATCATTGAACAGTCCACGAATACAACACACACCTTTACCTTCTTTTCGTTGACTTTGAAAGGACATTTGACACAGTCTCAAGGATTCACTAAAGGTATTCCCAATAAAATTGCTATGCTCATCCGAGAACTATATAACGAGCCCACCAGTCGAGTACGTTTTGATGGTAATACCAGCCTACCATTTTCTTCCTCTGCTGGAGTTAAACAAGGGTTATTCTATCACCTACACCAGTGCCATTCAACCTACGGTACGCGTACCATTTCCAGGTGGTACGCGAAATCTTTTAAAATTTTAACGATCTCTTATTTGCAATTGGAAACAAAAATTATATAGAAATGTTGCTTTGACTATAAAGGCAAATCCTTCTATGGTTAGAAACGTAATTTCTCATTGAAACCTTCTTAATAAAAATTAGAAATAGGCTTTCAAACGATTCTGTAAATGCTTATTCTGAACTAAAATCCTATAATATGTTGTTGGCTTTGAATTAATTCTGTGGCAATAAGTGCTTCAGACTTGTTGTTTATTTTATAAGAAAACAATTTAAAACTTTATAGGTGGCTTTTGGAACTATACTTCGAATTTAATAAAATCTTCAGTTATAGTTTTTTAAAGTTTTTATTCCTAAGCCCTCCTAATGTCACAGATCGGAAGTTTTTATTATTCCAAATGTTATTGCACATTAAAAAAAATAAAAAAACGTCATCAACATTCATAAATTAAACAATATTTTGCATATATTTGTATTGAGCGGGAATTCCCGGGATCCCGGGAAAGTGAAAAATAAATCCCGCTTTCCCGGGAAATGAAAAAGTACGGGAAAAGAAAAACTCTAGTGATAATCAAAAATAAATACCGAACAACGATGAACTTGGAGCCAAATATGAGATTAAAGTTAACAAAAATTGAACCAGACATAAAATCTCTAATATCAAAAATGCAGTGCCAACGATCTCATTGATTCGGATTTTTATAAAATTAATTGCAAATACATTTTTGTTTCGTTTTTTTTTACTTTGAATAGTTCTATTGTAAAGTTTATTTTTTAAATTTTTTATTAAATTATACATATTTAATAGTTGGATTAAAATCAAATGAAAGATCTCTTAATTAGAATATATTAATTTACTCGTTCTGTTAAGTTTTTTATAAATGCATTATTTTTAATTTTGTTTCGTTTTTTATTAACTTTTAATAATTCTTTCTTAATGTTTAATTTCTTAAAATTTTTAAAAACTTCTTTTTTTACTAATTTATTATAAGTTCCCTACAAATATTATTGGACCACCTGATCCAATTTCATGAAATGGACTACTCCATGGACTAGTCCGATGTAATGCAAGCATGGACCATGTCATTGTTAAAAAGTGTTTGTAGTGAGACGACATGTCTTCGTTTTTTAACGACATGTTTTCGTTTTTAAACGAAGTTAAAACTAATCCTCTTGTGTACACAATGGAGTAGTTTTAAACTACTCCTTTGTAGTCCAAAGATGGGTTATATGGTCGTGCCCTAGGACATCGTAATGTTAAATAGACCATGTTGTTTCCATACGTTTGGGTTACTTTTGGACTAGTCCTAGTCCCTTGTGGGCTACTCTTAACACGCATGTTTGGACTGGTCCTATTATTTGCAGGGTTGTATAAAAATTAAATGAAAGATTTCCTTATTAAAATATATTTTTAATGTACATTAGACCGGGTCGACCTCCATACAAAAAAAAAAAGTTGTGCCAGTCACCCCCTAGAATGAAAGATATGTCAATGAAGTTTCTAAAACAGAAAAAATTTTTTTTTTGCCACGCCCCAAAATACAGCACTTTTGGTTTTTTATATGTAGCGCTGTCATTTAAAGTCCGATCTTATTATATCACATATCGTTGTTCATGGGTTGACAGTGGCTTCATTTTTGCCTTTGGTGACTTTTCAATCCGACATCAAACTCTGGGCGCCACTAATGGCATCTCGGATACTTCCCCCAAATGTAAATTTTTTTAAACGTGCCAAGAAAGTCCTTGAAAAACTAAGTATGTCTAGCTTTTGTTATACTCACTTTTATGCCACGCCTCAGAATTGAGCCCATTTTTTCTTTTTCACAAACATATTACATTAAACCAGGTAGAAGCCAATAAAAAAAACAAAAACATTTTCATAATTCATGCTCTAGAATAAAAGGTTTAGTTTGAAAAACTTTAAAAAAATGGTTTTTGCCACGCCCTAAATTACAGCCCTTTTTGTTTTATATATATAGCATCGTTATTTACAGTCCAATCTCATCGTATTGTATATCATTGTTAACGGCTAGAATATGAATTTATTTTTAGTGCTTTTTTAGTCTAACTTGAAATTCTTGATGGTATTTATGATATCTAAGATCATTCCGTTCTAATGTCTAATTTTTAAAACGTATCATGAAAATGTTTCTAAAGCTGAATACATTATTCATTTTTCCTATGTAAAATTATTTAAGAAAAATAACACATATTTGCGACTAACGATCTACTTGACGTTTGTCAAGTTATTTAAAAGGCAAATTTTCAAATCGTACTTCACTTTGAGATTTTAATCTTAAGTTAAAGGTACGGTTGTTAATATTGACTAGTTTGCATATAAAGAATTCAAGCATTAAAAAATAAAGCACAATGTATTTCAAAGCAAGTGAGCTTCCAAAAAAATGGAAGTCTGCCTCGGTATATTCAAACAGTTATAAATGTGGTTTGTGATTTATGGAAAACTACAGGTATTCCAATTTTGAGTAAAACATCAATAAGAAAAATGTTAGTGCGTATTCTTGAGTTACATTATGAAATTCTTAAAAAACCCATTTTGTATTCTGATAATGAGTGGAAGCAGTTTCAGACAACTTTCACAGTACAAACACCGAAATTAAAAAAATTTCTTCTACGATACAAGTCATGCAAATATACGCGATATTTTTTGATGATATTACAAGGGGCGATGTAATTGCTATGTGAGGAAATTATAAAGGAACATAACTTAAGTGCGTGTGTAAAAAGTGAGTATTTAAAAAACTTTACTTACAAATAATCAGAAGGGTTTTTCTTCTATTTATAAAAATTTAACATAAGAACGGAATGATAATGTTATAATAATTATCATAGAAAAGCACTAAATACAAAAATTAACCCATATTCAAGCAATGATATACAATACGATGAGATTGGTGATGCAATATATGTGTATAAAACAGAAATGGCTGCATTTTAGGGCATGGTAAAAAATTTTGTAAGCTCTTGAAATTTAATATTGTATGATGTCGATGGTGGATATTTTTTTATTGGCTTCTACCTGGTTTAATGTAATATGTTTGTGAAAAAGAAAAAAGGGGGTCAATTTTGATGCGTGGCATAAAAGTGAGTATAATAAAAGCTAGACATACTTAGTTTTTCAAGGACTTTCTTGGCACGTTTAAAAAAATTTACATTTGGGGGAAGTATCCGAGATGCCATTAGTGGCGCCCAGAGTTTGATGTCGGATTGAAAAGTCACCAAAGGCAAAAATGAAGCCACTGTCAACCCATGAACAACGATATGTGATATAATAAGATCGGACTTTAAATGGCAGCGCTACATATAAAAAACCAAAAGTGCTGTATTTCGACCCACCCAATGTACATGTTCTTGTTATGTTTTTTGTTATTTTTATTATTTTTTTTTTTAATTTTATTGTTTTTTATTATTAATAAATAAAATGGATTAAAAATTTTAAAATTGTTTACATTATATTTTTTTTGGTGGTACGCGAAAAATTTGTCGAGAATTTAGTGGTACACACGCCAAAAAGGTTGAATAGCACTAACCTACACTATTTCTTCTGCGACATTTGCCTAATGGCACACCGCTTCGATGCTATAGAAGCTAAATTAAATAAACTTTCAGAAAATGCGACGAAGATTGGTTTGAAAATTAATTTAAAAAAGACAAAGCTTATGCGTATAGGCACAACTTCAACAAAACCACTAAAACTGGCAAATATAAAAATAGAAGATGTAGAATCATTCAATTATCTAGGAAGCGTAATAACAAAAGATGACTGCACTACTGATGATATACAGGCACGTATTAACAAAGCAAGAGTTGCCTTCCAATCACTGCATAAGGTATGGAAAACCAACACCATCAGTAGGAAAACAAAACTTCGGCTCTTTGACTGCAGTGTCTAAGTCTGTTTTGTTGTACGGCTCTATTTCATGGGGAATAACACAGTTCAATTTGAAAAATCTTCAAGGGTTTATAAACCGTTGCTTGCGCCGGATTCTTTGTATCTTCTGGCCAAACACCATATCAACGGAAGACATCTTGAAAGTTACAAACAATATACCAATAGAAAACGAAAAAATGAAACGCAAATGGACATGGATTGGCCACATTTTGAGAAGACCTGAAGATGATATCACCCGATCTGCACTTCAATGGAGCTGTCAAACAAGAATGCAATACAATTAATAAATCATGGAATCAAATTAAGTATCTTGCCAGGGATCGTAGAAAATGGAAGGAAATTTTAAACGCCCTATGTTCACCATGAACTTTTATTTTTTTATATTACATATACATATGTATTTCTTTTTTATGAATATTTAAAAACAAATAAAGGACATATATATACAAGGCCGGGTCGATTTGTATGGATGAAAAAAAATGAAAAATCGTATAGCAAAAACGTAATCTACATAAAATTATAAGAAAATTCTCCGAAGAAACCATGGGTCTAAAATCAAATCCTAATCCGCGCCTCTCGACTTGAAAATATTCACCCAAGTGAAAAAGTTTGTATATAATTTTAAATAATTTTGTTATTCGTGCTTAATTTCCCAATTTTTATTTTTGATAAAAACACTGAAATTTATTGTTGATGGGATAAGCTATTCCTATGCGAATTTCACTGGTTGCTTAGGCCAGATCATCAGGAAACTTCATCCATAGAGATTTTAGAAAAACTAAAGATATTAAATCAAATAAAACCGTTAAGCGTATAATTCTTATACGCTTATCCCATCAACAATAAATTTCAGTGTTTTTATCAAAAATAAAAATTGGGAAATTAAGCACGAATAACAAAATCATTTAAAATAAAATTTTGTATTCCCACGAAAATTATTTTGGTTTGTATATAATTTTATATTTTATTACTGAATATTTTCAAGTCGAGAGGCACGGATTAGGATTTTATTTTAGACCCATGGTTTCTTTGGAGAATTTTCTTAGAATTTTATGTAGATTACGTTTTTGCTATACGATTTTTTATATATATATATTTAATTTACATACTAGATTCTTCTTTGTGGAAATTTCATATCCTTTTGGTTATTTAAAAAAAAATCTCATTTTCCAAATTACCATTTAAAAACGCAGCATGTGATGTACAAGCATTTTTTTTATAAGACGCAACGGCTAAGAGTGTTCTAAATGTGGACTGTTTAATTACAGGACCAAATACTTCGTCATAATCTTGACCATATTTTTGAGAAAACCCTTTTGCTACGAGACGTGCTTTATATTTGACAGTTCCATCAGCCATCGACTTTACTTTATAAAGCAATTTACACCCTATGGGCTTCCTTCCTTTAGGCAATTCCACTAAATACCACCGAATACATTGCTTGTTTATCTTCCTCCATAGCAGTCGTCCAGTTTTTACTATTAGAACATTCAATTGCTTCTTTATAGGTTGTTGGATCAAATGTAACAGCTTTCCAATAAAATCTTCTTGATAAAAATTAGAAATAGGCTTTCAAACGATTCCGTAAATGCTAATTCTTAACTAAAATCCTATTTTTAAAGAAATATTTTTAATAACTTGTTTAAATAAATTAACTTTTTTGATTTAATTTTTTTTTAATTTCCAATAATTTTGGTATTTCGAAAAATCAATTTTTACGTTTTGGACTGTTCCTAATATGTATACATAATTTTAAATATTTGTTGTAAGTGTTTTATTGATGCCAGAAAATCGTCATAACACTATTTCTTTTATTAAAAAATCTTCAATCGTCATTTTACTGGATTTTCTCAAAACAAACGTAAAATTGACGAAAAATTATTATGGTTGGGCCTTTAGAATTAATTGACAGTGCTAAGGAAAATATTACAAGATGTCAGTAAAAATATTTTGTTGAAAAGTTTAAAAGAGTTTAAGATCGTAATACCGGATTACAAGATTTATTAAAATAAGAAATAGTAAAAATATGTGATAAGTCAGTCTACTTGCAAACACCGCTAAGTTAAAAAATAAAAATTCTGTAAAAGCCGCCATTTTATTTTTTAAATTCCTCCTTAAGCCATTATTAATCACGATTTTAATGAAATTTTCAGGGAATCTTCAGAATATTCAGGCGGGTGACACTGTGAAGTCTGATTTATGATTTTCGGTAAGCGGGCGGAGGGGCGTGGCAAAATCCAATTTTCATATTGCACCACCAATGACATACATAAGTATGTATACATTTTTTTAATTTTTTTTTTGCTTTTTTTTATTTTAATTTTTTTATCTCTCTCTTAAATCGGTTATATAGTTCCGAAGATATTTACAAAAAACCTATGTTAATAATGATCCAATATTAACATTTAAAAACTTTCGAAATGTTGCATTCAAAAATCCGAGTTTTAGGTTTATTTACAAATTATTTAATCAAATACAAATCGATCGACACAGTAATGGATGAAGAACAAGCCGTCAATTATCACACTTAATTTTTGAATACATTAGAACTAGCCGGAATGCCACCGCATGTACTAACATTAAAGGTTGGATCACCGGTAATTCTTATGCGCAACTTAAACGCACCAAACCAGATTGACCATCAAAAACTGTTCACCAAATTTAATCGAGGCAACAATCATTGGTGACAGATTCAAAGGCGAAGACGTACTTATTCAACGAATTCCCATGATTTCCAAAGATTTACCATTCCAATTCAAGCGGCTCCAATTCACTTTGCGTCTTGCCTTTGCTATTACCATCAACAAAGCACAAGGCCAATCTTTGACTATTGCTGGCTTAATTTTGGAAAATTCATGTTTTTCACACGGCCAGTTGTATGTGGCTAGCTTCTGAGTTGGCACGCCAAAAAATTTATACGTCTTTACAGCAAATAAAAAAACAAAAAACATTGTCTATCCACTGGCCTAAAGATGAAATAATAAATAAATATAATTTCCAATTTGCCTTAAATACATGCGTTTCTTTTTTGATTGAGCCCATTTCTACACCATTTGTAAGTTATTCTGTAAAAAACTTTATGAATAGGTATTCCATGGATTTTTATTTTAAAGGCCGTAAATTTCATTACATGCTCAATTTAAATTCTGTGGTAATACAACACTAATGTTTGCTTAGGGCCAGCAACGTGGACTGGGTCAGCTAGTATATTTAAATAAAAGTGAGACGGATGAATTTATTGACAACCTTGCTCCATCTATACTATTTATAAGCGTTCAAATATGCTTTAGTTACATGCAGTCTACAACTGACATAAAATGCTTAACTTTAACACTAATATGATGTTAGTGTTAAGTATAGACTCATCATGTTAGAAGTTATCTCATGTTATAACACGGTTGTTAATGCAAATGTGTTAACAACGCTTTTATAACTTCAAGTTATAACAGCAAGTCATGTCAGTTGTAGACGGGCAGTTACATCTTACCAAGGTACATTAACACAAGGTAGACTCATTTGGGAGTGTAGACATGCTGCTCTATAAAAATAATTGACTTGTCAAAATTGCGCACGCTCATACGACGTAGCTGTTGAGCTCAACTGCTACAAAACTGTTGACAACTGTTGAACCGAACACTTTCGTCTTAGAAATGGCAAATTAACAGATGATAAATATAAACAATTGAAAAAAAAATAAAAGTGATAATAAAATTTATTAGTTTAGCTAAAAAGTATGGATAATACAGAATTTATATCTGAGTTTCAGCTGTTGAGGTTGAGCACAACATGTTGACTTTAGGTAGCTTAATAATTTTATGATGGATTAAATGGCTTCAAATACCCAACTGTTGTGTTGAGCGGAAGTGCTCAACTATGCGTTTCTAAGACAAACACTAAACGGTAACACAACTGTTACGTCTTATGAACGTGCCCATTGTCTTCATATAAAACAAAAACAATTTAACGCACACATGTACAAATTTTGGCTCATATTCACGAAATTTGACAATTGGGTTTTAACTGAGGTAAACAGCTGACAAATATATGGACGAACGAGTCTACCTTGTGTAGTTGAACCATGCATCTTGCGATGTTGAAAAATATTTTCCATTTATTGAACTGTTTTATTCGAAAACAAAAAAGTGTGAGTGTATGGGGACTTTCAAAAAATGTACTTTCATGTGTAAATGCTAGGTTAATAAAATAAATGTTCTTAAATAAAAACATGTTTATTTTTGACATTTTTCGTGCCATTTTAAACTTGCCCTGCTTATTATACTCTAGAACATAGACTCTGTTATTTACTTTTACTATAGACATTTAACATGTGCGTTCCATTGTTAATCTACTACACTCAAAATATTCCATGCTTAAAAATACGAAATATTTTTCGTAACTTTTTTTTTGTGTTATATACAAAAATTTTGTTTATATTACGAAAATGTTGGTAGCTTGTGCAGAAAAACAGATTTCGTAAGTTAACGAATTTCGTAAAGTTACAAAAATTATTTCGTACAATTATTTTCGTAAATAGTACACAATTTTTTGTTTATTTTATTGCATTTTGAAGAAATGAAATTTTTTGTATTTTTTCGTGTTATAAACAAATTTTGTTTTGTTATAATTTTGTTTAGAGTACGAAATTATTTTATAATATACGAAAAATTTGTTATATGTATGCAGAAAAAGGAAATTTTAAGTAACACAAGTTTCGTGAATATACAAAAAAATTCGTAAAATATAAGAATGTATTGTTTTGTTTATTCCCCATCTCATTTGCTCATTGTGCTATTTTTTTTTATATTAAATATAACTGTTATTAAAAAATTAGTTGTGCTTTTAACGTCAGTATAATTCGTGAGTTTGAGTGAAAATACGTATGTTAAATTATTGCATTATAAAACATGAGTTAAACAAATAAAAAATAAAATTTTGTTTAGAAATATTGACAAAAATTAATTGTTATTTGTGTGAAATTTATTTGCCTGACGAAACATTTGTTTCCAAGCATTTTAAACTTGCGCATAACCGTGGAGAAAATTGCACATTTAAGTGTACATATGAAAATTGCAACAAATTTATAAAACGCATTTATCACTTTAAAAATCATTTTCGAAAGCATCTGTCTACTTCTTCATCAATGATACAAAGTTCCACTTGTGTTATTAAAGAATCGGAAATGATAATCCATGAAACCCTTATTTCAGAGGCCACAAATAACAATAAAACATCTCTTTCTTCAGCCTCATTGCAATCCTTATTAACGTTTCCAAGAAATAGTGAAGCAATGTTTGCTTTATGGTGTCATAGCAACTCAAATTTTAATAGAAAGGATGTGCTTGAAGTTCAAAAACTTGTTACTCAGCACATAACATCACCAATTATAAGCAAAATTAATCAGTTTGTTGTTGAAAGCAGTTTAGAAAAAGACATGCTTTTAAGATTAAATATTTCATCTCTAAAAACTGATATATGTAATATTTTTTCCGAATGCTATAACGATCATCAAATGCAAAATTGGTTAATTGCAAACGATTTGCTACAAAAATTCAAAGTAATTACAATTAATAAGCAACAAATTGTTCATTTATGGCCAATGTTCAATGATCCTATGGGATTTCGCTTAGTAAGTGATAAAGATTTTTTAAATTGTCTGACTTTTCTTTAAGTATAAATTATATTTACATAGATTCATAATGATTTCGAACGCATTTATGGGCAGCGGAATGAGTTTCTTGATCATTTTGATGATTTCTGTATGTTGATGGTTCAAAAAATATTTCCAAAATATACATCTAAATTTCAAGATGAGGATGACCAAAAGGCTTGGGACTTTATAGTCGAAAATAATTGTGTTGATTACAGTAAGTAAAATGAGTTTTAATTTTTTTAATGTTTAAACTTACATAATTCCTTATTTTAAGAAAGCAAATTTCTCATAGTGTTAACACTTTTACATTCATTGCTTCCATCACCAAGAATTAAGTCAAGAAATCAAAAGGGAAATAAATTATATAGCAAAGTGGAATCAAAGCGATCCTTCATATCTTTTTCGGCAACTGAACATTCCTATAAGGAACAGCATTATTTGGATTTTTTTGGACCATCAGTTTTATAATGTAGGAAAAGGTCATATAAACCCAGCCATTCAAATGTTATGCAAAACAATACAAGATTTCAGATTTCTTACTTTTATCTAAAATACTTATTCAAACCGTTTTGTTCTTTTCAGAAAACCAAAATAATGCATATTTACATGAAACCTGATACCCTGTAATTAAACCCATTTTTACCTTTTTCCTTGATATAATGAATATATTTCAATTTTTGGGAATACAAAATTTAAATTTCAAAAGATTTTGTTATTCGTGCTTAATTCCCAGTTTTTATTATTGATAAAAACACTTGAAATTTATTGTTGATGGGATAAGCTATTCCTATGCGCATTTCACTGGTTGCTTAGGCCAGATCATCAGGAAACTTCATCCATAAAGATTTTAGAAAAACTAAAGATATTAAACCAAATAAAAATGTTAAACGTCTAAGACTTATAGCAATAGTTCTACTTGTAATAATATTAAAGTTTAAACAAAACAACATCAACAATAAACAGTGCGTTCATCTCATCTTACATTCCCCGCTACAATTAGTTGAAATTCTCTCAACATTAATTGTAGTTGTAAGTAGGTTAAGAAAAACAAAATAAAAAACAAACAACAACTTACAAAAGATGTTGCCAATTAAGTGTTTTTTTTTTAGGCCGTTAACACGTTAAACAGTTAACACATTAGCATACTTAATGCTATCACGATTTTTGTATTGATAACCAGTGATGTTTGTTTGGCAAAAATAACAGTCTTGTGGTTTATGGAATATTTTATGATGCCAAATCATTGGGAAAGATAATGGTAAAGGCTGGCTTATAAACTTTTCGGACTTAGTTTTTTTAAGCATACTGGAACAGCTTGTACAAATACTTTCGGGTTCATAAAATTTGCTACAACTGTATGAGCAGATAAAAACTGTATTGAAGTCATTTACCAAGGCTTTATTTTTCTTCAGATCAAAGCGAAGTTTTTTGTCAGCGAATGAACCGCAAACATAACAAAAATTGTTACGCTTATCACACACTGCAGAAAAAATTAAGCACAATTTAAAATTTGTTAAGGGATTACAAAAATTACAAACTTACTTATTTTAATAAAATTAAATATTAATATCACTTCACTTGTCACAAATTTTAAACTAGTTACCCTTTTTTTATTCTTATCTAAAAACAATATCCTTCACCAAAAGGTAGTATTTAAACTTTGCCATTGTGTTGGTAATAAATTCGATTAGTTTATGTATTTATCCAAATATATATAACTAAAAATTGCATATGAAAACATTCTAAACTTTTTTAATGATTTAAAAAACTAAGGCATAATAAACTCTATTCATCTGTATTATCTTCCAGTTCTTTTTTTTAATAAAGACAGATTAACAATAACTTATTAATATGTGGTTTACAGAACACGAGCGCCTTACTCGTCCGTTCAACTAACATTTAAAACAAAACCAAAATTTTGAATTCGTGTTCTGTAAACCACACATAAGTTAATACCAAAAACGTAACTGTAAAATTACAACAAACAAATTATTAAGTTGACAAATTTGCCTGTATAGTTAATTGTTTTTTTTATTCATATGTTTTGCGCGGGGGGAGAAAATACTAAAAACAGGTGTTAATGAAAAGTTGAATAACTTATACAATTTTTATCCGATTTAAAAAATTAAAACCATGTTTTGTTAAGAACTAAATTTTCTTCATACGTTAATATAAATTTTTATAAGCTTTCATATTAAAATAAGCAATGAAAAGCACCTAAAATCAAAAAAGTTTATAATTTTCGTTTGTTTTTGTAGATATTCTTAACAAAAACAATTGTTATAACTTACAAATGTATAAAAAACGTCATTTTAAAGCGTAATTAGTTTTCTTTCCAAACCTGTTAAAAAAATTAAAATCGGACAAGAACTGACTGAGTTACAGGTCGATAAGTTGACGAACATCACTGAAAACGGTTTTTTTAAAATAACTTCTGAATTTGAGGGTGTTTCTGAATTTTTTTGACACAATTTGTTATGTACTCAACAAGACCAATAACCCACGCTAGGTCGTTTTCCAAGTTTTTTTACACTGTAGCACCGTGTTATTAATATTTCCTAATCTTTCTTCTTTTTTGTTACATTCACTGGAACTGATAGCGTGAAAAAATTTTCTCATGAGATTCATGATTGCTTTTTTCCCTTCGAGGCGAAGGAAAATTTCATGGGAACAAAAATTCCACTTGTTATTCACGATAGGGGTGAATGTAAACTTCGTACCGCTAAGAATTTTCGTAATATAAACAAAAATTTTAGATTTTATTTTACAAAAAAATATTTTGTACTGTTACGAAATTTTGTGGCGTTTACGAAATATTTCGATTTACATACATATTTCTTTGCAGATATTTTTTACAAAACTTTTTGTAAAATACACAAAAAATAAACATTTTTTGCAGATTTTTTTCGTATTTTTACCACAATATATTTTGTATTTATACGAATATTTGTATTTAATACAAAATTGCTTTTCGTCGTTTACGAAATTCTTTCGTGATACAAACAATGTTTTTTGTAAATTTACGAAATAGAATTTGTAAAATTACAAAATTTTGTTTATTGCAGACAAAAAATCATTTCGTGAATTAAACAAATACCTTTTATTTAATCTACGAAGCATTTCGTAGCGTAAAAATAACGAATATATTCGTAAAATGTACCACAATTTTCGCTTATTTTACCTATGAAATATTTTCAGTGTACTGACGTTTACACCAATGACTATGTACATAGTTCTTTTGGGATAATATGTAAATATGTAGATATTTTAACCAAAGAACCACTAGTACATATTTTAAGGGAATACTTTAAAGTGTACCTTTTGACGAAAACTGATTTTTTGAGAAAAAAGTGT
Source organism: Pollenia labialis (assembly GCA_949318255.1). Lineage (NCBI taxonomy): Eukaryota > Metazoa > Arthropoda > Insecta > Diptera > Polleniidae > Pollenia > Pollenia labialis. The sequence goes on along the minus strand of OX439142.1, from coordinate 128,775,300 downwards.
ATTTTTTTATTCCTCCCCTGGCAACACTTATAAATACACACATTTTCAAAAGATAAAATAAAAACAAAACAAGTGCAACTTTCAACATATCGACTCCTTTGCGCGAAATTATCGTATGTAACAAAACCAAATTTTACACGAAACTTTTAATGATTATTTCACTACGTCACAGACGGTTAACAATGATGTTCCTATGGATTTTTCAAATTTTTCTAATTCTGGGTTTACCTTCAGGTGTATACACAGAGAAGAGCTTTTAAGTTCTATGTTTCAAATAAAATCTAATGCCATTGGTCCTGACGAGCTACCTATTATATTTATGAAAAAAATTTTCTGCTATATTGAGCACTATTTACTTTTTATTTTTAACACAATAATCACTACCTCACAGTTTCCTGATTTATGGAAAATATCACGTATAGTGCCAATAAAAAAGAAGTCATTTCATTCTAATTTAGAAGATTTTAGACCAATCAGTATACTTTGTTGTTTGTCGAAGGTATTTGAAGTTATATTAAAGGAGCAAATTTTATATAGTTTAGATACTAGAAAGTTGTTAAGTGACCAACATTTCGGGATTCGGGCTGGCTCCAGCGCATCTTCATTGTTGCTTAGTATGACTGAAAAAATTCGTGACAACATGAATAGAAAATGTATATCTACCCTGGTTTCACTTGATTTAAGTAAAGCGTTTGATACGGTTAACTACACCGTGTTAATAAACAGAATGAATACAGGGTTCGGTTTTTCATGTTCTTCTTGCACACTTATGTACGCGCTTATATTTAATATGTTGGATTAATTTGTTGGATTAAATGGAAATAACTCATCGTTTAAGGTTTGTTCAAGCGGCATTCTCCAAGGTTCTATACTTGGTCCATTACTTTTCCTTATAAATATGAACGATTTTATTGAATATGCTACAATGCCAAGTTTTTCTCTTTGCTGACGACATAAATTTGATTTTTACAGGAAATAAGGAGTTTCTAGATTGTCATGTTGAAACCATAAATTATGTTCTTTTTAGAGCTGCAGACTGGGCAGATCTAAATAAACTCAAATTTAATCCAAATAAAACAAAAGCCATGCCTTTGGCTCTATTGAAACCCCGGAAGACTCTATGAGCGTGGTTTAATTTAATTCTTTGGGAGTAATACTAGACAGGGATCTAAATTTTCGGAAACATATTTCGGCAGTTGCAGCTAAAGTTGGTTATTCTCTACGTATTCTTTATAATTTGGACTGCTACATACCTACTACTAGTAGGATAAAATTATCACATGCTTTACTTATGACACATATCCTTTACTGTTTTGAAGTATATGGCAGCGCTAATAGAACTAATATTAATCATTTGCGAGTAATATATAATCGTATATTACGATATATATGTCGTGTTAAAATTGTTGATCCTGTGTCATCATATTCATTTAACTTCATAGGTTGTACATTTCCACAGTTCATTGATTTGAGGCTATTACTTACATTATATCGAATTGTAAAAACACGTAAACCTACATCTGTTTTGGGATATTTTCATTTCTCTAGCTCCACTCTTAACCCTGAAATAATATATTTCTTGGTGAAGTCAGCTAGAATATGGAATAGACTTCCACGACAACTTAAAACTTAGTTATGCAATATCAACCATACGACCTAAGTTTTTGGAATACTTTAATAATTCATAGATTAGCAAAAAATTTTTAATTTTCTTATTGTTATTTATAAAAAATAAAACAGGCTTTTAAAGGGTTTATTAAACAAATTTTCATAGAAAATCCGTTTCAAAAGCCTTTTATAAACCAGTTTTATTTTTTAGAAAAGAAAGACGGTTAGAAATTAGGATTATGTTCAATGGCTTGTTCATTGATTTCTAACGAAGACTTCGTTCGCATCTGAATAGGTTGAAAGTTTTTACAATATTTTTGAATAGGTCTCACAAGAACTTTTGTTCAAAAGAAGCAACCACTTAACCCATTGCGTAAGGAGAATCGCCTTATGTTTGCTGAAAACTGCACGACCTGGAAGAAAGAATGGAAACAGATGGTCTTTTCTGACGTAAAAAAGTTTAACCTCGAAGGTCCTGATGGTTATAACTGATCTCCGTAAGGAAAACTTAATTTAGCTCGGAAACATTGCTGTGCAAGTGGAGTAATGGTGTGGGACGCTGTATCGTATTACGGCACAGTTGAGCTGCAATTTCCTTCAACAAAAATTAACCGTTAACTATAAAGGAGTGCTAGAAAAAGTTTTTCCAGACTTCAATATCATGTTTGGGCCTATTACCTGGAGTTTCTAGCATGATAATGCTATTCCTGTTCTGAAATGGCCATCCTGTTCATACGACCTCAATATTATTGAAAACTTGTGGGGATTCTTTCACGTAAACTCTATGAGTCGGGCAGTCAGTTTGAAACTAAAAATTAATTGATTGATGTCATAAAAGAAGCTTGGATCAAAATCAACTTGGATTACTTAGGAAATCTGTATAACTCAATGCCAAGAAGGATTTATGAAGTCATTATAAATAAAGGGGGAAGTACGCATTATTGACTAATCACTTTTTTTGTTATAAATAATATTAAAAAACTTGTTTTTATTTATTTACTCTTGGTAAACCTATTCTAATGATCTAAAAAAATACACCGAATTTGAACAAAACTTGTTTAGCTAATATTTTGACAACGGTACACATTACGACATTTTCCTACAAAATAAAGGAATGCGATATATATTAAAATGTAATATATATACGCCTATAGATGGAATGCTTAATGCTCTGAAATGGCTCAACGTGAAACAAAGATTGGAGATGAATACCCTTAGCTTTGTACAAAAAATGAAAACTGGAAAAGCCCCTGCATACCTCATCGAACAACTTAGATACGTTGGAGAAATACAGCCTTATAACTTGATATGATAACAACTTCAGGCTACCACAACAGCTATGCAAAGATCACTTCTACATTAAGGGTTACATCTTTACAATATGCTTCCAAATGATACTAAATATGAAACAAATATAAATGTCTTTAGAAGAAAAATTGTAAATTTTGCTAAGAGAAATTGTGAAAATTGAGATGGTTTTAAATATCATAATTGTTAACTTTAAAAGTATTCTTAATTCTAATAAATAAATAAATAATAATAATACAATGTACTTAACAGTTAATTTTTTGTACGGATTTCACCAATAAACCAATTTTATTAGATGTTAGATGGGAATGTAAGAATAGATAAACTCACTGCATATTGTTGTTGTTTTTGTTTAAACTTTAATATTGTTACAAGCAGAGCTGTTGCTTATAATTCTTATTCGTTTAAAATTTTTATTTGTTTAATACCTTTAGTTTTTTAAAATCTTTGGCTTAAGTTTCCTGACGATCTGGCCTAAGCAATCAGTGAAATGCGCATAGGAACAGCTATCCCTTCAATAATAAATTTCAGTGTTTTTATCAAGAATAAAAATTGGGAATTAGCACGATAAACAAAATCTTTTAAATTAAAAATTTTTGTATTGCCACGAAATTACTTTGATTAGATGTTTTAGCAATAACTTTTGAGAAAACTGTTAAAAACTATTATAAAAATGTTCAACCTATTCAGATGAGCGGCAGTGTATTGTAAATTTTCGAACTACATATTAAATTACTTTCAAAAAAACTTTTTTGTAAAGGTACGTTCAGACTAATGAAATATTTGACAAAAATATTTGTTCTGATATTTGCTTCAAACTGTGTGAAACAAAAAAATATTTTGTTTGATGTTCAGACTAAGCTCAAATATTTGACAATTTTTGTTTGTTGAAACAGTTGGCAAATAGTGTCAAATAAAATAAATTAATTCATGTTTGCCATGGGTTCAGACTAAAACAAATACATATTTGCATCAAATAATTATTTAATCAAAGTGTTCAAAAATAAAAATATATTTCACAAATATTAGGCAGAAGCCTAATTATTTGTTTTATTCTGTGGGGCAGCATCTATTATATTGTTAGAACAAGAGTATGCAAAAGAAAAACAAAACTGGAAGACAAATGGTTAACGGAAACATTGCTAAAATTTGCGAAAAATTGGTAACAACCCCTAAAATACATAATTCGGTTAAAAACAAAATGCCGGGAAAAGAACAATAAAAAATGTTGCAAAAACAGCCATAAATTTGACTAAAAGTCCCCAAAAGTATAAGGAATGGCAAAAATTCGGTGAAAATTGCTAAATTAGCAAAAATTCGCAAAAATTGGCCAATAGCAAACCCTAAAATTTATTTGAAATCGCTAAATCGGTTAAAAAACAAAATGGCGGGGAAAATCCAAATAAAAAAATGTTGCAAAAATAGCGAAAATTCGCGAAAAATTTTGATATTTCAAACAAGCCATAAAATTGATTAAAAGTCCCTAAAAGTATAAAGAATGGCAAAAATTCGGTGAAAATTGCTAAATTAGCAAAAATTCACAAAAATTGGCTAATAGCCGGCATGATAGCAAAGTCTAATAATTATTAAAAATCTTTAAAACTGTAAAAAATCCGAAAACTTACAGGAAAAATTGCTTCTATCGGGTACATGGCTAAAATTATTTGTCGTTGTTTGCTCTTACAATTTTTTTGTAATATCCAATAAATGTTTGCTCAAAAATTACTAAAATATTTGATTTTTTGTGTTCACACTATGTTCACATTGGACAAATATTTGTTTGCCGGCAAATACTTTTATTTGCTCAAAATCAGCTGTTATTTTATTTGACACTCAAAAATATTTTGTGTTCAGACTACGTTAATGAAATATTTGATGTTTGCTATCAAATATTTCATCAGTCTGAACGTACCTTAAATATTGTGTTTATATTTTTGTTCCACATTTTTTTCATAAAAACAAAAGTCAATCCAAATCTTACCCGATCAAAATGCTTGACATAAAGTCGAATTCATTCATATGCGCGAATACGTTTTTAAATAGTAAATTGATTGATTTTCTATGAAGCATTGTCGGTGACACACATCCAACCACATTTTCATTAACATTTGGATGGGAAACATTTTGATTGGGAGCAAATTACGGGTGGTAAAGAGAGACTTGTTATTGTGTTCGGTACTCGGCAACACGCTTAGTTCTCATTTTCCTTGTTGACATTTACTTTGCTTTTTGAGAAAAAACAATTATACAGTACTTTTCGTTTATAGTCACTACTGCTTATAGTCACATTAGCGATATAGTCCATTTTATCTGTTTAGTAGTACCTATAAGCACATTTGTCATCTATCAACAGTCATCAAAGGAAAAGTTAAGCAAATTAATGGCGTTATAGTCACATTAGCAATATTTACTAACTTCTTTTTAGTTTTCGAAGCCACAATCAAACCAAACAAAAAAAAATTCGGTGCCGGCTCAAGATACCGGAAATAAAATAAATATACCTAAAAAAATTTGGTGAAGATGTCTTATGTGTGACTTAAAAAATTACAGTTAATAGAAATATATTTAAAAAAAAATTTAATCAAATAGCGTTTTCCATCGTGATAAATCTAATTACATTGTGTAAAAATATAATAAATTTTTTCTAGATCGTTTTAAGTAAAACCCGTGTAAAAATAAATTTAGGTGTTTATTTAAATTTTACTTTTGTCTGTTTTGTAATCAAATCTTTAAAAAAAAGTGATAATTTTTCGACGAATGATTTTCTTCACAAAACTTCTGGCAACGCTGTACATAACTGTAGAGAAAGTAACAAATTTAATAAAATACCAATTAAATATCTACATAGATACATATGTATCTATGTATATTTATGTAAGCTTTCAAATATAAAATAAGTTCCAGTAAAATAAAAAAATATGTATTTGCATACTGTTTATTCTACACAATTCAACTCCGAAATATTAATTTCCGAATAATTAACCACTATGCACTATTCGTGAGCCAATGGATGACGTTGACAGTTTTTTCGTAATCCATAACTATTGTTCGCCAATACGAGCCCCATAAGATGTTTAATTTATTATTTCTCTAAACTAGTAGTCTCTTAATTATGTGTAAAAATTTAAGAGTCGAACAAATGTCAAATAGTAGATTAGCAAATGTAAAATTTATTTTTCCAACTTATGTTTTTGCTGATAACATACTCTTGTCTTTTAATTAGTTTATTAAGTTTCAGTAACCTAACATATGTATAGGAAATAATCGGTTTACTAATTTTTACCGCATCAATTTTGAGCTTGGAAATTTACCTGATCCGCCACATCTTCTGTTTTTGAAATATATTCGTTTGGGATGTTCATTTCTGTTTAAGTTTCTCTTATAGTGGTCTTTTTGACTGGGGCTGGTGTACTGCGGACTTTGTCTTATATTTTGTGCTTTTTTACACTTATTATCCCCGGTCTACAGGTTATAAATATTTAATTTTTGTAAATTTCTTGTCACTCTATTACTTGTTGGGTTAATTCAAAAATATAAAATAAACTATTTTCAATAAACTTATAAGAAAGAAGAAAACGACAGAAATCCACGTAAAACACGGAACACGGGAAAAGACAAGACAAATAATGGCGAGTACTTTAGAGCGACGTCAAATTTTTTTAAACAAAACGCAACAGAGATGTTTTTTGGGGAAGTAGGCTTTGTTCAAGGCGAATTAAAGTACAGGTTGGTGTCGAAACGCCATCTGATTATGGGTTGGGTTTCCACGTAGTATTTTTTATTGCGGCAAACGTAAAATTTGATTTAGGGCATTCACAAGGTGTCATATGTCTTAAAATAAATACCTAAATTAAAAATATTTTTTAGTTCTAATCGATGAATTAATAAGATCTTACCTGTATATTTTAAAGTTTTCAGTCCCAAATAACAAATAAATTGTAGTTTGTTTGTTTTCCAAACAGCAGAGACCCAATCCAATCTACTTTGACGCCGCAAGTGATTTGTTGCAAAAATTTCAAGCCTCAGGTTATATACGGTTAGCCGGATAAAACTGTACTATCAACGGCGACGGCTCATCAGCTTAGCGCTGGTCTCTTCTGATTAATTACGACAACACAATAAATTAGTGTTCGAAAATAAACACTAAATATCGTTCCTTAGTGTACAGCTCGGTAGATTTGTGGAAAACACAAACGCTAATAGTGTTTGTGCAGAAAATCATTTAAAAAAATAACGTTTCCCTGTTATTCATCTTTGGAACACAAAAATAATACTGTTTTTATCAAACTAAACAAAACATTTAATTCCATTCGGTTTTTTTTTTAATCCACAAACTTCATTGTGTTCGGTTCAATAATGTTCGTCCCTTTTGGCTGGTAAAAAAACCAAATTTTTTTTAGAAAATCCAAAGCTTTTAGGAGAGAAGAGACTACTCACGCCATCTTGCAAAAATAATTTTGAATAATATAAATTCTTAATTATTCGACTTTAATATTTAAATGTATATTAATTTGTTTAAGCTTGAGGTGTTGGTTTTCTGCCCGTCTATACCAGAGATAATTAATGTTGCAATAATTGTTAGTCCATTTTCGTTGACAATTATTGCTTACAAAAAACGTCAATTTGGTTGACAGTTGAAAGAAAGCAAAAAAGAAAAAAAATAGAAGCAAATTGTGTGAGAAAGAAATTAAGTTTTTGAAATTGCAGCAAATTATAATTGTAGTAAAATAATTAAATTAAAAAATTAAATAAACACTAAAATAAAATTGCAAAAATTATAATTTTTTCCTTATTCGATCTTTATTGTTAAAATTAATATTAATTTGTTTAAGTTCGAGTTCTTTTTTTATTAAAAAATAATAATTTTACATTAACAAAAATAAAAAAAATAATAAAATTAATATTTTTGTATTAAAAATGACCTCAAGCTTAAACAAATTAATATAAATTTAAATAATAAAGTCGAATAAGAAAGAATTTATATTAATAATAATAATTCTTATAAGATACCGCCATTTTTTACACTGCACCTTCTTTCTTGATTTTTTTCAAACTATGAGTTAACATAAATAAGTTTTCTCATGCCTTTAACATAAGCTGAGTAATAAGAAATATTGCTCTGTTATTCTGCCGACGTTATTGCCAACTTGCTGAGATAATTATCTTTAGTGTAGACCTAGAGTTATGTAAAAATAAATAAAATTAATATTTTTATATAAAAAACTTCAAGCTTAACCAAATTAATATAAATTTAAATAATAAAGATCGAATAAGAAAAAAATTATATTAATAAAAATAATTTTTTGCAATATTATTTTAGTGTTATTTTAATTCTTTAATAAATTTCTTTTACTTCAATTAAAATTTGCTACAATTTCACAAATTTAATTTGATTCGCACACAATATGCTTCTATTTTTTTTCTTTTTTGCTTCTTTTTTTAAAATTGACAACCAAATTTAACGTTTTATTGTGTTGTTTTATGTTGTTTTTTCTTAGAATTATCTAAGTCAGGCTTTCAAGGTCACAGTAAATGAAAAATAAAAGACTATTTATTCATAATTTTACTCCTCCGACGTTTCGTTGAGATTTTTTCAACTTCCTCAGGGATTTAAATTTTATTGAATCTGGCAACGTTATGGAAAATAAAGAACAATGTTTTTTAATTTAATAATTTTCTAAACTAACACAACATAAAAGAATAATTCCACTTACATATAATCTTTACATTATAATTTTAAATAATTTTGTTTTTAAACAATACAACAACATATGGACTTTCTTTTGGTATCACAGTTTAAAATTGACTAAATTAAAGCTAAGTTGTAGTATGCATTGTCCTTATTTTCTTTTTTATTTATGGCAAGATTATTTCTCTCCTGGATTTATCACTCTTTTTAATGATGGCAAAAAGATCATCTACATATTTTGTTATTAGGTTTATATGTATATTTTTCTCCCGTAGTTCTTCCGTGGTTCTTTCTAATAATGTATCCAATACAATGTCCGCTATTGTGGGCGATAGTGGTTTACCCATAGGCATTCCGTAAGTTTGGTTGAAAATTGTTTTATCATAGATGAAATAGTTGTTGTCATTTAAGCAAAACTGTAATATTTTAAGGAAATGTGTTCTAGGTATTTGTGTATGGTTTCTTAGGGTGTTCCATTGAGCCATTATATTGTTTATAGCCAAATTTATCGGTATGTTGGTGAACAACGATACCACGTCAAGAGAAATTAAAATGTTATTCTAATCCAAAGACACGACTTCTAGTTTTTCTTTTAACGCTAACGAATTTTTAATGTTGTATTTGTCAAGTACATATAATGTTTCTCAAAATGCCTCCAATATGTTTTGATAGCTTATAGCATGGAACTTCTATTGATGATGAGATAGGTCGTAATGGTATATTTGGCTTGTGAATTTTTGGTAAACCATACAATCTTGGTGCTGTTGCTGCGTTTGATGTGAGTTTATTTTTCTCAAATTTCGTGATATATCCCTGTTTAAAAATATCCAATATCAGATTGTTGTTTATCCTTAAAAGCTTTTGGGTTGGATCTTTTCGTATTGTTTTATATGTAGATTTATCTTGTAGAAGCTTTCCCATCTTCTTTTTGTATTCTTCTTTGCAGATAACGACTGTTTTGTTACCCTTATCTGATTTGGTGATCACAATATCGTCTTTGTATCTTTTTAAAAACCGCTTTGTTTCTTCGTAAATGTTCAAGATAAACTTTTCCTTTGGGTTATTTCTTACTTTTCTTTTGTGAGTTAGTATTCTGTTAGTAATATTGGTTCTAATTATATCCTTTTGTCTATCGTCGGAAACCGTTTGTACCCACTGTTCCAAATCAGCAATAAAGTTTACGGTCGAAATATTGTTATCATTAACAGGGACGGCGAATTTAGTTTTATGTTAGCAATAATTGTCACCGAAAATGGACTAACAATTATTGCAACATAAATTGCCGGCAATAAATATTAACAAAAAATTGCTGTCTACATTAAAGATAACATAATTTTGATATTTACTGCAATATATGTCGCAATAATTATCTCTGGTATAGACGGGCAGTTAGGAGAGAGGGGAAAATAAATGGCATTTTATTTTCCCTTCTCTCCAAAAAGCTCAAGACCTGACGAGTCAAACTTGACGTGTGTGAACCGGCACTAAGTGTATTAACAGTGCAGCCACACGATCAAGATTTTCTTGATAGTCTTTTACATATACTGTTTGTCAAAATTTGAAACACTCACTGAAAAGAGAATTTTAAAGGCAAGTTCGTATCAATTTTTATAAGTATGAGTGCATTGGTAAAATAAGTTTGAGTGCATTAAAACTTGATCGTGTAACCCTCAAGTAACATTGAAATCAGCTGTTTTCTTGAACTTAAATTGAAACACTCACTGGAAAGAGAATTTTAAAGGCAAGTTCGTATCAATTTTTAAAAGTATAAAGTTAGAAGTACATAACACGCGTTCATTCGTCGACGTTTGTCGAGCGTTTAAAAACTTGAGCGCATTAAAAATTGCAAGTTACACAACACGCGTTACAAAAGACGTTCCTGTCAGCTGTTTTTTTATTTGTGCATTGAAATCGGATTCGAAAGTATATCAAGATTAATTATTTTATTGCATTTATTCTTTTTATATAAATATTGTATGTTTTTGAAGCTCTTTAATAAATTTTTCTTTCACGATTCGAAAATTTGTTAAATTTTTTTTATTGTTGACGTTGTTCATTATTCGAATGCCGCAAAGCAATAGCAAACTATAATTTTGTTATGTTTGTATGCATAATTTGCACCACATGCAAAAAATCGTCATATGTAGCAATAAAATGTTCAATGAACCTAAAAAATGTGGATGGAGACAAAAGTCGATGCTGAATATCTCAGATTCTTTACGAGACAGGGATGATAAAGTTAGTACAATTGTACTTTTTTCAGTACTTTTAGTATTGCAAAAGTACTGAAGTACTTCAATTACATGTTTAGTACAATTTAAAAATTTCAAAAATTTAACATTGAAGTATTTTGTTCTAGGGTTGGAGAATTGAAACAATAAATTAATAAACGTATTTTTCCAGATATCAGTAGAATTGCCAAAGGTATATCATATCATACATACAACATTCGCTGTGAAATGTGAAACATATTTACTCACACCATAATTTAAGAAAAATAAAGCAAAGAAATCTACTTTACTTTATTTTGTAAAAAATATTAACAACAGTCTAATGAACAGCCGACAGTGCGTTCTTAGCTTACAGTGCAGCCACACGATCAAGATTTCCTTGGTAGTCTTTTACGCTGGGTCTCCACGTAGCAATTTGTATTGCTAAGTACAAGCAAAATCGTCGGCAGAACAATGAATCAACAATTGCTAATTATATTGCTGGAGAACACTTGAAATTGTTTTGCCATAAATTTGCAATTTTCACCGCGAATAGTTGTATAAAGTTTTGTTGTTTATAACAAATGTCTTATGTTGAGTTTTGAAGTTGTTGTTAAATTTTCTTTTTTAAATTAATAAAATAATTAATTGTAATTGTCGTAGCTGTGTTTTGTATTACTTTTTTGTTTATTTGCGTTTGAAAAAAAAACTAAAATTGTATTGTTGTATTGAAAAAATAAAAAATTCGCCGTTTGCTTTTGTTGATATTGACGTTTTTTTAAAAATATAATATATAATAATATATTTAAACATATAAAGCAAGGTATATTTATAGCAGGTAGTCTCGGAAAGCCAGCTGTTTATTTTTTATTTGCTTGTTTCGTGATAGAAACTGTCAAATGTTGTTAAGCAAACAAGTAAGCAAGTTTTTTGTCTTTATCTTAAAAAAATGTTATATTGCAAACTCATCTCGGCAGCCGTTCATCAGCTGTCTCCACGGCGAATTAAAAAAAATTGAGAAACGTCAAAATATAATTTTGATTTGTGAAGAAGTTGATTGAAAAGTTCTAAAAATATTATTTTTATAATAAAAAAATTTCAAAACTGCGAATGATTAAAGTGAATTTAATAATTTCTTTTATAAAAAAGTGATAATTTTTATTTGCAAAAAGAAAATTTTGACAGCTATCAATTAAATTGCAAAAACAAAATACATGGGGCTTTTTGTAGTTGTAGAGTTGCACTTACCTGTTATAAATTCGCCTTGAGTTGCACTTACCCAAGGCGAATTCAAACAGGTAAACTCATCTCTACAACTACAAAAAGCCCCATGTATTTTGTTTATACAATTTTCTGGTTGGTTGTCAAAATTTTTTTATTGCAAATTAAAATTATCACTTTTTTATAAAAGAAATTAATAAATTCACTTCAATCATTTGCAGTTTTGAAATTTTTTTATTATAAAAATAATATTTTAATATTTTAATATTCGCCCAATTCTAGCGAATATTTTGTGAATCCTTTGCTAATGTATTGCACATATTTTGCGAATACGTTTCGAAAAAAAGAAAATATGTATTAAAAGTTGGTAAGACGTTTTATTTTGAAAAAAATAAATATATTTTACCTAAATTGAATTTATATACATACCAACATAATTAGATGGTTTATCGTCACAAAGACTCTGGACTCCGGAAAGAAGTTTGTAAGGCGGCTACGTGAAAACATGATCTGATTCTTGCAATTTTCTATAGGCTCCATCCTTATTAAAAATTGTACGTATGTGCCAAATTTCATCAAATTATCTTTAAAATTGCGACCTGTACTTAGCGCACCTGTTTACATGGGCAGACAACCAAGCAGCAGGACGGACGGACCGACATCGTTAGATCGACTCGTAAAGTAATTCTGAATCGATCGGGATGCTAGGACTCTTTTAGTGTTACATACATCAGCACAAACGCATAATACCCTCTTCACTATTGTGGTGTGGGTATAAAAACATGAAATTATTATCATCAGTAAATAAGTGAATTGATAAAAATCTACCCCTCTGGTTTTCATAACTTTGCAGAAATTACCCGCTAAAAAATACATTCTTTTATCTATAACCCTGCTCATATGAGCTCTTACCGGCAGCAAAACCTATCATTCAACTTCTTCTCAAAACAAAATCATATTTTGACGTTTGACCATATTTTTTAATTCGCCTTGGAAACAGCTGATGAACGGCTGACGAGATGAGTTTACCTGTTTGAATTCGCCTTGCACTTACCTGTTATGAATTCGTCTTGGTTGCCGTTACCTTTTTAAATTCGCCTTGAACTTACCTGTTTGAGTTCGCCTTGGGTAAACGAAAATTTTGCTCACTAACCTTGAAATCAGCTGTTTTCTTGAACGTAAATTGAAACACTCACTGGAAAGTGAATTTTAAGGGCAAGTTCGTATCAATTTTTATAAGTATGAATATATTGGTAAAAATGTGTGAGTGTATTAAAACTTGATAGGCAAAACTTGATCGTGTAACCTTTATACTTGAATTTATTTTGAATTATTTGGATTATATATTTGTAATTGAATCTAATACCTATTTGTATTTATACTTGAATTTATTTTGAATTATTCGGATTATATATTTGTAATTGAATATACTACCTATGGCACTATTTAGATAAGCCATTTTAAAATTTGTATTTTTAAATCAATTGTAACGGTCATTTCAATAATTTCCCATGAATTATTGTGAATTGAGAAAATGAAGTGAAATGATTGAAATGACCACTGCGGTTGAAAAGTGTATGCGCGCTTGAGTACTCTCCAAGCCTGGCTTGGAGAATGAAAATCAAGATGGGCGACGCTTAAGTCGCGTATCATAAAAACGTCTTTCACTTTTTAATCAACCTTCAAAAGGAGAAGTCCGATCAGCCTCAGCACGGTATTTTAAGTAACTTAATTTGCATTTATATTTAAAAATTTAACTTTAATAAAATTGTGTTGCATTAAAAAATTTAAATTTAATAAAATTGTGTTGCAATAAAAAATTCAACTTTAATAATTCTGTGGTTACACTGGAAAAGTAAGATTGATCTATTCCCTCAAAGCCAACAACCATCCCTCGGGTAAGCATATTTGAGTTAGTTCTACTCTCCCTTCCACTAATACTTACCTGCATTGTCTCTGTATCCCATAATCTGCAACTACTTTAATTATTCCGTGGAGTAATTAAAGATTCGTTGCAGTTACAGACTTCTCCTTCTCTCATCCCATAAGAGAGGAAAGTCTGTAACTTTAGAAATAATTTAGGCTAACCAGAAGGTCAAAATTATTCAATTTATTTTCGGAAAAATTTATTTTGCGCTTTAATTTTAATTATTTATCAGCCACGCGCGTATTTTTGACAAGTTGTATAAAAATGTTAATAAAAAGCAACAAAAAAAGCTGTCTGTCAAACTGAAACGTCAAGTTATGTTATAAAATAGCTTTCAAGACAGATTGCTTAACAACGCTGTTAAAACACAAACAAAACACTAACATGAGGAGGCTATACCTAACACTAACATGATGTTAGTGTTAATGTTAACCATTTGATGTCAGTTGTAGCCTGGGTGTTAAGAAAGAGAACATTGATGTCAATAATCCCCTGACGATTTGTGGTGTAAGCACGGTCTATATAAATGCAAATACAACCCTGTTAAAGTATATCTAAAAACGAGAGCTCTATTTATCACAGAATACACAGAACTGTAAAAAGTGACGTGTGAAAAAGGCCCAAATCAGTTGCGAGGGCAGCTTTCGAAGAAAGAGAAAGAAAATGTTTTTTGGTAGGAAAGTGGCAATGTGTAAAAACAGGCCGCTACTATCAACACGAATTGCGTAATCAAAACAAAAAATGCAAAAAGGGCAGCTTTCTTAGAAAGAGACAAAAAAAAGGCAAAATCGTCCGTCTCGTGTCAGTTCTGTATATTCTGTGCTATTTATCTAAAATCCGCCATTGTTAAAAGTGACTTGCTAGTGAAAAGGTGTATTTATTATTTTACTGCGAAGAAAAGTATTAATTTTTTAAAAAGTGTTTTAAGCACATCAATTTTACTCATAACAATTAAAATAAAAAATTTTCATCATTTCGAAGTAAGTTAATAAAGTAAATTATTTATAAACAGAATAATTTAAGTATGCACAAAATCACTAAAAAAGTACTGAAAAAATCTGTACATATAGATAGATCGCCATCTTGTTTTTATTGTGTATATCCATACAAAAAGAAAAAGTCTTATAAAATCAATTAAGGAAAAGAATTGCGTATAAAATAACCTTGGTAATTTTATTATTTAAGATCAAAAGAAACTACACAAAAGATGCCACGCTACCGTGAATGGGACCTGGCATGCAAAGTTTATGTTGGAAATTTGGGATCATCTGCTTCAAAGTACGAAATTGAAAATGCCTTTAGCAAATATGGACCCTTGCGTAATGTGTGGGTTGCCCGTAATCCACCTGGATTTGCTTTTGTTGAATTTGAAGATAGACGTGATGCTGAAGATGCAACCAGAGGCTTAGATGGAACGTAAGTTAAATTTGTTAATGTTAATATCACCAAGTTCAGTTGTAACTATCTGTTATAACGTTCAAAAACATATTTTGTTAAAGTAATGGTTAGTTTTAACTGAACTTGGTGTAATTGGCTGGTAATATGATTTAAAAGCTTGAAAATATAATTTTCTTAATCCTAGACGTTGTTGTGGTACCCGCATACGTGTTGAAATGTCATCTGGCCGTTCCCGTCGTGATAACAGGCGTCGTGGTGCCACTAGTAGTGGTGGACGCGGTGGTGGTGGCGAAAGCGGCAGTAGTGGCCGTGGTGGTGGAGGCCGTTACAGGTACGTTTTATTAAAATTTTATTTCTTTATATTTTTTTATATCGTTTTATTTTCAAAGTCATGTAAATAATATTTCAAACATAATTTTTACTTTATGAATTCTTTTTTTTTTAATTATAACTAAGTTGTAATGATAATCCAAGACTAATTTATCCGTGATACAAATTATTTTTATTTATTTTTTTCTCAAATAATTAAAACGTTGTGTTTATAATGTATTGAATTTATAGAATACCTATAAAACTTTATTAAAGTTTTATAGATTAAACTTTATTGGTCGTAATTAATTTTCCATTAATAATTTGTTTGTTATTTAATATCCAAAATTTAATTTTTTTTAAGCATGCCATTATATTAGTTTTCATGTGGTTCATTCTAACATTGTTTAGTCTTATATATAACCTGCCCAAAAACATCACCATATGTTTCACAGAGTCCTTTTTTTGCTAATCATGTCGTACTTTTTCTTGTTTATTCCTTTGTGTCTTTAATTAAAAATTAAATCAAATAGACCAAATAAGTCCTTGTAAAATTATTTGAACACATTTGTAATTGTATTAAAAAAATTGTTCTCAATTGATTATTTATTTTAAACGTGGTATACGCTCCTCATTTTTACAGGATAAAGACAACTTCTGCTTCTACTACTACCTCTACTCGTACTACAAGTACTACTACTACCACCAACTCCTCCTCCTACTTCTACAACAAACCAATCAACAACTTCAACAACAACGACTACAACTTCTACTACTGTTACAACAATAGAAACAATTTCACCACAACAGTTTTTTCCTTCATCAAATTTACTAATACTATCAACAAAAACAACACTAAACAACATACACTCAACGGCAACAACTACACGACATTTTTATTATCTAAAAACAACTTTAATGCATTCATTTCATTTATATTTTTGTCGTATAATCAAAATTCTGTCATTAACAATAGTATTCTATTAATAATTTTTATTTTCCTCATTAATATTAAACATTGTTCAAAACAGACACATTTGAGAGAACTATTAACGATTGACATAAATGTAGTTGTTGTTGTCGTCGTTTTTAAACAGTATCATCAAAATCTCAACTATCACCAAAACCACTACCACCACCACAACCAACACAACCAAAAACATCTCTACAATTGTAGTAGATTCCCGCAACGTAAATGTTGTATCTGTTCTAAATCTTCAACTTCAACGTTGACAATATTGTACTTTTCTTCATCAGCAACTTTAACTTCAAATGCTTTTACTTCAGTCGCCATTATAAGCACCTTCAAAACTACTAGTACTACTACTACTACTAAAAACATCAAAACAATCACCAATACAACTACCTTCGCTACTACCAATATTAACTCGTCCCCCTCTTACAGTAGTAAAAAAATTAACAACACGACCACATCCACCACCACTTCTACAGTCAAAACCTCTTTTAATCAACTTGCTCTACTACTTGTACTTCAAATGCTGCTATTCAACGCAGTTTATTTTTGGTCGTCTACAGCTGCATCAGTTGGGTTTTTGGCTTGTTTATCGTTACTGAACAACATCTCAACAACTCAATTAGCAGCCGTCTTCTTCCAACAACAACTACTACAACCACCACTTCTACAATCAACCACAATCACCATTATTAGCCTTAAAAGTCATCATTTTCACCTTTATTTTAGAAAAAGCAACAACAACGAAAACAAAGTATTCTTTTAAAATCCAATTAATCATCTTTAAAAGTGGATTAGCATCATCATTTGACTTTTAATAGACTGATATAACAAAGACAGTACTTGAGTTGTTTGTGTAATTTCCATTAAATTGCCCCCTAACGGCCAAAAATTTGCCATCATCGTACTGCCACAAAAATGTGTTTAATTGCTTATATGAGGCACACTGTATGGTCGGTCCGTTTTATTAAAAAAAACTCGGCAAATTGGTGATTAATTTGCTTAATATAAAATTGACAATTGCCCCCGTAGACTTACAGTACGACAAATTATTGGACATTTGATGTTGTGGCTTGTTTCGCTAAATGTGTTGTATATTAAATGTTAGCTAAAAAAAATACAAACGTCCTTAGTTTCAACTGCTACAACAGCGACGTTAGAACGCTTTACAGTCCCAGCTTTTACTTTGAGCAACGATTAACAACCAACAAATTCTTCATATCGTCAAATTCACATCTCGACCACAATTAAAATCATCTTACAATCAGCGATCGCATTGAATAAAGGGTATAGTATGATTTTTTTAATGTCTGAAGATAGCTAATATTAAATAGAAAAATTTTCACGTTAAATGTTAATAAATTTCCTTCTCTAAATTTTAAGGAGTGAAAAATTAATTGTGATCTTTCTGTCTCTCTATAAAAGATTCGAAGAGTTTTATGTACAATTTTTATGTTACTCGATATAATGACAATAACATTTTTTTTGTATTTTTATTTTTCTGTTCTTTTTAAACAAAACAAATGAGTGTTGAATTTGTCAACATGCATTATCACGTCAGTCAAGTTACATCGTTTTTGGGACACAACAATCAACAAACAACACATACAGAAAAAGAAAAATAAAAAAGATAAAATAACACAGCAACACCACTTAAATAAAAATGTCATCGTTATTATCAATCAACAGCGAAATTTAAGAGGTTTCTCTTCTACTTCATTTTGTTTTCCGCCACAACAAATGAACATCAAAACTTCAAGTAGTAATACATACATATTTCCTTTTGAGAAAGTTGTTAATCTTAGCTTAAAAATTTTTTGTCATCCACCAGCTTTGAAAGTATATAATCTGCAAACTACATCTAAGAACGAGCAAAGCAAACAAGAAAACAAATTTGTGTATGTAATTTATGAATTGCCATGGGTCGGTCGATCATACGGTTGTCTTCACTATACTACATCCTTTTGCCCTTAATTCCTACAACAACATTTAGCAAAACTTATAACTGCAACAAAAAAAAAAAAAAAATCATCAAAACCAACCAAATCAATCAGCACCCAATCCTACCGAAATCAATATTTAATATCAACCCACCAATCCGCAATCGTTACAACAAATCAATAGCAATTTAGAAAATTTGTATATTAAAAACAAAATATTGTTTTTATATCTCAACATCATTATTATTTAAAGAATTTATATTCTCACTGCCACAAGTATAAAAATTCAGCAACCATTACCGCCATACAAAAAATCAATCAGCAATTAATCAACCAACCAACCAAAGAACAACAATTGTGGTTTGTGTTTTTTTTTTTAACAAAACAATGACAGTAGTCTACGTCCAGTCGAGCTGGTTTTTTTACAATTCAAAGCTGTCACTGTTTTTATTTGTATTCATAATTATTTTATTTACTTTATTTTTGTTTGTTTTTAGTTATTTGCCAAAAAAAAATTGTTATTTGCTATTCAGCAAATTGTATACTTACATAATATGTTTTGTTTATTACTCTATCTTTTAAGCTTTTTAATTTCGAACTTAACCATTTACAACTTTTTTTTTTACCAAAACTACAGAAATTATTATTTTATTATTTTTTTGCCTTAATGAATATTTTTACAGATCCCGTTCGCCAAGACGTAGCTCAAGATCTCGCTCCCGCAGCTTTTCACGTGACAGACGTAGCCGATCGGATTCACGTGATCGCCATTAAAGTTAACTCTTGTTATATACGTTTGCTTTTTAAATACAAAAAAAAAAAAACATCGGCAATGTTTCGAAATATGCAATGCTATTTTTAGAAACAAAAAATTAAGTACATTTTAAACTTCATTAGAGAAAAAAATTTTTCTTGAATATAAAAAAAATTTATTTAAGTACATTTAAATTTAAAACTTAATGAGAGAAAAAAAAATTTTTTAATTTATTTTTTATTTTTCTATTTTTAATTGTAAAAAATTCTGTATGAAAATATTCATATACATACATATACTCTACAAAACTATCCTAATATTAAGTTAAGTATGTACATGTATAATTTTATTACAAATATAATTACTTTTCTTAGTTCTCCTTACCTAATATAACTATGTATTTGTGTTGTGTACGATCTCTTTGGATGCGTACAGAACTCTACACAGCTATATTTAAATTTGCCAACTTTTGTTTTTTAAATACATAGTAAAAAATCAGCAATACTACAAGATTTTTAACTTCCTCAAAACCATCAAATTCTAATGGCCTGTTCAACTATCTCGACAGCAAAACGAAGCGATCGCCATCTATTCGCTCGATTTCGAATCAGATTGGGTTCAACAATTTCGACAGCTTTCGATCGCTTGCTATTACGTTTGTAAATATTTGTTACTTACGTATTAAAATAATTAAGTATTGCCATATTAGATATTTCTATATTTTGTTGCTTTTTTGTTCAAAAGTATCAAAAATAATACTAAAAGGCTTGTTGACAAATACAACCGCGTTTGAAATTTTATCAGCTGTATAAAAATGTCAAAAAATAAAAAAAACCTTTTTTGTTGAAACCAAAACTAAAGAAAAGTGTAAACAAAAATTTAATTTAATAAAAAACAAAATATTCAAGCAAAAAAAATTAATGATACAAAGAAATAAATAAATAAATACATAAGTCAATCAAACCAAACTTAAAAGAAAGTTAAATAAGTACCAAGTCAATATTTTGCTAGCATCAGCAGTTTGCATTTTATTTCTTACTCTATCCTTCTTCGTTTGGATGAAGTTTTAAAATGTTTAATGTTTTCATTTAGAATTTGTAGTGTTTCACATAATATTAAGGGGCCTGTCTCTTCAATTTTGCTTTCTTGTGCAACCACCGTCGCAGTTTTAGAAACTCTTGGCGGTGATTCAGATATCTGCTGACTGAGTTTCAGCACTTTTAACTTTACCCGCTAACACTCTACAAGACTAAAGCAGCGTCCGATCATTTATATGATCTAGGGAAGTTAAATAGTTTTGTTTATAGGTACCACCACCGGTTTCTTGCAGGCTTTTGTTGTTTCCTGAAATTTATTTTTGTCCTACATATAAAATCTTCCCATGTCTGTAAAAATATGTAATATTTTCAAAACCAATTCAAGCTAGTTTTCTGCCTTTAATTATAATGTGGGATAAAATTTCCCGCCTTGAATAGAATGGATGGACCAATGAAGCTTAGTTTTAGGCCTATTATGTTCCATTACTCGCCCATTGAAAATTTATTTGCTCCAAACACTGGTGCACCCTTCGTCATCTTAGGATGTTCCTCCATTTATTCGCCTAATGTAAGCAATATTTCACTTATTTATTTCTCTCAAGAAGCGTTTTCGAGATAGTCGCGAAAATCATGTTTTTCTGCAGTTGTTTTAGCTCGTTATTTTGAAAATTGAATTGTTCATCTGAATTGTAAAAACTATTGAATAAAAATGTTTTCCACTTTCAGCACATATATATACTGTGTTCATCGGATGAAAATTTACTATGCTACAGGCCATTCGATTTAACAAAAATTATTTTTTTATGTTTTTCAATATTAAACAAATTAAAAAGCTTGTAATTCAGTGAATTTTTATCCGATCAACACACTATAAAGAAAGGAGGATAAACATATTTATTCGAAATTTTGGAAATATAATATTAATCCAGACAAACAAGATTTTCGCGAATAATTCGAAAACGATTATGAGAGAAATAAATGAGTGCAATATTTGAGTTTACCCGCCCCATTAAGCTTAAACAAAATCTAATTTTTAAGTCTAATTTGTTGTGGCGTATTGTAATCAAAAAAAAAAAATTCCAATTGTTCTCTATTTTTATTTATAATTTATTTAAATTACCCTTAAATATTTCTTGTTTGTTATAAATACCATGATTCGACAACAAAACAACAAGTGAGTGGTTTTGACATTTGTTTTCGTAATGTCGACAATACCTTCGATATTAATAAACCGCTTTTTGTATGAGAGTACTTACGTTTTCTTTCGAGTTGTCGTCTAAACGAATGTTCGTATAGAATAAAGTTAGTTGAACCCAAAATAGTTTTCGATCGCTTAGAATGCGATCGAAGTCGTTCTTTCGAAATCGTTGAACAGGCCATAAGTTCGTTCACACGTTACAAATGAGGTAAATTACGCTTTTTTATATTATTATTTGTAATAATGTAGTATTTGAAACATACTTTAAATATTTTAGTGATTTTTAGCAATAAACCTATTAATTAATAATAACATTTTTTTTTTAAGAAGTGCATAGGTATGTATGCATGTACATATATGGAATTAAGATAGACTTACATACAATAAGGAATATATCGATGGCTTAATAAAGGGTGGTCCAACCAAAATGGGTTTTACAAAGTCCCCTGAAATGATGGGAAGTATATATTAATGTCAGCTTGCTCATTTAAATTTTGCTATTGAAATTCATCCAGATCCAGAATGACTTGTTTTTTATATATTTTTTTCTGTTTATCTGGAGAACGGCAAGAGCCGAAGTTTCAAAATTAGCTACAAGCATCTTGGTTATCAATACACAACCTCTGCAAAAATAGGGCGGGATCAGAGTAATAGGCATTGCACTTCCCATACAAACACATAAATTTATATACATATCAAACCGATTATTTATAATTGGGCTTTATATCTAAAAAACGGTATTTGTCATAAAATTCTTTTATTCTAGAAATCTTATTAAAAAAACTACGTTTAAAATGCTTGCGTTTTCGATTTCCAGAACACCCCTGACTGCTCTTATTGCACCATGTTGAAGGGAATTAACATACGTCATCTTAAAGACCTAATAACCTATCTGCAAAAATTTCAAAATTCACTTTTTTATGAATTTTTGTCCCATATATCATAACGCATATGTGTGCAAAATTTTGAGCATGAAATATTGCAAATGACGAAAGTTTTTGTACATAGAGGACCGTTACGCACAAAAAAAAAACGATAAAAGTTTAATTTTGTTGCATAGTGTAATTTAAACAAACATTAAGTACTTTTTTTTACTTAAACCAGTAAAAAAAACTAACTGTTATTATTCAATGTTTATAGTAATTGTAATTTATTCATACTAATTAGTACTGCAGATAGGTTATTTGGTTTCAGATTTGTACATTTCCAATAACAAAAGTGACATTAAATAAGCTGGGGGCTGCTCTCTATTGCGATGCGAAAACCATTTCAATGCGAGAGCTAAATGTCAAATGTAGCTCAGTAAGGTTGAATATTTTTTATTGCTTTACTTAGTCCGTTTTCAATTAACTTAAAAACAGTTTTTGAATCATTTAATTTAGTCCTGAAATGTTATTTTTATTTTAAAAATATCCATGCTACTGTATTAATTTTTGTACAAATTGAGTCTCAAGAAACCGTTAGAACTGTTGCTCAACGATGAGGCAAATGAATTTGAGACAACATGGTTCAAAGTACCAAATAAGAACTTTGTGTTATGGTAAGAAATAATTTAAATTCCGAAAGTTAAAAAAGTAATAAACATAAGGATAATGCAATAAGAGAAACTTTTTATTTAATGGGTGTGATCCCATACTCAACTTTGGGAGCCCGCGGGATCCCTACCTTACCGAAAACTGTTCCCTTACTCGAAGTTTGGTAAAGTGAGCGTTTTTAAGAGAAAAATATTCTTGCACGAAGTAGCCCGTACTTTTTCTTTGGGCTGATTGGGAAAACTGTTAAACAATCGGCTGTGTCCGAAAATAAACAATAAAAAATTACAACCAAGTATTACCAAAATAATTAAAATAAACAATAGAAAATGTTGAATTTTAATTTTATACATACTAATGTGTCATTTATGTATGTGTCTATTATGAACTAAATTCGATTTTCGACAGCAGTCGAATTAGCTGATTTATTTGGTATGGCGCGCATTCGATAAAAATTTACTATTGTGATTCTGTTAATTCACAGTAGCACATTTCGATCAGCTGTCACTTAAAATAAAATTAATGTTAAACGTGACCACGGCGGAATTATGATTGTTTTCAAATAATTTAGCTTCAGTGGGGTTTCATCCCACTTTTTAACATGCTGAACTTTGCAGCAAATCATTTGCTCAAAAAAGAATTTTGTTCCATACGGCATATGAGCGTTTCTAATTGCTGTTTACGACGTTGGACTTGCATAAAATTAACAAAACTGATAAAGAATATGGTATTTGGTATACAAACACAAACAAAATTTACAAAGAGTTACATTTTCAACAAGTTTTTTACATTTATTTACACCGTCGAAAGCAAATTTGTTTTCGTTGAAAAATTCGATGCACAACGAAATTTTCGACGGTGATGCCAACTCATAACACCAAATTAACATTTAAAAGTCGATGTTCGATAGCCAGCGAAAATCGTTTATCGAATGTAACTCATAATAGGGGCCAAAAGTACCAAAATTCAGGTTTTATCCTTTTTCTCCCTAATAGGGTCGAATTTCAAAAAAGTACCAAACACCTGTCCGCTTATTTTTCTAAAGAACAACGGTAAGTATGAAATTTTTTGTATCTTAGTTTTGTAGATATGATGTTACTGAATTTCCCGTTTTACCCTCCTACACATTCGAAATTCCAAAAATCCCGTTTTGGTGGATCGATTTGGGGAGTGACCAATCTTTGGTCCAAATATCAAGTTTTTAGCTTCAGGCGTTTAGGCTGTGCGATTATTAATCAGTGAGTAACGATACAATTTTATATATACAGTGAACTCTCGGTAATGTGAACTTCCAATATAGTGAATTATCCAGTAATGTGAACAGCTATTTTTTTATATTAGCGCGTGACTTGCTGCCGACTGATCTGGAGGGTGTTGTGAACAAGTTCACTCATCTGTTAAGGGAAAGCTTTGAGCAGTCCTGCCCGGTTACATTTCCGGGCAGGCGTAAACAGCCTAAATGGTGGACCAGGGAACTTCACGTTCAAAGGTCTACGGTTAGGAAACTGTTTAACAGGGCCAAGCTTACGAGAGCACCAGAGGATTGGAACAATCACAGGGTGCAGTTTAAGAGGTATAAGGCGGATCTGAAAAGGGCAAAGCGACTATCATGGAGACAATTTTATGTATCCATCGATAATGTCAACGAGTTGTCAATATTCCGACGTATTTTATCCAAGGACCCTAAGGCCCTGGGATACATCCAAAGGAATGACGGCTCATGGACTGAGTCGAGCTCTGAGACCCTAACCTTACTTATGGAGACGAACTTTCCCGGGTGCAGGGAAACCGGTGGTATGGAAGACGGTCAGTGGGACGTTATGTCCATAACATCGGATCATACTTTCGTTTGCGTCGAGGAAATGGTCGCAAGGGAGAAGCTGGCGTGGGCGGTCATATAAGTCACCGGGTGCGGAAGGCATTTTTCCGGCCATGCTTTGCAACATCCCGGACGAAGCATTTCTGCTGGTGAATTTATTCAGGAAATGCCTCAGTAGGAGGCATCTGCCGATTGGGTGGAGAGAGGTTAGGGTGATTTGTATACCCAAGGCTGGTGAAGCGAGCCACTCGAAACCGGGGGATTTTAGACCTATTAGTCTGTCTTCATTCTTGTTGAAGACTTGAGAGACTAATAGATTTCAATCTCAGGAGTAATATTAAAACCCGCCTTATTAGCAACGCTCAACATGCCTACCTGAAGGGTAAATCTGTTGAAAGTGCGCTTCATGAGGTGGTGGGTTGTATTGACCACGGTCTGAGGCATAAGGAATATATCATCGCCGCGTTTCTGGATATAGACGGAGCCTTTAATAACATTAGGATTGAGGAGGTTATAGATTCGTTGAAGGAGTTGGGAGTTAAGGACTCGAGCCTGGGGATCATGCGAAAAGGAGGAGGGTTACCAGGGGGACACCACAAGGGTTCTGTCGGCTCTACTGTGGTTGCTTGCGGTCAAGGGGATTCTCAGGTCGTTTGATTCCGTGGGTAGGAAAGTTGTTGCATATGTGGACGACATAGTTCTGCTGGTCAGGGGAAAATTTCTGTCCACGATCGGGGAAATTATGCAGGTGATGCTAGGCGAACTTTCGCATGGGCAGGGGGCTGTGTGTTAACCCTATGAAGACGGAACTGGTTCTATTTACCAGAAGGTAGAGGATTTAGGGGGCCAGTGTTAGATGGCGTCGAGTTACCTCTATCGGACGGCGCAAAAGTATCTGGGTAACTTCCTGGACTGCAAACTATCTTGGAAGAGAAATACTCAGGAGAGGATGAGAAGGGGTATCAATGCCCACTACACATGCAGGAACTCCATCGGTAAGAACTGGGGTCTGAGGCCGGATATGGTAAACTGGATTTAAACATCGGTGGTTAGGCCTGTACCACAGCATACAGAGATGTCACGAGACAGAAAATATTGTGTTTTTTTTTTTGTCTTTCTGCGAAAGCTGCCCTTTTTGCATTTTTTGTTTTGATTACGCAATTCGTGTTGATAGTAGCGGCCTGTTTTTACACATTGTCACTTTACTACCAAAAAACATTTTCTTTCTCTTTCTTCGAAAGCTGCTCTCGCAACTGATTTGGGCCTTTTTCACACGTCACTTTTTACAGTTCTGTGTATTCTGTGCCTGTACTTACCTATGGATGCACTGTTTGGTGGGGTCCATTGAGAGTGGATAGCTATATGAAGATGCTCAGCAAGGTTCAAAGAAGCGCTTCTCTTGGCATCACAGGCGCAAGGAGAAGCACTCTACAGGCAGCGGTGGACATCGTACTATATCTGTCCCCTATTGAGCATTATGTGAGGAGCTTGGCTGCTAGGAACTTACACGAGAATTTTGTACGAGGTGGGTCTGCTTGATCAGGGTATTCTCGAGGAAATTTCTGATCATAGAACTATGACCCTGGACTTCGGTGTAAAACCACCAGTGGAGTTCCCGGATAGGAAAATCCGGCGTGGGTTCAATGGACCGTTTAAGGGGTGGGCAGTATTGACCGAGGTAAAAAGGTCATTCAGACTCCCTGATGAGTGCAGTGTCTTCCAGGCTGAGATCCTGGCGATCTGGAGGACGACGGAGATGATACTGGATCACATCGTGGGCGGTTCTGTGGTGACAATTTACGTCGATAGTCTAGCGGCACTTTGGGCATTGACGAATCATACGGTGCGATCGTGCCTGGTCGCTCGGTGTAGGAATGCTCTTAGGGAACTCATGGGGGCATTCAATGTAAGGCTGTGTTGGGTAGCTGGACACTGCATGGTTGAGGGAAATGAGGTGGCAGACGAACTCGCGAGAGAGCGTTCAAATCTGTACTTAGTAGTAAGGGACAGGGGTAAAGCCTCCCCTATGTTACTACTATCGTGTGATACGGGAGAAATTCCGTGATAACGTTAACCGATCCTGGGGGGACAGAGCGGATTGCAGGGTGTCTAGGGCACTATAGCCCAGATTGGACGCGGGGGCAACTAGGGTTCTACTGGGATTGTACAGGGGTGGTCTTAGAATGCTTATAGGGTTCTTGAAGGGTCATTGTCCCGTAAGGGCTTATACGGGCAGATGGGACAACACCATACCGGACTTCTGCAGATTGTGCGAGGATTCAGAGGAGCTGGAGACGGTCGAGCATGTACTGTGCCATTGTCCTAGGATGCAGGGTCTCAGACAGAAGTGGCTAGGAGATAGGTTTCACGACGAACTGGGGTGCATCGCTGGATGTAATCCGGCTGATCTACTGGGGCTTGTCAGGGAAATAGTGCGGCTGCTTCTGTTGAGCGGGCTGTAGTGAGGGAAATGGTTCTTCGTAGTACCTACTAACTTTCTTATTTTCTGGACTCTGTCCACCTTATACTTCGTTTCTTAAATTTTCTCTTTTTCTACTTTCTTTATTTTTTCTATATGTTGAGGGGATTCACAATGGACCGTAGTGGTCTCCGAGTGGAAGTGTGCCCTTGGGCACATAACCCTTCTTAACCTAACCTAAATAGTGCACAAAGTTTAATGGTTTTGGTGATTTTTGTTTATTTTCTAATTGCGGGAAACATGCGTACATACTTTGAGATTTGTTAAGTAAGGTCATTTGTCTTTCGGTAAGCATAGAAATCGCTTGAACTTAATCACCCATATCGTGAATAACAAATGGAATTTTTGTTACCATGAAATTTTTTTTCCCCTCGAAGGAAAAAAAGCAATCGTGAATCTCATGTGAAAAATTGTTCACGTGAATGTAAAAAACACAAGAAAGATTAAAAAAAAAATTAAAAATCAATTAAATTTTTGTTCAAAAATATACACGTACATATGTATGTATATATTTTAAAGAAAAAATATTAAAATATTAGAGTATTAGAGGGATAGTTTGATTACAACGTTAGTTTTTTGCACCTTTTCGACTTGTTGTTTTGCATTTTGTTGACCAATATATCGGTTTGTGCCCTATTAACGGATCTAGACCCTAATATTCGATTTATAGGAGGAACTACTTACATACATGTTCCGTTCCCTAGCAAAAATAAAATGAGAAAATCTAAGGGAAACGTGAACAAATTACGAGAGAAATAACTTCACCATAACATGTAGTCTACAACAGACATGAAATGCTTCACATTAACACTAACATGATGTTAGTGTTAAGTATAGACTCATCATGTTAGAGTTTTTCTCATGTTTTAACACGGCTGTTAAGCCATGTGTTTTAACAACTCTTTTATAACATAAAATGACGTTTAAGCTTGACAGAAGTCATTTTGTTGCTTGTTATCATTTCACACACACTATTGTTTGGAATATGATTCGACGACAATCAAAAAATAATGAAATTTTTAAACATTAACATGAGTACTATACTCCACCATTAACATATTAAAAATTCAACATGGAGTCTTAACATCATGTTTTAACAGCATTTCATGTCAGTTGTAGACTCGGTGTTAGGGGAATTTTTTCACGTGAACATTTTTTTCACGTTATTCTTCTTTGAATTACCTATTTTTCATGGGAGTCTTTCATGATCGCAAATATGTAAAAAGGGGACAAATTACGAGGGGTAAATATTTTCACGATAGGGGTAAATAAAAACCTTCCGAAAAGTTTATTGATGCTGAAAGAAAAAGCGAAACAGCTTCATTCCAATGGGTGGCTTCAAAAATAAAAACAGAGATAGATCCCTTTCAGATTTTATTGAAAATATTTAACTAAAATGAAATAGTTTTCTTATAAATTACAAGAAAACGCATAAAAAAAGAAAAAATAATACGATTTCTTTTATATTAAAAGTTATTGCATCAGAAAATTAAGTGATGCAATAATTGCCAATATTTGCTGCAGAGCTGCGGCATAGCTGCATAAAAAACTTTTCACATATGAAAGTAATGCCAAGTTTCTTACAAGTGATGCATTTACGAACATTCAACTTTACTAACTGCCCGTCTATACCAGAGATAATTATTGCGACATATATTGCAGTAATTGTCGAAATTATGTTATCTTTAATGTAGACAGCACTTTTTTGTACATATTTATTGCTAACAATTTATGTTGCAATAATTGTTAGTCCATTTTCGTTGACAATTATTGCTTACAAAAAACGTCAATTTGGTTGTCAGTTGAAAAAAGAAGCAAAAAAGAAAAAAAAATTGAAGCAAATTGTGTGGGAATCAGTGCTATTAGCATTGCAAAAGTACTGAAGTAGTCCAATGGCATTTTTAGTACAATTTAAAAATTTCAAGATCTTTAAAATATAAACATTTTGGTCAAAGGTTGAATAGTTGAAAAATTAAATTAAGAAACTAATGTTTCCAAATATCATAGAATTGCTGTACCAAATTTGTCGGTGAATATGGAACAAATTTTTCATACCAAAATGTGATAAAAAAAAAGCGAAGAAATCGCCTTTATGTAAATTTACGTATTTTTATTATGTAGGGGAACATAAAAAACAAGCTAAAAATATTCGTCTAAAATCATTTTTAAATATTTTTTTTTTTTATTGCCAAATATGTATTTGAAATAAGTATAAAAGTGAATTTTAAAATTAAAAGTGATTTTACAACATGAAATAAATTAAAATTTATTGATAATTTTTCATTCTTGACTGACCTGAGGATCGAACCCAGGCGTTTACGGACAGGAGTGGTTGCGATTGAAACATGTAAGGGTAACCTGTAAAATCAATTAAAATAGATAACACGGTGCTACAGTGTAAAAAAACTTGGAAAACGACCTAGCGTGGGTTATTGGTCTTGTTGAGTACATTAAAAATTGTGTCAAAAAATTTCAGAAACACCCTCAGAAGTTATTTTAAAAAAACCGTTTTCAGTGATGTTCGTCAACTTATCGACCTGTAACTCAGTCAGTTCTTTTCCGATTCTTATTTTTTTTAACGGGTTTGGAAAGAAAACTAATTACGCTTTAAAATTACGTGCATTTGTAAATTATAACAATTGTTTTTGTTAAAAAGATCTACAAATAAAAAAAAACGAAAATTATAAACTTTTTTGATTTTAGTAGCTTTTCATTGCTTATTTTAATATGAAAGCTTATAAAAATTTTCATTAGCGTATGAAGAAAATTTAGTTCTTAACAAAACATTGTTTTAATTTTTCAAATCGGATTAAAATTGTATAAGTTATTCAACTTTTCATTAACACCTGTTTTTAGTATATTCTTATATGAATGCAAAAAACAAATAACTATACAAGCAAATTTGTCAACTTAATAATGCAAAGTGTTTTGTTTGTTGTAATTTTACAGTTACGTTTTTGGTATCTACTTAATAAGTAATTGTTAATCTGCCTTTATTTAAAAAAAAGAACAGGAAGATAGTACAGATGAATAGGGCTTATTATGCCCTATTTTTATTTTAATCATTTAAAAAGTTTAGAATGTTTTTATATGCAATTTTTAGTTTTATATATTTGGATAAACACATAAACTAATCGAATTTATTACCAACATAATGGCAAAGTTTAAATACTACCTTTTGGTGAAGGATATTGTTTTTAGATAAGAGTAAAAAAAGTGTAACTAGTTTAAAATTTGTGACAAGTGAAGTGATATTAATATTTAATTTTATTAAAATAAGTAAGTTTGTAATTTTTGTAATCCTTGAACAAATTTAAAATTGTTTTTAATTTTTTCTGCAGTGTGTGATAAGCGTAATAATTTTTGTTATGTTTGCGGTTTATTCGCTGACAAAAAACATCGCTTTGATCTGAAGAAAAATAAAGCCAACTGCTCATACAGTTCTAGCATATGGGCATTTCCATCATGTCGAACGTGACCATCGTACACATTTAAAGTTAAAAAAAAGTCAAAATAAAACTTTTTTTTATTTTGGCAATAGATTCAAGTTATAGCTATTAATTAGCCCTATAATTGGTGCTATTGTTCATTTTGATAAATTGTTTCGTTTTCAAGAAAATTGCAAAAAAACAAGGCATTTGCACGTGACGAAAACAGAAGTGTTTTTTGTGGCCATTAATTCGAATGCCGATTTCAGCGAAACCTGAGGCAATATTTGAATGAAAAAAATTGAAGAATGTTATGCACGCATGCCTCTTAAATATGGCTGTCATTTTAAATAAAAATAATGTATACTTTTTTTTTTATTTAGCTTTAATCGCAGTCGCACGTGATCTGTCGCACATGACATTTTTTTCCATCATGATATTTATGTTGATTCTGTTACTCTTTTTACGAAATTATATATAAATGAGCTTAGTTAAAATGTTTTTAAATGAACAGAAGTTTTCAAAGTGTTTATTTTCATATTAAAACAACAAACTTAACAAAAATATGTACATAGTATGAATAATAGTAAAAGTTATAGTAATAGTAATAGTAAAAGAATTAAATATTATGAGGAATATAAAATACAGTTTTTTTAGAATAGGCAGTCCTAGCAGATTTTATTTCTTGACCATCGCAACAAAAGAAGTGCAACTGGGCTATTCCTGGAATGCTTTTTACTTTCTTCCATTTTTCGTCTAACTTATATAATATGCTTTGCTTTTCAATTTGCTGAGAGGGCATAAAATACATTTGAACCCCATTAATATTATTTTGTGCACATTGATAAAATGAAAATGCATCGGGTATAGCAATGTTTTGGGATTTCGTTATCTGCCATACTTTTCTTTTTATAACAGCTCCGACTCCATCAACGGCTCCCTTACCGTGTGAGCTTGCAAAAAAATTCCATTCCACTAAGCAACATCTAAATTTTTTTATAAAATCACCTAGGCTTGATAGTATAAATTTGTTTTTAAACTGAGAGCGGCTCCCATCAGAAAAAATAAATATTTTTGAAAAACCTCCATAAGATTTCATAATTTCAATTAAGAGATTGTTCAAAAAAATAAAAAAATAATTTTCAAATTTTTAATTTTCACACTTACCATGTCGCACGTGAACAACTTTATATAAGTACCAAGGTCACAAATCTTGCTATTTTACCGTAATGTTTTTTTTATTTTAATTGTATAAAAAATCTCTGTTTGGTCTGGTAATTTGATGAGGTTTTTCCTTTTACTTTCGACGCACTGATAGAAAATGATGTTTTTCAATGTCGCACATGACATCGAAATATGAGATAATACAAAGAAAAAAATTACAGTTATTTGCAATCGCATAGTTTCTTGTGCATTCTATTTTGACTCTTTGGACCTTCCAAAAGGTTTTAGAGAGAAAAAGTCAATGCATAATGTCTCTCTTAAAGAACTGTTATCATAGCAAAACGTACAATAGAAATATCCAAATAAGAAAAGTTGCACTTGTTCCACTTTGCATTCATAAATCTTGAAATGGGTTATAAATAAATATAAAACTTTTTTACTTTTATTAAATTTGATTGTTTTCCTGTTAAAATATGATAAAACAAGGCCTTTTCAAGAACTTATAATTTTTTTGTTGCGGTGGACCTTTTGGTGGAAATGCCCATATGCTATGAACCGAAAGTATTTGTACAAGCTGTTCCAGTATGCTTAAGAAAACTATGTCCGAAAAGTTTATAAGCCACCCATTACCATTATCTTTCCCAATGATTTGGCATCATAAAATATTCCATAAACCACAAGACTGTTATTTTTGCCAAACAAACATCACTGGTTATCAATATAAAAATCGTGATAGCATTAAGTATGCTAATGTGTTAACTGTTACTAAGCCAGTATTAAGTGCAATTAAATGTAATGAAACTTTACTTAAACAAAGTGATGATGAATCTGAAAACGAGGAATGTGATATGGAATATTTACCAAAATCGGCTGAGCCACAATTTGTGACAAATGCATAGGGTAGCCAGATTTTAAATTCGGAAAAACAGTACATTGACCACAAAAAACAGTACAATCAAGAAAAAAGCAGTACATTTTTTTTTGGCGAAAAAACAACTATTTATATTAATTATTATATATTTAAAACTTTTGACTGAATATGCAACAATTATATAACGAAAAACATTTGAAATGTGTAACGTCAAAGGAATGATTTCCGTTTTATGGCATTTTAAACGTATACGAAATTACTCCATTTGTGTAAGTAGGACTTTCTTTAAGCATACTGGTAGTTAAAGCAATTTTCACCACACACATAGTTGCACAAATCAAATAGAATTTGAAAAAATGTATGTGTCCAAGTTAATTTTCAAATTTCAAAAAAATTTTAAGCTATTTACGGACAATTTTACCAAGTTCAGCTATAATCTATAAATTCCTAAAAACATAGTTTGGTGTATTTTTATTTAACAAAATCTGAAAATATTAAAATAGTAAAAAACAAGTTTCAATAAAATTTATACGCTGAAGATATTCAATAAAATTTTTGTAATAATTAACGTAGCTTTTCTTTATTTCAAAAGTAGTTTAGGTAGAGAAAAGTGGTCCGAAAGGAATTAGGTATTTTTATAAATTTTGAGACTGGAGAATTTTTTAAATTTGTTCGTTTCTTCAATTTCACGTGACTTCGATTTCCAGAACTTGCCCGAATATTAAAAAAAAATTCTAGGAATTAACGATAGTTGTGTTGGAATAAGTATTTATTTACCCCCGTATTTATAAACGATTATTAAATCTTACAAAAGTTTATTAAGGAGAATTTTTATACAAAATTTGTTTTGTAAACCTTTATTAAATTTAAAAATTTTTTATAAATACAGACGTTAGTATTTAAAAAATATAATATTTTTAACAAAATTTCGATTTTGTTTTTATCTTTCTCAGGTGTTTAAAGGAAAATACTATTGGAAGAGGTAGCCATAAACTCGTATGACTTTAAAATAATAACATGAAAATATACAACTGCTGCGAGTCACCCATAATAATTAAGATTTCTACTGCGTATTTATGAGAAAACAATGACCACAGCGTAAAAAGTCTTATTATTTTAGAGCTTTTTTGTTTGGAACACAACATTTTTTTTAAGCTATGTACTGTTAAATATTAGGATATTTTCAAAATATGACTTAAACAGGGTTTTTCTTAATATTTTGGTTTTTTGTAGACTGAACCAAAAAAAAAAACAGTACAAAAAACAGTACAAAGTGTAAAAAACAGCACATTTGCGTACTGTTTTGGACATTATGCATAAAACAGTACAATTGCAAAAAATCAGTACATGTACTGTTAAAAACAGTACGTATGGCAACCCTACAAATGCATATTTTTGCGATTTTGTGCGAGATTTAAAACTTTAGTAACTTTTGCAAATATAAGCCGATTTTAACAAATGATCTCGTTTTTTTCTACATAAAATTATCTTTAAAATACATACAGTGCAAACAAAGATAGGTTTTCATAGAAAAAAATTAAAATAACTTGTTGAATTTGAAAAATAATAATTTAATGGCATTTATTTTTTAAATATGATTTCAGGCATATGTCCACCGCGGCTTCAAGTTACTCGGTCCACTCTGTTCAATTTCGGACCACTTTTTCTAATAAATCTGGCAGTGTGGCTTCAGTGTTGGCTTCCAATAAACTAATGACCTAACTCACAGAATACCACAGAACTGTCACGAGACGGAAGATTTTGCATTTTTTTTTGTCTCCTTTTAAGAAAGCTGCCCTTTTTGCATTTCTCTTTGCACCATCTTTTTTGCCACAATACAATTAACACAAATTTATTAAGTTGAGATTTATTTGCAACTGTTGTAAAAATTAACTTTTAAAATTACCACAACACTAGTAAATAATATTTAAATGAGTAAATAACATTATAAAACAAAACAATATAACTAAATGAATTTTTTTTCACTAAACACAACGTTTGTTGAACAAATGCATTTGTATAACGTGATTTGTGTTTTGTTATTTTTGTTTTGATCACGTTTTTGCACATTGCCACTTCACACTACCTCAAAAGCTTTCTGTCTTTTTCTTCGAAAGCTGCCTTCGCAACTGATTTGGGCCCTTTTCACACGTCACTTTTTACAGTTCAGTGTATTCTGTGACCTAACTGTAGTGTCACTAATAAGTAGATGGCAACCTTTTTTATTATTTGTCATTCTTTTATATTCTAATGTACATACACATCATTTAACCCTTAAATGCGCATTGTATCTTTAAAGGTTCAACCAATAAAACTGCTGTTATTTGTACAATTATTAAAAAAACTGAAAAATTTTTGCTAATCACATTTTACAACCCTTTTTTCTTTTATGCTGGATTTATTTTTTTTTATCAAAAATGGATTGATTTTGAAAAATACAGAGCCGTAGATTAAAAATTTAAAAATTTTTACTTTTATGAATGAAGCTAAGTTTTACCCAATTTTATTTGCATTATTTTTTCACCAATTTACTCCAAAAAAATATTTGTTGATTAAAATAGTGTTTTTTAACTATATAGAAATTTTCAATGCTGTCTGATTTATACTTTCGTCAAAAAATCGTATATTGTGGTTGTATCTTAAAATACACATTGCGCATTCCACACAAAGTAGGAATGTTGGCTGTTATTGTTTTATGTGGACTGTTTGTATTGTGCGTTCTTCTTGTTTAGTCATTTGATACAAGGGAATTTTGCGTTTCAGGTAACGATATAAATATGGATGCGTTCAGACGTATCGGTAGATCCAAAATGACAAATGATAAAATATGTAAAATGCCTTAAAACAGCGCAGAATTTCCTGATAACAGCACTGATGAAAAAAGTTACGATGAAATTGAAATTCCAGAAATAGTTTCCTCTAAAAATTAAAATATTGGGCTTATTGATAATGACTCTGATCAGGAGAAAGGATTTGAAAATAGCGTTGGAGTTAGTTCATGACTCGTTTATTGCATTTATTAATGACGATAATCGGTTCTCAAGCTCAATACATTTGCCTGTAGCTGCACCATAAGTACCTGCTAAGTCTAGTACCCTTCTGTATCCTGGCCACGTACAATTTTGTACTTCAAATACCCTAGCACCAAATTAAGAACGGATACCTTCGCCCAACCCTACTGCATCCAGTTCCTCAACTGCGAACTTACAAGAGTCGGCAGCAAATTAGTGACCAATTCACTCACAGGACTTACCATGAATTCCAACGTCATTTGATTTACTTTCCTCAAAATTTCAAAAGGTTTTCTTCAATCCAAAAGCTTCTGCAATTGAAAAATATCTTTGAAAAAACAGGGTAATATGCAATTCATCAGTCAGGACGTTAAGTTAAAGGGCGATAGCTCTCTGCCCGATGATATCAAATCATTGGTTACTCCGTATCAGGCTTATCGTTACTGATTACCTGAGAAATTGTAAATTATATAGTTGAGGAAACTTTGCAATATGCTGGAATGAATGAACAATTTTCCTTCAATGTTTTAGAATTGCGAAAGATAATTGGGATTTTACAATATATGAGATATTTCAACCTGCATAACTCGAGAGACTATTGGTCAAATAATAATGATGGGTTAGTGGCATTATTATTATCTTTAAGATCTTAGATGTTTTTAGAACTGCCCCTACCCCTATCTATCCCTTCTTGTAGTCCCATTTTGTAAAAGATTTGTAGCTTATGTGCCTACCTAAATAGGGATCTATTTGATTTAAATTCCATTCGAATCTGTTAGAGAGTTTTGGAGAGGCAGATATTCCCCCAACGTCCCTCGTATACATGTATGTAAGTAGGGATCTATTTAAGTTTTAAATTTGGTAAAATTCTGTTGGATAGTATCGGAGAGGCAGAAATTGCCCCTAACTCCCCTCGTGGTCCTAATTTTATTAATTTTAATTTAACTAAATGAATTTTAATTATATTCAATACAATGACATTAATTTCTAATTTTAATCATATTAAAAATAAACTCCATTAAAAAAATCCTTTCATTGTTTATCCGTTCCTCTTTGTCTGTGGAGTGCGCAGTGTATCTCATAATATACAAGCTTAATAAAACTACAACGAACCAAAAAATTAAAAAAATAAAAACGCAGTTTTGAATTTTTTTCTTATTAACGTTTAATATATTTTTTCATTAAGATACAAGACGTTGCGCATTTAAGGGTTAAGATTGTATTTCAATTTTTTCGGTAGTTAATTGTATTAAAGAAGGAAAAAGTATAAGTTAAATAAATAATATATTTTGAAGTATTTTTAAAACCTAAAGTGCAGCGTGTATGTATTAATTTTGTATTAAACACAACACTAACATAGCCCCATAAAAAGTTGTCTAGATGCGTTGAATAGCACGTGAACAGGAAAACTTCCTGAAATTGTCTTCGCTCCAAATGCAGCAATTTTGCTTATTGGCGTATACATTTATTCACTAATTACTAAACACAATTCTTTGCTAAAAGTGCCCGTTAAACCTGTTCATTTTTTCAAATTTCCACAATTTGGAAGCGTTGCTGTAGCATCAAACAATTCTTAATGACTTATTCTTACTAGTAAAAAAAAATTTTGGGTTTTATTACAATAAGATTTGAAAAAGTACAAATTTTTACTGAATTAAGTACAATTTTGAAAATGACATTTATCATCCCTGATCTGGATCAGGCTTGCCAGAAGAATTCAAATTAAAAATGCCAAATCGACAAAATTAAATTGCTAAATTGTTCTACAGTGAAAAAACAAAAATGCTAGTTTTGTAACATTGATTTTTTTGAATATAATAAAAAATTTACATTTGATTTTTTTTTACGTATTCATTTTGTGTAAATAAAACAACTGTGGGAAAAATTTTCAACTTCTCTTGTGAATAAGTTGATGAAAAACATGTTACATATTTTCTTTTATTTAAGGTGTTCATACTCCCCTGTTATACAACTTTGTTACTTACACCAATGTTTAATTTTATTTGTCATAATTAAAACCGCTCATAATTTTATGAAAAGATAAAAATATTTACATATTAAAATGAAAAAAGTCTATGTATATTATACTCGTTTTAATTTTTTATAACTAATATGTTTACGAATCTATAAGTGGACTGTATTGTTAATTAAAACACTTTTAGTTTTTAATTTGATTTTAATAAATTGATTCTTTAATGGTAATGTAAATTAGTGGGTGTTTCGTTTAAAAGCTAGACAAGAACTAACTTGCAACTGCAAAAGAATAACAGCCAGCGTTACCGTTGGTGCCACTAAAGTAGCAATTTGCCACTTTTTCGGCTGCTTGGATACTATTTGGCCACTTTTACAAAATGCACCCAAATGTGATACTTTTTGTAATTCTTGCCACTTTTTTGATACTTTTTACGTTAGGAAAATATACTTTTTTTCATTCTGTTTTGTTATAACTCCCATACTAATTTTAAGAACAACTAATTGTAAAAAAATATGAATGTAACTGACCAATTGAAAAAGTTTGTTTAACCATTCTAACTGATTCTTATATTTTTTGGAATGCTTAAGACAAAATGAGCACAGTTTTCTCCCATCACGTCACATTTATCAGATACACCAATTATTGTAATTTCGGAAGATGTTTTGTACCACAATTAATAACAAAAAAAAAATAGTTTTGTTCTATTTGTAAAGCTGATTACAATAATTTGAAGCAATAATAGACGAATTTGGATAAAAACTAAATATCCTATACTAAAGAAATTAAAACACTTGCACTTTAATTTAGTAGCATGTATGAATGCCGTGTATTTATTTGTATTGAAGTGCGAAACTGATTAAATATAACGAATTTTAAAAAGTGATATTTTCGTTTTTTTGTTTAGGATTTCTGATAAATGTGACGTGATGGGAGAAAACTGTACTCATATTTGGCCATAGCATTCTAAAAAACATAAGAATCTGGTGGAATAGGCAAATAAACTTCTAAAAAAAATTTTAAAACCTGTGCAATACAATGTCTTAAATAAATCAAAGAAAATTTATTCAAAAAGAAAAGTACAAGAAATATATTACTTACTGTATATATAAAACAAATTACATAAATATCTTCTAATTGCTGCAACAATGTCAGAATTCAAAAAACATGTTTGGCAGAAAACGAGTTTAACGTTTTTGAATTACCAAAACATTAAAGAAAATATTCAATATTTTTTATTTTTCGAATTTATTCTATGAGTTAAATTTCAGTTATGTATTTTTATAAAGCTTTTTTGTAATAGTCATATTCCTTCAATTTTTCAGAAATGACTTTATACACTACGAGACTATTATATTGTATTTTCTTGTTACATTTTACCTTAGCTTTCCTTTGGAAAGCAATGAGGTATATTGTATGTAAAGAAAAATTTACAATTATTAGACACCAGCAGAATGTTATGCATTTTTTGGCCCGCTACGGCCTTCGTCAGCATTCTTTGTGTCACACTGGATAGTGATACTTTATAAATTGAATGTATTTAACTCAACAATTTTAACAAATAGAAACTGGGAATTATTTCCTTCCGAAGGTTACTTTATATTATATTCACAAAGAATGCTGACGAAGGCCGTAGCGGGCCAGAAAATGCATTACATTCTGCTGGTGTCTAATAATTCGAAAATTAAAAAATATTGAATATAATATAAAGTAACCTTCGGGAGGAAATAATTCCCAGTTTCTATTTATTAAAGAAAATATTTTATAAAAATAACTTCTCGAGAGAAATATTTATTTTAATTTTTGCAACAAATGAGCCATAAGTATGTATGTCTATTGTAATACGATCAATTGTTTTTTAGTGCACATAATTACTACATATATGTTTTTTTTGTTGTGTTTTTATACCATTTATAAAATGTTATTTAAAATTATAATAAATAGAAAAAAACGTAAAAAATACATAATGTGGTGTACTTATTTTAATTTGAAAAGTTGTGCCACTTTTTTTATAAAAATCCCCTTTTCGGTGCCACTTTTTTTTTAGATATCCCCTTTTTTTGGTACTTATTGAAAATATCCGACGGTAACACTGATAACAGCCTGTTCACAAGACAGAGTTTGTTCGATAATATTTTTTACCGAAGTTGCAAAAAAAATAAATAAAGTTAAAAAGGCAAACAACAAGAAATAAAATTCAACGACTTTGCGCTTAACAAACCAATGCGACTGCACAGGTTGATGGTTTTATTCAGAATAATTCTTGCATATTTTAAACTCATAACACAAATTGCTCTTATTCTCTACAATTTATATTCTCTTATAAAATAATATTAAACATTAACAAAAAGGGAATACACTGAGCGACAAATGTATTATTATAGTAAATTTAATAAATTCAATTTAATTCTTTTTACTTCAAATTACTTGCCCAGCGTATTTTACTATTAATTACATTTAATTATGTAAATTTAAAAATATACTTTTAATGAACTCGGATTTCTTTAATTCAGACCAAACATTCCGACCGCGTTGAAGGCCTATGTTAGGCTTCAAATTTAGTTTGGTAACAGCGCCAGTTTATGAATTGCTCGCTTTAATAAGCCTGACTTGGTCTGCACTTCAGCAACTCTCACCTTTCCATCAGCACCAGCGTTGACATTCACGACACGACCGAGCATCCATCTTAGAGGAGGAAGATTAATATCGTGCACCAAAACCAAATCACCAACTTTCAAATTGTACTGAGGTTTTGACCATTTAACGCGTTCTTGCTGCCCAAGTACATAATCGCGTTGAAATATACGCCAAAATTGTGCCTTTAGATGAGAAATTAACTGGTATCGTTTTGTATACTTCACAGTAGGGGCTTCTGAAATCTTTTCAGGAATTGTAGTTAGTGTTGACCCAATAAGTAGATGAGCCGGCGTTAGGGCCTCGCCATCATTAGGATCCTCAGATAATGGGGCAATAGGCCGCGAGTTAAGTATGGCCTCTATCTCAATAAGTACAGTTGACAATTCCTCGAATGTAAGATTTGAGTTTGCCACAGTGCGTACCATCAAGTTTTTTGTAGACTTAACTGCAGCCTCCCAGAGACCACCAAAATGCGGGGCACGCGGCGGAATGAAGACAAACTCTATACCACGTTCTGCAACGAAATTCAGCAACTCTGCACGATTTTGATCGTTAAAAAATTTTCTTTTTAATTCTTGTAATTCGGAGTTGGCTCCAACAAAATTAGTGGCATTGTCACAATACAATTTCTCTGGTACGCCGCGTCTGCCTATAAACCTTTTTAAACAAGAAATAAATGCATTAGTAGATAA
The DNA here is from genome assembly GCA_949318255.1 of Pollenia labialis. NCBI lineage: Eukaryota > Metazoa > Arthropoda > Insecta > Diptera > Polleniidae > Pollenia > Pollenia labialis. The sequence goes on along the minus strand of OX439142.1, from coordinate 128,734,123 downwards.
ATCTGAAACCGCTTCTATATGAATTGCTTTCGATGAAAAGCACACAAATACAGCAATATACGTTTTGTATGGTACCTTCCCACGTATACGATAAGTAGTGTAGACGGGACCGCAGAAATCTACACCAGCTATAAGAAAGGGACGCATGATTTTAAGCCGGTCGGCAGGCAAATTTCCCATTATCTGTGTTGCTAACTTAGGCTTATACCTGAAGCAATGCACGCAGCTTCTCACTATCTTTCGGGCTATTTCACGAGCGTTGATGACCCATATTCGTTGTCTCATTATTCCGATTAGAATTTTTGGACCACAATGATAGTTTGTTAAGTGCAAGTGCTTCATGAACAGGTACGCAAATCTGGTATGCGCTGGCAACAGCAGGGGAAATCTTGCATCGTATGGCATATCTGCATTAAAAAGTCGACCGCCAACTCGCAGCAAGCTAATTGTTCTTCCATTTTGCTCAAAATCTTGTAAAAATGGTGTCAGCTTCTGATACTTTGAACTCAATAGTTGTGAGTTTTGTATACATTTTATTTCAGCTTCAAATTCTTGTTGTTGTATTGTCGCTATGATTTTATGAAAAGACCATTCCATTTCTATAGCAGTCAACTGTTTCGGTTTATTGTTATTTCTAGGCGTGATAAATCTATAAACATATGCAATAGTTCTTAAGATTTTTATATATGACGAGTATCGACTTATAATTTCGATAATTAAGTGGTTTTGCAATTGAGAAACGACGCAAGCAGACTTCAACTTTCTGACATCTGGTAAATTAGTTACCGGACTTGTTCTAAAGTGTGGGTTGTCTGGCCAGTATTCTCTACCTTTTTGCATGAACTCTGGTCCTTCAAACCAATAAGATGAACACAGCTCGGTAACAGTACAGCCCCTTTATACAATATCTGCCGGATTTTTATTGGTTGGAACGTGCCGCCATTCTGCTCTACTGCTCCATTCTTGTATTTGAGACACACGGTTGCCAACAAAAGTGTTGAGGGACGACGGATGCATTTTTAACCAGTGTAAAACGATCTCTGAATCAGTCCAAAATATCAATTCTGCGAAATATGGTGAAAGAAGCGCTTCAATTTGTCTCCACACATTTGCCAGTAAGTGCGCAGCACACAACTCAAGTCGTGGCAGTGTTATAGTTTTAGTAGGTGCGACTTTCGATTTTGCTGTTAATAGCCGTGAAACTGTTTTTTGATTTTCGGTGGCAGCAACGTAAAAACAACAACCATATGCATGCATTGAGGCGTCTGAAAACCCGTGAATTGTAACTTTGTTTTTAATTGATGTATGAACATAACGGGGAATAGAAACGTTAGAAATTCTTTTGATATCTGCTTTGAAATAACGCCATTGTGTATCTAGATTTTGGGGTATAGACTCATCCCAATCCAACTTGTTCATCCACAACTCCTGGAGTAATATCTTCGATTTAGTGATTATTGGACACACAAGCCCTAATGGATCGAATAGTCTCGCAATTGTCGACAATATGTTACGCTTCGTTGACTTTAAGTTTTCAAAGTCTTTCGGCATCTGAAATTTTAATACATCAGTACTTGGAGACCATTTGAGACCCAGTGTTTTTGTAGTTTCGTCACTATTAAAATCTAAAAGTTTTTCCTCAAACGAATTTTCGCTGTACGATTTGTGGTTTGAAAACCATTTTGCCAGTTTAAACCCAGCGGAATCCAAAATGTGTGTTGTTTGGGTACGAATATTTTCCAATTCTTGTATACTCTCACCACCCGACAGTAAATCGTCGACATAAAACTCTTCTTTGATCACCCTTGCTCCCTCTGGAAATGTATTCCTATATTTTTCTGCTATCTCATACAAACAACGTATTGCTAAGAAAGGGGCTGGTGATGTTCCATACGTCACCGTGTTTAATTGGAAAATCTGTATAGGCATGTTTGAATTTTTTCTCCACAGAATGAGCTGGTACTTTCTATCTTTTTCATGAATCAACACTTGCCGGTACATTTTAGTGATATCGGCGGTAATCGCATATTTTCTGAGACGAAACTTTAGCAGTATAGTATACAAATCTGGTTGAATAGTAGGACCAACTAATAATGTGTCATTCAACGACAATTGAGATGACGTCTTAGCTGACGCGTCAAAAACTACACGTAGTTTTGTGGACACACCATCAGGCTTTAAAACAACTTGGTGTGGAATAAAATAGTATGCATTGAGTGGAATTACATCATCAGTGGGCGTCATATGGTTGAGATGCAAGTATTCTGCCATAAATTCGTTATACATTTGCAGGATTTCTGGAGTTTTAGAAAGTCTTCTTTCAAGAGCTAAAAAACGGCGTTTCGCAACATCAAATGAAGAGCCTAGGTTAGTAGGATCGGTCTTAAAGGGTAGGCGCACTTGAAAACGACCTTCTGGCAATAATTTAATATTTTCTTTGAAATGATCTTCACAAGCTTGATGATCTTTGGACATTTTTTGATTACAGTTCGGTAAGTCCTCAATTTGCCAAAACCTCTTTAACGTACAATCAATGTTGTGCACTACGTCCTCCTCTTGAACCAAATGTCACGTTTTTTGCTCATGTTGATTTAAAGGCGCAAATCGACCTGAAACCACCCATCCAAGAAGAGTCTTTTGCAATATTGGCAGGGATTCACCCAATTTAACTTGACCCACGCACAGAAGGTTAAAAAACACGTCTGCACCCAATAATATATCAACCTTTTGTCGCTTGTGAAATTGTGGGTCAGCAAGAATTATATTTTGAGGTAATTTCCAATTTTGCGTTGGTATGTTGACGTTAGGTTGAAAATTGGAAATAGATTTCATGATGTGAAAATCAGCAACGAACTCATAATCATTATGCCTTGACTTTATGACGGCAGAAGTCTGTTGACTTACATTGGCAGTTATATTGCCAATACCAGTAATGTGAATATCTGCATCAGAACGTTTAATTTTCAACCGATTAACACACTCATTGGTCATAATATTTATTTGTGAACCTGAATCAAGCATTGCGCGAGCACTTTGTAAATTTCCGTATTTATCACGTAATTGAACTACAGCAGTAGCAAGCAAGACCACGTTATCAGCGCAATTAGTGTGCATAGATGATGAAGCATTTTGAGTAGTGTTTTGAGTAGCATTTTGAGGAGCACTTTGAGCTACATTTTTTGAAGTTGATGGGGAGTCTGCATTAGTATTAGTTGGCTGGTTTTGCTGCCTATGCAACAAAGTATGGTGTGGACCTTTACATGTACGGCAGCGAGAGCTATTGCAGTGTGCAACAGAGTGACCCTTTTTTAAACAATTTAAACAAAGAGCATTTGATTTTACAAAATTATATCTCTGTGTGAAATCAGTTGACACAAACATTTTACAGTGGTAAATTTGATGGTCAGGTGCACGGCAGTAAAGGCACTAAGGTGTATTAGTTTCTTGAGCGCATGCAAACGACGATTTACGTTTTACCTTTTCATTACTCCAATCCGTTTTACTATTCAACGAAGTGCTATCGGTTTTACTCGCTTTATCTTCGTTTACCTCTAAAGATTGACACCGTCTAATCAAAACCTTTGCGCAACTTTCCCAGGTAGGTAATGTTGAATAATCAAGCTGTTCATTCCATTTAGCTCTTGTAACTGAATCAACCTTTGAAAGCACGATGTGAATCAACAGCGCATTTGTTATGTCTTTTTCATCACCAAGTGATAACAACGAATCGTAGATAGCAGATACAGTATCTACGGCTTTACGCAGCAACGATGCATTAGGTTTATTTATTTTCGGAATATCCACAATTTGCTCTATGTTGTCAAAGAAGATTAAACATTTTTTGTCATATCGCTCTGCCAATCGTTGTAGCGCTTTTGGGTAATTATTCTCAGTGATCTGGAATGCTTTTACAGTGCGAAGAGCATCCCCATCCAAGCAGGTCAACAGGTGGTTAAATTTTTCAATAGACGTTAACGTTGGTTCATTATGAACTAAATTGTTGAACGAAGAAATAAAATTCTTGTAATCCGAATATTTACCATCAAAAGTCGGCAACTTCAAATTTGGCAAACGATTTAATGGGCGTACTGACAAGGTGTTATCTAAAAATGAATTGTCTCTTGGTAAGCGAGAACCAAGTAACGACATAACTTTTGTCTTGGCACTAATGCAAAGCTCTTCGATTTCAGGACGACGATCGTCTTGTGGATATATTTTTTCGATTGCAGTTTGATAACTCATTATTTGCTTGATGTAGGAATTTAAAATGTCAAGCCTACATTCCATTTCAACCACCGACCGCTCAGTATTACCTATGTTATTCTTGATACGTGTAATATTACCTTTAGCGGTGCTTCTTTGCTGACGTAATGTACTCAAATTATCTGGAACTGCAGTAGCAGCTTCACTAGAATCTGAATCTGCAGGCATTTTTCTTATTTTTATTTAATTTTGATACGATATTATGTTAGAAGGCGTTCAGAAACAAAACCAATTTGTTTTTAAATGTATGTATGCAATGATTTTTAATGTTGGTCAGGAGCGATGTTTATAAATATGTTGATACTGATGTATTAATTTTCTATAATACCTTTAAGTTCAACAACACAACAAATGTATTCGCAACAAAGTAAACGACGAGGTTGGGTTCGATTTGGTTCCACAGCAAATTTTAGATTTGTAAAAATGTTTTGTCGAGGCAACAAGTTCGAAATCAAATAAAATGTTTGAGTAGGTTTGATGCGTTTTACAGTGTACAATTATCGTATTTTGTACGTATGTATATAACGTTCAGTTTAGGAGAGTAAGAAGTGTAGCTACAACAAATATTTTAGACGTTAGTAAATGTAATGAATGTGTATGATAGCAATAACCACTGTAGTGATGAATGTGAGAAACGATCTCTCAGCGACAACAACAACGAATTAAAGTAGCGGTTTATTCCTATATGTTTTAATTATTTCTTTTTTGCTGCTTTAGCACAGATTGGAAAATAAATATTTGTATGTAGGTATGTATATTTGATTGCGAGTGCAGTCGACTTTATGGTTTAACTTTGCTTCTTATGTGTATAGAATTGACATGTACAGTTAATTATTATGAACTTTAGGCTGCACTTTCAATACTAATGTACAGTACCTTGATCTTGTATAAGAAACTCCTTTGCCTTATTTTGGGATTAGGTCCAATCTATCAAAATAATGACGAACGCCCCTCATTGAACTTTCCAAATGTATGGAATGATGATGATGTTGACAATGATGTTCACCAACCTTTTTAACCTTTGTTACAACGATTTATTCAACTTTAAAAACTGCGGTCCCTGCTCGGGCGCCAAAAAATGTTCGATAATATTTTTTACCGAAGTTGCAAAAAAAATAAATAAAGTTAAAAAGGCAAACAACAAGAAATAAAATTCAACGACTTTGCGCTTAACAAACCAATGCGACTGCACAGGTTGATGGTTTTATTCAGAATAATTCTTGCATATTTTAAACTCATAACACAAATTGCTCTTATTCTCTACAATTTATATTCTCTTATAAAATAATATTAAACATTAACAAAAAGGGAATACACTGAGCGACAAATGTATTATTATAGTAAATTTAATAAATTCAATTTAATTCTTTTTACTTCAAATTACTTGCCCAGCGTATTTTACTATTAATTACATTTAATTATGTAAATTTAAAAATATACTTTTAATGAACTCGGATTTCTTTAATTCAGACCAAACAGAGTTGCCATTTAGGTAATAATAAAAAAGGTAAATGGGGTAGGGTTTAAATAATAGGATCAATAATTACAAATTGTGAAATTCAATTCAAAATGTTCAAATACGATAATAGTCACCATAACTGCAATCTTCAACATATCGGCCCACCTTGAAAGGATCCCTTTCAAACATCAAGAAAGAGGGGACAGGTGCTTCGAAACCGGACGTTTAAGGAAGCCATTCTTTGTTTTAATTGTTGCAACTCGAACTAGCCCGTCGCTGCCGGGGTGGGTTTCTGTGATCCTACCAATCAACCACAATGTTGGGGGTAAGTTGTTTTCCTTCACAAGCACCATGTCGTCTGTCTGGAGGTTTGTCAGTTTGTGAGCCCACTTGGGTCTTTTCTGAAGTTGATGGAGGTATTCTTTGGACCATTTTGCCCAAAACTGCTGAACTAAATGCTGCATGTGTTGCCACCTGGTGAGACGATTGACATTGATGTGTTGCAAGTTCTCATCTGGTAGAGCCATCATCGGACGTAATATTAGAAAGTGGCCTGGTGTTAATGGATCCGGGTCACCTTCATATTTCAAACATAGTGGACGTGAGTTGAGGCAACTCTCAATTTGGCATAGTAATGTTGTCAATTCCTCGTTTGTGACAGTGGAATTATTTAAGACACGATAAAGGTGAAACTTCACCGACTTGACACCTGCCTCCCAGATGCCGCCGAAGGTAGGTGCTACAGGTGGAATGAAATGCCACTGGATTCTATGATTTGACATTTCCCTGTGAATGGCGTCATAGTTATTGTGTAGAAACTCATACAATTCCCGTAGCTTTTGATTGCAACCAACAAAATTGGTTCCATTATCGGTATTAATGTGATCAGCACGACCACGTCGGGATGAAAATCTTCGCAGGGATGCAAAAAAGGCTGCTGTTGACAGTTCTGTTACGGCTTCGAGATGTATTGCCTTGGTACTTAAACATACAAATACGGCGATCCAGCATTTGTAAGACTTAGAGCCACGCCCTTTCCATGACCGAATGAGAATTGGTCCCGCAAAATCTATACCAACGTGCATAAAGGCTGATCCCGGTTGGACGCGTTGGGCTGGTAGTTCACCCATACGTTGTCGATACGGTATCTGGCGAAATCTCATACATCTTGGGCATTTGAAAACCATGCGTTTGATGAGGTATGTTACGTTGAGTATCCAATACTTTAAACCAAGCATATATTGCATCTGTCTTGCTCCGGCATGAAGATACTTTATATGATAATACTCGACTAGCAGTTTAGTGAAATTATCATCTTTGTGAAGAATGTAAGGATGTTTTTGGTCATAATTGATGTTGGCGTTAGTTAGACGACCACCCACTCTTAGTGTTCCCCTACCATCCAAAAATGGTGTGAGTGATGTAAGTTTGTGTGTTGCAGATAGGGATTTACCCAATTTCAATAGGTGCATCTCAGAGTTGAAGAACCTTTCCTGTGATTTTCTTATTAGAGTTTTTTCAGCTGCTTCAAGTTCCGTAGTTGAAAGGAAAGTATTTCCTTTGTTATAATTCGATCCTATTGATCTGCAATTGTTGGCAAAACGCAGTACGAAAGCTGTCACGCGAATAAGTTTTAAAAAAATAGAGTATTGATCAGTGATATCAATATCATTACCTTTACAAATTGTTGCAACAAATGTCTTTTTTCTTTCAAGACAAACATCATCAGAAACTGTAGTCAACGTTTCAGTAGGTAAGATATGATTCTTGAGAATTTGTGGGCCTTTCCACCATAATTCATTATTGCTGAGGTCAGATGATGAAATACCCCTAGTGGCTAAGTCTGCTGGGTTCTGCTTAGATGCGATGTGGCGCCACTGACTAGCAGGAATGTGATCTATTATGAATGAGGTACGATTCGCGATAAATGTTTTCCAACGTCGCGGATGGTCACTTATCCAGGTCAACACCACTGTTGAGTCTGTCCATCCGTACGTCGTTACATTTTCAAAGTGTAAGGCACCTTTTACCTTTATCATTAATTTTACCATGAGGTGAGCCGCGCAGAGTTCCAAACGAGGAAGTGTGATCTGTTAAATGGGCGACACTCTTGACTTGGCTGTAAGAAGAGATGTTACGATAGAACCATCCTGTTTGATAATTCGTATATAGATAGCAGAGGCGTATGCCAACTCAGATGAATCAGCGAAACCGTGGAGTTCTACTTTGTCACCTGGGCCATACTGGAACCATCTAGGAATTTGAAGATTTTTGATGTGATGAATATTATTACGTAATTTCAACCATTCCCTTTTGGAATCATCACGTAACTCTTCGTCCCAACTAATTCCTTTCAACCAAAGTTTCTGCATAAATATCTTTAATTGAATCACCATCGGAGCTAACCAGCCGATTGGGTCGTAAATTTTGGAAATGTCCGATAACACCTTACGCTTGGTAATTGCATCAGAAGACTCCTGCAAATAAACACTATACTGGAAGCAGTCCGTGGACGTGTTCCACAGCAAGCCCAAACTCTTAACAGTCTCAGAACACTCTATCAAGGTATCAGTAGTACAAGCCCTATCCTCAGGAGCGATTTCCCCCATGAACAGCCTAGAATTGGATGACCATTTACGTAGGTTAAATCCCGATTTGGACAAAATAGCACATAAAGTCGAACGAATGGACTCAGCTGACTTTGTATCTGGTGAGCTAGACATGTAATCATCGACATAGAACTTGTTGATCAATTCATCACACTTATCCGGGTAATCGGTGTAATTATCAAGAGCCACTTGTTGTAGAGTACGCGTTGCCAAGTATGGTGCTGACGCAGTTCCATACGTAATAGTTGCTAATTGAAATTCAGTTGGTTCCTCTTCCGGTGATTTACGCCATAGTATTGATTGAAACGGTCTATCTGCTGGATGTATGAGCACCTGCCGGTACATTTTCTCAATATCCGCTGTGAATCCGATTTCAAACTTTCTAAACTTAAGTAATATTGTATATATGTAGGTCACTTTGAACAGTTGGACCGACTAACAGATGATCATTGAGAGAAAGGCCATTTGATGTTTTGCACGACGCGTCAAATACCACTCGTAACTTTGTAGTAGTTCTTGAGGGTTTGAGGGCAGCATGATGAGGCATGAAATACGTTTGCGACTTTTGATCCGGAGAAAGTTGCACATGGTTGAGGTCTCTGTATTCAGTCATAAACTTATGAAATTCTTTCTTTAATTGTGCATCTCTGGTGAATTTGTATTCCATTGATTGTAGTCGTTTCATAGCTGAAAGTTTTGATTCACCTAGTTCAATCGAATCCGATTTAAACGGCAGCCTGACCATGTATCGTCCGTTTTTTAGCTTCTGAACATTTTCCTTATAATGCTTTTCAGCCTTTTCCTCTTCTGGACTTAAATACTTTATTTGAAGTTGGCAATCTTCAGTCTCCCAAAATTTTTGCAGTTGTGTATCCAAATCACTATACACATGAGCAATAAATGTTGACTGTTGAGGTTCATTAACATTTCCCATTATTATGTATCCAAATATGGTATTGCCTGCAACTGGTGATCCAGACGAATGCACGATATTTCCCTCTAACATACAGTAAGCGAATACATCCGCTCCTATGATTACATCAATACGATTTCGTTTAAAATATTGTGGATCGGCAAGATCAAGATTCTTAAAAAATCCAAATTTTCGCTATTGATAGTACACGATGGTAGAAATTGTGTTAAATTAGTTAAACAATGAGTTTGAACGATAATAGTTCTTTGGTTTCTTTGTGCGTATATTTCAAGCTGAACTTTACCCTTTGTAGTACTGGCCTTATTTCCACCCACACCATACAATAAGGTTTTATCTTGTGTGCGACTCAAACGCAGCCTTTGCACGCAAGCCTCTGAAACTAAAGTTGATTGTGCGCCCGTATCAATCAGAGCACGACATGGCTGTAAGGTATTATTACGATCACGGATCATGATAGTTGCAGTTGGTAAAAGTGTGATCTGTTGACTAACCCGTTGAGCTGAATTTATACTAACTGTAGAATTATTCTCATTTTGGCGATTTGGTTGTTGTGGGACCTCAATATGTAATAATGTGTTGTGTTTGAGGTTACACTTTTTGCAGGAAGTAGATTTACAGTCTTTAGAGAAATGTTTGCCCCTTAGACAATTAAAGCAAAGTTTATTTCTCTTAACTAAGGCACTACGTTCATTTACGCTCAACGCCCTAAACTTTTGGCAACTATACAAAAAATGGTCGGTGTTGCATAAAGGACACGATTGCGAAATTGTAGTTACTGCTACAGCTTTACTTTGCCGTTGTCGCGAGGATTGACTAGCTTGGTTGGTTTCCTCAAGTTCGAGCACTCGTTTCTTTAAGAACTTTAATAATTGTGAGAAAGTTTGCGACTCATCATCTTTCTTCTCTCTACGCCAAAGTGTGATTGATTCCGAATCTAATTTGTCCTCAATTTGGTACAATAAAATACGATCCCACGAATCTATACATGGATTGATAACCTTTAACGCGTTATAACTTTCCACGGTGTTATCGTAAAACCGTTTAAAATCAAAAAAGGTTCCATTTTTCACAGATTTTTGTTTCAACAATATATCAAAATACTGTTTTTCTATTTTATCGGGCCTATCGTAATTCTCCATTACCAGATTCCATGCTACAATATAATTTTCCTTTGTCGGCGGAAGATGCCTTATAATGGACGATGCCTCACCTTTCAATTTCGACTGTAAATATTCTAACTTTTCTACGTTAGACAAATTTCGTTTTGAATCCACCATTGCCTTGAACAAGTCCCTAAATCTTATCCAGTTGGAGAGATTCCCATCAAAGTCTGGAATTTGAATAGCTGGTAAACGTAATTCAGATGAACCATTATTATGTTGACTATTCGTGACAGTTGCAAGTGTAGCCGATACGCTCTCCAAAATTGATGTGGTCGTCGATTGCTGTTGAACTATAGCCTGAATTGATGCACTTAAATCATTTACAATATTCGGTGTACTAGCATGAGCACTTTCAACTACAGTACTGTCCAAATTACTTTGTGATTGGCCAGACCAAACTGCCTTAATTGTGAAATACATATCATCAATTTGATCCCTGTATTCGTTCTCAACTTGTGTTTCCTCTTCAGTTTGGCACAGTAAATCAAGCTCATCTTGTAATTTTTTATATTTTGTATAAATAACATCAAGTTCAATTGTACGTACCTTAATTTCATCGTAAGTTGCAATGGGATTGTTCACAAAATTTAAAATTTTTGTGATGGATCTTTTCAAACTTGCACGAGTTTTCTTCAATGATTCCATTTTGAATATATTATTATTATTGTTAAATTTTAATCACATTAATTAATACCTTTAACGTTCTTCAGTTGACACTGTTTATTAGTCTATTCATTAGTCTGTTCATTAGTCTATTATAGAAGTTACTGTTTCACTTTTACAACATTCAGTGTCTTTTTCAATTAAAGTTATGTAAGTACTGCACTTTGAAATTCAATAGATTTCGCAATTCCGATTAAAGTTTAAATATCACTGATGATGATTAAGTTATGCAAGCACTGTTCTCCTTACACATGAAATCTTATAAGGAATCCAATTGGATTCTTACCAAATTGAATTTAACTGACTCTTTAGTTTTATTTGTTTACTAACACTTTCGCTTATTGTACATGCTTGTACATGTAATTTGTTTTTTGCACTTCACTTGCCTCATACGATCGTTATTGTTGTTAATTTTAAGATTCCCGTTGCACAACTGTGCATTTGTTTCTGTTAGTTTAAGACACGTTTATTTTATTTTGAAACTTCCATTGAAATATGTATTTGTTTTGTTGTTTTAAGCACGCTGTGGCAAAGTATGTATTTGTTTTTGTTGTTTCTAAGCCCTCTGTGGCAATGTATGTATTTGTTTTTGTTGTTTCAAGCACTCAATGGCAATTTTGCCAGTAACATTAGATTTATATGTAATCGAAAACTACGACGTACCGCGCGACGCGTATGTATTGTTAAGGATCATGTATAAATTACCGGAATCACCCGCGACTTGAAATTATGAACCACTTTCACTTTTAACACCTGTGTTATTTCCCACATACATTACCGATGATTCGGATCGAATGGACCAAAAAATGTTTACGAATCTATAAGTGGACTGTGTTGTTAATTAAAACACTTAGTTTTTAATTTGATTTTAATAAATTGATTCTTTAATGGTAATGTAAATTAGTGGGTGTTTCGTTTGAAAGCTAGACAAGAACTAACTTGCAACTGCAAAAGAATAACAGCCTGTTCACAAGACAGAGTTGCCATTTAGGTAATAATATTTTTTATTAAATGTAAATGTAAATGGGGTAGGGTTTAAATAATAGGATCAATAATTACAAATTGTGAAATTCAATTCAAAATGTTCAAATACGATAATAGTCACCATAACTGCAATCTTCAACATAATATAACTATTAGGCTATGGAAAACCGCCATTTAATGTTTTGTTAACTTATATTTTTTCTAATACAGAAGTGATAAATAAATCTGTTTTTGGTTTATAGAAAAATAGACTTGTGAAATAAACATCAAAATTAATAAAAAAAAAACTGTTTGTTTTTTAATTTTTTTTTCTAACTCGGTATTTGGAAGTAATTAACCTTGAGTACTGAAAGTATAAAACAATTAACATAAAAACGCTTAAACAAAATTGGTGTAAAATTTACTAATACCTCTTCGTATATGTTACAAATTTTCACCTAGTAAGTTAAAGGTTAATACGATTTCCGTGATAAAAGAATTTTATGACAAATATTATACAAATATTTCTCTATTAGACATAATTTTATAACAAAAATTAGATTAGAAGTGTATTAAAAACAACTTTAAAATTCTTGCGTTTTAAGTTTTCGATTTCCTGATAGATTCCGTACGGAACGTTCGATAAACTTCGCACATTACTTAAGCAAATTACAATTCCTTAAAAATAATTACGAAGTTTTCTTAAGTTCAATATAGTTTGACACTTACGATCTAAATGTATTCGCACAGTAGGCTCAGCCACGTTATGCACATTCCTGGAATTAATGTAATATGTGTTTTTAGTTCAGGAACCTTCAGACGCTCGCATAGAATTTTATAGATATGTAAAATATTTTTAAAACTAAGTGTTTTTCATATCAATTTCTTATGCGAACGATAACGTTCGAAATCGTTGAACTGGCAGTAATTTTATGGATTTTAACCCCTTATTACATCTTTTAGCTACGCCAGTGACATTATATTTATATTCGTGTGCGTTGGAACTTTTTTTTGGGAAATCACAAAAGTCGAAATGGCTTACAACCATATTTCATATTTTCAGACTATTCTGCAAAGTAGCTTAAAAAGGTGGGTTCGTCGCGAATTTCTCGATTTATTCCTTTCCTTTCAAATCTCTTAGTTGATGTCAAAACATAATTTGATTTTTTTTTTGATCTAACAAGCAAAAATCCCTAAAGAATTCTAAACATTCGTTTTGTGTAACAACTTTTTGATACAGGGGTGTGCTGGAAATCGCAAGAATTTGGAAGCTGTTTTTAATAAACTTTAAACCTAATTCATATAATTTTTGGTTTAAAATCATGTTTTATAGGGAAATATTTGTTTAATATTTGTCATAAAATTCTTTTATTACAGAAATCTTATTAAAAAATGACATTTAAAATTCTTGCTTTTTACGTTTGCGATTTCCAGCACACCCCTGATTGTCATATTTGTAGCTCGTAAAGCAATTTTGTTATTTTTTTTCCTGCTATATCTTTTCCTAGAAAGCTTGCAAACCTTTCGGCTCCAAAATTTTTGGTTTATGGCCCAATTTGTGTTCTTTTAGAGGTTAATGCAACATTTGATTCATCTTCTACCGATTCATATAAAATTTTCAATAACTAACCTACCACTATCCTAATAAAAAATTTCCTTATTTCGCAAAGCACTAACAGTACCATTTTAAATGTAAGCGCCCATTTATACGCCACGGAGTAAGACATATATAGGTAGTTGAGTACCCCGGTAGGCAAGCTGGAAGCGAGCTAGTCTATCAGCGCCGAGTTTGCGGGTTCGATTCCAGCCAGAGACTCTGGTTGTTAACGTGTGAACCTTTCGCTATTTTCTTTTTGACCTGTAGCTTTATTATGGTTTAATAAATTCATAATCCAAAAGTTTTTTTTGTTATTTGTATACATCAAAAACAAGAATATATCTAAATATATACAGCTGCGGCCAAAAAAATTGCACCAGGATATAAAAAAAAAAATTCTTCATTAGGTATTAGTAAATAGGTCAAACTGATTTCAATGAATACTTGTCATAAGATACTTACAGGACTGTCAAACAATATTTAATAGCAAGCAATTAATTTGGTTTTTTATTTGATATCAAATTTTTAACTTTTTTTAAAACAACATAAAAAACACTCAGTCAAAAAAATAGCACTTCAGTTCTTATTGTATTAAAAATAAATACCATAACTCAGAATAAATTAAAGATTATAAATTCTTTATTTTTATGATGTCTTCTCATATTGAAATTAATATTTTGTTGCGTGCCCATTATTGGCAATAACCTCTGCACAGCGTTTTTGAATCGATTTAAGCAGATTTTTGCACTTCTTCTTTGAAATTCTGTTCCAGATTTGCTGAACAGCCGCCCAAAGGGTTTCGTTACTGGTTGGTTGTATTTGGGATACTGTCTTCTTTATATCTGTCCATAAGTTCTCGATTGGATTTACATCTGGGAACTGTTGAATTCAGCATTAGGGGGTCTTCTGACGTTAAATCGCGATCCTTTTCATTCAAATAATACAACCTTGGATTCATCTGTCCAATAAACATTGCTCTTCTTTTCAGTTGGCCATTCCAAATGAGTACTAGCAAACTCCAAACAAGTTGTTGTCTCGCAATCTCCGACTAATAGTTTCAACACTTACAGGCACACTAAGTGCCTTTTTTAAGCTCTGTAGGTGGCATAAACGGGGTCTTTTGCATTGTCTGACCAAACGCTAAACCATTAATGGTGGCAAAACTTTCTTGCAACTACGTGTTTCCGACTATTGAGTAAATTTTATGACATTTACAATTATTTTATTGGAGCACCCAATCAAGTTTCTTATTTCAGAATATGATTTGTGCTCAGAAATAATTTTTTTATAATGGCACGTTTTTCAGGTGTACAATGCTTTCCACGTCCCATTTCTATTAAAATAAATAATGAAATATCCGATGAATTATTTCATTTAAAATAACACAAATATCTTCCTTCAGATTTTTTTTTTTATTTCAACTATTAATATTTTTTTTTAAGAATATTTTGTGTGCGGTTTCATTTATATTTTATTTGCCAACATTACAAGACGTATAAAAGATAGTGAAATCGAAAAAATCTTGATAAATTTTGAAGACTCAGATTTATCAGATATAGAAGATTTAGAGAAAACAAATATGCTTTACAAGAAATATTACAAGGCGAGAACTATGAAGTTAATGTTGGCAATAATGAAATCGAAGAAATACCAGTTGAAAATCCAAAATCTAAATGTGTTACTAAAAAATTTAATGACTCGATGGAGAAAATGTTTTGAAATTTTGTTTAATAATGACCTGATCAATTTTATTTCGCTTGCTTAAATACTTGCTACCTATTTACATATGTACTTGCGGTATCATCCTCATTTCCCTCATTTACCACAAAAACTTACATAACCATTTTCCTCTTTGGCGATTTTTAAAACATTATGTAATAATAAATATACCTACTACAAAAAAAAAACTTCTTCTAGATTTGCGCGCCTATTACTACCTTTTTCCTGATTTTCCTCCCTTGACCATGGCAGACAGATGTATTAATACACATCAGGTCAGCCAAAAGCCCTTTCCCATCTTTTTCTTACTCACTGCTACGTAAGCCCTTTCTGTTTTTCCTTTACTGCTAGTAATAAAATTATAAATTCAATCCCGCGGCCTTGTTAACTGCCAATTTCGCATTTCAATTTATAGGCCAAAACCAACCAATACGTAACCTTTACCACTGCTAGTATCAGGATCTCATAAAAATTAGCTGGTAAATTCCATTCATTCATAACTTTAATTAAAATTTATTTCAAATATTAATTTTCAGTTATGAATGAAAAGTCCAACCCTGTATATCTATACAATCTGCAATATCGTTGCCAACCCAATGTGAGTATTTTGTACTATCGTTTCTACACTACACTTAAGCACACACATAAATAGATACACATCTCATCTTCTCATTCCCAACAAACACGGAGGTTTGATTTCAAATTGAAAATGATTTGAAATCAAACGTTTTCTCAAACGACAAACGTTTGATAATGATTTGAAAATCATAGCGTTCTCAACAAAAAGGGGAAATTATTTTCAAATTGAAAAATGCCCTTATTTTCAACTTGCTTTCAAACGTAATTCTCAAATGTGGATTATAATACAATGTGGAATATAAATAAAACTATTTAATTTTTTTAACTTAAATTTATTATTTATTTAAATAAACTTTGATATAAACATTCGGTACCATAGCTTAAAGATGAAATAGTGTTCTTTCCGTCCTCTAATTCTTGGAAAGACAAAATACTTGGCTCCCTTTTATTTTGAGGATTGTAGCACCGCGATCGTTCAACAAACTTTCTTCACTTTCCCGTTTTATTATTTTTCTTTTTTTCGTATTTTGAATCATTGTAATTTCTCACAAATAATTTTTATTTTTCACAAAAAATAAACTGTTCACTTTATATTAAAATTTATTTTTAATAGTAAAACACATGTAACCACAAGGAAAAAAAATTTAAATTTAATCGCCATTTTTAATGCTTACATTTATTTTTCGCTTTAGTATTGCCAAGTTTATTTTTGATTTGATTTTAACATTTGACATCAAATTGATAAAACATTTGTTATCAAATCTTTATTTTCAAATCATCAATTTGAATTTAAATGTTAAATCGAACAATTGCAAAACGTTTGAGAATTGCGTTTGATGTCAAATGATAAAGTCATTTCATATCAAAGGTTTGACTTTGTGTTTTTTTGGGTTATTCGCCTGTCATCATCCAATCCACATGTAAGTATATTAAACTTTTTAATTTTCCCATTTCTTCTCTTTTCTTTCAGGTTTCACGGCCAATTATCAAGAAACCTAACCAGGATATTCGCGAAAGTATTGAAATGTATCGTTCCATGCAAAAACCTACATATATTTCCATAAATTTAATGTATAATTCTTCTCCTTTTTTCAGCTTAAAACTACTACTGCTATAGGTATGCAACAAACATTTGTCGCACTGAGACTCGGGCAGGAGGTAATGCCTCCATTTATATGTATATACATATATGATTAAGATAGAGTTAGTAACTTGGAATCAAATTTCCACAAAAATATATAGTGTTGTCAAAAAGTTAAGGTCTCTGAGCATGGTATCGAAACCAAAATAGTTGATCATTTCAAGTGTTGGGTTAAAGTCGTTCCTTAACTTCAATATGATTTAGATAGATTCACACCGCCCATACCCATTATGGTCGGGTTTTTAGTTTTCATATGCAAAGATGGTAATTTAGCAATTTTCAGACCTGTATAGCGGGAATCTAGCGACTTTGTTTGTCCAAAAACAAGCTTAAAAATGAAGTACAACTGAGCCATTGTATCGAAAGTCACCTAGTAAAACGCTCCAAAAATAAATGTTTACCCCCTAAACTGTCAATTCCGTTCGTAGGTACCCATTAGTGTAGATTGGTATGATAGACGATTACGATTAGAATAATGACATCAGCACTGTTTATATTAAAACCAATTAGTCTTTTTCCTTACATATTATAACATTCTTTTGTCCATAGATTCTTTTTACTTTTATTTTTTCTTTCTCTAAGGAAACCTAATAAAAAAAGCAGATTCTGCCGCTCGATATTGAATAACCAGTAAGATGCATTCACTGTGGTCATACCTAGAATTAAGCACTCTTCCGAACTCCTTTTTGCGAGGCAAAAGCAGAACGTAGAGGCAAACCCCTTTTTTTATACAAGTATCTTGTTACTGGGCTTTTGCCAGTAGTGCACAACCATGCGAATTAAATCGAACGCCCCTTAGAGGCAAAATTAAATAAATTAAATATTCTTGGATCCTAGGAATCCACGTCAAACCAATCGGGTCATGCCCCTATTATTCTCTCCATCGCCCAGGAAACTATCTAGATTGACCATTGTCCTCTGAGACCTTTTTAAAAAAACGGATCGAATGATGAATGAATCCAGCCTGCTCATCGTATCTGACGGGAAGTATTACTTTACAAGCATAAATTAAATAAGAATGTTACTTTGTGACTTCGTTCCTCTTTTTTTCTCTTCTTTTTCCAGATTTAAATTCTCAAGCTTATAGACTGGCACATATGGACTTAAATAATATTGTACCATACTAACAGCTAAATAAAAATGGGACTCATCACAACATTAATATGACAGATTTAATATGCCCATATTACGGTTCCTTATTCCTAATTATTGCACTCATGGATTAAACAAAGGTATGTTAAAAATACAAAAAAAAAACTTTCCAATGTTATGTACTATTTCATATTAGTAATCGAGGAATTATTTTAAGCCTTGCCACAGTAAATAAATTGTATGATAAAATAATCTACGCTATCAGGTACTGTGTTCTAAATATTTGCGATAATTGGAGTATAGTAAATATTGCACACAATTCCTACGGATTCAAATTTTAATTTCGCTATTTCCTAAACTTTAATATCCTTAACGTGTTATGTTCCTATAGATTTTTCTTGCAATGTCTCTAATTCTACACTCTACATTTAAAAAACTTTCGGCAAAATTTCGAAAATATCTTCCATTGTGATTTCATCAACACTTTCATCTGGTAATCAGGACAACATGTCGGCTACAACGTTTTCTGATCCTTTCCGGTGCATTATCTCGAAATCAAAGGCCTGTAGTTTAAGTGACCAGCGCGCCAATCTGCCAGTTAAGTCCTTAAGCGACATCAGCCACTTTAAACTCGCATGGTCTGTTACTATCGTAAAAGGCATCATTTCAACATAAGGTCTGAATTTCTGGACTGCCATGACCGCGGCAAAACATTCCTTTTCTGTCACGCTATAATTCCTTTGGCATGAATTTAACTTTTGAGAGTAGAAAGCTATCGGATGTTCCTCGTTGTTTTCATTGAGCTGATACAAAACTGCCCCTATGCCGTAATCACTAGCGTCGCATTGGATAAAAAAAGCGTTTAGAAAAGTCGGCATGCCTTAGTACTGGAGCGGATGTTAGGGCTTTCTTTAATTCATCGAATGAAGCAATTGCTTCAGGCGTCATAACAAACTTCTTGCTCTTTTTCAGTGTATCTGTCAAGGGAGCGGATCAGGAAAAAAGGTAGCAATAGGCGCGAAAATCTAGAAGTTTTTTTTTTGTAGTAGGTATATTTATTATTATATAATGTTTTAAAAAGCGCCAAAGGGGGAAATGATTATGTAAGTTTTTGTGGTAAATTTTGTTAGTGTATATGAGAGAGGATCTCTGAAAATACCACGGAAAAGTAAATAGGGAAATGAGGATGATACCGCAAGTATGTAAATAGGTAGCAAGTATTTAAGCAGTCGAAATAAAATTGATTAGGTCATTAGAAAACAATATTTCAAAAGTGAGACGTTCACAAGTGCAGTTGTGCAAAAAATAGAGCTTATATTCAAGAAGCAAGAGTTACACGAAAGTAAAAGTTAACGCAGTTTGTGTGGACATTTTATTTGAAATCGGAAAAAAATTAAACTGAATCGTGGAAAGGTAAGTGGAGAAGAGGTCTGGTGGAGTTTGGGTCGCTGTATAGATATAAGGAACGTATTCGCGACTAGGTTGGGAGAGCATGGGGGGAACAACATCTGTTCCCGTGATTTTTTTTTAATGTGGTATCGTTTTTTTTGTTATAGTTATTTTTATATGTTATATGTTATTTTTTTTTTTTTGTTAGGATACGTTTTTGGCGGGAGGGTTGGAACCTCATGAGATTTTAATGTGAGCTAGACGGAATCCTCGCCAAGTAAACCGGTCCGTACCAGAATGGCGCCCAAACAAATTCAATAGCTTAGGATGCTTTTTAATAAAATATACTAAAAGGTACCCTAAGCAGCGATGCCAGAAGTGCAGATTTATCTGCATTTTGAAGATTTTATCCCCAAAATTGTCAAAATGCAGATTTGAAGATTTTTGGTTTAACATTGCAGAGTTTTTAGCTCGAAGGAAACTTTTTTACATTGTCATGATTGTACTATTTCCACTTGTTGCATTGATAAATAAATATAGTATATCAACCATTCATGGAAGAACCGTGTGGAAATAGATTCATTAGTAAACATTTTATGCACAAAAGATTAATTAAAAATTCGCATTGTCTTGACACATTAATATCGCCGAACATATGTCATCTGATTTTACACAAAATATTATGCATACATATGTACGTATATATTTATATGCACTTATGTACAAACATCTTCAAAAGTTGCATTATTTGATCTCTTCTAAATTTTCAATAAGACCCTTGATAATTTAAATAACATGCCAAACAATTAACGTTTAATTTGTTTTTTAAAATAACAAAGATTAATCCTTACTCAGCCTGAGTAATTAAATAGATAGATATTTTTAATGTGAAAATATCCAAAAGTTATAAGTCATGTTCTTAAAATCGAACAAATTTTTAAAACTTTTCTGTGTTGAAACTTCAAAAAAATATTACCTTTTTTATACCCCATACTTCGAGGACCACTCATATTGACCAGAACGATTTTTAAATCTACCATCGATTTTAACTTCGGGAACATATTTTGAAATTTATTGTAATATCTTTTTCTAAACAAACTACATAAAAAATGTAATAAATTTGTTTTGAAGGTTTATTGAAGATTTTTAAAACTTTGGCGCAGATTTTGCAGATTTTTTGACGAAAAATTATGGGTTTTTGCTGATTTTTCCTCTAAAAGTTCTGGCAACACTGACCCTAAGTGATGTAATAAACTTCATGTACGTCACCTATACATGTGATCAAGGCGAATTCAAACAGGTAAACTCATCTCTACAACTACAAAAAGCCCCATGTATTTTGTTTATACAATTTTCTGGTTGGTTGTCAAAATTTTTTTATTGCAAATTAAAATTATCACTTTTTTATAAAAGAAATTAATAAATTCACTTCAATCATTCGCAGTTTTGAAAATTTTTTATTATAAAAATAATATTTGTAACACTTTTCATTCAACTTCTTCTCAAAACAAAATCATATTTTGACGTGTGACCATATTTTTTAATTCGCCGTGGAAACAGCTGATGAACGGCTGACAAGATGAGTTTACCTGTTTGAATTCGCCTTGCATGTGATTATAGTCCATTAAAAGATTTTTTTGTAATAGCCCAAAAACTCCGTTAAATATAGTAAAAGAAATTTATATAGCCACTCTAGAAAATAGAAATGGGAATGTTGTATATAAGGAAAGTCTACTAGGTTTATCGATTAGTTTCTAATAATACTTTCATTATTAAAAGAGAATATCTTAGTGTACAAGTTGAAAGTCCCTAATTATATGGTTTGTCGTTTCTGAATGTTTATAATTAAACTTCCTAGTTTCTTTTGTTGGAGTTGTGAAAGTGTTGTATATTGAAGCCATATAATAGCCTCTCTTGCCGATTAGATCTCGAGGCAAGTTGTATTATATGCCATCAATAATCAATCGTAATCTCGTTAATAGTAAATGTTAGTTTGAAGTGCGATAAACATGCTTTAGTTATCAACCGCTTAGGCATCCACATCCGTCCATCATTTCCGAAACCCATATATGTATGTGTATACTAATTTTTATAGAAGTAGCTGGTTAAATAAAAGCAAAAAGAAAAAAATGGAATACATTTTATTCTTTTTAATATTTTTTCTTATTTTGTTTTTAATAAATTATTACATTAAAATCATTTGAAAATAATGGCGTTTTCTTTTCTAAAAAAAAGTGTTGCATAAGTGTTACATGTTAATTTGCAACATTTTTAAATGCTCTCCTAATTTTTAAGAAGTGTTTCATATTTTACGTTTACAAAAGAACACAAATTTCGGCATTAAACAATAAAGTACAATTAGCGCAATGTAAATGCAATTACAGGTGGTGGCAAGACTACAACAATCCAAAGCCAACAAAACAACATATGTTTTTTGTATTGCATTATTATTGTTTACGGCTCGAAACTTGCCACCACCTTGTATTAAATTCGCCTTGATCTAGTGCTGCACTCATGCCCCTTTAATTAAAATGAGTGTTGAACATGTAGCATTTTTTTTAATTTTAAAGGGAACATCATCAGAAAAGAACGCTTTACACTTTTAAAATAACACATGTATTTCAGAAAAGAACATAAATAAATGTAAAAGGCAGAATAAATGCAGAATTTTACTCAGAAAAGAAAACGCCATAAGTGTTTGTAGTTATTATTGTTTTTTAATATTATTTGTAAGATTTTTTTGAATTGATTATTAACTCTGCAGATTGATTAATTAACATTTTTAGTATTTAATTTTATTTTATATAATATAGTTAACATTTCCGTATTAATTATAATTTACTTTATTTTTTTATTATATTTTTTTTATTAGTATTTTAATTATTATACATATTTATTTTATTAGTATTTTAATTATTATATTTTTATATTATTATTTTTTTATTACTCAGTTAGTTTTGTGCTTTGTTGCGATACAGACGCGTATTCTTAACCCCGCATAAAATTTTAATTATTAATAACATTTTAATATAACAATTAAGCGAATGGACGCATTTTTTTTAAAATAAATTTTTAAAATAAAAGTGAATAATTATCAAAAACGAAAAATTTAATAAAAAAAATAAATAAAATATATGTATGTATACATATACTGAACAAAAACATTAAGTTTAAAATTCTTATTTTTGGTGTAATACAATAAATAATAAAAATAAAAAAGCACAGCAAAACGGTGAAAAAACAAAAACAACTTTTTGCATGAGTAGCCACAATGTAACAACAATAAAACTAGATGAAAGAAATGCATACGTAACAGTTAATGCTAAAGAGTGCAATACTGAAATAAATAAAACAAAACAAAACAATATTAACTACCTAACGGCTAAACCAATTGTTCGTACACGTTCCCTTTCGCCCTCTGTTTTTACAAAGACGGTTGATGCTGAGACATTAAACAATATTAATCTCTCGCTAGTGCCTGCAAGTGTTGCCGCTTCGGCAAAAACAATTTTAGTAACAAATGTAACCATGAATTCAAACACTGACGCAATGGAAAAATCACAAGTAAAAAGTTGTCAAAAGCCTCAAGTACAAGTTGGTATGGACAGGTACATAACAGTTCTTAAACGGGGTCGCAGCCCTACCTCTGCAGCAGTTGCTTCGGCCTCAAAAGTACCATCTTTTGATAAGATAAATTCTCAAAACCGTTTTGCAATTCTGGAGGATGAATCCTCTGAAGCACCAAATGTCATAAGATCGTCAAAGCCTCCCCCGATATATCTTAGGGAGCAAAATTCAAATGAGCTCATAAAGAGTGTGATATCGGTGATAGGGGGAAATTCGTTCTACGTAGCGGCTATCAAGCGTGGAAGTATAAACGAGACAAAAATACAAGTCAATCATGAGAATGACTTCCGCAAAATAATAAACAACTTTGAAGCACTTAAAAAAAACTTTTATACATACCAACTGAAAAGCAGTAAAGGTCTTCAGGTAGTGACCAAGGGTATTGACTCATGTGTGGACCCAGAAGAGGTTAAAACATTCCTAGAAGAAAAAGGCTTCAAGGTAAAACATGTTGTAAATATTAAAAATAGAGAAAAAATTCCCCAACCACTTTTTCGAGTGGAGTTTGAACCCGGCGACGTAAAACTTAAAAAAAACGAAACGCATCCTATTTACAATTTAAAATATATTCTCTACAGAAGAATAACAATAGAAGAGCCGCACAAAAGAAATGGTCCCGTTCAATGTTTAAACTGTCAAGAGTATGGTCATACTAAGGCATACTGCTATTTACCCCCTGTTTGCGTAGTATGTGGTGAATTACATGGCACAGTTCTTTGCGATAAGTCTAAAACCGACCCCAACGTAAAAAAATGTAGCAACTGTGGCGGTAATCACACTGCCAACTATAGAGGATGCCCTGTATATAATATCGTCAAGCAGTCGGTTGGACCGAAAACTAATCCTCCCCAAATGCAGGTAACAAATCAAGTAACCACAAATGGCATACAGGCTCCGCAGCCTGGTAATACCAGAACATCCTATGCTAACGTTCTCAAATCAAACCATGTGCCTACGCAAGGTGCGTCTCCAAGTAATGATGAAACTCCGGTTTCTAATTTAAGTCGTCTAGAAAAAACCATGGAAACATTAGTGCAAACAGTAAATAATTTTACAAATACAATGGGTAACATGATGCAAGAAATTCTTAGAATGCAATCGATGTTATTGCAAGCTGTACTTAACAAGCCATGAACTGTTTAAAAATTTGTTTTTGGAACGCAAACGGCATCCGCCAACATAAAAATGAATTAGAATATTTTCTTAAAAGTAAACAAATTGATGTCATGATGGTTTCTGAAACTCATTTGACCTCAAGAAATAGTTTTAAAATTAATGATTATATACTGTATGATACCAAGGACCCTCGAGATAGAGCTTGTGGAGGTTCTGCCATTTTGATAAAAACTCGAGTCAAACACTACTTAATGTGTGATCATCGTGAGGATTATCTGCAAGCAACAAACGTTTGTGTTGAAGAGCTAAATCGAAACCTAGTAATTTCATCTTTATACTCTCCACCTAGATTTTCAATATCAGAAAGCCAATATTGTGAATATTATAAATCACTAGGACCCTGTTTTCTGGCCGCTGGCGATTATAATGCTAAACATACCTTCTGGGGGTCACGACTTATAACACCAAAGGGTCGTGTTTTGTTTAATGCAATCTCTAAAATGGATTTAAATGTGGTCGCGAGCGGACAGCCAACATATTGGCCTACTGATCAGCATAAAATTCCAGATGTTATAGATTTTGGCGTGGTTAAAAACATCCCCACAGAAACTATTCATGTTGAAGCTTCCTTAGAATTATCCTCCGACCACACACCTACAGTTGTTACTATAATGAACCCCAATAGAATTGTATCTCCGACTGGTTATTTTGCGCCGTCAGCCACACAAATTAATTGGTTAAAATTTAAAAAATATCTCAGTACCCATTGTACAGAAAATATTCCGCTTAGAACACCGGAAAATGTAGATCGCTCTATTGTTAATTTTGACAGTTATCTGAAACTAGCTGTTCAACATTCTAGTACTGCCCCCAAAAAAACAAAAATATTAAAATATATTCCACAGATGTCGAGCGGCTCTTGACTGAAGAAAGGAGAGTTCGAAGAGAGTGGCAACTTTACAGATCCCCGCAACTTAAGAATGCAGAACTGCAGACCCAGAAAACGGCTTCTCTAGAAAAATATCTTAAGGAACTTGATGCAACTCCACAATCTGACTACTCATTATGGCGTGCGGCTAGAAATCTAAAAAGACCAGTTATATCAAAGCCACCACTAAGAAACTTGAATGGTAGTTGGGCAAGAAACGATATTGAAAAAGGAAATCTGTTTGTGAGTCACTTGAAAAACGTATTTACACCAAATTTATCTAACGATACTGTGGTCGAGTTACCACCTGTTGCTGCTAGAGCTGCTATTCCCATAAGATTTGAAATAAGAGATATCGAAAAGGCTATTTGTGACTTAAACACTAAGAAGGCACCTGGTATTGATAAGATCATTAATAAAATGCTTTTAGAGCTACCACGCATAGCAAAGAAAATTATTGTTTTTATTTTTAATGCTATTTTACGGCTTGAATACTACCCGCAAGAATGGAAGGTTTCCTTAGTTACCATGATACCAAAGCCAGGGAAAGATCATACAAAAGTTGAGTCATATAGGCCTATTAGCTTATTATCAAATATGTCAAAGCTGTTTGAGAAATTATTAGTTTCAAAATTAACACCAATTTTAAATGACAATAGATGTATTCCAAACCATCAGTTTGGATTTAGAAGAAAACACAGCACAATTGAACAAACTCATCGAATAGTAAATGTCATAAGAAAAGCATTTGAAGAAAAAAAATATTGCTCAGCACTCTTCATCGATGTTTCGCAAGCGTTTGATAAAGTCTGGCATGAAGGCTTACTACATTTACCAGCAAACACTCACAAACTGTTAGAAAGCTACTTAGTCGGCCGTCAATTTATTATTAAAGAAGGAGATTTCTTAAGTTCACCTCAGCCAATTGGCGCTGGAGTTCCACAAGGCAGCATCCTTGGCCCTCTTTTATACTTAATTTATACTTCGGACATGCCAACAAACAACTACACACAAACTTCAACATTTGCAGACGATACAGCTTTTCTAAGCGTACACGAAAACAGCTATGAAGCATCTCGTTATTTACAGGATCATATATTTCAACTAGAAATATGGCTAAGACAATGGAGGATAATGGTAAACGAGCAAAAATGCGTACATATAACATTCACCTTGCGCCGGGAATCTTGCCCCCCTATTACAATCAATAATCAAATAATTCCTCAACATTCGCATGTAAAATATCTCGGTTTACATCTGGATCGGCGATTAACGTGGAAATGCCATATAGAGGCAAAATTAACTCAAATGAAACTTAAAGCCATTCAAATTCATTGGCTTATCGGAAGAAACTCTGTCCTTAGTCTCGATTGCAAGCTTCTACTTTACAACTCTATCTTAAAGCCTATCTGGTGCTACGGTATTCAACTATGGGCACTGCCTCGGCCTCTAATATCGAAAAAATTCAAAGGCGTCAAAATAAACTTCTTCGAATAATCACAGCCGCTCCCTGGTACGTTAAAAATTCAAACATTCATAAGGATCTCAATGTGCCATTAGTAAAAACTATGATTACAAAATATGCAGTAAAATATTTAAAAAGGCTTGAACAACACCCAAATCCACTAGCTCGAAATATTCTAAATCATGGCGGCCACACTCGCTTAAGAAGAAGAGACACTGCAGCACTTACCCAACTAGAAGAACGATAAGCACCTATATATGTGAACAGAACCCGTGAAGAAAAAAATTTTTGTCTGGCACTGGCAGGACATAAATAAAGAATTAGAATAAGATTTGATTAATTATTGTTAGTTCATATTTAATATATGAAGATTCAATAAATAAAAAATGAAAAAAAAAAAAAAAAAAAAAATTTTATTACTCAATTTATTTACCAAAATTTGCCAATTTTTTTTCTACCGTAAATTCTACCTTTTTTTGAATTGAAGGGGGAAAATTATTTTATTTGTCACCTCCATGAGTATGAGTAATATCACACCCGTAACTAGATCTCGAAAAAGAGTGAGGCAGGTTCAATTCGACTTAAACCGTTCTACACCACACGTATTATACAAAACTCATAAACCAAATACACCAAATTATAGAGTAGAAATGGCGGAGAAAAATACCGGTCAGATTAGAGATTTGTCGGGTACCCACATGCATATACATTGCCAACTAATGTGCAAGGTCAGAGTACAAGTAGGCATTAAGTTAGGTCCAATAGTGTAGAGAATGTTGATAGATAAGTAAAAAGATTAGTAGATCAGGAAATAAGTTCTCAAATGGCCGATATGAAGAAGACCATGGCAGAGTTAACGGCAACTGTTAGCAGACAGCATAGTGGTCCAGCAAACACAGCAAGAAAACAGAAAATTAATAGAAGTAAACTTACCAAATATGGCAAAGTCATTAGCAGAGGGTCCACAGCCAATGTAAATGTCCGGCGTACATTCCCAGTCTTCCAGGGCTATCCAAGGGGCTATCATAGACCTTGCATCGATAAGTAGGGTTTAGAATTTGATGGGGATTCAAATGAATTAGCAGTCGAAGACTTTGTTTTCCGGCTAGAGCGTCTTCAACACCAGTACGGTATATCCTGGAAGGAATTACTGGATAACTTCCATCTTTTGGTCAAAGGAGCCGCTGAGAAATGGTACTGGCTATTTATACAAACCAATTATGTGTCAGATTGGTCTACACTAAAAATAGCCCTATTGAAACAATATAAATCCATTCGTTCCAGTTTCGAACTAATGAGGGACATGCTTGAAAGGAAACAACAGCCAGGGGAGTCAATAGATACGTTTTTCTTTACGATGACGCAGCTTCGATCACGCTTAAGCATATCCATGCCTGAGGCGGAAATGATTAAGATGATCAAAAATAATTTAAGATAGAACATCGGAAGAATTGTCTACCCAATGAATGTTTCGTCAGTACAGGAATTGAGAATCAGTTGTATAGATGCGGAAAAAACCTTTCTCAGAAAAGAAAATAGAATCTTGACAACTCCTGTAAACCGTTACCCTAGACACGTAAACGAAATAAGTGAAGAAAATTCGGAATCCTACCAAATGCCCGAAATAAAACGGAAGTCAATATAAGGAGACCATATACATACATATCTATGTATATCAAAAAGAATTCAAAAACTTAGCTGAAAGGAGAATACTGAGAAAATTAGCTATCGAGGCAATTAGAGGAGCCGACCGAAAATAATTAGATCCCAGACCAATTGCTGAAATTAAAATTGGTGAAGTTAAAATAAAGGGTCTTCTTGATACTGGTGACTCTGTGAGTATTTTAGGCAGAGGGTGTAGAGAACTTATTAATGATCTTGATATGCAAATAGTACCGATATTCTCAGTAATATTTACGGCCAGCGGCCAAGAACATAGATTGTTAGGAAAAATTAAATTAGATATAGAATATAATAATATAGAATTTTATCTTTGTCCCGATTTAGAACAACAAGCATCCTTAGGAATAGATTTTTGGAAAATTTTTGAACTTGCTCCAGAAATAGTATGCGCGTCAGAAATAAACATAAAGAAGATAATGGAAAAATATGTTTCGGATAATCACAAACCTGATCTCCATGATTTATCACCTTGTCAAAGGGAAAGTCTAAACGAAGTGATTAATATGTTTCGATCATTTTATAATAAGGGCCTAGGATGTACATCACTGGAGAAACATAGTATTAAATTAGTGGAAGGAGCCGAGCCGGTGAAAGATAGACATTACACAATATCTCCGGCGGTACAAGAAATCGTTTGCAAGGAAATAGATTAAATGTTAGAACTAAACGTAATAGAAGAAAGTGAAAGCCCGTGGAGTAACCGAACGACAGTGGTACGAAAACCTAGGAAAAATAGGTTTTGTCTAGACGCCAGGAAGATGAATAAGCTTATCCATTGCAAAATATAGAGGGTATCCTTAGCCGAAAAGATGAGACCTATTACATTAGTAGCGTTGATCTTAATTTCGCATTTTGGCAGATAGAGGGGCTTGCGGCCAATGGAGACATTACCTCCTGACCGAGTATATAGCAGTAGTAGTATGTTGTTGTTTTTTTTAAGCTGAAAAAAAAGAGAAGAATAATACATTAAATTTATGGAAATATATGTAGGTTTTTGCATGGAACGATACATTTCAGTACTTACGCGAATATCCTGGTTAGGTTCCTTGAAAATTGGCCGTGAAACCTGAAAGAAAAGAGAAGAAATGGGAAAATTAAAAAGTTTAATATACTTACATGTGGATTGGATGATGACAGGCGAATAATGAGAAGATAAGATGTGTATATATTTATGTGTGTGTTTAAGTGTAGTGTAGAAACGGTAGTACAAAATACTTACATTGGGTTGGCAACGATATTGCAGATTGTAAAACTACACAGGGTTAAACTTTTCATTAATAACTGAAAATAAATATTTGAAATAAATTTTAATAAAAGTTATGAATGAATGGAATTTACCAGCTAATTTTTATGAGATCCTGATACTATCAGTGGTAGAGGTTACGTAATGGTTGGTTTTGGCCTATAAATTAAAATGTGAAATTGGCAGTTAACAAGGCCGCGGGATTAAATTAATAATTGTATTAGTAGCAGTTAAGGAAAAACAGAAAGGGCTTACGTAGCAGTGAGTAAGAAAAAGATGGGAAAGATCTGCTGTCTGACCTGATGTGTATTGTTAGGGGAATAACATCTGTTCCCGTGATTTGTTTAATGTGGTATCGTTTTTTTGTTATAGTTTCCGGTTGTTTTGAATTCCTGTTATTTTTTTTTTGTTAGGATACGCTTTTGGCGGGAGGGTTGGAACCTCCTGAGAGTTTAATGTGAGCTAGACGGAATCCTCGCCAAGTAAACCAGTCCGTAACACCATCGCGAAAAGATCCTGTGAAATATTTTTTGGAATATTACACGGAAGAATTTATTGACCAAGTTGTTCAAGCGACAAACCAATCAACTATGATGAAAACCGGGACGGCAATAAGTCTTACACGGGAAGAGTTTTTAAAATTTCTTGCTTTAGAGAAAATGACTGGATCAATTGGATATCCTCATTACAAATGTATTGGAAGAAACCCAGAAATATTCCAAGTTTTTCCGAGAGTATAGCAAGAAGTCGATTTCATTCAATTCGTAACAGTATAAAACTTACACTTAGTGAAGTAGTAGATGATAAACTTTATAAAGTCCGACCTTTAATAAATATGTTTCTAAAAAAAGTCCTATACCTTTGCATCGATGAAATGATGATTCCTTTCAAAGGAAAAACAGCACTTAGCCCATTAAGTGGGGCATAAACATTTTCTGTTTATGTAGTTCAAACGGCATCTTGCACGACATTGAGATTTACCAGGGAAAAACCACGATTTTACGTTGTTTGCAATTAGCATTTTGCTCCGATATTGTAATCCATTTAGCAAAAACAATTCCAGAAAATAAAAACTTCAAATTGTTTTTCGACAACTATTTCTCAACTCTTAATTTAATTCTTTTACTAAGCGAAAAGGGAATGTGATCTAATGGAACCATAAAAGCCAATAGAAAAAATAAGTTGCCACTGAAGTCTGGAAAAGAGCTAAAAAAGAAGGAAGAGGCAGTTATGATTTCCGTGTAACA
Organism: Pollenia labialis; assembly: GCA_949318255.1. NCBI lineage: Eukaryota > Metazoa > Arthropoda > Insecta > Diptera > Polleniidae > Pollenia > Pollenia labialis. Next base: position 128,703,243 of record OX439142.1, on the reverse strand, counting down.
AAAGAAAACCAGCTATATGTTATCAGATGGTTAGACGGAGGCATAGTTCAAGTCGTGTCTTCAATATATGGTGATGAACCATTAAATACCGAAAAAAGATTCTGCGCTAAAAAAAAGAACAAATTGCAATACCTCAACCATATATAATTTCAGCGTATAATAAAATCTCTATTAGATCCAGAAAATGGACCCTCAAATTATTTGACCATTTTATTGACTTAGCAATACGTAACACCTGGCTAGAATATCGAAAAGACTACGAAGTTAACAATGGAAAAATCGAAATGATATTGCAGAGGGACTTTTGGCACTATCAAATGTACATGTTGGCTCCCGCAAAAGAAGAAGACCTAAAACGTCTGCGGGTGCCAGTGACTTAGACAGCCCATCGACGTCAAGTAATATGAAAAAGCACAATCAACTTCTGTCCGATATGATGGAAATCAACATTGGCCAGAATACATATATAGAAAACAAAAGCAGATGCAAGTATAAAGGCTGTAATGGATATTCCAGATATAAATGTTCAAAATGCAATGTTTTACTTTTTCTGCTATGAAAAAAATCAAGTTTATTTGTAAAGTATGTATGACTAAAACGCCAAAAAATTGTTTAAACTAGTCCAAAAAAATTTTTAAAACATGAAACAAATTTTTTTAATGATTTTGTTATTCGTGCTTAATTCCCAATATTATTATTTGATAAAAACATGTTGCGGGTGAATCGACCATATGTGCGAAATGTTTGTAATGTTTAGAACTTCTATGTTTTTTTATGTGTGTTTGGTTGTGTTTCTTTGGTGTGTCTGTTGGTTTCTTTTTGTTTGTTGTTCAATTGTTTTCCTTAGTGTTGTTGCTTTTGTACGTTTTTCTAAAAATGATCAAAACATTTATGTTAGTAATTAGTAATATAGTCCAAAAAAATAAATGTTACTTACTTTTGTTTAATGTGCGTTGTCCATTGTCCTGTCCGCAGACAAAATAAAAAAAAAAAAGAATAGTAAAATTATTTTTCATCATGTGTTTTGTTTATCTTGTTTGTCTTGTTCGTCCTCCGTGTCATTTGTTTATGTTGACATGTATGTGTTCGTATAGTAAGGCAGTTTCGTATTTAGTGTGTCGGTAGTGCAGTGTCTAAAAGTACGTAGGGTTGTATTTTCATTCAAATATTTTAATGTATATAGGTATTGCTTACGCACAATTTAAATAATATTAAAATTATGAATGAAAATATGACATCTACTGGAATTTATGCTTGCCTGGTATGATAAAAAGTTAATAGGCTAAATTGCATGAGGAATACAAAAAAAAAAAAAACTCCGACTGGTCCAAAATTAATTAAAAAATAGGTGAACTGAATACGAAAAGCTTTTAAATAAGATTTTAAATAAATGGAATTAAACTTGAGATAAAAGATGGCTGTTTGGCGGTAAAATAATTACTTAGGTATTTTAATTATATAATGAAATGGAAACCGCTAGGGCTGTAAATAGGAACAATAAATTAAATGTAGGAAGATGACAAGGAAAGCGAAAATTCAGGCAGAAGCAAAACAGAACTTAACGATTAAAAACGTTTAATTATTGTGTGTGGTAAAACCTTATCTATTGTTTTTAAAAAAATATTGTGTTAACTAATAAAAGAAAAAAACGTAAGGAAAATAAAATTAAAAAAAAATTGTTAAGTGTATAAAAATAAAAAAAGTTTTCTTTCAGCTGGCTATTTTCGTGGGATACCATTATTGGAAACTCCCTAACACCACACCATAGGAAAATAGCCTGGTAACCAATAAAATTTGATGTTATAGTTTTTTTATTAAATCCTTAACGTGAGTCCCCATTTTGCTTGTTAACGCCTGCGACGAGAAAACATGTGCAATTAGTAAAACAAAAAAAAGGAAATTAGTAAGGATGATGATTGGTTACAGCAGCCGTAATTAATGATAAATCCCTTATAAAGAAAAATATTGGAAATTAAAAAAATATAAATGCTAAAAGAAAAAAATGAAAATTAATCCCTAATTAACGTAAAAACAAACAAAAAAATATTGTGGCTAAAGAAGAGAGAAAAAAAAATTAATTAAATAATAGAATTAGGTTAATTAAGTGTAGTTTTGTGAATTGTGAAGAAAATCTGTAAAACGAGTGTCAAGTTTAGTAGTTTGTGTGCATGTTATATGTGTTTATATATATACTCTTAATCCTCGTTTGCCGGTACTTTTGTACTTAAATTAATTTATATATATGTGAAGGTTAAAATTTAATAGAAAAATTAAATTGAATGCAGAAATTATGTCTCAGAGAGCTCTTTTAGATATAGGTAGATGATAACATAAAGGAAACTTTTTTTTTAAATTATAAAAGAAATATAAGAGAATTGAAATAAAAGAGTTAAAGTTATATATAAATAAATTTAAGAGTCAAGGCAAAGTGAAAGATAAATTGAGATTCAGATTGAGATTGAGGAATAAAGTATATGTGTATAATGTGTTAGTTTTGTGTTTTTCTATATTATTTTATATTATTGTAAATATTATTATTTTTATTAAGATTATTTTTAATTATTAAAATTTCTATTATAATAAATAATGTAAATTTTAATTTGAAAAGTTAGGTCTTTGATTTAGAAAGGTACAGGCAATGATGGAGTGGTAAGTGGAGAGAGAGGTCAAGTGGATATTGGGTCATGTGACAGAATTTATGCGGATGCATTCATGACATGGTTGGGAGGGCAAAATGAGGCCAACATCAGTCTCAAAATTCTTTATGTGGTGGTAGATTGTTGTGTAGTTGTCAGTTTTGTTTGTTTTCATATTTCTTTCGTGTTCGAATGCGTGGCTGGTGAGGAGGGTTGGAACCCCCCGAGAAAAAATGCACAAGAGCTAGTGGGAAACCTCGCCAGACCAAACGGTTCGTAACAAACACTGAAATTTATTGTTGATGGGATAAGCTATTCCTATGCGCATTTCACTGGTTGCTTAGGCCAGATCATCAGGAAACTTTATCCATAAAGATTTTAGAAAAACTAAAGATATTAAACTAAATAAACTGTTAAGCATATACGAATTACAGAAACAGTTCTATTTGTAACAATATTAAAGTTTAAACAAAATCATCAACAATAAACAGTAAGGGTAATCACGATGGTCATTGTGCAAATTTGTAATGTGTATATTAGCAGTGCATATTATGATTGAACGTGAGCATACCACTTTTATTTTTTGTGCAAATGTGCTATTTTTCTTAAATTTATTCTGGCAACACTAAAAACTTCTGGCAGCACTGCAAAAAATCTGCATTTGTTTACAATTATACACAAGCAAATTAAAATAATTTTTTCCTTTTTAATTAGCTTAAATTTAATTCTCTATTTTATAATAAAACCTACGAAAGTGTTGAATTTATAAGTTTTCTTAAAAACAATATGGCGCTCCATATGTCAAATGTTATTGTTTACATTTGTTTGCAACGTAGCAAATATGCACTACTAATCTTGTTCATGTTTTTTTTTAGTGCAAACGAAGTAAAATAGAGCAAATTGCATATAAGTGTGCATCGTTTGCACACTTTGCACTACCCATCGTGATTTCCCTTAGTGAGTTTATCTATCCTTACAATTCCCACCAAAATTGATTGAAATTCTTCCAACATTAATTGCAGTTGTTTTTCATACTGTGTGGCATTTACCAGCAATTTTTTTTTTTTTTATAATATCCTAGCTTATCCCGCGAAGCTTTATGCTTGTCTGCCGGAAAGAAACCAGAGTCTGCAATTAGCTCCTTTTTGAATGACACAATTTAAGGGTTGTGAACAACCTTTTCACCTGAGAGATTAAGACCGCCGTGTAAACAGGGTTGTGAACTATTTCTAATCAAAAAGCGCCGTGCCCCCAATCAAAAAGCGCTAAATAAAATACTTAATGAAATGTTAAAGAACAAAGTTTTATTAATTACACTGGTCGTCAAAAAGTGATCGTTTTAAATAAAAAATATATGTATGAAATACAAAGAATTTACAGAGCTAAATTCAAATCTGTTTTCAGTTTTTTCTATCATGTCTAGTTTATTTATGGACCAGACTAATTTTAAACCGAAATAAGGAGTTTATGGTACATACATTTTATCATAACTTAAGAACGATTTGTGCGATTTTGATCTTTTACAAATTATTATTTTCAAAATTATTTCTTAATTATAGCGACCATTTTTTCATGCAAATTAGTATTTACACATTATTATCATTTTGCAGAAATCCAGGTATATTATGAATAAAATATGAAATCAAATCATGAAGATGTTAACTAGACGTGATTGAATAAACTATCTGGATCCAACACGCTAAAGTCAATTAAAATCACATAATCAAGTTCTCTATACCGAATTTTTTTGTCATTTGCCGCACTGTGTTAATAAAACATTAGGTTTTCTGATATTTCATGAAAAGTAAAATAATATAATTTCAAATATACATGGAAAGAATTGTTTACTAAATCACCAGAAAATATGTCTTAAACCAAGAAAATGTTGCACCATTCTCGTCCAAGGCAAAAATTTCTTACTGTAAACATATGTGTGGCTTGGCTTAAGCAAAAAGTAGTGACTCAAAGCGACCTAAAATTTACTTAACCACAGCTAAAATAAATTGTTGTATTCTATAATTAAATCTAGCACTAGCTACTTTACACTAAGTCTATACGAGCAATTTGTTTGGCAATTATTGCTGTAGCAACTATCAAATTCTGTTGCCAACACTAGATATTAACGTGTGGACTGCATTAATATGTATTTGAACACATTTTCAACAACAAATGTCATAATACATTGCTGAGCAATTTTCTTTTAACACAAGCTGTCAAAATCAATTATTAGTAAGTCTGCTTTCACACGTTTCATCTTTTGATGCTCAACTCTTATGTTTTTAGGTGAGAGAAGAAAGAAGAAAGGGGGTTAGTACGGAGATGCCTGTACTCGGTCAGTACGCTTTGTTTTTATTCGTTGGTATATGTGCAACGATGGCTGCATGTAATTTGTTTTCTTTTCTTTTTCTCTTTGATTCGCTATTAATAAAATTGTTGTTGTTTTGTATCGAAAAAAGTTGAAACTGAATGCTGCGTGTGAATATATTGGCATCTTTAAAAGGGAATTGAAAAGAAGTTGAGCATCAAAAGATGAAACGTGTAAATTCAGACTAACAAAAAAGAAAAAAATTTAAACTCAAAAATATAAAATTTAAATACAAAATGTACAAATTAATCATTAAAAAATAATTAAAAATAAATTGGTTGCCGAAGAAAATGTAAGTATTTATTTAAATACAAATTCATGTTTTGTGTTAAGACACACGTTTACTCCACTCGGAAAAATATATTAAACATAGGACATTTCTGTGACGTCATTCTGCCGACGTTATTGCTTATGTTAACAAATACAAATTGCGCGTATAGACGTAGGGTTAAGAAAACTTGATATAAAAATAAGAAACTTTTGATTGATTTGCTTAACATGTTGATCTTAATATAAATTAATTGAAACAAAATTCTAGCATTTGTTTCTTGATGCAAAAGATTCGATTCTCTTCAAAAATCAAGAAAATCAGACAATAGTTATTAAATAAATACAGCTTGATTTCAGAACTATGTATCTTTCTTCTTTTTAATAAAAATGAGCTACTTTTGTATATCTTGTTTTAAGAAATTTTTGATCTTATATCAAAAACATAAATTTTTTGATCAGGAGAAAATATTTTTTTATTTAAGAAAGTTTCACAAATTACGAACAAAACAAATTAAAATCAGGAAATTATTTTTGGATTTTCTTGTTTTAAGAAACAAAATGGATTTCTTTAGAAAATATACTCCTTTCCGTGTATAGTATGCATTTCAGAGTACTATATATTAAAAATATTTGAAAAACGGAAACAAATTTTGGTTTAATTGTTCTTGATTTAAATATGTATATGAAAATTAAAGTACAAAAACGTTGGGTATCTATAAAAGCGCTAATTTAGAGCTCTTTAAAAAAAGCACTGAGGGAAAAATATGCGCCTTTTCACCAGTTAAAAAGCGCTAAATCTAGCGCCAAAGGCGCTATATTGGCTACCCTGGTTGTAAATAGGTTAAGAAAAACAAAAACAACTCGCTTTATTTTTCGCAAACAAAATAAAAAGCGGGCTGCTAGTCCGTTTTTTTAGGCCGTGCACCTGCAAGTTTAATATCAAAATAATTTTCGTGGGAATACACAATTTAATTTAAGAGGCCCTATGCTCCTTATAGGATCGAGGGGAATATATATAAACCCAAATTTCAGAATTTTTAAAATTTTTTTTTATTTTGGTTTTATTGAGAAAACAAGTGACTAAACGTTTAGAAAAATTTATATGGAAAACACTCAAAAAAAAGTGTGCTATACGGGCGTGTTCTAGAATCCGAATCCACCCGAAAGTGGATTACTTTAGCATTATTGGTGTTCTGCATTTCACATCCACATGTTTTTATTCGTTTTCAATTAGAGTAGATATGGGTTGGTGAAAGTAAACCGAATCGACTTTTATTGTAATATGTGATAACATTTTTAACAAAAAAATTAATATTGCTATTAGCTTAAAATCTTCTTAATCCAATTTAATCAAAAATATATCGTTATCTAAAACGCAAAAGGCCCTTACTAACCCTAAATTTAAAGTCGACATTTTCATTGATATTGATGTAATTATACCAAATTTTTTTGAACGATTTTTATGTTATTTTCAGACAATTTGTTTCTTTAATCGCTTTAGCGATCTCTTAGTTTTTGGGTTTGTTTAAACTTTGCAATTTTTCGCGAATTTAAGCCATGTTCGCGATATAAGCGATTTGGTCGTGTAAGTTTTCTGATTCTTTACAGCTTTAACGATTTATAATAAATAGTTGACTTTGCTATCATGCCGCTGTTTGCAAATTTTTGCGAATTTCCTTGAATTTAGCAATTTTTACCGATTTTTTGCCATTCCTTATAGTTTTAGGGACTTTAAATCAATATTATGGCTGGTTTGAAATATTAAAATTTTTCGCGAATTTTCGCTATTTTTGCAATTTTTTTTTTTTGTTATTTTCCGACATTTTGTTTTTTTTAACCCATTTAGAGATTTCAAATAAATTTTAGTGTTTGTTTAAAAGTTTGCAATTTTTCGAGAATTTTAGCCATGTTAGCGATTTTTTTTGTGATTCTTTACAGCTTTCACGATTTTTAAAAAATATTAGACATTGCTATCATACTTCGGTTAGCAAATTAGCGATCATTAGTTCAACAAAAGTTTTTTTCGAACAAAAACTTCGAATACACAAAAACATGCTGATTTGAGAACAGCAATTTATGAATTATGCTGATTCAAAAAATTTTTCGTTTTCAATTCGAGTCTAAACCTAGAACATACCTGATAAATATATAAATTTTACTCCACGTTCAGTCACTTGTGTTGTGAAAAGAGCACATAAAACTATTAAATATTTGTAAAAATTGTATTTTTAAAATTCTTAAATAAAAAGATGTAGCGAAACAAGGTTCAATCAGTCAGTTAGAACCTTGTTACCTGAATTTCAAACCAATAACGCGATATACAAAAAAAATTTCTTGTCGACATTGTGTGCTAGACAGAAATATTCAAGTAAACATTGTTTATTTCAATTTTATTTATTTTTATTGAAATCCTGGACCAACAGCTATTGGTATATCATCGTTTAAATTCATTTCTTCACCCGGAGAATATAAGCCAAGAGCCGAACGCTCTGGTAAGCCAGGTATAGCACGGTCATTAGTGTCGTCATCATCATCGTCATGACTATCAGATTCATCGCTGTCGTCATTAGCTTATGAAAGAAAAAAATACAGTAAATAAAATTGTGCAAAATTTAAACTTACCATCTTCATCATCTGTTTCAAGACCAGGCATTGTTAGAACTTTTCCTAAGGGATACAAATCAGCTGCTGCATTTTTCATGGCGTCTAACTAATCATAAAAAATAAAATATTAATTAAATAATATTTACTTTTAAAAATACTCTATAATTAAAATAATTTGTATACCCAACTATGGTGTTCTCGTTCATACTTCAATACTTCGGCTTCCTCATTAGTGGGAGCACTATCAAACCATATGCGATTCGCTATTGGAGGCCGCAATGAAGGAAAAAATGGCAGCATAGACATGGTTAATCTTTAATTACTTAATAATTTGTTTACACAGAAATTGTTTATACAAGATTTATCACAATTTGTTATGAAAACAAATAAAGGAATTGCAGAGTTGTTTTGATATTTCTTTATTCAAATGCTAAAAAATCAGCTCTGTCGGCTAAATTGGAACGCAAGGCGAATTCATACAAGGTAGCCTTATTTTGAAAACGTTTACAACACTAAAGTATTTTAACATTGTGTCAAAAACAGTGTTACCGTTATGCGACTAAAGTCGCATTTTTGCCCCTTTTTGACTGCCGTGCCACTTTTTTGACCCCTTTGTTTTAAATCCCCTTTTGTATCATTTTGTAGTTTTTTGTGCCCCTTTTGCCTCTTTTTTAAACAATTTTTTTTATACTGTCAATCAATGAATCCGAACTCAATTTGAAGAGAAAATAGCATCTAATTAAGAAAAAATTAAAATTATTCAGGAAGGGCTATATATTAACAATAAAATTTATCTCAAATTTCTAGTATATGTATTAAATATTATGAATAAATTAAACCTTAATTTTCAAAACGAATCATCACAAATTATATATTTAGTTTCATCCACGAAAGATATTGTATTAGAAATTTTTAAAAAATGTTTAAAAAAGAGTATTTTATGCAAACAAGTATAGAACAAATTGATTTTGTTGATGTTCTGCATATAAAAGAAACTCTTAATATATATATTGGCCACGAAGCCGAGCTAGAAATATTTACTAACAACATCTTAAGTAGTGATATTGTAGAAATTAAAAACAACATTTTACTTTTTTACCAAAAGCTGTGCAAAGAAATTTTATCAAGAATTAATATTAGCGATAAGAGGCTGAGTTCATTAAAGGTTTTAGATCCAGTATTTATTAAGTCACCTGAAGACATAAATTACTTTGAAATTGTTACCGTTTTTATTGATATAATTACTAACCCAGATGATTTTGTAAAAGAGTTCAAACTTTTAGAAACCAGATCAAACGATAAAAGCTATGAAGCAATTTTTAAAATATCTAAGCCTGAAACATTTTGGTACGAAATTGGCAATTTAAAAAACTGTTTGGGTGACAATTTATATCCAAACTTGTATAAATTTGCTTCGTATGTTTTTACTTTACCACATAGTAGTGCATCCGCTGAGCGGATTTTTTCTAAGTTAGCATATTTAAAAAATAAAGTGACAAATAGACTAAAGGAAGATACCTGTCAGTCTATGTTATCCGCTTTAAATTTGTATCAAAATGACTAGGAAGATTGGATTCCAAGTGATGAATTGATTAATAAATATAGATTTACGTTTTCAAAAAAATAGATATTTAATAGTTGAAGAAACAACATAACACTGCAATTTATAAAAAAAAATGGATCTGTACCTGATATTAACTATCTTCCTATCAATACTTTTATATGCTTTTTCCTGGAGGTTTTTTCGTAACTTAATTTTTTTGGCAAAAAAGTAAAATAATCCTAGTGCCAAATATTTATGTACATACATATACTTACATATATACATATCCCTATCTATTTAAATGTAAAGTTTTTTGTATCAAATCATATTATGAACTATTTTTTGTTTTTGTAAGTATTGTTATTACACTATTTTATGTGTATGTGTGTTTTTCCCAAGCAATTTGTATTATATACCTATAATGTATATTTTTATAAATATGAAGTTTTTTTTTTGTTATGTTTTTTTTTAAATTTTCCTGTTTATAAAGTTGCCCCTTTTTTTCTCAGAATTCCCCTTCTTGTGACACTTTTTATTTGAAAATCCCCTTTTTGTGCCCCTTTTTGAAAATTTTGAACGGTAACACAGGTCAAAAATAACACCACACTGTTGTAAACAATTTAAACAAATATTTCATTTTCTTTTTAATATTAAATTGTTTGTTTTGAAATGTAATAATTTAAAAAATTTTTAAATTCATAATTTTAGGTGAAAATTATAAAATTTAGTAAATATTCCCCAGAACCACATGAACGGGTGCCAAGATAGCGTCGATAGTTATCCACGAAAACTCATAATTAATTAGTGTTTTTTGGGGTTGAAATGAAAATGGGAATTTAATGCTTTTGGGAATTAAAATGATAATTACACACAAAAAAATCATAGGTAAAATTACCTAAATATATGGTATAAAATTAACTAAGCGCAAGGGTAGCATGGCAGTATCGAAGTTTCTTAGCTATAAAAGATATAAAGATAAAATTTACACACAAAATAAACTCATAGCGAACAATTCTGCATCATTAATTCCAAAATATCATATTTTGGATGAGTGGTATATATTTTTTAAACCTATTAGAATTTAACGATAAATTTGATTTATTAAATTGTCAAAATAGTGCATATATAGTTTGCTTTCACTTAATCTTGAATTTTGTGAATTTTTGTTTGTTTTTGTTGTAACAAGCGCATCCAGTGGTGTTTCTGAGGAACTCATAATTTTCATTAGGCCTTCCTTCTGTTAATTCTTCTAAATCTTTTTTTTTACCTGGTGCTTTTCAATGAAATTCGTGTGATAAATAACGAAATGCTTCTTGGTAGTTTAAGATGCCACAATTGTTATATAAATATAATCCAATTTCACGTTAGGATTATAACTAATTTTGCCTTTAAAATCAATACTTATCCAGCATGGAAATGTGCGCTTCGTCAATATTAATCGTCATCAATAAAAGTAATAAATAATTATTGTTGTTATTTTTTATATACATACATCTTTTTTGTAAAAAGTTCAGTGGAGATCTTAGGATTATAATATACTCACATAAATACGTTGTATCTTTATACTCTATCGAATAGTTTTTTATTTATTTTAATTCAAAAATTTTAAATTGAAATTTAAATTTGAACTTTTTTCACAAAAAAATTTCTAATTGAAAGAAAAAATCAAATAAACCTAAATACATACATATATTAAAAATTCGAAGAAGATACCTAACCCAATTAGTAATAATAACAAAAATTTTAGGCAAAACTTTTTTTATTAATTACCAATTATCTTAGGCAACTAAAAATAAATTACCTATGTACGCATTTGTAAAATACCCAAAATTTTTTTTTGTGTGTAGAGTTTTGCTTTTGGGAATGCAAAATTTGGGAATTTAAAAAATTAGAGTGTTCGAAAAAAAATAAGAAATTGTAATTTATAGCAAATAATAACGCAAAAATGGAGTAAGCAATTAAAAAACAATAATAAACATTTACCCCCGTATTTATAAATGATTATTAAATTTAACAAACGTTTATTAAGGCAAATTTTCATACAAAATTTGCTTTGTAAACCTTTATTTAACTTACATTTTTTTATAAATGCGGGCGTTAATATACATATATAAAAAAAGTAATAGAATAAATCAAAGATATGTATTAATAATTAAAAATTAAACATTTCTACTTATAATAAAATAAAATTTTTTTAACAAAAAAAGACAAAACATTTTACAAAAAAATTGATTATTAATAAAAATATAAAGTATGTACACATTAAAATTATTAAAACCGAATTTGTATCTTATTTTTTCGGGCTTTAAAGGCAACGTCAAGGAAAAACTGCATATATTATGAAAGTAGACGTACTAAAGAATATAAAAAGCTTTCCGTGCAAAAAATCTAAGGAATAGTTTTCCAGAACTCTGGGTTCATCCAAAATGGTCAGTAAAAATTGGGATTTAATTTTTAAAGGTGTTAGAGATAACGGCAAGGAAAAACTGCATAGATAATGAAAGTAGACGTACTAAAGAAAATAAAAAGCTTTCCTTTCAAAAAATCTAAGGAACAGTTTTCCAGAACTCCGGGTTCCTCCAAAATGGTCAGTAAAAACTGGGATTTAATTTTTAAGGGTGTTAGAGGTATCGTCAAGGAAAAAAACTGCATATATTCTGAAAGTAGACGTACTTAAGAATATAAAAAGCTTTTCGTGCAAAAAATCTAAGGAACAGTTTTCCAGAAATCTGGGTTCATCATTTGTCAGTAAAAACTCCGATTTAATTTTAAAGGGTGTTAAAGATAACGTCAAGCAAAAAACTGCATAGATAATGAAAGTAGACGTACTAAAGAATATAAAAAGCGTCAAGAAAAAAACTGCATAGATAATGAAATACATACTTTATATTTTTATTAATAATCAATTTTTATGTATAATGTTGTTTTGTTTTTTTTGTTAAAAAAAAGTTTTTTTTATTATAAGTAAAAATGTTTTATTTTTAATTATTAATACATTTCTTTGATTTATTTTATTACTTTTTTTAAATATATTAAATGTTTATTAATTGTTTACTCCATTTTTGCGTAATTATTTGCTTTAAATTACAATATCTTATTTTTTTTCGAACACCCCAATTTTTTAAATTCCCAAATTTTGCATTCCCAAAAGCAAAACCCGCATTATCATTTTAATTCCCAAAAGCATTAAATTCCCATTTTCATTTCAATCCCCAAAAACACCAATTTAATTTTCAGTTTTTGTGGAAAACTATCGACGCTATCTTGGCGCATATGGTCATCTGGTGTAAATTCGCCTTGGTGGAACGCATTTATCAAATCACAGCTGATTGTCACCAATTGCTTATCCTAAACGTTTTGTATTTTAGTCCATTTTTAGGAAATATATTTAATATCTTTAATTAAAAAATTATAAAAATGATAGAAATTACTTGCAACGATCGTTTGGGTAAAAAGGTATAAACATTTTTAATTGTGTTAAATATTTTGTTAATTGGTTCATTAATAGGTTCGAGTGAAATGTAATCCGGATGACACCATTGGCGATCTCAAGAAACTGATTGCTGCTCAAACTGGTACAAAATACGATAAAATAGTTTTAAAGAAATGGTATACCATCTACAAGGACAACATAAAATTATCTGACTGTAGGTATTTTATAATCTTTTTTAAGTTATTTTAAAACTATCTACTTTGTTTATAGATGAGATCCATGATGGAATGAATTTAGAGCTATACTATCAATAGGATTACTTAAATTCAAAATAATTTATAATACTAAAATATTTTTTTACTATATTTACTAAATAATAAATTAAACTAACATAGATTTGGAATCAATGAAATGTTCTCACAATTAATCAAACTGTCACAACTCAAAATTCACAAAAGTTGTACCAAGGCGAATTCAACTACAACAATCCAAAAACAACAGAAACAACAGGGGGTTTTGCATTACATTGTTAAGGGCCAAATACACTTATCATGTGCGTGTACGTGTGTACGTGTGCTGGACGTAATATTCGCCGTCATATCTTAATATTTTGGGTTTTCATCAAGCGTGGTCGGTGTCACACATACCCTGCAAATTTTATTGGACTACCTGATCCAATTTGATAAAATGGACTACTCCATGGACTGGTCCGATGTAATGCAACCATGGACCATGCCATTGTTAAAAAGTGTTTGTAGTGAGACGACATGTCTTCGTTTTTTAACGACATGTTTTCGTTTTTAAACGAGAAGTCCAAAGATGGGTTATATGGTCCTGCCCTAGGACATCGTAATATTAAGTAGACCATGTTTTTTCCATACGTTTGGGCTACTTTTAGACTAGTCCTAGCCCCTTGTGGACTACTCTTTACACGCGTGTTTGGACTGGTCCTAAAATTTGCAGGGTACAAACACATTTTCACTAATACTACCACAATGCTTGAGTACTTTGATAAGTGTTTTTGGGCCTTTAGTGTTTACGGCTCAAAATGTCAACCATTCTTAGCAAAACACTAACAAATCAAAACAAATAGGCTCGAACTGTCACGTCAAGTTTGACCCGCCAAGTCTTGAGTTTTTAGGAGAGAGGGGAAAAGATATGTTATTCTCGAATGCCATTTCTTTTCCTCTCTCTCCTAAAAACTCAAGACTTGATGGCTAGAACTTGAAGAATGTGAACCAGTACTTACTTAGTTTGGAACTAAAATTGGACGTAATAAAACGTTTAAAGTCGGGTAAAAAGACTGTTTATATAGACAGAACCCTTGGTTTAGCACCTTCAACAGTAAAAACAATTTGCAAAAGTGATAGCGCTAAAAATTAATCATTTAAAGAAAGCTCGAGATAATAGCAAATGAGATTTTATTTTTATTTTTTTTTTTCCTAAGCTACTAAACCCTAATATTTTTGTGAATATGGATAAATGAAATAAATATGTAAATGTTTGTTATGCATTTATGAAAATGTATTGTTGCAAATAACTGTCTCTAATATGTAAAATTTTAATATTTGATGATTTGTTGTCGATTTTGTTAAATGTTCGTGACGATTTTGACGAATTTTGTTAAAACTTTTGACGATTTTTGAAGAAAAAAGTCTAATAACCCTGCTTTCCATATTAATTATAATTTTCAAACTAAGTATGTATGTATGTATGTATAAAGTTTATACTATAAACCAGGGATGATAATTGAGAAAATCAAAATCGTACCAACGAACTTTTAAAATCGTACTTTTTCGGCCCCAATTGTACTAAATCAGCATTTTATAAATTATTTTTTATTATACAAAAATTTAATGCATCAAAAAGAAAATTTAATTTAGCGCTTAAAAATTATTCGGAGTAAAATAATAATGGAGTGGTCTCCCACTGTTCCAAAATTCTGTTGATTACTTCTTGACGTTACAACCATCTTGTTGACAAATACTTGGAAATATTATGAGTTCGTTCCAAAATAATCTTGAATTGAGAGGAATTCGTCTCTTCTACAATGTAAAACTTTTGCAGAAGTGGTTTCCTATATCTTTTAAAAATTTGTCAATACCATCAGAAAATGCACGCTTATATGCTGCCGCTGATACTAAATTTAGAATGTGGCATAAGCAATCGTTCAATGAACAAGTGAAAAAATCTATTTACAATAGCGGAGTTCAGTGTTTCGTGCAAATGGTCTTGCAACAGTACAAATGCAAAATATCATAGCTGTTTTGGTAAATCCAACAACAAAAAGTAGAGCTTCCCTAAGATTTCATAATAAAGCCATGACATTTTGCATTTTCGCAAGAATATTTGCACCAAACACTAAACTCCGCTTATAGTCATTGGACAGTAAATACGAGTTGCCATTTTATATTAGTTATAAATAGGTAGGTTTGAAAAATTTGGAAATAGTACCACATCAGTCACGGGGGTACCAGCGTACTTTTTAGTTTCGAATTGTACCAAAAAAGTACAATTGTACCAACTTTATCAACCTTGACATACATACATGTATAAAATGATCTGTTATTTCCCAGCTAGCATAGGCTGTTTGTTAGACGATTATGTTTAATATACAACTCCTAAAAGAATCTTCTGGTGATTATCTGACGAGCAACAAAAACATCTAAATCTTTTCTTAATTTATTTATTTTTTGACACGCTCGTCTGTAAATCTTGAAATTAACCTTTTGGGACTCTCTGTAAGAGTCGTATAAAAATTACTGAGCTACCTAAATAAGACAGTTTTTGAAGTATGAAAATGCTATTGCCAATACAATTTTAATAAAACAAACCGGCCTAAGGATCTGCAAAAAACGATTTTCCGACAGGATGGTGTTGATTTCGCGACCTTAAGGTTTGTTTTATAGAAATTTTATGAAAATTAGAAGTTTTGGCATGAAAAATACGCCTGATGCCCTTATTTAGGTAGCTTAGTCATACGGCTGAGTATTTCACGAGTTGTAAAATAATACCTACATGAGTCTCATACGACTCTTAGCATGCTTTTTGAAAGACTCGTTAGATAATGTCAACAAACATCATAAACGATTCCTTTTACGATTAATATAAGCGTTTTTCGCTGCGTTATGGAAGAATCTCTCTTACGAATCAGCACGTGTAACAGTTTCTCCCGTGCTTGGAATCGTCTACAATTAAAAAATGAGCTCGTCGACGATCAAAAAGACTCTTTGTGAGATTCCCAGTAAGCTCCTGGGTTGAAATAAAATTTTAATAAAATATAAATTTATGTATTAAAAAAATAATCTTTTAATCTTTTATTCTACTCTTAAAGCAAACACTTTACTTTAGCTGCACTTTTGTGCAGGTAACCACAATTGTGTACCTGCACATTAAGGCAGGTAAATGCATTTAAGATAACTGCATTTTTGATTTACCTGCACAAAAAATCGTGCAAAGGAGATTGTGCAGCTAAGTCAAAACTACTGTATTTTTTTTATGTCGGCACTTAGAGTTGCCACTTGCTTATATTTTGTTATATGTTGTATGAAAACATTTTCTACATTTGAGGTGGCACCCAGTCGGTTTAATTTAAAACATACTTTAATTTTGACTATGGTAGCAAAATAATTTAAAGTAGGTTTTTGTTTTAAAGTTGTTTATAAATAGAACCGACTTTAGCGTTTGACTATGATTATGGGCCAATATTTTTAACTAAAAAAATAGAAAAAACTAAAAAAAAATAATAAAAACGACACAAGTTTACTGTACGATAATCATTCGATTATGAAATCTTATAACATCCGTGTTCCCCTGGTTTAAGATTAAGATTAACATGAAGAAATTTGTTCTCTCATTCTGCCGACGTTCTCTCACATATTATATCAGATATTATCTCAGGTGAAGACCCCATGTTAAAGTCTTTTTTTATTTGCTTATGCATTTGACAGACAACAAAGCAGCAACATAAAATCTGCAACAACCAGGTAAGGTGTCTCAAAAATTTTCTTCTAAAATAAAAAATAATTTTTTTGCTACTCAATTTTCTTTATAGAAATTGTGCACTATCACCTATCCAAATGCTGTTGTTGACCTTAAGGTTTTACGCTACAGGCAGCTTCCTGATCGTAATAAGTGATTACTGTGGAGTATCTATTGCAACAGCTAGCCGCGTTGTAAAAAAAGTATCCAAAGCAATTGCAAAACTATCAACGAAATTTATGTATATATGAATGCCAGAATCTCAAGAGGACATGAGGAAGACAGCTTCATATTTTTATGACATTGCAAAGTTTCCCAAAGTAATAGGAGCTATAGATTGTACACATGTTAAGTTGCAATCTCCTGGAGGAAATGATGCCGAAATTTTTAGATGTCGTAAAGGTTATTTTTCATTGAATGTTCAGGAAGGGTTTTAAAATTACTAAATTTTTTATTCATAATATATGTACATACTTATGTACATATGTAAATTATTTAAAGGCTATTTGCAACTCTAACCTCGAAATAATGGATATAGTAGTCAGATGGCCTGGATCGGCCCACGACAGTTATATTTTTAATAATAGTCGTATAAAGGCTCGATTTGAACATGGAGAGTTTGGATCCTACTTACTTTTAGGCGACGGAGGCTATGGTGCGAAGCCATATTTGATGACACCATTGGCCAACCCACAGACTGAAGGAGAAAAATTATACAACGAGTCACAAATTCGAACACGAAATGTAATTGAACGGTGTTTTGGTATTTTGAAGCGCCGTTTTCCAGTATTGTCTCTGGGAATTAGAGTATCCCTTGACGCTACTGTGTCAATAATAGTATCCTGCACTGTTTTGCATAACTTGTATCGACTTTTAAAAGATGTTTATGACTTTGATAACTTTTCAATATCAAGCGATGAAGAAAAAATTATTGCAGACGGCATATAGGACACGAAACAGCATTATTGAAAACTATTTTTCTATATTATAAAATTTGTTTTGGTTTAAAAAACCGTTAAATAAAGTTTTTGTACTAATCCGCAATATCAGTGTCTTTTCATTTTCCATCTGAATTACGTAAATTTAATTTTAAATTAATTAAAAAGTACACACAAAAAGTTCATAGGTAATTAACACAAACAAAAAAGTAAAAATAATTCAATAAAGTATTCAGTCTTTTATGAAATATAAAAATTAACAATTTTAAACAAATAATAATAAAACCAAAAATCTAACATTTCGCACGTTATTAAATAAGGACTACCCGCTGAAAATATATTTTATATATCTAAAAAATAAGTGTAAAAATTAACAAAAAAAAAAATAATAATAAAATTCACAGTAAACAATATATGTACATATGTGTATGTATATCGTCACCTTAAATGCAAAAGGGAGTAAAAACAAAAAAATTAAAAATAATGTTTTTGATTGGTTTATATGCACTAGACTAATTACATGCTATTTTGCTTCTTTTGTAAAAACAAAAAGTGTTGTTCCACCCTCTTGCATTTTTGGTGACTATATGTAAATGTATATATTATGTACCAAAAAAATTAACGAAAAAAATTCATAAGCACATTTAAGAATTAAAACTTATACTTACATACGACTATACTAATGAATATTTCAATATTTATCTTTTTGTTGAAATTTCTGAATTTCTAATCTTTTTAGGTCTATTTTTAATTTTTATAAATCTTCTTTCAAACGAAGTTTATTAATTTGCAGGTTATGCCTCTCTTCAGCTCTTCTGTCCTCATTTTCAAAAAAAGAAATTTGCTTTTCTAGCAGTTCATCAGTTTTATCAGGAACAACATATTTCTTTAAGTTTTAGGAATATATGTAAGTGATTTGTAAATTTTTGGTTCTGCAATTATATGCAAGTTGTTTACCATATGGTTACTGCATTGTCCTATTAAACTTGATATCAGTTCCATTGGAAAACAATTATCCCTCAAAATATCCCTAATTATTCTTAAATTCCTGTTATGAAATTCTATGTCACTTATACTCAGTAAAAATTATTTTCTTCAATAAAACTGCTCTTTTTTAAACAAAACAAAAGTTTATTTAAAACATAACCTAATTTTGATTTAATTTAAATAAATAGTTAAAACAAAAAATAATACAATAAAAATAAAAATGGTCAGATGAAGATACCATGTTATGAAATATAAATTGCGAAATTTGGTATTTATAATAGTTACCAGAAATGTATGTAAATAAAAACATGTTACAAGTTGATTAAAAAAATATAAAAAAACAGATTGGACTATAAGCGAACATTTTTGCATAAAGAATTATATTCGTTTGCTAAGAAAATGTGGCTTTTAAACGAAAATGGACTACATGCGAAATGGACCTTAGGACAAATAATTTGTATGAAATTCGAAAAAATCTGCATGTGCATATGACAGTTTTGACTTACATCCGTTTTTGGCCTTTAAGCGGAATGGACTATAAGCGAAAAGTACTGTAGTACGTAAGTGCTTTGATCCGTTGAGGCGAGACAACTCATTGAACAATGTTGATTCGAATTGCCTGCCTCGGTCAGTTGTAATTGCGCTGGGCATTCCAAATTGTGCTATCCAGCCGTGTAAAAATGCACTGGCAACTGTTTCGGCAGTAATGTCTTTCATCGTTTGAATTCGAAAGCGGGTCTATAATGTCTATATTTACGTGTTTAAATCACTCATCAGGTACGTAAAATTTTCCCAAAGTACTTTTGTTGTGTCTTGTTACTTTACAACGCTGATAAGGAATGCAGTTTCCAAGCAAGGTCTTTCCTAATGTTACCAAGCAAGGTCTTTCCTAATGTTTTTCCATACAAAACATTCGGCTATCAGTTTTATGGTCGAACGTTTACCAGGGTGTGACATATTATGCAAAGAATTAAAAACTTGTGTTCTAAACTGTTTAGTAACGTAAGGACGCATACGATTGTTGGATACATCGCACCATACAGAACAACCAGAATTCAGTATGGAACAAGTTTTAACTGCAGACTGCTGTCCAACTTAGCATCATCAATTTCTGCATCATTACTTTGGTCCATAGCCAATTTTTCAATGGACTTGCCCATTGACTGCTACTTGGACGAAATCTACCCTGTTGTAACATATTACTAAATTCACGCTTCACAATTTCTAACTTTTAATCTTTTATTCTACTCTTAAAGCAAACACTTTACTTTAGCTGCACTTTTGTGCAGGTAACCACAATTGTGTACCTGCACATTAAGGCAGGTAAATGCATTTAAGATAACTGCATTTTTGATTTACCTGCACAAAAAATCGTGCAAAGGAGATTGTGCAGCTAAGTCAAAACTACTGTATTTTTTTTATGTCGGCACTTAGAGTTGCCACTTGCTTATATTTTGTTATATGTTGTATGAAAACATTTTCTACATTTGAGGTGGCACCCAGTCGGTTTAATTTAAAACATACTTTAATTTTGACTATGGTAGCAAAATAATTTAAAGTAGGTTTTTGTTTTAAAGTTGTTTATAAATAGAACCGACTTTAGCGTTTGACTATGATTATGGGCCAATATTTTTAACTAAAAAAATAGAAAAAACTAAAAAAAAATAATAAAAACGACACAAGTTTACTGTACGATAATCATTCGATTATGAAATCTTATAACATCCGTGTTCCCCTGGTTTAAGATTAAGATTAACATGAAGAAATTTGTTCTCTCATTCTGCCGACGTTCTCTCACATATTATATCAGATATTATCTCAGGTGAAGACCCCATGTTAAAGTCTTTTTTTATTTGCTTATGCATTTGACAGACAACAAAGCAGCAACATAAAATCTGCAACAACCAGGTAAGGTGTCTCAAAAATTTTCTTCTAAAATAAAAAATAATTTTTTTGCTACTCAATTTTCTTTATAGAAATTGTGCACTATCACCTATCCAAATGCTGTTGTTGACCTTAAGGTTTTACGCTACAGGCAGCTTCCTGATCGTAATAAGTGATTACTGTGGAGTATCTATTGCAACAGCTAGCCGCGTTGTAAAAAAAGTATCCAAAGCAATTGCAAAACTATCAACGAAATTTATGTATATATGAATGCCAGAATCTCAAGAGGACATGAGGAAGACAGCTTCATATTTTTATGACATTGCAAAGTTTCCCAAAGTAATAGGAGCTATAGATTGTACACATGTTAAGTTGCAATCTCCTGGAGGAAATGATGCCGAAATTTTTAGATGTCGTAAAGGTTATTTTTCATTGAATGTTCAGGAAGGGTTTTAAAATTACTAAATTTTTTATTCATAATATATGTACATACTTATGTACATATGTAAATTATTTAAAGGCTATTTGCAACTCTAACCTCGAAATAATGGATATAGTAGTCAGATGGCCTGGATCGGCCCACGACAGTTATATTTTTAATAATAGTCGTATAAAGGCTCGATTTGAACATGGAGAGTTTGGATCCTACTTACTTTTAGGCGACGGAGGCTATGGTGCGAAGCCATATTTGATGACACCATTGGCCAACCCACAGACTGAAGGAGAAAAATTATACAACGAGTCACAAATTCGAACACGAAATGTAATTGAACGGTGTTTTGGTATTTTGAAGCGCCGTTTTCCAGTATTGTCTCTGGGAATTAGAGTATCCCTTGACGCTACTGTGTCAATAATAGTATCCTGCACTGTTTTGCATAACTTGTATCGACTTTTAAAAGATGTTTATGACTTTGATAACTTTTCAATATCAAGCGATGAAGAAAAAATTATTGCAGACGGCATATAGGACACGAAACAGCATTATTGAAAACTATTTTTCTATATTATAAAATTTGTTTTGGTTTAAAAAACCGTTAAATAAAGTTTTTGTACTAATCCGCAATATCAGTGTCTTTTCATTTTCCATCTGAATTACGTAAATTTAATTTTAAATTAATTAAAAAGTACACACAAAAAGTTCATAGGTAATTAACACAAACAAAAAAGTAAAAATAATTCAATAAAGTATTCAGTCTTTTATGAAATATAAAAATTAACAATTTTAAACAAATAATAATAAAACCAAAAATCTAACATTTCGCACGTTATTAAATAAGGACTACCCGCTGAAAATATATTTTATATATCTAAAAAATAAGTGTAAAAATTAACAAAAAAAAAAATAATAATAAAATTCACAGTAAACAATATATGTACATATGTGTATGTATATCGTCACCTTAAATGCAAAAGGGAGTAAAAACAAAAAAATTAAAAATAATGTTTTTGATTGGTTTATATGCACTAGACTAATTACATGCTATTTTGCTTCTTTTGTAAAAACAAAAAGTGTTGTTCCACCCTCTTGCATTTTTGGTGACTATATGTAAATGTATATATTATGTACCAAAAAAATTAACGAAAAAAATTCATAAGCACATTTAAGAATTAAAACTTATACTTACATACGACTATACTAATGAATATTTCAATATTTATCTTTTTGTTGAAATTTCTGAATTTCTAATCTTTTTAGGTCTATTTTTAATTTTTATAAATCTTCTTTCAAACGAAGTTTATTAATTTGCAGGTTATGCCTCTCTTCAGCTCTTCTGTCCTCATTTTCAAAAAAAGAAATTTGCTTTTCTAGCAGTTCATCAGTTTTATCAGGAACAACATATTTCTTTAAGTTTTAGGAATATATGTAAGTGATTTGTAAATTTTTGGTTCTGCAATTATATGCAAGTTGTTTACCATATGGTTACTGCATTGTCCTATTAAACTTGATATCAGTTCCATTGGAAAACAATTATCCCTCAAAATATCCCTAATTATTCTTAAATTCCTGTTATGAAATTCTATGTCACTTATACTCAGTAAAAATTATTTTCTTCAATAAAACTGCTCTTTTTTAAACAAAACAAAAGTTTATTTAAAACATAACCTAATTTTGATTTAATTTAAATAAATAGTTAAAACAAAAAATAATACAATAAAAATAAAAATGGTCAGATGAAGATACCATGTTATGAAATATAAATTGCGAAATTTGGTATTTATAATAGTTACCAGAAATGTATGTAAATAAAAACATGTTACAAGTTGATTAAAAAAATATAAAAAAACAGATTGGACTATAAGCGAACATTTTTGCATAAAGAATTATATTCGTTTGCTAAGAAAATGTGGCTTTTAAACGAAAATGGACTACATGCGAAATGGACCTTAGGACAAATAATTTGTATGAAATTCGAAAAAATCTGCATGTGCATATGACAGTTTTGACTTACATCCGTTTTTGGCCTTTAAGCGGAATGGACTATAAGCGAAAAGTACTGTAGTACGTAAGTGCTTTGATCCGTTGAGGCGAGACAACTCATTGAACAATGTTGATTCGAATTGCCTGCCTCGGTCAGTTGTAATTGCGCTGGGCATTCCAAATTGTGCTATCCAGCCGTGTAAAAATGCACTGGCAACTGTTTCGGCAGTAATGTCTTTCATCGTTTGAATTCGAAAGCGGGTCTATAATGTCTATATTTACGTGTTTAAATCACTCATCAGGTACGTAAAATTTTCCCAAAGTACTTTTGTTGTGTCTTGTTACTTTACAACGCTGATAAGGAATGCAGTTTCCAAGCAAGGTCTTTCCTAATGTTACCAAGCAAGGTCTTTCCTAATGTTTTTCCATACAAAACATTCGGCTATCAGTTTTATGGTCGAACGTTTACCAGGGTGTGACATATTATGCAAAGAATTAAAAACTTGTGTTCTAAACTGTTTAGTAACGTAAGGACGCATACGATTGTTGGATACATCGCACCATACAGAACAACCAGAATTCAGTATGGAACAAGTTTTAACTGCAGACTGCTGTCCAACTTAGCATCATCAATTTCTGCATCATTACTTTGGTCCATAGCCAATTTTTCAATGGACTTGCCCATTGACTGCTACTTGGACGAAATCTACCCTGTTGTAACATATTACTAAATTCACGCTTCACAATTTCTAACTTGTCTGGATTTAGTTCTCTGGCTTTAGAAAATATACCTAGGTGGACCCTGGGTTATAATATGATGATGAACACTGCTTCCTTCATCGACTTCCGTAAATTTAAATGGCTGCGTTAAATCTTTGAAATCTTCGAGTAGTT